>CM048750.1:383494834-384831501 GCA_026315105.1 Locusta migratoria | reverse complement strand
AGGAGAAGGAAGTCGAACCCCTGAGTGTACGTCCTGTGAGAAGGGAAAGGCAGAATCAAGTACTTGTGTGGGGGCCTCTACAGGCATTTGATTATAAACACTTCTTGACCGTAATAAAGCACCAAGTTTTAAAGAACTATGCTAATGGGATACATCCTCGTGCATAGTTGGAACAATTTGCTTTTTCTTTGCCCCCGAACTGGCCCGAAGGGAATAAGAGCGAATATGTGTGCGGATATCTCGAAGGAGAGCCTGCCAAGCGCATGCGTTTGCTCCTGAAATATTGCCGATACTATGAGAGCTTTAGGGAGCATTTCCTGTCTTTCTACTGGTCAGAGAGGCAGCAGGAAAGCGTAAAAAGTAGCATATTAGTGATGCTCCATTCTGCGAACAGCTATTGTAAGAGTCTCAGCGACCTCTTTCAAGGAATGATGCTGAGAAATCAGTTCCTTGATTACCCGTATCCTCAACGCGAATTAATTAGAATTTGCGCCTCAAAACTACCAAGGAATGTGCACAATGCCGTCCTTGCGGGAAGCTGCTAGGAGGATATTGAGTCCTTCCATGCTTACCTGGAGGACTTGGAGTTTGAGACGGCAACCTAAAAGAGACGGCAATGGCTCTTCTAGGAGAAGTAATCGAAGTGAAAATAGGAAAGTACTAGTAGCGGGCAGCCAGGTCCTTCCACTGCTGAGAATCAGCATCAGAGAAGGAGCGAGCAAAGTTCTTGGCGTGATCAGAAGATTCGGGAACGGGAATAAGGGCTACCGACCCGATCAAGGACAGAAAAAACTACGCGACCTGCCAACAGAAGGCGTGGAAACCAGGTCAGATGATCTGCGCCACAATCGACCCCAAGATCCTGCCCCTAACACAAGCCACTGACAATCTCCTGCAGTTGATCGTCATGTGATCATCTTTCTAGGAAAGGAGCACATCCATTCTAAATTTCTTGTTCTAAGGTAATTTTGGTGATATTTCTACCAACGAAGTGATTAGTGTTGTGAATTTATGCTATTTTGTATTCCTTTTGCAGTGTTTTCTTTAAGTGGTTTGTATTAATAGCGTATTTTCATACGTTTGTCCCTAGTGTATGTGTTTGTTGCGCGATTTTCACTTCGCAACAATACGTTTTCAAGTTGTTTGCATGTCTTGTGTATCATTTGGTGCACGCCGTAATTGACATAGTTAACAGTAACTTGCCAGTTCCATCTGGTCAGCTGTTCGAAGCGGGTTATCTTATCACTCCGTTTTGCTTAAGGACTTATTTGTGTACACAACCAAGTGTTGGAGTGTAATTTAAGTTGTGTAGGCCATGCTTCGGTATATTATTGTACAATTCTGTTTTCGTAATTTGTTCACTGTTTATCGTTTCAATTGTGTATGCTCTTTCTCACTGTGAATGGAGTCAGGATCATGAGTAGAGTACTACAATTGACACCCTGTGTTGGCAATCTTCCCGTTCAATAGCATATTAATAAGACGCCGTGGTAGGCGCCAAAACCGTTATTTATGGGATTTTGGTTGCACGATGATGCACTGTGGTGTTGATGCTTAGGAGCCTAGATAATTTTGTCTAAGGATTCTCCGTTTGAGTGACAGAAGGTTTGCAGTGCAGGTCGCTGGAGAGCACGAACGAAGGAGTTTACCTAAATTTCATTTGACAATATATACCCTTGCCTGGTAATAGAACCAACTTGCATTTTTCCAGATATGTTTTGCAGGACAGACAGTGATCAGAGGGAGTGGCCCATATCACATTCAGAAGAGGAAAAATTTTACGTGAAGAACAAGGAGATAAAGGAGTTGAAGAAGGGCAAACTCCATGTCAAGTGACTGACCGTTTCAGATGAACTACCGAAGATAAATCCAAAAGTTTGTCAACCACTAATTTGTCATTCTTAATTTTTCAGCACCATAGGGGTAAGAATGTATGAGTCCATTGTAAGTTATTAATACCTTAGATCTCACTTGATTAATTCAGGATTGTTAAACAGGTATGGATTTGTATTGTTTATTTCATATGTTTCTTTTTGTTTTTTCTCTGTTGCCATTTGCAAGGTGATTTCCGTGAAGAATTCACCGCACATGGGTGTTATCTTTCTGTGAAAAACTTATTGACTGCTAACATTTTAGCGTAATTTAGATGATATGCTTGTGTATAATTATGGGATATTACTTTACGTCATCTGATATAAGCTGTCTTTTCATTTTATTCTGTTTAGAGTAACATGTGTAACTTTGTTTTCTTACCTCTGCGAGAGAGATTTGTGTCGGGTATGTTTACAAGAACGAATCTGGAACTTGCACCGTGAGGAATCAGGTTAACAGTCGCACCCAAGAGACTTGCGCCTCGTGCAGTAGTTAGAGCAAATTGCGCCCCGGCTGTAGATAGTGGTTTAGTAGTTAACCTCTGCATAGCGCTGCATGCTGCATTTCCCTGACTTTCTGGCCAAATGCCCTTTCCTAAAACATAAAACTATGACTTGACGTGACCGTTGACATGCCCTGTCGGCTGAATTATGATTGCTAAGACAGAGTTGTTGGTACAAGATCTTGTTTTGTTTATTATAACTGTTACTCTCGAAGTTCCATTAAGTTATAGTTTTATGGGGTTTCGATTTTGTTATTGATGTGTATCACTGTGTAATGTGACTTATAAGGACTTAGAACCTTGGAGTTCTATTCCCCATTTGCCGCGGTGGAGTAGCCGAGCGGTCTAAAGCACCTCGCTGCGGAGTGCGCGGTTGCTCGCCGTGGAGGTTCCAGTCCTCCCTGGGGCATGGGTGTGTGTGTTTTCCTTAGGTTAGTTTACCTAGGCTTAAGTAGTTTGTAAGCTACGGACTGATGAGCACGCAGTTTGGTCCGATATATTTACAAACATTTGAACATTTGATTTCTATTCCCCATTTCGTTATGTAAAGTGTTAATTTTAAGATCGTGTGCTTTAACCTAATGTGAATTATGGAGGTTTCAAACTGCTGTTCAAGTCAGGTAGCTGATAAACGTATGTATCAACTTTTATTGTGTATAAATTTACGTTAAATAAGATGAACTTGGAACCAAAAAGTTCCATTTAATGACTGCTTTTGCTATGTCAATTAATATTAATATTGGGCTTTTAATTTTAAAATGTTTTGGGTGAACATCTGTGATATCAGTTGACCTCTGGGTGACTCGTGTGGACCTGACATGATGGGGTTTATTTTTCTTAATTTATATCCTTGTTAGAGATTCATTAATTTTGTATCATCATTTATTTCTGAAATTTGTGCACCGTCCTTTTCTTGATAATTGCATTACTATACAGACTATTTAATGTCCGATTTCTTATTAGGAATCCCAGCTATCCCTAGTGATAAGAAATTGCCTAAGACTGAAACCAAGTGCTTTTGTATTCAACTTTGGGCAATTGATAGTAGTGATTCATATTTATTTTCATAATGATACCGTAATATTGGTGAACCACACGTAAATTAGAGATAGGGTCGTTCATTCAATTTCACCAAATATGGCACAATCATTATAACCTTTCTGGACGAGATAGTTAAAAGGAAAGTGGTTGGGTCACTGGGGTATTCCGTTTACTGGAAGTCCACACAAACACAGACATCTATTTTGCCTTTACTATAGGGCAGTTAAATGCATCTTCCACTTGTTGGTTCTATTCTGGAGCTTCTGGTTGTATTCTTTACCAAGTTGGATAGCGATTTTTAATTTCTTTTAAAACATGTCCTCACTATCAACCATTTTTCATAATAGGTACCGATTGAGCCATCCATGTTAGGGATTCATTACTTTTGTATCATCATTTATTTCTGAAATTTGTGCACCGTTCTTTCTTTGATAATTATATTACTATGTAGACTATTGAATCCTTCGATTTCTTATTAGGAATCCCAGCTATCCCTAGTGATGAGAAATTGCCTAAGACAGAAACCAAGTATTTTTGTATGCAACTTTGGCCAATTGAGAGGAGCAATTCATATTTATTTTGATTGTGATACCGTAAGGCTGGTGAACCACAAGCAAATTAGCGATAGGGCCGTATAATAGGCTACAATTTCACCAACTGCGGAACAATCATAATACCCTTTCTGGACGTGATAGTTAAAAGGATAGTGGTTGGGTCTTTGGGGCATTCCATTTACCGGAAGTCCACACACACGGACATCTACATGCAGGTGTCGAGCTGTTGTTACCCTGCACACGTCACCGGCGTCTTCCGGATGTTGGTGCATCGACCACATGCTGTGTCCAATGGAGACAACCTCGCTAAGGAGTTACAATATCTGCAGACCGTCTCCAAACACAATGCATATTCTCCTCGAAAACACATGACCAGCTCTAGAGGAAAACACATGACCACCCATAGCATCAGAAAGAGAATCAGGTTCCCAGGTCCAGTGCGTTCCTTACATACGTCGGTACCCTTTCGTCGAAATTTGGCAGGATCCCAAGGAACCATCAAGTCAAAGTAATCTTCCAGCCACATGCCAAGATTAGTGCTCTTCTTGGTTCACCACCCATCGACTTCACACTCATCTTTTGCAGCCCTGTAACTCGGCAACCGCTGAGCATTGAAGTTCCACAAGACACTCTATGGACCGTTGAGGCACCGAAGTCTTGATCACGACGAGATCCTTTTTGGAGTCAATGCATAAAAAATCTGTGTAAATGCGTTTGGCACAAGATCTTATTAACCGTGATGGCGGTTTTCAACTGGACAAGGCTTCGGACCGGTAATCTCTTTAATTTTTTCAGAGAGAATTCATTTTATTTTACGTCTAGCGACAGTTAAAAGATTTTTTATCATTTAATGTCTGAGTGTTAGTGCGCGTTCCGACAGAGGGATACTGTGTTGTTTCACCTTTGCGCATGAGTCTACGTGCCACATTTAGAACTGTGTACTTAGAAGGCACGAAATTCGACAGAGACCTCACTTGTAACGGCCGATGTTGCGCTCTTTTTAGTTCGTCCGCTCATTTTGGCTTTTACTTGCGCTTCTAAAAGGGCTCTTTCTTTTGCTATGACAGCTTTTTTATATAATGAACCAGTGTTGCCAAAACATGTGCTATTACCCGTAATTTTGGGCAATTAGTCATCAAATACTTCAACAAATAAATCAGGTATTTACACGATTGTGTAATACAATGGTATTCAACTCCTTTGCATACAGCGTACTTGTAGTACTTTATTTTAAAAATGGATTTCTTGTGGCAGTGAACTATGAAATTAAAGCTGAGCTGCATCTCAGCTCGAAACGGTAACTGGCAGAAGGGAATCACGCGATTCTGCGCGCTCTCGCGTCCTCTCGCTGTTCCCCGTCAGTCTTCGGAAAAGGAGCGGACGAACTAAGAGGCGAGGGATCTGCGAACTAATCACATAGTGCGCCTGTGGGAGCGCTCTTCCGAACTAGTTCGGTCGCGAACTACACAAGACTACTAAGGAGCCTTGCTGCGGATTTCGTGGCTGTTCCTCATAGGAGGTTCGAGTCCTCCTTCGGGCATAGGTGTGTTAGTTGATCTTAGAATAAATTAGTTAAAGTACTTTGTAGGTCTATGGACTGATGAGCACTGCTGTTGAATCTCATAACTTTATAAAGATTTGAACATTTCATTTTGTTAGCTTCGTTAATAGAGAACGTAACATTAAAAATTAAAGAAAAAGGAAATGAATATGGTTAAATTAGATATAGCGGGGATTTGTTAAGTACAGTGGCATGATGAACGCGATTTGTGGTCAGATGGGTGCATAGTTATAGTTACTTATGGGTAATGGAGCAGTCGGTCTAAGCTATCTTATATTAATAAAAATGGATTGCAGCATGTATGAAAGCGCATCACTTGAATATGGCTTCACCGATTTCGCTGAACTTTTCTTTGTTGTGTTCGTAATATCAGGACAAGGTTTCTATGAAACAACATTTTTGGAAAATCTACAGGAAAATATTAGAACTTGAGAAAAAACTGAAAGTACGCTCCCAGCTCGGATCTTTTCTAGACTCTTGAACGATCAGTTTATCCATTCGCTACTCGCCTAGCGACCAAATATGCTGTAACGGAGCGAAAATATACGCCATTAAGGTTAGAATAAAGGGATATGGCGTTATTTATGCCGAGAACATGCATTACTTAAAGCCAGGGAACAATTGGAAAATCTACCGAAAAATATA
The DNA here is from genome assembly GCA_026315105.1 of Locusta migratoria. Taxonomy (NCBI): domain Eukaryota; kingdom Metazoa; phylum Arthropoda; class Insecta; order Orthoptera; family Acrididae; genus Locusta; species Locusta migratoria. The sequence goes on along the minus strand of CM048750.1, from coordinate 384,825,326 downwards.
AAAATTTGGGAAAAACCTAAAAATACGTTTCCAGACGGGTGGGAACGCGTCGTAAAAATACTGCAAAATCCTTCCTAAAACTAACGACAAGCCTATGTACACAATGTTAAAAGCGGCGAGAGAGATTTAACATGAAACGTTCTTTATTTAGAAGTCCCTCCGTATTCTTACCTCCATGGTGTTACCTTTCGAGCGTTACAAAGACAGAATTTATGTCAGTTCGTGGTATTTTTGAGTGTTGCAAACAAATTGAGTACAGATCGTGATTTAAGTACTTACAACAATGCCACCATTGCGGCGTCGTAATACCGGTCGGCGTAGGCGCAACACAATCCTACTATGTGATCGTAGAGTCTCTGAGACTGACGAAGATCGTACACAGCACTTGGACGTTTTTATGCCTAAATTTATAATCATACCTGTTCCTACAACAAAACCGTCAAAAGTACGGCCATTAAAGCACTACGAAAGGTCTCTATAACAACTCGTTTCTAATTGATTTACCCATCCATTTTGACTTCTATTCCCAATCAGGATCCCGATTCCAATAGCAATAAATAAGATCAGTGAGAGAAAGAGGAGGAGGACACAGAAACTGGAGGAATGAAATGGATATACAAGGGGGGGGATGATATAGACCCAGAGAGGAAGGGGGAAGGAGATGGAGATGGTGTCGGATAAGAGGGAGTGGTGTGAATGTGATTGAGAAAGACAAGAGGAGGAGGAGATGGACAAAGGAAGGGGGAGAAGGCGGTGGGGAACTAGGGGAGGGAGAAATGGTAGACATAGGGAGAACTGTTCTGGCCGTGCAACTGATGATAGGTCATTAATATACACAAGAAACAGCAATGGGGCTAAGATGGATCCTGCTGGGACACCATATGTAATTTATTCCCAGTCTGGTGATGACTGATGGCTTAATTCACTAGTCCCTTGCACTGACATCATTTCTTTGCTGTTAGCGAGGCATTACTTGAACCATTTCAAAGCATTGCCCATGGCACCATAGCAACCTAATTTACATGAAAGGATGCTATGATTCACACAATCAAATGCTTTTGGCAAATCACAGGAAATAGTTGCTGATAGTAATTTATTACCTAATGAATTCAGTACATTCTCGCTATAGGTGTAAATACCCTTCTAGATATGAAAACCTTTCAGAAATCCTAATTGTGTTCTGGATTATATGTTATTTGTAATATGGTTGTTGAGAAGTTGCTTGTAGATAATATGCAAGGACTCAACAATTAAAGTGGACTTTGTTTCAGTCATTAGAAACCATTCACGGCTGTAGAAGCAAGTGCAGTTTATATTGTTGGGAATTCGTGTCCTTTTATTGAGAGCTAGCTTAAACCAGCGGCTCCGCTCGCACGTTGGTTGATTATGATATTTAATGTGAGAAACGTACAATCGATTTTTTAAAAGAGATGTTGAAAAGAAATTTCTTTTTTACTTCTTTATTTATATGCTTATCCTTTATTTATATGCTTATCCTTACAGAGAAAGAGCTGAAGACATTGTAGCACGCACAGACCAAAGATATGGTCTGTGCCATCACGGTTCTGTGTATGTAACCTCGTTTCTATTGAGTCTATTGAGTCGCAAACGTCATCGCTGGCCTCCAGACCAATTTTTTTTTTTTTTTTTTTTTTTTTTTTTTTTTTTTTTTTTTTTTTTTTTTTTTTTTTAATTTGACGACTTTGAACCATATCTTCCACCCCCTTATAGCTATCGGCATGGAACTGCTATGGTGTACAACGGGAGACTTCGGACAACAATTACGCACAGACCATTCGTTTGCGTTCTGTAGTTTTCTCTGCAGAGCGAAATATTGACACACATACACATGTAGAATTTTGTATACACCGATAACTTTCCATCCCAATCTATTACACCCTTTTATCATTATCAACACTCAATCAACAATGCAACCAATAAAACCATTTTCAAAGAGTAAATATAATTTTTAAAGAGTAATTATTGTTCCGCATTTCGCGTTATATTCTTCAAATTACTAAATATCTATCAGATCGCTATAAAACCGTACCTAAAACCTTCCTCAGGTTTAAATTAGTAACTGTACAAATATTTAAGTCTCTGCGTCTTGTCGTTCGGACGTGAGAAGTGTACACTGAACAGACATTCACATTATTATATATATATAGCTATCCGATCGCCATAAAACCGTGCCTAAAGCTTCACCGGGTAGACACATGTTTATCTCGTTACGTGTTATGGTTTAGACATTCACATTTATAGATATAGATAAAGTTCTTTGTACGTCTATGAACTGCTGTTGAATCCGATAGATTTATAAACATTTGAACATTTCATTCTCTTACCTTCCTTAATGGAGTAGGTAACATTGAAAATTAAAGAAAGGATTACGTTTCTTTTCTGCATTCGACAGAATAGAGGGAGAAGTTCCCGGTTGGATTCCCGATCTAGCACATAGTTTCAACGTCCCAGGAACATTTTGCTTTTACTTTTTTTGCACTGTCGCGCGTTTTGTCACACATTTCAGAGGCAACAGCTCGGAACCGTCTCCTCCTTTCCGAGTCTAAACTAGATCGCTTCCGGTGGCTGGCTGCGCCGTTGGCCGTCCGTCGTAGCTGCTGCTGCTACAGCCCGGGCCGTTTCTCACCGACGCCGGCGCGAAGCCGCGCATCTGCAATTCAGATGCAGCCGACAGGACGGCAGCAGCAGCAGCAGCGCTGGTGGTGGTCCTACGGCGCCTAGCCGCGCTCCTTAAAGCCGTCTGCGAATGTTCTGGAGGGGGGAGGGAGGGGCGGATTAGAAGCGTCTGGCTGTACGGCTAACTGGCGGGGGAGCGGGGCACAGCAGACAGTTCTGCAGGGAGGCAACAACTCCCGGAACAGCGGTCGTGGGGTACGACCAGCAGCTGCGCGTGTCCTAGCTCTGGCAGGCAGTTGCTGCTCCCAATTGTAGTACGCCAATATTCTGTTGGAGATAGGTCATTAATATACACAAGAAAAAGCAATGGCGCTAAGATGGATCCCGGCGGGACACCATACGTAATTTATTCCTAATCCAAAAACGTGTCATACTACAAGGCGATTCATGTTACACAGTTATAGATACACTGACAGAAGTAAGAATTACAACATCCTCTTACAAGGAGACCACATGGGTGTCGGATTTTAGAATTTTTTAATACTTATATTATGTGAAGTTCAAAAGTCAAATAACAATCAGCCAAAGCCATTCGGTGCAACTCCAAAAATGCCGAGAAAATCGACTTTGAACTTTAGCAAGTACATGTAAGTGCCAATTAAAAAATCGCACTGGCGTGTTTTACGGCCCACTTAACATTTGTTGTTTGATAAGTTTTTGCAAACATTTTGGACCAAAATAATAATGTAAATACTAAAATATTAATTAATAAGAGTGTCTGAAACCCTTTTAGGAAATAAAAATATTTAAGTAATGGCGAGTTCCGAACCACTTACCTTTAGCACCATAGTATAACGTCTTGCCCACTACGCTACGGCTATCAACCAAACGTGGTGCCAATTAATCTCATATTATTAATGGCCGTTGTTAACTGAAGCTAATATGGCATTTGTAGTCACTAGATTATCATGTATCGTACGAAGAACGATTTGTTTTTGTTCATTAATAAGTGCGTCATTGCTTTGAAATCCCAACGTGTAAGTTACAATAAGAAAATCATACGCAAGATGGCGTATGCCAGAGAGAGTTCTAAGCGAGGAATATCACGTGACAACTCTGAACGGCTGGTTTTCTTTAATTCAATGGAGGTTGTCAAATCTCCGTTATTTTTGCAAATATCTCTCAAACGATACGAGATATGAAAAAAATAAGGGAACAAAGTTGTAGAGAATTTTCTCCTCTATAAATTCGGTTATTCAATTTTCGCGTCGGATGAACCGTTTATTTCCATATAAAATTACATTACATTATTAACGTATTTCTTGTCCGAAAAATTTGAAAAGGGAGGTTCTGGTCTCTGGCGGCCTACAATTATGTCTGTAAAATTTGGTGCTGATCGGTTGAACGGTTCGTCTTAAAAACAGAGAACACGTTACGGACAGATAGGCAGACAGACAGACAGACAGACAGACATCCCAAAATCGCCGTTATTTTTGCAAATTTCTCTGAAACGCTACGAGATATGAAAAAAAAGTAAGAGGGCAAAGTTGTAGTGAATTTTCTCCTCTACAAATTCTGTTATTTAATTTTCGTGTCAGATGAATAGTTAAGCCGTTATTTTCATTCAAATTTCGAACTGTCAAAAGACTTGTGGGAACAACAATATTAATATGAAGCTGAATGACGTACAGTGCAGACGAAGACGACAAAGATTATCATTAATGCTAAACTTTAATTGCTCTTTGATTATATAATTTCTGTTGTTTATTGTCTTCTATTCTTTGTTCTATAATTGACGTGATTAAAGTGTATTAAGTGCAAGCCGTTATTTTTAATTTTATTTTAATATGATACTAAGAAGCGGCTACAATGTGGTGACCCCAGAGACTGAATAACATGCACAAGAAGAAAATACGCGGGAGGAAGTAAATTCGCCGCAACGTAGAGTGGAACGTAGCAACCAGGTGTTGGATTTAACACAGCTACAAGACACGTTAAGAAATCAAATGCAAGATTTGCGTAACGAGATGAGACGACAACAGAGTAATTCGCCCCAACGAATTTCCGAGAGACGCGCGGCAGATTGCGCAGATAGTGGAGAAGATAAAAAGAATTGGTTCAGAACACACATGAAAGTACGCACTCCGCAATTACTTCCAGACAAACCGGAGTTATGGTTTTCCATGTTAGAGCTAGCGTTTGTTCATAATGGGATTACGGACGATAACGAGAAGTTTGCAACAGCAGTTAATGGTTTGGACTACAGAGCTGCGACAATAGTTGAAGACGCAATTAAAAGCCTTCCGTCGACGCAACAATATACTCACCTTAAGCAGTTGTTAATAGGCAGACTCAGCAAACCTCTAGATCAACGGATACATCAGGTACTGAGAAACGAACGTCGAGGCGACAGATCTCCGTCAGAATTCTGGCGACAGTTAAGAAGTGTAGTAACAGAGGAAGACCTATCAAATGTTACGCTTCGTTACGTTTGGGCGTCACAGCTTCCCTCAGCAGTCAGAGCAGCTGTTGCGGCAGACGACAGTCAAGATATGATCCACATTCTTCGATTAGCTGACAGAGTTTTCTCAACGATTAAGACAACGGATACATTTGCGTCGATGGAAGCAATATCAATGACGGATCACTTTGAAGCAGCAGCAATCAGCAAAGAACGTAAACCGGAGACAAAATCTCATTTCCTACAGTTAAAGGAACAATTAGATGGACTACAAAAACAATTTTAAAAGTGGTAGATAACGGCGAAGGACACACGCGTACGAGATGGAGGAGAAGATGGACCAGTTATGTTGGTACCACCGGAGGTTTGGTGAGCGAGCAGCTAAATGTACACCTGCTTGCAATTACGTACGTTCCGTACGTAACATGGAAATAATTGTAAGTACAGACATTTCTTTTTTACCTGTGTCCAGACGGCTCTACGTCCAGGATGTAAATACTTCGTGTTATTATCTTGTAGATACTGGATCTGATGTAAGTACCACACCTGTGCAGTCGAGTAGAACAAGTAGGGAACATCCGTTGATTGTCTCACAGCAGCAAACAAACAGCCGATACAAACGTATGGCAGTTGTGTCAGAGAATTGGACCTAGGATTTAATGCCGTTTGTAAATGGACATTTGTTATAGCTGAAGTGTCAGAGCATATTCTAGGAGCAGATTTTCTTTATGCAAATAGCATCAGTGTAGATATTCGGACGGCTCAACTTAGGAAAGGAGGAGAAATTGTATCTGGTTATCTAAAAAACATCGGCACCTATTCAAATGATTAACGCAGATAAAAATAACTATCTACCTGTTTCAGTACAAAATTTAGTACCACACAAAACAGTGCATCGCATAAACACGATACCGGGCCCCCCAATTACTTGCAGACCGAGAAGATTAGCACCAGATAAGTTCATGGATGCAAAAGCTGAGTTCAATCGTATGTTAGACACAGGGGTGATAAGGGGATCAGACAGCCCTTGGGCTTCACCTTTACACATGGTTAAAAAGAAAGATGGTAGTTGGAGGCCGTGTGAAGATTATAGAGAATTAAACGCACGAACAATTCCCGATCGATACCCGATACCAAATATTCGTGATTTTACGAACGTACTAGCAGGCATGAATTTCTTCAGTGTTATTGACTGTCAAAAAGCGTATCATCAGATACCGATAGCTAAAGTGGACATACCTAAAACTGCAGTTACAACACCTTTTGGCCTTTTTGAATTTTTACGCATGCCATTCGGTCTAAAAAATGCAGCCCAAACATGGCAAACATTTATCGACGAGGTGTTAAGAGGGTTAAACTTCTCTTTTGCATATCTAGATGACATTTTGGTGTTTTCGGCGACGTCAGAACTTCACGAAAAGCATCTTAAGGCTGTCTTTGATAGACTTAAATTATACGCGATCATAGTTAATGAAGATAAGTGCACATTACGAAGAGATAATGTCACATATTTAGGTGATATTCTCTCGGCTGCTGGCATACGTCCGTTGGATTAGAAAGTTGACCAAATACAAAAGATGCCCCTACCAAAAGATTTGCGGCAATTGCGCAAGTTCCTTGGTGTAATAAATTTTTACCGTCGTCATTTACCAGGGATGGCCGCGTTACAAGCACCGCTCACTGAATTATTAGCAGGTCCAAAGAGTAACAACAACAGGAGACTACAGTGGACGACGGAAATGCAACGAGCGTTCGAACAAATTAAAGCAAATCTCAAGCAAGCTATACTGTTGGCCCACCCTGTGAGAAATGCAAAACTATCTCTAGTAGTAGACGCGAGTCAAGAAGCGGTCGGGGGGGGGGGGCACTTCAGCAGCATGTAAACGGAAATTTACAACCATTAGGTTTTTTTTCAAAGAAACTTACAAAGGCTCAAAGAAACTGGAGCGCATACGATCGTGAATTGTTGGCACTATACGAATCAATAAAACATTTCCGATCGTACATAGAAGCCAGACCGTTTACTGTGTTCACAGATCATAAACCACTCACGTTTGCTTTCCCTAAACATACAGATGCTTTGTCACCTAGACAATTTCGTCAGCTGGAGTACATAAGTCAGTTCACGACCAACATATGTCATATTAAAGGAGCAGCAAATGTTGTCGCTGACTATTTTTCACGAATCATCATGATAACAACTACGGTAGATTATCACAGATTAGCAAGAGAACAAATGCAAGATGCACAACTTCATACTTTTCGGCAAAACCCCTCCACAGGTTGAAACTGGAAGAAGTACGACCTGAAGGTGAACAAATTACAATTTGGTGTGACGTTTCTCAAGGTAAACCTCGGCCTTTTATACCTGAGAGTTTAAGGAGAGAAGTTTTTGACAGTATACATAATCTGGCTCATCCAGGACAAAAGGCAGTATCAAATTGCTGACTGATCGTTTCGTTTGGCCACAAATCAAAAGAGATTGTAGAAAGTGGACACAGACGTGCCTTGCTTGTCAGCGTTGTAAGGTTGGACGTCATACAAAGAAACCCTTGGGACATTTTGAAGAACCCTCTGGTCGTTTTGAACATGTGCACATCGATTTAGTTGGTCCGCTACCCATGTTTGAAGGGTATCGTTATCTCCTTACAGTAATTGATCGATTTACAAGGTGGGCAGAGGCAATTCCGCTGCTAGATATTTCGGCAGAAACAATTAGTCGAAATTTTTTGTCATCATGGATAGCACGATTCGGGTGCCCAGTACGTGTCACCACTGATCAAGGCAGACAATTTGAATCAGAATTGTTCCTTGAACTGGCAAACATTTGTGGGTTCCGGCGTCATCGTACAACTAGCTACCACCCGGAAAGTAATGGAATGGTGGAAAGATGGCACCGGACTTTGAAAAGTGCCTTGATGTGCCACAAAGAAAGTTGGTCAACAGCCTTGCCGCTAGTATTATTGGGCCTTCGCACAGCTTTTAAGCCAGACTTAGGGGCGTCTACTGCTGAACTGGTATACGGGGAAACATTGCGACTCCCTAGTGAATTTTTTGAAGAACGAAAAGAGCGGACTGACCTACCCTACTTCTTAAAAAGACAAAGAGCTCAATTAGCAGAACTAAGGCCCCAGTCACCGACTAAACATCGAAATGACAATACATTCATACACCGTGATTTGAACGAATGTTCACATGTGATGTTAAGAACTGATGCAGTGAGAGCACCATTACAGCCACCATATACAGGACCACACAAGGTACTACAGCACACTCAGCATACCGGTACAATAAAACTGCAAATACAAGATAAACAAGTTATGGTGTCCATTGACATGGTGAAACCTGCCCACCTTTTAAAAGAAGAAATGTCAACAGAAGAGACACAAGGCAATCAATAACCTTCAGTTGGACAACATCGACAGAAGATGCTCAAAGCAACAAATAGAAAACAGCAATCAGAACATGACACGCATAGTGAAAGAAATCAAACAGTGCGGTATACAAGAACAGGACGGCAAATTCATTACAAGTTTCCACAAATACCAGGAGCTCCGCTCTACCGGAAGGGGGCTGTGTGGGAACAACAATATTAATATGAAGCTGAATGACGTACAGTGCAGACGAAGACGGCAAAGATTATCATTAATCCTAAACTTTAATTGCTCTTTGATGATATAATTTCTGTTGTTTATTGTCTTCTATTCATTGTTCTATAATTGACGTGATTAAAGTGTATTAAGTGCAAGCCGTTATTTTTAATTTTATTTTAATATGATACTAAGAAGCGGCTAAAGACTATCGCAAAGGCCCACTTTTAGTGTTACTACAGTAACCAAAAGTGGGCCAAAATGATTGTAGTAGCAGTCGGTGTAGCTCAGACGAAACAAGCACATGTTTTTGTGTGTTCAACTGTTTGTTACGTTTAAGAGACTTAACTGCGGGGTCATCAGTCCCTAAACTTACAAACTACATATGAACTACCTTATACTAAAGACGACACAAACATCCATACACAAAGGGGGTTTCGAACTCCCGGCCGTATCGGCTGTGCAGATTGTGACTGACGCGCCGCAGACCGTTCGGCCACTGCGACCGGCTTTTGTATGTCGTAATTTTCTATATTTTATAAAAGAATATTAATAATGGTGGTTTCAATTTAAAAATATGTTACATTCTTTGAAGTATTGTCTTCACTATTCATTGACCAGGGTAGTTTTCGGTTGCTCAGTTTGTGAAGAGCTACGACGCTGTTTTTGGAAAGTCATCTCCATAGCTAATAATGACTTTCGAAGAAGCTAACCTACTTGACCATAGTTTTAGGTGACAACAAGGTATTCTGTTCGTCTACATACTCATAAACAAAAACTGACGTAACATGTGAAATTAGATATCCCAAAATCTAATATATAAAGCAGAAGGTCCGTATGTGTGTACGCGTTGCATACAAATCGACAGTTTTGATCCAAGCTTTATGAACTTTTGTACATGTAAGCTTCAATCCATGAGGGCGGTCGCCGTAAGTGTAAGAATCACATAAAATATATAGTTCACGAGATATGACGTCATAAACAATGAGATGCGCGGAAAACTGCTGCATTTTGCGACAATGCCGCTCATTTTCTCCTAAACCATTGGACCGATTTCAACAAAATTTGGTACACACAGTCCTTACCGTGAGGTACCAATTGCTGCATGGTTAAGAATCACACACGACACATGGTTCAAAAGATATTACGTCATAACCAATAGAATTCGCAAAAAATACCATATAATGCAACGAGACTTTCGAAATACACTGTATGAGAATGACAGTACTTAGCGACTTGCAACAAACTTTAATCATAATTTCAAACCTTTATTAAACTTTTTCTCGCTGGCAACCATAGTGACATGATGGAAGGAAAAAAGTTTCTCGCTTACTACTTTTCCGCTGTTTATGGAGTAAAACAAGGACTCTCGGTATGACGTTACAGTTTATAATTTGAACACTATAAATTGTAGCGACAGGAAATTTTACAGACAATAAACACATACATAGTTGAATGTAGCTTCTAAATTGTATTACATTCCGACATGTAGTTCATGAGATAAGAGTACGTAAACAGTAACGTTCATGGAAAATTTCTCGATCCGGCTGGAAGCGAAAGCAGTGTACTTCCATAGAGCTACAAGGAAAGGAACAGAATGAAACAGAGTACACCCAACGAATACCCATTATATCCCACAAATCTACCTTCAAGAGACTGCAGTTTCCATTGGAACTTGCATTTTCTATTACGATTAATAAATTACAGGGCAATCTATAAAATACTTCGGAATGGATTTGGCATCTTCATGTCAGGGGCGGGCTCACCAAAGAAGTTATTCATATTAGAGCCTGGAAGATATACATATGTCTTGTGTGTGCGTGTGTGTGTTATATAGAGGGGGAAAGATTATTGCATTAGGAAAAAATAAATCTTAAAAGTTCCTTTACTTCAAAATTTTCAATGTTTGTTAAGGTTATGGGACTTAACTGCGGGGTCATCAGTCCCTGAACTTATAGACAACTTCTGAACTACCTGATACCAGAGACGGCACAAGCATCCATGCCCGACGGGGGACGGGGGAAATCGAACCTCGACAGAGAACAGCCTCGCGCATCGGAACATAGCGCCGGGCAACGCCGGGTTTTCAGCTAGTGTTTTATATAAGTGAACTAAAAAAAAAAAAAAAAAAATGTAAAGAAATTAAAAAATCTGACACCCATGTAGTCTCCTTGTTAGAGTTGTCTAGTTTCGTCAAAATTTATTGCTGAAACAGTGTATGCGGAGTAGAGAAAAGTTACAGTTACGTATCAAGTTGTACTGATGTACCAGAGTGATGTCGCCAGTAGCTAGCGGCTGGCGGCTGCGGCGGGTATAAGAAAAATAAGAGATGATTTAGGTAGGGTTGGGGTAGAATTTTGACGCCAAGTATAGTTGCTGCTACTGCTCTGAGTAGCGTGCGTTAGTTCTAAAAGTTATTAACCAACCTGTCGTCTTCTTCCGAAACTATCCCAGCACAAAAAACAGCACACAGGTTCTCGCTCTTGAGGCTGCAATTGGCTAGGACCTGTTTTCTGTAGTTCTCCTTTAAATAATGAGCTAAAGTTATTGGCATGCCAGCTAATTTATTAGTCATAACCGCAGAAAATGAGGAAACTCCACATATTTAACGTTATTGTTCCATGTCTCTGCATTAGAGCTCATAACTATTAAATGAAACATTAATCTACTGTGACCGTAAACTATCGCAGAATCTGAACTATAACGTCTTCACCATTTGGACACCAGATGTCAACTATTACATGTTCACCATCTGAACACCGGATCTGGACCGAACTTCGACAGCCGCGGTGGAGCGGCCGTCCGCATTGAAGCACTATGCTCCTATACGCAAGGCCATTCACCATCGTCGGTTCGAAACCCCGCTTCGGAATGGATGTTTGTGCTGTTAGTTCATAAGTAGTTTGTAAGTTTAGGGACTGATGACCCAGCAGTTAAATCCTATAAACTTTACAATCCTTTTTGATTTTTAACTTCGGCAGCGCGACCGCGTCGTCCTCTCTCGCTCTGGCTGGCATCAAAACATGGCTGAAACGTGTCATCTGCCTTTTTGCTAGTATTTTGTTTTGATTAAATTTATTTTCATACATTTTATGTTGTTATGACATAGTTTAACATTGAGGGCTAAAAGTCGACCACAGTACGAAACAAGAGCTTTGTTTTATCACTAAAATTAGCAAATACGGTCCGTGTGAACTACCAGTTACTACTTGTAAAAAAATCTAGTTCCCTGGTCCAAACTGAGAACTGACTGTTTTCAAATTACTTCAATAACAGGAAGTTAATACTACACTGGTTAATATATACAGCAGCTCCCACGTTATTACACACAGACACTAATAAGCAAGCCACCACAATTAAAGTTATCTGAGAAAGGTGTCTAAGAAAACATTTATGGCGCAACGGAATTTAGACATTAGAAAAACTGCATCTGAACGTGTTCTTAGCACTTGTGAAGAACAATTTAAAATAAAAGACGTAAGGTGCTCTAAAACTACACTTTATAGGCAACTTACGGATTATGCTGAAGTTGAACTTGTTTATTAAGATAGAAAACGAGCAAAATGGGGAACCAATTTTGTTAATACAATAAAAATTCATCTCTTACATGAATTAATGTGGAGGTACCCAGCCTAAATTATACATGATTTAACGCTACTCGGGGGGGGGGGATGATTCACAAACAACACTCATTCTCTCACACACACGCCACAGCGAAACTCGCCAAAATCAGCGTGCTGAGACGAGGCGGAAGCAGGCACCGCTATCGTAGGCGAAATTCAGCAAGTCTGAGGTAGCACAAAACACAATATACAAAAACACTTTGAAGCTGGCTCTGGTCTGTCGTGCCTGTTTTGAGATGGTGCGTGTGTATAGCCAAGTTAAATTACACCTGAATTGGACCGCGAGCAAACACGCTAACGGCGACACACGGCTACGTTCCATGAACGCACTCCACTGAACGTGAAGTGGTTGAAAATCGGATTCATTATACAAAACCACGGTGCATTCTTAAGTTGCAGTCTGTTAGAAATCGATCTAGGTGCTGGTTTTACAAGAGAAGTGGCGTGAATTCAGGCTACTAGCTGCAAACCCTGTGAGTAGGAACTCGGTCTGACGTGGTTCCGAGAACCTATAAAATTGTATAAATTCAGTTTCCGAAAAATAAAGAAAATTAACTACAGCGTGCAACCCATAGAAATCCTTAGAATTATATAAGGAAGCGAATGAAATACAGCTACACGCGGTAAGGGACGATTACAGAGACGGATGACGTCCTGTCTCAGAAAAACCACAAAAATAAAATAATTACAAATTCGGAAAAATAAAAATAAGAATTACGGCATGCAACCCATAGAAATGTTTAGAATTACATTAACAAGCAAAGGAAATGCAGCCACACGCGATAGGGTGCGCTTACAGAGAAGAATGAAGTCCAGTCTCAAAAAACTCGTAAAAAGTGAAATAATTACAAATTCGGAAAAATTAAATTACGAATTACAGCATGCAACCCACATAAATGTTTAGAATTACATAAAGAAGCTATTGAAGGAGATTGTACAAGGCTCAGAGAGAATTACTGACAAAGACAGAGAGCGTACTACAAGTCGGAGAAGAAACAGCAAAATTAAAATAGGCGGGGAGAGAAGATCGCGAAATATTAGTGGTAATCAGAAGGATATCCGCATAGTTCCTTGCCTGATGGGCATGGAACAAACAAGAGTAGAATCTGAAGGCCTTGTTCTATGAACCAACCACGTGGAACACATATCACTCACGGAATGAAACGATGAGAAGATTTTTACATGCACAGTACAAAAATTTACGTATCACCTATTATAAATTGGGCCCCATACAGCTAGAAAGTATTTAAACGGAGTTCATACACCACCAAATGATCACAGAAAGTGGGAACATACCAGGCCGTTATCAAACTGCAACTAGAATTACACACACTGCGTTTATCTATTGGAAATTACTGAATTGAAAAACTAAATGTGCTAGACAATGAAACGCTACCATCTCCAAACACAAGAGCAGAACCAACCTTACCTCACCAGAAGACCAGCACAGAATGAACAGCCGAGCGGCCATGGGCCAAGAAAAGTTACCAGAAGCTGGAAAGCCCAAGAAACAGCGGTGGTGGTGACGGAGAGCAAGACTCGCGCTGGAGAGGGCTCGCCGGCCAGCTTGTAAGCAAAGAGTGTAGAAACTTCTTTGGTATAATCAGCAGCTATCGACACTGAGCCAGAGAGAACGATGCAAAGCGAGCTATCACTCTCCACATTCAGACAGCCATAGGTTCTAGCACATCCACTTAAAAGTAAGACAAGTAAACATTCTCACAGGGGCAGTGGCGTAGCCTAGAAGTCACATTTATGCCACTTTAGTTAATATAAGAATAAATTACTAACGTAACAAAATAAGAAAAACCTATCAATATTAACTAACATTTTAACACATGAAATAATATTGCTATTCCTCAAGCCTTGAAAAGAGTGGGGTTCAAGTTTTAACAAAATGATAATCTATCGGCATTAAATAAATAATAACTCTACAGAAATATACAAAAAACATATGGAAGACGACAGATGGTCGTCTTTCATCACCCCTTCATTAACTGAAAATTTTAATGTAGGCTGATGATATTACATCATATACAGCAACCTTTTCAAAACTAACATGTGGTTACCTTATGGGCGACATAGCTGTGGCACATCACACAAAAACAGCTAATACAACAACAACAACAAAAATATACATTGAAAAATAATAATAGCCATAAAAACTAAAGCAATGGAGATGCAGATGTGGCTGGTGAGACCACGGGATTAGGACAACATATATATCAATGCAAAATTTCCAAGAAACATAGATAGATAAATCATAAAAATAAAATATACATGATGTCCAACACACAGAAAAAGAAAATAATATAAAATAAGACCACAATTTTGAATGTGTTCTGTTATGCTCAATAGTTCATCAATAAATAAATGGATAAAATGTTTTTAAAATCACTCCAAATTAGGAAAACATGCAGTAAGCAATACAGTGTGTTCATGATAGATTTTTAAAGTTGCAGAGGGCGACCAGAGTCGCTACAGGAAAAGGGCCTCTTAGCAGGTGAATCGTATTTTGCACTCTCAGAGCATTCACTGTTTCTACTAATCACACCACTTTTCAACCTGATGCTGTCCTTCACATTGTCGTCCATTCAACACTGGTTTTCAAGTCAATAAACACTGTTCTTATTATTTCGAACCATCGACTAGGGTCTTTGAAGAGGGAGGGAGACAATCTTCTAGAAGATACTGGGAGGAAGCTAAAACCCGCACACATAAGAAGATACTTTTACTTTTGTGTCTCTTCCTCAGCCATTCAACTGCATCCGACGTGAGAAGGAGGGTGTGGTTAGTGCACCTCTCTGCAAGGCCTGGTGCCCCTTGTACCCATGACAGGCGCCCTGACAAGTGCAGGTCGTCAGCGAGACCAGCGACCGGGATCAGGTCGGCTGCACACCAGTGGCGGCCACGCAGCTTGTGTGTTGCTGCTAATCACCCAACCCTTTTGTGCGCGCCGAGGGTCGGTCGCATTATGTACCCAGCTGGAACCGCTCGACTGGACCGCTCATCTTCGGTCTCACTGTGGACCCTGCCAACTTCCAATTTGGTCTCGCACCGCATCCTTGCACGAAGCTGGCGTGAAGTCCACGGACGCATGCCTCAGACACCCTCAGATATCTGCCAACACTTTGGTGCACCATGTTACCAGAGGATATATGAAACTTATGAGGCCGCGTTGGAGTTGCCGAGCGGTCTAAAGCGTCTCGCTGCGGAGAGCGCGGTTGCTCGCCCTGGAGGTTCGAGTCCTCCCTGGGGCATGGGTGTGTGTGTGTGTGTTTGTCCTTAGGTTAGTTTACCTAGGTTTAAGTAGTTTGTAAGCTACGGACTGATGACCATGCAGTTTGGTCCGATAGATTTACAGACATTTGAATTTTTGAAACTTTTGATGAACTCCAACGTGTCACAAACGTGGAGTGCCTTCTTATTTAAACAAAACATTTAACAAACATACAAATAACCTCAATAGAGTTTCATACAAAAACATTTTACAATTAAAGCACTCATTTGTATATAAAAAAATTCCCTTAAATTAGCCATATGGCGAACAGAACGTTTAGGCCTTTAGTCCTTAATAAATATTTTAACATTAAGGATACAATGTTCATAGATATGTTTAAAAAATTCTACTTCCCATCAATTGAAGGGAAAAACATAAAAATTGACATATTACATAGATATAACACATAATAGTAGAAGAATAATACTGTATCCTCTAACTTAATATGACATTGAACATAATTTATTTATAATAAATAACTTAAAGTCAGGACTCTCAGAGTTAGTGTTAGTGAAGCAAAGTTACTTTTACTCATGCAGCAATATGAAAAAAAAAGACTTACGCAAATCGCTCACGCAGAGGCGAGATAAAATCATGACACACATTAATAGAAAAAAATACATCTTGGAAGTAAAAAAAAGACAAAACATGATCAAGTGTGCAAGCACAAAAAATAAACATTACAAATTTACACATGTCAAGCAGTCCTAGACAAAAAGAAGCAGATGATCAAAAGTCCAAACACATAAAATAAACACTAGGAATCCACACAAGTTAAACAATCCTAAGTTAATAAAAAATCAAAGGTAAAATTGACTTACAATGTGACCTATTCTTCCCACAATTATGTTGCAAAAAAAAAAAAAAAAAAAAAAAAAAAAATTACAGTTTTACTGTCCTATTCATGTTAGAAATTCAGGTGTCCTCATGGTATAAGTAGGGCGGTCAGTTCCTTGGCGTGAAGCTTGCCTTTGTTCAGCTCCTTTATTTTTGTTTGTATTTCCTCACAGCTGTGATTCTGCCCTCTTCTGAATGTGAGTCTGGCCTCTTCTACAGATCACACTCGGACTTTAATTTACAAAATTGCCCTGCAAAACTTATCTGATGAATAAAAGTTGGTTCTATTAATAAGCCAGGGTGTATATTGTCAATGAAATTTTGTTGAACCCCTTTGTTACTGCTCTGCCGCGACCATCTTCTGGTCGAATCACACACCTCCTGTTATTCAAACGGATAATCCCTAGACAAAATTATCTAGACCCCTGAGCATCAACTCCACAGTGCATCTACGTGCAACTAACAATCCTATGAATTACGGCGTTGGCGCCTACCACGGCGTCTTATAAACATGCTACCTAATGGGGAGATTGCTGATATAAAATTTACAGAAAAGGTGGCAACTAAAGCACTTGCTAAACAAGGCTAGTTTCAAGCACAGTGAAGAAGAGCACACACTTAAAGCGATATACAGGGACACAAATTACCATAAGCAAGACATGCAAAAAATATACACAATAAAATACTTGACATGGCCTAAAGAACTTAGATAATGTACCATCAGTCCTCACGATGGAAACAAAAGGATAAAAGCATGGACAAATAATAATAATAAAAAAAGGGAACTATGTGAGGCAGGCAGCCTTATAGCTAACAGAGCCACTTGAACATGTCAGTCTAATAACTTTTTTTATGTACAAAATGGAACGTCAAGGTGACATATGTCGAACAGCAGACTAGATGCAACTGGAAAATTACTGTTATTCACCCCAATAGCTGTGTGTACCTTATGGTATACAAAAGACTCATGCAACATGAAGATGCGTTATGGTGAAATAAAATCGCACAACAAACACATACATATACAAAGGACACATATAACAAAACACACTTTTAAAACAAACCACTTAAGGAAAACACTACAAAAGACATACAAAAGACAGCAGAAATTTACAAACACAAATCACAGAGGTGGTAAGAATATCATTTAATTTACCCTAGAAACACACAATTAAAGAAAGATAAGGACGTATATGCTCCTTTCACAACAGGTTGATCGAGTGACGATCAACTACAGCAAATTATTACTGGCTAGTGCTAGGACCGGAAACCTTCGGTTTGTTATGGCGTGGATCAGCAGACCTAATCTTGACATATTCACTTGCCAGGTTACGTGGTTTTCGTTGGTGTTTATCGGGTTGGTAGCCACTATTTCCGTTCTCGAACTTTTGCCACTTATCTTCTAGCTTATCACGCCAATAACCCTGCCCGTTCCTCCGCTGCAGCTGATTTTCCGCATTGGAAGGACCGGACACTGCGCTGCTATTGCTTTCCAGTGCCCAGCACTCTTAGCGCTACCATTATTTCTCCTTGAAGAGCTGTTGCCGTCTCTTCTAGGTCCGTATTCTTCGTCATATTCTAAGTTCTCCAGATAAACCTGGAAAGACTCAATGTCCTCCTTGCAGCTTCCCACACGGACGGCATTGTGCACATTTCATGGGAGCTATGACGTGCAAATTCTTATCAATTCACGCAGAGGTATGGGTAGTCGAGGAATTGATTCCTCTGCATCATTCCTCAAAAGAATTCTCCGAGACTCCTGCAATTGCTCTTAGCAAAGTGAGGCATCTCTAGAATGCTGTCTTTTACTCGTTCTTGTTGTCTCTGCGACCAGTAGGCAAACAGGAAATGTTCCCTAAAATCATCATAGTAGTGGCAATATCTTAAAAAGAGGTCGCATCCACGTGGCGGACTACCCCTCGAGATATCCGCACACATACTCGTTGTTCTCTCTCTTTTTTTTTTTTTTTTTTTTTTTTTTTTTTTTTTTTTTTTTTTTTTTTTTTTTTTTTTGTCCTTCTGATCCGTATGGAGGCAAAGAGTAATCGAATTGCTCTAGCCACACACGAGGGTGTGTTCCGCCTGAAGAGTATTGGAAGACCTCGTATCTTTTTACAGTTAAAAAGAGATTATAATAAAATGCCGGCACTGGCTCTCGCACAGGCTCTCGACTCAGTATTTCTCTTATGGGAGGACGGGCACGCAGAGGTTCGACCTCGTCTTCCTGGAAAGCCAAATCATCTCCGCGGTCGGAACGACCAGGTGGATCTCCACACAAACTGTGACAGGCGCGGGGGTGGAATGGAGACTTGCTCCAGATGCGCGATGCGTTCTTCTAACTCGGCCACTACATCGCGATGCCTGCGGTTAATTTCCCACTGTTGTTCTTTGAATCGGAGTACGTCGCGAACTTCTTCCGATTCATTTCCAACAGGGGGGACTGCTCTTTCAGCCGCCGTCTTCCCGGTCCACAGAAGCTGCGCCACCGAGGTGGCCAGTTCCTTAAGGTGCGCGCCTTGTTCATAGGTGTGCGTTTTTGCCTGACCGTTTACCAAATCGACTCTCTCGTTAAATCTCTCCTCCAGAGAGTGGATATTCGTGTCTACACGGTCGGAGAGGGCCGATATAGCTTCCGCATTCCTGCAATTTTTGTCGCGTTTTCTGCGATACCATTCATTGCTACCTCATGCCTTTCCTGAACTAGCCACACTATATCGGTGTGGAAGCCATCCAGACTATTGTTAATAATCTGAACAGTGTTACTTTCCGTCTCCCTGCACTGAACGGAAACCTTGATAAGTTCGGCCTGGATTGAAGCATTTTGCGCTTCCATCCCTGCTTTTATTTCTCTCATGAAGGCCATGAGGTCGCTTAGTGTCGTATCAGAAACACACACGGGCCTAGTAACATTGGCTGAACTAGTATGTGTAGTATCAGAAACCGGTATGTGGTTCGCTTTGTCCGCCCCTGACCTTATTTCCGGTCACGTCCATGTTTAAACTAGTCGCTTTTTCAACGGGAACACGGCCGTCTGTACTCGCTACTTTTTCCCTTTCGGTCGAAAGGTCTGACCTAAACGACTTTTCACGGTCCTCACTTTGGTTTAATCGCCTAGAGCTACCGGAAGCTGGAAAGCCCAGGAAACAGCGATGATGGGGACGGAGAGCGAGACTCACACTGGAGTGGGCTCGTCGACTAGCTTTTAACCAAAGAGTGTAGAAATCTGCGCCACAAAGTTAGAAAGTATTTACAGTGTAGAAGCCTCTTTGGTAGTATCTGCAGCTATCGACATTGAGCCAGAGAGAACTAAGCAAAGCAAGCTATTACTCCCCACATTAAGACAGCCGTAGATTCTCGCACATCCACTTAAAAGTAAAACAACTACACATTCTCACAGGGACAGTGGCGTAGCGTAGAATCCGTACTTATGTCACATCGATTAATATAACAATAAATTATTAACATAACAAAATAAGAGAAACCTTACAATATTAACTAATATTTAACCCATGAAATAAAAATGCTATTCCTCAAGCCTTGAAAAGAGTGGGGTTCAAGTTTAAAAAACTGATAATCTAGCGACATTAAAGAAATTATAGCTTTACAGAAATATACAAAAAATATATGGAGGACGACATACGGTAGTCTTTCAGGGGTTACCTACTCAGAATTTTACTTGCTTTCTACAATTAAATATTAATCAAAATATGGTGGCGTTTTGTTAGGCGAACGCCTTATACATCAGCCAATCAACGGAGGTCTTTTCTATACTGCTTACCACGGGTAGCACCTGTTATGGTTCTCACACTACCTGAACCATCTGTTCGTTACTGGTTCTACGTAAGCGATTCTCAAATCTGAATATGACGGTTATCAGCCAGAAACATTACACAACACGCAAGTCCCGGCGTCAGTATAAAGCATGCGATAAGTTGTTCTATAGTACTTCGGCCGCCAGGGGCTCCGACATATGTACAGTTCGACTCTAGAGTTCAATAGGGAGTTCCATCTGTGAGAGCCAGCGAGTCTATCTTTGACACAAGCCGGAACAGTATATGATTGTCACGACATTTATGGATACGTTGCAGAACTGTGTAATAGTTAAGAAGAATTCTGTACCAACATAATCACAGCAAATTTAAGTATTCATCTTTTAAATCTATTGTATGTAGACTAATGAATTCGTTTAATTACAGACATATGTCCACGGTCTTGTTGCTCACGATCCACTTCCTGATCCCATTGCATCCCGAGACATAACAGAAGCACCCGTATTTTTGTATGCTGTAGCGTCCATGGGGAGGAATGAGAACACTGATTCGGACATCCATTGAGTCACACATATGGCGTTTATTGCTTTAGGATACATAATTCTATGCGTGCTCAACCTGTTCACAAAGTTCTACAAGAGTTGTGTGTTGACGAGTCAGTTGCCGTCCTACAAAATTCCACAAGTGCTCGATTGGAGACTGGAGAGTGTGGCTGGCCAGGGAAGCTGCTGCATGTTTTTCAGAGCACGTTGAGTATTATGAGCAGTGCTTCTGTTCGAACAACATACCACCTTGCAAGAATGGCAGAAGAACGCGTCTTTCATTCTACACATACCGAGTTCTGGTCAGTGTTCTCTCCATTAAACGCCAAAAATGAACGAGAGTTGTAACTTATCGCAACACAGACTTCTGTCAGTCTAGAGCCAGCTGCTGCCTGCCTCACGCCTGCAAAGCGCTGAGCAGCATAATTTAAATTTTCTGCATTTTAATTTCTCGTCAATTTGTTCAGTTTCTGTGTTTGAGTACTAACGTATTTCATAAACTCCGTTAGACATTCTGCTTCAAAGAGCTTTATTTTCGCATATTTTTCTGCATTTTAAATACTAGTCTTTTTCTTGAATTTCGACAGTACCTTTTGAGAGGTTCCTTATCGGGTATATGGAAAAGCTTAGCGCTTTTTTTCGAGGGCGGTAGTTCGCGTGTTTTGTTGTTGTTGTTTTTGTTGTTATGCTCCTCAGTATACAGACTAGTTTCATGCAGCTCTCCACACTACCCCGTCCTGTGCAACTCTCTTCATCTGAGAATACGTTCTGTAACCTACATCCTTTTGAATCTGCTTACTGTATTCGTTCCTCGGTCTCCCTCTGCGATTTTTACTCCGCTCGCTTCCTTCTAATGCTATGTTGACAATTCCTTGATGTATCAGAACGTGTCCAACCAATTTACCTCTTCCCTTAGTCTGGATATGCCAGAAATTCCTTTTCCCCCCGATTCGGTTAAGCACCTCCTCGTTAGTTACGTGATCTACCCATCTAATTTTCATCATTCACTTGTAGCACCACATTTCAAAAGCTTCTATCATCTTTTTATTTGAACTCCTTATCGTCCACGTTTCACTCCCATACAATGCTACACTCCAGGCAAATGCTTTCAGAAAGGACTTCCTAACATTTAAATTAATATTGGATGTTAACAAGTTTCGCTTCTTTAGAAACGCTTTTCTTCCCAATGCCATCTTCTTTACTTCGGCCATCAGAAGTTATCGTGTTGCCCAAATAAGAAAATTCATCTACTACTTTTATTGTTTCATTACCTAATCTAATTCTTCAGCATCACCTGATTGTCTGACATTGCATTCCATTACCTTCGTTTTACTCTTGTTAATGTTCATCTTTTATATCTTCCTTTCAAGACACTATCCATTCCATTCAATTGTTCTTCTCGATCTTTTGCGGTGTCTGACAGAATTACTATGTCATCGGCAAACCGCAAAGTTTTTATTACTTCTCCCTGCATTTTAATGCCCTCTCCAAATTTAGGCTTCCATTCTTTCACTGCCTGCTCAATGTACAGATTGAACAACATTGGGGAAAGGCTAAAATCCTGTCTTACTCCCTTCCCAACCTCTCGTCCCTTTCTTGCCCTTCGACTCTAATAACCGCTGTCTGGTTTTTGAATAGGTTGAATGTTCAAATGTTTGTATAGTCTATGGGACTTAACTACGGGGTCATCAGTCCCTAAACTTACAAACTACTTATGAACTACTTACGAACTAGGACGGCACAAATATCCATGCCCGAGGGAGGATTCGAACCCCCGACCGTAGTGGCCGTGCAGACCGTGATTGGAGCGCCTTAGTCCGCTCGACGACCGCGGCCGGCGTATAGGTTGAATATAACTCTTCGCTCCCTATATTTTACCCCTGCTACTTTCAGAATTTGAAAGAGTGTATTCCAGACGACATTGTCAAAAGCTTTATCCAAATCGACAAACGCTAAAAACTTAGGTTTCCCTTTCCTTAGTCTATTTTCTAAGATAAGTCGTAATTTGAGTACCGCCTCCCGTGTTCCTACATTTCTCCTAAATCCAAACTGATCTTCCCCGAGGCCGATTTCACAAGTTTTTCCATTTGTCTGTAAATAATTCGTGCTAGTATTTTGCAACCATGACTTATTAAACTGATAGTTACACTTGTATGCACTTGCTTTCTTTGGAATTGGAATTACTATATTCTTCTTGAAGTCGGAGGGTATTTCCCCTGTCTCATACATCTTGCATACCAGGTGATACAAATTTTTCACGACTGGCTCCCCTAACGATAATAGGCAACAGTGTCACCCGGGCAACTGAGACCATTATTGGGGTACCTATTGTGCCTACTGAGGCGTCTACAGTCGCTGATGCCACAGTGGTGGCAGTTTCCGACGTCCCTGCATGTCAGCAGTTACCTGACAGCGATTGGCGAACTTTGTAGGGGTCACGAAACTCTGGGCAGAAGCCGAAACTGGGAACCCGCCGTAAGGCTGCCCTTTATGCCTTAGCGATAGGTTCAAGGTGTTTTCCGCTGCTGATAACTCCTCTTTGCCAGCGCGGTCTGGCTCGTCTGTTACGGTGGTGGCCAATTCTTCTGATAGGTCCAGAAAGGTGCAGAGGGTGGGGTTATCAGTCATTGGGAAGCACAATGTTAGGCGGGTGACGGAGCCACTTAAGGAAATAGTTTGAAGGTCAGGAAAGAATTCCAGCGCGCACTGTTTACTTGCTTTGGGGTCTCATCCGAGATGTGGAGGAGGCTCTGCCGGCGGCGATAGACAGCACTGTGTGCATCCGGCTGCAGATCGTTCCTCATATCGGCACCAGTGACTCCTGCCGCTTGCGATGACACGTCATCCAGAGCTCCATCAGGTGGCTGTCGGATTTGGTGAAGACACTCGCGAGGTACAACCGGAGCTTTCGATTTAGAGCATCGTTCCCTCAACCGATCGTGATCCTTTGGTTTGGAATCGTGTGCAATGTTTTAACCAGAGGCTCGAAAGGAGAGGAATTCGTCCAAATTTATGGTACATGTAGGGCGCGGTGAGACACGAAAGTGTCCCATGTGGGAACACCAGATGGCCAAGCGCTTAGGAAATAAATGGATGTTTGATACCATATGCATCTTATCAACTGTCCCTGTGATGGCGTGTTTAGAAAGCGGTGTTTGGCTCAACGGTAAAAGAACCGATTCGAATTGAGAAGATCGCGGGTCCAACTACAACCGAAAGCAATTTTTTTTTTTCGCTCCTTGGCAATGCGTACAGCTACATATTGTTCCAGTAGGGATCGTGAGGACAAGATTAGATTAATTACAGCGCGTATGGAGGCATTTAAACAACAATTCTTCCCGCACTAAATACGTAAATTGAATGATACAAACCATAATAACTGGTATAATTCTGCCATGCAATTCACAGTGGTTTACAGAGTATTGATATATTGTTGACTGACGTCAAAATTAACTGCAACGTCGTATACGTTATTTTATTAATTTATATAAGAGAAAAGAGGCATTGGATGAAATGCGGGACTACAAACATTTAAAAAGGGACTGTAGTTAATGCATACTTGGAGACGTCGCGTTTGTAAATCGATATTTCCATTATTTTCCAACTGATCCAATTACATTTACCGCGGTGATATTCATCGAAGAAACAGGGAAAGCATTATTTTTAACCGCATGTTGCGCACGTTATGAACGCCGCCCTTATGCATTTACATGGTTCTTTTAATGTCTCTACAAGGTGTTACAAAAAGGTACGGCCACATTTTCAGGAAACATTCCTCATACACAAAGAAAGAAAATATGTTATATGGACATGTGTCCGGAAACGCTTAATTTCCATGTTAGAGCTCATTTTATTATTTCTCTTTAAATGTAAATTGAAATAATTCGTGCAGACAATTGTCAAAATACCCAATTGTTTCGTTAGTATGTACTGTACTTCCTCGATTCACCGCATTTGTAAACATTGCACTGACTGGGAAACCTCGTTCGTGATGAACCCTAACCAGTTGATGCTACGTACTGATGTGCTTGATGCTAGTACTGTAGAGCAATGGGTCGCATGTCAACACAAGCACTGAATTCAACATTACCTTCGTTCAATTGGGCCGCGACCCATCAGTCGGCAAGACTACTTAACAGTCGGACGACCTCCGAAGAAGTCCAACGCAGCATCGGACGAAACGTTAGGAAGCAGCAAGATTCCAACAACACGGCTTTACAACCCAGAAGATATAATACCTATAATGTCAACCGGTCGTGAAGTCTTCACTCTATCATTAAAGACTGTTTGTTAAAAGTAAACGATCTCAGTAAGGCCTAATAGTAGCCTCCTTTAACTATATTTAGAAATCTCTAATTTTCGGGAACCTGAAGAAAGATTTCGTAGTACATGGCTGTTTGTAGTTAGCTATTATAGCTGTATGTAGCACATACACTCCATCTTCCAACCATTTCCAGTTTTATGTGTATCCATTCTTGTGGATGGAAGTGGGACGTCGGCTGGTGAGTCCAGTTCTTGCAAAAAATTGTCCAACAGCCGTTCACGTTATAATTTTATTTAGGCGACTAGTTTCGGTACATCAGTTGTAGCATCTTCAGGCTCCAATAGTGGAAATTCGGATAAGCTCCTCCAATTCATAAGGTTGGACCTCATCTAGTTTTACCAACCTTCAGTATGTGTCAAATCTGCAACCGTTAACTATCAACTCAATGAATTGGAGGAGCACATCCAAATATTCACTATTGGCGCCTGAAGATGGTACAACTAATGTACCGAAACTAGTCGCCTAAATAAAATTTTAACGTGGACGGCTGTTGGACAATTTTTTGCAAGAACATTTCCAGTTTTAGTTTACAACTGACGCCGCTGCGATGTGTCCGGGAGCGATGTCTTTCGTTTCAGCGAAGTTTCCGCTATTATCTTTATAAGCTACTGGCTTAAACCCGCGGCTCCGCTGGTTTTGAAGGATGAAATGAAATACAATACCTTCTTTAGAAACAAACATTTTTAATCACTGATGTGATGCGCGAAACGTAAAATCTTTATTTTTTTTTTAAGACATATTTAAAGAAATTTCTTTTTTACTGCTTTATTTCCTTATCTGTGGCATCACTTTTCGCTGTATGTAACCTCCTTGCTATAGAGTTGCAAACGTCATCACTGGCCTTCAGTGCAAATTTTTTTTATAATTTGACGACTTTCAACCACCATATCTTCCACCTCCTTATAGCTATCGGCATGGAACTGCTATGGTGTACAACGAGAGACTTCGGACAACAATTACACACAGAGCATTCGTTTGCGTTCTGTAGTTTTTCCTGCAAAGCGAAATATTAACACACACACACACGTACGTAGAATGTTATATACACCGATAACTTTCCTTTTATCGTTATCAACCCTCAAGCAACAATGCAACCAATAAAACCATTTTCAAAGAGTAAATATAATTTTCAAAGAGTAATTATTGTTCTGTATTTCGCGTTATATTCTTCAAATTACTAAATATCTATCAGATCGCTATAAAACAAACTGTACAAATATTTAAGTCTCTGCGTCTTGTCGTTCGGACGTGATAAGCGTACACCAGACAGACATTCACATTAATATATATAGATAAATAGCTATCCGATCGCCATAAAACCGTGCATAAAGCCTTCTCCGGGTAGACATTAGTAACTGTAAAATTTTTTAGCTCTTTATGTCTTGTAGTTCAGACGTGATGAACGTACACCTAACAGACATTCACATTTATAGATATAGATTGGGGCCTGAAGATGGCACAACTGATCTACCGAAACTAATAGTCTAAATAAAATTATAACGTGAACGGCTGTTGGACAATTTTTTGCAAGATCATTTCCAGTTTTAGTTTACAACCCACGCCGCTAGAATGTGTTCGGGAGCTCTGTTTTTCGTTTCAGCGAAGTTTCCACTATTATATTTATAAGCTACTTGCTGTAAGTAAGTACGACTAGGCAGTTAATAGGCAGACAGATGTAATTAAATTTCTGTGACCGGGTTTCACAAGTGTCGGCAATATAGCGCGGAACCAGTTTACGACCGACGTTCCTCTCGCTAACTCGGCCGCTCTGTAACAGGTAAAGCCCCGCTGCCAAATGGATTCATCCGTGTTGTCGTCCAAAAGCGCAAAAACGGCCCCGCTAATGGACTTGGCTCGCACCCGGAGTTGCAATTAACGAAACGCGTTCTGCATCGCGCGGATTAAAAGAGGGTGGGATGTGAGGGGGTGAGTTTCCCGGCGACACCTGTTAGTGGGGTAGGGCGCGCCCCACACCCGGTCCTCTGCGCTGCGGGCTTTAGTCGCGGCGACACGGCGCAATTAGCAGCCAGCAGGCCGTGGCGGGCGATTTATGGACGACCCGCGAGGCGGCCAGGCCTTCGGCATTCGGCACAGTTCGCAATAAAGGGCATTAGCTTAGCCTCAGCGCTAAATCTCCCTGTCACCAGGACACACGACGGCCGGAGAGCCCAGCCGTGGCTGGGACATTCTTCCTGGGCACCGAACGCCACCGACGGGCGTTTCACCGGCGGCTAATCGCCGATGCTCTAGCTTTTGAGGGGCTACGTGTAGCGATTTACTGCGCATCATAATCGGGATTGGAGAGCTTAGTGGTGAGACACATGTGTAGGATCAACTCGTAGTCATTGTGACGATAGAGACGCGGGTATGGGAAGCGCAGCTCGCTGTTTATACTACATCTAGCTTTCAGTATATAGCGAAACGTTACCATTCACTTTGACTACTAACCTTTTCAGTTGTGCTTTCACGGGCGCACTTATTAGATATACAGGGTGAATCACCTAACACTTGCACCGAAAAAATTGCGGAAACGGAAAGTGCGATTGCTGTGCAATTTTCACAGTCAAGTATAAAAGTCGACCACTGTACACAACAAGAGACTTGTTTTATCACTAAAATTAGTAAATGAGGTCCGTGTGAACTACTGGTTACTCCCTGCTATAAAGTCTTCTTCCCTGGAGCAAACTGAGAACTGACTCGTTTCAAATTACTTCAATAACAGGAAGTTAATACTAGAGTGGTCAATATACATAGCAGCTCACACGTTATTACACACAGGCATTAATAAGCAAGCCACCACAATTAAAGTTATCTTAAGAAGGTGGCTAAGAAAACATTTATGGCGCAACAGAATTAACACTTAAGAATTACATCTGAGCTAGATCTCAGCACTTGTGAAGAACAATATTAAATAAAAGAGGGAAGGTGCTCTAAAACTACAATTCATAGGCAACTTACGGATTATGCTGAACTTAAGCTCGTTTATTCAGATAGAAAACAAGCTAAATAGGGAACCAATTTTGTTAATACAATAAAAATGCATTTCTTACATGGATTAATGCGGATGGGGTCCAGCCTAAATTGTACATGATTTAACACTACTGGGGGGAAGGAGTCACAAACAACACTCATTCGCCCACACACGCAGTGCCACAGCGGAACTCACCGAAATCAGCGTGCTGAGAAGAGGCGGAAACAGGCGCCGCTATCGTAGGCGAAATTCAGCAAGTCGAAGGTAGCAAATCAAATGTTCAAATGTTTATATAGTCTATGGCACTTAACTACTGGGTCATCAGTCCCTAAACTTACAAACTACTTATGAACTACTTACGAACTAAGACGGCACAAATATCCATGCCCGAGGGGGGATTCGAACCCCCGACCGTAGTGGCCGTGCAGTCCGTGACTGAAGCGCCTCAGTCCCCTCGCCCACCGCGGCCGGCTCGGAGGTAGCACAAAACACAATATACAAAAACACTTTGAAGCTGGCTCTGGTCTCTCGTGCCTCTTCCCAAATGGTGCGCGTGTATAGCCAAGTTAAATTACATCTGAATTTGACTACGAGCAAACACGTTAACGACGACGCACGGCTACGTTGCATGAACGTACTCCACTGAAGGTGAAGGTTGAAAATCGGGTTCATTATACCAAATCACGGTGGGTTCTTAAGTTGCAGTCTGTTAGAAGTCGATCTAGGTACTGGTTTTATATGAGAAGTGGCGTGAATTCAGGCCACTAGCTGCAAACCCCGGAAGTCGGAACTCGGACCCACATGGTTCCGAGAACCGATAAAACTGAATAAATTCAGTTTCCGAAAAATAAAGAAAATTAACTACAGCCTGCAACCCATATAAATACTTAGAATTATATAAGGAAGCGAATGAAATACAATTACACGCGATAGGGGGTGATTACAGAGATGGATGAAGCCCTGTCTCAGAAAAACCACAGAAATGAAACAATTACGAGTCGGAAAAATAAAAATAAGAATTACTGCATGCAACCCATAGAATTGTTTAGAATTACATGAAGAAGAGAAAGAAATGCAGCTACACGCGATATGGAGCAATTACAGAGACGGATGGAAGTCCAGCCTGCAAAATCGTAAATGTGAAATAATTACAAAGTCGAAAAAATAAGAATAAGAACCACGACATGCTACCCATAGATATGCTTAGAATTACATTAGGAAGTATTGAAGGAGGTTGTTCAAGGCTCAAGGAGAATTTACTGAGAAAGACGGAGTGCGTACTATAAGTCCGAGGAGATCAGCAAATTAAAATAGGCGGGCAGAGAAGATCGCGAAATATTAGTGGAAATCAGAACGATAGCCACATAGTTACATGCCTGATGGGCATGGAACAAACAAGACTGGAAGCCGAAGGCTTTGTTCCATGAACCAACCACGTGGAACACATATCACTCACACAAGGAAACGATGAGAAGATTTTTACATGTACTATACAAAAATGAACATATCACCTATTAGAAATCGCGCCCCACAAAGCTAGAAAGTATTTACACAGAGTTCATACACCGCCACATGATCACAAAAGGTTTTAACATATCAAGCCATTATCAAACTGCAACTACAATATCAGGTTTATCTATTGGAAATCACTCAATTGAAAAACGAGAACACATTTCCATACACTATAGAAGAAAATATTCCAAAAAAATGATTCCAAGTTCATGAATCTAAGTTAAACGTGCTAGTCAATGTAACGCTACCATCTCCGGAAACAAGAGCAGAACCAACCTTACCTCACCAGACGACCAGCCCAGAATGATCAGACCGAGCGGCCACCGGACGCGGGAAGCCCCCGGAAGCCGGAAAAACCAACGAAAAGCGGTGGTGGGGATGGAGACCGAGTACACTCGCGCTGGAGAAGGCTCGCCCACGAGACTGTAGCCAAAGGGTGTAGAAACATCTTTGGTAATCTCAGCAGCTATCGACTCTGAGCAAAGCGAGCTATCACTACCCACTTTTAAACAGCCATAGATTCTCACACAAGTAAAAAAATTGCACTTTCTCACAGGGACAGTAGTGTAGTGGAGAAGCTGTACTTATGTCACATTAATTAATAAAACAATAGATTATTAACATAACAAAATAAGAATAACCTAGCAATATTAATTAATATTTTAACACGTGAAATAAAAATGCTGTTCCTAAAGCCTTGAATAGAGTGGGGTGCAAGTTTTAAAAAATGGTAATCTAGCGACATTAAATAAATTATAACTTTACAGAAAAATACAAAAAATGTATGTAAGACGACAGACGGTCGTCTTCCAAGGGCTCGTACTGGTAGCCATTAAAGAGATTGTAAAAATTCCTCTGCGGCGTGGTGGCCGAGCGGATTGAGGTGCTGTGCTCCGATGCGCGATGCCGCGCCTCGTCGGAGGTTCGAATACCCCCCTCGGAGATGGATGTTTGTATTGTCTTTAGTATAAGGTAGATCATAAGTAGTTTGTAAGCTTAGGGGCTGATGACTCCACAGTTAAGCCCCTTAAGCTTGACAAACATTTGAACATTTGTAAAAATACGTAGAAAGTGTATTTTTATGGAAACATACAATTTTTCCCATTGAGCAATGGTTGTTTCTATCATGCAGTAGAATTTTTGACATCAGCAGTGTACAAAGAATTTTGAATGACATTTTTATCACTTTAGTTAGGCAGCTACAACTGTTCAAAGTTTTGGAGGCGGAGGCGGAGGCTATGACACTGTAGCTGAGTGGCTGGTGATCATGAGACAGTGGGCCATGTCCCAGGGGCTAGCCACTCGGCCAGTCAGCTACGCTATCGCAGCCTTCACCCCCGAAACTTTGAACGGTTGTATCTGGCAAACTAAACGTGATAAAAATATCATTCCAAATTCTTTGAACACATCTGGTGTCAAAATATTCCACTGCATGGTAGAAACAACCATTGTTCCATTTCAATACTGTATGTTTGCATAAGATATACACTTTCTAAGTAATATTACTATCAGTTTGTTGGCTAAAAATACGAGCCCCTGACTACTAATTGATTGAAACACTCTGTATACACTGCCAATAGGCTCCCTCTTACACTTTTCCAGTTCAATCAATATTTATGGTTAAAACGGTGTAGACAGAGTATATGAAATGATTACATTTACATATCAACAGCTCAAGGGGTACTCAGGTAAAACATAGCGATTCACGTTGCAAGATCCATATCGGTATGTAGCCTCCACGAGCGGAAATGCGTGCTCTGATTCTGGCGTCCATTCGTCAAAATGATTGCGAATATTGTGTTGCGATATATTATTCAACGCCTGTTCAACCTATTTTAAAAAAATGTTCAGATGTATGTAAATCTAAGGAGCTAAACTGGTGCGGTTATCAGTCACTAGGGTTACAACGTACTTAAAGTAATGTTTGCTAAGGACAACACACACACACACACACACACACACACACACACACACACACACACACACACAACACACATCCTTGCCCAAAAGAGGTCTCGAACCTCCGACGGAAACCTATTGCGTGCTCCGCAGCAAACCATCTTCTTCTTCTTCTTCTTCTTCTTCTTCTTCTTCTTCTCCCTTCTTCTTCTTCAGTGTTCCACCCTGAGGTTGGTTTGCAGCAGAGCCTTCCTCTTCATTTCCACATACGTGTTACATCCAACATTATTCATGATCTGTTGCATGTATGATATTCTTGGTCGCTCCTGTCGGTTTCTTCCCTCAGTAGCTCCTTCTGCTATTGTCTCGATGATGTTATTGTATCTGAGGATGTGCCCTATAAGTATGTCTCGTCTTGTTTGGATGTGCCTCCACAGGGATCTGTTTTCCTGTACTCTCCTAAGCACTTCTTCATTTGTCACTCTCTCTTTCCAGCTGATCTTGGTCATCCATCTATAAGACAACATCTCCAAGGCCTCTAGCCATCTTCTCTCCTCTCTTCCTATTGTCAAAGTTTCGCAACCGTATAGAGCCAACCTCCAGACAAAAGCTTTCATTGTACGTTTTCTTATCGCCATACTGATGTTCTTGCTGGTCAGTAAGTTCTTCCTGAGATTGAATGCAATTTTGGCCTGTTGTATTTTGCTCACAATTTCTTTCCGGCTTCTGCCATCTCTTGTGATCTTGCTTCCCAAGTAAGGAAATTCCTCGATCACTTCCAGCTCCTTTCTTCCAATTCTTATTTTTGGAGGTTCATATTCTCCTTCTGTGCTGTATACCATCACTTCAGTCTTTTTTTTTTTTTTCTTTTTTTATTCTCATACCATTTTGGATGTAGAAAATCCTTTTCATTGTTCTGAGGACTTCTTCTAGCTCTTGTTTTGTCTCCGTGACTATAGCAATATCGTCTGCATAGCGTAGTATGTCTATCCTCTGCCCATTAATCTTGATACCCACCTCTGTAGTTTCACGAACTTGATCTATAGCTTCCTGGATGTAGGCGTTGAATGTAAGAGGCATCTTATGCATGTCTGAATTTGAATGGAGAATTATCAATCAAATTTCAAAATGAAAATATATATCTGGAATTTTGCAAACATTCATAAAAACAGACAGTCAAAATGAGTAAATTTGGAGAATAGTTAAAAACATGAAATATAGCGTTGAAAACATGAACGAAAACTGGACCGGTTTTCTTACTAAAGCGTCACTGTTTACTCTGCAGGCCTATCAACGCTAATGTAGCGTAACGTCAAAATTATATTGATATTCTATCCTGATCCGTCACAGTTAGGTAAGATAGTAATGGAGGAAAGGTAGATGTAAGTACATATACATATAAAAGATAATAAACTTTGAATAGTAGTAATAAATATTTTTCATCACTGTAAGAAAATGTATATAATTAAATACAATATGATTAATTGTATAAAAATAAGATATTGACTTTTTCATGTTTTATTTTAGTTTTTGAAAACTTTATTTCACGAAACGACTTTGAAATCAATCTGAGTAGTTATAATGTTATCATTATTTACTTTTGGCTGTATGCGTCTCTAGAACAAACATAAATATCACTGAATGAGCGAACTCGTAAAAAAGCAACGTATAACTGTCCATGCGATAAAACAGGTCTGGTAAATATAATCCTGCCCATTGAAGCGTCTGACCTTCGACTTTATTTATGGTTATAGCGAAGGCTACTTTTATTGGGAATTGTCTTCTTATCATTTCAAAAGGCAAGGTGTGAGGTGAATACGGGGTATTAGCACAGTTTTATCTGAGTCAATGGATTTAGCAGTGATGATGTACTCTCCTAAGTGAGTGATCAGTAATCTTGAACTATTAATTAATTATAATTATAGCATTTATCTGGGACCAACCGTAAATACTTGACTCATTTACGACCGATCACCCCACGCACAGTGCAATTTGTTTCAATATAGTTTTTTTGTTTGTTGTGAAAACAATTACTTTAAACTATCTGTGTATTTTTCGTCATTAGTGGAGAACGAAACCTTGAAAATGATACTTCAATCATTAATTTCGGATAAGTAACACCAGAGATATGGTGTAAAGTAAGTTCCGTTTAGTAATAAAATGAAATTGTACTCAGATACAGAAGAAATTTTTATTGCACAAAGTTCTACAACTCTTAAACTACTTTTCCACATAACTGCCGAAATTTTGCAGGCATTTGTCATAGTGCGGCACCAGGTTTTGTATACCTTCTTCATAGAAATCTGCCGCCTGTGTCTTCAACCATTTGGAAACAGTGAAATTTGGGAGAAGTCCCTAGCGAGAGCACTAATTGTAAACCTACGGTTTTCCTGGATCTTGTCATCAATCGCGTGAACCAGTTCTTCTGTAACCAAAGGTGGACGCCCACTTCGTTCTTCATCATGCACATCACTACACCCGCCATTGAACTGTCCGACCCAGCTTCTCACCATCGAATCACTCATCGCATTTGGTCCGTAAACAACGCAAATTTGCCGATAAATTTCACTTGGTTTCACTTTCCTCGCATTCAGAAACCGAATCACCGACCTGATTTCACAGGCGGCGGGATTTTCAATCAACGCCGACATTTCAAAGAAGCACAACAAATCGTACGTAACTGACAGCGATCTCCAAATAGCGCACGCTGTTCTCCTTGATACACATCGTCTACAGGGCATGTGCGGAACTACAATCACAGCGCTGCACCGGAGATACATTGAAACGGAACTTACTTTCTGGACGCGCCTCTTATATGATTGTGTTATTAATGTCACTTTCGTAGTTTATGTCGTATTGTTGCGTCATTTAAGTTTAATATGGACCACCTGTAGATGGACCTCGCCCGGCAATCCGTAATGGCGAGTACAAGAGGGCATGTACGATGGGGTCGCTACGACCGTTGCGTGCCACTTTGTGGAAGTTTGAGACGGACGGGTAGCCAACGGCCAACGGCACGGTGCGACGGCGCGTTAGTTGAAAGGGCTGAATGCCCTTCCTAATAACAGAAAAGAGAAAAGAAAATAAATTTAAAAAAAACTGAGCTAAGAACTCGACGATGGACCATGAACAGAAACTAACAAACGTCCGTAACGGATCGAAGAAAAGGAAAATAGTGGTTAGGCAACCGCTGGCCCGAAGTGGAACATCCGGGTTCGATTTCCGGCCAGGCTCAAATTTCACTTGTCGACATTGTATAATTTCAGTGCCCCAATGCTGCTAAGGTCAATCCTTTCCGTCTTAATCCTTTTTCCTTCCCCTCCTTAACAAATTATTTGCAAATCTTTTACTGCATATGACGGCTGCAAATCTGATGTTTCCAGAACTTGCAGTCTGAATGCTGATGCTAAACATACAACGATTTCTACGCTATTTACTGTTCTTTGTGCACCCTACTAGTAAAAACGTTTTTGGACGAGATACTTCTTGACATAATCGGATTTGAAATTAGAGATAGAGAGCTGCACAATGTTTCCAATAAGAAGCTGACTCTGCAGCCTAATACTCGCTAGAAATTTCAAAAAGCGTGGAATGTTCCACATGCACTTTGTGTGTAGTGTAGCAACGGAACTGAGTCGTTCACAAAGCAAACGCGTACTATAGCCTCTTGTTCTTGTGTCTAAGTCAAACGGTGATATTAGAATCTGTGTAGACTTCAAATCCGCTGCAAATAAACACACCACCCATAAAATATTCGCGTTTTACTAGCCGAGTCATGTCGGTTAAAATCCTCGAGCTACGTTGACGACACTTTTGTGATATGGAAAGGATACATTGCAGAAGTTTGTAGACCACATGAACGGCGTCCACCCCAGCAAAATATTCAGTGTCGAGATGGAGAAGGATACTGAGCTCCCATTCTTGGATATTTTAGTCGAGCGAAAAGCAGGAGGCCGGCTTGGTCATTCAGTGTATTGGAAACCTACACACACTGGTCGCTACTTGAACGGCAACAGCTTCCATCATCCTGTAAACAAGAAAGGTGTCCTGAACTAGCTAGTACACAGAGCAAAAGTTATTTCTGACGACGATCATTTGAAGTCTGAATTACAAAATTTGAAGCGTGTTTTCAAGGAGAACGGTTACAGCAAAAGTGAAAACTCTAAAGCTTTCCGTTGAGTGAATCAACAGACGAGACAAAGCCAGCAGCATTCCTCCCACTCTGTGGAGCAACGTCCAGTAAGATTGGACGCTTCCTGAAGAGACATGGAGACCAGTTTTCCGGCCCGTCTCCAAGATCAGAGACATACAAGTTACGCCCCGCTAAGGGCAGTACAGGTCTGCGTGTTCCGGGTGTATATGGCGTCCTCCGTGAGTGTGGAAGTATTTACATTGTACAAACTATTAGAACTGTTGCTGAACGTTGTGCAGAACACACTCGGCACACAAAACAAAGAGAGTTTGAGAAGTCAGCCTTGACAGAACATTGCCTAACAAATGGCTATAAAAAAAAAATAAAAAAAAAAAAAAATAAAAAAAAAACACGAAAATTCTGGCCCAAACATCATATTATTGGGATTCTATTATAAAAGAGGCGGATGAAATTAGATTAAAAGTCAACAATTTCAACAGAGACCAGGGGTATACACTCAACAGGGCCTGGGGGCGGGCCCTGGACGAGGGGCGGCAACATAGGTCTGGCGCTAATAACGAAGAGAGAGCGCCAGCTTCAAACGTGGCGCCGCTCTGGCGGCACGCTCCACGTGACGTCACGCGGTACCGCGGACCATCGGCCCGCGCTGACTGCCCGCGCAGGCGCTCTCCAGAAACTTCCAGAAGCTTGAGACGCAGCGCTGCAGCTATATAAGCAGGACGCCTTGCCGACACCGGCAGTCAGTGATTTTACTCCTGATACGATGGCGCAGCTTCCCATCGAAAGCTCGACGATTTTATCCGACATGACGTGGCTAGTAAACCGAGAATCTTTTATGGAATAATTAGCTGAAAACCCGGCGTTGCCCGGGTATTTATTTATTTATTCCTGCCATTTTTCACACACACACACACACACACACGACATATGTATATCTTCCAGGCTTTAATATGAATAAATTCTTTGGTGAGCCCGCCCCTGACATGAAGATGCCAAATCGATTCCGAAGTATTTAATAGATTGCCCTGTAATTTATTAATCGTAATAGAAAATACAATGGAAACTGCCGTCTCTTGAAGGTGGATTAGGGGGATATAATGGGTATTCGTTGGGTGTACTCTGTTTCATTCTGTTCCTTTCCTTGTAGCTCTATGGAAGTACACTGCTTTCGCTTCCAGCCGGATCGAGAAATTTTCCATGAACGTTACTGTTTACGTACTCTTATCTCATGAATTACATGTCGGAATGTAATACAATTTAGAAGCTACATTCAACTATGTATGTGTTTATTGTCTGTAAAATTTCCTGTCGCTACAATTTATAGTGTTCAAATTATAAATTGTAACGTCATACCGAGAGTCCTTGTTTTACTCCATAAACAGCGGAAAAGTGGTAAGCGAGAAACTTTTTTCCTTCCATCATGTCACTATGGTTGCCAGCGAGAAAAAGTTTAATAAAGGTTTGAAATTATGATTTAAGTTTGTTACAAGTCGCTAAGTACTGTCATTCTCATACAGTGTATTTCGAAAGTCTCGCCGCATTATATGGTATTTTTTGCGAATTCTATTGGTTATGACGTAATATCTTTTGAACCATGTGTCGTGTGTGATTCTTAACCATGCAGCAATTGGTACCTCACGGTAAGGACTGTGTGTACCAAATTTTGTTGAAATCGGTCCAATGGTTTAGGAGAAAATGAGCGGCATTGTCGCAAAATACAGCAGTTTTCCACGCATCTCATTGTTTATGACGTCATATCTCGTGAACTATATATCGTCCTCATAGATTATTGAAGCTTACGTGTACAAAATTTCACAAAGATTGGAAAAAAAACTGTAGATTTGTATGCAACACGTACAAATATACGGACACTCTGCTTTATATAATAGATGCCGTCGCGAAAGACTCTGAGGACACAAACACACCACCGTTGATACATTTTCATCACCTCTTCCTGAAGATTTCATTAATAAGTTTCGAGGAGAAAAGTACTTTTAGAAAATTGATTTCAAGGATGCATGTCATAAAACATCGTTGGATGAACAAACCCAACTGTTTATGACGATTACGTCTCTCATCGCCCTTTTCTGTTTCAACATTTCCCACTCAGAATTTCATCTGCAACCGTTTTGTTTCAAAGGTACCTTGAGCAGCTTCTATCCAACGTGACCTGTTGCGCAACCTATTTTGATGACATTTTAGTTTCCAGGAAGCCACCTGGACATCACTTACACAACTTGAGAAATGCTTTCTCAGTCTCTTTACTGCTGGTCTTAAATGCAAACAAATATGTATTGCTTGTTCCAAAGTTAGAATACTTGAACCACGTGATTAACACATCGGGTACTGACTTTCCACAAAAGTATTTGGCTGACATTAAACAGTTACCAACACCGAATGACATTTCTCAACTATTGTCACTTCTTGGAAGGTGTCATATTATATAAAATTTATCATCACGGCGATTAATATTATTCGTCTTGTGCATTGATGCTTACGCGCCGACTTGAGGTATGCTCAGTGGCGTATCCATGGAGCGGAGGGAGGGGGGACATTTGCCAGCCTGTTGCAGCCCCCCCCCCCCCCGGCCAGGTATTTCTAAAGAAAAAAGTACCCTAATTCAAAGCGTATTTGTTTGAACTTCAATATTTTTCCAAATCATTTTCAGAGTTTTCGTCATTTGAGACATATATATCAGATAATGCTGTGAATACTGTGTTCACTATCGCAAACACTTATATCGGATCATCTTCCTGGCTTCATTCTACTGCAGATTTATTTTATATAATTATCAAAGTAGTCCATAAACACTTTTCCTGTCATACCATATCTTTCGATACCAATAGATTTACAACCCATTATTACATCACACACCAAATCAGTATACAGGATGAAAAATGTCACGATTTACACTAACACGATTCCTTGAAGACAACTGACTTCTAAGAGAATACCTAAACCCTTTTCAGCAGAGCGGCGCCATTCTAGAGAGAAATTAGATAATGTTCATGCTGGGGTCAGAAATGACTCCCAGATAGCAACTGAGGGTTAACAATTTTTAAAACAACAACAACACTAAATAAAAATAAACGAGAGTCAGACACAGACAATGCTAACATTGCATGTGGTAAAGATGAAAACTTAGACTACGACACAAAACAACATGATGGAGCTTACATAGCTTAATAAATTAATTTTAGACAATTAGAAATATATTAAAAAGTGGTGTTTTATGTATAATTTTAATTTTTGTTTCTTTGTAAAGTGATTTTATATCTTTTTTTTTATAAAATACTTGACGTTAGTTCTTAAGAAGACAGGAAAATTTTTTTTCTAAAGCACGAAAGAAGTGTACAGTTAGCAATGGTTTGCAGCAGTGGTTTGGGGTACCCATCCGAGATGCTTAGATAGGCCTGAGGTGTTTGGTAGAGGAACAATGACGATGAGAACGGCCAGAATATGGAGCACGTATCGCGTCAGGCGCGGTTCCGACGACGAAGACAGTACACGGCGGATCAAGTAAATGTCGCGCCACTGTATATCAACGGAGAGCTATGGGGTGTAAGAAGGCTGCGGCGGAGTGGCTGAGTGCATGGAGGTGCTATGCTCCGATGGAGGAGACCATTCCCCGTCGGGGGTTCCAATTCCACCTCGGGCATGGATGTTTGTGCTGTCTTTAGTATAAGTTAGTTCATAAGTAGTTTGTAAGTTTAGGGACTGATGACTCAGCAGTTAAATCCCATTTGCTTAACAAACATTTGAACATTTTTTGGTAGAAGAAGTTGTTGTCTCAACGTAAATATGAGACAGAGATCTCTAAATGGTCAATCATAAAAATACAATTAGCATTTAAAAAAAGGCAGGAAGTGGATAGATAATCAGATGCAATTCCTTTTTTATCACTTTTCCTGCCCAGAAAATAACCAAGAACCAAGTCAGAAGAGGGGAAGACGGAAAAACAGAAGATGAAGTGTCCCAATAGCTGTAAAGAAGAACGAAGATGGGCGAAGAAATACAGGATACCTTTCTTTTACTTTCCCAAAAATATTTAAAGTCTGTCCAAAAAGAAACGTAATTTCATTACACATATTATCTGATTAAGTACACTGTCACAAATTATGCAAAAATAATCTCCAAGAGAAGTCCAGTATATACATAATGTTATCAACATTTGTGCATAAACTATCGCAACAGCTTTAGCAACAACGACAACTTACATACACCTATAATCTGCATTCTGACAGGTCATGAATTTGGTAGTGGGAACTATCGATACTGAGACACAGTTGCCTCAAACATAGTCTCAAACAATCCATGAGAACTCACCACTACCATTCTCTCATATCCTGCCTAGCATCCAAGTTATTCGATGGCAGAAGATGGGCATGTTATGCATGTCCTAAGCAACTCAGCAACATAATGAGAACCATCGTTTCGAACAATTTCATAAAAAATATTTCAGCACCGTGATATTTGTTTCATTCAAGTGAGATTCACTAAAATTTATTCGTGCTTATAATATTTTATGTCTACATATTTTATGATAGTTTCTAGAATGTTTATGGATTTTTGGAAGGGTTAAAAACTTTTTATATTGCATATGTTTAACAAAATAGATTGGTAATAATATTAAAATGATAAATATTTAAGGAAGAACAATGCTAAGAACAAGTAACTCAGTTTCAAATTGTGAAGATAGTTTTAGCAAGCTTCTTCATCTTGTATAATAATAACGAAAACAGAAAAACAACTACTACCCAAATACATAAATGACTCAAAACATATTGACAATGGTATCGCTTATTTCACAAAATTAAATGCGATAGAATACAGATATTATAAATACTACACTCAACACTGCAAACAAGCATTTACACTCTAATTTTTTAACAGAGACATGTAATGGCAACGAAAAGATACATTAATAAAAGTAGTCTTTATTTGAAAGAAATACATAACACAAATTTTGTAATATTAGATAAGTCTTTAACGAGAAGAATTTCATTGTACATGGTGACTGAGGAACGGAAATAAAAGGAATTTTTTAGCTGAATTTGTTAATGATTCTTCGGTATTAACAACCTCCAGTAAAAATTTATGCTGAAGCATAGGAATATGTAAGGAGTCAAGAACTTCTTACCTCCTTACGAGTCATTTTATGTGCATAAGTAAACCCGCGTCACTTTCCGG
Source organism: Locusta migratoria (assembly GCA_026315105.1). Taxonomy (NCBI): domain Eukaryota; kingdom Metazoa; phylum Arthropoda; class Insecta; order Orthoptera; family Acrididae; genus Locusta; species Locusta migratoria. The sequence goes on along the minus strand of CM048750.1, from coordinate 384,784,537 downwards.
ATTAATTTGATACCACACAGATGGTATTTGTGTTGGTAATTAGGGACAGTAAATGCTGTACTTTTTAAAAAGTCATTGCATCTAAGAACACTACATATCTTACAAGGCTGCCGACAGACAGGCGTTATTCTGCGTGGCGCCGTGTGTCAAAAGAGGCCGCTTGGGGGAAAACCACATACAGCACCGCCCAGGACCCTCGCTGCAGGTAGCCCAGCGAGAGTATAAACTGTGAGAATAGAAGATGATTTGGGAGGCCACCGGACAGCCCCTGTGATTCACACGCTACCCCACCTTTTCCAGAGAGCAGGTCGCACTTAGCCGCCAACATATTGTATCAGCTTCTAAAACGCACCTTACTGACTTGTAAAATTAGCTCCTATTGTGAAACCTTAAAGGTAAACAAAGAGTGTTGAGAGAAAGACTAATAACCTCCTGAAGATAAGTCCTTCAAGGGTCTTAATTCATACTGTGGTGTACCACCTAGATTGTATGGCCTTCATTAAGTCCACAAAGAGAAAATTCCTTTAGGCCTATAGTATTTAACATTGGTGCTCCGACATATCGTATAGATAAACATCTTGCTAGTTTGTTGAGTCGAATGCTACGTAGGTGTGAACACCACATTAAGAACTCGGCGGATTCCTTACGTCGATTGCAGGGATTGCGTTTGAATGACTCTGATATTTTAGTGAGTTTTGATGTTGTGTTTCTCTTCACTCGCGTTCCTCTGTCAGATTCGTTGCAGCTAATTGAGGTTAACATTGGTGTTAACAAATCTTTTTCGACATTTTTTATTATCTTCCAATCACCATTCAAGACGTAATTTGAGGAGGCGTTCAAAAGTCTTTGCTAAGCACGATGACAGTGGAATTGGCCGATAGGATTCCGCTGTAGAAGGGTCTTTACTGGGCTTTAATACAGGAACAATAATTTGTGTTGACCATTCGTGAGGAACTTCACTTTCTGCCCATATTGCATTGTAGATCTGCATCAGAATGTTTTTTGCTGCTGTAAGTGAGATAACATGGGGTAGTTGATTTGATCAATGCCAGGAGCTGAATGCGTAGAACAATTGAGGACAAATTCTAGTTCTTGAATTGTAAATGGTTCTATGAATAATTCACAAGATGGTTGTGAGTCTCCACGATTGCTATTTTTAAACAGTAATGGTTCTCCTTCTGCTGAAGGAGCTGCAATAAAATTTTCAACCCAGTTGTTTATGGATTTTTGTGTGAAAGATTTATTGTTTATCAGTCTTATCATTGAACATATTTCTGAGATAGGTGTATTTCTTGAAATCATTTCGTCGTATTTTTTCCAGGAAGATTTCCTTTGGGCTTAAGTAATCGTTTGGCTCTAGCAGCCTCTTTCTTAAAGTAGCAAAAATTTTCCCACGTGCTGTTACGCTTGTAATGTGTGAATGATAATTTACGTTTGGCAGCTGCAAGTGAGCACTCGGAATTCCACCATGGAGCAGGTCTAAATTTATGATTTCTTGTTACTTTCTTCTGAGGAATGAGGCTGTCGCAGTTGTATTAATCGTGTTTATGAATTTCTATATGTACTGTGGCATCCATCTGTCAGTTAAAATAAAATACATTCCTCCTCTAGAACCCTCTGGTAAGCAATCTGCTTTCCTCGTATTCCGCCTTACTTTTGGTTCATTGTGCCTTCCACTTACTTTTTATTTAATTGTCAGTACTACGAACAAACGGAGTTGCAATGGGAAGCCCGTTGTCACCTATTGTGGCCAATTTGTTTATGGAGGATTTCGAGGAACGTGCTTTAGAGTCAGCGACTCTTAAATATGCGTATTTTTTCAGATTTGTAGACGACATTTTTGTCGTTTGGCCTTATGGGAGTGAGAATTTAAACGGTTTTTTTAAACACCTAAATTCAATCCACCCGAATATTCAGTTCACAATGGAGGTGGAACAGAATGGCTGTCTTCCTTTCCTTGATGTGTTGGTCAGAAGGAAGGTTGATGGGACATTGGGACATTCTATTTATAGGAAGCCTACTCACACTGATTTGTATCTGCGAGATGATAGCTGTAAGAGTGAAGGAGTACTTCGTACCTTGGTTCACAGGGCACATGTCATTTCAGACCCTGAAAGTTTGTCAGCTGAGTTGTCCCATCTCGAGGAGATCTTTCGTCAGAATGGTTATAGTGAGAGACAAATAAAACGTGCATTGCCCTATGAGCCTACTGTGCAACGGGTGAGTGACGATAGTAAGGAAGTGGCGCGGGCCTAAATCTATAGTGTTTTTTGGCTTACGCAAGAAGCATGTCCAATAAGATTGGTCGTATATTGGGGAAATATGATGTGAAATGTGTTTTTCAACCATCTTTTAAGATAAAGGCCTTGTTGGGGTGCGTAAAGGATGATCTAGGTTTGCGTAATGCAGGTGTATATCGTATTCCTTGTAGTTGTGACATGTCATATATCGGTCAGACAATCAGGACTGTGGAAGACCGGTGTATTGAACGCAAACGTTACACGCGCTTACAACAGCCAAACAAATCCGCTGTTGCAGATCACTGTCTTGTCACCGCTCATCCTATGGAATACAACACGGTGAATCTGGCATGCACTTCCACCTATTGGGATAGTGTTATTAAAGAAGCTGTTGAAATTAAACTAGCAAGCGACCTTGTAAACACAGATGGTGGTTTCTGTTTAAATTCTGCTTGGAATCCGGCACTGTCTCTCGTCAAAAAACAGAGGGACAGAATTAATGCTGCCTCACCTGTTGATTAAAAGTCACTATCGATATTTCTGGTGTTTGGTCGTCTTTGGTTGTGTTGACTCTGAAGTGACTGGTACTGAGTGTATTATCTTTCTTGTTTACCCTTTGTAAACCGAGGTATTAAATACGCTTGCACATTGCTTCCTTGAGTGCAGTTGTGCCTTGAGAATGGCAGAGTATCCTCCTGTCGAAATATCGGCGGTTGTCGACGACATCACCCGACAGCATACCCGTAAGTTGTTTCAACTTGTATTGGTGGAGCACGAGGTGAGGAAGTTACTGCCAGTTTTCGATGGTGTTCCTGATAGGCACCAATAAAGAAGATGTGCTTGCGTGCAGACTAGCGAGGAATACGAAACATAAATACAACTTATTGATTCCATCATTACTGGTGGAACCGGGACTGCAGCTAGTGAAGAGTACGTATGAAGTAGGATACCAACAGCTGTATGTTTAACAGAAACATTTATTCTTAACTACCAGTTTCGACATTCCATTATGCCATCTTCAGGCCCCTATATCCAATAAACAGGGATCGAAACTTGTTGAGTGGATTTCTCTCAGTAAGAACGAACAACAAAAACAACTGTGACAACAAGGTCTGGTTGAAACCACAACCACAACCAGACCTTGTTATATAAAGTTATAATTTATTTAATGTCGCAGGATTATCATTTTATTAAACCTTGAACCCCACTCCTTACAAGGCTTGAGGAATAGCATCTTTATTTCATGTGTTAAAATATTAGTTAATATTGCTAGGTTTTCCTTATTTTGTTATGTTAATAATTTATTATTATATTAATTAATGTGGCATAACTACGGCTTCCCCGCTACGCCACTGTCCCTGTGTGAATGTGCGGTTGTACTTTTAAGTGTGTGTGAGTATCTAAGGCTGTCTGAATGTGGGAAGTGATAGCTCGCTTTGCTGCAGGTACTACCAAAGAAGTTGGTTACAGTCCAGTCAACGAGCCTTCTTCACTGCGAATCTCGCTCTCCATCCCCATCACCGCTGTCTCTTGGATTTTCCGACTTCCGGTGGCTTCCCGCGCTATCCCCGGTGGCCACTCGGCCAATCATTCTGTTGTGGGCGTCTGGTCAGGTAATGTGGGTTCTGCTCTTGTTTCTGATGGTAGTGTTTCATTGATTAGCACTTTTAACTTAGATTCGTAAGCTTAGAATAATTTTTTGGAATATTTTCTTCGATCGTGCGGAAATGTGTTCTCGCTTTTCACTTCAGTGATTTCCAATAGATAAATGCTGCGTGTTTGATTCTAGTTGCAGTTTGATAACGGATTGGTATGATAAAACCTTTTCTGATCATGTGGCGGTGAATGAACTCTGTGTAAATACTTTCTAGCTTTGTGGGGCCCGATTTCTAATAGGTGATATGTTCATTTTATACAGTGCATGTAAAAATCTTCTCATCGTTTTCTTCCGTGAGTGATATGTGTTCCACGAGCTTGGTTCATAGAACAAAGCCTTCAGCTTCCACTCTTGTTTGTTCCATGCCCATCAAGCAAGTAACTATGCGGATATCCTTCCATTAATATTGCGCGATATTCTCTCGCCGCCTACTTCAATTTTGCTGTTTCCTCTCCAACTTATAGAACGCTCTCTGTCTTGTCAGTAATTCTCTCTGAGCCTTGTACAACCTCCTTTAATAGCTTCCTTATGTAATTCTAAATATTTCTATGGGTTGCATGCTGTAATTCTTCATTTTTTTCGGACTTTGTAATTATATCACTTTTACGAGTTTTGGAGACGGACATCATCCGTCTCTGTAATCGCTGCATTAATTTCAATTCTTCGTGTAATACTGAACATTTCTATGGGTTGCACGCCGTGATTCTTATTCTTATTTCATTTTTCAGACTGTGTATTTTTATTTATTTATTTATTTATTTATTTTTAGGCTGGTCTTCATCCGTCTTTTCTAATCGCTCCCTATCGCCTGTACCTGCTTTTCATTCGCTTCCCTACATAATTCTAAGCATATTTATGGGTTGCATGCTGTAGTGTTTTTCGGAAACTGAATTTATTCAATTTTATCGGTTTTCGGAACCACCTGGATTCGAGCTCCGACTTCCGGGGCTTGCAGCTAGACACCTGAATTCACGCCACTTCTCATATAAAACCAGTATCTAGATCGATTTCTAACAGACTGCAACTTAAGAATCCACCGTGATTTTGTGTAATGAATCCGATTATCAACCACTTCACCTTCAGTGGAGTGCGTTCATGTAGCGTAGCCGTGTGTCGCCATTAGTGTTGTAATGTAACTTGGCTATACAAGACGCACCATCTCAAAATAGGCACGACGACCAGCTTCAAAGTGTTTTTGTATATTGTGTTTTATGCTACCTCCGACTTGCTGAATTTCGCCTACGATAGCGGCGCCTGCTTCCGCCTCATCTCAGCACGCTGTTTTTGGTGAGTTTAACTGTGTGACAGAGAATGAGTGTTGTTTGTGAATCTGTAGAGAACTCCCGTCGATGCAAATCAAGAGTGTATTCACGGCAGATTTCCAGCAAAAACGTCACGCCACATAAAGCAGAAAAGTAAAGAAACTTCCAATACTATTTGTGAATCCTTCCCCCAGTAGCGTTAAATCATGTATAATTTAGGCTGGACACCGTCCGCATTAATCCATGTAAGAGATGCATTTTTATTGAGTTAACGAAATTGGTTCCTCATTTTGCTTGTTTTCTATCAGAATAAACAAGTTTATTTTCAGGCATTTGCGTGGTGTTGCCACGTACAGGAGTGAAACAATGACTATAAATATTTCATATCAGATGATGACAGAAGCTTAAGGTTGAATATTAGGTAGGTACATCGCGTAACTAATGAAGAGATACTTGAAAAGAGTGGGGGAAAAAAGAAATTTTATTCACAACGTGGACAAATCAAGGGATCGAGTAGTAGGACACGTTATTAGGCTTCAAGGAATTGCTAATTTAGCATTGGAGGCAAGTAAGAGGGGCAAGAATCGCAAAGAGAGAACAAAAGACGATTACAGTAAGAGGGTTCAAAAGGATGCTTGTTGCCATTCTTATCAGTAGTTGAAGAATGTTGCTCAGGATAGAGTAACGTGGACAGCTGCATCAAACAAGTCTCCGGACTGAAGATTACAACACAAGACAACGCACACAATTCTAATTGGATTTTTTTGTAAATGCTTGCAGTAATTTATTAATACCTTCGAACTTCTAAAGGGGTTCAACACAAGCCACATCCTACACCTCTAATTGCGTAAATTGTGTAAATAGGGTCATATGGGTTATCTTTCTCGATTCCTTGTACATCTCTCTTTAACTTGCAGAAAGATGCAGTTCAATAAAAATCACGAGAAGAGTATTATACTTACCCATTCCTTACTGTACAACTTTATTATTTGGCTGTGGAGAACTCCCGTCGATGCAAATCAAGAGTGTATTCACGCAGATTTCCAGCAAAAACGTCACGCCACATAAAGCAGAAAAGTAAAGAAACTTCCAATACTATTTGTTCAACAGAAAATAGCGTTACACAATGGCAAATTATAGCAGAGTTTACAAAAAATTCATATACTCTGTATAAAAGGCCACTAAGTAAAATTTAGATGTTACAAGAAGACTGAAAGCCGAAGAGAGGAGTGCTTACAATGTTAAGAGCATAATACAGGAAAAAAGTCTTCTTCGTCAGTTGTTCATCTTTGGTATCGAACATACAGTAAACGAAATAAATAAGGTTAAAAAGTGTGTTAAATTCAAAACGAAAGTCCATCAGTGGTAGCGTTCCCTACTGACATTGTTGTTCTCAGTGAGGAAAGGAATAATTACAGAATCTATTAACTCTGATGTACAACCTACCGCTCTAGAAGAATTCATTGAAATGAATTCAAAGAAAGAAACAAGCTGGACTGAGATTAGCATCATACTTAGATATCATCTACTTGTCAGAACGAAAGACTTATGCCACTTTGGCAGCAAATAACATGACAGACAATGCAAGGTGGAGATAAAAGAAAAATACTGTTTTTGGGAGATCCAACATTCCTTAGTAAAAGAACTGTACTTGTATTAAACATTATATTATCCTAAGGAATCAATCGCTGAGAACGTAAGTTTGAAGCAGAGCAGAATGTGGAGGTGAAACACGAGAGTGTAAAAAGCAGAAATAAGAAAATCGATCAGTTTGATATATGGTACCATTGCTGTTGAAAATTATGTTTTTTGTATCCCATCCTCTTCACCACACTAAGCTAGATTAGAACAATATATATATTTCGTAGAAATTATACAATACTTAACTTGGAGGGCAGCAGACTAGTGGAATGCAGACATATAGTTTAAGTCGATAGAGGCTTCCCTACTGAAGAGACACTTTCCTAGTGCCTGTCGTAATCCCAAGTCTTAACTGTTGCCTATCTGATTCCCAAGTGACCGATGCCTTTCAGTGGTGGCCACGAGCGGAGATGCAGCTGAGGGCGCTCGTGGCTGAGGTAAGAACGCCACACCGTGCGTGCATGGCGGCGCGCGGCGAAAGTACGTGGCGCGTACTTCAGACTTGTGCGACACCACACCGCTCCCCCCCTCCCCCCCCCCAAAACGCCGCGCCGTCGTGGCGTAGGGCTGAGGGCCCCGGCGACGGCACTGGGAGGAGGACCTGGGCGGGGGCGTTACTGGTGGGACGGCCCTCGTAGTTGAGGCTGGGATCGAGACGCCGTCCGCGCCCCGGTATACACCTTGTGATCCCCCGGAAAACCCACCAAAACGAGGGGAAGGGCGCACACCTCCGCCCAGAGGGAGCACGTCATCTTCTTCTGAGGTGCGTAGCTCAGGCAGAGGGGGCACGCACGGTCCCAGAGTCACTCTCTGTGACTCCGGCAGCTGCAGCGGCGACGGCGGTGGGGTCGACCGCATCAGAGGCGCGTCGACCTCCAAGGGGATGATCTCGTAGTCCGGGGACGCTGGAGCCATCGGCGAACGATGTGGCTGTGCTCCCTGGAGGTGAACTTGGTCTGGAATCAAGAAACCAGAGACACGATCGCGCGGCCTGTGCAGGCGCAATTGTTTTGCGTGGCACCGCAGCTCCGACCCTCTGGAAGAACGTACAACATACATATTGCGACCGAGCACGCGCTGAATGGTGCCCGGCAACCATCTTTTCTGTCCAGCAAACACCCTGTACCGCACCGGCGTAGAAACCTGAAAACGCGTAGCGCCATACGAACCGACTCGGTGCGTGGGAGGCTGCAGCAGGTGAAGGAGAGTGCGGTGACGGCGGCCGTGTAGCAGCTCGGCAGGAGACGGGCCGTCACGTGGCATGCACCGATACGTAGACAGGAAAATTTGAAGAGATTGCTGCCTGGAGTGCTGACCTTTCATCTTTTTCATGTGAGACTTGAATGTTTGAACGAAACGTTCTGCTTCACCATGGGACTGAGGGTGAAAAGGTGTGGTGATGATATGCTGAATGCCATTTACACGACAAAACTGTTGACATTCCGCACTGACAAATTGAGGTCCATTGTCACTGACGATAGTTTCAGGCAAGCCTTCGATGCAAAACACTGATGTTAAGGCACTGATTGTACTAGAAGCTGTCGTTGAGTTTATGGCAATCACAAAAGGAAACTTGCTGAAAGCGTCTACAACAATTAACCAGCGCGTGTTCCAGAAAGGTCCGGCAAAGTCAATATGTAAACGTTGCCATGGTCCCTTGGGGCGTGGTCAGTCTGAGAAACGTTGCGGAGGAGCCGCCTGATGCTCCGCACAAACTGTACACTGTGACGTCATGCTCTCTATCTGAGCGTCCATACCAACCCAGGTACAACGACGTCTGGCTAGTTGCTTTGTCCTAACAATACCCCAACGTCCTTGATGCAGTAGGCGTAATACTTCTCGTTGCATGGAACGAGGAACAATCACTCTTGTTTGGTCGTTGTCGGTATGTAACAACAGAACACCCTGACTTAAAGACAATGACGTTGTGCAAAATAACGTCAAACCAGACGCCGCTCAATGTCTTTGGCTCTGGCAGGCCACCCTGAGCGAACAAAACGTGCTACCACACTTAGGTCTGTATCCGCAGCTGTTTCCTGTGCAACGCGACGAAAGTTCAAAGGGAAGTCTGCGACAGCAGAAGCATCTCTGGAGTCTATCTGACAACATGCCATTTCTGAAGAATCAAACAACACATCCTGGCCAACCGGAAGTCAGGAAAGTGTGTCCGCGTTGGCATGTTTAGTGGTAGGTCGGTACAAAATCTCATACTGCTAATTAGACAGTATCAAGGACCATCTCTGAAGCTTTTTTGCCGTTCGTGACGGAATTGGCTTTATGGGTGAGAACAATGACGTGAGAGGCTTATGGTCTGTCAACAAATAGAAGCCGGCCGCGGTGGCCGAGGGGACTGAGGCGCTTCAGTCACGGTCCGCACGGCCACTACGGTCGGGGGTTCGAATCCCCCCTCGGGCATGGATATTTGTGCCGTCCTAGTTCGTAAGTAGTTTGTAAGTTTAGGGACTGATGACCCCGTCGTTAAGTCCCATAAGCTTTACAAATATTTGAACATTTTGAACAAATAGAATTTTCTGACATAGAGATGATGATGAATGTTTGTGACGCCGTAAATGATTGCTAAGGCCTCCTTTTCTATCTGACTGTAATTCTGTTGCGTTGGCGTCAGGAGCTTGGACGCAAAGGCTATACGACGATCGTGAGATCCAATAAAGATGTGACAGTACTACACCCAGACCGTACGACGAGGCATCCACTGCTAGCACTATAGGCTTCTTTGGGTCAAAGGGAATCAAATATGCATCACTGAGTAGTGCAGACATTAATTTGTCAAAGGCAACCTGGCGGTCTTTAGACCATACGAAAGGAAGATTCTTCCTTCGTAAGCGATGCAGTGGAGCTGCGATCTGAGAGGCATTAGATATAAATCTGAAATACTCGTTAAGCTTTCCCATTACTGCTTGAAATTCGTGCACATTCCTAGGAGGAGGAAAGTCTTTGATTGCTCTAAGATGTGACTGTAAGGGATGGATTAATCACATAGCCTAGGTACTCTATTTCAGTTTGAAAAAACGAACACTTTGCTTTATTGCAACGAAGACCTGCTGCAGTCAACACTTAGAAAAGGCACTCCAGGTTTGATAAATGTTCTTCAACTGTGCGTCCTGAGACCACAATATCATCTAAATAGTTCGAGCAACACGGTACAGAAACTGTCAGCTGTTCCAAAAAACGCTGAAAAATAGCGGGGGCGGAAGAACTGCCAAAGGGGAGGCGTTGAAATTGAAAAAGTCCAATGTGAGTGTTAATGACGAAAAACTTTTTTTGATTCGTCATCAAGCGGAATCTGTAAGTATGCCTCTGCTGAATCAATCTTAGAAAAGAAGCGAGACTGTCCTAATTTGTCCATAAGTTTCTCATGTCTGGCCAGGGGATAAGTGTCTACAATTGTTTGACTGTTCACTGTTCATTTGAAGTCCGCACAGAGACGGCTTGGTTATAATTACTAAAGGCAAGGCCCACTGACTCGCAGAAACAGGAGAAATCACCCCACTATCCTGTCAACGTTTAAGTACTTCAGCAACTTTATCACGAATTGTGACAGGCACTGGTCTAGCTTTACGAAATTTTGGAACTGCAGATTCTTTTAAAGTTACATGTGCCACGAAGTCTTTTGCACAACCTAGTTCCAGAGAAAACAAGTCATTATATTTTTCACACAATGCATTGATTCTGTCCTGGGGCACTACTGACGAAATTTGAAGCACATCTCTTTGAATTGATAAGCCAAACAAGTCGAATGCATCGAATCCAAATATGTTCTGTGTAGATTTGGCCTGAAGAACTACAAAAGCAACTGTTTTTGTTACACCTTGAAAAGAGGCGGGCACGCTACACGTTCCCAGCAAGGGAATATTTTGTCTTGTGTACGCTGTTAGCACTTGTTTAGACGGCGACAATTCTGGCGAACCCAGAAGTTCGTAAGTGTCTTTATTAATTAATGTGACAGCGGAACCAATGTCGAGCTGAAATTGCACAGTCTTATTTTCTATGGAGAGAGTCACAAAAAGTTTTTGCTTGTGGCACTCGACAGGTGCGCGAAAGTGGGCAACGTCTGCTACAGATTGTTTGCTACACTTGCGCATGCGCGGGCTGTGTGCTGAATTGGCACTGTTCTCGCACTCTGCGAAGCACTGTTCCTAACGGCACTGTTCCTACAATTTTTATTTTTCATACACACTGTCTGTACATGTCCTGATTTGCCATATTGATGACAGATTGTGTTGTGACTAGGGCAATGCGCACGTTTGTGTCGAGATACACACTGAGGGCAAGACTTACGAACATCTTTCTGATAAGAACGTCGGCGCCTGTTTGTTAAATTACTTTGTCTAACACGATGGAGCGACCTTTGTGTCGCACTTTTACACTGGCTACTGTTCACTGTCTGTCCAGCGCGGCCGGTATAATTATAAGAATCACTATGGCGAGACTGAAAACTGTGACTAGGAAAGCGTCCATTGCGGTGCACTGCATTTCTACATCTGCTAAGTCAAAGGTATCATGTGCTTCTATAAGCTGAGTACACTGTCTAATGAAGGATCAGACTGTTTTAGAATTGCTGCCCTAATTCTGGGGTCCTGAATGTTCTGCATAATTGCATCCCTCAACATAACGTCACTATAAGAAAGTCCACAAGACCAAGTAAATTTACATTTGTGGATTAAGCCCTTCAACTCAGTTATCCACTCTTGGTGTGACTGCTCTGGTAATTTTTTTAGTCTACAAGAACTTTTCTCTCGTAATGAGCATTTAGTGCACCTACAATTGCATCAAATTCTAGATCACGAGGAGAAGCGTGGGGGAAAAGTTTCTGCAGTAACACGAAGGTAATAGTGCCCACCACTGAGAGGAAAAAATGTCTGATAGTTTGACCTGTAATTTGATGAGCCGCGACGAGTTCTTGAAATTGCGCCCAGTAATAGCTCCATTCTTCCTCACGTTCGTTGTACTGGTGAAACGTAGGAAGCGGTGCGCCGGCAGATGTGGGCAGCTGATGCGACGGCTGTTGTTGGTGAGCTGCCTGTGCCATCAACTGCAACACCACTTGGAGTAGTTTTGTGATTTGCGCCATCTGTAACCGAATAATTTCCATTAAGTTTGGGTTTGGATAGTGGTCATGCTGACCGATTAGGCGCCACGCATACAAGAAAATTATAACAAAACACAAATGCAAGGTAAATGAGGATGCACTGGGCGGAAGCAATATCTGCGTGCTCCGACTGCTGCTGTCTGGCTGCTGCAAGCGGGCTGGTGCAAGGTTCTTCTATCGCTCCTTTCACCACTTTTGTATCCCAACCTCGTCGCCACTTTTGTGTCTCGTTTCCGCCGGTTGTCCTGGGTGTAGGTGGCCGAGTAGAGAGGGACCGACACAGGGAAACATGATGCACGTGTGTGCAGGTACAGAGTTGAGGTGACCAGCCAGTAGGCAGAAGAAACTAGAAACACTAAGTTACATTAGAACAATACATATATTTCGTAGAAATTACACAATACTTAAGTTGGAGGGCAGCAGACTAGTGGAATGCAGATACATAGTTAAAGTCGATAGAGGCCTGCCTACTGAAGACAGACTTTCCTAGTGCCTGTCTTAATTGTCCCATGTGACCGATGACATTCAATGGTGGCCACGAGCGGAGTTGCAACTGAGGGCGCTCGTGACTGATGTAAGAACGCCACGCCGTGCGTGCATGGCGGCGCGCGGCGAAAGTACGTGGTGTGCACTTCAGACTTGTGCGACACAAGAATGTTGAATGATAATAAATTCTCCAGAGAAAGGGTCAGGAAAGGAATTTTGGGAGTATGCTAAATAAAAGAAGGGGCAAGATCTTACAGATTGTGTTAGGATTCCAGGTGCCAGATCGGGTTGTTAGGAGAAGAACTGAGAGGGTAGAATACGTACATCCAACCGAAGAGGCTGGATGTAGGTTCTGCTGTGACAGGAACCTATGACGGGAGGGTGAATGTTGGTAGCCCTAATCAAATCACTTATAGCACTGAACTTCAAAATAAAATAATAAACCTGTTTATAAATGATTAATCTGAAAGAAACACTACTAAGAGACGTGAAAATAATTTTCAAATATACTGTGGCTAGCGAGTACGTGTTAGTTCAGCACTGCCAGTAGTAACACAAAAAGACGAAAACACACCTTGTATCAAGCTTTCAGAGAAAATTCCTTCGTCAGACAGGACAGAGAAGGGAGGAAAACAGAGTAGAAGGGAAAGTGGATTTGATTAACTAATTGCCCAAGAATACGTCATATTACACTGCCAGAAGCAGAGTCCGTTTTGTTTGCTTATGGTACAAGTATTGCAATAAATAACATGTCGAACATAGTTCTAGAAAAGGCCGCTAATGATATTTTCATAAACATTAATAAATTGCTTAAGGCCAACTCAGTGACATTAATATTTTTGAAGAGACTCACTACATGCAGTTCAGAACGTGTAAGAGGTTTCCATCAAGTATATGCAGAAAGTATGAAAAAGAACAGATAGAAGAGATTGACAGTATTAGATTCCTGGGATTACAACTTGATAAAAAAATAATCAATTGGTAGTAGCAACACGCAGAACTGCAGGAACGACTTAATTTGCACATCATGTGCTGTCAGACGTAGAAGACAGAAAAATCACTTTCCATAATGTGATATGGTATAATATTTGGGGTAGCTCTTCAAACCAAGGAAACGTTTTCAGAGCCCAAAAGCGCGTAATACGTATTAATTTTGAAATAAATTCACGGACTTCCTGTAGAAGCCTCTCAGTACGTATACTCCTTAAAGATATTTGTTAGAAATAATATATCCCTTTTTCCAACAAATAGCTCAATTCTTAATACAATACTAGGAACAAAAAAGATCTACAGAAGAACTTAAAAGCACTTACTTTAGTTCAAAATGGGGTCCACTACTCAGGAATACACATTTTCAATAATTTGCAAGCAACCATAAGAAATTTAGCTGCAAATAAATGTTAGTTTAGGAGGAGCCTGAAAAACTTACTAGTGGCTAACTATTTCTACTCCATTGACGAGCCAGCCGCGGTGGCTGAGGGGACTAAGGCGCTCCAGTCACGGTCTGCACGGCCACTATGGTCGGGGGTTCGAATCCCTCCTCGGGCAAGGATATTTGTGCCGTCCTTAGTTGTAGCTAGTTCATAAGTAGTTTGTAAGTTTAGGGACTGATGACCCCGTAGTTCAGTCCCATAGACTATACAAACATTTGAACATTTTTTTCCATTGCCGAATTTTCTAATAGAACCAAATGATGTGTGTAACTGTATTCATACTGTTAGAATTACTACATCAACTTTAAAAAAAATGTATTTTGACATGTTCCACATGTTCAACATGGATGTATGAAATGAACAACTAAAAACTATAAAAATAAAAAAAGGTGAAGATGAAGGTGGCGCGAAGAGTCCTGAGTAGACGTCAAAGACATTGCGTGATAACAGCCTTCACTCCATCTTTATCTGATAGTCTCGGTTATGAGTGAAGTAAATGCACTTTACCTTCTAATCCATTTCTCCTACGACACGTCTTCTATTTGGTGGAGGAATTTTATTCAAAAATCTTGATGATACGTCATTTTCTGTCATTTTGTGTTTCCTTCGACGCTACTGAGCTGCGGAAATTAGTGTTAATTGTTTCGAAATAAATATTTAAAAATGTTCATTTGTAACTACAGTCACTGATTCTAGAAGTTGAGCTAACGAAAGAGTGATTAAAATATGTGTTGTTTTTACGGCTGAGCTGTAGTTATTTCCCATATAATGCTTAAAAATAGGAAAAGGTTTCAACAGTACGTATTTGTCAAACAGTCATTATAAGTTTTGCTATGGAAACTAGAAAAAAGAACTTGCAGCAAGGGAAATGTTTTTAATAAAGTACGAGAGAAGAATGTTAATTTGTTTTACTTACTGTTTATTCTATCTACATGCTGGAAACTATATTACTGCAAGACCGAGCCAAAGTTCTGCCTTAATATTCTTTGTGAAAGCAGTGCGTGAATTAAAGAAGAACTTGCGTGCTGGAGTTTGCATACAAAATACTCGGTTGCGTCATAAGGTAGGAAGCAGTCCAAACAAAAGAGATGGTGGTGCTTTTTAACCATTTTCCCCCTGAAAATAGAAAGTAAATATAATGAAAAAACGCTGCATGTAGAAAATTACATTGTATGTTTACTGAGACCTTTCACATCCTCGGTTTTGTACAAGTACAGAAAAAGTTTTTTTTGTGTAAAAAAAATAGCTTAATAATTTCACGGCAGCTGACAAAACAACAGGTTACAAGAGAAGTCGGGAAATGGCTAGAAGATTTTTCTCCTCTTTCTTAAAAGATTCTGTCGAAACGCAAAGCGAAACTGAAAACGTTTGGCTGAAATCTTACTTCTTATCAAGGAGACAGCACTTTCACGTGTAGGCAGCATGTCTTCTTAAGTTGCGTTTCACGTACATTACAGAAAACAGAAGCCATTCTTCTCTTTGTAAGCAGCAGCAAGTAATTTACACAGCGTTATTTCACCTAGAAATTAAAAAGAGGTCTCATGTTTTATAGACACATTTCAAGCATGACTTCTGTAAGTTTAACTAACCAGTCTCGCATTTAAAGGAAAAACACCATTATCCTCATAAATTATTCCACAAACAAATACGCGGAAAACTGCCGCATCAAGAGACAATAATAGTTTTTTTTTTTTTTTTTTTCCTAAACTATTGGACCGATTTCAACCCAATTTGGTGCGCATGTTCCTTAGCGTGACGTAACAATTGTTGCACGGATAAAAACCACATACTACTCTTAGATCAGGAGACATGACGCACATGGTGCGTGGTATAGGGTACTTTAGAAATAGACCTCGACAAAATCTACAGTTATATTTCGATTTTGATGAAACTTTGAACACTTAACCTTCAAAGTTAGTGCACGGCGTAGTCCACAGTGTGGCTCCGACCTTGATACAATTTTGCACCCTACACCTTCAAAGAAACAGGAAGGCCACAGTATACATAAATGTTTGGCTGGTGCTTGGTGGAGGGTACTTCACTTATGGACTCCGACAAAATCGACATTATCTCCGATGTTTATGAACTTTTGTACACTTGACTTTAAAGAGAAGAGGAAGGTGCATGGCGGAAGGTACTTTAGTTACTGACTTCGTAGAAATTTATATTTTTATTCCGATGTTGATTACATTTTGTATACTTGATCTTCAAGACGCTACAGTATGGTGCATGGAGAGAGTACATTGTAATAAATTTTACACTGTTTCATTGTTCCCCACGAACATTGATAGTAGCATGTGAGTTGACAGAGCGAGGTGGAGGAAGTTCTGGCACAAAAAGTGCATCTTGCCATTATTAAAACTAACCATGCCAATTCCATACTCAAGAACGGATGAAGTGAGGAGGCTAATTTGAACCGAGACAGAACGAGGGGATGGGGTGAAGATATGGGGCGAGAGAGGCAGGATGAGGTGAAAAGAGCGTGGGAAGGGGAAGCGATGATTAAAGACAGAGGAGGGTATGAATATGGGCATTCCGTTAGTTGTTAATACGTCAAAAAATTTATACAATGGAGATTCTGTTAAGATAATTAATTGTTCGCTTACAAAAAGCAATTCAAAAGTGAAAAGTTACCACGCTGTCGACAGGACGTTCCTTCCTTCGTTTATCTCTGGTGCGATATGGCAGTCCCTTTTCTGGGGCGAAGGGAGGGGGTTCATTTAAGGTACTGAATAATTTCGATACCACTACTCGATTATACACCATTTTTTAAATAATTTTTGAAAAGAACGGATCCACTGCGACTGTTAAATTTCTTTATTGAAGAACACACACGACCGGTTTCGCAACTTAAAGTTGCATCCTCAGGTGTTGTTTACAAATAAATGAGAACTGTCAGAATTTTAAGCATTGTTAACATCAATGTAAGATCGTAATAGTCTTTCTCTACTCACATTAAATCATTACAAAGAAATGGTGAAACTCGTTGCCTATCAGTTGATTTCGGGTTTCTAATATTTATATGTGGCGATATTAGAAGCCACACTTCCAGTTATTTATTGCACAAGAACCAAACATTATACATTTATCAGAGATATATCAATTTGAAGAGAAACCCCGAAAGGTCCTTTTTAATACTGTAGTATTTTTTTAATTTTCCGGCAGTCAGCGATAGCCGCAAACATGGCGAGTTTAGGTGCAGAGCGAACTTTCCGTGTGTTGGGGTTCCACAAAAACAAATGTTCTACAGTTGATCAATGGATGTTTAGAACAAAGTACGGTAAGACGTCACAGCAAGGAAGGCCATTTACCACTGGCTCAACAAATTCGACACGACGGGTTGCTCGTGACCGGGAACGAATAGCGGACGTCCCGGTGTCAGTGAAGTGAATGTGGAGCGCGTACGCGAGACATTCATCAGGAATCCAAAGAAATCGGTGCATTGGGCATCCCGTGAAATCGAAATGGCTCGAAAGAGAGTGTGAGGAATCCTGCAGAGACCACTGTCACTGGATATTCCTAACTGGACATGTCGCAGCAGCGGCTGATGCCTCAAATGCAGTCGCATTCATAGTTCAGCAGGATGGGGCTCCATCTCATTTTCATCGTGAAGTTCGTAAGCACCTGATTTCGGAGCTGCCGCATCGATGGATAGGCCGTGCTACAGAAGGGTACAACTGTTTCACGAAATGGCCTTTCCGTTCACCTTACCTCATCACTCCGTGTGACTTTTTTTTCTGTGGGGACACATTACAGATCTGGTGTATGTAGTTTCAACCACGCGATGTAGTGTGATATAGCAGAGCTCTGGAAGAGAATACAGAAAGCAACTCCCACAGTCGACGATGCCAATGCCATGGTGGGGCGGGTATGGCAAGCATATCGAAAAAAAAAAATACCCTTTCATAGTTTCTGTTCAAAATGCAATATGTATGACATATGTACAATGTTTAGTTTTGTGCAGTAAACTATTGAAAATGTTCCCGGACTTTTTGTACACCCTGTATATATTCTATTAGTCCTGAATGTACCTATAATTATCTCTCCTGTGGATAGTAAATGGGCAGTGACACCACCGGGGCCACACAAACCATTCTTCAATCGCTTGGCCTCCTTGAAAGAAGTCCAAAGCCCTATTATCGGGTAATGAAGGCCGACAATTAACCGGTGCACTGCAACCAGTTCACCTGTTTGCCAGTATTAGCAGGTTATGCCGAGAGTCTTCGCTTTAAAAGCGAACTGGCGGGCCATGGTGTTGGATCCGCATGCAGTGAGAAATCTTCCAAATCACTCCGCGCGAAAATGGCCAAGCGGTCTATAAGGCGTGTTGCCGCTTTCCGTTAGAGGTTCGAGCCCTCCCCAGGCATGGTTGTGTGTGTTGTCTTAAGTGTAAGTTGGTTTCAGTAGTTTGTAAGAAAGGACCGATACCCTCAGCACTTTCCTCCCTTAAGGCTACAGACATTTGAACATGTCCTGCCCCATCCCTGTATCGGGATGTGTCCTGAGTCTCAAATGCCAACAGTGGCTGCTTTACCAGTAGACTGAGTAGGCTGGAGCCTAGGTTGGCAGATTTTAGGGACGGCAAATTTGGAGCTAAAATTTTTAATCTGTATGTGGGTGTACTTTATTGTGTAAGAAATATTAAGGTATACTTACCCCCACATTATTAGCAGTATCTGGGCTCTTGCCGCGCTAGAGTAGTAGAGCGGTCTGGAGCGCCACGTTACGGATCGCGCGGCCTCCCGCGTCGGAGGTTCGAATCCTCCCTCGGGCATGGATATGTGTGTTGTCCTTAGGTTAGTTTAAGTAGTTTGTAAGTCTAGGGACTGATGACCCACGTAGTTTAGTCCCATAGAATTACAAACATTGGAACATTTTTTGACTGCGCTTTTATTAGCTCAGAAATTAAAAAAAAAAATTAAAAAAACTCTAGTCAGTGGCGAATCGAGGATCTTGATCTGGGTGGCTGAGCTCATAGAAATTACGTGCACGCCAAACTGACGTCTAGAGAGAAAAAAGTCCTAATTCAGGAGAAGCATAAAATCTTTGACCTGATATCTGGTAAAATTAAAAATAGGGAAAAAAGCTCTTATTGCAAAGTTTTCCTCGTGTTCTGTGGGGGGACTGCAAGCCTAACCCCGCCTCCAACTGGTTTTGCTACTGTTTCTAGCGCAATCTAAACCAAATACAAGTAGTTGGGTTGTAAAAATAATCTAGGCACTGACACTTCGATCCCGTAGTTCACACTCACACTAATTACGATAAAATGGTGGTATAATTAGGACGCTGCGACGGAATAGCCTTGCGCGCTAAGACGCCTTGCTACGGTGCGCGCGTTCGTTCCACGTTGGAGGTTCGAGTCCTCACTCGGACATGGGTCTGTGTTGTACTTCGGATAACTTAGTTTAAGTAGTTTGTAAGCTTAGGGACCGATAACCACTGCAGCTAAAACTTCATTTACAAAAAGTTTAATTAATATGATTGTGAAATAGGGTATCGAATTGTTAAGGTCGGTAAGGGCGGAAAAATCTGAATAGCCTACTGGCGGCAACTGTGAAAATTCGCCACTGAATGACAACTTTGTCGACCGGACGTTAAATGTGAATGTTCCTTTCAAAAACGTGTACTCTGCATTCTGTAATGCACCGGCTTCCTCGATTACTCAGTGGCAACTGGTTCAAATGAATTTAAATTCATTCGGTTTTCCTCATATGACACGGAAATTACGTCATAAATAAGATTACATTAAAGAAGTTACCAGAGGGGGCCCGAATGGACTGCGCACTCCGAGGTAGAAATTCGTCGTACTGCGCATGACGTCACCGCCGAAGCAAGTGGCGGCAGTTGTGGCGGTAGCCCTGCAGTAGTTTGTTTACTGAGTGTGAGCGGGAAAGTTTAGTTTTTTTTTTTTTTTTTTTTTTTTTTTTCGTGTATTTTATGACAGAAAATTCGATGCCTCTAATTCAGATTAATGTGTTAATGATTCGTTTGACTTTTAAATTCTCCCAGAATCGTTGACAAAAACACATCAGAAAGTGCCTATGGAACAAACGAGCATCTCCAAAAAACAATCCTCAGCAAAATGGATATGTGCTGTGAAACAATGCAGATTGGAAACCGAAGGCAGCTGTTACCATTTCAGAAAGGACTCTTAATGTAAATCGCCGGCTGCGGTGGCCGAGGGGACTGAGGCGCTTCAGTCACAGTCTGCACGGCCACTACGATCGGGAGTTCGAATCCCCCCTCGGGCATGGATATTTGTGCCGTCCTAGTTCGTAAGTAGTTCATAAGTAACTTCCTGGCAGATTAAAATTGTGTGCCGGAACCGGGACTCGAACCTGGGACCTTTGCCTTTCGCGGGCAAGCGCTCTACCACTTAGCTACCCCGACACGACTCACGATGCCGCCTCACAACTTTACTTCCGCCAGTACCACGCCTCCTACTTTCCAAACTTCGCAGAAGTTCTCCTACGAAACCTGCAAGACTAGCACTCCTGGAAGAAAGGATATGGTGGAGACATGGCTTAGCCACAGCCTAGGGGATGTTTCCAGAATGAAACTTTCTCTCTGCAGCGGAGTGTGCAGGTACTGGCGGAAGTAAAGTTGTGAGGCGGCATCGTGAGTCGTGTCGGGGTAGCTCAGTGGTAGAGCGCTTGCCCGCGAAAGACAAAGGTCCCAGGTTCGAGTCCCGGTTCCGGCACATAATTTTAATCTGCCAGGAAGTTTCATATCTGCGCACACTCCGCTGCAGAGTGAAAGTTTCATTCTAGTTCGTAAGTAGTTTGTAAGTTTAGGGACTGATGAACCCGTAGTTAAGTACCATAAGCTTTACAAACATTTGAACATTTCTTAATGTAAATCAATTCTTTATTTGGCCTTGATTCTGACCTTTTGTCACTAGGCATTAGGTATATATTAACAGCACGGCTGAACCAGGACTGTCTTGAAATTTTTTTCATAGATTGGAGGTGTTGGCCATTTCTATCAGCATACTCTGCCTAAAGAAGTAAAAAATCGGCTGCGTTTGTTGCTTCAGGGAAAGAATGCCCAAGACGTCTAATACTTCGTCTATGAGACAGGAAAAGACACAACAACTCCTGTCAGCTAGTCTACTGTGTGGAATTTTGCCGGATATGTCTGAAGCAATGGCCATATCAGATGGGGAAGCAGAGAGACAGGACATACGTTTTAGTTGTGAGGCTGCTGCACCGTCTGCTGTGACAAATGTGGAATGCCCAGCCGAAGGATTCAGTTACCTTGCACCTCACCGGGGGGTTTCGTCTAATGAAATACTTTTTCCTATTCTAAAACACCTCGCAGAATATGGGTGGATAGAATTTCTATCACGAGGAGGTTTTTTAGTGCTGTCTGACGAATGGATGCGACCGATCTCACAGTCTGAGGTGCTGTTCAACGGAAGTGACATACTTTCAAAAGAAAAATTTTTTCTAAGAGATTAGCCGATGTAATTCCGCAGAAATATCCTCACGTGGCACCCGAGGTCATTAAAATATTCTTACGGACCCGAAGTTTTACTGGAGTGCGCTTCCTCAACATTCAGCTGAAGAAAGAGAAAGCACAGGCATCAATGAGGTGAAAATCGCGTCAGTGGGATTCTCCGGTTGCCGGAAGGATTTAACGAGCTAAGTAACTGCAATAAGCAATGCGTAAACAGTTAACTTTTGTGTGTCTAGTGGTGTTCTACGTAACGTCGCAGCGCCGCTTCGCGCCCCTCACTGGCAGTTCTGCTTTGCCACTGACGTCATTTCAATGGCCAATAGCAAATCGTTTCGTTTCGGGCTCAAACTTTTATAAAATAACCTTGGAAGCTACTGCTGTTGCCTTCCTACCTTTCAAACTCGTGTATCTTCCAGGTGGGTCATTTCCAGACATGATTAATTTCCAAATATTGACCTGAGGCCCCTAAACAACATTTATAACTTGTAGAAAAAATTCTGAGTCATGCAGTACGTCAAAAATTCGATGTAATGTTTGATTCTTAAATTCAGCACAAAGCTGCTTTGCCACTGACGTCATTTCAATGGCCAATAGCAAATCGTTTCGTTTCGGGCCCAAACTTTTATAAAATAACCTTGGAAGCTACTGCTGTTGCCTTCCACCTTTCAAACTCGTGTATCTTCCAGGTGGGTCATTTCCAGACACGATTAATTTCCAAATATTGACCTGAGGCCCCTAAACAACATTTATAACTTGCAGAAAAAAATTCTGAGTCATGCAGTACGTCGAAAATTCGATGTAATATTTGATTCTTAAATTCAGCATAAAGCTTTTCGTAACCATCCCTGGCTACAACGCTAACGTTGGTGTTGGCGGAAGATTCACTAGGCTCAAACCATTTAGCAACCGTATTCCGATGTGTCCCGCAAATTCTTGACAGATCACTTATAACAACTATCTTTGCAACATATGTAAGGCAAACTGGGGAAAAAACAAAACGGTAATAGCACTTATAATAAACACCTTCCAAGTTCTCGGAAACCTAGTGTCGAATTACATAACTGCGGTGGAGTAGCCGAGCGGTCTAAGGCCCCTCGCTGCGGAGCGCGCGGTTCCTCGCCGTCGGAGGTTCGAGTCCTCCCAGGGGCATGTGTGTGTGTGTGTGTGTGTGTGTGTGTGTATGTGTGTGTGTTTGTCCTTGGATTAGTTTACCTAAGCTACGGACTGATGACCACGCAGTTTGGTCCGATAGACTTACAAACATTTGATTTTCGGATTACATAAATTTCAGAAAAAAAATATATATATATTGAGGATGCAGCGAACAAACCGTTTGTCTCCAGACAAAAGTAACATCCAGATTGGTGGGACGAAGAATGCAGAAACGCGGTGAAAGAACGTACGACCGCATTGAAATTTTACAAACGTCAGGGTATAGTACAAACTTATATTAATTTCAATAGAGTGCAGGCAAAGGTAAAAATACTTCCCAAGAAAAAGAAGAAAAATAACTGGAAGGAATTTTGCGGGAGCTTAATTGCAAATACACCCATATCGTCCGAGTGGAACAAATTTAAACGTATCAGAAGGGTTCACACCCAGTCGCCCAGCCCCATGTCTTTCCCTATTAGTCAGATGGAAGGTTTACTAAAACGTCTTATAGCCGACTCTGTTGACCTTGAGGTTAACTTACCTGCTGGAGACGTATACCATTCATTTCTTGGACCAACCCATTACAGTAAACGAATTAAATCGAGCGTTGTTAGTTCGAACTAGCACGGCACCTGGTCCTGACAACATCGTTTACTCAATGCTATATAATTTGACGGAATAAGGGAAAACGCACCTATGCCATATTCTAAACAATTCTTGGTCAAGTAGAAGCTATGCGTCTAAATTAAAGACAGCGCGAGTTGTCCCAATCTTGAAGCCTGGAAAACCTCCGAATGAACTTTCCTCGTATAGACCTGTTGTATTACAGTCATGTTCCCTGAAAGTGCTAGAAAGAATAATAAAACATAGGGTAGAATGGTGGTACGAGCATAACGGCCTGTTCAAGACTGGACTACGGGATTTCGTAGAGGCAGTGGCACTTATGAAACACTAGCACGACGCATTACAGATAACCAACAACAAATACCTAATAGCAGTTTATACGGATATTGAGAATGCTTATGATGATGTTGACCTATGGTTACTAGGCAGAAAGATGGAGAAACACTATATCCCTCGTAAATTCAATGGCAACCGTATTTCTCTACTCAAGGACAGAGAACTTTGTATGAAAGTTGGCAACAACAGTGTGGGACCGAGGAGGACGAGGGACGAGTAAGGGCATCCCGCAAGGATCAGCTCTCTCACCGACGTTGTTCAATATGTACACCGCAGACATGCACACCATTTTCGACAGTGATATCACCATATTACAATGCGCTGATGATTTGTGTGTGTATACAACAAGCGACAGTCTAGGTGAAGAACAGCGCAAAATGGATGCAGCAATGACAGCTCTGGGCTACTGGCTAGAGAAAAGCGGCATGTCAATTTCACAGACCAAGTATGCGGTGAGCATCTACACCAGACATCGGATGCAAGAAATCCCATCTCTAACGTTAGGATGAATCCAATGGTGAAATATCTTGGCCTACACATTGACAGTAAACTACGATGGACAGAACATATAAATCAAATAGTAGCAATATGTGAGAAAAACATTTACGTTTTACGAGCAGTGGCAGTCGTAACGTGGGGTGTAGACTGCTACACATGTATGAACGTGTATCGTGCCATAGTGCGGTCGTGGTTGGACTACAGAAGTATATTCTACGGATTGGCAACAGACGCCCTCCTACAAAAACTTATAACCGTACAATACAAAGCGCTCAGAGTGTGTCTTGGAGCCATGAAGTCAACCCCAACTAATGCTTTACTTGTGGAAAGTAATGAACCAACCTCTACACTTCCGACGCAAATGTTAAAGCACAAAATTTCTAATGAAGAGGGCACAATTTTCAGAAGACGTCTTATTATATCACATATGGCTGTGTAAGAACCTGCCTCCATTTGTAAGGCAATATCTAGCGGTAGCGCAGAACATCCGATTACATCGGCATCTGCTTATGTTTGAACGAAACGTGATATGTGATCCTCAACTCTGGCAAATTACGCGTTGCTAGAGTTCCGAGACAAGTATTCACCGGCGAGGATTAGTTAGACAGACGGTTCCAAAACCTAGGACGGAACGGGATGAGCATTTTGGAATACCATTGCGCAAATAGGATGTAAATACAAACTGCCAAAGGAAATGACAATAATGACCGCTGAACTCACGGCCATCTTGGAAGCTTTGAAGTACTGCCTTACTGTTCCGGAAGAACATATTGTCATATTCTCGGACTCTAAATCTGTGCTCATACTCTTAGTCGAGGGCATAAAGGATTAAAGCTAACAACAACGTTCTGGGGAACGAGATCGCTGACACACTTGCCAAGGAAACGGTTTCCAGTGGTGCTGAACAATACACTCAGGTTCCAGCTGAAGATGTTTTACCAGACTACAGAAAGAAAATTCGGACTGAATGGGATAAAGAATGGGAAGCTTCCCAGTCAACTAAAGGAAAATACTAAACACAAATAACACCAGTGCTACCAACCGGACCTTCGTAAAATGGAGTTCAAGGAAGCTTGCAGTCACCATAGCGAGGCTGAAGTTCAACCACTGTCGAACTGCGCAGCACCTACATCGCATCGTCATAGTGACATCTCCACTTTGTGACTGCGGCGAAGCGGAAGACACAAATCAAATTATTTTTTATGCATAAACAAATAAGAGCTCACATGAAAGTTGCTAAGTTATGTTGTGAGCAAGAACTACCAGTTACCAATATTTGTGTCAACATTATTGGTAACTAAAGACTTTGCAGTGTACAAAGAACTTTATCTCCTTTCTAACGGCGGCGAAGAAAGAGCTATGAACTGTTATGCAAAATCATGTTTACTCTCTATATGCTATTTCCAATTGCTCTTGTCTTTGTGTCGTATCTGTAATATTTGTTATAATACTTCAAACTGATCTTGTTTTTTTTTCACATCTTTGGTGTTTGGTTGCTTTTGCCAACTTGCTTACATAACTGTACCAGAGAATGTCCTTATGATTACTTATGTGGATGGCTGTATGGGGACTACTCAAAGGCCAAGTAAAAAAAAAAAAGTTTTTGATGCATGACTAACTCAAAAGTTGGTTATTTTAAACTTGATTATTCTATGTTTTGATATAGTACTCACAAACATTTGTAATTTTTGAGAGATTGGAATTATTTTTAGAATCATGAGATATGGTTATTTATTCTGACATTGTAGATATCTTAAATGTTGACGGTCAACAATTTTATAGATTATTTTATTTTATTCTCAACTAGATGACCCGGTGAACTTCGTATCACTTACCTCTTAATATAAACCATAATAATTTAAATCATATGTATTTTAGACCCAGTAGCTTTATAAAGGCATCATCAGATTATCTGTGAACGTCAGATGAGAAAATTTTTATCGCAATCGTACGAATGATATTGATATCCCAAAGAAAAGAGCTCTTTCAGTTTTCCTCAAATTTTCCTATTTTCTCTCCAACTATTCCAAACGTTTACTTCACTCGAACCTTTCTCTCACTTTGAACGTCGAATGTACAAAACGTATTGTAATCAGATGAATGGTATTGATATTTCATAGAAACATCTCTTTCTATTTTTTTCTGAATTTTCCAATTTTCCGGGAAACTTTTGCAAATTTTTATTTCATAACAACATTACTCCCGCTTTGATCGTCAAATATGGAAGATTTTTTCGCAATCAGACGAATGATATTGATATCCCATTGAAAAAAGCTCTTTCAGTTTTTCGCGAGTTTTCAAAATTTCCGGGTAAGTTTCCCAAATTTTTAGTTTATAATAATCTTCATCTTTCATTGAACGTCAAATGATAAAAATTTTATCGAAATCGGGTGAACGGTTCTCAACTTATAGTGTTGCGTACATTTAGAAATACATTCAAAAAGGAACTTGGTTCGAATTTTTCGACTTTCCTTCTTATCTGTCACTTTTTTTTTTACTGAAAATTTTTACAAGACCATAAGGAAAAAAAGTTATTACCCCTCTCCGTCGTGCTGAATTGAATCAAGAACACATTGAAAAAAGCACTTTCAGTTTTTCTCAAATTTTCTAATTTTCCAAAACATTTATTTCATACAAACCTTGTCCTGTCAATCCATAATCAAGTGATGCTCTTACAACCATGTGGCAATTGAGTTTTATTCGTAGAAAAAAATCGCTTTCTGTTTTTCCTAAATTTTCCTACTTTCCGGGTGACTTTTTCAAATTTTTATTTGGTGCAAACCTTCCTTTTACTTTCAACATGAAATATATAAAATTTTATCGCAATTGGACGAACGGTATTGATAGCTCACTAGAAAAAGCTGCTCAATTTTTCCAGATTTTCCTCTTTTCCGGATAAGTTTTCCATATTTTATCACCGTTTAAACCTTCCCAAATTTTTCACGCAGACAGGTGAATACTGAAGGAGTTTTCTTAGCAAGTACAATACCTATTGTGTTTGTGTAAACTAATAATTGAAACTATTACTTTTATATTAAATTAAAATTACGACATGAAAAAATTAGTCGCCTGTCGCTTTTTTTTATGTTCAGGAAATTTCCGTCAGCGAGAAAGATGTAAATAATGCAATGAACTTTTCTTTTTATTCACTTTTTTATAGCTCCCCTAGTTTTCTCACAAATTTGAATAGAACAGAACGGTGGAACCTTTCAAATGCTAATCGTTACTTTCAGCGAGCTTGCCCACAAGTGAGCACAGATTCTGTTGCCCACTCTCCTTGTACTTTGTGACCAATTTCGATAAACATTTTTTAATCTGGGACACAATTTTCGTGTGACTTAATACTTTATATTTACTTTATTACTAACAAGCTGAACCCACCCCTACTTTGCACGGTTAACCTTTAAAGTTATTTAATTCGAGAACTGCAGAACGTAACGTGATGCGATTTTCTTTTTAATTTCTTCGTTATAATTCTGGGATCAACGTAGGTTGTATTAAACAGGAATGTGAAATTATTGATGAAATGTGAAATTGTTGAAATAAAAATAATAACGTAGAATGGTTTACCACGTCCTCACTTACGTGAACTCTGTAGCGTAAACTATGAGACCTGCGCCAAAGTACTTAGTATAACATTATACGACATAGGACGATTAAAAAAAAAAAAAAAAAAAAAAAAAAAAAAACGCGAGTACATGTGTTTAACTTCTACAGATCTCCCACAATCATTATCTGTAGTCTGAAAAATTAGACACATGGTCCCCGTATTTTATTTATTTATTTATTTTAGATCTTTGTGAGGTTTGAAGTGCTATGGTATGTACATTGGCCTAGCTCTTATAGTTTAGGCTCCAGAGATGACCAAAGTGTAGAAGCGGAGAAAAGATTCTACGTTACTATTCTAATTTTAGTCGTTTCACAAATTCCTATTAACATTAAATATAGCCTAAGTTTATCGCAGGATTCTAAAGAAGAAACTGAAAAGGTTAAAAGGAGGAAAGATGTGCTACTTTTTCATATAATAGTTTGATTTCCTTTCCCTAGCTAAAATTTGTAATTATATGTGGCAAAAATAGATTGTCTAAAACTGAACGTCTTAAAATATATGAAAAAAGAATTAACAGACAGCGAACTCAATAAACTAGCCTGTGCTCGCAGATGTGGCCGGCTGGCGCTCGGCCGCCATGTTGGTTGGGTGTCGCGCTCTCCTGTCGGCTTCATTTCACTGTCATTGTGAGGACTCTCTATGTTATTCTGTGCTCGCTGGTTGAATCACATAGATCTTGTTTGGCATGCTCTTACGGGAACTTACTGCATTACGTTATTACCCACCAACCAATATACGGGATTTGCAAGCAGTTCTGCAGGAGGGATGGGCGTTATTGACTCAGCATTAGACTGATTACGCCAACGCTGCGTGTCTCGTCGCTGTCAGACCCGTATTGCTGCCAAATGCGGTCACACACCATACGGAGCACATTAACCAGTGGTCGGAATGTGTGTGCAAATCCGAGACGGTGGATAAAACGAAGAAAACTTTTTGATTACCATATGTATTATTCAGCTGTATTCTCTACATTGAATCGTGTCCGGAGAGCTCAGAGGTAGAGCGCTTGCCCACGAAAGGCAAAGGTCCAGGTTCGAATCCCGCTTCCGGCCCACAAATTTAATCTGCCAGGAAGTTTCATATCAGCGCACACTCCACTGCAGAGTGAAAGATTCATTCTGGCATTTTCTACATTGTTTCTACTTTACTACCGCCTGTTTATAATATTTTGTAGCAGAACTTCTGTTGTTGCTTTAGTTTTGAACACCATTGTAGTTGGCCACTCTCCGTTCTGATAAAATGTGATTTTGATATCCTTCGCCAATCTTTTTTTCCTTCATTACGTTAATATAAACAACGCTAATCATGTTTTGTTTGCGATATTTTTTTGTACCTGTTACATGTCCGACAAGTCACTTTACCGATACCTTACCTTGTTGTTCTCCAGGTTTCGGTTGAAACACTAACACTGAGAGCGAATGTTTTCTCAATATTTATAACTCTTTATTTCGTCCTTTTATGTCCATTCATTAATAAAAGCAGTGATTAAGTTAAATTTCTATATCTTTTGTTGAAACTCTATTTCTTCATATTGTACCGTATATTGATGTTACTACGGTATTACAAAATATTTACTCGCCCTACAATTTTCCCGCTATTTCACACATTTCAATTTCAGTTTTTCCGGTATAAAACCACCCCCAGTGTATTGCTTTTACATATATACAGGGTGAGTCACTAACTATTGTCATCAAGAATAACTCCGATACTATTATATGATTTATGCATGGAAATTATTGTGCTCAGATGATTTTAGGCACCTACAACTGGCTAAATCATGATGTGGCAAGTTCAGAAATATTTAGCGAGGCGTGGAATGAATATCGGAAAGAAAGTTCGGATACAAAAGGAGGAGGAGTGTTCATCGCTGTGGACAAAGGTATTGTTTCTACTGAGATCGAGTTTGAAAGTAACTGTGAAGTTATCTGGGCCCGTATAACAAGTCTAAAAGAAGTAAAGTTAATAGTTGGCTGTTTTTACCGGCACCCCAAGTGCTGCTGTAGCAGTTTTAGAATCATTCAAAGAAAGTCTACACCAGTTAGTGCATAGGTATCCGGGCCATGTAATATTAGTCGAGGGAGACTTCAACCTTAAGAGTATAGATTGGGACCTCTCTAGTTACATTTCAGGCGGTACAGACAAGCAGTCTACTTTTGGACACATTCTCCGAAAACTGTCTTGAGCAGTTAAATCGGTAACACACGCGCAATGGAAATATTTCAGACCTTATAGCCATGAACACTCATGACCTTATTAACGATATATGTGTAGTGACAGGAATTAGTCATCATGATATCGTCATAGCGTCGATGGTGACCAAAGTTCATAAACCAATCAAGAAGACTAGGAGCGGGTTTTTGTTGGGAAGAGACGACAAGCAAATGTTAGAATCGCACTTAGAAAATGAATGGGCATCGTTTAATTCCGGGAATATAGATGTAGAGGAATTGTGGACTAAATTTAAGTGCATTGTAAATAAAGGGCTAGAGAAATATGTGCCAGTAAAGACGGTTAAGGATGGAAAAGATCCACCCTGGTATAATAATAATGTTAGAAAGCTGCTGAGAAAGCAAAGACTGTTGCACTCTCGCACTCTCGATTCAAAAAAGAACACACAAACGATGACAGGCAAAAGTTAGTAGAGATCCGTGCGTCTATAAAAAGATCGATGCGCGAAGCATACAATAATTGTCACAGACATACCTTAGCACAAGATCCTTCCGAGAACCTATAAAAATTCTGGTCCTATGTAAAATCGATAAGCGGGTCAAAGCCCACTGTCCAGTCACTCGTTGATCATTCCGGGGCACTAATAGAAGAAAGCAAACGAAAAGCTGAAATTCTAAATTTAACCTTTACGAAATCTTTCGCGCAGGAAGACCGCAAAAATGTCCCATCATTTGATCAACGTACTAATTCCGAAATGGAGGACATAGTAATAGGTATTTCCGGTGTAGAGAAGCAGCTGAGAGAGCTAAATACGAAAAAGTCTGCTAGTCCGGATGGAATACCAGTTCGGTTTTACAAAGACTATTCTGCAGCGTTGGCCCCTTACTTAGCTTGCATTTATAGCGAATCTTTAATTCAGCGCAAAGTTCCTAGTGATTGGAAAAAAGCGCAGGTGACTCCCGTTTATAAGAAAGGAAAGAGAACTGACCCATACAATTACAGGCCAATATCGTTGACATCAGTTTCATGTAGAATTTTGGAACATATTCTCAGTTCGAATACAGTAAATTTCCTTGAAACGGAAAAGCTTCTTTCTATGAATCAGCACGGGTTTAGGAAACGTCGTTCATGTGAAACTCGGCTTGCCCTTTTCTCATATGACATCTTGCGAGCCATGGATGAAGGACAACAGGCGGATTGTGTTTTTCTCGACTTCAAAAAGGCGTTGGACGTAGACTGCA
Organism: Locusta migratoria; assembly: GCA_026315105.1. NCBI lineage: Eukaryota > Metazoa > Arthropoda > Insecta > Orthoptera > Acrididae > Locusta > Locusta migratoria. The sequence goes on along the minus strand of CM048750.1, from coordinate 384,753,620 downwards.
GACTGCTAACGAAGATACGAGCTTATGGAATAGGTTCACAGACTTGTGACTGGCTGGAAAACTTCCTAAGTAATAGAACGCAGTGCGTTGTTCTCTACGGCGAGTGTTCATTAGAGACGAGTGTATCGTCAGGCGTGCCCCAGGGGAGTGTGATGATAGGACCGCTATTATATATATATATATATATATATATATATATATATATATATATATATATATATATATATATGATCTGATGGTCAAAGTAAGTTGTAATTTGCGGCTGTTTGCTGATGATGATGTGGTGTATGGGAGGTTGTCGTCTTTAATTGACTGTAATAGCATACAGGATGACTTAGACAAAATTTCTAGTTGGTGGGAAGAATGGCAGCTAGTCTCAATGTAGAAAAATGTAAAGTAATGCCCATGAGTAGGAAAAACAATCCCATAATGTTCGAATACAGCAATACGCATGAGTAGGAAAAACAATCCCATAATGTTCGAATACAGCAATCAAGGGAAGGAAAGTTGATTTATGGGAAGAATATGAAATTTTAAAACACCTCATCATCAACGATAGTAATATGCCGAACGACCAACTCCAACTTGCAAGTAGACCGTACCTAGAAGGTTTCAAACCTATACTGTTTTAGACATTTGTTAATGCAATACTTGTTTCTGCATGGTGTTTATTGTCCTCAAAATTCTAGCGTTGCACTTGTTGATAGTTTTATACTGTTGTGATGCATAATGTTTATCCTCAGATTTCTAGTGGCGCCCTTGTTTATAGTTTTCTGGTGTTGTGATGCGTGGTGTTTGTACCGTTCCCTCCCACCGAGTGCGTGCTGTTTGTTTTAGTTTGTGGTGCATGCACTATGTCTGGCCGCTGAATATTTTCTAACTTTTCTTTCTTCAATTTTTGCGTGTACGCACGTATATATATTCTGCCATTCACATAGCTCGACTCCAGATGTCTTTGCATCTGATTTCCCATCTTTCTTTATTTTATGTTTTCTGTCAGTATCATATTACACATAGTTCTTGCTTGTCAAATTCATTCGCGTCCGCGACTTCGCGCACGCCCATCAGCCCTCTTGGCGCCACCTAGTGCGGGCGCACGTCACTAGGGTTCCTACGCCTCTGCCAGTACGCAGTGCTCACTCGACCTGTGTGTGGACGGGCTCCACAATTTTATGATGTGACATTGTTTTTAAATTTTACTTTTTAATCTATTGACATGGAGTCAGCCACATTTTATTTAACAACTTTTTTAATGTGAGCTTTATTGTAAGTACATTTTGTGGTGTCGCACAAGTCCAAAGTGCGCGCCACCTACTTTCGCCGCGCGCCGCCATGCACGCACGGCGCGGCGTTCTTACGACGTCAGCCACGAGCGCCCCCTGCTGCAACTCCGCTCGTGGCCACCACTGAACGACATCGTTCACTTGGGACTGAGATAGGAACCAGTTAACACTTCGGAATCAGATAGGCACCAGTGAAGACTTGGCTATCGGATAATCACTAGGCAGGCCACTAGCTCAACTATGTATCAGCATTCTGCAGTACTGAGCTATGTATGTATTGTATAAATTCTGTGCAATATATATCTCGTTCTAATTTACTCTAGTGTTTCTAGTTTCTGCTGTCCCACTGGCTGCTCACCTTCGTACCTGCACAAGCGTGCATCCTTTATTCCCTTGTCGGTCTCATTCTACTCGGCCACCGACACCTACGACGGAAACGAGACACAAAAGCGACGACGAGGCTGGGACACAAAACATTTTCACCTATGCTATAATTTTAATTTCTTATTTTAGAAACACTTTTGTATTTTACTATTTTTCATATTTGTGTGTTACGTTTCATTAGGTATACTTCTGAAGAAGGAAAAATTAATTTTGCCGAAACCTTGGTAAAGGTTTATACATGTAAACCATTTTATGCAACTGGTCGGCTGAAACTGTGTTGACTTTTGGATTAATAAATATAGACTTTGAACAGAAATCTGTAGCTAAGGAAGAATATTCAATATTTTTAGATGTTTGCATTGTTGAGGGATTGTATTGGAAGAAACACTTTTGAGTTCAGCTACTTATGATATCAGGGTAATTGCAAATTTTGGTGATATACATCTCAGTAAATTAGCTTACTATTACTGTTTTCATTCACTCCATCGTATGGCGTGTAATCGGAATAATTGCTGGAGCCCACCCAAGATCATGCTGCAGACATTTACTTACGGATCTATGTAATTTCACAGTTGTTTCAAAATCTGTCTATTCATTTATGAAATTTGTAATAACCAATTCAACCCAATTCAAACGTAATAGCAGTGGACATAGCTACAACACTACGAGAATGGGTTATGGTCAATATTCAAGGTTAAATGTAACTTTGGCACAGAAAGGGGTGAATTATGCTACCACCAAACTCTGTGATCACTAAACAAGTAGCATCAAAAGTCTGACAGATAACCAAATAGCATTAAAAAAGGAATGAAAAGAATATCTGAATGGCAACTCCTTCTGCAAATTAGATGAATTTTTAGATAAAACTCAGTAATTTCGCTTTAAAAAATTAAAAATATTTATTGTCGTGCATAGAGGACTTCTATCAGACTGTGAGGAGACGTATTTTTGTTTCGGAGGACAAGTACTGCGTAGTGGTGCGAATCAGGATCAGCTTGGCGAGAGTCTAGTGTATAATACTATGACTCTCTGGTGACAAGCTAGTTGTTGCGCATAATAGTTGGAAAGCTTAGACGAAGCAGAACATTGTTTGTACAAAAATAAATAAATAAATAAATAAAAGGAGGTTGAAGACAAATATACAGTATAGCTTGTGCTTAAAAATTAGAATAATGTAGTAGCCTTTCTTATATTCTTAGCAGTGGCGGACCGGCCGAGCGCATTGAGGCTCTATGCCACGATGCGCGAGGTCTTTCCCCGTCGAGCGTTCGAATCCCCCCTGGGACTGGATGCTTGTGCCGTCTTTAGTGTAACCTACTTCCTTAGTAGTTTGTATGTTTAGGGACTGATGACCCCGCAGTTCAGTCCCATAAGCTTCACAAACATTTGAACATTTATATTCTTAACGCTGCAAACAAACCCAACTAATCTGAAAGCTATCACGAGCGAGTAAAGCACGATATTTTCTTATCGAGTACATAACTGTCTTGTCTTGGCGCCCGAGAAGACGTAGAAGGTAAAGACGTCTGTGATATAGCTTAGTGCTGACAAAATATTGAAATTTTCCGTTTCCAATTATCTTTTAAGCTAGAAATGACGGACAAAAGTGATGAGATGACGTTTATTTCCAAATGAGAAACTTGATCCTGATTGTGGTAATTAATGTAAACTTAAGTCTGTTTTAACACTATTGGGGCGGTTGGCAGTGTCAGGTTTCAACACAACGATTACCGATTTCTATCGGCGCTTACCCATTTGGGATCGGCCATCCTGATTTTCCTTTTCCCTGCTTTCCCAAGTTCAGGCAAATTCCGGCATCTTTTCCCGTAAAAGGCCACAGACGCTTCCTCCCTCTGTCGTTGTCCCACTTAGATTAAGTACGCGCCAGTATCTGGCCAAATGTGGAAAGTACCCGAAACCAATAAAATAAAACACTCATTTAAACTATGACGTCGAGGTGACTCACAGAGCGTATTAACTTGTAAAATAGGTATGATAGCAAAAAGACGCCACCGTGTTCTCTTCGTGAAATGCGGTCGATTACACTCATGATATGAATTATACCAGAGCAATCTTATAGTTATCAATAGTAGGCTACTTGTCTAAGGTCACTGTATTAATGCACGCGAGAAAAGTACAGGTATTTATATATAAATCTTTAGAACACGCTTCTATTGGTTTTTTGGGTGTATTGGCCTATTTGCACATAAACTAAGCAACTAACACTTTTGGACAACAGTCTACCCCTCTCAAGTTTCTATTTAGACAGTGTTTTGCACCAAAGCTTACGCCGGAATAATTATATTATATATTATACAACATAAAATTTTATTTCTCCATCTTTTTCCGTGTGTTTTCTTTCAAGCCAGGAGGGTGCAAGGAGGTGCATCTTTGCACCCATGTTTGCCACACAGTTACTACGAACGGCTGAAAGCAAGGGGAAACTACAGCAGCTACTTTTCCCGAGGACATGCAGCTCTACTGTATTAATATATGATCCTCTTAGAGAAAATATTCCGGAGGTAAAACAGTCCCCCATTCGGATCTCCGGGTGGGGACTACTCAGGAGGATGTGATCATCAGGAAAGACAGCAATGGCATTCCACGGATCGGAGCGTGGAATGTTAGATTCCTTATTCGGTTTGGGCGGTGAGGAAATTTAAAAAGGGGAATGGATAGGTTGAAGTTAGATATAGTGGGGATTGGTGAAGTTCGGTAGAAAGAGGAACAGGATTTCTGGTCAGGTGAGTACAGGATTATAAATACAAAATCAGTTGGGGGTATTACAGGAGTAGGTTTGATAATGGATAAGAAAATTGGAACACGGATAAACTACTATGAGCAGCACAGTGATCGCATTATCGTAGTCAAGATAGATACTCAGCTAACATCAACCACCATAGTACAGGTTTATATGCCAACTAGCTCTGCCGATTATGAGGAGATCGAAGTTATTTATGAGGAGGTAAAAGAAATTATGCAGACAATTAAGGGAAAAGAAACCATTGTGATGGGAGACTAGAATTAGGTTGTAGGAAAAGGAAGGGAAGGAAAAATAGTAGGTGAATATGGACTGGGCAAATGGAATGAAACAGGAACTCGCCTGGTAGAATTTTGCATGGAACGTAATTTAATCATAACAAACACCTAGTTTAAGAAACACGAAAGAAGGTTGTATACGAGGAAGAGACCAAGAGACACGGGAAGGTACCAGATAGATTTTATAATGGTAAGACATAGATTTCGGAACCACGTTTTACACTGTAACACATACCCAGAGGTATATATAGACTCTGACCGTGTATTATTGGTCATGAACTGTAGGCTGAAACTGAAAAAACTACGGAGACATAGGAAAATAGGTGGGACCTGGGTAAATTGAAGTTTTTGAGAATTTCAGAGGGCAACAAGAGGAATAAAACAGTAGAGGAGGAATGGGTAGCATTGAGAGATGAAATAGTAAAGGCAGCAGAGGACAAAATAGGTAGAAAGGCAAGACCTAAAAAAAATCCTTGGATATCACAGGAAATACTAAATTTAATTGATCAAACGAGAGAATATAAAAATGCAGTAAATGGAACAGGTAAAATAGAGTACAGCCGACAAAGTAAAGAGATTGACAGGAAGTGCAAAATAGTTAAGATGTAGTGGCTAGAAGGCAAATGCAAGTCAGCAGAAGTTGTTTAAATAGAGGAAAAATAGATACCGCCTACAGAAAATATAAGAGACATTTCGAGACAAGAAAATCAGCTGTATGAATATAAATAACTCAAATGGAAAACCAATTCTCAGCATAGAAAGGAAATCTGTAAGGGAGAAAGAGTATTTGAAGGGGCTCTACAAAGGAAATGAACTTAGAGACAATATTGTAGGAAGGGAAGAGTCAGTAGATAAAGATGAAATACGATTAACTATACTGAAAGGAGAATTTGACAGAGCACTTAAAGACTAATGTCGAATCAAGGCTCTTGGAGTGGACGACATTCCCTCAGAACTACTGAAGTCTCTGGGAGAAACAAACCTATTTCTCCTGATGCATGAGGTGTATGAGAGACGGGAAATGCCCTCAGACTTGAAGAAAAATTTAATAATTCCCATTCCAAAGAGAGCAGGCGCAGACAGATGTGAAAATTACAGAACAAGCAGTTTCATAAGTCATGGCTGCAAAATTTTAACACGAATTATTTACAAGATATTGGGAAAGCTGGTAGAAGCCAAGCTCGGGGAAGATCAATTTGGATTCAGGAGAAATGTAGGAACACGGAAGGCAATCCTCATTATACGGCTTATTTTAGAAGATAGATTAAGGAAAGACAAACCTACATTCTAGTTTTTTTTTTTTTTTTTTTTTGTATTTGGCAAAAGCTTTTGATAATGTTGATTGGAATAAACTCTTTCAAATTCTAAAATCAGCAGGAGTAAAATATAGGGAACGGAAGGTTATTTACAACATGTACAAAAACCAGACAGCAGCTATCAGAGTTGAAGGGCATGAAAGGGATGCAGAGGTTGGGAAGGGAGTAAGACACGTTTGCAGCCTTTCTCCAATGTTATTCATTTTGTACACTGACCAAGCTATAAAGGAAAGCAACAAGAAATTTGGAGAAGAAATTAATGTTGAGGATGAAGAAATAAAAACATTGCGTTTTTCCGACGACACTGTAATTCTGTCAGAGAAAGCAAAGTACCTGGAAGAGCAGTTGAACAGAATGGACAATGTGTTGACTGTAGCGTATAAGATGAACATTAACAAGAGCAAAACAAGGGTAATGGAGTGCAATCTGAGAAAATCAGGAGATGTTGAAGTAATTAGATTAGGTAAGGAGAAAATAGAGGTGGTAGATGAGTTTTGTTACTTGGGCAGTAAAATAACAAACGTTGGTCGCAGTACATAGTATATAAGATGCAGAATGGCAATGGGTAGAAAAGGGTTTATGAAAAAGAAAAATTTGTTAACATCAAATATTAATTTAAGCTTAAGGGAGTGTTTTGTGAAGGCATTTGTGTGTAGTGTTGCCCTATATGGGAGTGAAACATGGACGATAAACGCTGCGGACAGGAAGAGGATTGAGGCTTTTGAAATGTGGTGTTAGAGAAGAATGATGGACCGCGTGACTAATGGGGAAGTACTGAACAGACTAGGGGATAAAAGGAATTTGTGGCATACTTTGACTAAAAGAAGAAATCGATTTGTAGGACATGTTCTTAGACATCAAGGAATCGTGAATTTAGCATTGGAGGGAATTATGTGAGGTAAAAATCGCAGAGGGAGACCAAGAGATGAACACAGTAAACAGCTTCAAATAGAGGTAGGGTGCAGTTTTTATGAGGAGATAAAGAGGCTTGCGAAGGATAGAGTAGGATGGAGAGCTGCATCAAACCAGTCTCTGGACTGAAGACCAACAACTACAACAACAACAACGTTAGAGATCCATTCTTTTTCAATTTATTATATACATATTTAAATGTACGACGGGTAAGGAGATTACGCTGAGGGTATCTTTCAGCGTATAGGTCTTAGCTCTCACTGAAAATCGTGCATGCTCCGTAAATGAGAAGAATATCGACTTGTTCTTCGAAAGAATATATCATTCACATTGGCTTGCTTCAACGATACTAAGTCTTACCGTTACTATTAGAGTTGCATTTGCGCAACCGTAGAACATTCGGCGAATATTTACTATTTGCACGATATATGAGAGGGAATTGTCAGAGCAGGTGCTTCTTCGATAAGTGCCAACGTAATTCGGAATAGCATTCAATGATAAGAAGATAGCAGCATTGCATTGACACCAATGGTCATCACTTAGAATACCTTCTCTAAATGGACGTTCAAGTCACCTTTTTCACCTTAGTTGATCTTCCAAGATCCTGTTGTTACACATCGTTGGATTCGTCTCGATAGCAGCTATAAAAAAATAAGTACCATTCCATTAAGAAAAACAAAGTTGACTTGAAGTGACCCCACCTAGCAACAAAACATAAACGTCATATTGTGACCCTCCCATGTCCCAAAAACCCTACATTCGGAGTTATTCTGGGTAAGAATAGTTAGTGGCTCACCGTGTATAAGATGTGGTTCATGGGACACTATCATACTCTCTTTGTTAGAAATCATTATCTGTATATGTACGAATAGCGTCATCAGATTATAGTTTTCATTTCTAAAAGCCTACAACGACAACCTAAAATCATAATTCATTTATGTGGATTGTCGAAAGAAGAAAGAAGAAAAAACATTGAAATATTGTAATAACTTCAAAAGCTTCTTTTTTGTTGGTCTTGGAGCATTCATTAAAGCACCGAATAACATATTAAATAATTATTCATATGAAAAGTTTGTTTGTGTGGCCATCATTCGTCTGCCAGTGTCGAATTGTTTCTCGAATTGGAAACGCTGTGTTCCTGCTAAAATTTCTTTATTTTATCCGCACGCGTTTCGTTCTCTTTTATTTTAGGGCATCATCAGTGGATTGGATTACCTACAAATTAAATTTCTGTTCTCAGATGTGCCATTAACACATGGGACAAACAAAAAAAGATCAAACTCCTAAGACTATTAACCGTGTGTAGCTACTTATTTATTTTCAACTGTATGACCCGGTGAACTTCGTATTACTTACCTCTTAATATAAACCATACTAATGTAACTCATATGTATTTTAGACTTTATAAAGGTATTTGCTTTGAACGTCAAATGCGCAAAATTTTATCGCAATCGTACGAATGATATGATATCCCAAAGGAAAGAGCTCTTTCAGTTTTCCACAAATTTTCCTATTTTCTGACCAACAATTCCAAACTTTTACTTTACTCAAACTTTCCTCTCGCTTTCAACTTCGAATGTACAAAATTTTATCGCAATCAGATCGATGGTATTGATATTTCATCGAAAAATCTCTTTCTATTTTTCTGTATTTTCCAATATTCCGGGAAACTTTTCCAAATTTTTATTTCGTACGAACGTTACTCTTGCTTTGAACGTCAAATATGCAAAATTTTATTCCAAATAGTCAAATGATATTGATATCCCATTGAAGAAAGCTCTTTCAGTTTATCGGTGAATTTCGAAATTTTCCGAGTAACTTTCCTGAAGTTTTAGTTCATAAGAACGTTCATTTTTCATTGAACGTCAAATGATCATAATTTTATCGCAGTCGGATGAACGGTTCTCAACTTATAGTGGTGAGTACATTTATAAACAAAGTGAAAAAGGAACTTGGATGGAATTTTGCGAATTTCCTTATCAAATTTTTTTTAGTGAAAACTTTTCCAAGACTATAATGAGCAAAACAACAAAAGAATTACCCCGTCGTGCGAATAGTCAGTTCTAGTGCTGAATTCAATCAAAAAAATTGAAATAGGCACTTTCAAATATTTTTCAGATTTTCCAATTTTCCGGTATATTTTCAAAAAAAAAAAAATATTTCATACAAACCTCGTCCTGTCAAGCCGTACTCAAGTGATGCTCTTACAACCATTTGGCAGTTTATTTTTATTCGAAGAAAAAAAATCGCTTTCGGTTTTTCCTAAATTTTCCTACTTTCCGGACGACTTTTGCAATTTTTATTTGATGCAAACCTTCATCTTGCTTTCAACATGAAATGTACAAAAGTGTATCGCAATTGCATGAACGGTATTGATAGCTCATTGGAAAAAGCTGTTTCAGTTTTTCACGATTTTCCTCTTTTCCGGACAACTTTTCAATATTTTATCACGGTTTAAACCTTCCCTGGAGTTACACGAATATTTCAAGACTAAAATTAGCCAAAGCGGTTCACCCGTCCTCGAGTTTTACCGAGACTAACGAATAGCAATTCATTTAGGGCCGGTTCGTTCATTTCTCGTTAATCTTATCATTAGTTAACGAGAAGATGACTTTAACGTCCAGTTAAATGTGTTCGTTAAGTGCATTGTGTTTGTCATTGCCAGATACACCTCTCGTTTGCTAACCTGCAGAAAACGAGAAAGTATGATATATTTCGACTATGTTGGCAATCGAACAAATGAAAGTGCCTTCTAAATGAACAGCTGTTCGCCATATTTGACTGGCAGGGAAGAGGTTAGCAGGCCGTAACAAACGAGGAAGAAGCTTGTATTTTACAAGAAGTGAGTGCGAGAGTCTTGCGGACTTAATAGAGAAATATAAGGACACTTAGGACTGACAAAGGGAACACCAAGAATGGTACAAATGAATTTTGATGGGTCGCAGGTATGTCGTGCGGGAACTCCTCCAGACCACCAAACTAAAAAGGATTTGTTCCAATTCGCCTTGGTTTCTACGAAAATCGAGATCAAAGTCCAGCGCGTAACAGCTCTACCTGTACTAAGGGACCAGTAGTACGTGAGTCAGAGTGGTATAATTAGCTAGGCTCTCCACTGTCCCACAGACGACCCGCGTTCAAATCCTGCTGGGATTTTTTTTTTATTTTTTTTTTTTTTACCCTTGACCGACGATTTAAGGTGCTTAATTATATGCTTTATAGTCACTCTTATGTTAATTCTTGAGTAATTGGTCATATGATAGTAATTAGTAAGATTGCAGACATAAATAATGTATTCTGTTTCTTATTACGACAGATAACTTACAAAATATATACCTATCTGATGAACTCTTCGCATGGTCGTGTTTTTCATGCAGCGTTTACACACTGGTCTTTTGAAGGCGAAATCGCGTAACAAATTTTGCATCATCCGAGCATTCAAAAGGATTTGTACGAACATAAATACAGCTAAGACGGCTTATTGTGGCAATAACCTCTAGATCGTCCAAAATATTGACAGCCTCTTCATTGTCAACCCCATCTCATATTCCAGACATTTTCATCATACCGATTTTCACTTAACTAGTCTTTATCTGTAAGCTTGTATTTTGATATCGTAACAATAATTTTAGAGTTATATTACATACTTGCAATACATCAAACTCATCGCTACTGACATGGATGGAAGGATAAATATGACGATAAAATTTTCCAGTAAAGGTGCTTTCCACACAAGTTTTTCATACATGTAGTGCTTCTGTTATTTTGCTCGATAAATCGGTCTTTGTCGGTATCTTAGCGTTTTGTAATCCTGCCATTTTCATACACATTCTCACTTAACCGGTCGTTAGCCGTGTAACGAGCAGAATTCTACTCGTTAACTTAACAGCCAGTTTGAGGTCATTTAACGTCAGGTTAACTCATAACGAAACATTGACAAACGCAATTTTCCGCTAACGACAAGTTAAGATCTTAACTGGAACTTAACGAGACATTGACAAACATATATATATAATAATGGAAAGTCCAGGTTGGAATTAATAATATAGTGAGGACAGTTTACAACTCACCGCAAAGACGTGGCGACGAGCTGCGACAGGCACATACAAAGACACGAAGTGATTCGAAGTGTGGCAGTCGGAGGTGATGGTTGTATGACTGTGTTGTGTGCCTGTGTGATTGCGTGAGTGCTCTATTTTCTGAAGAAGTCCATGGCCGATAGCTGAATGTGTTGTATGTGTGTGTCTTTTGTATGTGCCTGTCGCAGCTCGTCGCCACGTCTTTGCGGTGAGTTGTAAACTGTCCTCACTATATTATAATGGCTGATTCCATAGTCACGGGTGTGACGAATAGATACGTTGAGATCAGCAGTAAAATAATTTTAAAATATCCCATATCAAAATTTCCTCTTTCAGTATATATCATTTAAAAGGATATTGATTGTATTATTCAATCTGAATATAATTTTTTTGGTAAAAGATTAAAACCTATATTATTAACCAAAATCCATGTGTCACGGGTGTGACAAAATTCAGAAGTACAACCTTACACTTTGACCTTTACAGGAAAAAATCTGTGAATTATATGATTGTATGTAAACCAATTAATAACTGTCTAATGCTGAAAACTCACTTTATTAGCCATGAAAGTATCAGAAAGAACATTAAATTATTTTCATAATACCAGCATAATTTTTGCTGTCACGGGTGTGACATAATTTTGTCACGGGTGTGACATGTACAAATATCTCTCAACATTTCAGAGAATGAAAGGTAATAATTGATTAAAACCAAGTTTTTGGCAGTACAAAAAAAGCACAATGCTTAATTAAAGTGGTGTTTGTATTAAATTAACCAAAACTCAAATTCTTAATATAAATTTTAGGAACAACTCATTTTTCAATGAAATAACCTAAACTTCAGCATATTACACAATATGGAGAATTTAAAGTAATGTATGCTGAAACAAATACAGGATTGAATACTTAACAACATAAAGAAATATACACTGACGTACACATATAAATAACTTTCTCACAAAAATAATAATAAACTCTATTTCCTTTCATTTGAATTGCAGGAGGATTCAGGACTTTAACAACATTTTTTGTAAGGAAACAAACTCTTCAGAATCTTAATAAACATCGGAAAATTTCAGCTGTTTTCTGGATTTAGGGGATCTCCCGAAAGGCTTGATATCTTGTCATTTCAAATTTAGCTCCCAATTTCAGCTCCCAAATATGACTTGGTATGGCAAAAATATGACAACATAAATTTGTTTTTAAACTGTGCAGTGCAGATGTCAGAAAACATGTGAATTTTTTCTAAATTTGCATTCAGCTGTTTCAAAATTGCTATTATTTTTTCAAGAAAGTAGAAAACTGCAAATTTGTCATGTGAAAGGTAATCACTTGCAATTACACAAGAAGAAACCTTTAAAGTATCCTAAACACTGCATTTTACTCCTCATCTTTCTCTTTCTTTCCGTCGAAGAACTCATTATCTGGGAATGCAAGATAAATTGGACATTTATTTTTAGTGTCAGTAGATCTGTATTTACTTTGTATCTCACCAGTTTAATATGGCACATGAACAGGAAGTGATTGTTAAAAATATTAAACACTGGCATTTCATTCAGCTGGCATGCTTTCAAAAATGGCTGCATTTTGTCACACCCGTGACAAATGTTATGTCACATCCGTGACACCATTCCTGGATAAAACACAGTTATTAGCAGAAATTAATAGGTTTGGGAGTTAATATATTACCTTAACCTTACTTTCCCAGAATATAAATAATTTTGAAGTACTTGTTCAGGCAAGAAGCAAACTTTATCTTCTTTTTTTGTCACGGGTGTGACAGTGATCCCTGTCAATTTCAAAAAGAGAAATAAAATCAAAAGAAAGCTTACCTGAAAAAATTAGTCAGTGTAGGATATCAAGGAAGCCTATTGCTACATAACAAGTTACTCATTGTTTCAGCAACTGACTTACAGACAGCAAATCAGTAAAGCCAATATAACTAAGTTTTATGGTCTTCACAGTGTTTGTTCAACTACAAACTTTGGTATGGCAAAGAGTATCAAATCATTAAATTTCATATTTTGTTAGTGCATTCACATGCCTAAACCTTTACTTTTGTGATTTAAAAAAAATGACAATTTGGCTCATTTCATGTGGAATGAGCCTAATACTACATCTGAGAGCAAGAATGAAAAGTTTAGATTAACCAACCCACTAACAATAGAAGAAGGCGGTACGCATCTGGATGTGGCCGCGGTGGAATGCCTGAGCGCTCTAACAAGCCTTGCTGTGGAGTGCGCCGTTGCTCCCCGTCTGATTCTAGTCCTCCCTCGGGCATGGGTGTCTGTGTTGTCCTTAGATTAGTTTAAGCAGTTTTTAAGCCCAGTAACTGATAATCTCGGTAATTAATCCTTTAATACATAACTTTTTAAATTGAAGCTACAAAAACTACCGCGATTAATGTATAGCGCCTATAAACTGAGAAAATATTGAAAAAAAAAATTCCTTCTAAATTATTATGCACTGCTAGCAGCAAAAATTTTCATTGCTGGTGAGCTATAAAGTGCTTCCATGATGTAGTAAATGTCACTATTATGCCTCTCATATTTCCAGAAAGTAACTCAAAATGCAACAGTAGTATGTGACTGACTACTTTTACATGGCAAGGGAGGAATACTAATGTAAACAAACGCACATGTTAGGAGGAACTCAGTGCAGCGAACTGTCGAAAAGATTCAGTGGCACTCAGGAATTTATAATTTCTAGGACGAGCTACTAGCATATGTAACACTATGTATACAAGCAGCGACAAATGAATTTGTGATAAAATTTTGATGAGTTTGAGAGATAATGGGAAGAAATAGGTATGTAACTGATCAGTTACACCACGCATTGAAGGGTTAAGTCACATAGATTTGCGAACAATTTGAATGTTTTGCCTTTGGATGAAATAAATAAATTGCAGCAGAAACACAGCGTTTTCAATTTCAAAAACAAATAAAATATTTATATCTCTCCGACTTTTCAGTAATTGGACCGCGATCTATCTTCTTTCTTTATTTTTTATTTATATTTTTTATTTTTATTTTAATGGCAAAAGGGCATAGGTTTCTCGAGATTTAAAAATCTTCATTTTTATGAGGTTCAGCAGAGCTAAGCTGCCATCGTCAGCTTGTATATATTGTTCAGAGAACATGGCTCCCAACTCAAATATTGGTCTTGCATTAAAATCGAAAGAGAACAGGCACATCAACGTGTTAAGATCATAAGACCACAAACTGCGTTAAAATAACACACACACTCAGACACACACACTCAGACACACACACACACACACACACACACACACACACATATATATATATATATATATATATATAAAGTGTGTCGATTTATCGAAGTGCGATTACTCTGTGCGTACATATCTCTGACTTGTGTCTGTTCATTTGTTATGTGTAGTTAGTCTTTTGTTGTTAAGTAGTCTGTGCTTATGTTACAGTTGAATGTAGTATGTCGTAAATAAATTGTGTTTAATTACGCGACAATTGGTGACCCCGACGTGATCTTAACACTCAGCTCGTAAACTTGCAAATTGCACGTTTTGGTGTACCGCTGCGAGTTACTACAGATCAAGGGAGACAATTTGAGTCTTATCTGTTCAAGGCACTCACCTGTCTGTTAGGTATAAAACGCATAAGGACAACTGCTTACCACCCAGCGTCAAACGGCCTAATTGAAAGAATGCACAGACAGTTAAAGGCATCCCTGCGATGTCACGACACACAAAGATGGACTGAAACGCTGCCTATCGGCCTGCTTGGCCTCCGCACAGCTATTAAAGAAGACGTAGGAGCCTCATCTGCAGAACTTGTGTATGGCCAATCGGTTCGTCTACCTGGTGAGTTCTTTGGCAACATGCCAGATGATTACATTGAACCATCAGATTTTGTGTCCAAACTGGGCACTCATATCCGGCAATTACGACCTGTGGCTCCAAGGCAACAAGTAAGTCACCGTCCATTTGTATTCAACGAACTAACTACATGTGATTCTGTTTTTGTGCGACACGATGCAGTGCGCAAACCACTTCAACCACCATACGATGGACACTATCGTGTACTCAGTAGAGAAGAAAAGACATTTACGATAGATATAATGGGTACACCAATCACTGTCAGCATTGACAGGCTAAAACCAGCCTTCAGTACCTCTTTCAATGACAGAACCGTACCTTCTGACCCAACGGACATATCACCTACTCCGCTCCCTACCAACAATCAACCACAATGGACGTCACGGGCCGCCGCACAGGATACCGCTGCATCCAGTTCAAGACCTGTTGTGACCCGTTCCGGACGACATGTCAAATTCAACCCAAAATATCTTTGATACTAAAGGGGGGAGTGATGAAGTGTGTCGATTTATCGAAGTGCGATTACTCTGTGCATACATATCTCTGACTTGTGTCTGTTCATTTGTTATGTGTAGTTAGTCTTTTGTTGTCAAGTAGTCTGTGCTTATGTTAGAGTAGAATGTAGTATGTCGTAAATAAATTGTGTTTAACTACGCGACATATATATATTCGCTGATATCCTGCCACACGTTTTCACTTGTTTTTCTATATCGTCTTTTCATTCTCACTCGTTCCACATGGACGAGAGTGGGTCTGGTAGGAGTACAAACAACCCACTCCCCAACTCAAGAATTATCGAAATTAAAATTGGATGAATAAAAAAAAAAAGAAAACAATTTTTTTCGCTGGATTAAATAAGAAACTCGACATTAACACTCGAGAGGAACAGCTCGTGAACTCCCCCAACTACTGCGCTTTGCGAGACGTCCGTCAGTCGCATGACGGATGGCAACGACGTGCGTTTCGGGCGCCGCCCCGTATCTGACATCACTTCCCGTATCTACAGCCAGATAATGATTTACTCGTAGCTATCTGGCACGGGGCGCGCGCGATGCCATCTATCTGCCGCGCGCCGTACTGCGTGGAGAACAGCTGATAGCAGCGGCCGCGTGGCGGCGCTGATACTCGCCCGAAAACAGCGCGCGCGCGTTATGGAGTGTCACAAATGTGCGCTATCTCGCCGTTCCAACCGATTTAAATGCATAAGCGCACCTATTGTCCGCGCTCTGCTGCCATATGCTGTCATTCCGGCACACGCCGCAGCCGCGGGTTCCCTACCAACCTAAATCGCGTCCGCCATTTTTGTTTTTGCATTCCATAAAAAGCATCTATCTTCTGCAGCGTTAAAGAATACATTGTATGTACATTGTACATCACCTTCTATTGGCTCGTTAAAGGCGTTATAGCGCATCCAATACGATCTGCGACGGAGTAATTGACGTTATTTGCTTCTCTTCCGAAACGCCAACAGGGAAGAGGATTTATATAACGGCTAGTATTCCTGCGAGCAATTTTGACTGTACAGTTGCTATAGGATTCGTCCTAACGATTTAATTTTGAATACAATAGCGATCAAATTCCAGAAATAGGATTTACGACGATATTTGTTTATTTATCGCTTTTTTTTCTCACAGATAAAAATCACATAAAATCTAACATACGTGTGAGCAACCGACGGCCGTGGGCCGAATCCACCCGCGATTGTTTCCTATCCATCCCACAGAAGAAATCCATGTGAGAGAGCGCCCTCATACGTTCGATTTTATTGTTAAGTACCGTAGTGAATCGAGTACATCTTTGCAGCGTATGAGTATTGGATATAAACACTAATCTACCACTCCCGTTTCTCGCCTCTCCTCCCTATTCCACTCTTTGCTCTATTTGTCAGTCTCCTCTTTCCCCCTTTGTCCACCTCCTTCCTCCCTCCACCCCTATGTATCACCTTCACCCCACTCCCTCTACCTTCTAACCCCACAGTGTTTTCTTCTCCTCTGCATCAAAATACTCCCTCTTTTTACATCTATTTTGTGATTCCTTTTCTGTCTTTCTTCTGCTATCCCCTCTCTGCGAGAATGGCTTCAAATCGAGACGTAATATCATCGCAGAAGCGGGAAAACGTATGTTATTTGGCACCAACAGTGTTCTGGCAACCGTGATCAAAAATCAAAATGTTCAAATGTTTATAAATCTAAGAGACGAAACTGCGGCGGTTATCAGTGCCTAGACTTACAAACTACATATACTAACTTAAAGTAACATTGAAGGTAGCCTGTTATCAACATAAGCAAGATCTCGGGCATTTGAGATCCGCAAATGAAAGTTAAAACGTTCACTGCTGATATAAATTACTTTATGACTGGCCACAGTACATGGCGCAACGGTAATTTATCTAACTGGTCACACGTTAAGGGAACAGCCAACGTTTTAACAAACACAAAATGAGTGATAAAAAATTAATAGATAATTTAACAGGGACGGGGAGCATGAAATCATAAAGCGGAGGTTTGATACTTTAAAATCATAATCTATTCAGAAATATAACAAGCAAATGAATGTGGGGAGACCAAATTAAGCACACGCCTTGTACATAAGTGAATTAAATCATATAATTACTGCCCATAATAAAATTATTCTGCCCTTTAATAATATGGAGGTACCGTGGGAGGAAATTTTCAAATACACAATGGGTAGCTGAAAGCACATTCATTCATTCACAGACACATGCATAAAGCTAGGCGATACATTACTATGCTGAACACACGAAAGCAGTGGCAAAACGAAACGTTGGTGGTGTCTTGACGAGACAACAGGTGTTTTGATCGCTAATTTTAAGTACACTCTGCGCTGAACTAACTCATGTTGGGGCAGTCAACGGCTCACTATTCTTAAGTACCACATGGTGCGCGACCATGCCGAATTTCATAAAATGTACTAACAGAAATTAATTTGGAATAAGCGAGTAAAGCACACGTGAGATTTCGTGTAGAAGAAAGCTATTGTTAACAAAAGCATGGCTGAAGACTGAAGTAACGACTGTTGCGAAAGCATGTGGTGCAATCGGTCATACAATCAGGAAAGATGGAATTAAACAAGAAAATTTAAGAAATATTTAGCATACTTGCAGATACAGACATGACGTGAAAACATTAGTTAAAAACAGAAAGGAAATTTAAACATACTAAAGTTACACAAAGGCTGAAGGCCACACACATGTATTCTAACTTGACAAAAACCGGACATAAAATCATCACTGGAATGAAAATGCAAATAATAAATTTATAATGAATTTACTCGAGTTCTGTAAATTAAGAAACACTTCGCCTGTCATAGCGAAAGAATTACTCAAAAGAAGAATCACTGAAAAACAAAGACTGCCTGATGACAAATAAATCAAAGTCCTAACAGCATGCCTTTTCCTCAGCATGATTCGGCTAAGTATTTTCTTCCTCAGTCGTCGGAACCAGAATGAAGAGTCAAGACTGAAGCTCTAAGGCCTCGAAAAAAACCTCCCCCCCCCCGCCATACACTGAATGTAGAGCGCGCTAAAAGCGACGCAGAGTGCGTTCAGAGACTACTGTTTACCAACCCTTGCTACCTGGCCAAGACAATTCCTTCTACAACCGCTCCTAGAGACGCCTCCTGTCACCTCTTTTGTCCAAGATCAGGTTGGTATGACACTAAGAACACGGCCACCTCGCCATCTTGCCAAGTAAACTTGTCTCTGGCCACCTAGCAGACGCTAGCGCAGACGACAAACGAATGCCCGCGTTCTTAACTACAGCAAAATGAGGCCTAAAGCGGGAGGCGGCGACTATAAGCCATTGCGCGGCAGTCAGTCAATAATAACAGCACACATTCACATTCACATGAACACACAAGTTCAATCATACAGGTGAAAACATATATAAATGGGGGGGCCAAAATAATTAATACACAAATAGATAGCATTAATGTTGCAGAAACACTTTAGATTAACGAATCAATGAAAATGGAGCACGACCACACATTCAGTGGATGTGTTTCAACTTATGCTAAGGACAACACACACAACCATGCCCGAGGAAGAATTCGAACCTCCGACAGCGCGCTCTGCAGCAAGACGCCTTAGACCGCTCGGCCACTCCACCGCGGCCCGTGCACATAACAACAGCAAAGTCAGCCATATTGTGTGAGACATTCTGAAGGGATGATGTTTCATACAAGCACCCTTTGATTTTTGTAATTTTTTAAACATTTTGGAGAGCAGCGAACTCCTCTAACCAAATAAAAAATTTCTATCTAGACTTCTTTTAAGCCCTAAATGCATGATTTTCTTTTTAATTTCAATAAAAATTGTTTTAGTATTCCATAAATTGCACAAACTAAGGGAAAGAGGGTGAAAAAATTCCTATGTTGTTTGTTCCCCCCCCCCCCAAAAAAAAAGAAAAATAATTCTTTTGTTATGTTGCAAAAACAGAAACTGATATATAAAATTCAAAGTTGGATACTTTACGCGAATTTTTGTGGCTCTCCGTACTTGTCTTCGTTGGTGTTTTTTCGTCCTTCCAAAACTGGCTCTTTATATGGAAAATAAAACGTCAAAATATGCACAATGTTTTTTTTCCAAACACAAACAAAGATGTTGACAGAAGTTCACATTGCAGCCAACACTGACACAAAAAACACCACAGACACTTTCTACAAACTCTGTTGCATCTGTTAAACAAACGTCAGTTCACAAGATTCCCCCTAGAGATGTCTAAAACAACTTTACAATCGATGTTGCAGATGTGCAACACCTTGCATCTAAGGGTTAAATTTTATTTTCATAGCCTCAGTTTGTCCACCTCCTATTCCATCCTTTCTTCGCCCACCTCCTCACCCATATTTCCTTCTACTATCTATCCCTACATTCCTCTCCTCCTCCTTGTTTATGTACAACTTCTTTCCTTCTCCTCTGATGTAAACAATGGTACGTGTTTAACATTCCAACACTAGGTATTTATGGAATCTTCCTTTAGTTGATCTCCTCTTCGTTTACCTGTTCCTCCTACCTTTCTCTGTTCACCTCCTTCTGTCCTTGTCTCTGACGTCTCCGTCTTCCCACGTTCTCTCTGATATCCTTGAAAAATTACACACACTGGCTGGCTTTCATGGTAAGTGATAATGTCGCAGCCTATTGCAAGTTAACCCTCCGCCTTGCACCTTACAGCGGTTTTCAAAGGGGTAAGAAACTTTCCCCAGAAAATACAACACACCTATGCCAAGTTTACAGTGAACAATAAAACGGTGAGCCAATTTACTGACCGATCAAACAGCATCCAAGCCTACTGGCAGGTTTGGGTTGTGGATCATTAAAAACCTTCTCTATATAAAAAATACAGATATTTGTTCAATAACATGGTGATCTGTCGAATCAAGTCGTCCCTATCGCCAGCTATGGTAGAGAGTTCCTATAAAAGTCATTTTTTTTTCTTTTTTTCGATGAAACACATCCACTGATTGTATGGTCGTGTTCCATTTTGATTTTTTTTAACCTAAAGTGTTTCTGCAACATTAATGTTATCTGTCTGTGTGTTAATTATTTCATTATTTTTATCAATGATCAGACTGCCGCGCAATGGCTTACAGTCGCCGCCTCCCGCTTTAGGCCTCGTTTTTCTGTAGTTAAGAACACAAGGCTTCGTTTGACGTCTGCGCTGATGTCTGCTGGCTGGCCAGGGAAAAGCTTACTTGGCAAGATGGCGAGGTTTCCGTGTTGTTATTGTCGTACCAACCCAATGTTGGATGAAAGAGGTGACAGGAGCCCTCTCTGGGAGCGGTTGAAGAGGGAATTGTCTTGGCCAGGTAGCAAGGGTTGGTAAACATTAGTCTCTGAACGCACTCTGCGTCGCTTTTAGCACGCTCTACATCTGGTGTATGGTGGGGGGAGATTTTTCCGAGGCCTTAGAGCTTTACTCTTCACTCTACTTTCTGGCTCTGACAACAGTGGAAGTAAGTACTCCGTCGAATGATGCTGAAGGGAAGACATGCTGTTAGGAATTTGATTTTTTTGTGATCAGGAAGTTTTGGTTTTTCAGTGATAGTTCTTTTGAGTAATCCTTTCGCTATGCGAGGCAAAGTGTTTTTTAATTTACAGAACTTGAGTAAATTTATTATGTGCATTTTCATTCCAGCTATGATTGTGTGTCCAGTTTTGCTCAAGTTAAAATACACGTGTATGGCCTTCAGCCTTTGTGTAAACCTAGCATGTTTGATTTTCCTTTGTGTTTTTAACTAACTTTCCATGTCACGTCTGTATCCGCGAGTATGCTAAATATTTCTCAGATTTCCTAGCTTGAGTCCATCTTTCCTGTCTTGTATGACTGATTGCACCACGTGTATGGCATTCAGCCATGTTTTTATTAATACCAGCCTTCTTCTCTATAAGAATTCTCGTGTGTGCTTTACTTGCTTATTCTACATTAATTTCTGTTTGTAAATGCTATGAAATTTGGCGTGGTCGCACACCACGTGGTACTTAAGAATAGTGAGCTGCTGCCTCCTTGAACATGAGTTCGTTTAGTGCACAGTGTACTTAAAATTAGGGATCAAGACACCTGGCGTCTCGTAAAGATGCCTTTGATGCCTCATTTCGCCGCTGCTTTCAAGTGTTCCCAGAGAGTAATGTATGTGTCTGTGAATGAATGACTGTTCTTTCAGCTACTCATTGTGTATTGCCAAATTTCCTCCCATGTTGCCTCCATATTCAAAAAAGGGCAGAAACAATTTCACTATGGGCAGTAATTTTACGATTTAATTCACATTTGTGCAAGGTGTGTGCTTCATTTAGTTTCCACATTTATTTGCTTGTTATTTTACTGAACACATTATTTTAAAATATCAAACCTCTGCCTCATGATTTCATGCTCCCTCATGTTTAATTATCTATTCATTCAAATTTTTAACGTTGATTATGTGTCAGTTAAAACGTAGGCTGCTTGCTTAAGGAGTGAGCAGTTAGATCAATTTCTGTTGCGCATGTACTGTGGCCACTCATAAAGTAATTTAGAGCAGCAGTGAGCGTTTCAACTTTAATTTGGAAATCTCAATGCCCTTTATCTTGCTTCATTTAATAACAGACTACTTTCAATGTTACTCGTATTTTCCAACATTAAATTTTAACAGTCGCAATATTTTTTCTAATAATTTTTCTAGGACCATTACGAATGAAACAAAAGGAGAACCCTCTCTAGCATCCGAATCGTGACTCATGAAGTCGAGTTCAGTCAGAAACACATTAAAAACGCAATTTTCTCAGTTTTCAGTTGTCTTTCATACAAATCTTGTCCGAGAATATCTAATTATCTGTAATATCGGTACTGTATGTGAATATTATTACTGTAAAATACAAACACAAGACTATGGTATAGGAGACAAACTTCTGCAGGCAATTAAAGGGCTGTACATAGACTGTCAGGCAGCAGTTAGAGTAGATGGCAAATTAAGCTCATGGTTCAGGGTAGTTTCAGGGGTAAGACAAGGCTGTAACCTGTCACCACTGTTGTTCATACTATTCATGGCTCATATGTTGAAAACAGTAGACTGGCAGGGCGGGATTAAAATAGGTCAAAACAAAATAAACAGTCTCGCATATGCGGATGACTTAGTTGTAATGGCCGATTCGAGTGAAAGGTTGCAAACTAATATTTCAGAGCTCGTTCAGAGGTGCAAGGATTATGATATGAAGATCAGCATCTCCAAAACGAAAGTAACGTCTCTGGGAAAGAGATTCAGATTTAGTGCCAAATAGAAGGAACAAAGTTAGAACAGGTAGTTTCAAGTACCTGGGATGTATTTTCTCACAGGATTGCAACATAGCGAAAGAATTGGAATCGAGTTGCAGCAAAGCTAATGCAGTGAGTGCTCAGCTAAGATCTACTCTCACGGTCGGGGGTTCGAATCCCCCCTCGGGCATGGATATTTGTGCCGTCCTAGTTTGTAAGTAGTTCATAAGTAGTTTGTAAGCTTAGGGACTGATGACCCCGTAGTTAAGTCCCATAAATTCTACAAACACTTGAACATTTGAATCTACTCTCTTCTGCGAGAAGGAAGTAAGCACCAAGACTAAGTTAGCAGTGCACCGCTCTATCTTTTGATCACCTTTGTTGTATGGGAGTGAAAGGTGGGTGGATACAGGTTGCCTTATTCATAAGATAGAGATTACAGATATGAAGGTAGCAAGAATGATTGCAGGTGCCAATAGATGGGAACAATGGCAGGAGGGTGTCCATAATGAGGAAATCAAAGAAAACCTGGGAATGAACACCATAGATGAAGCAGTTAGAGCGAAGAGACTGAGATGGTGGGGTCATGTTACACGCATGGGAGAAGCAAGGTTACCTAAGAGACTCATGAGCTCATGAGTGGAGGGTAAGAGGAGTCGAGGTCGACCAAGAAGAAAATACTTAGATTCGGTGCAGTATGATTTTGAAGTGAAAGGCATAACATCAGACGAGGCATCAATGTTAGCATTGAATAGGGGATCATGGAGGAATTTTATTAGAGGTACTATGCTCCAGACTGAACGCTGAAAGGCATAATCGGTCTCTAATGATAATGATGATGATGATGACAAACACTGTAATGACTTGCCTATGCCTAGTAATTGCAAATATATAATTAAATTACTTATAATTCCTTCGGGACATTCACAACCGTCAACCTTCATCTTTAATAACTGGATCCGCAACAATAGATAAACTTTTTTTTTTCTAAGTACAACCCGAGTGTCACATAATCACTTGCATATCAAAATCACAAAAAAGGAAAATAGTGACGCCTCTCATATAAAAAAAATAGTTACTCTTTCCCTACACTAAAATGATTCACTACAAATGGAATAAACGTACTTAGTGAGCCCGTATAACGGTTACAGCGCATAATTGTGATAGAGAAACTTGTTAAAATATTAGATTGCTCAAGCAATCGCCAGCCACGTTATGCGCAAACTTGTCCTCGGCTCTGTCGTTAATGCGACGCCAGCTCTCGTGACGACAGCAGACGCTGCGTCGGTGAGCTGAAAGTCTACTGGCAGCAGACTGTTGACTGCGACGGACGACAAGAAGAGCGAGATGGAATATTCGTCAGCTACTACACGTCAGTCACTACACGTAACTCTGTCACAAGAGTGAATAAGCGGTTAAGGGGCTCTTTTAGTGAAGGTTGCACTAACAAGTAAGACACATTCGGTCATTACGAACCATCTCATCCGGCCGGCAGCGGTGGCCGAGGGGACTGAGGCGCTCCAGTCACGGTCTGCACGGCCACTACGGTCGGGGGTTCGAATCACCCCTCGGGCATGGATATTTGTGCGGTCCTTAGTCTTAGCTAGTTCATAAGTAGTTTGTAAACTTAGGGACTGATGACCCCGTAGTTAAGTTCCATAAGTTGTACAAACATTTGAATTTGAACATCTCATCCGGTTATTAGTCCCTAGGCTTACTAACTACTTAAATTAATTTAAACTAACCTAAGAACAAAACACACACATTCCCGTGCTTGAGGGAGGACTAGAACCTCCGATGGCGAGCAACTCTTCCCTCCGGAGCAAGGCACCTATGAGCTCCCGGGCACTTCTCCGAGGCTGACAGTAAGAGAATGAAATACATATGGTATTATAAATGTCTGTTATGGCCTGTTTTCACTATGATAGGCAGTTTCTTTGGACGCTTACAAAGTCGTCATGGAGTCTAATTATTCGCATACTTTTATACTTCACTCGTCTTTTCTATACATGTATAAATTACTGTAAAAATAATCCTTGTCTTGCATGTGAATGATTGTATTCTATAATTCTATGTTGTGCTCATGTAACTGTTACTACTGCGGCAAGAATAACTGCTGTATTATGAAGAGGTATTTGTATGGGTTTAAAAGGCTGAATTACTACGGGAGGTAATATTATTCCTAAAAAATAACTATCATAGAACAAAATCTAAAAGAAAACAGCCAACTACCAGATGAACACATAAAAGAGATAAACTCATTGCTAAAATTATAACCGAACGAATCTATTTTCAATTTAATAATGAATATTACCTGCAAGAAGAAGCGTTACCCATGGGATCACCAGTACAGGTACCCTAGCCAATGTTTTCATGAACCACTTTGCGGTAACTTTTAAAAAGTTACCACAAAGAACATTAAAATACTCTACTGGACCAGGTACATAGATGACATCCTCTGCCTAATCGATGAACCTGCAGAAAGAATAGACTAGCTCCATGCAGATATAAACACCATACAAAAAAAAAAAAAAAAAAAAATCACAAGAGGAAAAAAAACATAACAATCAAATAAACTTCTTGTATTTAACCATCAAAAAGTAAAACAACAAGCATACCTTTGACATTTACCGTAAACCGTAAAAGTCGACTAATGTACGTAACAAGAGCCTTGCTTTGTCACTAAAATTAGTAAATAAGGTTCGTGTGAACTACTGGTTACGCCCTGCTACAAAGCCTTGTTCCTTCGCCCAAACTAAAAACTGACTCGTTTCAAATTACTTCAATAACAGGAAGTTAATACTACAGTGGTCAATATACATAGCAGCTCACACGTTATTACACACGGACATTAATAAGCAAGCCACCACAATTAAAGTTATCTTAGAAAGGTAGCTAGGAAACATTTATAGCGCAACGGAATTTACACAAAATTTGCATCTGAGCTTATTCTCAGTACTTGTGAAGAACAATATTAAATAAAAGAGGGAAGGTGCTCTAAAACTACAATTTATAGGCAACTTACGGATTATGCTGAACATGAACTTGTTTATTCAGATAGAAAGCAAGCAAAATGGGGAACCAATTTCGTTAACACAATAAAAGTCCATCTCTTACATGGATTAATGCGGACGGTGCCCAGCCTAAATTATACATGATTTAACGCTACTGGGGGGATGGATTGACAAACAACACTCATTCTCTCACACACAAGCAATGCCACAGCGAAACTCACCAAAAACAGCGTGCTGAGACGAGGGGGAAGCAGGTGCCGCTAACGTAGGCGACTTTGAGCAAGTCGGAGGTAGCACAAAACACAATATACAAACACTTTAAAGCTGGGTCTGGTCTGTGATGCCTGTTTCGAGATGGTGCGTGTGTATAGCATGTTAAATTACATCTGAATTGGACCGCGAGCAAACACGCTAACGGCGACACACGGCTACGTTACATGAACGCACTCGACTGATGGTGAAGTGGTTGAAAGTCGGATTCATTGTACAAAATCACGTTGGTTTCTTAAGTTGCAGTCTGTTAGAAATCGAGCTAGGTACTGGTTTTATAAAAGAAGTGGCTTAAACTCAGGAGACTAGCTGCATACCCCGAAATTCGAAACTCGGGCAGACGTGGTTCCGAAAACCAATAAAATTGAATAAATTCAGTTTCCGAAATATAAAGAAAATTAACTACTGTATGTAACCCATAGAAATGCTTAGAATTATATAAGGAAGCGAATGAAATACGACTATACGCGATAGGGGGCGATTACACAGACGGATGAAGTCCAGTCTCAGAAAAACCACAAAAAGAAATAATTACAAAGTCGGAAAAATAAAAATAAGAATTACGGCATGCAACCCATAAAAAAGTTTAGAATTTCATGAATAAGCGAAAGACATGCAGCTACACGCGATAGGGAGCGCTTATAGAGACGGATGAAGTCAAGTGTCAAAAAACTCGTAAAAGGGAAATAATGACAAAGTCGGATAAATAAAATTAAGAATTACAGCATGCAACCCATAGAAATGTTTAGAATTGCATAAGGAAGCTATTGAAGTAAGTTTTACAACGCTCAGAGAGAATTACAGACAAGACAGAGAGCAAAATTAAAATAGGCGGAGAGAGAAGATCGCGAAATATTAGTGGAAATCAGGATACCCGCATAGTTACTTGCCTTATGGGCATGGAACAAACAAGAGTGGAAGCCGAAGGCTTTCTTCTGTGAACCAACCACGTGGCACACATATCACTCACGGAAGGAAACGATGAGAAGATTTTTACATGCAGTGTACAAAAAATGAATATATCACCTATTAGAAATAATTCTATAAACGAGAACACATTTCCGCACCCGATCGGAGAAAAAATTCCAAAAAATGATTCTAAGTTCACGAATCGAAATTAAACGTGCTAAACAAAGAACATATCAGGGCATGGAAATGCGGGACAAGCTACTCCACTTTTGCATAACATCTGAAATAATATTGCCACAAACCCATCACAATAGAAAAAGACACGAAGATAGAATAAACCTCCTTACATTACAAGAAAATTATCACATATATAAAGAAAAAGGCTGACAAAATGTTGCTACTAAATGACTAATTAAACCTGACGAATCCAACTCTTTTTTCACTGATTGACCATATGATAGGTACAAATCCCAACACATCATCACAAACCCACAACCCCCCGCCCCCTTTCACACGCAGAAAAAAAAAAAATACACACACACAAAGATACCTTCAACACACTTTCAATGAAATAGTTGAATTTCAAATAGGCTGAGAAAGTTGGCAACACTACAAAACAAACTACAGTGGACACAGTACGGCGGCAGATGAGAGTGGTACCAGAAAAATGCGAAGTTTTTCTGAAAATAGTGGAACCTTTCGACCTGGTTGCCGGAAAGAGACTGATATGGATTAGCAACTGCTGTAAGTACACCATTTTATAGCAAACAACGAACTGTTTTGAATCAGAAACGAAATGTTTTGTACATATGTAAAAAACATGGATGACAAGATACGTGTTAAACCTTCAGGGTATAAACAGAAGCTAAGGAAGGCATTCATTGTTGCAGAAGCATATATCAAACAAATAAATCAGGACGTCTGATTTAAGTGCTACTCCGTGATGAAAAGGTGAGCACATGAAACGGATAAGCGACGAGCAGCAGCAAATAAGGTAAAGAGACGTGACGGAGAAAATAAGCGGAGAAGACAAGCCTTCATGTTTCATTGTCACTAAGAGAGGAAAACATTTTGATTGTGAAGAACTTAATACTTGCACTATGGAGATACTTTCATGTCGACAATGTACCACCCAAACGAACCAAAATCGAGAGCAGGCTGTTCGTCCTGCGACGCCCTCTATGTAACGTCTCTTAATTTCTGCGCCTCCTTGACACATAATTCTAATTCATGCTACTACACACGGGGACTGTAGATAACAGAAAAGAAGGCGATACGCGCATATCTAGTTCCTCTTGTTACACCCTTAGGAGAGAATTCATTAATGTCTAGCCCAAGAGCAATCGAGCTGCGGTAAAGGTCTGTAACGTAATTAATAAAAATGAATTGCTGTTCGTTAGTCTCGGTAAAACTCGAGAACTGAAACAGCTTTTCCCAGTGAGCTATCAATACCGTTCGAACAATTGCGATTAAATTTTGTACCTTTCATGTTTAAAGCAAGATGAAGGTTGGCATCAAATAAAAATTTGGAAAAGTCGTTCGGAAAGTAGGAAAATTTAGGAAAAACCGAAAGCGATTTTTTTCTATGAAAAAAAAAATAAATAAATAAATTGCCACATGGTTGTAAGAGAATCATTTGAGTACGGCTTGACAGGACGAGGTTTGTGGAAAATCTACCCGAAAAATGGAAAACTTGAGAAAAACTGAAAGTGCGTTTTTGAAAATGTTTTTGATTAAATTCAGCACTATAACTGACTATTCGCACGACTGAGAGGGTTAATTCTTTTGTTGTTTTGTTCATTATAGTCTTGGAAAAGTTTTCACTAAGAAAAATAGAGACAGTTAAAAAGGAAAGTCGCAAAATTCGAACCAAGTTTCTTTTTCAATGTGTTTCTAAATGTACCCAATGCTATAAGTTGAGGATCGTTCATCCGCTTGCGATAAAATTTTCATCATTTGACGTTCAAGGAAAGATGAACGTTCTTATGAACTAAAAATTCGGGAAAGTTACCCGGAAAATTTGGAAATTCGCAAAAAACTGGAAGAGCTTTTTTGAATGGGATATCAATATCATTCGTCTGGTTGCGATAAAATTTTGCATATTCGACGTTCAAAGCAAAAGGAATGTTTGAGTGAAGCAAAAGTTTGGAATAGTTGGCCAGAAAATAGGAAAATTTGTGGAAAACTGAAAGAGCTCTTTTCTTTGGGATATCAATATCATTCGTACGATTGCGATAAAATTTTGCACATTTGACGTCCAAAGCAAATGCCTTTATAAAGCTACTGGGTCTAAAATACATATTATTTAAATTAGTATGGTTTATATAAGAGGTAAGAGATACGAAGTTCATCGGGTCATCTAGTTTATATATATATATATATATATATATATATATATAGAGAGAGAGAGAGAGAGAGAGAGAGAGAGAGAGAGAGAGAGAGAGAGAGAGAGAGGGTGTCCCAGCTATCTTGTCCACCCAAAATATCCCTGGAACAATAACAGCTATTGGAAAACGACTTTCACCGGTATCAATGTACGGCTGGGGCCCATGAATGTACATATTTGCAAACATTCTAAAACGAAAGCAAATGTGTTTTTTAACACTAACTTTTTTTTAATGGACAGTCTATATTTTTTCTTCGGCAATCCATAGCATGACAAATCACATAAACAATGGCGATGATTGCATCGCAATGTTCCAATTACATCCCGAGATATTGCGACGCAAAGTTGACGCTTGAAAAACCCGAAATGCACTGCTAGCGCACGTCATGAGGCTCAGGCGTGAACCCCATGCTGCCCGTAATCGCGATGTGATGGCAGCAGATCGTATTATTCATTTCGGACCTCTTGATAAGTATGGAAGTGCGATTACGCCCCAGCCGTACATTGATACCGGTGAAAGTCGTTTTCCAATAGCTGTTATTGTTCCAGAGATATTTTGGGTGGACAAGATAGCTGGGACACCCTGTATATATTTTTTTTTACATTCTGAGTAGCACTCCGCTGGTGGAACGTCCCTGCGGAAATTGTAAATGCTATTAGAATGCCCATCTTTCTTCCAGAAGGTGACCTGAAAAAATTTAACGACTGACTTGATTAACTCCACGCCTTCAGGGGACGGATTACCTGGCGTTCACACACATCGCAAGTTTCGATTAAGTTGGCAGCGCTAGCGGTTCTCCCACTGGGACCTGGTAAAATATCGCCTGGATGGCTTCCCATCTGTGGAAGCGCTGCGCATTTGCCTTCCACAGTCTCCATCGGCACCGCAGCACCAAATACGAAGTTACGTCCCAGCGGTGCTGTTAATTCATTGGAGAGCCCGTTTGTTTCCGTTTGCATACAAATTACCAAATTCGTTCTCAGATTATTTCGCGTCCTCTTAGAAGGTATACAGTATACATTTTCTTAAACATTGCTGACCATTTAGAAGACTTGTTGGTATAAACTGTTGTTTATTCGAGAAAAAAGTCTTTCGTGACGGCACTCGTAAACAAAACTTTCTCGGTTTACTTGCCGCGTCAATTCTTGAAGTTTCGACGAAAACCACTATCGTCATCGTCAGGAGCAAGTGACTGTCTTCACTGCTGCTGTGGTGGTCTTATATAGCCCGTGGGCGGCTTCTAATTGGTCGGCTACTACGTAACACTATCTCCGGCTATCGCCAATCAGTAAAGAAATATTAGAAACACAAAATGATTGAATTCTACTAACTGCCGTGGCAGTACTTCGGCTGAAGTTAATAAAGTTAGTTACGTCTGGCAGTATGGCGGCTAACAAGTTACAAATATTTTACTAATTTGCATTCATTCCGGTAAAACCTGTAGATCTAACGTTCCACAGAATTTTAAATAAAAGCATGGTATTGACTTTTATTCTTAAACTAGGCGAAAATCCGGCTTTGCGCTGGTGTTTTTTTAAATCTATTCCTGCCTTGAGTTAGTACTTTTCAGGTTGGCTCCTTTTATCTCTATTAGAGAGAGAGAGAGAGAGAGAGAGAGAGAGAGAGAGAGAGAGAGAGAGAGAGAGAGAAACAAAAACCTACGTTTCTTCAGGAGACTATTTACATTTCGTGTTTGTTTACTTATGTTGTATTGCACAAGCCATTAAACCCGTGAAAATGAATGAGTTGTAGACCCTTAACTAGGATGAAGCCGCCTGCCACGCTGCAGCCAATCAGGTCGCCCGGGTAGTAGATGTTCGTCTTGAGCATCATTGTCGCCATTATGAAGACATCTGTGGTATTTGTGCACATGTTTCGCTTGAATCTACAGCGAAAGTCGTCCTGTAGTTTCGTTTACAAACAGCTCAGTGGCTATGAAGTCGTATCTTCTGATCAATGTGTCATTCAGTGATATAATATTGTAGCTCCTTTCAGTGGTTTATTTTGACATTGTTTTCGGAATGTGCTGCGAACAGAGTAATAAATACTTAACAAAATGTCAAACATAATGCGGTACTTATGGATCTCACGTTTATGACGTAATATCTCCTGAGTTATGTGGCTTACAAAAGCGTTATTTACCACGTTCGTAGAGAGGAATATTAGGAAACTGCCTGAGAAATGTGTTGTAAATGGAGTTTGTAGTAAAGACGTAGCAAATGACAATCTCATGCTTATTAGGGCGAATTTTCATGCATTTCATTGCCTTTGACGTCATAGCACCTGAATTATATGTCGTAATGCGATATTATTTAGAAGATACATCCACTGGTGTATCTGTAAAATGTCCGCAAAATACATCGCGAATAGAGTTAGTAGGAAACACGTAATAAATCAAAACGTCATGCGTGATGAGACAGCTTTCCATGAAGCTATATTTTTGTGACTCCATATCTCATTAACTGCATGTTGTACTATGATACATTCGAACATACGTTAAGTGGTATGTGTGTATACCGTCTGTAACATTTCTCGCGAATGCAATTAATAGTGTACGAGTAATAAATAGTAACGGCATGCCAAATGTCTTAATTTTACTGTATTAACGCTGAAAAAGTAGTAAGCGACAAAATTTTTTTTTTTTTTCCTTTCATCATTTTGCTGGGGTTGTTAGCGAGAAAAAGTTTCCTAAAGGTTTGAAATTTTGTCTACAGTTTGTTTCAAGTCGCTAAGTGCTCGCCTTCTCAAATAGTGGACTGATAAAGTCTGACTATCACGTGCCGCAAGACGGGGAAAGTTTCAACTTCTGAACGTGTAACTTCATCAGGGAGAAACAAAAAGAAGCAGAAGAGCAACGGAAATATAACTCTTTCATCGGCATCAACTGCAGACAATGTTGTAGTAGGAATTGCTCTAGAAGACTGGTATTTCTTCCTTTGTGAGGAAACTGTGGTAGAGAGTATTATGCAATGCACAGTATGCAAGAAATGGGCTCATGAAACCTTTGCTGGTGTTTCAAAGCAAGAAATGATCTTTCAGTGTGAATTCTCTGCATAAGTTAAATACTGGACCTAAACAATGATAAATGTATTTTCTTGCTTTTAAAAATGTAGCATTTTGAATTTTTAGTTTTGTTGTGTACCATATTCAGTGAAATACGTAATTCATTACTGTAGAGTACAGCCTTATTTTGAAAAATAGTTTCCAACTAAAAACCCGCTAAAGATAGGAATGAGTGCGATTTTGGCACCTCGTGGTTAAATTAAAGGAAACCATTGGCCTTAATGGCACCATTTGCAAAGCTTTAGAAAACGGTCAAAAATTAATAGCATAATTACGTTAAACATTTCGTTTAAATGTTTTTTTATACTCAAAACACCCACGATCTATTTTGTCTATTTATTTAACTGAAATATAACGTTTTAAGGCTTCTGCTGCAATTTTTATTTAGGCTACTTTCCCCTAAATTGGAGACCTCTCTTCTAGAACATTTTAGAAACCAGTATTGTATATATATGCGCGAGCAGAAGTCATGGAGTCAGTTAGTCACTTTGTCTTGATCTGCACCAAGTGTCTTTGTGAACAGTCAAGGATGCTATAAAAATTTATATGTTACGTAACATTTTGTAGTTCCTTTGACATCCAAACACCCGGAGCCATTTATAAAGAACGATAACAAGATGATTGCAGGCGAGCTGACTGCGTAACTAAAGATTACCCGGCGATGTGATTTGTTATTTTGAAGTTCTCTTTAGCAGTTTTTGTATTATGATGTAGTTATATCTCGTTATATCGTGAATCAGCATATCTGTTAGTAAAAACGGCATTCAGTCGCTACTGTAGTTCCTGGAATTAGTCTCCAGGGGAACGTGATGGTGGACTTGAATTTTTATGTGTATAGCTGCTGCACTCGTTTCCATATGTAGATGTAATAAGGGTCTCTCTCTCTCTCTCTCTCTCTCTCTCTCTCACACACACACACACACACACACACACACATGCATTCTCTTACACCAACTAGCCAGCCACCTACATGAATCTCCTGAATGTGCCTCGCGTATTCCTGAGACTTAACAGAATAAAGCGTCCTCTGTTGAATTAACAACGCTCGTTGTTTTGAGTGTGCGTCGGCTCCTGCGCCGGACGTGAAATTCCCGCGGTCCGCCTCCAGCGAGCAAACCGACAAGTACCACACCGGCCTCGCCCGCCGCCAGCGAAGCTGTTTGCGTTCGTTAATTGATTTCTGTTTATTTACACTGCCGCGCATCGCGAAACTGAATTACCGCGCTTTGAGCTGCGTCATCCAACTGTTCAGCTGACGTACGAGCGTCAGACTCTATTAGGCGATTAATGTCACGCTGTACAACCTGCAGCAATTCGGTTGTGACATTCGGGCACAGGCTACAACACCTAGCGGTTCATGATCACAATTTCTCCCGCTGCTAATTAGAGACACATGAGAAATTCTATTAAACCGAGTTTCGTTTGTAGCCGTTTATTTGTGGAAAGTTTGATGTAGTAACACAGCTACCACACGCAAATGCACGTGGAGTGTCTCGCTTCTTGTTATAATTTTTTTTCCTGTTTATCATTCAAAATGAATGTGGGTAAGGTAGTACAAATTCGATATATGAACAGTTCCGATCAACATAAGGTTTCGCGCCATTTGTCAGACTCGTAGTGTTGGTAACACTCTCCATTGTGTGTCGTTGTAGTGTAGCAGGTTTCTTTTACAAGATTACACCACACTGCACTATGGAGATATAAATTTTTTCCTGTTAAAAGATAAGTGAATCTACATTGTCTAAAGCGCTCTTATAAATCAGTAGCCAAGGATGGCTGTATTCGCTGCCAAAAATGCAGTGTTTGGTACCACGAGGTATGCGTTGGTGTCCGAGGAAAAAAAGTGATTTTTATGTGGAACATGCCAGTGATCAAAATTGTACCAGGAAGTGATCACAATTGTGTCTAGTGTATTACATTTTCGATCGATTTTTCTCAGTTCTGTAACCTTTTCTTGTGTTTATAGCACAATTTGTAACTGTCTAATATTTGTGTTACATGTTCATTAAACAACCAAGAACAAGTGCCATAGTTTTTTTTTCTCAATATATTTTCAGTTACAATAACATTCCACCCCCATGAACCACAGACATTGCCGAGGTGGGGTGGCTTGCGTGCCTCAACGATGCAGGGGTATCCGTGGAGAGGCCAGACAAACTTGTGGTTCCTGAAGTGGGGCAGCAGCCTTTTCAGTAGTTACAGGGGCAACAGTCTGGATGATTGACTGAGCTGGCCTTGTAACATCAGCTAATGTGGCTTTGTCACACAGCTACTGCGAACGGCTGAAAGCAAGGGGAAACTACAGCCGTTACTTTTCCCGAGGACATGCAGCTCTACTGTATGGAAATATGATGATGGCATCCTCTCGGGTAAAATATTCCGGAGGTAAAATAGTCTCCCATTCGGATCTATTCAGGAGGATGTTGTCATCAGGAAAGACAATACTGGCATTCTACGGATCGGAGCGTGGAATGTTAGATCCCTTAATCGGGTAGGAAAATTAGAAAATTTAAAAAGTGAAATGGATAGGTTGAAGTTAGATATAGTGGGGATTAGTGAAGTTCGGTGGCAGGATGAACAGGATTTCTGGTCACGTGAGTACAGGATTATAAATACAAAGTCAGTTGAGGGTATCACAGGAGTAGGACTGATAATGAATAAGAAAATAGGAATGGGGGGTAAACTACTATGAGCAGCACAGTGATCGCATTACGATTGTCAAGATAGATACGAAGCCAACACCGACAACAGTAGTACAGGTTTATATGCCAACTAGCTCTGCCGATGATGAGGAGATCGAAGAAATATATGAGGAGCTAAAGGAAATTATTCAGACAGTTAAGGGAGAGGAAATCTTAATTTTGATGGGAGACTGGAATTCGGTAGTAGGAAAAAGAAGAGAAGGAAAAATAATAGGTGAATATGGACTGGGCAGGAGGAAAGAAAGAGGAAGTCGCCTGGTAGAATTTTGCACGGAACATGATTTAATCGTAGCAAACACGTGGTTTAAGAATCACAAAAGAAGGTTGTATACGTGGAAGAGACACCGGAAGGTATCAGATAGATATTATAATGGTAAGACATAGGTACTTGTTAGTCATGAACTGTAGGCTGAAGCTGAAAAAACTGCAGAAAGGTAGGAAAATAAGGAGATGGGACTTAAATAAATTGAAGGAAAGTGAAGTTCTGGAGAATTTCAGAGGGAGATTTAGGCAACAATTGACAGAAACAGGGGGAAAGAAAACAGTAGAAGAGGAATGGGTAGCATTGAGAGATGAAATAGTGAAGGCAGCAGAGGACAAAATAGGTAGAAAGGAAAGACCTACAAAAAATGCTTGGATGTCACAGGAAATACTACAGTTAATTGATGAAAGGAGAAAATTAAAAAATGCAGTTAATGAAACAGGCAAAATGGAGTACAGACGACTAAAAAATGAGATTGACAGGAAGTGCAAAATGGCTAAGCAGGAGTGGCTAGAAGCCAAATGCAAATCTGTAGAATAATGTATAAGAATGGGAAAAGTAGATACCGCCTACAGGAAAATAAAAGAGACTTTTGGGGACAAGAAAAGCAACTCTACGAATACCAAGAACTCAGATGGGAAACCAGTTCTCAGCAAAGAAGGGAAAGCTGAAAGGTGGAAAGAGTACATAGAGCAGCTCTACAAAGGAAATGAACTTCAAATGTTCAAATGTTTGTTAAGCTTATGGGACTTAACTACGGGGTCATCAGTCCCTAAACTTACAAACTACTTATGAACTACTTACGAACTAGGACGACACAAATATCCATGCCCGAGGGGGGATTCGAACCCCCGACCGTAGTGGCCGTGCTGACCGTGACTGGAGCGCCTCAGTCACCTCGGCCACCGCGGCCGGCGGAAATGAACTTAGAGACGATGTTGTAGGAAGGGAAGAGGAAGTAGATCAAGATGAAACAGGCGATACTATACTGAGAGATGAATTTGGCAGAGCCTTGAAAGACCTAGGCCGGAACAAGGCCCCAGGAGTAGATGACATACCCTCAGAAGTACTAAAGTCTCTGGGAGAGCCAGCCATGACAAGACTATTTGAACTGGTGTGTAGGATGTATGAGACAGGGGACATACCCTCAGACTTTAAGAAAAATGTAATAATCCCCATTCCAAAGAAATCAGGCGCAGACAGGTGTGAAAATTACAGAACCATCAGTTTGATAAGTCGTGGTTGCAAAATTTTAACACGAATTTTCTACAGGAGAATGGAAAAGCTGGTAGAAGCTGACCTCGGGGAAGATCAGTTTGGATTCAGGAGGAACGTAGGAATCCTGGAGGCAACTCACTTTTCGACGTATCTTAGAAGACAGATTAAGGAAAGGCAAACCTACATTTTTTGTTTTTGTAGATTTGGAGAAAGCGTTTGACAATGTTGACTGGAGTACACTCTCTGAAATTCTGAAGCCAACAGGGGTAAAATACAGGGAAAGGAGAGTTATTTACAACTTGTACAAAAGCCAGACCGCAGTTATTAGACTCGAAGGGCATGAAAGGGAAGCATCAGTTGGGAAGGGAGTAAGACAGGGTTGTAGCCTTTCTCCGATGTTATTCAACTTGTACATCGAGCAAGCGGTGAAGGAAAGCAAGGAAAAATTTGGAATAGGGATTAAAGTTCAGGGGGAAGAAATAAAAACATTGCGTTTTGCGGATGACATTGTAATTCTGTCAGAGACAGCAAAGGACCTGGAAGAGCAGTTGAATGGAATGGACAGCGTGTTGAAAAGAGCGTATAAAATGAACATCAACAAGGGCAAAACAAAAATAATGGCATGCGGTCTTAGAAAATCAGGCGATGCTGAAAGAATTAGATTAGGTAACGAAACAATGAAGGTGGTAGATGAGTTTTGTTACTTGGGTAGTAAAATAACATGCGATGGTCGCAGTACAGAGGATATAATATGCAAAATGGCAATGGGAAGAAAAGCATTTTTGAAAAAGAGAAATTTGCTAACATCGAATATTAATTTAAGGATAAGGAAGTCTTTTCTGAAGGCATTTGTGTGGAGTGTTGCCTTGTACGGGAGTGAAACATGGACGATAAGCAGTGCGAACAGGAAGAGAATAGAGGCTTTTGAAATGTGCATCTACAGAAGTATGCTGAAGATTAGGTGGGTAGATCGCATAACTAATGAGGAGATACTGAACAGAATTGGTGAGAAAAGGAATTTTTGGCATACCCTGACTAAAAGAAGGGATCGCTTGGTAGGATATATCCTTAGACATCAGGGAATCGTAAATTTAGCATTGGAGAGAAGTGTGTGGGGTAAAAATCGCAGAGGGAGACCAAGAGACGCGTATAGTAAGCAGATTCAAGTGGATGTGGGTTGCCGTTCTTATGAGGAGATGAAAAGGCTTGCTCAGGATAGAGTAGGGTGGAGAGCTGCATCAAACCAGTCTCCGGACTGAAGACCATAACAACAACACAACAATAACATTTGTCCGAAATGATCGCCATTGTACCACCTTATCCTAGAGCGTCATCATGCGAAAAATATGAACAATACGAATCGCTATAAGCTAGTTCTTGCCCGAAAACAGTTACGAATGGTACTCTTTTATGTCGTCACTAGTTGAAAATCCGGCTTTCTCCGGGGATTTTCTATTCCTCTATTTTACAAGCCCATCCCAATTTCCCTGCTCTCTCTCTCTCTCTCTCTCTCTCTCTCTCTCTCTCTCTCTCTCTCTCTTTCACTCTGATAATCTCATACGCCCCTTCAATTAACAGCCCATCTCCTCCTACCTATGTCCCTCTTTTTTCAACTGCCTTAGTCCATTGCCTCCTCTCCTTGCAAATGAAAAATTACATATAAATTCCAACATTGATAGTGGAATTTTTAAATGGAAATGATCGTACCCCTTCCATTCACAATACGTTAGTTATTGAATACAAACAGTCATACTTGTGCCAACTTGCACGGTGATTACAGTTGGACCCACGAACAATGACGTATCGTGCATGTCTACACAACAGCATCTTTGCCGATTTCAAGCGTTAACTGAAGTACGCATAGGGAAGACCGGGGCAAATTCACGTGTGGGGCAAAATGAATATAAAAACTCTCATTTCTATAAAGCAGCACTATATGCGTATTACTAGCGCTCCATACGACTACGAAGTGAAATATAGTGTCACTGGTCTCGCATCTCTCGTTGCTATAATCTGATCGAAAATTCTCCGTGCATGCCGTGAAAATGTTTGTAAATCTATCGCACTCAACTGCGTGATCGATAGTCCGTAGCTTACAAACTACTTAAACTAAGGTAAACTAACCTAAGGACAACACAAACACCCATGCCCGAAAGAGGACTCGAACCCTCGACGGTGAACGCCCAAGCGCACCGCAGCACGTCGCCCCAGTACGCACGACTAATCCGCACGTCATCCTGTAATTATCTGCATTTCTGAATTATGACTCCGCAGACTAACAGGTAAGATGACTCTTCACCCTGCGCTGATATGAAACTTCCTGGCAGATTATAATTGTGTGCCGGAACCGGGACTCGAAACTGGCACCTTTGCCTTTCGCGAGCAAGCACTCTACCGACTGAGCTATCCCGACAGACTTACGATACCGCCCCACAACTTTACTTCCGCCAGTACCTCGCCTCCTACTTTCCAATTTTCAAACTTCACAAAAGCTCTCCTGCGAACCTTGCAAGTCTAGCACTCCTGGAAGAAAGGATATGGTGGAGACATGGCACAGCCACAGCCTAAGGCTATGTGTGTTTCAGTTTTCGACTGCCTATTTTCGTGTTTTGTGTAACATTCTTGACTTTCACGACTCACATAGTATCTCTCAGCACGTTGAAAGTGTGCTGCTTTACTGATTTATGACATATTATTATCCAAAAATGGTGAGATCATATTAAAAATACCTCCAGAGGCATATGCGCTCGAAATTCGTTGGCTGCTGCAAATAAATGTCAAGGGGAAAAAAGACCTGCTTGGATGCAGCTAACGTTTGCAATGTCCCTGAAGCAACACTGCGTCTGAAGAAAAGAGATGATGTAAGAATTGAATGTATGTTTCACACGCGTAAATGTTCGTGTAAATTTATGTGTGTGTGTGTGTGTGTGTGTGTGTGTGTGTGTGTGTGTGTGTGTGTGTCTGTGTGTGAGCGCAAGAACATAACAGGCCATGCTGTTGCTACAGACAGTCCTAATGAACATGGGAATCCTAGTGAAGAACCCGATGTCCAGTCCTTAGAGAAAGCTGAATGAAGAAGAAGGACCTCCAAGACGTGCCCAACCGGATAAAACAAAATCATGCAAAAGATTTTTCACTGTAAACCGTTTCCAAAAGAAAAACCAAACATGAGGAAACGTAGAACTCACAATGTACAAATGTTTTATTAGGTGTCATCGTGTCCCGTAGTCAAAGTCATCTTGCCCAAGTACTGGGGGAAGATGACAGACTTGCTTTACTTTCTAAAATTAACAAACAAAAAAATCTCTGATAATCTGAACTTAAAATTATATATAGTTATGAACATCACACAAGAAAAACCAAACATGAGGAAACGTAGAACTCACAATGTACAAATGTTTTATTAGGTGTCATCGTGTCCCGTAGTCAAAGTCATCTTGCCCAAGTACTGGGGGAAGATGACAGACTTGCTTTACTTTCTAAAATTAACAAACAAAAAAATCTCTGATAATCTGAACTTAAAATTATATATAGTTATGAACATCACACATCACAATTGGAGACTAGTCTATAATATATGCAATGATAGCCGGCCGCGGTGGCCGAGAGGACGGAGGCGCTCCAGTCACGGTCTGCACGGCCATTACGGTCGGGGGTTCGAATCCCCCCTCGGACATTGATATTTGTGCCGTCCTTAGTCTTAGTTAGTTCATAAGTAGTTTCTAAGTTTAGGGACTGATGACCCCGTAGTTAAGTCCCACAAGCTATACAAACGTTTGAACATTTTGCAATGATAAAATATTTTCTTCCAAAAATCAATTTATTAAAAATGTTTAATAGTTAACATTGTCAACTTGCCCCGGCCTCCTCTGTATACGTGCTCTGCGCTTGAAGAAACCACATTGTTCGCAAATTATGGCTCTCGTTTGATTTTGTATAGGACCTCTTTATATTCCTTCCACAGTTCAGTTTTCACCTCTTTGATTAGTACTGGTTTTCTGTCTGAGTTCTTGATATTCATACAGCTGCATTTCTTGTTTCCAAATATCTCTTTTACTTTCCTGTAGGCGGTATCTATCTTTCCCCTAGTTATACGTTCTTCTACGGTTCTGCATTTGTCCTTTAGCCACTCCTGCTTAGCCAGTCTGCATTATCTGTCAATCGTATTATTCAGACCTTTGTACTCCCTGTTGCCTATTTCGCTTAATGCATTTTTATATTTTCTCCTCTTATCAATGACGTTCAGCTGTGTTATCCAGGGATTTCTATTAGGCCTTGTCGTTCTGCCTATCTGATCCTCTGCGGTCTTCACTACTCTATCTCTCAGAGCTACCCATTCTTCTTATACTGTGTTACTTTCCTCCGTTTCAGCCAATCCTTGCCTAATCCTCCGTCTGAAACTTTCAAGCACCTCTGGTTCCTTCAATTTGTTCATGTTCCATCTCCTAACTTTTCTACCTTCCTGCAGTCTCTGAAGTTTTAATCTGCAGTTCACAGCCAATAAGTTATGGTCGGAGTCTATATCTGCCCCTGGGTATGTCTTACATTTAAAAACCTGGTTTCTAAATCTATTCCTTACTATTATAAAGTCAATCTGGTATCTTCCTTTTTCTCCTGGTCTCTTCCATGTATACAGCCTTTTTTCATGATGATTAAATCATGTGCTGGTGATCATTAAATTGCACTCTGCGCAAAATTCTACCAAGCGATCTCCTCTTTCATTCTTTTTCCCAGACCATATTCACCTACTACATTTCCTTCCCTTCCCTTTCCTACTACCAAGTTCCAGTCCCCCATCAAAATCATGTTTTCGTCTCCCTTCACTTTCCGAATTATTTCTTTTATGTCCTCGTACATTTCTTCGATATCCCCATCATCGGCCGTGCTAGTTGGCATATAAACTTGCACTACTGTGATCGGTGCTGGTTTTGTGTCTATCTTTGCTACGATAATGCGTTCAATACGCTGTTCATAGTAACTTACCCGCATTCCTATTTTCTTATTCATCATCAGACCTACTCCTGCGTTACCACCAACTTATTTTGTATTTATAACCCTGTACTCACCCGACCAGAAGTCCTGTTTATCCTGCCACCAAACGTCACTAATGCCAACCATATCTAACTTTAAACTACCAATTTCTCTTTTCAAATTCTCTAACTTACCTATGCGATTACGTTACGACGTGTAGAATGCCTGTTTTGTTTTTCTTGATGACGACATCTTCTTGAGTAATCCCCACCTGGAGATCCGAATGGGGGATTATTTTACCTCCAGAATATTTTACCCAAGAAGACGCCATCATCATGTACTCATACAGTAGAGCTGCATGTCCTCGGGAAATGTAACGGCTGTAGTTTCCCCTTGCTTTCAGCCGTTCGCAGTAACTGTGTGGCAAAGCCATGTTCGCTGACGTTACAAGGCCATCTCAATCATCCAGACTGTTGCCCCTGTAACTACTGAGAAGGCTGCTGCCCTTCTTCGGGAACCACACGTTTGTCTGGCCTCTCCACAGATACCCCTCCGCTTTGGGGGAAGCGGGGAGGGAGGTAGCTACAGGGCTTCCTGTTGCTCCCGATAATAATTATAATTCATTTAGAAACAGACTAGATTACATATATTCGTTTTGGTGCCCCTTTTCTACCTGTTTTACCAGGTCATCTTCAAAACCATAGCACCTTCAACGTCGCCTGATCGACGGTGATCTGAAGATGACCAGGTAAATATGGGCGAAACCGGACTCCAAAAGATATATGTGCCATCAAGATTGATTTTTAATTAATTTTAATTATTCCAAAAGGCACTGTTCTCTATAATGTTTTCGAAAATGCCCATAATAATGACATAACATTAATATTTTGTCAATAGTAAGATAGGTCAGCGACCAGGCATAATGCTAGCAAGTGAGAAACGCTGATAATTTAAATATTTAATATTGTAATAATAGTGATTAAATTTCACATATTAATTATATAATATTATTATCTATCTAAATTAATTAATCTCATATTAATTAATATAACAAATATAATTGTATATAATTAATTATAATGTTAAATTACATATTATATTGAATTAAATAATTTATATTATATAATCTTCCTTTATCATTAGTGAAAAGAAAGATTAAATAATGTATAAGGTAGTTCATACGTAGTTTGTAAGTTTAAAGACTGATGACCCCATAATTAAGTCACATAGACTCTACAAACATTTGAACATTTTTGAGAAACGCTGACCAAAGTAGCAGCACACACGGAAGTGAACACTTAAGCAAGCGACGTGGTAAAATGTGATCGTCGCAGTGGTATGTTGTCATTATTATGAACGTGCTATGGAGCTGGTTGGAGAGTGGTTGAGTACATCTACAGCTCAGTTTAATGTAAGATTTATTCACCAAATATGCACACAGTTTAATAAAGCATAATTATTTTTGGGTAAATTTCAGTGCTCGATACCACCCGCCCGCTTTGACCAATGACGTCATGGGTAATGCAAATATACGCTACTTACAGCATGTCGCGACAAGGCAACGAAATATTCTTCGAATTCATTGTGACTAGTGCGGTAGCTAATGCGAAGACACGCTACATACAACATGGCGCTCTAAAACATCGAAATATTCGTCAAATGCAACGGGAATAGCGGGGGAAAATGGGTTTTTGGGAGGCGACATACTAAAATCAAGAATATGAAACGGAAAACATTTGAAATTCATTATAAATGC
This sequence comes from Locusta migratoria, assembly GCA_026315105.1. Classification (NCBI taxonomy): domain Eukaryota; kingdom Metazoa; phylum Arthropoda; class Insecta; order Orthoptera; family Acrididae; genus Locusta; species Locusta migratoria. The sequence goes on along the minus strand of CM048750.1, from coordinate 384,710,458 downwards.
AACGAAAATAATAGAATTAAAACCAAATATGAAATTTAAAGCTGTACAAGGAAACTGGTATCGACAACTGGAAATTACCTATTTAGGTCAATTCCAGTTGACGATACCAATTTCTTAAATCTTTCACACCGAACTATTTACACCGTACTGGCAACTGGATTTAGCCTATATAGGTTAATTCTAGTTGCCGATACCAGTTTAAGCAACTTATTTAGACGGTATCGAAAACTCGATATTTCTATATCATACTGTAATATTTAGCCGGTATCGACAACAAGAACTCCAATTGCCGATACCAGTTTCTCTCATACTGAAAAAAAAAATTCATGTATCGATAGCTAAAAATATACATAGATTAATGCCATTTCACGATTCCATTTTTCTCAATTTCATACAGGAATGTTTGATCGGTATCGACAATTAGATTTTACCTACACATATCAGCTCCAGTTGTCGATACCAAACCATCCTTTGGAAAAGTCAGTTTTAGTTCCCACCGCAACTGATGATTACGAAAGATAATTTAATCAATCACCAACATTGACGTTTACTTTTACGTCGCATCTACATCCAGCTACCTGACGTTGTGTGGCGGAGGGTATCTTGAATACCAATATCGGTTCTCCTTTCTATTCCAGCCTCGTGATGTTCGCGGAAAGAAAGATTGTCGGTATGCCTCTGTGTGAACTCTAATCTCTCTAATTTTATCCTCGTGATCTCTTCGCGAGATATACGTAGGACGGGGCAATATACTGCTAGACTCCTCGGTAAAGGTATGTTCTCGAAACTTCGATAAAAGCCCGTACCGAGCGACAGAGCGTCTCTCTTGCAGTCTTCTACTGGAGTATATCGATCATCTCTGTAACGCTTTCGCGATTACCAAACGCTCCTGTAACGAAGCGCGCTACTATCCGTTGAATCTTCTCTACCTGCTCTACCCCACCACGTACTGAACCCACACTGGTGAACAGTATTCAAGCAGTAGGCGAACAAGTGTATTGTAACCTACTTCATTTGTTTTCCGACTGCATTTCCTTAGGATCCTTTCAATGAATCTAAGTCTGACATCTGCTTTACCGACGATTAATTTTATATGGTCGTTCCATTTTGAATCACTCCTAATGCCTACTCCCAGATGATTTATGGAATTAACTGCTTCCTGTTGCTGACCTGCTATAGTGTAGGTAAATGATAAAGGATCTTTCTCTCTGTGTATTCATAGCACATTACACTTGTCTAAATTGAGATTCAATTGCCATTTCCTGCACCATGCGTCAATTCGTTGCTGATACTCCTGCATTTTAATACAACTTTCTATAGTTACAATCTCGCTATATACCACAGCATCATCCGCAAAAAGCCTCAGTGAACTTTCGATGTTATACACAAGGTCATATATATATATATATATATATATATATATATATATATATATATATATATATGTATGTATGTATGTATCGTGAACAGCAACGGACCCACGACACTCCCCTGTGGCACACCTGACATCACTCTTACTGCTCTATTGAAAATGACATGCTGCGTTCTGTGATCTAGAAAATCCTCAATCTAATCACACAATTGGTATGATAAACCATATGCTCTTACTTTTTAGATTAAATGACTGTGGGGACCTGTATTAATTGCCTTGCGGAAGTCAAGATACACGGCATCTACCTGGGAACCGGTGTCTATGGCCCTCTGAGTCTCGTGGACGAATAGCGCGAGCTGGGTCTCACACGATCGGCTTTTTCGAAATCCATGCTGATTCCTACAGAGCAGATTTCTAATCTCCAGAAATGTCATTATACTCGAACATAGTACGTGTTCCATAATTCTACAACTGACCGACTAGAGATATAGGCCTATAGTTCTGCACATCTGTTCGACGTCTCTTCTTGAAAACGGGGATGGCGCGCGCCATTTTACAATCTTTCAGAACGCTATGCTCTTCTAGAGACCTACGATACACCACTGCGAGAAGGGAGGCACGTTCATTCGCGTACTCTGTGTAAAAACTAACTGGTATCCCATCTGGTCCTGCGGCCTTTCCTCTTTTGAGCGATTTTAATTTTTGTTCTATCACTCTGTCATTTATTTCGATATCTGCCATTTAGTCATCCGTGAGACAATGTATAGAAGGAACTACAGTGCAGTCTTCATCTGTGAAACAGCTTTGGAAAAAGAGATTTAGTATTTCAGCCTTTAGAGTGTCACCCTCTGTTTCAGAACCATTTTCGCCACATTCTGCTATGACATAGGACAAATCTTTTTTAAGATTTTCAGCCAAGTCAGTACAATGAACTTTAGTTTCGAATTCGTTGAAAGCCTCTCGCATAGCCTACATATCGCTTCGTGTAATTTTTGTATGTCTGCAAGGCTTTGGCTATGTTTGCAGTGAAGTTCCCTTTGATTCCGTAGAAGGTTTTTTTTTTATCTTGGTTGTTAATAATCTGATAATGTTGGCAAAGAATACTCAATGCTGGCAATCACATTACATAAATTTGTTTTCTTAGGAGCTTTAACTAAATTCATGTTATTACAACAAATGTGGGAAGGACTATGTTCCTCGATTACGCTGAGTGACTGTAAAAACGTGATGGTGCTCATTTTATCACCGATCATATCTACACTTTCTTTGCGTTGAATTTCTCAACATCAGTTAATCAAAGTCAACCCCATCTGCTAACAACAACCGGACACTTGAACACTAATTAAACACATTCACATTAGATACATGAAGAATAACTACGAATCAAACTATACAAAATCCGCAGAAATACGAAAATTCTTATTTCCCGCTCACGAATACAACGTACAAAGATATCTATCGACATACATAAATTTCAGTTACGAGTATCAAGAACACTAAACGTTACCCTTATTATTACAATTTATTAAAAACTTAAGCATATTACATACAAAAATATACACTTCGATTCGAATTACACAAAATTACACCGCCGTTATAATATTATCTGCGGCTAGTAATAAAAACATCACCCTCTACAGATATAATCGGGTAACGTATGACGTTAATGTTCAAAGCTTACGGGTGGTATTTAGTATCCGAATTGACCCATTATTTTGACCAAGATTTGGGATGAATTTCTTAAAACTATAGACAAATTGCTGTCATAACAATGAATTCTGGTATAATTCAGTAAATTCATCATCGTAATGAAACTATTTTCACCAAGTTGTAAGTAAAAACTTCACATCTCTTTTGGAAAATTTTGATTTGATGATTTCCTTCTCGAACAGACTGACAGACAGAAACAACTGGAAGTATAAACATAGTGAAAGTAAACATACCCAGTATTCGTTTCAAAGTGCACAGCCGCGGCGGCGTGCCCGAGCGCATTAAGACACTATGCTTGGATGCGCGAGGCCGCTCCCCGTCGGGGGTTCGAAACCTCCCTAGGCCATGGATGTTTGTACTGTCTTTAATATAAGTTAGTTTATAAGTAGTTTGTAAGTTTACTGACTGATGACCACGCAGTTAAGCTTAACAAACATTTGAACATTTGAAAGTGCACAATTGATTTTCGTCCCTAGTAAATTGCATCCGTGTGAAGCCGTCATATCATTATTATAAATAATGTCCATGATTCAGTTCTGACACCTGACACCTGACACCTGACACCTGCTGGATGGTCACCCAGACGACTTTGTATATTGCGCACGCTGCCGTGTCTGGGTGACTGTTTTCCTGGCGTCAAGACTCAGAGTTGTAGTATGTGTAACAAACTATCAGACAGAGATTTCGATCACCATATTGTCGCATATTAGAAATTTTTCACCTCGTACAAAGTCACTCTCATGAGAACAACATTAGAAAATGACCCAACAGATAAAACTTATAACTTACTAGCGGATCCAGCAACGTTTCGCATTGGCTAACATGTACCGGTGGTGCACCCTAATTTCTTTTCTTTCTCTCTCTCTCTCTCTCTCTTTCTTTCTCTATCCCTCTCTTCTTTCCTCCTCTATTTCTCCATCTCATCCTCCCCTCTGCTCCCCCTCCTCTTCGTCCCTCTAATCTCTGTCCATCAGCGTCACACCACTCCCTCTTATCCCACACCATATAATCTCCTCCCCCTACTCTCTCTCCATTATCATCCCTTTCTCAAACTTTGATTAATGTGGTACAGTCCTTTTGTCTGTGCGCTTTTGACAACTGTTGCGAATTGGCCAGTTTACTAAGCATTATTGCGTCATCGATTTCTTAGCTTCGAGTTTAGCTGTGAGCACCGCGGTGGAGTAGTCGAGCGGTCTAAAGCGTCTCGCTGAGGAGCGTGCGGTTGCTCGCCGTGGAGGTTCGAGTCCTCCCTGGGACATGGGTGTGTGTGCTGTCCTTAGGTTAGTTTACCTTAGTTTAAGTAGTTTGGAAATTAACGGATTGATGACCACGCAGTTTGGTCCGATAGATTGACAATTTAATACCAAAATTAGTTGTGAGCAGATGTGCAAACTGTGAGGTGTTATTCCCCGCCTTCTGTAACGTGAGTGACATCCTTTCTAGAATCACCCGTGGTCATTTTGAACGCACTACGCTGTTTGTGTAATTTTGTCTGCCTTTATTTTCAATAATGTTCCCAGATCCTTCAACTACAGAAGTTCTAGGTTCCTGCAAACTTCAAAAGCTGCAAAAGGGAAAATATCTTTAAAAATACATTCTGTGAATTTTTGAGACGCTGATGTCGATGAAATGGTATGCAGATGGCTGGAAGAATCAGACTACAGTGACTCTGACGATAATACTGAGAAATTGTGAGTGAGCATGACATTCTTTCCGAACAAAATACACCAGAAAACGATTCTAAAAAGGATGATCCATATGACGAACAACGCAGAAGCAATAACTTCCATGGCAAGAATCAGTACAAATGGGCCAATGTTCCTCCGATATTAGCTGTTAAACCTCCTCTCCATGACACTACCATACACGAAGTTGACTGAAGAAGATTCAGAAGGCTCATATTCATAATGTTGCCTTTATTTTGATGATTAAGTTCTTGATCATAACCTACTATGACCAAATGCTCAAATAGATTGCGTCAGGCAAAACTACTGTGACGAAAGCAAATCTGAACTTCTGAACTTGGATTTTGATGAACGTCTGGCTGTTTTAGGACTCGTGTTATTTACTTCCGTCTTTAAATCCAAACAAAAAATTGTAAATTACATATTTGCAACTAACGGCCCAGGTCGGGAAATATTCAACTGTGACGTGCCTAGGAACCGTTTCCTAATGATGCTGAACTGCTTACACTTTGATAACTATCAAACAAGGAAAGAGAATCTCAAAGTTGACAAGATGGCTGCAGCTTATTTTCTCCTCAGAAAAATTGTGGAAAAGTCTAGAAAATATAACAAATTAGCCACGTGTGATACTGTAGATGAGCAACTAGTCCCCTTCCATGTTAAATGCTCATTTGTAGCCTTCGTGCCAAAGAATACTGGTAAATACGGCTTAAAACGAATGTCCCTGTCCTTGTATGATGATGCAAAAACCAATTACTTCTACGACAGTTATATGTGCACTGTAAAAGACGCTGATGGTGAAACATTTTTGGATAATAAATAAATAAAAAAATACGGCAGTATTTGCAACATTACTGCAGGCTTTATAATAGTTCAGAAACAATGGAATTCTAAAAAAAAAAAAAAAAAAAAAAAAAAAAAAAAAAAAAAAAAAAAAAAAAAGAGAGAGTAAGATACAGATTCCAGAAGCATATCAATCAAATAATCATAGGGCAAAATATCTTCCACTTCATCAGGTCGTCCGGTACTGCAACCAATAAAATGTAACTTGTAATAAAACACAGTTTTGTTTGCAACGATTTTTTAATCGCGTTTCGCCTTTTTGGGGCATCATCAGAATCTTTAAAATAATTACACGCCTAGTCTAATCATGAACAGTGATAATAAGAAATCGATTATTACTGACCTTATAATGATGTTTCACATCCGTCATCTGTGATAGCATTTCGCGGTAAAACCTGGCAGTGTCCGCATTTAAATGATGCACTGTGTGTAGGGCACCCGTCAACAATTTATGTAAACAGCAAAATGCAAGAACTTAATGCGTGGTATTATCCTACAAGATCGAGGCAATGAGAACTTAACAGAAAATTTTGAGAATTGCAAGTTTTTAATTCTCCCTGCACAGCGTTTTATAATTAGCTCATAGCCGAAACCAGTTGCGCGTCATGATAATCTAATAAAAAGGACAACCGGAGCCATGAAACTGTGAAATTGAACGTATACGTAATACGCCAAGGGCCCGGTAGTGGCGCTTTTGACGGGTGCCCTATAAAGCTCTGTATAGAGAAAGTACGGCCATCCTTTTCCGCAACGCTTGCTGCCTTCTGCAGCTCGATTGGAAATCGAGTCAATTGATTTTTTCCTCCATGTTAGTCCTGAACGGTGTTTCGCCGCCATAAGGAGTATTGTGAATATTCGTGTACTTGGGTTTGAATAATCACACAGTGCTTTAGGTTTTTTTTTTTTTTTTTTTTTTTTTTTTTTTTTTTTTTTTTTTTTTTTTTTTTCTCTACAGCCAAGAAGGAAAGTAAACATTACAGTATTTCCATCTGAAGCGACCGTCGGTTCTGTGCAGTGGTACTTGTAAATATATATATATATATATATATATATATATATATATATATATATATATATATATGAATGTTTGTCTATATGTCCTCTATGCGTCCATAAACCATTCATTTGATTGCAACGAAACTTTGGTGAACTGTTTACCGTACGCCCACGAAGGTCCCTGACCCAAAAACAAAAGAGCACGACACATAGCTCAGGAGATATGATGTCATAAATAATGAGATGCCAAAGCGGAAGAATACCAAGATTTATGCATCATTTATGCACATTTCCTCCTAAACCACTAGACCGATTTTAACCAAATTTGGTACACTTCTTCCTTACCGTGAGGTAACAATTCTGTAATGGTAAGAGCGACATACGACACATTGTTCAGGAGATATAACGTCATAAACAATAGGAGTTGCAACAAACTGCGACATAATGTGACGAGATTTTATGAATACATTGTATGAGAACGAGATTATTTAGCGACTTTCAACAAACTTTAAAAATAATTTCAAACATTTTTTGAGCTATTTCTCGCTGACAACCATAGCAAAATTATGAAGGGAAATAAGTTTCTCGCTTACTAATTTTCCCTTGTTCATGGACTAAAACTACGGTATTCGGTATGACGTTATAATTCATAATTTCTACACTACAGCAGGAAATTTTACAGACAGTATACACACATATATTTGAATGTACCTTCTAAATTGTATCTCAGTACGACACGTACTTCACGAGATATAAGGACATAAACAGTAACTTTCATGGAAAACCGTCCCATCACCCACCAAGTTTTAATCTACTACTTCTTTACTCTTAATTCTATTCCCAAGATATTTTACTAACATACAGCACTTATACAAACGAATATACACCTGAAAAAATATACAACATGTAATTCAATAAATATGAGGTGAAATGTTCAAATGTTTGTAAAGCGTATGGGACTTAACTGCGGGGGTCATGCGTCCCTAAACTTACAAACTACTTATGAACTAACTTATACTAAAGACAGCACAAACATCCATGCCCGAGGGGGGATTCGAACCCCCCGACAGGGAATGGCCTCGCATATCGTAGCATAGCGCCTCAATGCGCTCGGCCGCTCCACCGCGGCAAATATGAGATAAAACGAATTTTATATGTCTTTTGTTTTTGGACTACTATCTCAAATATAACATGATTTTAGAAAAAAGGAGATGGACAGAGAGAGAGGGGTTAAGAGAGGTATTAATTCAAGGCAGGAATAAATAAATAAATATCCGGGCAACGCAGGGTTTTCAGCTTGTCTGTAATGAAAATTGACACATTAAAGATTTACTGTCGATTGGATCACGCATCAGACACCTACATTTGTTTTTTAACTTAAATAATTTTTTGAAGAAAATTTGTACATTATGTCATGGGCTTAAATTATTCACGCATCGTTGGTTTTATTTGCCGGTAATTGCTGAAAACACACACCAATTTTGACTCATTACTGAGTAAACTAAACAGATTCTCGTACAGATATAAAATTAATAGACAGTTCCTAAAGCAAGCTTTTCTCATTCGTGTTTAGTATGTTATTGTAGGAAACAAAGCATTTAAGCAAGAAAAATATAAGACATGCAAATGTAATTGGTATTGTACAGGCACTTTTAATTTCTCTGCTTTTGGTAAAACTAGTGTAGTGGGTATCCTCTGTCATTTTTCCTAATTCATGTAAGGTTTAAGTACATAATATATACGCAAATACTTATCAAAAACTTGTTCGTTATTTCAATTGTTTTCTTAATTTATCCTTTGCTCCGACGAGGTCTGTTTGAATGTTGGGCTACGCTACAGGTTATTCTGAATGTATAGGGGAACTCTGTCGATGTGGATCCACAAACAAAACTGTTTTCTTAGAATCGGCTGACGAGTACTTCGTAGAGCCTCAAGTCGGCACGGAGAGAACTGCGCACAACCCCCGCGTCTGTCCGTCGGACGCAACACCCTGTATCTCGAGAACGAAATGAGTTATCGTTGTGCTCTCAGCCTTAAATAAAATATAGATATGTTACCTACATTTCTTCCGCAGTTTTCTATGTGCTAAAATCAACCCTTGCACAAAGTCAACGCAATGCGATATTTCGTCTGCGAACTTTCCAACAATTTGCACACTACTTCACTTAATTTGATGTAGTACAGTAACTATACGGAATAACGAATAGAAGTGAGATCATTATGGAGCGAAAGTATTACACTGAAAGATGTGACAAAATTAAATTCTTTCATCGGGTAATTTTTTGTCGAAATCGGCGAATAAATATTGTAAGCGCATGGAACGCTGTGGCGATCTACATCTAAACACATACTCTGCAAATCATATTTAAGTGCCTGGCAGAGGGTTCATTAACCACTTTCATAACTTTTCTCTACCGTTCCATTTTCTAATAGCGCGCGGGAAGAAATAACACCTAAATCATTCCGTTTTCGATCTGACTTCTCTTATTTTATTGGGATGGTCATGTCTCCCTAAGTAGGTGGGTGCTAGCAAAATATTTTCACATTCAGAACTAAAAGTCGGTGATTGAAACTTTGTAAACATATCATGCCTCAATGAATAACGTCTTTCTCTTAATGATTTCCACCCCAATTCTTGCAACATTTCCGTGACGCCCCCCCCCCCCTGTAACGTGATAAACCAGAACGAGCTGCCCTTCTCTGAACCTTCTCAATATCTTCCGTCAGTCCCACCTGGTGAGGGTCCCACAAGGGGCAACAGTACTCCAGGAGAGGACGCACAAGTGTGATGTAGGCAGTCTCTTTGGTGGCTGGTGCATCTTCGAAACGTTCTGCCAATGAAACGCAACCTTTATTCGCCTTTCCCACAATATTTTCTATGTGTTATCTCCAGTCAAAGTTGTTCGTAATTGTAACTCCTAGGTATTTGGTAGAATTTACGACCTTAAGGTTTGACTGATTTATCGCGTAATTGAAGTTCAGCGGATTTCTTTTAGTGGTCATGTGAATTACTTCACACTTTTCTTTCTTTAGTGTCAATTGCCAATTTTCGCACCATGTAGAAATTTTGTTTAAATCGCTTTGCAGTTGCTTTTGATCCTTTGTTGACTTTACTAACCGATAAACGACAGCGAACAGCCTAAGGGAACTATTCAGATTGTCTCCTAGATCGTTGATAAACACAAAGAAGAGTAGGGGACCTATAACGCTTCCCTGTGGAACGCCAGATATCACTTCTGCTTCACTCGATGAATTACCGTCAATTACAACGAACAGTGTCCTTTCTGATAGGAAATCGTGAATCCAATCGCACAATTGGGGAGATATTCCATAAACACGCAATTTCATTAGTAGCCGCTTGTGGGGTACAGTGTCAAAAGAGTTCCAGAAATATGGAATCGATTTGAGATCCCTTGTCGGTGGCATTTAACACTTCATGTGAATAAAGGGCAAACTGTGTTTCGCAAGAGCGATACTTCCTGAATTCGTGTTGACTATTGGTTAATAGGTCGTTCTCTTCGAGGTAGTTCATAATATTCGAACAAAGTATATGTTCCAAAATCCTACTGCAAATCGACGTCAATGAGATTGGTCTGTAATTTTGGGGATCACTCCTGTTGCCTTTCTTGAATATTGGAGTAACTTGGGCAACTTTCCATTCTTTGGGCAAGGATCTTTCGCTGAGTGTTCGGTTGTAAATTATAGCTAAGTACGGAGCTATTGCGTCAGCATACTCTGAGAGGAATCTAGTTGGAATACAATCGGATCCGGAAGATTTGTTTTTGTTTAGTGACTTAAGTTGTTGTACTACTCCAGGAACATCTACTTCTAAGTTTCGCATGCTGGCAGCTATTCTTGGATTGAATACTGGTGTGTTCACTTCGTCTTCTTTGTGTAAGCAGTAGCTATCATTGGTAACCCATTTCTTATCACTATTCATGATAAGACTAGGCCTAAAAAGTTTCCCCAAACTTATTTCCAGATTCTGATGATGCCCCAAAAGGGCGAAATGCGTTAAAGAAAATAAATCACTGCAACCACGACTTTGTTTTATTAGAAGCATATTTTCCGAACATCATTCTGTTTTTAGATGTGTCAAAGGCAAACAAAGTAGTCCTTCTTGTTTAGTCAGTGCATCGCATCCCTCCTGAGAATTTGTCTTCTCAAAAACCAGAAATCAAAGCATTCTACATCTGGGAGTGTTGGCTCACTCCTGTAATCCAAACGACTGGGAGGCCGTTGTGTGGGAGAAATCTGAAGTCCAACTGCAGATTTAGGCTTTTCGTGAGCTCAGAAGCGTCCGCGGTGCTGTCGTCGAATGCTGGACCTCTTCTCTGATGGCAGTGCAGAGAATTTCAGCAAGCTGCCCCGTCCGGAGTTAGAGAAGACAAAAAACTCAACCATGATGATCCTTCAAGAATCGAAACTACTACACACATTCTACATCTACATATATACTCAGCAATCCATCATAAAGCGCGTGGCGGAGGGTACACTGTACTACTACTAGGCATTTCCTTTTCCATTCCACACCCAACTAGAACGAGTGAAATAAAGAATGTCTATGTGCCTCCGTTAAGAGCCCTAATTTCTCTTACCTTGTATTTGTGACCTTTACGCGAAATGTAAGTAGGCGGCAGAAATATCGTTCTGCAGTCAGCATCAAATTCCGGCCCTGTATATTTCGTCAGCAGAATTTCTCGAAAAGAACGTCTTTCCCCCAGCGATTCCCAGTTGAGTTTCCGGAGCATTTCTGTGACATTCGCGCATTGGTCGAACTTAACCAGCAATAAGCCTAGCTGCTCGGCTCATAACTGCTTCCATGCCTTCCTTTAAACTGACCTGTTGGTGGTCCCAAACACTTGAACAATACTCAAGATGTGGTTGTACGTACGCGTTTTACACGCGGTCTCCTTTACAGGTGAAGTACATCTTCCCAAAATTCTCCCAATAAACCGAAGTCGGCTGTCTGCCTTACTCACAACTGTCCTTACATGTTCGTTCCATTTGATATCGCTCTGCGATGTTACACCTAGATATTTGAACGACGCGACTGGATCAAGACGCTCACAACTAATGCTGTATGCGAACATTATGGGATTGTTTTTCTACATTTAGAGCTAGCTACCCTTCTTCACTCCAGCTAGAAATTTTGTGTAAGTCATCCTGTATTCTGTTAAAGTCAATTAAAGGCGACACCCTGCCATACACTACACCATAGCATCATCATCAAACAGCCGCAAATTACAAGTTACTAATTCCAACAGTCATTTAAGAGCTACAAAATAATAGCGGTCATATCACACTCCCCTGGAGCACGCCTGACGAAACGCTCGTCTCTGATGAACACTCGCCGTTGAGAACAACACAGCTGCGTTCCATTACAGGAAGTCTTTCAACCAGTCACAATATAGAATAGCAGGTCATTAATATAAAGAAGAGCAAAGGACCCAAGACTAAACATTGTGGAACCACATTTTTGATAACTCCCCAGTTAGAGGAATTAATTGTTTGTTCTATACCATGTCAACTGCTTATTTCAACGTTCTGCAATCGCCCAATTATGATATAAACGTTTGTCCTCTGTTCCACTAATACCACAATACGTAAGCTTATGTAGAAGAATCCCATTATATACAATCAAAAGACTTTGAGAAATGACAAAAAATTCTAATATATATAAGTTCGACCAGAATTTTCCAACTCGGAAACGGCTAAGATGCGACTTACTGTTTACATATGTAGTCCTCACACGCTTCAATATGAATAAAATTAATGAAGGGAAGTTGTACGGCCCCTTGTCATGCGTGAACTTTCATGTTACTACTTTCCGTCACCACGCAGATTGGCAGACGGCTCCACAAGTCGACCGCGACAAGCCCAGTGGTGCACCATACCTTCAGTAATTTTGATTCTACCACACATCCCCCTTCTTGTTCAAGATCTCACTTCCGATGATATCGAAACTGCTAAAATCATAGAATATCATACGTCATATAACATTACAAAGAACAATGATAACCAACAGTAGGAACTGCAGGATCTATACAACATTAACAGAAAATGTTTTCAACATCTAATTGAAAAATTAAACACAATTATTGGTCACAATTACGCATGCAAAAGACAATATACCTTCAAGAATCCGACAGATCTCATTGCAAAAATAAAAGACAAAAAAATTCCAGAGAGCAGTGGATTCATTTCCTTAGATGTAACAGAACTACTTCCATTTTTTTTCTTTTCTCCGTTTATTCATTAAGTGCGGTATCAAACTGCAGTGATCATCAGTTCCTAGACTTGCAAACTACTTAAATTAAACTATACTATGGATAAAACCTACACTTTTTTTTTTTTGGTTCTGTGATACATGACCACATTCTTGAACTTCTTTACATCACCAAGTTATTTTCAGAAAATAACTGGAAATTTAAATATACCTCAAACTTACATTTTGCGTTCCTAGTGACTGTCTGACATTGGATTTTCAGCTATAAATGTTGTCCCTTACGTCATTCGCAATTAATAATGGAATTTTTATAGGTTTGTTACTTACAAGTAAGCAAAGTAAATTGAGGCTTAACCCGGATTTTTTTTCTACCTTTTCATCTGTTTTTGTTTCTACTATTTCACTTTCTTTATGCATATTATTGTCATTGTTATTACGTTCTGTTAATGTCGTTTTCTTTTTAGAATATTGTGCTCGTTCTTTAAAATAAATTTTATGGTATATTTATTGGAAGTATTTATTATGAACTGTTGATGAAGATCATTGGTACGCCCATAACATCTACATCTACATAAATATTCCTCTAATAACATTGAAGTTCATGGCAATGAGTTCATCAAGCCGCTTTTATTATATATATCTACCGTTCAATTCTGTAATAGCGCGCCAGAAAAAGAAACACATTGATCTTTCCTTTTTCGTTCTTATGTCTCTTATTTTATTATGATGATCATGTCTCTCTTTTGTTGGTGGGTTCATATTTGGAGTAGAAAATTGGTGAAAGAAATTTTGCAAAAAAATCTCTCAGCGACGAAGAACGCAATTTTTACAGTTATTTCCACCCCAGCTCGTCCATCATTACCGTGGCACACTCATCATTTATCGTGCTAATACAAAACTAACCGGGTCTTCTCTGTTTTTTCTCTATATCCTCCGTCAGACTCATTTGGATGATTCCCACAATGCCCAGCAATACTGCAAAAGAGGACACCCTAGTGTAGTGTAGGCAATTTCTTTAGTAGAACTCTGTTGCACTTTCTAAGTGTTCTGCCAATGAAACGTAGACTTTGGTTCACCTTTTCCACCATGAATTCTGTGTGTTCTATCCGATTAAGGTTGATCCTGATTGTAATTCCAAGGTATTTAGCTGGACTTACGACCTTTAATTGGACTCTTTTATTGTGTAAATGAAGTGTAACTGACTTTTTTTAGTGCATCTATGGTAGTCTCCACACTTATCATTAATTAGGGTCAGTTCACTTACATAGGGAGACATGATCATAATAATAAGATACCCTCTCCTGCCCCCCCCCCCACCCAACCTCCGTACAGTCTTTCAGAAAGTAATGTCCCGCCTCAAACTCCTCAGTCCATCCACTGTGCTGTACACCTACAGATCCGTCCCATCCTCTGTAGCTTCCATCCCTCCTGGGTTTCCGCTCCCCGTACCTATTACAAGACCTTCAAATCCTCGAACGCCACGCCCTCTGCCTTACCTACCGCATCCGGGTCCCCTCCCCATCGCCGAACACGTTCGGATCCTCTACATCACACACACACACACACACACCACAAAAAGATTAAAAAAATAAATAAAAATCCCTTAACCATCTGATTTAACCGATCCTTACAAATCCCGGGCCTCTGCTACCCCTTTAAAACTGCATCCCTATCACCCTTCACCTACACGTGCTCCACATCCTCTCCCAGCGTAAATTTCGCCGCTTCTAACAGCCGTCCGTCCAGAAATCTATCCCTCCCACCAAACCCTAACCCCTTCTTATAGTTGGAACATCCCCTCTCCCTCTCCCCTCCACCAGCTTGCCTATCCCCTCCCCCCCTCCTTCCCAGAGTGCGTACACTACTTCCTCACCCCCTCCCGCCCTCTTCTTCCGCACTTCCCGCCTCCCCTCCTCCCTCCCACCCCTGTGGGGACCACAGTGACGACAGTCAATGGTGCATCGCCCAGTGTTTCGTCTCTAAAATGTATCAATGTCTTGTAATACTGTGACTACTATACCAAGAAACAAGTGTCGTTACCTTGTTTTATATAGTGTCTTCAATGTTTGTCTGTTCAGTATTACGTTGCTTACTGTATGCTTTTAACGCCTCAATGGCACAAACCGTTTAACGAACTACATGTATTTTATTCATCCTTTATTATATTTCTGGAAATAACTTCATTTACGTGCTGCACTTTTTACCACTTTATCATTGTTTTAAGATAATCATCTCCATGCATAAGCTGCTGCGAGCCAACTGAACGTTACTATTCGGTATAAAATAACAATGAAGGAAAAAAATAATCATCATCATGAAATCGGCGTTCGGAGACCTGTATATCATGCGCCGACCTCACAATGCTCCTCCAGAGATGTCGGTCTTGTGCACTTTGGATCCAATTGTCATGGACTCCTAGCTCACAAACGTCTTTCTTCAGCTGATCAACCCATCGCTTTCTGGATCTTCCGATTGGACAGGTTGAAACATGATAGTGTTTCGCCTGTTTTGTATATGTTGTATGTAAAATGTTATATGAACTCCTTTGAGTAACTACGTCTATGGTTTACTTTGTTGTGTAACATCTCTGTCAAAGACTATGTATGTGAGGAGTAGCTGAACAGAGGCAGTCAGTCGGTGTATAGTTCTTGTATACAGCAGACATGCTTTGGTTTGGCTGCCGAGGCTGAAAGTTTTGTACAAGCTGATGATGTAATTTTGTTATTTGATTTTGTGGAACAGACACAATTCTGTCTTTATAAGATTTTGTATCATTTATATACTGTATGTGTGAGAAAATTTTGTTGTTCTCCAATCATAAGGTAATGTAATGATTATTGCTAATAATAATTCAGAAAGTTAAACTTCTTTACCTGTTTCACTTTTGTAGTTAAAAAGATAATCCTCTTCCTTTCATTCAAAGTTTATTACTTTTAAAGTCAAAGCACAGTATCGACTAAGCTGAGTTTGATCAACATATTTATTTATTGGTGTGGCGTATTAATGATAGTAGTGATTATTGTGCAATACTGCACGCAAGTGAACAAGATACTAAGTTTTTGCAATAATTCTGTTAGCGGGATAAATTCTCGCAGTTGCATTATTAGAAAGTGATTTGTGTTTTTTTCAGATTTCTATCTGAGTCAAATTTATAGCGTAGTCAGTGAGCCTTGTGTAGATTACATATAGTTTTGCTTTGTTCAAAATATCCGCTGTTTCTTAATTAACTGTGCATGTATCAATATTACGGACATAAATAGACAGAATTATAGTGTTAATGAATGATAAATGTGTTCAACTAATCAGTATGAGCTTGATTGAAAAGTTGGTTATCGTGAGTGTTAACTACCAGCTGATGACAATTATTAGTGCTACATTTAACATCTGATCAGTTTTGAACAAGTAGCTTTGAAACAGACTACGTTTACCTGGCTCACAATTGCCAAAATCCTGTAGCGACCCTCTTTCTCCTATCAGTAGACCAGCCTTCCTTATTCCACCAAGCAACATAGCAGTTTTAAGGTTCCATCAGGTCTTCTCGTAAGTACGGCTTTTGCTTATTGGTTTCTGGTCTCCTAGCGATGTGGCCTGCCAAGCTTATTCTCCTCGCTTTAAGTTTTTGAACGATGTTCGGTTGCCTCATCAGTTCATAAAATTCTGGTTTTTTTTTCTACGTCCTCATTAGTTCCCTTCCTGGACAGGCCCAAAGATCCTTCTCATAATCTTTTTTTCGAAGACTAGCAAGTTTTCTGTAATAATAATAAGGTTAAATCACATCGGAAACGGAAAGATTTTTTTTTTCGCGGGATATTCAGTAGAATGGCAAAGAAATATTGTTGTTGTTCTTGTGGTCTTCAGGCCGCACATGCGTTTGTTGCAGCTCTCCGCGCTACCGCCGCGTACTGGAGCGCCGTGTTGCGGTCCGTCCGCCGTCGGGGGTTCGAATCCACCTCGGGCATGGATGTTTGTGTCGTCTTTAGTATAAGGTAGTTCGTAAGTAGTTTGTAAGTTTATGGACTGATGACCCCGCAGTTAAGTTAAGCTTTACAAACATTTGTACATTTTTACCATGCTGCCCTGTCCTGTGCAAGTCTCTTCATCTGAGAATACGTTCGGCAACCTATATCCTTTTGAATCTGCTTACTGTATTCGTTCCTCCGTCTCCCTCTACGATTTTTACCCTACACGCTTCCTTCTAATGCTAAGTTAACAATTCCTTGATGTCTCAGAATGTGTCCTACCAATCTATCTCTTCTCTTAGTCAGAATATGCCAGAAACTCCTTTTATCCCCGATTCGTTTAAACACCTCCTCATTAGTTATGTGATCTACCCACTTAATCTTCATCATTCGTCTGTAGCACCACATTTCAAAAGCTTCTATAATCTTTTTGTCTGAACTCTTTATCGCCCATGTTTCACTCCCATACAATGCTACACTCCAGACAAATGCTTTCAAGAAGGACTTCCTAATATTTAAATTAATATTGGATGTTTACAAGTTTCGCTTCTTTAGAAACGCTTTTCTCCCCATAGCTATTCTGCATTTTATATCTTTTTTACTTCAGCCATCAGAAGTTATCTTACTACTCTAATAGCAAAATTCATCTACTACTTTTATTGTCTCATTACCTAATCTAATTCCTTTAGCATCGCCCGATTTTCTGACAATACATTCCATTACCTTCGTTTTACTATTATTAATGTTGATCTTATAAAAGAAATATTACGAAATTTATTTCATATCAATCTTTCAATAGCTGTAGATAATATTTCTTTGAATGTAATCGACATCTTATGTGTACTCACACTGTTTGCTTCGAAAGACCGCTGATACTTACTCAAGGAAAATATCGCGTCTGTTCTCCTGAGAACCAAAATATAATGGGATCATCCACAGAGCCTGCTGTCTCCTGGGAGATTGGCGGATGTGCGCCTCGGCGCGCGTGTCTGCCGGTTTGACATCTCATCTGGAGGAGGCGGCGGCAGCCATGTTGTGGGGGAAGTTGTCTGCGGCGCCATCTGGTGTCTGCCGCAGGCGCACCTGCCAGACGCGATGCTCGTCTGTCACCCGGAGACAACGGGAAGGCCGCCGACGCCACAGACACGGCGCAAACTTTGCCCCCGCTTTCTCTCTCGCTGCATGGGCGTGACACCTCTGATGCTCTATACATCAAGACCACAGACGTAATGTTTCTAATTACCAGAAATATACTAAACCCCCAGATGCATGACTTTTTATTTGAACCTGTAAAAATATATCGTTCATGCGAAACACAACTAGCTCTTTATTCACATGAAGTGATGGGTGCTATCGACAAGGGTTCGCAAATCGATTCCGTATTTCTTGATTTGCAGAAAGCTTTTGACACCATACCTCACATACGGCTTTTAATCAAATTGCGTAGTTAAGGTATATCGCTCCAAATTTGCGATTGGATAGGGGATTTCTTGTCAGAGAGGACACTGTTCGTAGAAATCGATGGTAAGGCATCGACTAAACCAGAGGTGATATCGGGCGTTCCACAGGGTAGTGTTATTGGTCCTCTGCTGTTCTCTTAGGTTGTTTGCAGATGACGCCGTCATTTACCGTCTAGTAAAATCATCTGAAGATCAAAAACAACTGCAGAACAATCTGAATAAGATATCAGTATGGTATAAAAATTAGCAATTGACTCTAAATAATGAGAAGTGTGAAGTCGTCCACATGACTACGAAAAGAAATCTGTTAAACTTTGTTTACAAGATAAATCAATCAAAAGTGAAGGCCGTAAACTCCACAAAATACCAAGGAATTACTATTACTTCAGACTTAAATTGGAAAGAACACGTAGATACTATCGTGAGAAGGCGAACCAGAGACTGCGTTTTATTGGCAGAACCCTTAAAAGATGCAACAGAACTACAAAAGAAACTGCATACACTACGCTTGTCCGTCCATTTTTTGGAGTATTGCAGCCCAGTGTGGGATCCATATCAGGTGCGTTTGACGGAGGACATCGAAAAAGTCCAAAGAAGGGCAGCTCGTTTCGTATTGTCACGATACAAGGGAGACTGCGTTACGGAAATTATACAGGAACTGGGATGGGAATCATTACAACAACGGCGCTTATCGCTGTGGTGTGGGCTACTTGCGAAACTCCAATCGCCAAATTTATTGTTGACTCCCACTTACATAGGTAGAAATGATCATCAGAATAAAATACGAGAAATCAGAGCACAAACAGAGAGATTCGTGTGTTCTTTCTTCCCGCGCGCTATTCGAGAATGAAATCGGAGATAAATAGTACAATGGTGGTTTGGTGAACCCTCTGCCAGGCAATTAAATGTGATTTGCAGAGTATCCCGTGTAGATGTAGATGTAGAATTGCCACTATTAATGTATAGTGCGTATATACTAAGAATAATATTGAAAAAGAAATTAAAATTATTATGCACTACTAGCAACAACAATTTCAAGGCTGGTCAGCTATATAGTGCTTCCATGATGTACCCAATGTAGTAAATGTCAGATGCCTCTCATCTTCCCAGAAAGTAACTCATAATGCAACCGTTGTATGTGACTGACTACTTTTGGATGGCAAAAGAGGATTTCTAATGTAAAAAATCACACATGTTAGGAGTAACTCAATGCGGCTGTCAAAATGATTCAGTAGCACTCTGCAATTTATAATTTCTAGGACGAGCTACTAGCATATGTAACACTATGTATATAAGCAGCTACAAAGGAATTTGAGGTAAAAGTTCGATCAGTTTGAGAGACCGCAGGAAAAATAAAATATGTTAATGATCAGCTACACTATGCATTACAGGGTTATATATGAGAATCAACCAGGAATATTACATTTTCCATAAATAGTTAAAAGAATATTAATAAGGAACTGTTCTTAACATTTATGTAGCTATGATTCACGATATTTTCAGTTCTGTAACATGAATAATTAGAAACAGCGGATCTGACATTAATTGGTTAATATTAAAAACTTACATGCTCACATGTGATTTTTTTAAATTTAAAAGCAGTTTCTATTGCGAATAATTTATTACTTCAAACACATTTCGCGCTTTTGACTTATCATCAGAAAACACAAAAACAGCTGGATGGCATTAGTTAGTATTAAAACACATTTTGATCATCATTTTAGACTAGATAAAAACCGAGGATATAATCAATCTAAAAGCATCGTCAAATGTTAAGAGAGGTGGGGCAAAATGTTCTGCATCAGCAGTGTTGTGTTAGATAGGTCCACATTCCCAGAATGAATGTAGATACATCACATGAGTGTCTCCTACTGCACGGACAGCTGACTATCCGTGCAGTAACAAATGCTCATGTGATGTATCTACATTCAACATTCATTCTGTGAACGGTGACCTATCCAACACAACACTGTTGATGTAGAACTTCTTGCCTCACCTCTCTTAACATTTTCCGATGCGTTTAGATTAATTATATCCTCGGATTTTATCTAGTCTAAAATGTTGATCATCGTGTGTTTTAATACTAATGCCATCCAGCTGTTTTTGAGTTTTCTGATGATATGCCAACAGCTCGAAATGTATTAAAAGTAATAAATATGATAATTCGCAACAGAGACTGCTTTTTAGCTCAAATGTGGATTCACTGTTGCCACATCAGGCCACCGAACTTTCTTTATAATATACTAGCTTGTACCTGGCATGTTGCTGCTGCAGAAGAAATAATTCTGAAAATAATATTCGTCATTTGAAACTGTTGGCTCCTTTAATTACGAATTATAGAAATACATTTTCCTTTTATAGTCGAGAATATATACGTTTTTGGAAATTTAATGATACATAATGGAGAAGTGTAAATGACAGTCATTTCATTTTGTTGACTTCATTATTCAAGAGCTTTAGACTGGACAATATTATTTTCTTTTTCCGTCTTCAGCAATGTTCATAATCTTTGCGTAAGAGCAAGAAGTAAGTTTATGAAGTTCTATCGATCAGATGAACGTTATGACAGCGCAAAAAATACGAACAAACTAAGAAATATATATGAGGTTTCCAGTCTTCCAATAGTCCATCTTCTCCTTTCCCTTCCCTCTATTCACCTACTCCTGCCCCGGTCTCCTTCTGTCCCTTTCTCTATCCATTTCCTCCTCCCCCTGCCTTTATTCATCTCCTTTGACCTGTCTATCACCACCTCCCCTCTCTTTCTCCTCCTCTCTCATCTCTCTGTCCGTCTCCTCCTCTACCCTTTCTCTCTTTCTCCTCTCCATTTTCTGGCCGTCTCCTCCTTCACCTACTCCTCTCCCTCATATATAAGAAAACATACTTATATTCTTTCTTCAATAAGAATATAAACAGTCTAGATCACTAAAACTGGATAATATAAATTGAATAATAAAATTGATTGATTACTACATTTCGGCACCTGCCATAATCAGATCTAAAAGAACCTTTGAACGTACACAGTAAAGTTCAGCGTCAATAATAATATATCTACCTATTAGGTATGTCCGCTAGGTAGATACTTCATTATTGATGCTGAACATTTCTATGCAATTTCAGAGGTTTTTAGATCTGATGACGGCAGATGCCAAAAGGTCGTAATCAATAAATATAATTTCAGCCATCTAGACGGTTTTTATTCGTATTTGAAAAATTAAGATCGTGAACTCATTTAAGAAATTCGTTTCCTTTATACATATATATATGCGCCAAGATTCAAGGTGACAAATAAAATGATGCAAAGTCGCAAAATACTCTTCGTCGTGCTAAATTCACTGCCATCAGATTATAAAAAGTCCTTCATGAAAATATATATTTATGCACTGACTTTCATGATGAGCAAACAAACAATTTGGATGTTTGTTGTAACTTCACTTCGCCATGCACCTACGGAGGCTTATGGAAGGTAGTCCATCACAGTATAAGCTATCTCTGTTCCAAATTTAATTTTTTTTCCAATGAGCCATATTATTGCAAAGGCAAAAGAAACGAATTAACTAATTGTAAAGCACCCTAAGCCATGCACCGTACAAAGTTAATTTTAGTATGCCTATAAGCTTCTCGTGAATGAAAGCAATGAACTCACAAAGTTTTATCGCAATCAGATGTATGGTATGGCCATAAGAACAAAACAACAAACAAACAAACATTAATTTTTATATATTAGATTACTTTAAATTGATATTTTATCTAAAAATTGTAATCATTTTAATAATGGAGGCTAGGTAACGACTCACTGTAAAGAAACTCGCTGAGCTGCTGACAGACACGAAAATAGATAATCACATTCACACAACTTAAATTTTCAGCCATGGCTATCGCCATAAAAAGGAACACATACATTCACGCAACCATTCAGACTACTATACACACACAACTATCATGTCTGGCCACCCAGCAACACAAGCTACACTGTAAGTGGAGAGGGAGAGGGAGAGTGGAGAGGGAAGGATTGCTTGGTAAAGTGTGGGATGGAATGTTCCGAATTGCATGTTGGGTTTTAAAGGCGGGAATTTGATTTGCGACAATGAATACAATGAAGGGAAGGGGGAGGAAAGGATAAAAGAGAGGTGTAGAGGAGTGTGGGGAGGGAGTGGGGGAATTTGAAATGATACGAATAATAAGGAAAAATAAAATACGAAAAAAGGAGAAATAAAGTTGGGGGAAAAAGAGGGAATAAAAATAAAAATAAAGTTGGGAAAAAAGGAAAAAATAAAGTTGGAAAAGATAGGAAAGAATAATAAAAAGTAAGTAAAAATAAAAGTACTAAATTAGGGGGATATTGTAAGTGGTAATACACAGTTATAAGGAAGGCATGGTACAGGATAAAGCGTGGGAAAGGAAGGGGAGGGTGGAGCTGCTAGGCATCTTAGGCCTAACATCTCCCCCCCTCCACGTATCTTCCACTCTGCTTGAAGCCATGTAATGTACATTCCTTTTATCCTTCATAAAAGAGACCCGAAGATTGTGTGATGTCGTTGTAAGATCGTCTATAATAAAGCATAGTCATTTAGCAGTGTGTATGTAAAGTACAATGTTTTACATACAAGAGGTTTCTTCTTTGTACCCATCCAGTCAGCCGCGTTGCTTAAGCCCCGCTTTCTGGGTGGGGAGGTATCCCAGCCCAGGTCTATTTCACCTGGTGGATTAACGGTGTGGTTCGATGTACCGCACAGAGTAAGTGTGGTTTTTAGACGGTTTTCCACATTCTACGAAGAATACGGACTGGTTCCTGTCCTCCGCCTCAAACACTCTATGTCGGAAACAAGTGCAGCCCAAATAATTTCTCCGCATAACACACTCCTTGTTTGCACGCTTACACTTTTTTTTTCTAAGTGGGTTAGCAACCATCTCACTGGTGTAGATTGGGGGAGATCGGATGATTGAATTATTGCAGAACTACTCTCAACCAGCTGTGGTGATGAAAGAAGTATTTTTATAAAGCAGCCAGTTTCGCTATTCAAATATCTCTTATTTAGGTCCCATTAAGCGGTATGCCGAGTCACACTATTTCAGAATCTCATATGTGGGACCCCTATACCAATTTTCTCTGTTGGAATGTTCGAGTCAAAGTTTGCAGTACGAACATGTAAAATGAACTGTCAGTTGGACATACCCTTTGATGGAGAGAGAAGACATAATTGAAGTGTCGAAACTAACCTTTCTTTCTTTCTTTCTTCGTCTTTACTGCGTCTTTTTCCTGTCTCGTGGGACTAGGAATCAAGCCGTAATAAGCATAATACACGTTTGATTCTGTGGAGGCAGCGATAGACGGATAACCGCTACGAATTTCAATGGGGATCTGGAAAGCTGCAGGTCAAGGTGGGGCCAAGTTTCGCTGATCTTTCGGTGCCCCTGGCTTCCATTCAATGGAGTTCTACTTTCTCTTTGGTTGCTAACACGAAGACAAACATTTTGCAAAGACAGTACAACGCTGCTGGAACATTATTATATCCCATTTCTCGTTTTAAGTCGCGAGGAGAATCGTGGCGGATGACGAAATTCGTTTTGATTTTTCTGTTACATTGACCTCGGTTTTCTTTAAAATATTTCTAAAATTATACATCCGTCTGTTCAGGTTGACTTACAAAATTTTTCCTGATCTGGAAGATACCGACTAGCACGACATGGAATTATGATATATGTAATCATTTCTTTACTTCCAACATGTATATGTATGTATGTCTGCTTGTGCACAGTAATTAATGCGATTACGTGTAGCGCAACACATCGTTGTTGCCGTACTCAGGAATATTTAAGCTGACAGCTGTAGAACATGCACGGTGTTTGTATCAGAGTTGCACAGAGGGTCCGCGTCTATTTGAATCTGTAGCACTGTCTCATAAAGAGCACACTCGTATATTACTAAATAATGTCAAATTTACCAGTGCTTATGTGACACACAGCCATTGTTATTATATACAGAAGTTAAGTTTTATCATGGATGGTGTTATATCAGTGGAATAAAAACCATACAGACCATTCTCACTACCAACATGTACCGTTAAAAAGGTACCATTAAAATTACTACACCAAGAAAAAATGCAGATGATAAACGAGTATTCATTGGACAAATATATTATACTACGACAGACATGTGATTACACTTTCACGTAATTTGGGTGCATAGATCCTGCAAAATCAGTACCCAAAACAACCACCTCTGGCCGTAATAACGGCAATGAGACGAACATATGCAGCTTCAACACGATAACACAGTTCATCAAGAGTAGTGACTGGCGTATTGTGACGAGCCAGTTGCTCGGCCAGTTTTCAGTTGGTGAGAGATCTGGAGAATGTGCTGGCTATGGCAGCAGTCCAACATTTTCGGTATACAGAAAGGCCCAGACAGGACCTGCAACATGCGGTCGTGTATGATCCTGCTCAAATGTAGAGTTTCACAGGGATCGAATGAAGGGTAGAGCCACGGGTCGTAACACATCTGGAATGTAACGGCTACTGTTCAAAGTGCCGTCGATGCAAACAAGAGGTGACAGAGACTTGTAACCAATGGCACCCCATACCATCACGCCGGGTGAGACGCCAGTATGGCGATGAATAAAACATGCTTCCAATATGCGTTCACCACGATGTCGCCCAACACGGATGCGACCATCATGATGTTGTAAACAGAACCTGGATTCATCCGAAAAAAATGACGTTTTGCCATTCGTGCACCCAGGTGCGTCATTGCGTACACCATCGCAGGCGCTCCTGTCTGTGATGCAGCGTCAAGGGTAACCGCAGCCTTGGTCTCCGAGCTGATAGTCCATGCTGCTGCAAACGTCGTCGAACTTTTGTGCAGATGGTTGTTGTCTTGCAAATGTCCCATCTGTTGACTCCGGGATCGAGACGTGGCTGCACAATCCGTTACAGCCATGCAGATAAGATGCCAGTCATCTCGACTGCTAGTGCTATGAGGCCGTTGGGATCCAGCACGGCGTTCCGTATTGCCCTCCTGAACCCACCGATACCATATTCTGCTAACAGTCATTAGATCGCGACCAACGGGAGCAGCAATGTCGCGATACGATAAACCGCAATCGCGATAGGCTATAACCCGACCTTTATCGAAGTCGGAAACATGATGGTACGCATTTCTCCTCCTTAGATGAGGCATCACAATAACGTTTCACCACGCAACGCCTGTCAACTGTTTTTCATTTATGAGAAATCGGTTGGAAACATTCCTCATGTCAGCACGTTGTAGGTATCGCCACCTGCGCCAACCTTGTGTGAATGCTATGAAGAGCTAATCATTTGCATATCGCAGTATATTATTCCTATAGGTTAAATTTTGCGTCTGTAGCACGTCATCTTCGTGGTGTAGCAATTTTAATGGTCAAGAGTGTATTACGGAACTGTCAGATTCATAGTTGCAAAGAAACAACACTAACCATTCACAGCTCAAAGAAAGGGACAAAAACATCGCTAGAGGGACGTATCCCCAGAAAAGAAACAATTATTGTGTAGAAACGCAAAATGAAAATAGGGTTAGTTGTAATATAAGATAAATAATGATCTTCTGTTATTCTTATACAGGATCATATTATGGTTGTTCAGACCACAAAATAAAAAAATTAAAATAATATCACGTGCCAATGTAAAGGGCAAATAATGGTTCAAAAACACGAATTTCTAATTTTTATTCTGTGTTCTGACTCTAATGTACATGCAGATTTGATTATTTTTCCTGCCTCTAATGTGGATTGCAATAAAAAAACTTCCACTGTAATCACATCCCATTCAGATATCAACAAACCGTAAGAATAATCAATTTTTCCGTTGTTTGTTGTCCAACTTTCCACTTTGCAAACAGCAGTACATTGCGTAGTGTTGGTGGCACAGAGAGAGCTTTGAAACGTTTATTCAATCACTATGGTCTAGTGTGTTTTGCTGTGTAACTCAAGTTTCTTACTATTTTCATGCAATATGCCAACGATAAGCTTATTTAGTCGTAAGCAACCTCATTCTGACAACAGGTAGATCGTACAACTCATGTCGATTAAAACAGAAGTGATACCTGCCATTCCCCAGGGAAGTATTATATGGCCACTACTTTTCCTTATCTGTATAAACTATTTGGACTGTTCACGGATGCTGCTGCCTTTTATTGGTTTGTAAAGTAACCAGAACATCAAAAGCAGCTGCAAAATTATTTAGATAAGATATCTGCATGGCGCGAAATCTGGCAATTGGCACTAAACTATGAAAAGTGTGAAGGCGTCCATATCAGCACTAAAATAAACCCGTTAAACTTCAGTTACACAGTAAATCAGGAAATCTAAAGGCCATAAATTCAACTACACTCCTAGGAATTACAATTATGAACAACTTAAATTGGAAATAACACATAGAAAATATTGTAGGGAAGGCGAACCAAAGGCTAGGTTTCATTGGCAGAACATAACTACTAAAGAAATGGCCTACACTACACTCACGCATCTTATGTTGGAGTACTGTTGCCTATTGTGGGATACTCACCAAAGTGGGGCTGATGGTTGATACAAAGAAAGTTCAGAGAAGGGCAGCTCGATTTGTATTATCGCTATATAAGGGAGAGAGTGCTACAGAAATGATGCACGAGGTTAGGTGGAAATCATTAAAAGAAAGGTGGTATTCGTTTCGGTGACATTGATTTGTGAAATTTCTGACACCAACTTTCTCTTCCGAATGCGAACATATTTTTACTACACACGTACATAGGGACACATGATCATCTTACTAAAAAAAATAATTGAAAAGGCAAAGATTCAAATGTTTCCTTTTCCCACGGATTATTAGACAATGGAACGGTAGAGAAAAGCGGTTAGATGCACCCTCCACAATGAATTTAAATATCATTAGCAGAGTGTTTATGTATATACAGATGTAGACTCTTGACGAATATTAGACTTTAAATGAAATTGTGAAATATCAGTCTACATACAACTAAACGTCATTCCAAATTAATTTATCAATTCAGTACATTTCCATTTGAACACTCCTTACACATTTACTCTTAACAGCAACCTATAGCTAACTTTTCACTTAACTACACTAAATAGTAAATTATAGATAGGTATCAACTTGTAACTGCAGGCACTAATATTGATGACCAATATGCCGCCAACTTGCGAGCTCTTCTATGTAGGACAGCGGTTCCCAGCCTGTGGTCTATGGACCACATGTGGTTCGGAAGAGCTATCAACATCGAAATTTGTAAAATTTCAGATTTGTATTCATTTAAAATTATTAATTACTTCTTAACTGGTCAATCAATCGTGTTGTGTGTCCACGATAGCTGAAAAACTTTACTGGTGATGGTAGAAGTGAATAATATCGGTACTAGTCGAAATATAATCATTTGTCTTCAAGTGTTGTCTCTCTCTTATTTCTCACTTCCACTGCCTCAACTATGTTACCATAGATGACGAGTGCCAGAATTCGGTGGTAAGAAACGTGTAGGACTCCTGAGTTGCCTCCTTCCTTTTGTAGCCCTAAGTGAAATTCACAGATGTAAATAAAATGTTCACCAAGATGTGTCCTGAGTGCAGAAGACTGTACTACGTCGTTGATACTAGATCTTGAGGCTGTTACGTTAATTACCAAGGAACGTGTGTGGTGAAAAATTTACATTTATAGTTGATGGATGCCACTCTCTTCTTTCTTTATTAAGGAAGAAATAGAGAAACTGCACAACTGACAAACTGTCTTTACATTTAAACTGCATTGCATTGTTCAACTATTCGTTTATATGATGAATTACTAGCCAATAACCGATTGCATCAATCAGCAGACCGCGTCATGACTGCCAATACCAGAGTGGGTAGTCAGAGCGATCGTCTCGTGCCAAAACTTTGCTGAAGTGTCTCGTCTGCCTGTAATGGTTCGGACTCTTAATCCAACTAACTTTGTCTTAGGGGATGACATATTGTTGCTACCTTTTGGCTCGTTGCTGTCCGTACATGTGTACATGTATTTATAACACTAAACTTTCAATTTCAAAGTTATGGAATTTTTAACTAAGGCGGCCTCTACTGACTACAACATGAGGGTAGCGTTTTTACTAAAATTGTTGATTGCCCATTTCATGATTATGTCTAGCGAAAACAACAAAATTCGTTAGACTCCTTCTGATATGATTAGGTCGAGCCCCCACTACTTCTAACAATATAGCTATATGAATGTTTCATTATTGTATAAGGTTCCTAAATTGATTGCTATTAAAGTTCGTTGTTCTATCCAAAAAACCAAGTAAGAATGCGATGAAAAATTTCAGAGTTCCGTCTACTGTTCAAATTCAAAGTCCACATACGTCCGAAAATATTTCAGAGTCCATGGCGGCGGATTCTGGGGCTATATTGAACACCTATCATCTCACTCGACTCCAATGCACTCGCAAGACATGTCTGCCTTCTACATTCATCTGCCGTAGACTGATGCACGGCCGCTTCTCGCAGCCACTTATGTAAGACTTGTGACGTTATTCTAGTAAGACCTTCCCTAACGAGATATCGGTCAGTGATTCTCACAGTAGTGTACAAAGATTTTTAAATAATGACTGAAATGTTGTTATGACAGCATTGTTAGATGCTCACTAAGATTCTAATGCAAATAAATACTTTAATTTCTAACACTACCCATACTCCCAAAGTCTTAAGTTTAAACAAATTAATATTTTCAGCATTGCCTATAAATAAGTTTTTTGGTCGTCACACAATGCATAATTAAATAATCACTTGGGTAAAGTGTTTTTGAGGTAGATTTTCCAGTCCTCTTTCCATAGCACTGTTCACAATTACTGTGCACATAAATTTAAACAAATTACGGTCGTAAAACAAAATAATTTAGTTTACACAAATACATCATATTAAAATAAACAAAAATAATATGTTCTAAATAGATAATAAGGTGTGTTTACGAGACCTGCAACTTATAATTGTGTTGCTGTTTGTGAATACGTCTTGTATTAAATACTTTAATTTCTAACACTACACATACTCCTAAAGTCTTAAGTTTAAACAAATTAATATTTTCAGCATTACCTATAAATAAGTTTTTTTGGTCATCACACAATGCATAATTAAATAATCACTTCGGTAAAGTGTTTTTGAGATAGATTTTCCAGTCCTCTTTCCATAGCACTGTTCACAATTACTGTGCACATAAATTTAAACAAATTACGGTCGTAAAACAAAATAATTTAGTTCACACAAATACAACATATTAAAATAAACAAAAATAATATGTGCTAAATAGGTAATAAGGTGTGTTTACGGAACCTGCAACTTATTATTGTGTTGCTGTTTGTGAATACATCTTGTATTAATTGTTATTATCGAATCATTATTGTGATTAATTGAAGTATCCAAATATCAATTAACCTTAATTATCAATAAGAAGCGAAGTATTGCAATCAGTTTTGACCTGAAATTTCGCACAAAAATTCCCGTATTTATTAATTGAAGCCAATTAATAATATAAATGAACCATAGTTCCAATTAAGGAAACGTAAAGACAATATAAAACCTGCTAACATTTTATAATAGCGGTTAAACTCCATTGACATTTCTATTTATATAGTTTAAAGACACATTACATTTTCACTGTAAAAATAATAACTAAATATTTATAAATACCTAAAAATATAAAAATTTCCTAACATCTTCAATGTCATACTCTATGCAACAAGCTATTTAGGTATAAAAAAATAATACAAATAAAATAAACATTCAAAAAACCAAAGTTAATAAATAAATCTTAAAATTAGAATCATATAAAGACTGAATATAATTAATAAATATAAAAAAGGAATATAAAACTTGACCACCAAATAATTCATCCCAACCAGAATCAAAAGATTTTAAAGAAAATATCCAAGACTTAAAGGTAAGTATCTAACGTAATTAGTTGAAAGAGAAGGTATAAACCACAATGAACCAGTAAATATAACAAAAGATAAAAAAATCAATGAAAATAATTGATAAGAATAAATAAAATTAGAAATAATATAACCAAAATATGAACCTAAAATAATAGTTAACAAAGTTAAAAACTTTAAATATCAAGGTAAAACAACTAAATAAGGAACAGGAAAAATTAATCAAGATAAAAGTCTTCCACCAAAGACAGCAACAATTAGTAAACCAATTATACCAAAAGAAATAAAGTAACTACTATTATTAAAAGAAAAAGAATAATAATTATTATTATCACCAAATACTGAATAATAAAACCGAAAAAAATAGGAAGCAGTTAATCCAGTAGAAAAAAATAAACTCAAATTAAACAAACAATTTCAAGAATTAAAGCCTTAGAATAAAATCCAGCCAAAAAGGTATATGATATAAACACAATCTAGAAACATTAAAACACACAGAAGTTAAAGGTATAAAATGAATACTGGAACCCATGAAACGAATATCCCAAGAATCATGTAAATTATGAACTATAGAACCTGCACATATAAATAATAAAGCCTTGAATAAAGCGTGAGTTGAAGAAATTCTTATTATTAAACCAAGTAGAAAGAGCAATAATTTTCGTTAAATCAAATTCAAAATTAGCTCCAAGACCAGATATAAATATAGTTAAACATAAAAAGAATATATCAACCAGAATCATAAATTATTAATATTGGATTAAAACGAATTAATAAATAAAAACCAACACTAACAATAGTAGAAGAATGAACCAAAGCTCAAACAGGTGTAGGAACAGCCATAGCACCTGCAAGTCAAGAAGAAAAAGGAAATTGAGCTCTCCTAGTTATAGCAAGAATAATTAATAATGTCATAATCCTATTCTCAAAATAATCATAAATAAAATAATAATAATAAATATAATTCCAACTACCAAACTTTAATATTCAAGAAACAGAAATTAAAATAGAAACATCACCAAAACGATTAGATAAAGCAGTTAATATTCCAGCATTATAAGACTTTACATTCTCATAATAAATAACTAAACAATTATAAACTAAATCTAATCCAACTGAAGCTAATAAAATTGTAATCAAATTTGGACTAATAATTAAAAAAGCTATTGAAAAAATAAATATTAAAACAATTAAAATAAAACGAATAATATTTTTCAGTATGTATCTAATCATTTCTATAATAAATAACTAAAGAATAAATATGTATAAAAAAGATATAAAAATTAAATACATTCAATCAAAAATAAAGGTTATCACTACCATAGAACTATTAAAACTAAATAATTCCCACTGAATAAATAATCTATAATCAATTATTTAATAGTAAATACCTAACACAAAAAAACAAAGTTTTAAACATAAATAAAAAAACTTAATGAACAAATATAAAATAAATATACGACTTAAGATGAAAAAGATCATATCATTGATTCCACAAAATAAACATTTTAAATTAAAATACTTAAGTATTAAAAATACAAATATTCACCCTTTAGACACAACAAATTAAGAAACCAATATAAAAATAAAAGATGATATTCACGAAAATAACCTAAAGAACAAGTATAAACACCAGAATAATAAAAATCATATTGAGAAGAAGAATATATATATAATGTATAAACAGCTCTAAAACAGATAAAAAATTAATAATACAATTATATAAGAAGATCAAGAAGTAATTCTATTTAATAAACAAAATTCACCTAAAAGATTTAAAGACGGAGGATCACCTATATTTGAGGATCTTAAAAGAAATCACCAAATAAATATTCTAGGTATTACTTTAATTATACCCTTATTAATTAATAATCTCCGTCTACCTAAACGATCATAAATAGTATTTGATAAACAAAATTAACCAGAAGGACATAAACCATGACCAATCATTAAAGAAAGAAAGCTCATACAACCCCATCAATTCGTAGTTATCAAACCACAAATAACCAATCTTATATGAGAAACAGAATAATAAGCAATTAAAGATTTTAAATCAACTTGACGAAAACAAACAAATCTAATAACAACACCACAAAACAATCTTAAAGACAAGAAAAAATAATTAAATCATAAAACCACATAAGAAATCACTTTTATTAAACGAAAAATACCATAACCACCCAACTTTAATAAAATACCAGCCAAAATTATTCTACCAGAAATAGGAGCCTCAACATGAGCCTAAGGAAGTCGAAGATGAAATAAAAGCACCGGTATTTTACCTAAAAAGGGAAAATTATAAAAAACATAAACCGAAAAACACTAGAAAACACAAAAATTAATAGAATAATGCTACCTGAAGCAGTACAACAAAAACTTCCAATAGATGTAATATAGTATCGT
Organism: Locusta migratoria; assembly: GCA_026315105.1. Taxonomy (NCBI): domain Eukaryota; kingdom Metazoa; phylum Arthropoda; class Insecta; order Orthoptera; family Acrididae; genus Locusta; species Locusta migratoria. The sequence continues at coordinate 384,677,881 of CM048750.1, read as the reverse complement.
CCTTTATTATTTTATCTTTCTTTTTACTAATAATAAAAAAGATTAATTTATATACATTATTTAATTCAATATAATATGTAATTTAGCATTATAGATAATATATACTATTACATTTGTTATATTAATTAATATAGAATTATATTATTATAAGTAAAATTAATTTAAATAAATAACAATATTATATAATTAATTATGTAATTAAAGTAATATATATATAAATTATATTATGTTATATATTTACAAAATATATTTTAAAATCAAATAAACTACAAAATTTCATACTGATTAAAGAAATAATTATTACATAAAATACAAAAAGGAACTTTTAGTTTATATATAAAATAAATGAGATGCCTGATTAAAGAGTTATCTTGATAGGATAAATAAAGTAAAGTAATATAAAGTAATAAAGTAATATAAGATAGAATTGAACTATCACGTGCATCTTACACCTAAATATAAATAACAAGATTAGCTAATTAAGCTAATGGGTTCATACCATATTTATGAAGGTAATAATTCCCTTTTTAATGTACAACAACACTATAAAACTTCTTTTCCTATCATCATTGGTGATAGGAAGGATGTTGTCTATTTCTTTGAATTCCTGATTAGGAATCTGAATAGGTCTAGCGATCAACTTAGTATCCAATCTTCCATATTAACAGATAAAAAAATTCAATAATTAATGAACCAGCAATTAAATACTTTATTTTCAATCAATAGCATGAACAATACTATTAATCTCAATTCTAATTATTCAAATAAAATACATAATATGATGAGATAAAAAAAACATTCCATCAATAATGATTATATCAAGAATAATTATAAAAATAGGGGCAACCCCATTCCACTTTTGACTTCCAGAAGTAATGTCATCAACAAGATGAATTAATTGTCTTATGCTAATAATATGACAAAAAATTGCCATAATAATATTATCAAACTGCATCAAAATAAGAAGATTTTTATTTTTAGTAATCATAACAGGAATTATTATTGGGACAATAGGAGGCTTAAATCAAACATCACTACAATAAATTCTAGCATATTCATCAATTAGATACCTAGGATGAATAATTAGATCAATAATCATCAGAGAAAATATCTGCAAATTCTATTTTATAATTTCCACAACATTAAATGTAATCATGATCTTTATATTGAAAACAATAAATTTATTCTTCCTAAATCAAATATATTCAAGATACTTCAAAACAGAAGTTAAATTTATGACAATAACATCATTATTATCTCTAGGTGGATTACTGCCAATATTAGGATTCTTACCAAAATGAATTATTATCCAAACACTAATTGATAATGAAATAACATTCATAGTATTCTTCATAATTATATTCACAACCATTATACCATACTATTATATACAAATTAGATTCTTAACAATTATTATATTACATAATGAAAACTCATGATTAATAAAAATTAAAATAAATTAATTAATAATAGCTCTACCTATCCTATTAATAATTTCAACAATATGATTAATCTGCACATCAAACTTTATACTATTTTACTAAGATCTTAAGTTAATAAAAATAATAACCTTCAAAGTTATAATTAAATGTTACCTTTTAGGTCTTAGTAAAATAATGTTTTACAACCCTAGAATTGCAGTCTAGAATCATAGTTGAATATAAGGCCTGCAATAATGATGATAAGAGAGAAAATGTTCCCATAATTAGATTTACAATCTAACACCTAATAATTCAGCCATCTTATCCTTCTTACGCAAAAATGATTATTTAAGACAACCCATAAGGACATTGGTACATTGTATTTTATATTCAGGGTGTGAGCTGGAATAGTAGGAACATCAATAAGAATAATTATTCGAGCAGATTAGGTCAACCAGGAAAAATAATTAATGATGATCAAGTTTATAATATAATTATTTCAGTCCATGCATTTGGTATAATTTTCTTCATGGTTATATCAATCATTATTGGAGATTTTGGAAATTGATTAGTAACTTTAATAATTGGAGCTCCAGACATAGCATTTCCACAAATAAGCAATATAAGATTCTGATTATTACCAGCATCATTAACACTCCTACTAATGTCTTTCATAGTATATAATGGAACCGGTACAGGATGAACAGTATACTCACCACTAGCAATTCTTAACAGCCAACAATGTATTAACGACCCTTCTCTGCAGAATAAATCCGTACTGATTGTTGTTAAGAAGATTATTAGAGAAGACGTGATCCATAATTCTGTTGATTATCAGGTTTTCCAATATTTTTCCTTCTGTATTCAGAAGGCTGATGAATTCCGACACTTTCATGTTGTTTTCCTTACCAGGTTTCACAACGGGTACTATTTTGGCTCTTTTCTACAATCTCGGAAAAGAATTGTTTTTTAGACAACTTTATATGACGTGGTGGAATAGTTGGGAAAATTGCTATGGACTCGACGAAGATGCTTACACCATTTTCACCAGGAGTCTTATCCGCAGACAAGTCATTTGCAGACTAAGGCTGTCGGAGGCCCGGGGTGGCAGCACAACCAAATGATTCCCCCCCTGTCCACTTGGAGATACGTGTATTACTATTAAGAAGTAACTTTTGAGATTTGGAGCCTCCCCCCGCCCCAGGATGAGAGGCACGGAGCAGCCTAAATTGAAACGAGTTGCCAAGGGCGCTAAAAAAAATTAAATAAAAATTAAAAAGTGCTGTCCAGGTATTTGGATGCCTCCCCCAAGACGAGAGGCCTGGGATAGTCCGCTCCCCCTCCCACCCCCTCCTTAGTTCGCCACTGGGGCAAGTTCTTTATTATGTTTTCTATTTCTGTCATTGTAAAAGCTACATCATCTATCATTCCATTGGGTCGCACCTTATTAGCTTATGATATTCTGTGTCTTCTGACTGGTTATCCTCAGGCACAAAGTATTCGAGAGTGTTGGTGGCAGTTTCCGTTAAGTCTTTTGTTTACGGTTGTCAGGGGAATATTTTATTTTCTTTTCCCTGATGCAATTCTGTAGACTCCGTTTCCAGGATTGTTGACTAGTGTCAGGCTACAATATTGTTCCCAGGACTGTGTTTCAGCTTTCTGAGTAGCTGTGCTGTATTTTTTCTTCTCTTTACAGTACTTCTGCTGTCGTATTTGCCGCAGATGTTCGCTTCCTTTGATATACTCATTGCAGTGGTTCTCTTCAGGGACGCAGAGGATACCGTGCTTTGCGTATGGTTTCTCTAGGGAGCCGCTTGTTCATTATTTGGTCGAGCTGATCCCTGCAAGTTGACGAGAGTAACTCAGGCATCCAGTTTTTGGTTCTTGGGAGTGCACTCGTCCTCGCCTGATAATCTATTTTTAGTCTGGGTCAATGTCCCAGAAATAATTTAAATTTGACCCAATCCTCCGGTCCTGACTAAGGTTTTTGGGAGGCTTTCCCTGCTTGTAAGGCAAATGTCGCAACTGGTAAGCCCGTCCCCACATATTACCACTTTGGTCCCCCTTTGCCCCACTATCGGCTTGTCTCATACTGGCTGAATAGAACCGCGACTCTTTATGGGGTGGATCTCAAACTGCCCACCCCAATCCTCGGAGAGGAGAATGAAAGGAAGAGTTTTTTACATTAGTTCTCTTTCAAATTACTGAAAGTGCAGATGTCCACCAGGGAACAGATTTTCTGTCGTTTTTGTAATTCAGGTGACTGTGTCTTGAACGCTTTATTGCAAGAAGTTTCGAAAATAACTATGTAGTGTGTATTCATTTTGTGAGGGTTTGTTTACCATGTGTAATATTGCTAACTATCGCTTTTCGTCTGTCTTTTGTTTGTGTGCCTTGTATTTCTGAGTGCATCATACATCAGCTGTTTTTTGGTTGTGTTGTAGATGTGTTGTAGATGTGTGTGTGTGTGTGTGTGTGTATGTGTGTGTTTTCTTTTTTATAGGCATTTCATGTTTCACTACTGTTTTTGAAGGCTGCTTGATCAGTGAGTTGTAACATGGCCAAGATTAATAACTTTCATACCTTGAAACACAGCAAAAATAATCATTATATAAATACGCTAACATGAAACTGAGGGTACAGTTTTTAGTATTAATCATACAAGAAGGCCAATGAAATGTACAATATTCAAAAGGTGGTTTGTCATAGATGTTGTGAATATAAATATTATGTGTGCATATAGCCATTAAGAGTGGTAGAAAGAAAGAGTACTTTTAGGGTGATACTCCAAATGCTCCATATGTTTTGTCACTACTTTATAACCTGTTATAGGTGGTGTAATGGTATAGGTAAAATTAGCTCAGTCACTTACTGTTTGGAATTCCAATTTTAAGGTCCTGGGTTCGAATCCCACTGCCCCCCATTTTTTATTCTTCATAATGTTCAATTGATAAGTATAATTAAACAATTCAGTTTATCAACACAATGTTGTTGTTGTTGTGGTCTTCAGTCCAGAGACTGGTTTGATGCAGCTCTCCACCCTACTCTATCCTGAGCAAGCCTTTTCATCTCCCCATAGGAACGACAACCCACATCCACTTGAATCTGCTTACTATACGCGTCTCTTGGTCTCCCTCTGCGATTTTTACCCCACACACTTCCCTCCAACGCTAAATTCACAATTCCTTGATGTCTAAGAATGTGTCCTACCAATCTATCCCTTCTTTTAGTCAAGGTATGCCAGAAATTCCTTTTCTCTCCAATTCGGTTCAGTACCTCCTCATTAGTTACGCGATCCACCCACCTAATCTTCAGCATTCTTCTGTAGCACCACATTTCAAAAGCCTCTATCCTCTTTCTGTCCACACTGCTTATCGTCCATGTTTCACTCCCATACAAGGCAACACTCCATACAAATGCCTTCAGAAAGGAGTTCCTTAGGCTTAAATCAATATTCGATGTTAACAAATTTCTCTTTTTCAAAAACGCCTTTCTACCCATTGCCATTCTGCATTTTATATCATCTGTACTGCGACCATCATTTGTTATTTTACTGCCCAAGTAACAAAACTCATCTACCTCCTTTATTGTTTCGTTACCTAATATAATTCCTTCAGCATCACCTGATTTTCTTACACTGCACTCCATTACCCTAGTTTTACTCTTGTTAATGTTCATCTTATATGCACCTTTCAGCACACTGTCCATTCCGTTCAATTGCTCTTCCAGGTCCTTTGCTGTATCTGACAGAATTACTATATTGTCGGCAAAACGCAATGTTTTTAATTGTTCACCCTGAACTTTAATTCCTTCTCCAAATTTCTCCTTGCTTTCCTTTATAGCTTGCTCAATGTACAAATTGAACAACATTGGAGAAAGGCTACAGCCCTGTCTTACTCCCTTTCCAACCACTGCATCCCTTTCATGCCCTTCAACTCTGACAACCGCTGTCTGGTTTTTGTACAAGTTGTAAATAACCTTACGCTCCCTATATTTTACTCCTGCTTGCTCCAGAACTTGAAAGAGTTTATTCCAATCAACATTGTCAAAAGCCTTCTCCAAATCTACAAAAGCTAGAAATGTTGGTTTGCCTTTTCTTAATCTATCTTCCAGGATAAGCCGTAAAGTGAGTATTGCCTCCCGTGTTCCTACATTTCTCCTGAACCCAAACTGATCTTCCCCGAGGTCGGCTTCTACCAGCTTTTCCATCCTTCTGTATATAATTCGTGTTAATATTTTGCAACCATGACTTATTAAACTGATGGTTCTGTAGTTTTCACACCTGTCTGCACCCGCTTTCTTTGGAATGGGGATTATAACATTTTTCTTAAAGTCTGAGGGTACTTCACCTGTCTCATACATCTTACACACAATGTGAAACAATTTTGTCATGGCTGGTTCTCCCAGAGACTTCAGTAGCTCTGATGGGATATCATCTACTCCAGGGGCCTTGTTTCGACTTAGGTCTTTCAGGGCTCTGTCAAATTCTTCTCTCAGTACAGTATCTCCTATTTCATCTTCATCTACATCCTCTTCCCTTCCTATAATATTGTCTCGAAGTTCATTTCCTCTGTAAAGCCCCTCTATATACCCTTTCCACCTTTCAGCTTTCCCTTCTTTGCTGAGAACCGGTTTTCCATCAGTGTCCTTGATATTCATAGAGCTGTTTTTCTTATCGCCAAATGTTTCTTTTATTTTCCGGTAGGCTGTATCTATTTTTCCCCTATTTATACATTCTTCTACATCCTTGCATTTGCCTTCTAGCCACTCCTGCTTAGCCATTTTGCACTTCCTGACAATCTCATTTCTTAGCCGTCTGGACTCCATTTTGCCTGTTTCATTTACTGCATTTTTATACTTTCTCCTTTCATCGATTAAATTTAGTATCTCCTGTGATATCCAAGGATTCTTTGTAGGTCTTGCCTTCCTACCTATTTTGTCCTCTGCTACCTTCACTATTTCATCTCTCAATTTTGCCCATTCCTCCTCTACTGTTTTATTTCCCCCCGTTTCTGTCAATTGTTGCCTAAAGCTCCCTCTGAAATTCTTAAGAACTTCAGGTTCCTTCAATTTATCTAGGTCCCATCTCCTTATTTTCCTACCTTTCTGTAGTTTCTTCAGTTTCAGCCTACAGTTCATAACCAACAAGTTATGGTCAGAGTCTATGTCTGCCCCTGGGTATGTCCTACACTTCAAAACCTGGTTCCGAAATCTATGTCTTACCATTATAAAATCTATCTGGTATCTCCCGGTGTCTCCTGGTCTCTTCCACGTATACAACCTTCTTTTGTGATTCTTAAACCAGGTGTTTGTTATAACTAAATTATGTTCCGTGCAAAATTCTACCAGGCGGCTTCCTCTTTCATTCCTTTTGCCCAGACCATATTCACCCACTATCGTCCCTTCCCTTCCTTGTCCTACTACCGAATTCCAGTCTCCCATAACAATTAAGTTTTCCTCTCCCTTAATTGTCTGAATAATTTCCTTTAGCTCCTCATATATTTCTTCGATCTCCTCATCATCGGCAGAGCTAGTTGGCATATAAACCTGTACTACTGTTGTCGGTGTTGGTTTCATATCTATCTTGACAATGATAATGCGATCGCTGTGCTGGTCATAGTAGTTTACCCGCATTCCTATTTTCTTATTCATTATCAATCCTACTCCTGTGATACCCCCAATTGATTTTGTATTTATAATCCTGTACTCACCTGACCAGAAATCCTGTTCATCCTGCCACCGAACTTCACTAATCCCCACTATATCTAACTTCAACCTATCCATTTCCCTTTTTAAATTTTCTAATTTTCCTACTCGATTAAGGGATCTAACATTCCACGCTCCGACCCGTAGAATGCCAGTATTGTCTTTCCTGATGATCACATCCTCCTGAGTAGTCCCCGCCCGGAGATCCGAATGGGGGACTATTTTACCTCCGGAATATTTTACCCAAGAGGATGCCATCATCATATGTTCATACAGTAGAGCTGCATGTCCTCGGGAAAAATAACGGCTGTAGTTTCCCCTTGCTTTCAGCCGTTCGCAGTAGCTGTGTGGCAAAGCCACATTAGCTGATGTTACAAGGCCAGCTCAGTCAATCATCCAGACTGTTGCCCCTGTAACTACTGAAAAGGCTGCTGCCCCTCTTCAGGAACCACACGTTTGTCTGGCCTCTCCACAGATACCCCTCCGCTGTGGTTGCACCTACGGTACGGCTATCTGTATCGATGAGGCACGCAAGCCACCCCACCTCGGCAATGTCTGTGGTTCATGGGAGTGGATCAACACAATATTAAAATATAAAGTCAATGGTATTGTTGTTCTTATCAGAAATTTGAATACAATGGAAGGATTAATTAATGGTACCTGAGTGTGTATCAAATATTTATATAATAGTCCTAGTGATTGCCAAGTTTTAACTGGAATGACAGAAAATATGCGAATTTTGATTCCCCATGTACATATGACTTATTACAGTACTATTTCACCTTTCCAGTTTCAAAGAACACAATTCCCAGTTATTCCTGCATTTGCTATTACTATTAATAAGTCTCAAGTACAAACATTTGAAAAAATTAGGATTCTATTAAGAAAACCAGGTTTCACACTTCGTCAGCTATAGGCTGCAGCAAGTTGAGTTCAATCCTTTGATGGTGTGAAATTTTATATTTGTGAACATAGAAAGAAGGACATTTAGCGAATGACGAAAGGATTTTTACGAAAAACCTTCTTTTTGTCAAAGTTTTGAAATGCTAAATTGTGAAATAAAGCAATTAATTCCCTCATTTGTGTCTTTCATTCTATCATGTTTCCTCTTTAACCTTTCTTTCTCCTTTTCTCATAGCATTCACATAAAACCTATAAATTTGCAGTGGTCAATAAATTCCAATAGCGTTAAATTTTTTTTCATAATTACCTGACATCTTATTCAGGATGTTTATTTTCTAGGAGGCGATCTTTTGATGTAATAGTTACGAATCCTTTTATAAGATCTTTATTGCCGTAGATCGCTTATTGATTTTATATGGCTAGTTTCACCTTGTTGAAGAGTCATTATCAAATCTGTAATGATTGAAATAAAAAACTGCAGTGAATGCAAATTGCCTTACTGTACAATAGATGTGGTACATTATTAATCTAGATCTTAAATATCTCAGTTACAGAATTTATAGAAAATGGATAAGATTGCTTTGTCATCTTCATACCTTACCTGTCCAGGCATGTTAAAAAATATACTTCAGATGAACCAACATCATAGTGGCAAGTTATAAATGGTATGCACATCATCAGTTGACCATGCTTTTGGGTCACATTGTTCATGACCCTGTTCCATATTGTGCCACATCACAGTGAAAACCGTAGATTAACTGATGCAATAAGCATAGTTTCATTTAGTTGCATTAGATGGTTACACCTCTAGTAATTTTCGAAGCAACTGAGGAAGACAGGAAACGAAAAAAAGTGATATATATGTGCCATCAGTTGGCAGTAGGTGGAGGGTATGAATCGATATGTATATACATACAGTGATGTGCAACATTTATACTTGTCACAATAAAACATCTTAAACTATATGTCATTTTACATATTTATGGTTTAAAAATATTACAATGACATTCTGGATTTTTATACCATAAATATGTAAAATAATAAGTATTTATGCTTATTGCATTAGTCCATCTAGTTTTCACTGTGACAACACACTACCTAGAATGTGACACAGTATAAGACAGGGTCTTGAACAACATGACCCAAAGGCGTATTCAATTGATGATGTGCATACCATTCATATCTTGCCACTATGATGTTGGTTCATCTGAACATGACAGGACAAGTAAGATTTGATAATGACTCTTTAATGAGTCGAAACTAGTCATATAAAATCAATAAGTGATCTATGTCAATTCATAACTATTATTTTTTTTTCATTTTCATGACTTTACAAATACAACTGGTCGAATTTCGACCAAAAGCAATACTAGTATTTATAAAGAAGCGAGACGGTATGGCAGAGAGAAAAATTGCGTTTCATTTAGTTGCATTAGATGGTTATACATCTCTAGTAATTTTCTTAGCTACTAAGGAAGACGGGAAACGAAAAAAAATGATGATTTTAAGAATTTTGATAAAAACATATTTTTAAAATGTTACAGTTTATTGCACCTACTCACTACAAAGAAATCTACAGGTTCCTGGTCAAGCGGAGGTTGGCAACCACTGATCTAGGCCAAGGTAAGTAGCAGTACAGTGTAGTTGACAAACAAGGACAGCGCGAGGTAGACGAGCCACAGTACAAGGACAAGTAAGATTTGATAATGACTCATTAATGAGTCGAAACTAGTCATATAAAATCAATAAGCGATCTACGACAATTCATAACTATTAATGTTTTTTTTTTAATTTTCATGACTTTGCAAATACAACTCGTCGAATTTCGACCAAAAGCAATACTAGTATTTGTAAAGAAGCGAGATAGTATGGCAGAGAAAAAATTGCCTTTCATTTAGTTGCATTAGATGGTTATACATCTCTAGTAATTTTCGAAGCAACTAAGAAAGACGGGAAACGAAAAAAATGATGATTTTAAAAGTTTTGATTACCGCTTATTTTTAAAATGTTACAGTTTATTGCACCTACTCACTACAAAGAAATCTACAGGTTCCAGGTCTAGCAGAACTTGGCAACCACTATGTAGGCCAAGGTAAGCAGCAGTACGGTGTAGTTGACAAACATGGACAGCGCAACGTAGACGAGCCACAGGTCAAGGTCACCCACCCAGCACCCCGCACATGCTGAAGGCAGGACGGCTGCAAGCTGCATCAAACTGGTCTCCGGACTGAAGACCACAACAACACAGACACACGCTGATGCTGGGCCGGCTGTGAGATGCATCAAACCAGTCACCGCACTGAAGACCACAACAACACAGTTTATTTTCTTCGAATTTTATTGCACCTACTCACTACAAAGAAATCTACAGGTCTCTGGTCTGACAAAGGTTGGCAACCACTGATCTAGGCCAAGGTAAGCAGCAGTACGGTGTAGATGACAAACACGAACAGCGCAAGGTAGACGTGCCACAGGTCCAGGTCACCCACCCCGCACCCATTACATGCTGAAGGCAGGCCGGCTGCGAGCTGCATCAAACCGGTCTCTGGACTGAAGACCACAACAACACAGAGTATTTCCTTCGTAATTTATTGCACCTACTCACTACAAAGAAATCTACAGGTCCCTAGTCTAACAAAGGTTGGCAACAGTTGATCTAGGCCTAGGTAAGTAGCAGTACAGTGTAGTTGACAAACACGGACGGCTCAAGGTAGACGAGCCACAGGTCCAGGGTGACTACCCCACACACGCTGAAGGCGGGCTGCGAGCTGTATCAAACTAGTCTCCAGATTGACGACAACAAAAACAGATTATTTTCTTCAAAATTTATTGCACCTACTCACTACAAAGAAATCTACAGGTCTCTGGTCTGACAAAAGTTGGCAACCACTGATCTAGGCCGAGGTAAGCAGCAGTACGGTGTAGTTGACAAACACGGACAGAACAAGGTAGACGAGCCACAGGTACAGGTCACCCACCCCGCACCCAGCACACGCTGAAGGCAGGCCGGCTGTGAGCTGCATCAAACCGTTCTCCGGACTAAAGACCACAACAACACAGTTTATTGTCTTTGTAATTTATTGCACCTACTCACTACAAAGATATCTACAGGTCCCTGGTCTAGCAAAGGTTGGCAACCACTGATCTAGGCCAAGGTAAGTAGCAGTACAGTGTAGTTGACAAACACGGACAGCGCGAGGTAGACGAGCCACAGATCCAGGGTGACCACCCCACACACGCTGAAGGTGGGCCGGCAGTGGCGTGCCTGCCGGCAGAGCAGCCACAGCCGCCTGGCGGTGACATCACGGCGCCGCGCGCACAGTAGCAGGCGGTCTGCCAGCGCCACAGTGCGCGCCGCCTCCGCGGCGGCCAGGTGTGGCGGCAGCGACAGCAGCGCCAGTACCAGCAGCAGGCGGCAGCCGTGGTGCGCCATGGAGACAGTCGAGGACAGCGAGCCTCCGTAGCCGCGGCCGCGCAGCAGCAGGTAGCTCAGCCGCACCGCGTGCATTAGCAGGTACGACAGGCACGCCGCCACGAACGCCTCGTGCAGCCGCCAGACGTCCGCCGACAGGTCGCACAACGCACTGTGCACGCGCCTCAGCGAATGCACTCGCCGTCCCAACTCCGCCCCGCCACAGCTGCGTGGACCACGTGTCCAGAATCCGGCGGGAGAGCTCGCTGCAACCACTTCCTCGACTACCTTCTTCAACCCTGAAAGCTGCCTATTCAACAGCGCAAATCGAAACTTAATCAGGAACAACAAATTAGCAAACCTGATGACCACCATCCACGCCACCAACAAGTGTAGTGTGTACAGCACCATCCTGGTGCGGTTCGGATAATCGGGGAAGTACCTTACGAAACGCAGCGCTGTGTCGAACCACATAATCAGGGGCGTTATGAGTTCCAAAGCCACTACTAGTTTCATCCACCTTTTACCACACCCGGAACGTAATGCGATGGTCCGATCACAGACAGATAACTGCTGGAGCATTCTGTTGTATATGCTGACGCTTCTTAGGTCTTTAATTAGAATTGTCATCGTCGTAATGAAACTTAGGAGTAACTCTATCAACAACATGACTCCAGACACACCCGACGTTACAATTACCGACCAGCTGTATTTTGTGTTCACGATTAGCACTAAGGTATGCATTATAATCATGAACGTAACGTAGATGGTATCTGTGAGCGTGAGTTTCACCAGATGTCTTCTTCTGTCTATGGTGAATGGGTTTAAACCCAGAATCTTGCAGAGAATATGAAAAGGTCTCCAGATGTGCAACAGGTCAAAAATGGAATCCATGGAAGAAATCTATCAGCTGACTAACCTGAAACAAAGAAAACCACACTTTCCATCACAAATTACTTTATATATTCATAGATTGCTGAAAACTATCAGAGTCCCAATCTGGCAGATTGTATTGAATCCCAATTTATTTTGAGAGAAAAATGCTGGAATAATAAAAATTTCAGTTCGTATGATATATGACCTACACGTGTCAAGACCTGTCTCATTGCTTTCTACTTTTGTCACATCTCAATCATATGATTGCTTTCCACGTCCAAATTGGTGACGAAACCTTGAAAAACATAAAAAAGAAGTACAAATTATGATGTATTAAAATGCCAAGATCGCAATTAAATAATTTACTATTTTGACGACCGGTCACTTGTGTCCAATGCACACGACATTATAATGGTACATCAATTATAAATAGCATTTGTAAAAGTTAAAAGATCAACGTACCATTAAATGTCGTATGCCTTCATGAAATGGAAAACATACGACACAAGTAACCAGATGATGGTACCCTAAGTGTTTCGAAACCGGACGTAAGGAAAATAAATTATTTAATTGCGATCTTGGCATTTTAATACTTCGAAGTAAGGAGATCACTGTCATACCACTGAAAAATTAAAAGTACAAATTAGAAGTCTAACTGCTACGGGATGTTCAACTACATCAACAGCGACAGCTGAATTTTTTAATTTTTATTTATTTATTTTTGCCGCGCCAGACATGTTTTTCCTCCGAACTATTTTTCCCAAAGGTCTACCTCGATTATTGCACTTGAGACTTCACACTGCATCCTTTTCAAATGTTTCAAAAATGTTTGTTAAGCTTATGGGACTTAACTACGTGGTTATCAGTCCCTAAACTTACAAACTACTTATCAACTACCTTATACTAAAGACGGCACAAATATCCATGCCCGAGGTGGGATTTGAACCCCCGACCATAGTGGTGCATCCTTTTCACCGCATTTACACTGCATCCTTTTCACCGCAATTTATCACAACTAAGATTAAAGAAAGTGTAACTAAACGCTGTAAGAACGTGTCTATTGGACTATGTATGGTTCTGATTTAGAAGTTTGGCTCGAACATGTCTGCTTTCGTACCCTTCACCTTTTATCTGTGATCCTGTAGTTAAGAAACAAACTATGCATAGGCTGTAGTCTGCATAAGAAATAAGAAATATTATATAAAAGAACTGGTTCATTAATAAAAAGCGTTTTACTCTAACATTTGCCAATGATGTACACGAAGTCAGAGATTTAACTGAATAAGGGTTATTCAATGAGATTGGTTCCTTATTGGAAGTGGTCAGATTATCGATTAATCATAAATAAAGTCAGCCACGTAACCATATCTGTAAGAAACACAAAAACTCTGTATATTCCACAAGCACTCAACATGATACTGTGAAAAGTTCAAAATAGTTTGAGTTTTCCACATACCATTTCTATCTGTAACTTCTTATGTAGAAATATAAACACATTTCAGATGAACTGGCATATACTTGTTCTAGCCAAATTTAGTCCCGAGAAGCGATAGTTAGCTCACAAATCTTAACACTCTGCCCGATCGAATCACTCGTATAATTCAGGTTCCCGCTTCTGCTAAGACTACACATTTTTTTTTCTTTTTCTGTGTACCCTTCCTCACCTCCCTCTTCCAAAAACACCCAATCCCAATCAATTCTGTTCCTTGACCGCTTCCTCATTGGCCAGCCACAATCCCAACTGACCATCTGAAACCACTTCCTTACTAACACAAATTATTTACATTCAAAAGTGCTATTAATTAGAATTACATAAAGTCTTAAATGAATAAATTGACAAACCGATTTTCATGAGCTTGACTGCTTATGCCACACAATATTTACGAAAATTAGTGGCAAATTGTAGAATAAATCGACACCTAAATTAAATATACGAGAAGTAAATCATACTGCTCTGGAGAATATGATGATCTGTTTATATTTTCGTTCTCATTTTATCAGCTGAAATCAGTCATTACACAAATGTATACAAGCGTAATGCTTTCAAGATGATACCTAGAGACAATAAGCTATCATCTAAGCCTGAGTTTGTTGAAATTGTATCACGCATTCAAAAGTGAATTACTCTAAACTTAATTTTTCTATATTTTGATTTAGTATTAATAAAAATTTGTAATTTTCGAGATACTGAAATTATTTTTAGAGTCATGAGATGTGCGCAATAATTCCAACATTGTAGATGTCTAAAATGTCTACACGGGAAACGTTTTTATAGGTTATTTTATTTCATTCTGAATTACTGGAGAGTGGATCTCACAGATGTCGTCCAGAGACCCTTAAGAAACGCTCCATTAACAGGACTCATTAGTTTTGAGGACAAAGCATGGGCCATTCCCAGACTTCCGCTGATTTGGACAAACCCCTGACCAGCCGTTAGCTTTATCTCGCCACTATCTGCTTCAACCACCTGTCGTGGCCCAATGCCAACCATTTAACTTTCCAAACAATAGCATTACTTATATTGAAGTTCAGAAGCAATTTAACTGATGTTAAAGTGACTGGAGCAATGCAGTTGACGACCAGTAACCTCAGTCCAAACATCGAGATGGTATTAAAAAAAAGTAACATTTACTCAGAATTGCAAAGTGATGAACAGACACATTTATGAAACTTCCTGGCAGATTAACATTGTGTGGCGGAACCGGGATTCGAACTCTTGCCCGTCTTGGGTCTCAGATTCGAATCCCGGTTACAACACACAATTTTAATTTGCCACGAAGTTTCATATCAGCAGAAACTCCACTGCAGAGTGACAGTTTCATTCTAAACTTATTTCTTTCTTTTTCATAAGTACTAGGTCAGTGTTGTTATAAGTAATGAGTTAAGAGATGTTTAGAAAAAATCGCGTGTATTCTTTGCTTTTTATTTTATTGTTTGTGACCGAGAAATTATTGAATTGTAGTAGTCTCCCTCCCTACCCCTGTTCAACATTAACCTGAACATTAAAATTTTGATCACGACTGATGTCAACCAATGGAATGTATTACGGGGTGTTCAGAAAGTGTCCGCATGCCATATGAATAATAGCCGCGCGTGTCGTATGCCGCAGTGCGCAGTGAATACACCAAAGTGAAACTCAGTTAAATGCAAGTTATTATTTTATTGACTGTCCATTTTTACTTACAAATTCTTTGTATTAAATGTTAAAAGTGCCCTCCCTGTTTCTGAATACACAATTCAATTCGTTTCCTCTTGTTTCCAAATACAAGCTGTAACATTTCTTCTGTAACTGAAGCATTGAAAGTGGATATTGCAGTTATCAATTCCTCCGTGGATTTTGGACGGAGCCACGGTGGAGTAACCGAGCAGTCTAAGGCGCCTCACTGCGGAGGTTCGAGTCCTCCCTGGGGCCTGGGTGTGGCTGTCTAAAGAAGACAGGAAACGAAAAAAGTGATATATCTGCCACCAGTAGGCAGCAGGTGGAGGGCATGAATCGATATGTATATACATATAGTGATGTGCAACATTTATACTTGTCACAATAAAACCTCTTAAACTATATGTCATTTTAAATATTTATGGTTTAAAAAGATTACAATGACATTCTGGATCTTTTTATACCATAAATATGTAAAATGACAAATAGCTTAGGATGTTTTATTGTGACAAGTATAAATGTGGCACATCAATGGATGTATATACATATCGATTCATGCCCTCCGTCTGCTCCCATCTGGTGCCAGATATATCACTTATAAGTATTTATGCTTATTGCATTAGTCCATCTACAGTTTTCACTGTGATAACACACTACCTAGAATGTGACACAGTATAAGACAGGGTCTTGAACAACATGACCCAAAGGCATATTCAATTGATGATGTGCATACCATTCATATCTTGCCACTATCATGTTGGTTCATCTGAAAATGACAGGACAAGTAAGATTTGATAATGAGTCTTTAATGGGTCGAAACTAGTCATATAAAATCAATAAGCGATCTATGTCAATTCATAACTATTATTTTTTTTCATTTCCATGACTTTACAAATACAACTGGTCGAATTTCGACCAAAAGCAATACTAGTATTTATAAAGAAGCGAGACGGTATGGCAGAGAGAAAAATTGCGTTTCATTTAGTTGCATTAGATGGTTATACATCTCTAGTAATTTTCTAAGCAACTAAGGAAGACGGGAAACGAAAAAAAATGATGATTTTAAGAATTTTGATTAAAACTTATTTTTAAAATGTTACAGTTTATTGCACCTACTCACTACAAAGAAATCTACAGGTTCCTGGTCAAGCGGAGGTTGGCAACCACTGATCTAGGCCAAGGTAAGCAGCAGTACAGTGTAGTTGACAAACAAGGACAGCGCGAGGTAGACGAGCCACAGGTCCAGGGTGACCACCCCGCACACGCTGAAGGCGGGCCGGCAGCGGCGCGCCTGCCGGCAGAGCAGCTGCAGCAGCCTGGCGGTGACATCACGGCGTCGCGCGCACAGTAGCAGGCGGTCTGCCAGCGCCACAGTGCGCGCAGCCTCCGCGGCGGCCAGGTGCGGCGGCAGTGACAGCAGCACCAGTACCAGCAGCAGGCGGCAGCCGTGTTGCGCCAGGTAGCCCGCCGTCGACAGCGAGCCTCCGGTGGCGCGGCCGCGCAGCAGCAGGTAGCTCAGCCGCACCGCGTGCATCAGCAGGTGCGACAGGCACGCCCCCACGAACGCCTCGTGCAGCCGCCACACGTCCGCCGACAGGTCGCACAGCGCGCTGTGCACACGCCGCAGCAAGTGAACGCGCCGTCCAAGCTCTGCCCCAGTGCCGCTACGCGGACCACGTGTCCAGAACCCGGAGGAGGAACTCGCTGCAACCACTTCCTCGACTACCTTCTTCAAACCTGAAAGCTGCCTGTTCAACAGCGCAAAGCGAGACTTGATTAGAAGCAACAGATTAGCGAACCTGAGGACAACAGTCCACACCACCAACAAGTGTAGTGTGTACAGCACCATCCTGATGCGATCCGGATAGTCAGGAAAGAACCTTACGAAACGTACTGCTGTGTCGAACCACGTAATCAGGGGCGATATGAGTTCCAAAGCCACTACTAGTTTCATCCACCTTTTACCACACCTGGAACGTAATGCGATGGTCCGATCACAGAAAGATAACTGCTGGAGCATTCTGTTGTATATTCTGACGCTCCTGTGGTCTTTAATTAGAATTATCATCGTTGTAATGAAACTTAAGAGTAACTCTATCAACAACATAACGCCAGTCACACCCGACGTTAGAATTACCGGCCAGCTGTATTTTGTGTTCACGATTAGCACTAAAGTATGCATGATAATCATGAACGTAACATAGAGGGTATCTATGAGCGTGAGTTTCACCAGATGTCTTCTTCTGTCTATGGTGAATGGGTTTAAACCCAGAATCTTGCAGAGAATATGAAAAGGTCTCCAGATGTGCAACAGGTCAAAAATGGAATCCATGGAAGAAATCTATCAGCCAACTAACCTGAAACAAATAAAACCACACTTTCCATCACAAATTACTGTATATATTCACAGATTGCTGAAAACTATCAGAGTCCCAATCAGGCAGATAGTACTGAATCACAATTTATTTTGAGAGAAAAATGCTGTAAACTGAAAATTTCAGTTCGTATGATATATGACCTACATGTGTCAAGACCTGTCTCATTGCTTTCTACTTTTGTCACATCTCAATCATATGATTGCTTTCCACGTCCAAATTGGTGACAAAAAAGAAGTACAAATTATGAAGTATTAAAATGCCAAGATTGCAATTAAATAATTTACTATTTTGACGACCGGTTTCGATACACTTAGGGTGCCATCATCTGGTCACTTGTGTCCTATGCTTTCATTTCGTGAAGGCGCACGACATTATAATGGTACATCAATTATAAATAGCATTTGTAAAAGTTAAATGATCGACGTACCATTAAATGTCGTGCGCCTTCATGAAATGGAAAACATATGACACAAGTAACCAGATGATGGTACCCTAAGTGTATCGAAACCGGTCGTCAGAAAAATAAATTATTTAATTGCGATCTTGGCATTTTAATACTTCGAAGTAAGGAGATCACTCTCGTACCACCAAAAAATTAAAAGTACAAATTAGAAGTCTAACTGCTACGTGATGTTCAAATACATCAAAAGCGACAGCTGAATCTTTTAATTTTTATTTATTTTTATTTATTTTTTATTTATTATTATTTTTTATTTTTTTTATTTTTGCCAAACTGGAAATCGGACCTTTATTTCCCACTTTACGTGAGCCTTATTTCGCCGATTCTGCCGCCCAGACATGTTTTTCCTCCGAACTATTTCCCCCAAAGTTCTACCTCGATTATTGCACTTGCAACTTCACACTGCATACTTTTCACCACAATTTATCACAACTAAGATTAAAGAAAGTGTAACTAAACACGGTAAGAACGTGTCTATTTGACTATGTTCGGTTCTGATTTAGAAGTTTGGCTCGAACAAACATCCAATAGTCAGGGTCGAATGGTACATGTCTGCTTTCATGCCCTTCACCTTTTATCTGTGATCCTGTAGTTAAGAAAAAAACTATGCATAGGCTGTAGTCTGCATAAGAAATAAGAAATATTACATAAAATAACTGGTTCATTAATAAAAAGCGTTTTACTCTAAACATTTGCCAATGATGTACACGAAGTCAGAGATTTAACTGAATAAGGGTTATTCAATGAGATTGATTCCTTATTGGAAGTGGTCAGATTATCTATTAATCATAAATAAAATCAGCCAAGTAACCTTATCTGTATGAAACACGAACTCTGTATATTCCACGAGCACTCAACATGATACTGTGAAAAGTTCAAAATAGTTTGAGTTTTTGGCATACCATTTCTATCTAACTTCTTATGTAGAAATATAAACACATTTCAGATAAACTGGCATATTCTTGTTCTAGCCAAATTTAGTCCCAAGAAACGATCGTTGGCTGCACAAATCTTACCACTCTGCCCAATCGAATCACTCATATAATTCAGGTTCCCGCTTCTGCTAAGACTAGACATTTTTTTTTCTTTTTCTGTGTACCCTTCCTCACCTCCCTCTTCCAAAAACACCCAATCTCCATCAGTTCTGTTACTTGCCCGCTTCCTCATTGGCCAGCTACAATCCCTACCAAAATCGTACAATCTTAATGTGAGATATTTCTTTAAGTAAAAACTAACCATCTGAAACCACTTCCTTACTTGTGTGTGTGTGTGTGTGTGTGTGTGTGTGTGTGTGTGTGTGTGTGTGTGTGTTGTCCTTAGGTTAGTTTACCTTACTGTACGTAGTGTGTAACCTATGGACTGATGACCACGTAGTTGGTCTGATAGATTTATAAACGTTTGAACTTTTTTCTCACGTTTTTTATAGATAGTTGCTTTCGCTGCACTCCAGAAGAAAAAGTAAGGTGATGTAAGGTCAGGAGTATCGTGGACGCCAGAGTCTATGTGAAATTATACCATCATGAAAAACGTCATCAAGCAATGGCATTGAAATGCAAGCTGTATGCGTGGTTGCACCATCTTGTCGAAACTAACCATTCACTATTTCACTTAACTCAAGTCATCCTATGAATGGGTACACAATGTCACTGCAGTATCGCTGTACGTTTATTGTTTCTTTGAAAAATATGGGGACCACAAGTCAAAGTCTAGAAATTCAAATCGAAATTCCTATTTTCAGAGAATGAAGTGGTTCCTCATGAATATAAAATGGATTTGCAGTACTCCACATACGAGAATTTTGCGAGTTAATGTACTCAGATAAATGAAACCAAGGTCCACTAGCGAAAAACGTTTCATTGAGACTGTCCATTCCATTTTTGAACGAAATTTTTCAACTATTGACAATAATGCAGTCTCTTTCCATGATCAGTATTTTTAAATTCTTGTAGGACTGTCAGTTTTGTTTGGTAAAAGTTGTAATTTTTTCCTTACAGCTGTGTGGGCCGTTCCGACAGTAACATGGATATCATCTGCGAGTTTTCATACTGACTTGTTCAGACTTGTGGCCATTCTGTCGGAAATGTCGAGTAGTTTATCCTCAGACGAAACGCTAGGACGACCATTTCTCTGTTAAAGACGATTTAGATCCGAGAAAACCTGGCGTTTAGAAATTTCCATGTCTTTGCGGCAAAACTATTTGTACCCTCAAATGACAGATATGTTGAACATCATCGCCAAACGTGATTATTTCAGCTTGATAAATCCCTGAGGACTGAAACTGCCTTGCAGAGGGCCACAGGATGCTGCATTATGAGACACAAGTGACTGTAAATACTTCGCATTGCCGGACATGAGTTTTAAAATTTATCTGTTGAAATACGACTAACAGACAACATCATTTACCGAGAATGTGGATACTCGCTGAGTAACACATGGACTTCTGTGTTGGTAGATATAAAGTAACATCTGTATCTGAATCAGGTGACCACGAGTGACAATCTTTTTCGACAAATTCACCACTGGAATCTCTGCAACTTATCTGAAGTGCTATTGAGGTGGCAGTCAGGTTTGTTCTAGGCAAGTTAAGTGCATGTAACAGTAGGGGAACACTTCACAGTGGTTTTATTATCTGGGCTTTGATACGCTTCTTGAATTAAAAACATAGATTTCTCTGTTCTGTTAGTTGCTATCGCATGTGTCATTATGACATGGAATATGTCTTGTCGTTGTGGTCTACAGCATCAAGATTGCTTTTTCGTACCATTATTTTGTCACTTATTGAGTCACATGCCCTCATAATAAGGGCTGTGATGTTATTGTGGTCTACAGTCCAAAAACTGGTTTCATGCAACTCTCCTGCCCTAGTCTCTTCATATTCAAATAACAATGACAAACAACATACATTTGAACCTGCATATTGTAGTTGCCTCATGATCGTCCTCCGAAATTTTTATACCCACACTTCCCTTTAATGTTAAAGGGACATCAGATGATGTCTCACAATGTTTACTGTCAATTGATCCCATCTTTAGTCAGGTTATGCCATAAATTCCATTTCTCCTTGTTCGCTGTCAGGTGTTCGAGACTTCCCTCACCGTGGTGGAGTAGCCGAGCGGTCTAAAGCACCTTGAAAGGAGTACGCAAAATAGTTTTCACTTAATTTTTGCCTGTCATACAGCCTTGAGCATGTTTTGTTACAAAAACCTAAGCTATAATTCTATAGAAAACAAATGTATGTAATATTTTGTACCATTCCATTAATCGATATAACATACTGTACTTAATTTCATATCTTTGCTGTAAACCAAAGACTTTGTTTTATCTTTGGAGTGTGTCTAGCACTCGCAGTTGTTGCGTTTGAGGAGTCGGTGTGTGTGACCTTCGTGAAGGAGAGTCGATGTCTGATTATGGTAGAGTTGTAGTCGCGAAACTGTCGGGTTAGTATGTCTGTGTGTTAGACTCGAAGAGTGAAGAAACGCAGCCAAGTCTGCAGATTGTAATTTTATATGGAAATTAATCTGTCTCAATTAAGGTAATGTGTACTTTTGTATTGTTATGTCTGCTAGTCTGTATTTGAACTATTGTAGTTGGTGTTTGTCTTTTTGCTAATGAATACTGTTTAATGCAGCTCGCATTTATCATTTAACCCTGAGCCATTTTCCAGTTCCTTGTTCCTTTCACCAGTTCGAATTGCTATCCATTCTGATAATTGTTTCTTATGATAGTGTAGCATAATTATTGTGTTTGTAAATTTATTTGTTAATTAGAACAGTTCAGTGTAGGCATTTTGTCATGATCAATTGGTCTATTAATGAGAGCAGGAAGTAGTTTGTTCATAAATCCAGTAAAGTTCATAGTCAGAGATTTTCTCAGTCTTAATGAAAGTTCAGATTATTAAGTCAGTTAATGTTAGTAACAGTTAAAGTGATTTGTTTGATCAGAAGAGAAGTAGATCACGTAAAAGGATGAGAAATATTTGCAGTGAGTAAGACTTGAAACCATTACCAGATTTGTAGGACATTTTTATTACATTGAATCAGTATGGTAATTGTTGTTCAGATAGGCACATTATCAAGTACAGTGATTTTTGGTATCTAATTAATATCAAATATCCTTGCTTGGCACCCTGTTAATTCAAATAACAAAATTATCACTGTAGTAGCACGCTCTTTGTGTTGGCCCTTGCAGTCGAATTGTGCTTGTATAGTCTGGCTACTGGTATATGGTGCACTCTAACAGATCTAAACATTTCATTTGCTCGCATTGCTTCTCACACACAAGATTAATGTGTATATCAATTACAAGTTTAATTACTGTTAACTTATTAACAACTGTACAATTTAAAGTGTTATCCATTGTGCATCAAACTAAACCACATTTACGTAAGATCATTACATCCCATGTCAGTTGCAATTTATTCTACAGGGCAAAGGAATGGACTAAGTCTCATTGCTTAGTCAAATTATTTTGTAACCAAAACCACAACAGAACATTTATTTGGGAATCTTAGCAGGGGCGGTCTCTTAACAAAAACAGTGACATGCTGGCCCCACAAACACATACTACTTTTCATTTCAAACAAACACACACCACTTTTAACCTCGCTGCAGAGCGCACGGTTGCTTGCCGTGGAGGTTGGAGTCCTCCCTGGGGCATGGGTATGTGTGTGTGTATGTTCATAGGTTAGTTTACCTAGGTTTGAGTAGTTTGTAAGCAACGGACTGATGACCACACAGTTTGGTCCGATAGATTTACAGACATTTGAACATTTTTGAGACTTCCCTCGGGCATGGGTGTTTGTGTTGACCTTAGCATAAGTTACTTTAAGATAGTTTATATAGTTTGCAAGCCTAGGAACGAATAACCAACATCGTTAAGTCCCATAGATTTAGAAATATTTGAACATTTTGAGTAACTCCTCATTTGTTACACAGTGTGCCCGTTCAATATTCAGCCTTCTTCTGTAGCACCAAATTTCAAAACATTCTCTCCTCTTTTGGTCTAAGTTGCTTACCATCCTCGTTTCTCTCATGTACGAGGCTAAGCTCCCTTCATAAAATATTTCCTGACCCTGAAGTTAATATTTGGTGTCACGATTTTTTCTTCAGAGATACTTTTATTACCATTGGCATTCGGAATTTTATATTTTCTCTACTTCGGCCATGATAAGTTATTTTCATGCCGAAATAATAATTTCTATTTATAATTTCTGTATTTT
Source organism: Locusta migratoria (assembly GCA_026315105.1). NCBI lineage: Eukaryota > Metazoa > Arthropoda > Insecta > Orthoptera > Acrididae > Locusta > Locusta migratoria. The sequence continues at coordinate 384,654,350 of CM048750.1, read as the reverse complement.
TGATAATGTCTGTGAATATTATTTTATCTACATTGTTTAATATTCATATTTCTTCGTTTTTTGGCCTCGTTTTCCGCAGTTGCAGTCATACAATTTGTATAGGTTGTGGGACTGTCTTATGCAACTGTGAATTAGTCTACTTTATACATGTTTCACTTTATTCTAAATCATCTTCAGTGGCCAGCTGTGCAAGAAATGGTTTGTATTCCATTATTTGTTTGAGTTTTTACTAAATTCGATCGGTAATGGTAGTCATGCAATTGGGTTGTTTTGATTCTGAATAAATTTCACTATTAATATTAATCACGATTTTTTTTTACCTTCGTCAACATGTGTCGTTTGGAGCACATTGTTACTTGCTGTCGCTGCTTATATTTACACTATTTAAACTTTTTTACAGTAACATTTCTTACGAAAGTTTTGGAGAAAAGCCATTTCTGTGGCCTGGCAGGTTCTGTATGTCGTTTGTTTTGGTTGTTTATTGTCTGTGTGTGTGTTCTTTGCTTTCGAGTTCTTTGGTTCATGCTGTGAGGTGTGTTTTTGTTCGTTTCTGTCAAAACAGGCGTCTGCTAGCAACTGTTTCTTATCGCTAGATTGATATATTTAGGTACTATGTTGTTGAATTTACAATATTTATTAAAATTGATGTGTTGAATTGTTTGATGAAGCTTGAGATGGATACTTTGGTACTTCAGGTGAAGGCCTCCAGGAAATGCTTGACTGGGCGTCATATACATATTTCTTTGTTTTTTGGCCTCGTTTGCCGCAGTTGCAGTTATACAGAGCCTGCCAGGCCACAGAAATGGCTGTTTTTGAAAAACTTTCGTAAGAATTGTTACTGTAAAATGTGTAAATATAAGAAGTGACAGCAAGTGACAATATGCTCCAAACCACACATGAAGACAAAATCATAAAAAAGTCCTCACCACTGAAGATGCTTTAGAATAAAGTGAAACACGTCTGGTCTAAAGTAGACTAATTTACAGTTTCATAAGACGGTCCCATAACCTATACAAATTGTATAACTGCAACTACGGGAAACGAGGCCAAAAAACGAAGAAATATGTATATGACTCCCAGTCAAGCCTTTCCTGGAGGCCTTCACCTGAAGTACCAAAGTATCCATCTCAAGCTTCCTCAAACAATTCAGCACATCAATTTTAATAAATATTGTTAATTCAACAACCTAGTACCTAAATATATCAATGTAACGATCAGAAACAATTTACATGTCGCAGAGAAAGCAAAATCATTAGCTCAAAAAATGCTGGCCTGCAAGCGAAATTAGAACACTGTATATGAAGAAAGGTTCTCTGAAACAAAAATTGTATGAAGCACACTTGCACTTAGCGGACACTGTAAATATCAGTATTGTTCTCTGTTATATTCTTGAAAAATCGAAGAATATACCAGTTTCAAAATTGAAGAGATAAAAGAAGTACACAATAAGAAACTAAAGGCACTAATGGACAAAGAGATACGGTCAAACAACACAAACAGACAGAGGCATACAAATCAATTCTATTCCCGTCTTGTAAACCTCAAAGACACTAAGCTTACTTATGAAGGAACACAACTACTACAAAAAGGTCTCAAACACAATGTAAACACGAAAGTAAACTTATATTATGTAGAAAATTTGATAATAGAAACTGAAAATATACTGTCTCAAGAACGGAAAAAGGAAACAAGCACCATGAACATAGGCCTAACAAGAGAATAAATAGGTAAAGCATCAGTGATACAAGACATCAACACAATAAAACAAGTCAATTAACCACAGAAACTAATAACCTGAAAACCCTTAGAGAAAACATAATCATAACTAAAGCAGACTAGGGAAGCTAAGTGGTCCTTATGGACAAGGAAGAATACAACAACAAGACAGAAGAATTCATTTCAAAAAATAAAATAACAAAAATAAAGTCAGACCCAACAAACAGATTCCATACAAAAATGAAAAACACACTAAAAACTATAGAATACACACTGGATGACAAACAGCTCGTATGACACGTATGAAACGTAATGCACCAAAACTAATGCACCAAAACTACAGAGCCAACCAAAGTGTCACTAAATAAATAACCCAATAAGAGCAATTGTAAATCACAGAAGAGCACCTACGTACACCCTTGCCAGACATATGCTATATGTGCTCACACAACAATATAAAGCACATAATGACAGAACAATCAAAAGCACAGTGGAACTAGTATACAACATAAAATACTTATATATCCCTGACACAGCTATGTTGATATCATTTGATGTTGAAAACATGTACTCCACAATCCCAGCCAAAGAAACAACCACAATAATAAAACAAGACCGAGTGACCATCAATCAGTTATCACAAGAACACATAACAGAGATAAGTACACTCCTACACCTCAACACAGAACAAAATTATTATGAATTCAATAAAGAGTTTCACCTACAAGCTGAAGGGCTACCAATGGGAGCTCCAATTTCGGGGAAGTTAGCAAATATTTTCATGAACAAAATAAAAAAAAAGAATATTTGAAGAAATAGTACCAGGCAAATACAATATAATATACTGGTGAAGATATATGGATGTTATCCTCTCCTTGATAGATGAACCAAAAAATAAAATAGACCAACTACACACAGAGAGAAATACAATACATAAGAACATAAAGTTCACTCTAGAGAAGTAAGAAGCAGGCAAAATCTATGTCCTGGGAATATCTATCACAAAGAAAAATAATTCACACTCATTCAGCAGCTACAGAAAAAGTACTGCTTCAGACATAATATTACACCAGTCTTCTAACAACCCACAGGCCCAGAAGGAATCAGCTCTGAGATACATGTTACACAGATTGAACCCAGTACCACTAGACAAACACAATTACAACAAGGTGTTGGACATAATAATTCAGAAAGCAAAGAGTAATGGATACCAAGAAACCCTGATTACAAAATTGAATATAAGGATCCAAAACAAAATAAAGAAACAAAACACCCAAAACAAGAGCTCATAACACTGACAACTACCCCCAAAACAACAACAACAACACAAATGAAACACATAACACAGAAACTCAACAAACAAACTGGTACACACTTACTTATGGAAATAAACTGACACACAGAATTGGAAACATCCTCAAGAAACAAAGTATCAAAATAGCATATCAAGGCCATAACTCATTACAGAAATGCCTAATAATCTACCAAAAATCTGGTATTTACCACCTCAAATGTAACAGTTGTGATGCTCTATACTTAGGCCAGACCAGCAGGATATTTGAAACACGATATAAAGAACACATACGATCATGGAAATATGGCAACAGCCATTCAACATTTGCAGAACACCTCAGGTAAGAAAACCACTATCCCACCACCTTAGAAACCGACATGCAAATATATTTAGCAATAAGAAACACCTCCTGACCCTCCAAGAGAATTTCCAAATTCAAAAAGCATTAATAGAAAAGAAACACATATTAAATGACCAAGTAAACATCAGCAACCAAACATTATTAAGCTAATAAAACACATAGTAGACAAAGACAAACCTCCCCCTCCCTCAAAACCACCACATAATACGACCACATAAGACAACAACAACAAATCCCTACCCACACATAAACACATGCAAAAAATCGGAATCTCTCCCTCTCTCTCTCTCTCTCTCTTTTACAAACACACGCACACACACAGAGAGAAAGTCGCTAGTTGAACTAAAATCATATTTATAAACACACAATACAGTCAGAACATCACACACAAAGTTGCTAGCAGACACCTGTTTTGACAGAAACGAACAAAAACACACCTCACAGCACGAACCAAAGAACTCGAAAGCAAAGAACACACACACAGACAATAAACAACCAAAACAAACGACATACAGAGCCTGCCAGGCCACAGAAATGTCTTTTCTCAAAAACTTTCGTAAGAAATGTTACTGTAAAAAAGTGTCAATATAAGCAGTGACAGCAAGTAACAATGTGCTCCAAACCAAATATGATGATGAAAGTAAAAAAAAAAAATCGTGAGTACTATTAATAGTCAAATTTATTCAGAATCAAAACAATCCAATCGCATGAGAACTGTTACCGATCGAATTTAGTAAAAACTCAAACAAATAATATAATACAAACCTTTTCTTGTACAGCTGACCACTGAAGATGCTTTAGAATAAAGCGAAACGCGTCTGGTCTAAAAAAGACTAATTCACAGTTGCATAAGATGGTCCCATAACCTATACAAATTGTGTTTAATATTAATGTTGTAATTAAATTAAAACTGGAAATAATGTTAATTGATTTAATTTTAAATAATTCTCTCGATGCAATTCTTCTAATAAATGAAATACATTACTACATTGTCGAGACGTTGAACATTAATATTCCTTTCTTCGATTTTTTCATCTACTACAATTATTCCCTTGTTTCCTGATATAATTCCCCCCAGCATTGCATGATTTAATTCCACTCCATCCCATTACCATTCTGCTCTTATTAATGATCATCTGAACTCTCCTTTCAAAACACGGTTTATTCTGTTCAGTTGTTCTTCCCAGTTCTTTCCTGTCTCCGACAGAATAACTATGCTACCAATAAGCTGCTAAATCTCTTTTTTTTTCTTTTTTCTTTTTTTTCTGTTCTGGACTTTAATTCCCTTTGTTACTTTTCTATTTTTCAGTCACTCGTTCCCTAATTGTACCTTAGAAACTCTCAACAACGTTAGCTTTCGTCAATTTATTCAGATCCCATCACCTTACTTACCTTCATATTGTCACAGTGCAATGGGAGCAGGCTTGACTTTGAAGGCAACTGAATGCAGCACTTATACTCAAAGCACGTTTATTACGAACTCAACATACACGCAGCACTGACTGCCTCTCAGGCAGAGTGCTCTGCTATTTATACACAGACAGAATTTACTAGAAATTAGAAGAACAGTTAACATAAGAAACAAGTAGAATTTACAAGTGAACATAAGAAAGATGTAGAACCTTCTGGAATTGTTAATTACAAAGAAATAATTATATTGCCGGTGGGCGGGATTGAACCGGCGACCTTCTGCACCATAGTTCGTGACACTATCCCCTGCGCCACGCTGGCAGTTGGTGTTCGTCATCCCTCATGGCAATATCTGCAACGTCTTCTATTTTAATCTACAATTCATAACTGATAAGATATGGTCAAACTTTACATCTGTCCTTGTACATTGTACATTTTAATATTCGGTTTCGAAAACTTTGTCTTACCGTTACAAAATATATTAGTTTACAGTTTCTTCCAGACTCTTCCACGTAATCAACATTCTATCATTATTCTTACACCAAGTTCATATTCGCCTACAATATTTCGTTCTCTTCCTTTTTCTACTATTGAATTCCAGTCAATCACAATTAATTTCTCCTTTCCCTTAACTTCCTGAATAAGTCCTTCCATCACTTCGTAACTTTTTGGAATCTCCTAATAATCGTTCAAATGTTTGTAAGTCTATTGGATCATAATGGTTTAGTCATCAGTCTCTAGACTTACAGACTACATAAATTAACTTTTACTATGGACAAAACACACACACAGTCATGCCCGATTGAAGTCTCGAACCTCTGGCGACAACTACCACACATTCCGTAGCATGAGGCCTTATACCAAGCGGTCATTCCGTGCAGCCGATATCTTCGTTATCGGCACAGCTAAATGGCATATAAACTTGCTGTGTTAGGGCCCTGGTTTCGTGTCTATCTTGGCCACGATAATGGTCTTCATAATAGCTGACCCGAATTCTTATTTATAATTGGCTCTGCTTCTGCTTTATCCCCAACTCTGTAGTAACCATATCTGCTTTTCATAAGCTACCGAACTTAAGTAATTCCCACTATATCGAAATCCAATCCACAATTTCTTCCATTTCATGATTTCTAAGGGTTATGATACTCCACGCTCAGGTCCGTAGACTGACCCTCTTGTTTCATAAAATGCATTTTTAAAACCATCGGCTGTTTATTAAAAACCTTATATATCAACCAGTTTCGGTCAATAAACCATCTTCATAGATAAAAAGGTGTTAAAACAGAATGGTAAAATGCATCAATAAAATACATCTATAGTCTGTTTTTACCTTTTATGTTGTGTTGAATGACAGGTTTTATCTAACATGACCACTGTACTTTTAATATTTTTAGTTTTACTGACTCCTGTTTGTCTCAACAAGATGTATTTCATTTGATGCATTTTACTATTCTGTTTGAACGCCTTTTTTCTCTGAAGATGGTCTATTGACCAAAACTGGTTGATGTATAAGGTTTTTAATAAACAGCCGATGGTTTTAAAAGTGCATTTTATGAAATTTATGATGGCTGTTGACACTCGCCTCACCCAAGCATTCTGACCCTGTAGTTTTTTTCTCATGACGACATAGTCCTGGGTATTCCCCGAAGGGAGATCCGGAAAACTTTTTCCAATATCCATACAGCACAAGTGCCGTGCCACATTGGTTTATGTTACAAGGCCAGCTCAGTCAATCATGCAAAGCCTTGCTGCCTCTCTGCCTCTGTACACCACAATTTTTATCTTGAGCTTCCATATAAGTCCACTGCTTTCCGTCAATTCTCTTTTCAAATTTTCACCGTACGTCCCAAAATTCTCTCCGACAGTAATTTTGTGTAATTCAGCATGTTATTTGATATTCCTATCGTTTTTCTATTAAGAAATCTGTGATCTCTCCTGACAATGAGTCATTATTGTTGTGCAATGATATTAGCGTGGAACGACAGATGTACCTTACCATTTTAATTCACTGCATAATATTGAAAACATGGTTGTAGTGATCAAAATTAAGACAATCTAGTAGTGACGGAGGTGTTTCCCACCTTTCCCCACAGCGTTAATATCTTTGAAGAAAATGTCCGTAACTGCTGGCTCACGAACTAATGTGATTTCAAAGACAAAGATTATCGTTTAACGTTCAAACTGAATACGGCGTAATAAATACAATAACATCACAGAAAATACTATTATGTAGGCTCCAATAAAGGTGGCGTCCTTTTAACACTTTATTCCAATTTCGTAATACTGTAACTTAGTTGATTACAAGCCCTTTATGGTAGTAATATGGCGACGACTGCTTGAGTGACAACGATGATATTCCATAGGGCATTATCAGTCTAGTTATTGTATGTCTGTGCTTTGAATAACTAGCAGTGATCGAGTGTGCAAGATGTTTGAATACAGAAATGAAAATAATAAAAAACTTGAAATATTGTCAACAGAACGGAGTTATCTCATGATAATAATTTCAAGAGAATGACGAGATATTTCAGATTTTTTTGCCGCTTTGGCAGCCTTTATTTTTGTCTGCAAGTCTCCCTTAATTCTCTTGCATCGTAAATTAAGCTATCGCTTTTCTTAATGTCTATCTATACAAAAGTGAAAGGACACTCACTCACTCACTGACTAAATCTAGAAAACTACTTCACCTATGAAGCTGAAATTTGGCAGGAATATAGGTTATCGGTAGGAAACGTCCGCTAAGAAAGTATTTTGTGATAGGTGCATGGCGGAGCATACTTCTACAGACACACGAAATCTACAGTTTCATTCCGATCTTCACGAAATTTCGCACGCTTTATCTTCACAACAAGGGAAAGCTCACCGTCTACCTTAAGTTTCATACAGTGCATGGGGGAGGGTACTTTGCAATATAAACATGGATTCCTAAATACCTTTGTCGCGCCATAAATTGAGAACGGCTCGACCGATTTCACATGTCCTTTTTCTGTTGTTTTCGTTATTCACAGAACAAGGGTTGTATGAAATAAAACTGGTATATTTGAGAATAACAAAGTGCGTTTTTCAATGTGACCCTGCATTTCTGTTGCACAGAAATGTATAATTTTGTTCCGACATTGATGAAATATTGCACACTCTACCTTAAAAACAAGAGGAATACCATTGTCTGTATAAGATTTCTTTCGGTGCATGGTGCAGGTTACTTACGCAATTTTACAAAATGCAGTTTTGCTCCAATCTTTATGAATTTTTGCACACATGACCTTTAATCCAAGAGGAAGGTAACAGGGTACGTAAGTGTTTGAATGGTATATGGCAGAGGGTACCTTACAGAAAACTTTGCCAAGAGAGGGAAAGTTGGAAACGAACAGAGAGATGGGAGAGAGAGAGATGGATGCAGAGAGAGGGGGAAGGTTATGTGGACGACGAGATTTTAGGATAAATAAATACCCTGGCAACGCTAGTGTTTAAATAATTTGCAGTCTCTGTTGCATTATTCTTTATTATCAGTCTCTGTTGCAATATTATTTATTATATCCGGTAACGCATTTCGCGCTGTTGTGCATCATCAGACCGGAAACAGATAAATGTTTCATTTGTGTACCTGAAGGACAGCGAATCTAATATGGCTAAGGTACACGCAGTGTAATAAAACATTTGTCTGTTTTCAGTCTGATGATGCGCTAACAGCATTGGGTATAATAAAGAATATTGCAACAGAAACTGTGAATTATTTAATTATTCCAATTATTATTTAATGTTGCTGCACCAGCCGGCAACACCATCGTGGAATGGAATGAAATGTTCAAATGTTTGTTAACTTAACTGCGGGGTCATCAGTCCCTAAACTTACAAACTACTTATGAACTACCTGATACTAAAGACAGCACAAACATCCATGCCCGAGGTGGCGGCGATTAGAACCTCCAACAGGGAACGGCCTCGCTCATCTAAACATAGCGCCTCAATGCACTCGGTCCGCCGCGGTAATTCACCGAACTTCATCGTCAGAGATTGTAGTCAGAAGCGTTTCACTCAATTTATCTGTTGTTTGTGTTACTTTCCCAATGCTAGTGAAAAGATTTTTTGGGATAAAAAGCTCACTTAGTTTCGTTTTGTACGCAGATTGCTACGATCACACAACCAACTCGGCATTAGAAACGAAAACTCAAACATCACACAATCAACCGAATTTGAACGCATATTTTAATTATTATTTTTAAAGATAACTGTCAGTTGGATTATTGAAGGCTTGCCGTTTAATTACTATAACATATCAAAAAGTCCTTTAAAGACCGAACCCTGCTTACCTCATTTTGGGAGATTCGAGAGGTATGATTATAATTCCCAACACATCTAAGAAAAAATATACGATAACTTTTTAACTTTTCCACATGAACAGAGAATCGACTCCTGCATACAAACTCACAAGACACAGAACATCTTAGGTAAGAGTAGAAATTTTTCTAATATACTACTTTGAAACGCTACCAAATGCCCAAAAAATCTATAGATACCGATATGGAAAAGTAGAACTTACCTTATGGTTTCACCTGATTAAAGTAGCGTGTACTTCTTATTACTGTCGACAGACGAATACCAGGTGGTGTTTAAGAAAACACGTAGTAGCACAAAAAAGAAATGAAATACTTATTGTAAAGGCTGTAGATTTATGGAACTGTGTGTTTACTGCTTATTGACAGTATCTGTATGCGGCTATCTCTCTTAATGGTTGTCAATGTCAGTAAAAACGGAAAATATTTCCAGTGGTTTATTTAGCAGGAAGCGGGCGGGCGTCAGAAGGGGATGAAAAACGACTTCCAACAACACCCTCCCTCTCACCCTTCCCCCGTCGGTAATTTAACACAGAGCGCTGCCAATTCCCGATTGTCGCGGACATTACATCAGTTTAGTTTCAACTAATGTGATTGATTACTCTCAAATGCAGTGTAACGTTGCCAAATAAAAATTTCAACTGTTTGTATATCAACATACTGCTCCCACACAAATCATTACACCACACATGAATGCAGTAATGTTCTAAAGTCTAACAGATACATTGCAAACGTCATCTTTAATTATTAAGAATACTTTTCATAGCTTCTGTGTTGAGATGCTGGTACAAATACAAATTTATAAGAGTGTATCTAAAGTCACGCACAATAAATAACCTGTTCTCCTTTCTTATAATGGCGTTGACATTACCAATATCATGCAATTTTTACCTCACTAATAACCTCTCAAGTGTTACAAACGAAAATCAATCACGTTAACTGATTCTTCCATCGGTTCTTGGTAGAACAAATTCATTATGAAAACTAAAATATACAGTATTTTGTGTTTGTTCTACAGGTGTGTTTATTTTGTTACTCGATTTTCGGCTTCTTAGGCCATCAGCAGACAGCAGACATTTACTGAAATTCAGTCAAAGATATTGCGTTGATAACAAACCAGAAGAGATTTTACGCACAGAAAAATAATTTGATGTAGTAGTTACAGTGTAAATAAATATTTAAATGAAACCTTTAAATTAATAGTACTGCATAAGGAAACATAGGAACTATACTTTGAGAAATAGTGCAAACATAACATATTCATCACTACAGTGAATAAAATAAAACAGGAATCTAAAGTTTGACGAGATGTTCAAAACACAAGGTGACACAAAACCTAAGAAATAATAGAATAAATATTAGAAACATAGGACAATATTAAAACTAAATAAATACTTATTACATATTTCTTAGGTTTTGTGTGACCTTGTGATTTTGTCTACTTAGTTATAGTTTATTTAGTTATAATAGTGTCCAAGGTATCTAAAGTTTATTCTATATTTCTTAGTTTTTGTGTCACCTTGTTTTGAACATCTCTTCAAACTTTAGATTCCTGTTCAATTTTATTTTATTCACGGTAGTCGTTGTTGTCACGAATATGTTATGATTGCACTGTTTCTCGATGTGTACTATCAATGTTGCCTTGTGCAGTACTATTAATATACAGATTTCCTTTAAATATTCTATTTGCACGGTAACTGCTCTAACAAGGAAGATAAATTAATTCTCTGCGTGTTTTAACATCTCTTCTGGTTTGTTGACAATGCAAGTACTTTGAATAAACTTCAGTAAATGTCTGATGATGGCCTAACATACCGAAAATCGATTAACAAAATAAACAAACCTGTAGAACAAACATAAGATTGGGTATTTTAATTTTCTTAACGAAAATCGATGTTAGTTCATACGAGCCTATGGTTCGTGCTTGTCACAGCACTATCTTGTTCATCATTTAACAGCACAGAGCGTTCAAGCGTGTCCGCAGTGCGAAATGTTGGCATTTGCGCTTGATTTTAATTCACACCTCTAGAAATTCCTCTTCCTCCAGCTTTTGTCCCGCTTTCTGGCAGGGAGCGCTGTTTTGGCGCGCTTTCGCCGTTTTTTTTTTTTTTTTTTTTTTCTTTTTTTTTTTCAAATCTTGTGCCTCGTCAGGGTGGAGCCCTGTGATCTAGGTCGTCCGACTGGCCGTTTCCTCCAGGTTAAAACCAGTCTTTGGCACTTCCCTTTCCTGGCGTGGTATTGCAACGTTCATCCAGATGTCCGTCCTACTGACCATCTTCGCCTACATAACACCGAGTCTGCGCTCCACTTCTTTTCTTGAAGGGCGGCATTCAGTCATATCGGTATATAGTAAAAGTCCGATAGTCCGTCATCCAGTAGTCCGGAACGCCCGACGGTCTGGCTACACTATCCAAGGGGACTTGTTTTTCCTTTGATACAGCCGCTACTGCTGCAGTTACGCTGACGTCACCGACCGACTGTCCACATGAGGCTATCCCCTTCTTGGCCAGTGACAACAATGTTCCGCCTGCGGTCGTCGATGACGCAGTCACCATTGTTGGCATCGGAAGCATTCAGAACTTACTCATCAGATTTCGACTGTTACTGTACTGTACAGAGGTTCCTTTCATTGTTTGGACACATCATTTTTTTGCAATTTAATAGTGGTGACTGCATATCATAGTGATCTGTGGCAGCTTTATTAACATTTAAGTAGTGAGAATTTCCTCGAAACCTTCTTCAAGCTCTAAATCAGGAGTGAAGTGTAAGCACTCATAAACCAGAAACTGGAAATCATCAAACGAATGCAGAAAGGTGAGAACGAAAATATTTTTATACTGGATATAAAACTGGTTCGGCAACCATTTTTGACAAACAAAAGTATGAACTAATGAAATTCGATTCTCAGTCGGTAACAACTGAAAAAATTATTTCACCGCGGCGGAGCGCTTTGAGGCGCTATGATACGATGCGGGAGGCCGTTCCCCGTCGGAGATTCGAATCCCCCCACAGGCATGTCTTTAGTATAAGTTTACAAGTAGTTTGTAAGTTTATGGTCTGATGACGCTGCAGTTAACTCCCTTAAGCTTCCCAAATACTTGAACATTTATATATATTGTCGCGCTGAAGTGGAAGCACACTTGACTTCGAAGGTAGGATTGTCAACTGAACACAGCACTTATACCTGAAAGCAGGTTTATTGTGAACTTAACATGCACGCAGCACTAACTGCCTCTCGGGCAGAGTGCTCTGCTGTTTATACACAGATAGAATGTACCAGAAATGAGAAGAATAGTTAACGTAACAAACAACTAGAAATAACAAGTGAACATAAGAAGCATGTAGAACATTCTGGAAATGTTAATTACAATGAAAGAAATTTTTGCCGGTGGACGGGATGGAACCGGCGACCTTCAGCACCGCAATCGGCACCACGTCGGCAGTTGCTTAACATGGCGTCTCGCGGCATTGCTCCCTCTCTTGAAAGAAACAGTGACCCGCTGTTAGGTTCCCTTTGCAGCCAGTTGCAATATCCTGGATCTTGATCTTGTCATGGGTCCTCTGTATGGCAGTTCTGGAGAATCCTTCACTTCTGCACGATTATCGATGACAGACGTTCCTGTACTGGCTTCATCAGTATCATTACCGTCCTTAGCATCCTTGGACGAGAAGCCATTTTCGCCTATCTGCTCTTCATGATCGCAGTAAGGCTTCATGCGGAGGACGTGAACAATGTCTCTTAGTTTTAGAGTTTCGACGACGGCTCATAATCCTCGATTTCGTATGATTAATCTGAATAGCTCCCTTAGACTGTTCGCGGATGATGCTGTCGTTTATCGGTTAGTGAAATCAACAGAGGATCAAAAGCAACTCCAAAGCGATTTAGACAAACGTTCTACATGGTTCGAAAATTGGCAATTGACACTAAATAAAGAAAAGTGTGAAGCAATACACTTGACCACTAAAGGAAATTCGCTGAACTTCAATTACGCGATAAATCAGTCAAACCTTAAGGTCGTAAATTCTACCAAATACCTAGGAGTTACAATTACGAACAACTTAGACTGGGGAGAACACATAGAAAATATAGTGTGGAAGGCGAATCAAAGATTACGTTTCATTTAGCAGAATGCTTCAAAGATGCACCAGCTCCACCAAAGAGACTGCCTACATCACACTTGTGCGTCCTCTCCTGGAGTACTGTTGCCCATTGTGAGACCCTCAACAGGTGGGACTGACGGAAGATATTGAGAAGGTTCAAAGAAGGGCAGCTCGTTTTGTTAAATCACGTTACCTGGGGGAAAGCGTCACGGAAATGTTGCACGAATTGGGGCGGAAATCATTAAAAGAAAGACGTTATTCATTGCGGCGTGATCTGTTTGCAAAGTTTCAATCACCGACTTTTACTTCTGAATATAAAAATATTTTGTTAGCACCCACATACTTAGGGAGACTTTACCATCTCAATAAATTAAGAGAAGTCAGATCGAAAACGGAACGATTTAGGTGTTCTTTCTTCCCGCGCGCTATTAGAGAATGGAACGGTAGAGAACAGATGAAAGTGGTTAATGAACCCTCTGCCAGGCACTTAAATCTGATTTACAGAGTATCTATATAGATGGTCGTCGGAAAGGCGGCGTTTGACACGATACTGACCAAAGTATCGCTTCAATAACTTTTCTGATAGTCCAACTTTCCGTACAGGGGTAAAAATCCATACCAGATCCCCTGGGCTGTACACAACAGGTCGGTACTTGTCGTTATGCAGCTGACGATTCTTCTCCTGGGCGTCCAGTGTCCGTATGCAAGCTAGCTGTCTTTCTTCTTTGACCCTAATGATGAGCTTTTTCACATAGTCATCCTGATTGTCATCCGGTTGGAACGGGAAAAGCGTATCCATTGTCTCAGCTTCACGGTCATGGAGCAGGAAAAATAGCATGAGGACTGTACTGTCTTGTCTTGCAGTATTATAAGCAAATGTCACTACTGGCAGTATTGTATCCCAATCCTTCTGCTCAACATCGACGTCCATTGACAGCATGTCGGCTAACGTCTTGTTAAAACGTTCCGTAAGACCATTGGTCTGAGGATGGTATGCAGTTGTCATTCTGTGGACAATGTTGCACCGTGACATTACCTCTGATACTAGTTTTGACTGGGATACTTCTCCACGATCAGATATCATGACACGTGGTGCGCCATGTTTCAAAATAATGTCTTCTACAAGGAATTTTGCGACCTCTGAAACTTCGGCAGTCGGCACAGGTTTGGTGAGAGCGTAGCGTGTGAGGTAGTCAGTGCAGGCTATTATCCATCGGTTATCGGTTGTCGACATCGGGAACCTCCCTAAAAGATCGATCTCAACTCGGTGGAACGCGCCGCGGTGGAGTAGCCGAGCGGTCTAAAGCGTCTCGTTGCGGAGCGCGCGGTTGCTCGCCATGGAGGTTCGAGTCCTCCCTGTGGCATGGGTGTGTGTGTTGTCCTTAGGTTAGTTTACCTAGGTTTAAGTAGTTTGTAAGCTACGGACTGATGAGCACGCAGTTTGGTCCGATAGATTTACAAACATTTGAACATCGGGGGAACGGAGCTGCTGTAGGTGGAATCGGTACGAGATGCCCTGGAGTTAAATGCTTCCGTCGCTGGCACCATTTACAGTGGCTCACATAGTGCTTGACAGTTCGGTAGAGACCTTTCCAGTAATACTTGCGTCTGATTCTGTCTAGGTTCTTCACAAACCCCAGATGGCCGGATATTGGAGCATCGTGGAAATACTTGAGAATAGCTGGCTGGAGATGAGCTGGAACGACCAGTAGCCATTTGGGGCCCAGTGGGTCGTAGTTGCTCTTATACAATGTCCCGTTTATAAGTTGGAACTCTCCGTTGGTCGGTTCTCCTTTCTCCAAGGCCCCTATGGTTTTTAATAGTGCTGGATCTTCTCTCTGTCCAGCTGTAACGTCACGTAATTCGGTGAGGGCTGAAATTTTTTTGATGCTGCTGTCTTCCACTAATGGATTCTTCGAAATGCAGTCGGCATCCTTGTGTTTGCGCCCGTTCTTGAATACCACTGTGACGTTCTACTCTTGGAGTCTTAGTGCCCATCTTGCTAGTCGACCTGATGGATCCTTCAAGCTAGTCAGCCAACACAAAGATTGCTGGTCTGTCACAACGGTGAATTGTTTGCCGAATAAATACGGCCAGAACTTGTTGATAGCTCAGATAACTGCGAGACATTCCTTCTCAGTCGTAGTTTATCTCGGACTTTGAGAGTACTCTTGATGCATAGGCTATCATCTTTTCAGCACCTTCCTGAACTTGTACAAATACTGCACCAAACCCACACCCACTGGCGTCGGTGTGAAGTTCAGTTTCCGCATTCTCGTCGTGCAAGACTAGAATTGGTGCGGAAGCTAGAGCCTCCTTAAGTGCCTGGAAAGCACTTTCTTTTGTCTCATCCCAGTAAAACTTGGCGTCTCCCTTTCGAAGTTCTTGCAATGGACGTGCCTTGTTACAAAATCCTTTTATGAAACGTCGGTAGTATGAGCACAGCCCGAGAAAACTTCTCACATCACGAATGTGCTGAGGAGTTGTAAATTCTGTGAATGCCCTTACATTATCAGGATCAGGACGGACACCATCTCCGTTGACTAGGTACCCCAGGATTTTTATCTCTTTGGCGACGAAGAGGCACTTCTTTGGATTGAGGCGGAGTCCTGCAGTCTGAACACACTTCAGCGCAGTTGACAGGCGATTCACATGTTCTTCAAATGTTTTCGAGAAAACGACAATGTCATCTAAATAGCAAAGGCACGTCGTCAATTTAAGTTGTCGAAGCAAGTTGTCCAGCATGCGTTCTAATGTGGCCGAAGCATTACAAAGTCCAAATGACATTACTTTGAGTTCATAGAGGCCGTCGGGTGTAATAAAAGCCGTCTTCTCCCTGTCAGCTTCGTCGAACTCGATTTGTCAGTAACCTGTCTGCATGTCCATCGTTGCGAAGTATGTAGCTCCTTTCAAGCAGTCTAAGGTGTCGTCAATGCGCGGCAATGGGTACACATCGTTCTTTGTGATTTTGTTCAGCCGCCGATAGTCGACACAGAATCGCCAAGTGCCACCTTCTCCTTTACGAGGACCACCGGAGACTACCAAGGACTCTCCGAAGGTTGAATAATGTCATCGTGCAACATCTTCTCCACTTCCTCCCGAACTATCAGTTTTTCAGCTGGCTGATTGGTGGATGATCCCAAGTATTGATACGGTGCCTTATCGTGGGCCGTTTCGTCTGACTTTTCCCCTGCTGAGGTGTGAATGCACCCGAAAATTGTCGTAGTATAGTTAACACCTGCTGCCGTGACAATTAGTGATCCAAATCTCTCCTCGACCACCGGTATTGCTTATGATAGCCGCTGGTACGTAAATTCCTTTGTGAGCCTGATAAACTTTTTACTATCCACAAGCACTTCATAGTTTAACCGGTCATCTGTGACTGCAACTCTTCTCATTGTCAACGGCGGTATCGTCATATTGTCAACGGCAAATAACTTCCCAGAAAATTCTGTAGTACGTGTATCCGTCGGAACGACTTCCACAATTTGCAGCTCAGATCTTCCACAGTCAATGATAGCTTGGGATGCTTGAAGGAAGTCCCATCCGAGGATAACATGACGACTACATGTGCATTTTCAACTTTTCACGGCGTAATGTATAGTCCGTTAGATTTCGGGAATGCAGCCGCATAAAATTTACTTCTTCCGCTGATATTTCGGCCGCGTACCTACTGGCCATCTTCAGAGTGAGTCGAAGACTGTCGACGAGGTGCCGGGCGCGGCCTTATAAGCCTGATCGCGGTGGCAATGCGCGTGCTCGTCACAGATGCTGGTTTCAAAAAATGTTCAAATGTTTGTAAATCTTATGGGACCCAACTACGGGGTCATCAGTCCCTAAACTTACAAACTACTTATGAACTATTTACGAAATAGGACGGCACAAATATCCATGCCCGAGGGGGCATTCGAACCCCGACGGTAGTGGCCGTGCAGACCGTGACTGAAGCGCCTCAGTCCCGTCGGCCACCGCAGCCGGCGATGCTGATTTACTGCATATCGAAGTACTCACACGCGTGCGCCCCCCGTGGCGGAAGCGCTCCGGTGTTCACTTATCGATATATGCTCGGCGGCGACAACACTTTCACGTCTTCTCTGTGATTTCATTACTCTACGTGCAGGGTTCCAAGCTTTGTCTAAATTAAAATCTTTAATAAGTTGTGGCCAGTCTAATTTCAACAGCTTCCTTAAATGTAGCATCCCAAAACAAAGAAATGGGTATCAAAATCTACACATCACTATAGTTCATGGAATGACCAGTTTCTATGCAATGTTCAGCCACAGCTAACTTGAGTCCAAGAATGCAAGCACGAGACGTGGAAGAAGAAGACGAAAATAATAGTTATAGATCAAGAGCCTTGTTACCTCACGTGGGCGCTCTTTCATCAAAGATAAGCCGCATTCTCGACAGACATCGTGTTAAGGTTATCTTCCGGTCACCAGTGAAGATTGCAGCCTTACTCGGGTCAGTAAAGGATGATTTGTTGCTTCGCAAGTCAGGTGTGTGTGCCAGATCCTTTGCGGAAATAGTGATAATTCATATATAGGCCAGTACAATACGCACTGTCGACGAGAGATGCGTTGAACACAGAAGATATACTCGCCTATTACAGCCAGACAAGTCATCTGTAGCTGAACATTGCATAGAAACTGGTCATTCCATGAACTATAGTGATGTGTAGATTTTGACACCCATATCTTCGTTTTGGGATGCTACATTTAAGGAATCTGTTGAAATTAGACTGGCCAACAACTTATTAAACAGAAATAAAGGTTTTAATTTAGACAAAGCTTGGAACACTGCACTTAGAGTAATGAAATCACAGAGAAGACGTGAAGTAGTTGCCGCCGCCGAGCATATATCGATAAGTGAACATCGGAGCGCTTCCGCCACGGGGGGCGCACGCGTGTGAGTACTTGGATATGCAGTAAACCAGCATCTGTGACGCGCACGCGCATTGCCACCGCGATCAGGCTTATAAGGCCCCGCCCGACACCTCGTCGACAGTCTTCGACTCACTATGAAGATGGCCGGAAGGTATGCGGCCGAAATATCAGTGGAAGCAGTAAATTTTACGCGGCTGCATTCCCTCAATCTAATGGACTATTACGACTACATTCTGTTAAAACGACAAACTCAAACGGCTGGGTCCTGTTGAAGTGCCCGGACAGGTTGGCCGTCGATTATGTCGATGAGATTTCCCGATATCTTAGCGGCTGTCGTCCATGTAGGATTTTCATCTGCGGCGGCCTCCGTAGAAGGTCGCCTCGCTTAGTTTTACTGGGCGCGGCGGCTAGGTAGCTCTGTACGGCAACGGTGAACGGCAGCGGCGCGTCGGGAAGCGACCTCGTCTAGCTTACGGCGATGGGCTTCTTCCCATAGGACGACTGAACTCAAGTGCTTTCCTGATGGCTGACGTCTTGCGGCAAAATTATCGTCGAATACTCGCTCTCTCTCTCTGCAGTAGCGTACGACACGTCCAGGGCGCCCACAGTGGATTGTTCAAATGTACAAACGTTTGTATAGCTTATGGTACTTAACTACGGGGTCATCAGTCCCTAAACTTACACACTACTTATGAATTAACTAATACTAAGGACGGCACAAATATCAATGTCCGAGGGGGGATTCGAACCACCGACCGTAGTGGCCGTGCAGACCAGGGCCGGATCTTGGGGGGGGGGGGGGGGGGGGCAAAGGGACCAGTTGCCTCGGTCGGCAGAATTGAGAGGGTGGCAAATTTTGTCCGACTCTTTTTTTATTTTATTTTTTTTATTTTACTTATTTATTATTTTTTTTACAGAATTTATCTTTCTAGCATAATTTAATAAAATTAACTGACACAGAATTATTAAAAGTAAAATGACTGCAACAAATACCGAAATCATTTGATAAAACTAAAATTCCTGGTTGCTGACTTCAGTGTTGCCCTGCCACAGGTGCTTCAGCTAATCAAACTTTAAAAATCTACTAGATATTAGCCAGAATGAGGCAGATGTTTGCGTTATTGCATAATTAAATGCACAATGTTTATTAATTTGCATAGATTTCCTTTTTCAGACAAATGAATATTCATGTTTAATATCAAGGTAAACTTTGTAGAACAGATGAATTTGAATAACGTTCCAGTCATATATAAAGTATTTCTGGTGCGCACACACCTTATTGAAAGTCAAAAGCATTAAGGATCTAGAGTCCTCTCTCGGTAGCTCTGGAATTGATAGACATCTACACTGGATACTCTGTAAATCACATTTAACTGTCTGACAGAGGGTTCATCGGACCACTTTTATACTATTTATCTCCCATTCCATTCTCGAATAGCGCGCGGAATGAAAGAACATCTGAATCTCTCTGTTCGAGCTGTGATTTCACGTATTTATTCAGATGATCTTTTCTACTTATGTATGTGGGAGGCAACAATATATTTTCGCATTCGGAGGAGAAAACGATTGTAGTTTCGTAAGTAGCCCCCGTCGCAGCGATAAACGCCTTTGTTCTAATGATTCCCATCCCAGATCCTGTATCATTTCCGTGACGCTGTCTCCCCTGTATCACGACAATACAAAACAAGCTGCCCTTCTTTCGACTCTTTCGCTGTCCTCCGACAAACCCATCTGATAAGTATCGCACACTGGGCAGCAAGACAAGATAAAACAGGAGGAATCTCACTGTATTATTGATGCTGTCCTTCAAGCTAAGCAAGGAAGTCCTTTTAGAGGAACAACAGAAGATGGTGATCCACATAGCGGCAAATTCTAAATACAATTGATCTCGTATCATACTATAGCGTCCCCCTTCGTCTGCGTATTGAACGCCACAAGAAAGGCCAGATAAGCTATTTTTACAAAAATATACAAGATGAGTTCCGTGACTTGATTGCTGCCAAATAAAACAAGATATAATTCAAGATATTTTAGCTGCTAAATACTTTTCACTGATGTTTGACTGCACTCCAGATATCAGCCACAATGCGCAGATGACACAAGTAATTCGATATGTCAAGTCGAATGACTCAGAGGTTGTGGAAAGTTTTACTGACTTTTTTACAGTTACAGACAAAACAGGAGAAGGCCTGAGTCAAGAGATACTGTAGAAATTGGAACAAGATGGGTTGAACATTAAGTATTCCATGGGGCAAACAGGGCTGGAAAGTACGAAGGGGTCCAGTCTAGAATACTTCAAATGTTCAAATGTTTGTAAAGCTTATGGGACTTAACTACGGGGTCATCAGTCCCTAAACTTACAAACTACTTATTAACTACTTACGAACTAGGACGGCACAAATATCCATGCCCGAGGGGGGATTCGAACCCCCGACCGGAGTGGCCGTGCAAACCGTGACTGAAGCGCCTCAGTCCCCTCGGCCATCGCGGCCGGCGGCTAATTCAAGCTTGCCCCCCTTGGCAAATGTCCTAGATCCGGTCCTGGTGCAGACCGTGACTGGAGCGCCTCAGTCCCCTCGGCCACCGCGACCGGCTTCCACAGTGGAAACACAGTGGTGTTTTGTCTTCTGTCCTCCAGACGTCTGTTCTTCTGCGGGGCGTCATAGTTACCGGGGGAGTTGGTTGTGGTCGCGTCGACCGGTTCATAGGCTTCCGTTTGGCGGCTGCAGTGTAAGTCATAGCAGGGCGACGCCATTCTTCACGTCAGGTGCGACTGGTGGGGCACACAGGAACGAATGACGGAAATACCTCGTCCTCAGCGGCGTCGGCTCTCTCCTTACTTACAGGGCTTGCATCCATGGCCATAATCTGATGTTCGCTCGGTCTAATAGTCCCGGCTGCCATTAACTGTTGTAATACTTCTCTCACAATTTGTCGTATGAGAGAAGCGAAGTCATGCTGGTCTTTCACAACGGCCATAGGGACTACATTCGGAAGTCATACTTATTTCGTCCAACCCACCTTTATTGCATCTCTTCAGTACGCTGGCACCACTTAATGAACTCTTCCGTCGTAGCGACGTCTTTTATCAGAGGAGCTTGGTACGTGTCTTCTGCAATACCCTTCATCAGGTGCGTGATTTTGTCGGCCTCAGTCACATTCGGATTGACTATGTTACACAGAGCCAAAACATTCTGTACGTATGACTGTGTCGGCTCACCATGTCGTTGGGCCCGGTTCTTCAGTTGTTCTTCCGCCGAGCTGATTTGTCGCTGGCGGTCATCGAACGTCTTCTTGAGTTCCGTCTGGAACGTGGGGCTGTTCCGTCCAGATAGAAATAAACGTTGGCCAAGCACACTGTATGATCCCACCTGTTGTACTTGGCGTCTCGGTCGAACCCTTTTAGCCATTTTTTGGGGTTCTGTCCAGCATCTCCAGAGAGCACCGACGGGTGTCTGTTATGTAGCTGGCTTTCCGCTGGTTTCGTGTCCATGGTTATTCTGGTGATACGGAATTTTGGAATGTACTCCGTATATCCCTTGTATTCCGGTTCTAGTACGTGTAAGCGATGGCTTTTACGTTGCCTAATCAGAGCCACGGTGATGCAGCTGTTGTACAGGATACCCGGCGCCTCCACCAAACAATGTCGCGTTGAAATGGAAGCAGGATTGACTTCTAAGGCAGGCTTGTCAACTGAACACAGCACTTATACTGAAAGTAGGTTTATTGTGAACTTAACAAACACGCAGCACTAACTGCCTCTCGGGCAGAGTGCTATGCTATTTATACACTGACAGAATGTACCAGAAATGAGAAAAATAGTTAACATAAGAAACAAGTAGAAATTCCAAGTGAACATAAAAAGCATGTAGAACATTCTGGAAATGTTAATTACAAAGAAATAAATTTTTGCCGGTGGACGGGATTGAACCAGCGAACTTCAGCACCGCAATCGATGACGCCGGCAGTTGCTTAACGTGGGGTCTCACGGCAATGTAATTGGCTCCCAGAGAAACTTAAAGAAACGTAAGTGGTTAAATTAAATGCGTTTTTGTACAATGGTTCAGTGAACGGTGTTACAGCTGTTTTCGATGTATGGCTTTGCGTATGCCAGCAGTAACAGGTACCGCCCGATAATCCGGCATTTTCGGAAAACCGGCACCGGGTCGGTCACGAACGTGCCGGATTATCGAACGTTTACTGTACTTTTCATCTCTTCAGAAGTTTCCTGTCACAAATTACACCACTCACAGAACGCCTTTTAAGCCACGCACTGCTCAGGCGGTTTGAGATTTCTGCTTTCATATTTTCATCAGCATAAATTTTCCAACCCAGGTACTTGAGAGTGCGTGCTGTTGGTTGGTGTTGACAGAGTCGTTTACATATGTCTTAATGTAATGTGGTATGCAGAATTGGAATAACCGAACATCACCCAGTGGAATTTTTTACGATCTCTTAAAGGCTTTTGATTGTGTAAATCTTGGAATTGTTCTAGATTAGCATAAGTATTGTGCAGAGAGTTGAAATAAGCAGTTCACATAATGAGCCAGAAACAGTTAATTCCTCTAACTGGTAAGCTATCAAATCTGGGGTTCCCTAAGGTTTGGTCTTGGGTTGTTTGCTATTCTTAATAAGTACTAGCTTAAACCCGAGGCTCCGCTCGCGTGTTGGTTGATTATGATAGATAAGCTATCGTTCGGTAGTGTATCCTGAGAATGGTTTTGAAGGATGAAATGAAATACAATACCTTATTTAGAAACAAACATTTTTAATCAACTTTCAATAAAATTCTTCCGGGCATGAGACCGCGTCGTCATGACGACAGAAGAATTTTATTGAAAGTGACAACGGCCGTGGAAGCCTACGTTTGCATTTTTAATCAACAATCAAGTAAATAAATACAATTATTCGTATGCTTATCCTTACAGAGAAAGAGCTGAAGACATTGTAGCACGCATAGACCAAAGATATGGTCTGTGGCATCACGTTTCGCTGTTTCTAACCTCCTTTCTATGGAGTCGCAAACGTCGTAGCTGGCCTGCCCGAATTTTTAATGATTTGACGACTTTCAACCACCATATCTTCCACCCCCTTACAACTATCGGCATGGAACTGCTATGGTGTACAATGGAAGACTTCGGACAACAATTACACACAGACCATTCGTTTGCGTTTTGTAGTTTTCTCTGCAGAGCGAAATATTAACACACATACACACACGTAGAATTTTATATATACCGACAGCTTTCCAAGCTAATATATTCCACCCTTTTATCATTATCAACCCTCAAGCAACAATGAAACCAATAAAACCATTTGCAAAGATTAAATATAATTTTCAGAGATTAATTATTGTTCCGCATTTCGTGTTATATTCCTCAAATTTCTAAATATCTATCAGATCGCTATAAAACCGTGCCTAAAACCTTCCTCAGGTATAAATTAGTAACTGTACAAATATTTAAGTCTCTGCGCCTTGTCGTTCGGACGTGATAAGCGTACACCGAACAGCCATACATATTAATATATATAGATAAATAGCTGTCCGATCGCCATAAAACCGTGCCTAAAGCCTTCCCCGGGTAGACATTAGTAACTGTAAAATTTTTTAGCTCTTTATGTATTGTGGGTCAGACGTGATAACCGTACACCGATCAGACATTCACATTTATAGATATAGATTAATGATTGCCATTCTGAAGTTGCTAACCTAGTTCTTTTTGCTGATGATACAAGAATAGTAATCACGCCTCACAAACAGGAATTAACTGATGAAATTGTAAATGATGTCTTTCAGAAAATTATTAAATGGTTTTCTACAAATGGACTCTCATTAAATCCTGCCAAAACCAAGTATATACAGTTTCATACAGTAAACAGTAAGACACCATTAATAAATATAGACAGTAATCTGTAGCTAAGGTAGAATTTTCAAAAACATTAGGTGTTTACATTAATGAGGGATTGAACTGAAAGAAACACACTGAGGATCTGCTGAAACGTTTGAGTTCAGCTACTTAGCCAATCAGGCTCATTGCAAAATTTGGTGATATACATCTCACTAACTTAGTTTACTATGCCTATTTTTTATTCAGTGCTTTCATATTCTTATGAGATCATATTCTCGGGCAATTGACAACTGAGTAAAAAAGTATTCATTGCACAAAAGCGTGTAATCAGAATAATTGCTGGAGTCTACACAAGATAATCCCGCGAACATTTATTTAACCATCTAGGGATCCTGACACTAACTTCACAACAATGTATTCTCTTATGAAATTTGTTATTAACAATCACGCCAAATTCAAAAGTAACTGCAGTGTGCATAGCTACAACAATAGGAGAAAGGGTGATATTCACTATTTAAGGCTAAATGTAATTAAGACACAGAAAGGGGTGAATTCTATTGTCACAAAAGTCTTTGATCACTTACCAAGTAGCATTAAAAGTCTGACAGGTGACCAACTAGTATTTAAAAAGACATTAAAATAATTTCTGAATGGTGGCTTCTTCCGCACTTTAGATGAAATTTCGCTAAAAATACATAAAAAATATAAAAAATAACTTTTTTTTAAATATTGTCGTTTATATGCACTATTTATTGAACTGACACGTTCCATATCATTGCGAAATGTCGTATTTATGATCTATGGAACAAGTATTAATCTAATCTAATTTACCCTGCATATAAAGGTCCAGATCAGTTCTATATTCTGAGGCCAGTAGGAAATCATCAGCTCACAACAACGTCCAAAGTGCTGTTTTCTGCGGGCTTTTTGTCACCGTATCTATAACTGTGTTACATACAAAGCGTTAGAGAACAGCTCCCAGATATACTGCTACGGAAATGTACTATGTGATCAAAAGTATCCGAAAACCAGGCTGAAAACGACTTAAAAGTTTGCGGCGCCTCCCATCGGTAATGCTGGAATCGAATATGGTGTTGGCCCACTCTTAGCCTTGAAGATAGCATAGGTTCAATCAGGTGCTGAAAGGAGTTTTGGGGAACGACAGTCTATTCTTGAGGGAGTGTTGTATTGAGGAGAGGTAGCGATGTAGGTCGGTGAGGCCTGGTAAGAAGTCGTCGTTCCAAAATACTTCAGAGCTGAAACCGTGATTCAAACTTTGGACTTTTGTCTTTCGCGTACAAGCGCTCTACCGTCTGAACTACCCCGGAACGGTTCGCGAACCGTCCTCACAACTTACTTATGCCAGCCAGTACCTCGGCTCCTACTTTCCAAACTTTTCGTCCTCACAACTTTACTTCTGCCCTTACCTCATACCGTGGAGCGCTTGCCCGCAAAAGGTAAAGGTCCCAGGTTCGAATTCCGGTTCCGGCAGACAATTTTAATCTGCAGGAAACTGCATATCAGTGCACTCTCCGCTGCAGAGTGAGACTTTCAAACATCTTTTAGGCTTTGACTACGCCATGTCTCCACCATATCTTTTCTTCCAGGAGTGATAGTCCCGCAAGTTTCACTGGAGAACTTCTGTTAAGTTTGGAAAGTAGGAGGCGAGGTGCAGGCAGAGGTAAAGTTGTGAGGACGGACCGTGAAACTTGCTGGAATAGTTCAGACGGTAGTGCGCTTGCTCGCGAAAGGCAAAGGTCATAGGTTTGAATCACGATTTCGGCACACAATTTTAATCTGCCTGGAAGTTTCATATCACCGCCAACACCGCTGCAGAGTTTCATTCTATCCCAGAGATAGGATTCAACCTGGGACTGTGCAGGCCAGTCCATTACCGGGATATTATTGTCGTGCAACCTCTCTGCCACAGGCCGTGCATTATTAACAGGTTCTGAATCGCGTTGAAATATGCAACCGCAATTCCCGAAATCCTCTTCAACAGTGGGATGCAAAAAGGTACTTAAAATATAAACTTTCTTCTTGAAAATGGCTCTACATCTGAAATAGCGGTGCGAGGTAAATGGATGATAAAAAACTTACAACGACCTGACGGAAATGATTCACACTAAACGAGCTTGAAAGAATTTGTTGTTCCTTTCAATATTTTTCAATACCTTACGGAGGTAACGGCACTTAGTAGTCCAATTCCATAGCCAGTGAAACAACATTGACGTAAATTGAAATTGAAGTTTTCGATTTTCAGTACATCAAGTGTAGCGATAGATCAGCACAGAAAAATGTCACCTTTCAAGGAGAAAAACTGTTCACCATTTAACTTGGTAAATGATGGATCTGGAAGATGATTGGTCTCTAAAGTACGCGTCAGTGCTATTGCAGAAATATTTCAGTCAATCTCAATAAATATTTATTCTCTGCTAAAGTACATTAACATTAATGTTTCAAAATAATTTCTCTCTCACGAAGCATTTCGTTCCCATGTTATTTTATACCAATGAAAGTGCAAAACGCTGTTCTCCGATATTTCTAGCACAACGTTACTGCGTCTTGAACTCGTAAGATATATGACCCCATCCATTATCGTTATCGCAAGCCTTCGAGGAACACACAAATGGTACGATGTTCTTTATGGACTGGCAGTTCGTTCTCTCCCCTGCTGCGTGTTGACAACAACGAAAGAAAAACGATCGCTATGAAGTAATCTGATAGCTGATCAAACAAATATTTTCACACGTTATGAGTTTCCGTCTACATTCAAGTTCGTGTCATCCTTTACACTTCGCGCACTATAAAATGTAAACAGCTAAAGATTAACTTTCAGTAAGAAATTTTATATAGGACAAACGGAACGTAATTTTAGTATTAGATACCACGAGAACACGAAATTAAGTGATAATAACCCATCTACATTTTTCATCCACGTCAAAAACGATAATCACAGTGCAGAAAGAATCGAGGTTGCAATGAAAATTTTACACATCATTCCTAAAGGTCTAATAATGAACACCCTGGAAGAGATAGAAATATATATACACCTTCGACTATAGATACTAACAGACCGGACAAACAGTAGAGCGGCTATACACATGGTGTGGTTCAAACATAGGACCACGTGACTGTTGTCAAATATTAGCCGGATATAATAAATAACTCTACAGTTTTCAAGAAATTCCATCATTTTAAACTAATAATACTTTCACTTGAAATTTAATGTTAGTTCCCTTCACAAAAAGCTCTGTATAATCGTAGGCAAAGCTGTATCGCAGCTGTACACTAACTACCACGTGACTGTTGGCAAAGCAATGGTTTTGCTGCAAAGATGTTGAGGTCATGAAAACGATGTCATGCCCAGTCTACCAGTATCTATGGTGGAAGATATACACACAACACAACACCCTGATTATATTTTAAATGAACAATCTGATTTCTTGACCAAAGACAACGGATAAATACGACCACTAACAAACCACAGACTATCTGACACACATATCGATCACAAAGATTATTAAGTTATCAACTGTATCGCAACATTCCACAGCTATCATATTCAAAAATATCATTGAACGACTGCTAAAAATTATGTTTAACAGTCTCACTTTGCTACAGGCGCAAGGCATTCAGGTCCAACGCCAGGGGTGGATTAGGGGTGTCCCTGGCTACTTCAGAGGCCCAGGGTGCTTTTCGAGTTGACTCCCTACAGGAAGGCTTTTACTTCAGACACCTTTTATAAACGTAAATTTCTCGAAATTGTATGTCACCATTCTGATTTTGGTACGGTCTACACGGGTGGAACCAAACAGGGTGATCGTATTGGTTGCTCTGTCGTGTTCCCCGATGTTGTCCTTCGGATAGGGCTCCCAGAACAGTTCACCGTTTATTACGCGGAACTGTTTGCTATCCTGAGGGCACTAGATCAGATAAGAAGACATGATGAAGTTCGTGATCTGTTCAGACTCCCAAAGTGCCCTCCTGGCTATCGACCAAATGTACCCATCAGATCGGATGGTGCAGGATATACAGGACGCTCTCCTTCCACTGCAAGAACGCCACAAGGAGATCATCTTCTGTTGGGTTCCTGGGCACACTGGGATCCGGGGAAACGAGCTTGCCATCTTCAGTCCGTCCATGGCGTACTTCCTTCCGCCCTCGACGAGCTGAGGAAGTCGCCCTCACTCACCTTAGAATTGGACACTGCCCGCTAACACATGGTTTATTTTTTTTATTTATTTATTTTTTTTTTTTTTTTTTTTTTTTTTTTTTTTTTTTTTTTTTTTTTTTTTTTTGCGTCGTGAGGAACCCCAGAGTGTAACAGATGTCGGACACAATTGTCGATACGACATATTTTAACTGAATGCCATTTATACGCTTGTATGAGGACAACGTTAGGTCTCTCACAGGACCTGAAATCTATTTTACGTGACGATGAGGCGTCCGTGGATCGTGTCCTAAGATTTTGTACAACATCTGTTCTTCCCAAAATATTGGGAGTACGATTTTAATGTGTGAAAGAGTGGCTCGGTCACTCTTTAAGTAGTCACCGCGCCCCATACATCTATCAAACTTTTACGCCCGTATGCAGCCCTTTTCTTTGAACCGTCTTTTAACTTCAATTGTACATTTAAATCTGTAATGTCCATATGACTGGAACCATTTTTCTTCCCATCTGTTTACATTAGCATACGGGCGCTGATGAACTCGCTGTTGAGCGCCCTAAAACGCCAATCATCATCATCATCATCATCATCATCATCATAACCCACAGATCACACACATTTAAACACAGTATAAATTAATAAATACCGTAGCAACTGCCATCTGTAAACATTTAACATCTTTGGCCAACTATCAGAACATCAAGATAAAAAATATTAAAATTTATGTAACGATATTTGTATAGTATTGCATAAGTGTGACACAAGTTCACGTTATTGTTAAATAAACAGCAAGACATTGTCCAAGGATGTCTCATGGTCGTAAGTAAAATTAACTTTATATCAAAAAAACAAACGTAACTTAAAAGTATATATAACAAAAGGATGATTATTACATAAAATTTTGTGTATTTTGCAGATTGTCTGACGATGGCTATTTGTGCCGAAATGGGTCCACAACAACATTATAATAAAAAAACTTTAAAGCAGGCATATTGGTATAATTATATGATGTCTCTTACAGCTAAAGATTACTTGCCTACTCGACCTATAGTAAATTTCGTCCTAAATGTCTTAGCCAGATGCTGCCCCAGGGTTTTTGCCGCACTGTGCGAAGATTTCATTAGACTTTTTCTCACAAGATAATTCGTATAGAATGTCATATTTTCAGAATTCACAGTCATGCGTCTCTTGGCCGTGAATTTCTCATTCAGATCGAAGCAACGTCAGTGTTACATTTGCGATGCAATACATTTTAAGCCGTAACTCCAAAATTAATATGTCAACAAGATAAATTTATGCAATGCTACGGTGTCTGTTCACTTCGGACATGTGTTTAAGAACATACACTATTTGTTGACATTAATGGCCGCAATTGTACAAATTCGAAATATTTAAACATTTCGACCCTTTCAGGGCATTGAAATATTTGCGATGCACCGGGATCCGGATCCGGGTTTCCAGCTTCGGGCCAGCGGTCGCCTAAACCAGTTTTTCTATCCAGGCCAAGCCCCCACTATCCCGTAAGCGGCCGACTGCGTACAGCGGACAAATTGAAGGCAGCCTCGACGACAATTGTGATGGCAAACTTTGGCGCGAACTTTAAATGTGCGTAATACTCTTTTGATTAGACAGAGTATTCATTTGAGTTAAGTCGCGAAAACTATGTCTAATTGAAATATATAACTACAAAACAGCTCCAGACTCCTTGAATATATAGCAGCTATGGGTTGTGGGTAAATATACTACTCATAAAGTGTAGAAATAGGCCAACAGCGTTTCCTCTTCCTAACGAAATCGAACTATAACATGTAGATTTTTAGCGTTCTAAGTGCACCATATGATTGGAATTTATCGCCAGAAACGATTTTTTGGCACTTTCTCAGTATATTCTACGATTGTGAAACTTTTGTACAAACATTAATTTCGGAACAGTTTCACAAATGTTCAAATGTTTGTAAATCTATCGGACCAAACTGCGTGGTCATCAGTCCGTAGCTTACAAACTACTTAAACCTAGGTAAACTAACCTATGGACAAACACACACACCTATGCCCCAGGAAGGGCTCGAACCTCCACGGCGAGCAACCGCGCGCTCCGCAGCGAGCTGCTTTAGACCGCTCGGCTACTCCACCGCGGCCGAGTTTCACACTTTACGTCTTTGCATTAGTGCTGTATTCTCTTAAATTTAGATATTTCATAGCATCAGAAAATGAAACAGTACTGCCTGAAACAGCTAATGATAAAATTGATGGTGAAATTGAAATATTCCATCAGATACATAACTAAAAAGAGCGTATTTATCTTGTGAATACAGCAATCAGCTACTACCAAATTCTTTTAAGAACACGAAGTATGCCATAACCTTTTCTTAACGAATGCATCTAACTTTAGCATTAGGGTATGTAGCAAAAATATGAGCATTTTTAATGCTGTAAGCCAAATACATTGCAGTAGCGTGAACAGATCGAAAGTCAACAACTTTTGTCATAGGATTCAACTTCACAAAGTGAATCCGGTGTGGCTAATTGTCATCCATATATGGAACTATACACAGTTCTGCAAACCCCTTTCAGTTCTTATACCTATGTGAAAAGCAGGTTACCTTTAAATTCTGTGTTACAAGTTGCTAATATCAATATCATGAACAAAAATTCGAACTGCAGTGAGGCAACTAATCTCGTGACCCCCATAGTTATTTTAAACAATCGGTGCCCAGCATTGAATTCATCTCTCTGCCTTCGTTGGTATGGCAGCTGATGACCGCAGGAGTGGGAGAAGTGGTTTATTGTCTGTTTGTAAGATGAAACGCTTGCCATATACATAATCATGGAATTTTGTTAATCTTAAAACCATTTCTAGGGCCTCTTTCTCACTCGGGCTGTAGTTTTTCTGAACCGAGTTGAGTGTCATGGATACAAATGCCATTGACCGCAACAAAGCGTCGACAACGTGCGAAAGGATTGCGCCTACTCCACAGTGGGAAGCGTCTGTTGCTGGCACTAAAGGCTTTCCAGGGTCGTCCATGCTGAGGCAGCTTGTCTTGATGAACGCCTTGGCACATTATTCCCCTTAGGAGTAAACTATTTAAGGGCTCCGAAATAGCTCCTGCATGCGGAATGAAACTCCTGTAGTAATTCAGTTTGCCAAGGACTGAGTTTAATTGTGAAGTGTCCTAGGCTGGGGGTTTATAATGGTTTCCACGTGTTCCTGAGTAGAATGAAGCCCGGAAGCACTGAACAACATGAATTACTCCAAACTCGCATTTATCGATGTTACTGGAGCTACTTGGAAGACCGCGGACAACTAGTGTAGGCTTTTGACCAGGTCATCTTTATTCCTGCCGGGCACTATGATGTCATCAAGGTAGTTATCTGACATTGGAACGTTTTTGATGAGCTGTTCCACATAACGTTGGAATATAGCTGTTCGGATATGCTTAAGGATAAAACACACACACACACGCACACACACACACACACACACATGTCCAAGGGAGGTCTCATACCTTCGACGGGCACCACCGTGCCATCCGTGGATGGCTTGGTGCCTTAACACGTTCGCTGCCGTTCACGCTCTGGCGCGTGTAAACGTTACTTGAGTCAGGTGCCGCTCACGCTGTGGCGCGTGCTGCGACCTAGCATCCTATTATGGGTTGTTGTAAACTGGCATCGCCTAATAAAGCTGTATACTCTAGTAGAAACTCAGGGAAGAGTATAAGTGATATGCACACGTACGTGGTTCCAGATTTCCGCATTTGCGTTACCGGCTACGAGCCACACACGTTTCTCATGATGTCATAATAGATTTATGTACTGTTTATATTGTTCATTTGTTGTTTTCAAAAAATACAAATGCAAATAAAGAACCATATCAAAAAACTAAAAACTAAAACCAAAACATTCAGTGGCTCAAAACTATGAAAAGATACTGTCAAAATACGATCACGCGCCAGAGCGTGAAGTGGCACCTAGCATCATCGCTCCAGAGCGTGAACGGCAGCGAACGTATTAAACTCGGCTGTTGGTTCCACATCTCCTTCTGAAATACTTGTCAGATTTTAACCTAACTTGGTGCGCATATTTGTTACTACTCGACAACTCTGTGAGGGTAAAACCACCTACATCTATATCATCTACGGAGATACTTTGCAAATCACATTTAAGTGCCTGGGCCGCGGTGAATTAGCCGTGCGTACTGGGGCGCCGTGCTGCGGTGCGCGCGGCCGATCGCCGTCGGGGGTTCAAGACGTGTTTGTTTTGTCCTTAGGTTAGTTTACCTTAGTTTAAGTAATTTGTAAGCTACGGACTAATGACCATGCAGTTGAGTCCGATAGATTTACAAACATTAAGTGCCTGTCAGAGGGTTCATTAACCACTTTCATAATCTTTCTCTTCCGTTACATTCCATAAGATCGTGCGGAAAGAAAGACAACAAAATCGTTTCTTTTCGATCTGATTTATTTTATTGAGATGGTCGTGTCTCCCCATGTAGGTGGGTACTAGCAAAATATTTTCACATTCAGAAGTAAAAGTCGGCGATTGAAATTTCGCAAATAGATCTCGCCGGAACGAATAACGTCGTTCTTTTAACGATTTACACCTCAAATCGTGCAACATTTCCGTGACGCTTGCCCCCTACGAGAATTCAGGGTATGTGACGTCGTAGACATTGAAATTCACCAGAAACTACCACATCTTGCGGCAACGTTCGCGTCTTCCCGTAAACTCATGAGCAGATTTCAACTAGATTTAATATTAAAAATATTCTTTACTGTAAGACAACATTCGCAATGGGAGAAAATTCGCCACTACACATTGTTCAGGAGACATGACGTCATAAACAATGAGAGTCACAAAAAACTTTCCCCTCAAGTGACGTAACTTTATTCGTCCACTATTTGAGGTTGATAGCACTTACTGCGATTTACTGCAAACCTTATACCTAATTTCAAACCTTTGAAAATCCGTTGCTCGCTGACAGCGCCTGTAAAATGATGAAAGGTTGAAAGTTTATCGCATACTATTTTTCCGATGTTTATGCAATAAAACTACGGCGTTCGGTAAGACGTTACAGTTTATTACTTCTATACTACTAGGTGCATTCCGAGATACCGCGGCGGAATAGCCGAGCGCACTGAGGTGCCGTGATGTGGCGCGCATAGCTGTTGGCCATCGGAGGTTCGATTCTTCCCTTGGGCATGGGCGTATGTGTTGTCCTTAGGTTAGTTTATCTTAGTTTGAGTAGTTTGTAAGCTAGAGACTAATATCCAAGCATTTAAGTCACATAGAGATACAAACATTTGAAAATTTAGTCAGAGACAATTTGCAAGAACCATTCCAACATACTAGGGTTTCAATTTATTACGTCTGCACTGCGATCGGCATGCGGGACATACTTTGCAGACAATATTTAAATATATAACAGTGGATGTAGCTTCGATATTGTAGCGTAGCACAACAAAAAGTTCAGATGATATGACGTCAAAACAATGAAATGCGTGAAAATCCACAAATTTTTACTGATATGAGTAGTAATAGCCATAATATGTTTAAAAAAATGCATATTGTCAACCATCAGCTGTTTATCAGAAGTTAACGCAATCAAAACAAAGGTAATGAAATTTAGGCGAGGAGGCACTGTGAACAAGAAAGACAACTTAAAATACGTAAATGCCCGTCTGGAACTTGCCAACTGCCACAGATCTCTGGGTGTATACAAGCCCTTCACCAAGCATTACCAGGAAAGAGGCAAAACAGCAATAAATGCCACTTTTGAAATCAATGATGTCGAAAATCTATCAATTAAAACTGCAATAAGACTGTTTCACATTAATTTATCGCCAATAGCGTGCTAGGCAAATGCCACAATCTGGACTCTGTTAAACGTTGCAAATCTGAAAAAAGTTGGAGCAGTCAAATCCATCTTCCAACGGAAAGTAGTTAGGATACCTAGAAAAGCAAGAACTGGAATAGTTTATCATTTGGTCAACACTGACTTCTCCATAAGGGAAATTGCATCAATACACAAACTGTCGTACACCACAGCCTATGAAGTGCACATAACAGTAACAACTGGAAAAGCTGAAGATATAGTTCAAAAATTCTTCTTGACCCTAGCGATGAATACTGAAGACTGGAAGGAGCCAAACTTTTCCTTGTGGCACGTGGTTACGAGGAGTGCTGAACATGGATTTCACTACAGAATATGAATCCAGAAAGGGTTTTATCTCGCATCGAATTTGTGGCCAACGACGTGGTCAGTACCATTTAATTGACTGTACGTTGTTGTTGTCTTCAGTACGCAAACTGGTTTGATGCAGCTCTCCATGCTACCCTGTCCTGTACGAGTCTCTTCATCTGAGAATAAGTTCGGCAATGTACAACCTTTTGAATCTGCTTACTGTATTCGTCTCTCGGCCTCCCTCTACGATTTTACCCCACGCACTCCCTCTAAGTTGACGATTCCTTGATGTCTCAGAATGTCTCCCACCAATCTATCCCTTCTCTTCGTCACGATATGCCACAAACTCCTTTACTCCCCAATTCTCCCCAATTCTGTTAAGCACCTCCACATTAGTTACATGATCTACCCATGTAATTTTCATCATTCACCTGTAGCACCACATTTCAAAAGCTTCTGTCATCTTTTTGTCTGAACTCCTTATCGTCCACGTTTCACTGCCATACAACGCTACACTCCAGACAAATGCTTTCAGAAAGGACTTCCTAACACTTAAATTAATATTGGATGCCAACAAATTTAGCTTCTTCAAATGTTCAAATGTTTCTAAATCTATCGGACCAAACTGCGTGGTCATCAGTCCGTAGCTTACAAACTACTTAAACCTAGGTAAACTAACCTAAGGACAACACACACACACCCATGCCCTAGGGAGGACTCGAACCTCCAATACGACCAACCGTGCGCTCCGCAGCGAGACGCTTTAGACCGCTCGGCTACTCCACCGCGGCTTAGCTTCTTCAGAAACGCTTTTCTTCCCATAGTCATTCTGCATTTTATATCTTCTTTACTTCTGTCATCACAAGTTATCTTGCTACCCAAGTAACAAAACTCATCTACTACTTTTATTGCCTCAATACCTAATCTAATTCCATCAGCATCGCCTGACTATCTGACACTACATTCTATTATCCTTGTTTTACTCTTGTTGATGTTCATCTTATACCCTCTTTTCAAGACACAGCCCATTTCATTTAATTGCTCTTCCAGATCCTCTGCAGTCTCTGACAAAATTACTATGTCATCGACAAACCGCAAAGTTTCTGTTGCTTCTCCCTGAACTTCAATTTCCTCACCAAATTTCTCCTTCCATTCCTTCACTGCTTGCTCAATGTACAGATTGAACAACATTGGGGAAAGGCTACAACCCTGTCTTACTCCCTTTCCAATCTCTGCGTCCCTTACATGCCCTTCGACTCAAATAACCGCTGTCTGGTTTTTGTAGGAATATAATTCTTCGCTTCCTATATTTTACCCCTGTTACCTTCAGAATTTGAAAGAGTTTATTCTAGTCGACATTGTCAATAGCTTTATCCAAAGCTACAAATGCTAAATACGTAGGCTTGCCTTTCCGCAGCCTAAGATAAGTAATGTGAGTATTGGCTCCATTGTTCCTACATTTCTCCTAAATCCAAACTGATCTTCCCCAAGTATGGATTCTCCAAGTTTCTCCATCCGTCTGTAAATAATTCGTGTTAGTATTTTGCAACCATACACTGATAGTTCTGTAATTTTCACATTTGCCTGCACTTGCTTTCTTTGGAATTGGAATTACTATATTCTTCTTGAAGTCGGAGGGTATTCCCTCTGTCCCATACATCTTGCATACCAGATGGAACAATTTCTTCATAACTGGTTGTCCTAAGGATATCAGCACTTCAGATGGAATATCATATATTCTAAGGGCTTTGTTTAGACTCAGATCTTTCAGTGCTCTGTCATTCTCGCAGTATCATAAATCCTATCTCCTCTTCCTCCACTTCTTCTTCCATTTCTAGAATAATACCTTGAAGTTTATATCCTTTGTACAGGCCTTCTATATATTCTTTCCACATTTCAGCTTTCTTTACTTTGCTTAGTACTGGTTTTCCGTCTGAGTTCTTGATATTCATACAGCTAAACTCTGACCATAACTTATTCCTCATGAATTGTAGGCTGAAACTGAAAAAATACTGCAGAAAGGTAGGAAAATAAGGAGTTGGGACCTGGATAAACTGAAGGCAGCAGAGGACAAAATAGGTAGGAAGGCAAGACCTACAAAAAAAACCTTGGATATCACAGGACATACTAAATTTAATCGATGAAAGGAGAAAATATAAAAAGGCAGTAAATGAAAAAGGCAAAACGGAGTACAGACAACTAAGAAATTAGATTGACAGGAAGTGCAAAATGGCTACGTAGAGGTAGGTGCCTAGACGGCAAATGCAAGGATGTAGAAGAATGTATAAAAAGAGTAAAAATAGATACATCCTACAGGAAAATAAAATACATATTTGGAGATAAGAAAAACAGCTCCATGAATATCAAGAACACAGATGGAAAACCAGTTCTCAGCAAAGAAGGGAAAGCTGAAAGGTGGAAAGAGTATATAGAGAGGCTCTACGAAGGAAATGAACTTAGAGGCAATATTGTAGGAAGGGGAGAAGAAATAGATGAGGATGAAATAGTGTAACGTATTCGATAATCTATGGCTGGAGTTGTCATGTGTGAACTATGTCCTTGGTTAGGAATATATATGACAGAAATTAATTATCTTGGGTCGCCACCATTTTTATCCAAAATATGGAAAATTAAAATGTTACTGATCAGCTATGACGTGATCATAGATTCAAACATATAATAAATATTCCTACTCTATTGCAGTGTATTAGTTGTACCAAACAAAACAAAATGTACTTGAAAAATTATTGGTAAACTGTGGAATTTAACTATTCTGTTTCCCCTCCAAAATAGTGACAAAGGAACGTTCTGAAATGAAAGACGATCTGCTCAAAATCAATTTATTATAACTAAACATTCAGATGACATTTCCTATCATGTAAAAAAAAAAAAAAAAAAAAAAAAAAAAAAAAAAAAAAAAAAAAAAAGATAATGGTATTCACACAATCTTTTACAAATTTTAATACACTGAGACACAAAAAATGACTGGCTAAGTGGCTAAGTCAAAGGTCGGAGGTTTTGCAAAACAGAATTCTATTATATTTGTTATACAGGGGCTTGAAATTATCATTAACCCTATGCTCCCCAGAGTAAATAGGCAGATTTCAAAAGAATAAAATGTGGGACAGAATCCAACAAGTCTGATTCATATAACCCTCCAGCAAGTGCGTCACCT
This sequence comes from Locusta migratoria, assembly GCA_026315105.1. Taxonomy (NCBI): domain Eukaryota; kingdom Metazoa; phylum Arthropoda; class Insecta; order Orthoptera; family Acrididae; genus Locusta; species Locusta migratoria. The sequence continues at coordinate 384,616,871 of CM048750.1, read as the reverse complement.
TACCCACACAGATGATCATTGACGGCAGCGTCTCAGGCTCGCAGGCAGCAGGCGGTGAGAGCGGATGGGCTGAAATTATTTATCCGACCGTAATTGCTGCGACCTGTTAAGCAGGGTCGACATGTAACGTAACACAGCGTCACTGGCGTCGGCATTGCTAGGCAGTTGCTGTGCGATTCTATCACGCTAGTAGACTAATCAATATTTTGCATAGGTGACACAAAGCCCACTTGGCACAAATCGATCAGTCACTTGCGTAATAAGATCTGTAAAAACAATGCCCGATTCGCAAAGGCGCGAATGCTCAAATAGAGACTTCTAGCAAAACGAAAACTAAACTGTGGTCGCTCACAGCGTAACCACAGGACAATGTAACCGCGAAGTAAACACAAGTTCTACAAGGTCCGAATCTTTGGAATCACACACAAGTCTAACCAGAGGACCGTTTAAGACGATGTCCTCCCCGCGAATCTAAACGGAGTATTCCGTGTCTCCCGAGGTCTGTACACTTCGGACGCTGAAACAGGAGTCTCGCGTGGTCCGTACACTTCGGACACTCAGACACGAGTGACTGTCCCTCCTCTTGCTCTGCCGCAGCTCACGGCAAGTGACGGCGGCCACACCCACACGTGAAAAGACGCACCAATATCTGCTAACGGCTAATAGTCAAACCTATCGGAAGGCGTAGCGCCGTTGACAAATTGTTCAGCTGTCATACTAAAATACTCTGCCGAATCAGGACGCGTTCTCTGCGGCTGCCAAGAGGCTCCGCCCACGCCACCAACGCTTCCCGCGGATTTCACCGTTCCCAGGGTGAATGCCCTGCAAGAAATTTCACACGACCTAAAAATGTTAACGTTGTGCTATATATATATAGAGCCGCTGGAACCAAACACCTGGGGTGCCAGACGGGCAGAAAGCTTTCCTCTCAAACTAACCATTTGTCACACTAACTGTGTTCAAACTCTGCTGCTTTCTAGGAAGTTTTTTTAGATAACGCCTAAGGGCAATACGTCTCCATAAACAGCCCGGGGCCCAGAGCTCTCTGCTATTGTTCGGCAAATTCCTCTCTTGCGAAACGGCCGAATGACTAAAAAGGCAGTCCCCGCTATCGCCCACCGTAAACCGCGGGCCAGCATTGTAAAGCATTCCACACACTCTGCCACCTGTAGCGTCGGCGCCATACAGGTCAAGCCAGCCCCTCTCGTCCATCCCCGAAGGCGAGCGAAAGTTGGTGGGAGGGAGAGACCCCCAAAGCGACTCTGCTCTTCGCGGCTTGGCCGTGCCCAAAACGTAAAACCACTTTTTAGCAGCCAAGCTGCGCCAATAAACATTAAAATCCCGAAATTTTCATATAAGCATAGAATGTACTACAATCCCAGGAGCCCATCACCCCTGATTTGTCCCCAAAGGCACAGAAATCAAAATAAATAAAGGTCTACAAACAAAAATGTTACATATTTCAATAATTAGCGTAAAGAGAAAGGTATAGTAACACAAGGTTAGTATGAAAAAAAATAGACTAATTACAGCCCCCGTCTCACAATAGGAGATACTATACTGAGAGATGAATCTGACAGAGCACTGAAAGACCTAAGTCTAAACAAGATCCCTGGAGTAGATGACATCCGCTCTGAGCTACTGATGTCTCTGGGAGAACCAGCCATGACAAAACTGTTTCATGTGGTGTGTAATATGTATTAAACAGGCGAAGTACCCTCAGACTTTAAGAAAAATGTTATAATTCCAATTCCAAAGAAAGCAGGCGCAGACAGGTCTGAAAGCTACAGAACCATCAGTTTAATAAGTCATGGTTGCAAAATATTAACACGAATTGTTTATAGAAGGATGGAAAAGCTGGTAGAAGCCGACCTCGGGACGGATCAGTTTGGGTTCAGGAGAAACGTAGGAACATGGAAGGCAATACTCACATTACGGCTTATCCTAGAAGATAGATTAAGAAAAGGCAAACCTACATATCTAGCTTTTGTAGATTTGGAGAAGGCTTTTGACAATGTTGATTAGAATAAACTCTTTCTAGTTCTGAAGCAAGCAGGAGTAAAATATAGGGAGCGTAAGGTTATTTACAACTTGCACAAAAACCAGACAGCGGTTGTCAGAGTTGATGGGCATGAAAGGGATGCAGTGGTTGGGAAGGGAGTAAGACAGGGTTGTAGCCTTTCTCCAATGTTATTCAATTTGTACTTTGAGCAAACTCTAAAGGAAAGCAAGGAGGAATTATAGTTCAGGGTGAAGAATTAAAAACATCGCGTTTTGACGACGACATAGTAATTCTGTCAGAGACAGCAAAGGACCTGTAAGAGCAGTTGAATGGAATGGACAGTGTGCTGAAAGGTGCATATAAGATGAACACTAACAAGAGCAAAACTAGGGTAATGGAGTGTAGTCTAAGAAAGTCAGGTGATGCTGAAGGAATTAGATTAGGTAAGTAAACAATGAAGGAGGTAAATGAGTTTTGTCATTTGGGCCGTAAAAAAGAGAGAGAGAGGTAGAGAGAGAGAGAGAGAGAGAGAGAGAGAGAGAGAGAGAGAGAGAGAGAGAGATGGTCGCAGTACAGAGGATATAAAATGCAGAATGACAATGAGTAGAAAAGCGTTCTTGAAAAAGGGAAATTTGTTAACATCGAATATTGATTTAAGCCTAAGCAAGTCCTTTCTTAAGGCATTTGTGTGGGGTGTTGCCCTGTATGGGAGTGAAACATGGACAAGAAACAGTGCAGACAGGAAGAGGATAGAGGCTTTTGAAATGTGGTGCTACAGAATAATGCTGAAGATTAGATGGGTGGATCGCATAACTAATGAGGAGGTACTGAACAAAATTGGGGCTAAAAGGAATTTCTAGCATACCTTGACTAAAAGAAGGGATCGATTGGTAGGACACATTCTTAGACATCAAGGAATTGTAGCTGCGGTGGAGTAGCCGAGCGGTCTAAAGCATCTCGCTGCGGAGCGCGCGGTTGCTCGCCGTGGAGGTTCGAGTCCTCCCTGGGGCATGGTTGTATGTGTTTTTCCGTAGGTTAGTTTACCTAGGTTTAAGTAGTTTGTAAGCTACGGACTGATGACCACGCAGTTTGGTCCGATAGATTTACACACATTTTTTAAGGAATTGTGAATTTAGCGTTGAAGTGTGTGCGGTAAAAAACGCAGAGGAAGACCAAGAGATGGATACAGTAAGCAGATTCAGACAGATGTAGGTTGCCGTTCTTATGTCGAGTTGAAGAGGCTTGCTCATGATAGGGGATTGTGGAGAGCTGTATCAAACCAGTCTCCGGACTGAAGACCACAACAACAACAACAACAACAACAAGTTTAGGTATCGATGATCACTGCAGTAAAGTCCCGTAACTTCATAAACATTTGAACATTTAAGAAGAAAATGCGTCATAAATTTACAATTTTTCCAACTGAGCTTAGTAAAATTTCCTGCATAAAAATTGCCTCACAAGGCAAAAAGCGGTTAGTAAGGAGATTTTAGTCCTAATATAGACTTACTAATTTGAAACACTCCTTGCTGCGAGAAAAGACCCATGGTATCGCTTTAGAAAAGTACGACGTACTTTTTGGTTGCACGAATTAAAAGACCACGCACTTGCAAAAGAATCTTTACAGGTGACCGCCAGGTTGTTATTTGCCGCTGGGAGATTCAGGTGTTTAAGGCAACACCTTGTAGACGAAACACCACCCGTAATACTTTTTTAGCCTGCAGATTTATGGCAGTATGTGTTTAGTACTTAATGCCGCTCTCTGCCAGCGGCTGACAATGTAAATGGCTGTTAATGACAGTGAGAAAGAAAAACATTCTGCTGGCTTATTTATCAGAAAGCGGCGATGAAAAACGAGTTCCAGGAACACGACACGCCTCCCGGGAATTTAACACAGAGGGCTGTGGAAATCCCATTGTCACGGCTTTTATAACAGGTTGTTTCATTTTTTTTTTTTTTTTTCAGATCATATGATTCATTACTCTGCAATATAGCGTACTGAAATACTGTTTTAAAAATCAACATATTGCACCAAATGTATTGTTACACCATATACGAAATACAGTAATAGTCCAAACTATAATGGATGCGTTTAGAAGTTCATGTTTAATCTTTGTTGTTGTTCCGGTATCAGTCTGGAGACTGGTTTGATGCAGCTATCCACCCTACACTATCCTGATCAACAGTTTTCCTCATATGAACGCCAACCCACATCCATTTGAATCTGTTTACTGTATTCGTCTGTTGGTTTTCCTCTGCGAATTTTACGCTACACGCTTCCCTCCAACGTTAATTTCGCGATTTCTTGACGCCAAAGAAAGTTTCCTATCAATCGACCCCTTCTTTTAGTCAAAAATTTCTTCTTTCTTCAATTCTGTTCAGTACCTTCTCATTCATTTATCCTCTTCCTGTCTAACTATTTATCGTCCATATATAACCCCCGTAGGTGGCAACATTCCACGCAAACGACTTCAGAAAAGAAATCCTTACAGTTAAATACGATGTTAACAAATTTCTCTCTTTCAAAACCGCTCCGCCCATTTTCATTACGTATTTTATATCTTCTGTACTGCGACTATGATATGTTATTTTACTGCTCATCTATCACTTTAATTGTTTCGATACCTTATCTAAATCCTTTAATATTACCTGTTGTTCTTAAACTGCATTTGATTACCTTTGTTTTGCTCTTGTTACTGTTAATCTCATACTCTCGCTGATGGAATTACAATACCGTCGGATAAACGCAATAATTTTATTTCTTCACCCTGATCTTTAATTCCTTCTCCAAATTTCTCCTTCCTTTCGTTTACATTTTGTCACTGTACAAACAAATTGTCCCATAAGCTGAACAAATATTTGATTTTTTACAGTGTAGGTTTGCCATTGCTTGATCTATCTTCTAAAAATAAATAATTATTTTGCTAGCATGACATATTAGACCGATTGTTCTGTAGCATTCACTTCTGTGTGCTCCTGTTTTCTTTCTAATGGGGGTTATTACATTTTTTTCTGAAAGTCTGATGGTATTTGGCCTCACTCATACATCTTAAGCATCAGGTGAAATTGTTTTGTCATGGTTAGTTCTCCCAGAGACTTCTGTAGCTCTGAGAGAATGGGGTCTACTCCAAGGGCCTTCTTTCGACTTAGGTCTTTCAGTGCTCTGTCAAATTCGTCTCTCAGAATAGTGTCTCCCATTTCATCTACTTCCTCTTCCTAAAATATGGCCTCGAAGTTCATTTCCTTCGTAAAGCCCCTCTCTATAGTCCTTCCACCTTCTTTTCATTGCTGAAAACTGTTTTCCCATCTGATTTCTTGATATTCATACATCTGCTTTTCTGGTCTCCAAATGTTTCTCCTTCTACTTTTTTTCCCTTAGGTGGTATTTATTTTTCCCCTATTTGTACATTCTTCTACGGACTTGCATTTGCCTTCTAACCACTCCTGCTTATCTATTTTGCACGTCCTGTGAATCTCATTTTTTTATTTGACTGTACTCTATTTTGCTTTCATTTACTGAATTTATACCGAATTTTTCGACTATAGTGGTGAAGATTACCGCCGCTTCTCCAGTTTGTCTACAAGCGGACGGCTGAGTTCGGCGGGGATGGACCGTCTGCCTTACCAGCAAGTGTGGTTTCCCGACTCTGGAACGCTATCCCTATGTGTTATTCTGGCTGTTACTAGTTGAGGCCGGCCGCGGTGGCTGCGGGGACTGAGGCGCTCCAGTCACGGTCTGCACGACCACTACGGTCGGGGGTTCGAATCCCCCCTCGGGCATGGATATTTGTGCCGTCCTTCGTGTTAGCTAGTTCGTAAGTTGTTTGTAAGTTTAGGGACTGATGACCCCGTAGTTACGTCCCATAAGCTTAACAAACATTTGAACATTTTTGATTTACTATTTGAGTGTTACTAAGTTACCTAACTGGTGAATCTTTTGTCCCCCCTGCAAGTCATTGTTCTAGCTTTTCCCTAAAATAGTTTAATTCAGAGAACCCTTGTGGGAAATGGTTTCACACGCCTATAACTAATGTCTTTGAGCCTCTTACGTTTCGTGTATTTTCTGGCGTCCAAATTTAGGTTTTTCGTGTTTGTATTTTTGATGTCTTCCATAGTAATAGTTGGCACTGTGTGTTACAGAGCCAGATTCTGTTTTGGCTGTGGCTATTGTGGTGGTGCCCGTTGCTGGCGTGCTTAGTGGGACTGTTGACTGTTTCGTTCGAGCGGGTGCGCTGGGTGCGGGGACAGTTCCGTTTACCGGATTGGCTGCCGTCCGTGTGCTCCTGTGGCTGAAAGTTCGTCAGTTGGACTTCTGCCTTAAGTTACGCGATTCTATATGTTTAAATCGTTTAAAGTTTTCACTAAAGTGGACCCGTATTGTGAAATTCTGCTGTCTTAAAAGGGCGCCAGAATTTGTTTCTTGCTTCAGGATTTCAGGTGATTCCTGTAGTGTAGCTCTTGTAGCGAGTTTCGCGATACCAGAGGCTCTGTGCGCTTTCTGGCTTAAAGTGGCTTGCCACGTAAATTTTTGTAAAGTACTGAACCAAATAATTTAATTACGTAAGTAAGTCAACTGATTGTACCTCTTTAAGGTACGACATACGTACATTAGTTGTTCAAATTTATTGTTTTTCTTAAAAGCGTAAATGAGTTAATGGAAACTTATTTAGATTGTAAAAGAGTGTGGATTTTTTTTTCTGCTTACATTTGTCTGTTGTTGTAAAAGCTATTTTTCGGGTTGAATTATCTTTGGACCCTTTCGTTTACTGTATGATTTTAGAATTCAATTTTATTTGTTTTTTAAAGTATTTTTAGGAATTGCTTTTCCTAAAATTGTTACATCTATTTAAATACATTGTGGGTCTCAGTGAAATATGTTCAATACAATCCTTGGACAGCCCTTCCACCTTTCCTGCTCTAAAGTTTGTTAATCTACTGCTCTCTGGTCAGGTGTTCCGTAATTGACGGTATCACAATGTATTCAGGAAAGCCAAAAAGGAGTTATGTAATGTTGCTTGTCGATTGCAAAAGAACCTGAAGATGGCAATATAAAGCTAGCGGTCTCAAGAACAAAATCGTAAACCCTACTTATGGAAGCAAACAGATGACTACTTTCTGCGTAGTTTGTATTGTGGTAGTCATGTTGAAGCTTTGGAATCTCGCAGTATATTTTGGGCATGTTTGGTGTGTACCTAAATACTAAAAACTATCTTCCTACAAGAAGCTTTGAAGGACTACGGAATTTGTGGTAGCTACACATTGATTTCGTTAATTCTAGGTGAACGAGACCTGGATCACCTCGAACTATTGAAATTTACGTGTGAAAAAGAAGAAAATCGACCTTGAAAAGATTACAGATGTCAAAAATATGACCTTCTTTAAAATAAAGTCTTTAAATGGTCGTTTTCATTGGCAACCTGAGGGTCTTTAACTCTTTTCACTATTTACTTCGTGTTATAATAGTACCCGCAGCTGTTATTTTGTTTTATGCCGGCCGCGGTGACCGAGTGGTCTGTGGCGTGCCAGTCACAGTCTGCACGGCCGCTGCGTTCGGGGGTTCGAATCCACCCTCGGGAATGTATGTTTGTGCCGTCTTTGGTATAAGCTAGTTCATAAGTAGTTTGTAAGTTTAGGGACTCATGACCCCGTAGTTAAGTCCCATAAGCTCTACAAACATTTGGACATTTTTTTTTGTTTTGTTTTATGACGGTCGTATTTGCGGGAAACTCGTAATTCCAAGACACTAAACAGCGCGAGACTTCACTGTATCGAGTTCACTTTACTTATTGTGTAAATTCCTTTTTATTATTATTATTTTTTTATTTATTTATTTATTTATTTATTTTTTTAAGGTAGAAAATGTCACAATGAGGAGAGAAGAATCCAATTTGGAAGTAATTTACCTAAAGCATCGCCGATTTGTCTAAACCTTTTCGTCTCCCTTGTTATCTCCTACGGACATCTGGTTAGGCTTACACACACTCATGAAGGCTTAGGACAGGGAGGAGATTTAAAATAATGAGAAACTGAATATTTGTGGTAGGAGAGAGTAGTACACAGTGAAACAAAAATTACCCTTTTGATTATTTCGTATAAAATACTAGTCTCAAAACAAATTTTCTTTTTTTACTTGAAAGAACAATCCTTTTTTGGAACAAAGAATAATAATTTTGTTACTAATTAGTAAGTGAAATAACAATTATAAACAACCTCCGCGAATGTTTCACTGTGTACCGTGTATAGTACACAGTGAAACAGCTGCCATTTTTTGTATTTATTACTTCTGAGTGACTTATAAAACATAAATATCTTTGTTAAATAAAAACATTAACAGATACTAAATTTCGTTCAGTGAATATTAAGTCCACTAAAATTGATTGGAAAACGAATATACTGATGGTTGGAGAGTCTCTTCGTAGCCATAGGCAACACAGGTGGCAAAATTATTGCAGTGTCCTTATGCGAAACAGAGACTATGTCTTCTGCAACTGGGAATAAAAAACAATCAATGTTTTTTTTCCGAAGGTATGAGACTTCATACTCAGTACCACAAAGTACTTACTTCAAGACGTTAGCTACCAAATATACATTGTTTTTGAATTTATCCTTTTCTTCCAGCTCTGTCCTTTTTCTCAAAGCTGTTTGGTGTTCATGTTAATATTATGCTTCTACCTTTGGAACGTCCTCTTGTTTATCTGGAAGGTGCTTTGGGCAAACCACGAAACTCTCTTTGCGAGATGTATGTTTTGTCGTTATTACTGCAATGGCTTCCTCAACATCTTCCATAGTACCCTCAAAGTTGTTAAGAATTGTCATCCATCCATCTGAGGCCAATAGTCCTGTTTCACTGTGTACCACATACAAGTGTTTCACTGTGTACCAAAGTCACCATAAACTAAAAGGTTAGTCACAACTCTCACCCTATGTATCTACCAAATCTACAACTGCTCAATATATAGCTAAAGATGTGTATCTTATCACGAAACATAATATTCCTTTCAGCTTTATGTTATATCGAAAATATTAAACTTACAAAAAGACGTTAACTGTAACTTCTGACCACCGAAAACCAATAGTAACGTATAGAAACAATAATCAACCAAACTGTCCACCATTACAGTCAAAGACGTATTTTATCATAATAAACATACTGGGATACCAACAAGTAGAAAAAAAAAGTCACTAAAAGGAATTGAGATGGAATGTTTAACTGTGTACCGTGTTTCACTGTGTACTACTCTCCCCTATAACGTAAATATACAGAAAATTTAACTTAATGACGCAAGTCTCGGCGGAACTAGAAAGGAGTCGAATATTCGGTTACGGATTCGACCACAATTCATGTTTTGGTCGGGTTCTAACTGCGATGCTTCAATCTGTATATTTTTTACTCTTGTTTTCACAACAACGTCAACTCTCCGTTCGGTCATCAACATCTCCATTCCCGTTATGTAGTCTTGAAAATTGTCATATTATTCGAGGGTTGATACTTAAATAGTGGCAACTATCTGTTACTGTCCTTCAAAGTAGTCACCAGCGTTGTGTAGAACCCGTTGCCCGCCATATGGAAGGCGTAGTAAGCCGTTATCAGAGGCTGTTCTGTTGATGGTGCGCCGCAGCGGATTAGCCGTGCGTACTGGGGCGCCGTGCTGCGGTGCGCGCGGGCGATCGCCGTCGGGGGTTCGAGTCCCCCGTCGGACATGGGTGTTTGTGTTGACCTTACGTTAGTTTACCTTAGTTTAAGTAGGTTGGAAGCTACGGACTAATGACCATGAAGTTGAGTCCGTTAGATTTACAAACATTAGAAATTTTATTTTATTTTTATTTATTTATTTTATTAGATATATACTAGCTGAAAACCCGGCGTTCCCCGGGTATTTATTTATTTATTCAAGCTTTGAATTACTACTTCTCATATCCCTTCTCTCTCTGTCCATCTCCATTTTTTTAATAACGTCCCTTTTCGAATGACATTCAGCTATATGTGTGTATACTGTAGAAATTATGAACTGTAACGTCATATCCAATGCCGTAATTTAGTCCATGAACTGCGGAAAAGTTGTAAGCGAGAATCTTTCTTTTACAGGTTTGAAATTATGTTTAATGTGTGTTGTAAGTCGCTAAGTGTATGAATCAAGTCTCATCAAAGGATATGGCAGTTTCTTGCGATTCCTATTGTTTATGACGTCTTACATCTTGAACCACGTGTCGTATGAGGTTCTTACCCTTACAGCAATTGTTGCCTCACAGTGAGGTATATGTATAACAAATTTGGTTGAAATCAGTGCAGTGGTTTAGGAAAAAATGAGCAGCATTTTCGCTTAAGACAGCAGTTTTTCGCGCATCTAATTGTTTATGGCGTCATATCTTCTGAACTCTGTATCCTATAGAAACATTATTTCCAGGTTCTCAACTTTTACCCTGACTAACGAACAGCAATTCATTTTTATCTTTGACAGTTCATGTACGGGTTCAAATCGAGTAAAGCGAATTTTACTCTTTCAAAGTATACTTCTGAACGTACCCAACACAACAACCAAGTCATTGTTTTTCATGTTTTAAATATAAATTTTCCTCGCAATTTTTCTGTATTTTATCACCGTCTAAACCTTCTATGAACTTCCACGAATGTGACATGAACATTATCCTAGACATGTCAGCGTTATTTGCCTACTCTTTCCGCCCACTATCGACCCGATACTTGGTGTACCTGATGCTTTTATAAAACTAGTGGGTCTATAATACATATGATTTAAATTAATACGGTTTATATTAAGAGGTAAGTGATACGAAGTTTCCAAAAAAACCATTTCATACAAACCTTGTCCTGTCAAGCCGTACTAAAGTGATGCACTTAAAAGCATGTGGCGCTTCCTCTTACTTTCAACATGAAATGCACAAAATTTTATCGAAATTGGTCGAACAGTATTGATAGCACACTGGAAAAAGCTGTTTCAGTTTTTCCCGATTTTCCACTTTTCCATATTTTGTCACTGTTTGAACTTTCCCTGGACTTACACAAACATTTCAAGACTAAAATTAGACAAATCGGTTCAGCCATTGTCGAGTTTTAAAGAGACTAACGAACAGAAATATGGTGTTTCACTAAGTGTGTTTGCCTCTGTAACTTATAAAATAATAGGTGACGGGAAATTTTAATGCGGTAGGTCAACACAAGAAATGTTACACTTTCTGCGGAGCTATGAATATAGTTTATTGTTTCATTTTCCTAAGAGTTACGGGCACAAAGACATAACTTTTTAAATGGAACAATAGTTTTTTCTATCGTGCATTGGAATCGTTGAAACCAGCTGCGTGCAAATCAATTTAAATTACATCCCTATCACAGTTTGGGAGCTACAACCCTTCAAAGTTTCAGGGGCAGATACCACACGCTGTACATAACACATGGCTGTGTGGTGGGTGATGGATGTTATGGCGGTGATTTACATGACATGTTCAAATGTGTGTCCATGTTCCTCAATGAATAATGCAATCCGCCGTCGAAAGGATCTGCGGACTAGATGTAACATCGCCGGTGTGACAGAGCGACATGCGTCCTCGATGCGCCGTTTTAGATCATCTGGGGATGTGGGCTGAGTGACATAAACCGGGTCCTTTAGATATCCCCACAAAAAGAAATCAACTGGTGTTAAATCGGGCGACCTTGCGGGTCATGAATGAGGACCATGGCGCCCCAACCATCTTCCTGCAAACCTGTTGTTTAGTTCTTCCACAACAGCACGCGCAGAATGGACTGGGTGACCATTGTGCTGTATCCACATATGGACTCTCGTGTGTAGACACACATGTTCAAGGAGATCGCCCAAACTGTCGGCTATAAAAGAGCGATATAACTCACCTGTCAGTGTACCTGGGAAATAGTGTGAACCGATGATTTCATCCCCAAGGATTCCACACCACACGTTAATAGACCACTACCGTTGACGGTCGACGGCCCAGTAGTGCATGTTATGGCGATTCACTGCACCATAATTTGTGAACGTGGACTCATCAGAGAACTTTGTAAAGACTCCAGCGTGAATTTACGCATGGCCCACTCGCAGAATGTCACTCTTGCACGGAAATCGTTCCCATGCAGCTCCTGGGTCAGTGACATGCGATACGGGTGAAACCTGTGGTCGTGTACTATACGCCATACAGATGTGAGACTGACACCAGCGTCTGCAGCAACGGCTCGTAAGCTGACATGAGGATCGTGGTGTAGTGCAGCGAAAGCAAACACCTCAGTCTCCTCACTTCTTGAAGGTCTTCGTCTGTTACTGTGGCGCATTACCAAGCTGCCTGTTTCCCGAAGTCGTTGTTCGGCACGTAAGAACTTAATTGCTGCCGTGGCTCTTCGCCTAGGATATCTCATGGCATACGCCGTGGCTGCTTCAGTGGCATCGTGTCAGGACTCGCCGAGCATCAGCATGTCAACGTACTCGTTGGCCGGCCGCGGTGGCCGAGGGGACTGAGGCGCTCCAGTCACGGTCCGCACGGCCACTACGGTCGGGGGTTCGAATCCCCCCTCGGGCATGGATATTTGTGCCGTCCTAGTTCGTAAGTAGTTTGTAAGTTTAGGGACTGATGACCCCGTTGTTAAGTCCCATAAGCTATACAAACATTTGAACATTTCCGTACTCGTTGTTCGTGTGTGATAACGTCATCCGATGTCAGTAACTGTGGTATATTGAGCCCCGGTTGTTTGTGTGGCTCCAATTGTCGGGTATACGGCCGTGTGCGGCGACAGTCGGCAGTCTAACAGCGCATCTAGGAAGCTTCTCGCTCCGTGCCACCGGCGACGTTACAACTCGGCCGCACCACATTTAGAAGGCGCATTGCATTATGCGCAGCGTTTGTGGTATCTGCCCCTGAAATTTTGAAGGGTTGTAGCTTTTGTGTCTCAGCCTCGTCGCCGCTTTTGTGTCTCGTTTCAGTCGTAGGTGTCGGTGGCCGAGTAGGAAGACCGACACAGGAATATAGGATGCACGCTTGTGCAGCTACGAAGGTGAGCAGCCAGTGGGACAGCAGAAACTAGAAACACTAGAGTAAATTAGAACGAGATATATATTGCACAGAATTTATACAATACTTTTACATAGCTCAGTACTGCAGACTGCTCATACATAGTTGAGCTAGAGGCCTGCCTAGTGCCTGTCCGATAGCCAAGTCTTCACTGGTGCCTATCTGAGTCCGAAGTGTTAACTGGTTCCTATCTCAGTCCCAAGTGAACGATGTCGTTCAGTGGTGGCCACGAGCGGAGTTGTAGCAGAGGGCGCTCGTGGCTGACGTCGTAAGAACGCCGCGCCGTGCGTGCATGGCGGCGCGCGGCGAAAGTAGGTGGCGCGCACTTTGGACTTGTGCGACACCACAGTAGCTGCCAAACTAACAGAGATATAAATATAATTTAAATTGATTTGGACGCAGCTGGTTTCAACGATACCAATCACGACAGAAAAACTATTGTTCCATTTAAAAAATTATATGTGCTGTAACTCTTTGGAAAAGCCGGCCGCGGTGCCGAGGGGACTGAGGCGCTTCAGTCACGGTCTGCTCGGCCACTACGGTCGGGGGTTGGAATCCCCCCTCGGGTATGGATATTTGTGCCGTCCTAGTTCGTAAGTAGTTCATAAGTAGTTTGTAAGTTTAGGGACTGATGACCCCGTAGTTAAGTCCCATAAGCTGTACAAACATTTGATTTTTTCTTTGGAAAATGATACTATAAACTATGTTTATAGCTCCGCAGAAAGTGTAACATTTCTTGTGTTACACAAAAAAATTTTCCGTCACCTATTATTTTATAAGTTACAGAGGCAAACACACTTAGTGAAACACCCTATGACAACGATGTCAATATTTTTGACGATCTATAGGTCATTGTCCATTTAAGGCGTCCTAGACATATTTATGTTCGTCCAAATCATTGTGAATGCAGAATTTGTTACGCGATGTTGTGTTCGAAAATCCACTTTGGAAACTCTACATGAAAAACTACACGACCATCTGAGGAGTCCAACAGACAGTTATGTATTTTGTTAGTTGTCTGTCGAAAAAGAAAACAGAATACGTTATTTATGTCTGCAAGCCTATTAATTCAGTATTTACTTATGCTTGTTGCGCCTAGTGTAAGGCCTAAAATGTGATTTCTTCCTCCGATCTACAGGAACAGTGCACTTTCGCCTGTGTGCAAGTTATTGCTTGCAATAAGGTACTAGCACTTGGCAGTATGTTATCATACTAGGCCCTAAGCAGTTTAGTTGTCCTACATGTCCCATGGACAGCAATGAATCCATTTGCCACAATGTCGCTTCGTCGTTTTCCTCCCATGTCGTAGCGTCGTTTTTTTTTTTTTTTTTTTTTTTTTTTTTTTTTTTTTTTTTTTTTTTTTTTTTTTTTTAACATTGTGTTCTTATATTCCTCTATTAAGAACACAAGACTCTCGCACTAACTTCTTGTAAAATTCGAGCTTCTTTCGTTTGCCATAGCGCCAAGTAACAATTGTCTGCTAACCTCTTCCCTGATAGTCAAATATGGCGAACAACAGTTTATTTTTGTTTGTTTGTTTGTTTGTACAGTCTATGGGACTTAACTACGGGGTCATCAGTCCCTAAACTTACAAACTACTTATGAACTAACTAAGACTAAGGACAGCACAAATATCCATGCCCGAGGGGGGATTCGAACCCCCGACCGTATTGCCCGTGCACACCGTGACTGAAGCGCCTCAGTCCCCGCGGCCACCGCGGCCGGCAACTGTTTATTCAGACGGCATTTTCATTTTTTTTATTGCCAACATAGTCGAAATATATCGTTCCTTCTCGTTTTCTCCAGGTAAGCAAACGAGAGGTGTATCTGGCAATGACAAACGCAATGCACTTAACGAGCACATTTAACGAGACGTTAAAGGTACTTTTGGGATTTGGAACACACCCCCCCTCCAGGACGAGAGGCACGGGACAGTCTCAAAAAAAAAAAAAAAAAAAAAAAAAAAAAAAAAAAAAAAAAAAAAAAAAAAAAAAAAGCTTTCGAGATTTGGAGGCACCAGAACGTGAGGCCAACGGCGCTCCCCCAAAATAAATAAGTCTGAAACTGCGTTTGCTCCTCCCATTCAAAAGCCACTACCTTTCGACTGCTAATAGACAACTTGTGCGGAACGGATTTTACACCACAACGCAGACACAAAACTGAATACAATGAACACACCTATCATAGGCCGGAAAGGCAGTTGACAATTTTGCGAAAAACTAGAAATAAAATATAAAGCAGGAAGGAGTGGTGAAGACGGGTCTATAGCGTCGTAAACCATAGGCGTGACCAGGATAAGATTTCGGGAAGGGTTTCAATGATGTGTAGTTAAATAGAACTGCAAACGGTAAGAATAATGTCATATTTTATACCAAAGGTCTGTACAGCAAAGTGTCACCATGGTATAGAAAAAGAATTGATAAACTTCTTAAGAACATACGTATTAGATAAGGCCAATGAGTTTCAAATTACGAATGGCGCTGCGTGAAGCTGTGAAGCTTTCAGTAACTTCTGAAGCACATTTTTTTTTTTTTTTTTTTAGAACTTTGTGAAAGTTATCAATTTCAAAGAAATAACTGTACAGAGAGACTACTTTTTTATCAATATTTTTTCACAATAGCGAATTTCTCTTAGCGTTACTGTATAAGGTATAGATGTTCTACCATAAGACATGAAAATTTGTGCGGGGCCGGTACTCGAACCCGCGTTTCCCGCTTTTCGCAAGCGGTCGCCTTAACCACTAGACTACCTGAACACGACTCCAAGACCGGCCCAAACTTCCATATGCCACAATGACGGCACTTATGAGTCAACTACAGTCATCCCTCAGCACTAGCAGCTTAATATGTATTCCCGCACCAGGGAGAATGAAAACAACGAGGCATTAACCTACGATGTTATCGTCATTGGCTCGCTTAGGCATCTGTTAAATTACTGCATGGTGACGATTTACAGTGTTGATATATTTATCAATATTTTTTCGCAATAGCGAATTTCTCTTAGCGTCACTGTATAAGGTATAGACGTACGTTGTCTTCATTCTCCATGGTGCGGGAATACAGATTAAGCTGCGAGTGCTAAGGGATGAATGTAGATGACTCATAAGTGCAGTCAGTGTGGCATATGGAAGTTTCAAATGTTCAAATGTTTGTTAAGCTTATGGGACTTTACTACGGGGTCATCAGTCCCTAAACTTAAAAACTACTTATCAACTACCTTATACTAAGGACGGCACAAATATCCATGCCCGAGGGGGGATTCGAACCCCCGACCGTAGTGGCCGTGCAGACCGTGACTGGAGCGCCTCAATCCCCTCTGCCACCGCGGCCGGCATATGGAAGTTTGGGTCGGTCCTGGAGTCGTGTTCGGGTAGCCTACTGGTTAACGCGACCGCTCGCGAAAAGCGGGAAACCCGGGTTCGAGTACCGGCACGGCACAAATTTTCTTATGTCACCATTTGGTAGAACATGTATACCTTATACAGTGACGCTAAGAGAAATTCGCAGTTGCGAAAAAATATTGATAAATATATCAACACTGTAAATCACCACCATACAGTAATAAAGACTACTTTTTGACTAGATCGGAACCTTGATTCGTTTACATAGGAACATCAAGAAATATTGCTGACTGCCATTTCAACATATGACTCACACCAACTACTAATAGTGGTGTGATAAAAGTCTCGAATCTCTAAAGCGCACCGAAGCTCAGGGTCACTGACAGTTTCTACACAGAATCTCCGTCAGATTTAGTTCCTGTCTTTGCCATAATTTACTGTGGTTATCTTAAGCAAGGAACTGTTCATAGTGACTGGCAGACAGCCAATTCACGCTCATCAATATGGAGCAGAAAAATTAAAAAAATAGACCTGGGATAAACTAAGTAAACTGCTCATTTCCCAGGAATATTTATTTATTCTTATATTTCCTTATTCGTATGCTTATCCTTACAGAGAAAGAGCTGAAGACATTGTAGCACGCATATATGGTCTATGTCATCAAGTTTCGCTGTATGTAACCTCCATGCTAAAGAGTCGCAAACGTCACCGCTGGCCTTCAGTCCGAATTTTTTTATAATTTGACGAGTTTTAACCATCATATCTTTCACCCCCTTATAGCGATCTGCATGGAACTGCTATGGTGCACAACGGGAGACTTCGGACAACAATTACACACAAATCATTTGTTTGCGTTCTGTAGTTTTCGCTGCAGAGCGAAATATTAACACACACACAGAATTTTATATACACCGATAACTTTTCATCCCAATATACTCCACCCTTTTATTATTATCAACCCTCAAGCAACAATGCAACCAATAAAACCATTTTCAAAGAGTAAATATAATTTTCTAAGAGTAATTATTGTTCCGCATTTCGCGTAAATTTCTTCAAATTACTAAATATCTATCAGATCGCTGTTAAACCGTGCCTAAAACCTTCCTCGCGTATAAATTAGTAACTGTACAAATATTTAAGTCCTTGCGTCTTGTCGTTCGGATGTGATAAGTGTACACCGAACAGACATTCACATTAATATATATATATATATATATATATATATATATATATATATATATATATATATATATCCTATCGCCATAAGACCGCGCCTAAAGCCTTCCCCGGGTAGATATTAGCAACTGTAAAAATTTTTAGCTCTTTATGTCTTGTGATTCAGACGTGATAAACGTGTACCTAACAGACATTCACATTTATAGATATAGATTAGTACCGCGTGCCGTCGAGCACGTTACGAGAAAACTTACAGAACTGACTCTGCAGAATTATGGCTCCGATGTTACTATACACCAATAAAAGCATTAAATGCTGTCCTCCGACATTTGTTGCGGAATATTGCTGCTTCTCGCACAAGTAAGATACATGACGCCATCCATTATCGTTATCGCAGGTTTCCGGGAAACACACAAATTGCACGATGTTTCTGGTGAACTCTCAGAGCGTCCTCTCTCCTGTTGTGCGTTGAGTAACAAGTTGAAAAAAAAAAAAAGTACTTACTAGCAATTTGATAGCAGGCAAAATAAATATTTTCGCACGTTATAAGATTACTTTCCGCATTCGAGCTCGTCGCCATGACGAGAGAACAGACACTATGCCAATCACTGTTCTGTGTCCCAAACGGGTTAAATAGTGCACATGCACTTCCTGATCTTACACAATGCGGGAACCATCAGGTCCTTAACACGTTCGCTGCGGTTACCAATGCGGGCCACTAACGCTCTAGGCGGACGCCTTTGAGCGCATCTGCGGTGAGAGCTGAAATCAGACCCCTGGAAAACCTGCAATATTAAAAGCGAATATAATGTCTGCACAAGAGGTGGTGTTAGATATAGAAATACAAGAACGCCTTAGCTGCATGCCGATTATGTGACAAATGCTGCAAGTTGTCTGACGCTTATAACCGTCATATGCATTAATTGCAAACAATTCTAACAACGCCTCTGATTTATTGCCAACTGGGAACAAAATGAAATTCAAACAAGCGATAAACCCGCTTAATTGAGAAAAAATTAGTCTGAAAACACCAAAAGGTTTATTAAACGGAGAAAAAGAAACGGGTCTAATCTGCAATGTGGTACTATGGAAACCCAATCCCATATAACAAATTTGCAAGGTGTATAGGCTATGTTTTAATAGCAAACAACTAAAGACGAAAACACACGACTGCAGACAGAAAAACGTTACGTGATACTTTTTGGTGACTTGTACTAAGACGAGTGCACAGCCAAACAAACTAAACTAAGTACCCACCTAGCGCGCCGCTTACAAGCGTTACCCGCAGTGGCATGATGATCGCGGAAACGCTTATAAGCGTCGGCAGCTGTGACTTGTTGATCGCGGAAAAGCTTATAAGCGTCAGTCGCAGCGAACGTGATAATACAGCCCAAAAACACTTCACTGTACGTAACTGGATCCAATACAATAAAGCAGTCTTTTTCAACCTTTTCTAATATGCAATATCCAAGTAAAAATATTCTAGTGCACCCTTAAAAATAAAATTTTGTCGCATCCCCCTACCCCTCACGAACCGTAACCAAACTATGTTATCTCAAAGGAAACAAATTTAATTTTTTCTTTTCTTATAGCTTTCTTTTAAATGCTGGATAATTCATTTAATTTTATTTGCAATTGAACACATTGTCTTATTTTTAGATTTCTGACAGAAAAATATATTTTACTTTCAGACTGAGAAGCGCCTGATTTTGTGACATTGCATTCCATTACCTTCGTTTTACTCTTGTTAATGTTCATCTTTCAAGACACTGTCCAATCCATTCAATTGCTCTTCCAGATCTTTTGCGGCCTCTGCCAGAATCACAATGTCATCGGCAAACCGCAATGTTTTTATTTTTTTCCCTGCACTTAATGCCGTCTCCAAATTTCTCCTTCCATTCCTTCACTGCCTGCTCAATGTACAGATTAAACAACATTGGGGAAAGGCTACAACCCTGTCTTGTTCCCTTCCCAACCTCTGCGTCCCTTTCTTGCCCTTCGATTCTAATAGCCGCTGTCTGGTTTTTGTATAGGTTAAATATAACTCTTCGCTCCCTATATTTTACCCCTTCTGCCTTCAGAACTTGGAAAAGTGTAGTCTACATTGTCAAAAGCTTTCTCCAAATCGACAAACGCTAAAAACGTAGGTTTCCCTTTCGTTAGCCTATCTTCTAAGATAAGTCGTCAAACCTTAAGGTCGTAAATTCTACCAAATACCTAGGAGTTACAATTACGAACAACTTTGACTGGAGAGAACACATAGAAAATATTGTGGGGAAGGCAAATCAAAGGTTACGTTTCATTGGCAGAACGCTTCGAAGATGCACCAGCTCCACCAAAGAGACTGCCTACATCACACTTGTGCGTCCTCTCCTGGAGTACTGTTGCCCCTTGTGGGACCCTCACCAGGTGGGACTGACGGAAGATATTGAGAAGGTTCAGAGAAGGGCAGCTCGTTTTGTTACGGGGGGGGGGGGAGCGTCACGGAAATGTTGCACGAATTGGGGTGGAAATCATTAAAAGAAAGACGTTATTCATTGCGGCGTGATCTGTTTGCGAAGTTTCAATCACCGACTTTTACTTATAAATGTGAAAATATTTTGCTAGCACCCACCTACTTAGGGAGACATGACCATCCCAATAAAATAAGAGAAATCAGATCGAAAACGGAACGATTTAGGTGATCTTTCTTCCCGCGCGCTATTAGAGAATGGAACGGTAGAGAAAAGTTATGAAAGTGGTTAATGGACCCTCTGCCAGACACTTAAATGTGATTTGCAGAGTATCTATGTAGATGTAGATGTGAGTATTATCTCGCGTGTTCCTACATTTCTCCTAAATCCAAACTGATCTTCCCCGAGGTCGAATTCCACAAGTTCTTTCCATTCGTCTGTAAATAATTCGTGTTAGTATTTTGCAACCACGACTTAATAATCTGATAGTTCTGTAAATTTTACACTTGTCCGCACCTGCTTTCTTTGGAACCGGAATTACGATATTCTTCTTGAAGTCGGAGGGTATTTCCCCTGTCTCATACATCTCGCATACCAGGTGAAACAATTTTTTCACGACTGGCTCTCCTAATGATATCAGCAATTCAGACGGAATATCATCTACTTCAGGGGCCTTGCTTCGACTCAAATCCTTCAGCGCTCTGTCAAATTCTTCTCGCAGTATCATATCTCCTATCTCATCTTCCTCCACTTCGTCTTCCATTTCTAGAATACTGCCTTCAA
Source organism: Locusta migratoria (assembly GCA_026315105.1). Classification (NCBI taxonomy): domain Eukaryota; kingdom Metazoa; phylum Arthropoda; class Insecta; order Orthoptera; family Acrididae; genus Locusta; species Locusta migratoria. The sequence goes on along the minus strand of CM048750.1, from coordinate 384,596,089 downwards.
GTTTATTTCCTTCGTATAGGCCCTCTATATATTCCTTCCTCAGTTCAGCTTTCTTCTCTTTGCTTAGTACTGGTTTTCCGTCTGAGTTCTTGATATTCATACAGCTGCTCTTCTTGTCTCCAAATATCTCTTTGATTTTCCTGTAGGCGGTAGCTATCTCTCCTCTAGTTATGCATTCTTCTACGGTTCTGCATTTGTCCTCTAGCCACTCCTGCTTAGCCATTCTGCACTTCCTGTCAATCTCATTTTTCAGACGTTTGTACTCCCTTTTGCCTGCTTCGCTTGATGAATTTTTGTATTTTCTCCTCTCATCAATTGTTGAGTATATCCTGTGTTATCCAGGGATTTCTATTAGGCCTTGTCCTGCCTGTATGGTCCTCTGCAGCCTTCACTACCCTATCTTTCAGAGCTAACCATTCTTCTTCTATTGTATTACTTTTCCCCGGTTATTTTGTGGTACAAGTACTTCCTCCAGTGACGCGACACCTCCAGCAAGACTTTGCGACCCACAGGTTGAAAAACGCTGCAATAAAACGGAAAATCGCCTGAGTGCAAAGCGAGGTGTTCGGGTCAACTCGATTCAGTTCAGATTTCACGCTGATGTCACCGTGTTACACTGTCGAGATCCTGCTTACACAAAAACTGAAATAGACAAGCGCACGACAGTTGCTAGAATATATCAAGAAGAAGTAAATATTTCAGGAGGTCCAGTTAAAGCTGACCAACATTTATTTGTCGTTTTATTTTAAATCTTTTTGTTTGTATTTTTGCCGAAATATAGCCAAATGTCTATTCGATACGGTAATTACTAACCATCTTTAGTGTTCGTCGGGACGCACGTTTTTATATGGTAACGTTCCACGCACCCCGTCATCTCCTTCAGGTCTCCATATTTGTATTTTCCACTTCCCTTTATGTCGTCTATCAACTTGTATCTCTTTCTTCCTCTCGACCTTCTCCCACAAATAAGTACTTCTAAAGCATCTCCTATTAAACAGCAAATTTCCCACCCACTTCTTCTTCCTTTCCCTTATAATGTGCAGCTGTCTTCTCCTCTTACCAAACCTTTCTAACACTCTTTCGTTGCTCATTCTTTCCAATCAGCTTATCCTCACCATTTCCCTCCACATCCACATCATCCTTCTTACCTTTATTCATACTCTCATCTCCGTGTCCATGTTTCTGCCCCATAGAGTACACCACTAGAAGCAAAAGACACGCCAAGACACGCCAAGTTCTATTAAACGTGTGTATCACATGTCTAACAGAATTTCACCTTTGTGTGTGGGTATAGGGTCTGAAGAAGGCGAACTGATTGCCGAAACAGGGTGAAAAATAAAAATAAAAAGGTGCTTCATATATACGAGGGATGGAACTTAAATAGTGGCAACACTGCTATTGAGACACCATTAAATCGAATCTACTACTGTCGCTGATAGCACACGTTGTTGTCATACCTACCTTACCTCCGTGCAAATGGACTCGCCCGTCCCACGTCACCGGCGTGCGCGCAGTCGAGACAAACACAGCCACTTGTGAGCGAGCGGTCTAACGTAACGGTGTCACTATGTTTTCGAAACAGGATCAACGGAGTTGGATCAAGATTGAATGTGCCAGAGATCGTACAGCACGACAGGGTCATCAACGTCGATGACGTGCGGGGAATCGGCACTGCCGTACAGAACAGTGGTTCGTTGAGCTAGCATTCAGCGCAAGCTGTTACTGCTCTGTTCGGTCGATGGGACTAGGAAGTACTGTACCAACCACCATACTCCCAGGACTTACGTCTTTGTCACTTTGATTTGATTCCGAAGATGAAGGAACCACATCGTGGCATTCGATTCAGAACTGTTCCACAGATTCGACAGGTAGTAGCCCGCTCCATTCGCACCATCAACAGAACAGGATCTGCAAACGGTATACTATGCCTTCCACATAGTTGGAAATTGGTTCTGCACAACGCTGGTGACTACTTTAAAGGACAGTAACAGGTGCGAACATGTAACGCATTTGTATTTGTTGTGAATAAATAGTTGCCACTATTTAACTTTCAATCCTCGTATATGCATCGACTCTTGCTTTCCGGTGTCCAGCGGAAATAAAATGTATGCAACTAGATTAGTTCATATAAAGTAACAGCAACGCTAAATTCATTTCGTCTCTCTCTCTCTCTCTCTCTCTCTCTCTCTCTCTGTGTGTGTGTGTTTGTGTGTGTGTGTGTATTACGTCATATTTATAAATACACTCCTGGCCATTAAAATTGCTACACCACGAAGATGACGTGTTACAGACGCGCCGGCCGCGGTGGCCGCTGGGACTGAGGCGCTTCAGTCACGGTCTGCACGACCACTACGGTCGGGGGTTCGAATCCCCCCTCGGGCATGGATATTTGTGCCGTCCTAGTTCGTAAGTAGTTCATAAGTAGTTTGTAAGTTTAGGGACTGATGACTCCGTAGTTAAGTCTCATAAGCTTAACAAACATTTGAATATTTGTTACAGACGCGAAATTTAATCGACAGGAAGAAGAAGCTGTGATATGCAAATGATTAGCTTTTTAGAACATTCACACAAGGTTGGCGCCGGTGGCGACACCTACAACGTGCTGACATGAGGAAAGTTTCCAACCGATTTCTCATACACAAACGGCAGTTGACCAGCGTTGCCTGGTCAAACGTTGTTGTGATGTCTCGTGTAAGGAGGAGAAATGCGTACCATCACGTTTCCGACTTTGATAAAAGTCGCATTGTAGCCTATCGCGATTGCGGTTTATCGTATCGCGACACTGCTGCTCGCGTTGGTCGCGATACAATGACTGTTAGTAGAATATAGAATCGGTGGGTTCAGGAGAGCAATACGGAACGCCGTGCTGAATCCCAACGGCCTCGTATCAATAGCAGTCGAGATGACAGGCATCTTATCTGCATGAATGTAACGGATCGTGCAGACTTATCTCGATCCCTGAGTCAACAGATGGGGATGTTTGCAAGACAACAACCATCTGCGCGAACAGTTCGATGACGTTTGCAGCAGCATAGACTATCAGCTTGGAGACCATGGATGCGGTTACCCTTGACACTGTATCACAGACAAGAGCGCCTGCGATGGTGTACGCAAGACGAACTTGGGTGCATGAATGGCAAAACGTCACGTTTTAGGATGAATCCAGGTTCTGTTTACAGCATCGTGATGGGCGCATCCGTGTTTGGCGACATCGTGGTGAACGCACATTCAAAGCGTGTATTCGTCATCGCCGTACAGTCGTATCACCCGGCGTGATGGTATGGGGTGCCATTGGTTACACATCTGGATCACCTCCCGTTCGCATCGATGGCACTTTGAACAGTGGCCGTTACATTTCAGATGTGCTACGACCCTTCATTAGATCCCTGACAAACCCTACATTTCAGCAGGACAATGCACGAGCGCGTGTTTCATGTCCTGTACGGGCCTTTCTGGATACGGAAAATGTACGACTGCTGCCCCGGCCAGCACATTCTTCAGATCTCTCGCCAATTGAAAACGTCTGGTCAATGTTGGCTGAGCAACTGGCTCGTCACAATACCCCAGTCACTACTCTTGATGAACTGTGGTATCGTGTTGAAGCTGCATGGGCATCTGTACCTGTACACGCCATCCAAGCTCTATTTGACTCAATGCTCAGGTGTATCGAAGCCGTTATTACTCCTAGAGGTGGTTGTTCTGGGTACTGATGTCTCAAGATCTATGCACACAAATTGCGCGAAAATGTGATCACATGTCAGTTCTAGTATAATCTAATTGTCCAATGAATACCCGTTTATCATCTGCATTTTTTCTTGGTGTAACAATTCTAATGACCAGTAGTGCATTACCTATGCCTGGGGAACAAGGCTTAGTGGTGGCTTAGTGGAACAGCGCCTGCTTATTGAGCAGGGTGTTCCGGGTTCGAATCCCCGCCATCGCACAAATTTTAATTCAATGTCTCTCCTTCATTTTCATATCACTGATTCGTGAAGAAATACTTTCGAATATAATAGCACCTGCTTACGATTAAAGTCGTAGAATCCAAAGGCAGTATTTGATTCATTTATATTTCTGCTGCTGTCTCTTTTCGTCATGATGTCTTTTTTTTTCCTTGTTTTTTGTTGGGTACTCACACTTTGCTACACATCATTGAACATAATAATCTTTTCCTCGAAAGATGACTTAGCTCATACGTAGCAACAACAGCAGAATTGGTTTCTTGCGTGTTGGGAAAGTTTGATTACTTTTGACGTTTGATTACTGCTGTGTGATTTTCCCTTCAGCTACAACTTTGGTTGCTTATGTGGCGCATTACGCAATTTAGGTATCTCGTTCTATTCATGTTTTCCACATTTCGCATTCACGGATTTGTCAGTAAACGTAACGAACAAAATTTCGCCATGTTGGTGGGTGGATGTAAGACGTCTTTCTTTAAAACCTCAGGTTCTTGCTGTTTAGTTGTCATTTTTATTCTTAAGGGAAAAAGATATTTTCCGTAAATTTCTGTGAGTTTAAAGAAAATCGAAAATCAAGTTTCATGTGCCGTTCCGTTTCATACCTATAATGGTCCTTTGGAAACTACAGAAAGACATGTGCTATGTCATTTTTCTTTGGTTATGGTCAATTTTTATGTGACTAAAAAGAGCTCGGCAACGTGGTCACAGGAGTCAGTATAAATGGTACTACTGACACTCAACAAATGTATTCCTAAGTGTGACCTACTTACTACCTTCCCACAGCAGTCCAGGTGTCAGGTCGTAAAAAAGAGGGTTACCTGGAAAGTATTCCGAAGTTAATGAAATTTTAGTATGTTGTTTAGGTATTCTGTGGAGTAGAATCTCAGTATTCGACCTCGAGGACCCTGTTCCAACTTTGCGGGGGCCGAAAAACATCGAAATGTTTGGTCTTTTTTCACTATTTTGCTTATAGCTTCTAAACCATGCGTTTTTCGCGAAACATACCTCGGAACAAAGTTAAAGAGCATAAACTTTCCTACACATTTCACTGGTCAAAAGTATTTTTGACCCACTATTGACTGAGATACAGATGTTCAAAAACACAGTAATTTTCTAAAATTACCAACAATAGCTCCAAACCTCATTTGTCTTATTTGTTAGCAATTAATGTTTGACAGTACCGGTTCGTCGACGATTCAACTCTGATCATGCACTTGGATCACCGTTGGTTTGTCTTATGATTATGTCAGGTTTCATTATTAAATGTTTCACATTTTAAAATCAACTAGTATTTTGGTAATTAATTTTTTTCAAGTGCACGTTTAATGGCGGACCATAAGAGAGATATGCTGATAGCAAATGTCAGAGTATGGAACCCATGGTCATTTTTTTGATTCATGCTACCTCGGAATGTTTCTGAACTCGATTACTGTATTTTAGATGTGTGCGCATTTTAAACTTGTTTTCTTGCTTATTAGTTTTGAGGTTGAGATCAGTTATTTGCGATTTTTAGAGAAACTATGTTTACTACGACTAGATGATTTAAAGCCATGTGCTATTCGTCTGATACTTGTGTATAAATTAATTAAATATAGACAGCTTTTCAAGTAACATAGTAGAAACATATTTTGTAAAACTTTAGGAAGTTTAGGAATTGTCTGTGTACCCTTCATTGTATTTATAGGCCTTTTACGATTATAATTTTAACTTGTAGAGTAATAACGCCGAATAGCTGTGGCTGGTGTTCTGGAATGCATCAAAAATGTTCAAATCTTTGTTAAGCTTAAGGACTTAACTGCGGGGCCATCAGTCCCTAAACTTACAAACTAATTATGAACTACCTTATACTAAAGACGGCACAAACATCCAGGCCCGAGGGGGGACTCGAACCCCCGACGGGGAACGGCCTCGCACATTGCATCACAGCGCCTCAATGCGCTTTGCCACTCCGCCGCGGCTGGAAGACTTCGTTAATTATCTGATGGCAGTTGCTATAACAGTTGCTATAAGAAAGTGTAATCTTTATAAAAGGTCCTTCTCACAGAATAATTTAAAGAATAATTTGTAGAAAATAATTTGCAAGCATTCGTTGTTCCCCTATATTATGTTATGTTTCCAAGATGCACAGGAATGGGATTCCTATTAAGCCATATATCAGGAACTAGCTGTTAGTTACAAGGATTGTATTTTAACGGCATTTATATTTAACTAAGTGTTTAGGGGACACTCTTCCCTCCATCTCTCTCTCTCTCTCTCTCTCTCTCTACCCTCCCGCATACATTAATTTCGGAAGAGTTTCACGACACTTTACGTAATTGCTTGAGTACCTGCTGTATTCTGCAATATTTAGATATTTTATAGCATCAAAAAATGGTACAGAGCTGCCTGAAATAGCTAATGTTAAAAATCGACTGTTAAAATTAAATATACCATCAGTTGCGTAACTGCAAAGTAGCGTCTTACCTTGTGAATGCAGCAAACAGCTACTACCCAATTCTTTTAACAAAAGAAAGTATGCCATAACTTTTTCGTGACTAAGTGCATCTGGCATTAGGGTAGCTAACACGAATATCAGCATTTTAATGTTGTAAACTAAATACCTTACAGAAACGTGAACTGCTCAAACTTCAGTTACTATCATCAGAGGGCTCAACTTCACAATGTGCATCTAGTGTGGCTATATGTCATTCATACATGGAACTATACACTGTTCTGTAAAACCCTTTCAGTTGTTATATCTGTATGTAATGCAGATGGCCTTTAAATTCTGCGTTATAAGTTGCTACTATTAAATTACGAAACAAAACATCGATTTTCAGTGTGGCTATTGATCTCGCGCCCCCAATACTTATGTACAAAATCAGAAAAAGAAACTTTTTGAACTTCGTGTTCGCCACTACTTCCTAGTGCAACTCATTGTAAAAGCTTCTCATTTATTTCATTCAGAATCCTATACTGTCCTGACTAAAAGCCTGTTAAGCAAAATTATCTCTGAATACAAGTAGTAGGTCTACTTGTATTCCTGAGAAATATAAATTGGAAAACAGTATTTCTTCTTTTTATTCCTTTCTTAAATCGATTCATACCGTTAAACTCTGAGCAGCTCTTCATTATCGCGCTTCATGTATACTGCAGCAGTCAAACAATACTTTTTTTCCAGATTGTTGGGCCTGCAGCATAATAAATGTCGTAGAATGACATTGTAATGAAAGTTCCGGATTGCTGCTAATATTTTATTCAATAGTGCTACAGCTGTTTCAACAGCTTGTCATTCTCAAGCGCGTCTGCGATGTTTGGACGTTATATTCTGACATCTGGCGTAACTGTTGCATAAGCTGTATGGAAATATTTACGTATTTAATAGTTGTATACGGTTTTTAGCTGTCAGGTTTTATGCAGCTTTTTACGCTAAAACTTTAAATTAAAAGCTGCATAAAACCTGACAGCTAAAAACCATACACAACTACTAAATACGTGAATATTTCCATACAGTTTATGTGACAGTTACGCCAGATGTCGGAATATAACGTCCAAACATCGTAGACGCGCTTGAGAATGACAAGCTGTTGAAACAGCTATAGCACTATTGAATAAAATATAAGCAGCAATCCGGAACTTTCATTACAAAGTCAAACAATACTTACGTGGCCACCAAATGAGTATATATACAGCAGTAGCTGTATAGCACAGGATTTATCTCCTAACACCACTCGTATTTCTGTGGCAACTATCATGGCGACCGGTCAATGGTTCGTATTATCCAAGGAGGTTAGAATACAGGAGGACGCCCTTACTCTGAAAAAGTGAAGCCTGCCTCCACCATACTGCTAAGTTTTGGAGAAGTGTCCGTATTGTAGAGATAACGTTTTATGTCACTTAAAACAGGAATAAAACGTCTGACGGTTTTGCCATGATTTACATCTTAAAAGAGTGCAAATTAGCCGTTAAAATTAAGTTTTCAAATATATTATGACGACTATTTATTACTATTTATTCAAGAAAGTATATTGTTTGAAAGTACATACGTTGTAGTGACTGTCAGTTCAATGCATTAACAGTAAGAGGGTCGACTTAACGCACAGTTTTAACGGAGAAATAGCATTCCAGAACTGACCAAGATGGCGGACAGGCTTCAACTGACGTATGTGCTCGGCAGAGATAATGCCATCTCCCCTTATTCTAACCTCCTTGGTATTATTCCCCGACAATAGCGCCGTTAAGGAGTAAATTGGAAATTTGAGTAGGACGTGAAACTTGAGGGCTTCTACTGCCTCCCATCAGCTCAGTTTTCAAGCAACTAAAGTACTTGTTTATTTTTAATGTTAATTATGTAATAACGTTTTATTGTGGAAATGATTAAACTTTGTATTTGGTTGTTTTTTTCTGTTGTATGTGCGGCGACAATAGCGCAACATGCGAGGACAGCATCATCTATGCCGGGAACAGACGTAAATGAGCTCGCCACTACACGTGGCTGGTCGACAGCCAAGAGGAGGCATAGGATACTGTGCTCGGGTACTGCGACTATCCGTCACACTCAAGTAAATAAGAAAAGGGTTGAGAATAGAAACCGCTAACAGCCACATTAAATATCGTATTGTTTATTTATGGCACGAACGGTTTCGGGCTTGTGCCCATCTTCAGGCGCTTAAAACATTTAGCATGTTGGTGGAGTTCACTGGTTGAAAACTTATTATTTGGCAATAATAGCAGCCACCTGCATTGGTTTCGCTATTAGTAATACGAAATAATTTGTTTTCAAACAGTGAACTCCACAAACATGCTACACATGTAGAATTCTGAATGTTTTACGCACCTTCTAACATTTCTGCTCTGTTGCACACTTCCTGCAAAACCATTGCCAACATTACAAACACGAAATATCGGACACCTAAAATAAAACTTCGATACCGGACATATAAAATATCAGATTTTCACGTTCAGTTTGAAATATGATGAACACTATTAGTAGAACAGCTTTATGAAATAGTACGCTGATTTAAGCATAACTTTGGCTGTCCTTTTACATAATTTTCAATTTTTGATACTTTCGTAAATAATAGCTGAAAACACTAAAAATGCATTACACTTAGTTTCGGAAATTTCTGAACCTATAAAGATACTTATTTGTATAAAAATAACACTACTACATGTTATAACTATTGCGCAACATGATTAGATATGTACCTTTTGTTTAAATAAATTAGGGCAGACTATGTTTTATATATCACTGGATCCTAAATTAAATACTGATCATTTTTCATGCAATAAAATTAATAATCCGATTGGTACTAAGAAACTAGCTTCGAAATAGACAAAACTACGACAACTGTATACAGATCTGTATATATAAAAAAATTAGACCGCTAACTGAAATACATTAAAATTCCGTGTCACAATAATAGTACGCCTACACAACATTGGCAAAACAGATATGTGTGCATTTCGAAAACACAGATAATGTAAATAATTTGTGTAAATTGAAAACAAATCAAAAGATGACTTAATTTGCATACCACATTCAATACAAATTTCATGAAACACGTACATACATTGAGATAAAGAGTTAAAGCTTAAATGTAATATTTTAATTTGTGCATTTTGGCATATTTAAAGTAAAAGACTATTGTTTAGTTGTGAGTTACAAAACATTGTCATTAGCCTTAATACGCGGTTACGCTGCAATGTTTGAGTGCAAGCCGTGCTCTGGCACTTTGCTCCTGGTTACAGATCAGTAAACATCATTGTTCTGTTGCTGCTTTGTTGCGAATTGTGCAACTATGTGTCAAGTTTGATCTTCATTTAAATGGAAATAAAACATTTATTCAGAAAAGTTTAAATAAGTGAGTTCGTCATTTTTATCATTTAACGTCGACTACCATTTCATTAATGTGAATGTCGCTCCGAAGTAAACCCGGATCAACGGACTTCAACCACGACGCAGAACGGCTATCGCATCGATCATCAGAAACCAAGCAAATTTTTTATTACGTGTACCTCATCATCCCCCGGCGTCCTGTTAATAGAACTGAGTCTTGTAATACAGACACATTTCGTCTGGACCGCCTTAGGATCGGCAACACGGGAAATCGTCACAACCTGAAGATGGGCACAAGCCCGAAACCGGTCGTGTCATAAGTAAATAATACGATCTTTAATATGCCTGGTAACGGTTTTTATTCTCAACCCTGATGAGGAACAGTCACAGAGTTCAAACACAATCATCATGGATAAAACAGATTTAAATAAGAAAAGATGAATACTACTTAGTGTAAAAAAAAAAAAATAAAAAAAAATAAAATAAAAAAAAAAAAAAATAAAAACGAAATTTATGTAAGACGAAAGACCTCATTTCTTGTTCGGAAGCCTTGTTATTAAGTTCGTGTATGCACTTTGCTCGTGAATTTGTTTGTGGGCCGAGGGGACTGAGGCGCTTCAGTGACGGTCTGCACGGCCACTACGGTCGGGGGATCGAATCCCCCTTCGGGCATCGATATTGTGCCGTCCTAGTTCGTAAGTAGTTTGTAAGTTTAGGGACTGATGACCCTGTAGTTAAGTCCCATAAGCTTTACAAACATTTGAACATTTTTTTTGTTTTTTGTTTTGTAAGATATTACAGAAAATAATTACCAAGAATTGTAATGTATATTTATTAAAATTTTACTTATGATGCAGAGACTAATTTATTTACTTTTGTAATGAGACTGAATAATGTTAATGTAAGTCTCCCATTTTTTTAAAATATTGCTGATGTTCAATAAACAACTGCAAAAAAGACTTAGAAGTTTTCACAAAAATCTACATGTCTGAGGATCACAGTTTGATTTATATTGGCAGATTATTTGAAACTTACCTTCCTATCTCGTGTAAAACCTCTTTTTCTTCACAGGCTGTTGTAGATAGTTTTGAGCAGTATTTATTATTTCGTTTGCATACGGGTAACGTGGTGATGAAGTCGTACATGGTCAGTTTGAAAGGTGGACAGTGTGGTTGTAGCAAAAAAAAACTCTGTAAGAACTAAAATATATCGAAGGAATATAAGTTACACGGATTCCGAAATCATATCTGTCAGCTACTTTTACCATCAATCCATATTGCAGATGTTGTGGGCTTGTGAATATTTGTTCGTTTCTTATCTCCTTGTCTCTCTGTTGATCGCATTTTCTCCTCCTCTCTACCCATTTTAGTTTCATTTTCATGTTACTCAATCCACGGCCAACGTTAAATACAGACGTGATTGGAGGCGAATGTACCGTCAGCAGATACCAATTGCCAGGGGCATCGACTCCGTGGGTGCTCCGGGGCTCGTGCACCCCCCAAGAAATTTTTGAGGGTGCAGACCACCCACATGAAATTGAGCTGGAAAATAAAATTGTACAAATTTAAAAAAAAAAAAAAAAAAAAAAAAAAATCTGGAAAAATCAAAACCTACCTTAAGAGGCAATGCGAAACGTGACCATAGCGAGAGACGATATTTCATACGTGAAGTTTTGCACGCGGGTCCCCAAGCGAGTAGTAATGAGTGTCCGTGTTTTAGCCACTATGCTAGCTTTATTCATCCTGATGTACATCGGTCCTTTTTACCTTTCAGGTGTACTTTTTTTTAGGAACATTCAATTGTGTTCTTTCAGGAATTTAGTTTGAAGAATCTGTTGCTGATGCTAAAGTTAATCTTTTTTAATTTATCGTTATCACTTCCCATGTTATTAAATTATAGATTCAGTTGAAATTTGTAATGCTTTTCTCCCAGGCTTAAAAAACCTTGGACTATATTAATACTGTCAGAGATGTCGTGAAGTTATCTCGAAGTAATGAAAGTTTCGATTAAGTATACATCTCTTGCTTCGAACTGACCAAAAAAATTGGATGTCGGACTTCAAAATCTCAAAATATTTCAAAGATTTCTTTGAACCTTGGTGATGGTGTTCTACCAAACGCTTTTGTCAGAACGAATAGCTTCGCACAAAAAGTGTTAGATTAGTGTACAGTGAAAAATTATTTGATTAGTCATGTAGTAGTTTTGGGGTGTTACTTATATCGAAATATCCACATCGACCAATTACATCGCTTTATTGTAGTGTCCTAATGCAGCCATGCTTTCCTTTTCTTCCTTCTTCTATCTTTAAAAGGCCAGACAACTGCCTATTTACTTTTATTAAATATAGCTCATTCAAAAATGCACGAACATGGTTTTCAGGAGGGTTCAGGAGGGTTGCGAAACGTGATGTAGAGCACCCACACTGATTTTCAAAAAGTCGGCGTCTCTGCCAATTGCGTCACGTGGCGTCATCACGACTTACGTACGCTTTATCGCAGACGATTCGAATATTTAAATGTTTGTAATTCTATGGGACAAAACTACTTTAGTCATCTGTCCCAAGACTCACAAACTACTTTAACTTAAACTAACCTAAGGACAACGCGCGCATACACACGTGCCCTAGGGAGGACTCGAACCTCCGATGCGGGAGGCCGCGCGATCCATAACGTGGCGCTCCAGACGCCATCGCGACATCGAAGACGAAAGAGGCCGTGTATCATCTAATTTAAAGGAATCAGAATGATGTAAATGCCGTACGGTTCTGTAGAGGACCTCTCTCTCTCTCTCTCTCTCTCTCTCTCTCTCTCTCTCTTCGATACAGCAAGCAAAAGTGAAAATGACGTCACGTCTGACGCTATTGAGACCCACTTTGCTGACAACAAATTCGCCTGTGCTCAGGCATGTATTAGCCGTTGGCCGTGATGTCAATCTTCAGGATATCATGTCAGTCAAAAAGCGATCTTGAATAATTAGTTGGTTCTCACCGCCACAGTTTTCTGATAGTAAGGAATGTGTGTTTTAAGTTGTGTGTCAACTTGGTTCAGTGGCTCAGGAGAAGATGTGGAACGTACACACATACATATATACATACTACCTGAAACCCGACGTTGCCCGGAATGTATTTATTTATTTACTTTTTCAAGCCTTGAACCGCTACTCTCTCTCTCTCTCTCTCTCTCTCTCTCTCTCTCTCTCTCTCTCTCTCTGTGTGTGTGTGTGTGTGTGTGTGTGTGTGTGTGTGTTTTATTTTTCTTTAAATATGTTATGCAGAATGGCTTTCACATCTCCATGTTTCTCACACGGACTACAACGTGTCGCTTGCTCAGGATTTGGCTCCATAAAGAATTTATTCATATTAGTCAAGTTTTGAATTAAATTAATTTATTGTTACATATCATTTGCATCTTGATGTCTAGCTTTCTTTGTTTGGATACTGCAGTTATTATTTTTACGTTATGCAAGACAGCCATGTTTCATGAATACTCTTCCATAAATATGACATGTTATTAAAACCAAGGAGATGGATAGAGAATGAAGGGATATGAGAAGTCCTAACTCAAAGCTTGAATAAATAAATACCCTGGCAAGGCCAGGGTTTCAGCTAGTATTTTATATCTATGAAAATCGACGTGTGTATCTATTTTATTCGTTACTGTGTTATACGTAACATGTTTACAAACAATGTATACCATGTTCCTCAACAACTTATTAAAAGCTGATTTATACTGTATTTTGTGTATAAATCCTCAGTCACATTGTTGTTGATGAACAGCATGTTTCTAGTACGACATTTTGCCTCTTGGTACGGCGTGTAGCCAATTGTGAGGCATTAATTTGTCAGTATTGTAGATTGTGTTACTTTGCCGCCTCTACTTGGCCGTGAATGAGAGTCAGTGTGGTTCATGTTATTTCACCAGTGAATATTCTTATAACGTCCCAAGTAATAAAATACCTCGATACAAACGTCTGTGTTCTGCATGAAATACATGACGTAAAAAAATAATAGTCCGATCAAAACATTCTAAAAGACGTATTTTGGTGTTTAGTGCACTGTATTAATACAGAAGACTGTTCCAAAGCTGAAATCATAATGTGGAACTGAGAGGTTTAACGCCACACGAGTGAAGCCATTGTCACCATATTGTGGAGGCAGTAACATTTGTTGTGACGAGTGTGTACTCATTACATTCTGAGATGAAAGTGGTACTTTCTCTAAACAAGATAATAACTTTCACCTGCATTAGCTATGGATCTGCAAACAGAACAGTCATCTGCTATTTTACACAAAAACTGATGGTAAATTAATTCTTAATATTTGTTTCAGTGTTATTCACTCAGTGACTTCTAATTTTCACTTTTACTTGCTGTATGTTCCCTTGAAATTTCAAAGACCTGGTGGTACAGAATTTTAGTGTAAATATTTTATGACGTAGAATATGTAGAAAGAAGTATTCAACATAAAAATCATCTCTTCAGTACTGAACTTACGAAAATGATACAGCCCAGTTCTCTAATTACTGTGAATTACTACAGCTGGCAATTTTAGTCCTTGTAAGGCATTTGGCTATTATCCGGATCTGTAAAACATACTTATCCAATGAGATTTGTTAACAATAAAAGACAGTTCAGCTATATGAAAGAACACTATACAAAAAAAGAATACTATACCATTTATGTACTCAGAAATGACACTCATTTAACTGTGTGAAAGTTAACAGGACAAGAACCACAGAGCGCTTTACCCTAAACGCATATTTCCTTGGCTGTACAAGATGGCGGACTAGCTATAATCGACAGCAAAGTTTTGGATAGTAGCGCCGTCTCGCATTATTATACCTTCCTGGGCAACACAGCTGAACTCTGCTATGGACATTATTATTGCGCCTCGACTGCAGGTATTAAGCGATACCTAATATTTGTTGTAAAGACGGAAGTGAACAGAGAAAAAGAGCTATCTTGAAAATTCTCCCAACACGGAGAATATTTACTTCTGGAAATAATTTTGGGACGAGATAAGGATACAATAAAACGAAAAAAAATTGATAAAGTTTCTACAGCGTGTAAGGTACAGGCATGGAAAGAAGTTTATTTGAACTGGCACAGTATTGTAATACGTCGTGACTGTAAAATTTTAAGCCAAACATCATGAAAAGGACCACGAAAGCACTTTCACATCAACAGATACTATTTTAGGCTCTCATTTTTATAGTTAAGTGTCATATTATGCCTATGGAGAGCGGTCAAAATTTATATAAAACACACTTACTTCAGCCAAGATCGCTAGTTTATTTGTTGGTTTTATAATAACTATGTCATTATCTTCGGAAACAATTTTTATAACAATTTCTTCGTACTTTCAATAAAATAAAAGATCCACTTGTGAAAATGAAATAGAAGAAAGTAAAATGTCAAACGATTAAAATTTGCATCCACTTACGTGATGCAAATTTCAATTGTTTGACAATGTTTTCAATAAAATAAAGAGTTAGTGGTAGTACGAGAAAATTGTTATAAAAAATTGTTTCTGAAGATGACATTGTTCATCGCAACCGGTAAAAAAAAACCTAGCGATCTTTGCTTAAATGTGTTTTATATCTCATTACATCTATTAGGATACATTTCACGTTTTAGTAAGCCCTGCATATTTGAAAATAATGGGAAATAGTTCTGTTTCTCAACAGCAGTCTACAATTATCTAAAAACTGACAGGTGTCGTCTGCAGTGGTGTCTTATGGTATGGTAGTGATCTTCTAATTATTTTTCATGTCCTGTGCAGTAAAGACAACTTTTGATAAGGGCGAAAAAATTCTGTATATAAGTAGATTAGAACCCCAAACCATTTACATTACATCTACCTCTTAGCCACCATCACGCCCGCGATTTGCAAACTCAACAATAGATCCTTAAAAGCGTAGTTGTGTTTTATTCATCAATGTGCGTGCAGTTGCCATCGAACGATGTGTTCAGTGGTAAAATAATTATTACGAACTGCAAAGTTACTGTTACTCCAGCTGCGAGAGTTCATGTGAAATTTTGGATCGTTATTGGAAGCTGTCGTAATTCATAAACTTACCTGTTCTCTGCAAATATTTATCACCAACTGTCACGGAAGCTACACTAGCGTTCCAAGCGGCAGCACTATAGTTACAGAATGGTGGTTAGCTCTTACTCCCCTAGACGGCCTACTGTCGTTCCAAATGCCAAACGTTAACTTTTACTTATAAATATATCGAGCTGATCGTACCAAACATCCTAAAAATGCGTGTAATTCAGTTCCAGATATTTTGCCATGCTTACGTAAGTTTCTTTTTTTTTTTCTATAGTACCGTACCTACCTATTGTTCCTTCTGCTAGTATATACTCAGATGTACATGAAATGGGATAAGGTAGTCCCAAAACATGTATAATTGACGAAACAATTCACAAAATTTGACAGCTGGTGTGTGATTTGCGTCAGTAGTTAAAACTGTGATTGTAATACATAGAACAAATTAATGTGTGTCGTTGCTAACTTGACTTGAAGAGAGTGATGCAAGATAAGTAACAGTGACCACTGTCTTCATATCAGGTACACTGTAATACTAAATGTTGGTAAAAAAGGGAGAGAACTGATGAAAGCGATCGAGTCAGCCCCTTGTTAAATATATTTTGTTACCAGGCAAGTTAAGCCTTCACAAGATACATCTAGACGAAGACTTCATCTATCTGAATATCACTTTCTCAGTTAACAAGCTTGTTACAGCTAAACCACAAAAGATTTCAATACATTAGAAAGCATGTTGCGTCTAATCTTTAATTTAAACAATACTGTTTCATAGGGTGACTATGTAACACAGTTCTTAGTGTGCAGGTATTTTTTTTTAAATCTAGAAGGATATTTTTAACACTTTGATAAGTAGCTTAATATAATCATCTAAAAGCAGACACGCAGATATGATTCTCCCCATAATTAATGGATTGCGACACAGCTGTTTAGATTTTGTAGTTGGATGGAAGTACCAGCGGCTGTGTATGAATTCTTTAATTTTGCGCGACCGGTATCGGTTCTTCAGTTACATCTTTTTCAGGTCCTCGTTGTGCAATTCATTACCGTTAATACCGGTAGCCGTAAATTTCTTCGTCTACTCTTGTCACAATCTCAATGACTACTGATGAACTGCAACAACTGACAAACTGTTCGTCAGTCGTCGTTGACATTGTGACAGGAGTAGACAAAGAAATTTACGGCTACCGGTATTAACGGCTACCCTTTTCAAATGTGCTATTAATGACAGTTACACAACGGGGACCTGAAGATGGTGTAATCAAAGCACAGAAACCGGTCACGCAAAATTAAAGAATTTCTATATAGCTGTCGGTGCTTCCATCCACCTGCAAAACAGATTTGAGTAAGGGTGCTGAAAATGGACTAACGTGGGAATTATGAATGCACTGAGATATTTGGCTGTGTTTGAAGACATATATCAGAGGAAAGTACGTTGTATAGTGGCTATGAATGCCAGACACGAAAGTAGCACAGGAGATATCGTCAAATAATACCACAGGAGCTGTATTTCGATTGTAGAGAGATATGGTTAAGGTAACAGTTTCCGTTGTCTTGCCTTACTCGTCTTAGAGAAATAAATCATCAGAATTAACTGCATCCCTTTATTTCATTACTTATCACTTTACAGATTTTTATAATTCAATATTTAATACACAGTAGTAACAGCGAATGAAACAAAACTCAATTTACATTGGTAAATTTAATACTTATATATTAAGAAAACCACTGCAGCATTCAGTCATCTTGCGATTATGATACTGTGTGTACGATTTTACACAAAATTTATGAAACACTTTTTCTGAAACTTTTATATGCTGTAACATTTATTCCTTATCAAGAATTATCTCTTAGAAGTCTCCATGGTCTCATTAAAAAAAAATTGCCTAATCGAATACCCATGGATGTCCCTCTTAAGGAGCAGCACAATTTCAACATAGCTATTAATCATCTGCGCAGTTTGCTTTTTCATCTTTTTTCTTTTTTATTCATTTGATTTTTGTTTTTTGTTTTTTTGTTTGTTTTTATGTTTTTTGATTTTTTTTTTTGCAACCCTTTATTTCATTACTTATCACTTTACAGATTTTTATAATTCAATATTTAATACACAATATTAACAGCGAATGAAACAAAAGTCAATTTACATTGGTAAATTTAATACTAATATATTAAGAAAACCACTGCAGCATTCAGTCATCTGGCGATTATGATACTGTGTGTACGATTTTACACAAAATTTATGAAACACTTTTTCTGAAACTTTTATATGCTGTAACATTTATTCCTTGTCAAGAATTATCTCTTAGAAGTCTCCATGGTCTTATTAAAAAAAAATTGCCTAATCGAATACCCATGGATGTCCCTCTTAAGGAGCAGCACAATTTCAACATAGCTATTAATCATCTGTGCAGTTTGATTTTTCATCTTTTTTCTTTTTTATTCATTTGATTTTTGTTTTTTGTTTTTTTTGTGTTTGTTTTTATGTTTTTTGATTTTTTTGTTTGCAACCCTTTATTTCATTACTTATCACTTTACAGATTCTTATAATTCAATATTTAATACACAGCAGTAACAGCGAATGAAACAAAAGTCAATTTACATTGGTAAATTTAATACTTATATATTAAGAAAACCACTGCAGCATTCAGTCATCTGGCGATTATGATACTGTCTGTACGATTTTACACAAAATTTATGAAACACTTTTTCTGAAACTTTTATATGCTGTAACATTTATTCCTCGTCAAGAATTATCTCTTAGAAGTCTCCATGGTCTTATTAAAAAAAATTGCCTAATCGAATACCCATGGATGTCCCTCTTAAGGAGCAGCACAATTTCAACATAGCTATTAATCATCTGCGCAGTTTGATTTTTCATCTTTTTTCTTTTTTATTCATTTGATTTTTGTTTTTTGTTTTTTTTGTGTTTGTTTTTATGTTTTTTGATTTTTTTGTTTGCAACCCTTTATTTCATTACTTATCACTTTACAGATTTTTAAAATTCAATATTTAATACACAGTAGTAACAGCGAATGAAACAAAAGTCGATTTACATTGGTAAATTTAATACTTATATATTAAGAAAACCACTGCAGCATTCAGTCATCTTGCGATTATGATACTGTGTGTACGATTTTACACAAAATTTATGAAACACTTTTTCTGAAACTTTTATATGCTGTAACATTTATTCCTTGTCAAGAATTATCTCTTAGAAGTCTCCATGGTCTTATTAAAAAAAATTGCCTAATCGAATACCCATGGATGTCCCTCTTAATGAGCAGCACAATTTCAACATAGCTATTAATCATCTGCGCAGTTTGATTTTTCATCTTTTTTTCTTTTTTATTCATTTGATTTTTTTGGTGTTTGTTTTTATGTTTTTTTGATTTTTTTGTTTGTTCGTGTGTTTTGTTCTTGTGTTTCATTCCCTTTTCGTTTGTGTGTTCCTTTTCATTTCGGTTTCTTTGTTTTTAGGTTTTTTTGTTTTGTTTCGGTTTTTTTTGTGTTTCTTTTTTTGTTTTGTTTTGGTTTTTTGTGTTTCGATCACTTTACAAATTTTTATAATTCAATATTTAATGCACAATAGTAACAGCGAATGAAACAAAAGTTAATTTACATTGGTAAATTTAATATAAACCTCTGCAGCATTCAGTTATCTTGCGATCATGATATTGTGTGTACGATCTTACACAAAATTTATGAAACACTTTTTCTGAAACATTTATATGGTGTAACATTTATTCCTTATCAAGAATTATCTCTTAGAAGTCTCCACATGGTCTTATTAAAAAAATTGCCTAATGTAATACCCATGGATGTTTCATACCCATGGATGTTTCTCTTAATGAGCAGCACAGTTTCAACATAGATATTAATCATCTGCATAGTTAGATTCTTCATCTTATCTTTTTTATTTGATTTTTTTTTTGGTGTTGGTGTGTTTTGTTCTTGTGTTTCGTTCCCTTTTCGTTTGTGTGTTCCTTTTCATTTCGGTTTGTTTTTCTTTTTTTTTGTGTGTGTGTTTTGTTTCGGTTTTTTTTGTGTTTTGTTTCGGTTTTACTATTTTTTTCTTGCTTAGTGTTTTAACAGTGTCCTACTTCACCTTTTTACAGTTTTATTACGAATTCCAACACTCAAATTTTCTTTCCTCCTCCTTCCAATAATCATCATCATGTCACCATGCTGCTCCACGACATAATCCGCCTCCTCTGTAAGTACCTCCTCTTCTATTTTCTCCTCATGTTCCTCCTCTAGTTCATCTTCTTCTTCCTCATCTTCCTGTTCCTTCTCCTGTTCATTTTCTTCTTTGTCTTCTTCTTTGTACTCCTCCTGTTCATTTTCTTCTTCTTCGTCGCCTTGTTCTTCTTCTTGTTGACTTCTCTCCCCCTGTTCAATGTTTTGTTCATTTTCTTCTTCCTCTTCCTCCTCTTCGTTTTCTTTTTGTTGTTCATGTTCTATTTCTTCATTTTGTTGTTCATGTTCTATTTCTTCATTTTGTTGTTCGTGTTCTATTTCTTCATTTTGTTGTTCGTGTTCTATTTCTTCATTTTGTTGTTCGTGTTCTATTTCTTCATTTTGTTGTTCGTGTTCTATTTCTTCTATCTGCTGTTCGTGTTCTTTTCCTTCTTCCTCTTGTTGATGTTCTTTTCCTTCTTCCTCTCGTTGATGTTCTTTTCCTTCTTCCTCTCGTTGATGTTCTTTTCCTTCTTCCTCTCGTTGATGTTCTTTTCCTTCTTCCTCTCGATGATCTTGTCCTCCTTCCTCTTGTTCACGTTCTTTTTGATTCTCGACCTTTTGCATGTTCTCTTGATAGCAATCCTCTACCTCCAAATTCTCAAGCATAATCGTTTTATCTCTCTTCTCTACAGCCAATGAGGTGTGACCATCACGTGAATTTTCCAACATCATTGAGTCACATAATGCTCTTATAGAATCATGAAGTGGGCTCTGTGATTCATATTTCTCATAGTCTTTTTTAGGTTCTAGAACAGGAAAGAAACTAGCATCCCTCTCTTCAATATTCTTCATTCTTGTGTTGTGGTAAAGTTCCAGGGATTTCTGCATACTGCTCCTGTGAAATAATAAAATTATAGAGCACTTATCCCACACAGTTAGTAATAAGTGATAAAAATGTAATTTTGATACTATTGGACATTAAGAACCCTTTCAGTAACGTGTTACAGTGATGAAATGTAACACAAAAAGAAAAGACCCTACTTTTCACATGTCAGTGTACTATGCATACATTCATATACATTAACCTGCTACCATCCATTAATGTAGGTAATACATCGTTGTTACTGATTTATTTTTCCTAGGAATAAGGAAATAAAGAACAAAACTTTGAACTGCAGTGGGGGAGATCAATTTTAAGAGATTTTCTAAAACAATAAAAGTTTAACCAATCAGGTCATCATACAATCTGTGAAATTGGTTTACAATTGAGGAAAAAAAGTTTTAGCTGTGTCGTAAAAAGACGCAGTGATTGTCAATTTGTCATTAGATTGTTTTCACATTATGTGCTAAATTTCGTCCTATGTCATTTTCAGAGTTAGACCATTATTCTGTGAAGCATGAAGGAAAATAGGGTTTTCCTACTTTTATTGTGTATCTGTTCAGTTACTACCAGCTAATGTTTAATGTTGTGGTTACATAAAGTTATTTGTAAAAACTTATTTGAGGTGGAATTCTTTCAGGTTTCATAGTAATGCTGAAACATGTGAACCATGGGCCAACAGATATCTTAGTAGTATGTATTTATCAATATAAAACTGTATTTAAAGAGTTCAAGCAGTTAGCAAAAGCTTCTGACATTATTGACTGAAATAAATTCAAAAAATGTTCAAATGTTTGTATAGCTTATGGGACTTAACTACAGGGTCATCAGTCCATAAACTTACAAACTACTTATGAACTACCTTATACTAAAGACGACAGAAACATCCATGGCCGAAGGGGTATTCGAACCCCCGACCGTAGCGGCCGTGCAGACTGGCGCGCCGCAGACCGCTTGGCCTCTGTGGCCGGCGAAACCAAGGATAATTAGAGGTATCATTTAAAACAGATGGTAAAAAAAGTAAAATCTAAGACTGATTCTTGAAGCTTGTATGTCACTTTACTTACTATACCGGTACCACTGTTTTATATTGAAGGCATATTCAGTGGTTTATTCTGTAGTAGCACACTTTTATGGCTTAAATATTTAAGAACTGTGCAAGTTACGTATTCTTTTAGGAATAACACTGAACGCATGCACTACCTCCTTATTCCATGTAATTTTCAACGTTCGTCTCTATCATCCAATCTCAAACGCTTAGATTCTCTTCTTTTTCTGTTTTTCCACTATCAGTGTTCCACTGGGGCCAGAAATTTCTTCCTCGCAATAAAGTACTTCAAGACATCAGCCTAATTAAGAAAACGTTAGTCACCACTAACGTTTTCTTAATTAGGCTGATGTCTTGAAGTACTTTATTGCGAGAAAGAAATTTTTGGCCCCAGTGGAAAACTGACATATTTCATGAACAGCTACTGCACCTATTTATAGTTAGAGGCGGAAAAATTGCCCGGCCGGAATATTTTAGAGTCGAAGAACAGAACATTGTACATGCCCAAGCTGAGAAGTGCTTTCGTTCCCAACTGCAGCGGTCTGTGGACTTTCAGTTTGTTGGATAATAGAAGCAATAATACTTTGGTTTCTGTATATGTCGATATTCATTGCGGTTTAACTGATCGTACCATTTCTTTTGAAAATCATTATTCGAACGGTTGAAATACAAGCACTCCACGTCGGCGGGATTACTACAGCGACGAACGTCTCACATTCGCTTCAGTGGCCGAGTAGACAGGCTGACGGTTACGAAGGACGCAAGACTGGGTCGGTTGGGATTTTAAGACTCATTATTCAGTACTTCTCGGTGGCTGATAGTAATCGCAAGAGAAATGAGTAGCCTTACACGGACATCGGCGGAGGTAAGTGGATCGTGACAATGACCACACCGGTTTAGAGATGACGTCACCACATCCGCCTAAAATAATGGAAAACATTTGTGTGTGAGTGAAGCGACATTAACACAATGGTCTGTATACATGCTGGGTGTATAAATCTGGTATCTGAGCATATAATTACAGGGTGCCAACACATTCGTGTGTTTCGCACAATGTTTGCCAATGTATGCCATCAGAGTCTAACACAAAGTGTCGTGAAACTCCCAGTGAATTTTCTGCAACCTCGCGACTGCAGCGCTGCCAAGCGGCTGGGTCGTAAAAGCGAAAAGATTGTGTAATGAATGCGTTTTTGGAGTGAAGCAGCACAATCTAAATACTTCGTATTTAGGAGCTTTTGGGACGCTATAAATTGTAGCAACAATCAAAAATGTAATTCGGAAATCTCTAATTTGCAAAGAATGCTCAGAAGTAATAGAATAATGTTACGAATAACAAGTGTTCATTTACCGTGGTTTGTTGTTCTTTTAGGCATAGAAATAAATCTTTAGCAATTTATTCACGTCCAACCTTCAGCTCTTCATCAGAATCACAAATACTCTACCAGTATTTCATAATATTACTGCTGTATAAAAGTAATATCTGAATGCTTTCAATAGCAGGAAACTATTACAGTAGAGCCTGCTTGATTTGCACCTCAGTTCACAAAAATTATAAGCCTGTATACCAACATATTTTGGTGGTTACCTACTAGTTTGATAAAGTGAATGAGTATCTACAAATCAATAATATGTCCATATATAAACTTAATATTAGCACGTCACATCTCTACCAAATAGCGAAAAAAATTATAGGTACATGAAAGGCACAGATGCAAGGACAAGGTTAAAAGAAGGTTTAAAGGCGATGTAGATTCCAATCTCCTAAAACGTAAAAAGGTGTACAGTTTTGAAAATTTTACAATGTCTGAAATCTGCTAAAACGAAACTCATGCAACATGTCAGTACGTACCGAGCACGCGAACATAATCATAATCTGTCACTTTTATGCCTGAGCACATCGGATTGCGATTTATTTCTGCTTTCAAAAAGTTTTGGACGATATGATTACGACTCAGGTATTGTGAACTGTATAAATTACACTGCAGTGTTAATTCGTTATTATAGACTACCATTATCAGAAGCAGTGATATTACTTTCATGATGTTTTCATATTTCTATTGGAAAGTTTACAGCCTCGTTCATTGACTTGGAAATATGAAAGTAACAGCATTAAAAACAGCAACTTCTCAGTTTGTATCATGCCATTCCTCTGTTACTCCCTACTGGCCGCTTGGAGCGCTAGTATTGCTTCACTTGCAATTTTTTCCTAGATAGTTTCGCGACTGCCTGTGATAGAACGTGATGCCATACTGTAATTTGTCAAATAATGTTCCTCATGTGATGTTTGAAACTTTCCCGGCGTCCTGAAAATTCCATAAAATCTCCGACGCCGGATGTCAGTAACTTCCCTGCCACGATATTTCGGCGCAGAGACTTCTGGCCATCTTCAGGTGAGTCCGCCGAAGTACTGGTGAAGACGCGCATGCGCGTACTTAGCGTGCGCGTTCACTAAAATTACGTACGCTGCTCCGAGCGCCCTCCGTAGTGGAGGCTTGCCGCTTCGACATCAGATCGATTATCATCGTCATTCAGTTGCAGGGAACTACGTCGACTACGAAATTTTCAATTACGGGATTCCATGCAGGATTAATTTGGAAATCGCTGTCTCGATTAATAAGAGTCTCACTGTCAGACAGTCTTATTTCTACAGCTTCTTTGATAATTGAGCTCCGAAAGTTGGATGTGTTGGCCACAATTTTCGTCTTATGCAGCAGACGGTCTGGGGAACTGTGCAGAATGAGTCTCAGGAAAGTGTGATGTGAGTAATCATGTATCATAAAATACGCACGAATAGTTAGGTTTGTTGAAGCACATTAACAGTGTTATAGGAAAGATAGATTGGTACTTACCATTAGCTGACACAGGCAGACTACACTACTGAGCTTAGCATTTGGCCACAGCGTTCCATAGCGCGCGCGCGCACACACACACACACACACACACACACACACACACACACACACACACATTTACTCACAGCCCTCCACCATCTACAGCCGCACTGGACAGAAAGTCGGTTACCGCTTCAAACTGAAATAGCAACCTGGAATGGGACTGCGAGGGGAAAGGAACCAAGACACAAGTAGGTGTGTCACCTAGCGAAACGTGCAAGGACTAAATGACAGGGTAAGAGAAGGTTGTCGGCAGGCTGTGGGGTAGAGGATAGGTGGTTAGAGTGTAATATTTGCAGACGAGTAGAGAAGTGAATGAGAGAGTTAGTATAGACGAACACAGGATTAGGGTTAAAGGACGTGATTCCTGTGAACTGAGGCAATATATATGAGCTCCACCATACAATCTGCAGCTCCTGCAACAGTTAAAATTTCAACATTATCGTTGGTACATTCACACTTTGTATCACAATGTTTGAAACACTTCAGGACTAACATCTCGCTTCCAACCACGTCATTCTGTGAGGAAACTGTATTTAAATTTGACAGATTTTCAATCAGCTTGCCCTGAGAATTTCTTTGCCACTTCTGAAGTTTTACAACACTAGGTGCTGCGTCTTAGTTCCTCAAATTATGTCTCTCATTCCTAATTAATGACACCAAAAGTAACCAGTATTCTAGAATTTGCGGAAATTCACTGTATGCCACATTCTTTCAGTTGCACTGCACTTCTTCCTAACTCTTGTAACAAATATTTATATTTCTCGGTGGTAATACTGATTTTAACAGGTAAAGCCATTTAATACTGCTTGTTTACATTAACCAGCGACTGCAGATTTGAGAAACCTGTAATCACTGACATGAAGGACGTTGAGGAATTAAGAAGGAGGAGGAGGGTAGAGGGAAGAATAAGATTTAACGTCCCATCGACATCATAGCATTACAGACAGAGAACATTGTGTTACCACTGTGCCACTTCACACAGCGTGGGAGAATCAATTCCAATAGCTGTATACATTATTTCCCATATAGGTTGATCAATTCGTTGATTAGTAGTTGATTAAGAGTGAGGTCACTGAACTAACGATTGAAGTTGACAGACTAAGAGTGTCAGGAACAACAGTTCAGTACGACATCAGAGCTAATGAACTAATCAGGCAGAAGGAACCATGAGGAAGCAGGAAGAATATAGAAAAGGAGGAGGTTGGAGAGGGCTAATGCAGAGGGGACACCTGTTCCATGGGTCGGCGACACGCACACACACACACACACACACACACACACACACACACAACAGCCTGCACACTGGAGGGTGACAGAAAAGCACATAAGACCAGACAAAACGGAGTGAAAGGAGAAAGGGAAGCCTAGCCAGTATGGAGACAAGGAAGAAGCCTCCCAACCCGGCACCTACACTAACCGAACTATTCCAGTTCTGAAAGGGAATACAGGTACTTAATAAAGAAAATAGGGAATGGACGTAATCACGTAAGGGACATCTGCAACACTTGACAGAGAGGGTGAGGGAGCATATTTAGCACTCAGATCCAAAAGGTGTGGATCACTATGAGAAAACCAACTATAAGGGCGATGGGAAAGGCGATGCATTACAGAGTAAAAACCCATCAGGCAATGTTGTATGCCAATTGTAAAGAGAGCAAACGATGATAGATTCCCACCAGAAGTGGAATGGCGCATTCGGCAGTCTCCTCAATCGAATGAAGTTTGTTGGTTTCGAAACTTACCATGTCACGTTCCTAGCAAGACAACTATGCGTGACAGTATTGATGCTAAAAGGGATGATGATGCTGGAAGGACAATAATGTTGTTGTTGATGATGATGATGATGATGATGATGATGCTGGGGGGATAGCGACGACGACGATGATGGTGATGGTGGTGGTGGTGGTGGTGGTGATAGTGGTGGTGGTGGTGGTGGTGCCTCCACACACTGATGATGTTGATGGCACCACAACGATGCTTATGGCGCCAAATCCCACGAATGGTGCCAAAATCCCACTCATGGCGCCAAATTGAAGATGATGGCGACAAAATGAAGATGATGGCGACAAAATGGAGATGATACTGACACGAGCAATACGTAGAAGAACTGAAAAGAAAACTGAGGATCTCTTAGTTGACTAACAGTTTCGCTACAGGGAAGGTAAAAGAAACAAAATGGCAGACTTAGCTCTTGATATTAGAAAAAAAGGGTGGGGAAAAAATCAGGACATATTCATAGGCTCTGTCAATGTACATTAAGCTTTTGACAACTTCAAATTGTGCAAGCTGTTACAAATTCTGAGGCATGATAGGAGTAAACTACCTGGGATCAGTGCTACCGTCAAAGAGTCTCAAGTAGATTTCATATTTCTAGATTTCAAGGCGCTTTTCACACTGGCACCTCACAAGCGGCGTCTCATCAAATTGGTGTGTCAAAAAAGGACTCAGTACGTAGTAATTAACGGAAAGACATATTTCGGGCTCCCCAGAGAAGTACTTTATTCCTGTAGCGTACTTGTCTTTACAGACGTTTCAGAAGACAATCTGAGTAGCTCTCTCAAAATGTTCGCCGATGAAGCTGACAGTTATCGGTTAGTAGGGTCTCCACAAGATCAAAAGCAACTGCAAAACTATTTAGGTAAAATACATGCATCGTGCGAAAATTGGCACTTGACCCTAAAATAATTAAATGTTGTAGTCATCCAATTGAGCACTAAAAGAAATCCGTTAAGCTTCATTTCCACTATAAATCAATCTCATCTACAGGCTGTGAATTCAACTAAATTCCTGGGAATTGTGCACAACTTCAGTTGAAAAGAACAGGCAGAAAATAACGTGATGAAGGCGAACCAAATGCTCCGTGTCACTGGCAGAACAGTTAATGTAACAGTTATACACGACATTTGTCGGTCCTATTTTGGAGTATTGCTGCGCGTTATGTAACTGACGAAAGTTGTTGACAAATCTAAGAGAATGGCTACTCGTTTTGTATTATCGCGATACAGAGGTGAGAGTGTCACGGAAATTAAGCACGAGGTGGAGTGGAAATCATAAAAAAGAGACGTCATTTGTTGTGACGAGATCTGTTTTGAAAAATTCCTTTCATCAACGTTCTCCGTCGAACGCAAACATATGGAGACATGATCAATAATAAAATATGAGAAATCTGATCGAGAATTGAACGATGTGTGTGTTCATTTATCCCCACACGCTATTAGAGAATAGAACGGTGTGGAAATATTATGAAAGCGGTTCGGCAAACACTTTGCCAGGAATTTAAATGTGATTTACTGAATAAATATGTAGAGGTAGATGTAATAATATGTACAAGATGGGGCAAACTTAAGTGCCCCAGAAACAGAGTTTCAGATTACAAAGAAACGACAGAGTAACTGATAGATGTTGAAAGTGTCTTCTGTTCTCTCGGCGCTTTTATGATTTGGTCAGCAAGTTGCTGAAAGCGGATCGAAACTGGACTATTGGACTAGCTTCCAACTCATGTGGAATGTTCTGCTACAGTCTGATATACCTGCTGGCTCCCCGCGCAAAGTAATCACAAACTGACAGTTCCGGTGACCTGGGTGGCAATAAGAATTATTAGTTTGAACCATTAACATGACAGTTCAAAGACGTTCAGTTGAAGAGGGCAACGATTCGCGTCTAGTAATTTCTGAATATAAATTTGAGTGTGTTGAAAATTTCAAATTTCTGGAAGTAATGATAGACGAGCAAAATTACAGAGGGTTGTGTTGTGTTGTTTGGTTGGGTTAGGGGTACTGAACTACTGAGGTTATCAGTCCCCCGGTGGGAGTGGAAGGAGGGAGGATAGGAAATGAGGGGAGGGGGGAAGGAAATGCAGTCTGGGAAGTCAAGAAGGAAGGAAGGAAGGAAGGAAGGAAGGAAGACTGCATTATCTCGAGGCAAAATTAGAGACAATTAGAAACAAGAATGAGACCGATAAACGCGAACCGAGCCTACTATTCAGGACAAAATCTTCTTCTGTCTAAATTTCTGACAAGGAAAATCAAAATGGAATTATATAACAAGTATTAGACCGGTTCTAACCTACAGGAGCAGAAATCTGGAGTCTAACTAAAACAGAAGCATAACAATTCTTCGTTTGTGTGGCCATAATGTCCGTAGTTGCTTTCATAATTATGAATAGCAGTGATTCTCCGTCTTTGCAACTACAATAAAATGCGATTTTTTCACATCAGACGCGTTTCGTTTTATTGAATGTAAAACATCTTCAGTGGTCTGAAATAATAGAAATCTACAGTTTGTTTTTTGTTTAGATCGAAAACAGTTCTTAAATGGACCCTGAAAAGTAGGCCTAATGTTTGGTACTTACGGAAATTTTGTCTTCTTTTCGCTTCACATCATGGAATGCCGGTTTGTTTAGTGCAATACCGCCGGTTCTTCATGCTGTGTCGTTTTCTCACTACTTTCACTGTCACTGTTTCACTGTTCATAGTTGTTTTCCACTGATCAGAAGTGTTTGTTTTTGTTTTTACTGATTCTGCTCAGTGTGTTATTGGAGTGTTGCCAACCTCACAAATGTAGTTCTCTCTCTATGTTTTATAATAAATTATGTTTCGGTGTTTTTATTTTTAATGTAAGCGGATTGGAATAGTGGCAGAATAATATATGTATATATTTAATGGGAACATTATTATTATTATTATTATTATTATTATTACTATTATATTATTATAATTGTTGTTATTATTGGTAGGGGGTTTAATAGTAGGGAAAGATGACTGAATGGTGGTTGGATGTGGTAAGGTGTGATGTGAAGTGAGATGGAAGACAAAAGTGATGGATATGAGGTGTGGTGCAGTAATATTAAGCTCCTGGGTGGTGGTAATGCAAGTAGTGTGCAAGTAAGTGTGTGTGTGTGTGTGTGTGTGTGTGTGTGTGTGTGTGTGTGTGTGTGTGTGTGTTTGGTGGGGGGGAGGTTGTGTTTTTTGTTGAATCTGGTATGTGATGTAGGGTAACCGTGAGGGGAACGAGGTTGAGTGTCTGTTAGCAGGGAGCGAAAAAGTTTGGGAGTTTTATATCAATATGTGTGACACGTTCGGAGAGTCTCGTGCTTAGCGGAGAGGTGGCTATGTGATTTTATTTTACCTTAGCTGTGGAGTGTTGGTAGTGGTATCTGAAATGAGATGTGGAAGTAGTCTGAGATAGTTATGGGCATGACGGGGAATGTTTTATGTGATTTTTCAATTATTTTGTACAATGTTTGTTTTACTAAATGACCAAACAAACAATAAATAAATATTGGAAAACAAACATTGTACAAAATAATTGAAAAAATCACATAAAACATTCCCCGTCATGCCCATAACTATCTCAGACTACTTCCACATCTCATTTCAGATACCACTACCAACACTCCACAGCTAAGGTAAAATAAAATCACATAGCCACCTCTCCGCTAAGCACGAGACTCTCCGAACGTGTCACACATATTGATATAAAACTCCCAAACTTTCTCACTCCCTGCTAGCAAACACTCAACCTCGTTCCCATCACTGTTACCCTACATCACATACCAGATTCAACCAAAAACACAACCTCCCCCCCCCCCCGCCACACACACACACACACACACACACACACACACACACACACACACACACTTGCACACTACTTGCATTACCACCACCCAGGAGTTTAATATTACTGCAGCACACCTCATATCCATCACTTTTGTCTTCCATCTCACTTCACATCACACCTTACCACATCCAACCACCATTCAGTCATCTTTCCCTACTATTAAACCCCCTACCAATAATAACAACAATTATAATAATATAATAGTAATAAAAAATAAAATTTAATAATAATAATGTTCCCATTAAATATATACATGTATTATTCTGCCACTATTCCAATCCGCTTACATTAAAAATAAAAACACCGAAACATAATTTATTATAAAACATAGAGAGAGAACTACATTTGTGAGGTTGGCAACACTCCAACACACTGAGCAGAATCAGTAAAAACAAAAACACTTCTGATCTGTGGAAAACAACTATAAACAGTGAAACAGTGACAGTGAAAGTAGTGAGAAAACGACACAGCATGAAGAACCGGCGGTATTGCACTAAACAAACCGGCATTCCATGATGTGAAGCGAAAAGAAGACAAAATTTCCGTAAGTACCAAACATTAGGCCTACTTTTCAGGGTCCATTTAAGAACTGTTTTCGATCTAAACAAAAAAAACAAACTGTAGATTTCTATTATTTCAGACCACTGAAGATGTTTTACATTCAATAAAACGAAACGCGTCTGGTGTGAAAAAATCGCATTTTATTGTAGTTGCAAAGACGGAGAATCACTGCTATTCATAATTAGAAGCATAACAGTTTTTGAGAAAGAAGTCTACAGAAAAATCTTTGGTCCTACTTATAGTAATGAATCACAGAGCACGAAGAGAAGAGACAACACAGAAATCCACATACATGCATAACAAGCGACAATTGTGAACGTAACAAATTCTATAATACTTAAATGTGCTGGCCACTTGGTGACAATGAAAGAGGATGAAACTGTTTCAAGAGTATTCAGGTAGCTGTCATATGGCTAAAGATAAAGGGAGAAGCCTAGAAGTATTTGGTGCAATGCAGTTTATAGTATATTAAGAGAAATGGGAATAAGTAATTTCCCTTAACTGCTCCAGGCAAATGCTGTGTTGGTTCCAAGGAAGGACACGACCGTTTTCTAGTCTTGAAACAGTCCGAACCTTTGCATGGTCTCCGAATGACCTCTTCCTTTATGCTCCATTTCTTAATATATGTATTATGAAAACTGTTCCATTTTTTGTGCGCACAAATGCGCTCGTACAAATTTGATTATTACCCTATATTACATAATGCTATGGCTATGCAGCATTTTGGCCTCGTGCCTATATAAATACGCTGCCTGTCATAAGGGCAACCTCCAAAACAGAAATTTAGAAATGTTAGTCCTAGATTATAATTTCACAAACATATTTTCCAGTGAGGAAAGTTCTAAGTACCAATTTTGATGCTTGGCTGCTTATTGATGATTTCATGCCTCCAGTATGGTGTTTCTGTTGTATGAGAACGTTTGCCGACTCGTTACTAGTGTTTCTCATTTTCAATTATTTGCGTTTAGCTCATTTCAAGACATATTATTCTTCATTCAACGCAATGAACGACAGTCAGTGAAGGTTAATAATCCATGCATTACTGTTTTGATGATTTATTTTTCCCGACAGTGCCTTACCTTTCTTACTGATAACACGAATTATGTGGAATGTATAATCCAACGTTTATGTCAAACTTTTAAGACTTGCCCGATTATTCCAGTTACTGAGGAAAGATTCTCTATTCTAGCACTAATTACAATTTATTATCAAACACGTCAATCCCGACAGAAAATATCAAATTTAGGTTCAGTTTGTTATCAGCTGATCTCTGACGACGTCATCTGGAGATGCGTATAGGTGCCATTTGTGAATTCAGATGAAGACTGACAAACGTCTTAATGGAGGGAGGAAAATGTGGTTCAGATGGTAAGACAAGTGGAGTAACATAGAAGATCGCTCAACAAAGGAAATGTGGAGAATGACTAAATTCGTAAAGCTGGCTAGTCTACTCTAAAGAACGCTTGTAATGCCAAACAAGTACAAACTACTCAGGAATTACTAAACTACATAGCTGCCACATGGCCGAAAGAACAGAAGCCACTATGAGTAGCTAAAGATTTTCTTAATACTGACGTGAAAATTTGCACTGGGGGCAGCATTTGTACCTGGCACCTCCTGGTTACTAGGAAGTTGTGCTATACCTGTGCTCCGCCTGAGCCACACGGCCGTAACACACCTGGCACGGTCTAAACAATCACGTTGGCGTCAACTCAAGTAGTAAGGTTTGGGTTGGACAGAGCGAGTGCTTGGATAACCCTTGTCCCTGGGGTAGCACAGGAGTTAAGCACAACTGCCTGCAATCAGGAGTTCTCGCTTTCAAATCGCAGACCGGCACATAATTTAATACTAGAATTATTGTAGCCACTACTTCTAATAGTACTAAGAGTGCTGAGCAATTGAAGGTGAACTACAAATTGCCTTACCCGCTGTGTTCCTGAGGATTCAGGTAACATGCATTTCCCAAGAACCACTTCTCTCCAGCTGTTCTATAGCAGGATCCATCGTTCAGCCACTCTGACGAGAACCGTCCCCCTTGTATCCACCACGGAACATCCACATCCTTCGCTGAAAGCACAGGGACTTCCTCCGCTGGTTCTGTGCGGACTTGTCCATCCAATTCACCAAACTCGTCCTCCAAAAATTCCTCCAGAGTCGAGTGCAGTCTCACCGGTTCCTGCAGCTGAAAATCTTGCAGTCGCCGGCGCTCTGCTTCGAGTTCTTCCAACATCTTTCTGTCCTTCTCCAGTTCTGAGTACACTGGCACCACTGGAGACTCTGCAGATTCGACACAACCCTTCGGGTTGTATATAAGCGCATCTTCCACCTTATTCGTCTCCATCGAGTGCTTTACTCTATCCAAGTCCATGTTTTGGGCAGCACAAGAATTCGAATCCACCTCTTCTGGTGGGGCATTGTGTTCTTTACTCACGTTATTATGTTGCAGGGAACTGCCTTGATGATCATGTTTCATCTGCTGAGGCGACCACGCCTGTTTTGGAGAACACACCTGTTCCTGTGGTGCCTGTTGCGGAGAACACACCTGTGTCTGCTGTGCCTGTTGTGGAGAACACACACTTGCCTGTTGCGGAGAACACACCTGTATCTGTTGTGCCTGTTGAGGAGAACACACCTGCGCCTGTTGCGGAGAACACACCTGCGCCTGTTGCGGAGAACACACCTGCGCCTGTTGCGGAGAACACACCTGCGCCTGTTGCGGAGAACACACCTGCGCCTGTTGCGGTGCATGTACTTGCTGTGCTGTCAGCGTTGATCCTCCGTATCGTTGTAAGGACATCATGACTGGCTTGCCATTCTGGGACACTATTATTCGCTTACCGCCTCCTTGACTTTGCATCTGCTGTTGTCGTTTGCCAGTAGTCTGGAGTACCGATGTCCGCAGTAGACTAACATTTTGCTGCTGCGACCCTTTTTCCAAAGCAATAACACTTTTCATCTGTGGGACCTTCAACACCTGATCGACTTTCTGCTGCAAAACTTTGGGACTACAATCCTTGCTTGCATTCTGCACCACTACAACCTTTTGTTGTCCTGTGCTGTCTTTTGCCGTCAACAACTGGCCGTGTTGGAGCACGGTCAGTGGTATATTGACTTGTTGGGGAGTTTGGGTTTGCTGAGTCTGTCCTGTGCCATTTTGAACCTGTGTCTGATTGGGCCACTGCAGGCGTACTGTCCGCATTCCTGCTGTGTTTTGGGGTAACACTATTTGTCGCGTAGTTCCATGCTCGTTACTTGTCAGCATTGAAGGCAGCTGCTGCTCTGAAACGATTCTCACTATCTGTGGCTCTGCT
Organism: Locusta migratoria; assembly: GCA_026315105.1. Lineage (NCBI taxonomy): Eukaryota > Metazoa > Arthropoda > Insecta > Orthoptera > Acrididae > Locusta > Locusta migratoria. The sequence continues at coordinate 384,561,771 of CM048750.1, read as the reverse complement.
CTGCCTTGAACACTAACTTGCAGAGACTGTGAGATCTGTGCAGTTCCCTGAACTCGTTGAACTGGGACTCGCAACACATTTTTTTGTTGGTGACGCTGCTGCTGCTGCTGCTGCTGCTGCTGTTGTTGTTGTTGTTGTTGCTTCCGCTGCTGTTGTTGTTGTTGTTGCTGCTGCTGTTGCTGCTGCTGTTGGTGCAGTATTAGTTGTAGTTGTTGTAGCTGCTGCTGTTGTAACTGCTGCTCCTGTTGTTGTTGTTGCTGCTGCTGCTGCTGCTGCTGCTGCTGCTGCAATTGCTGTTGATAATATTGATATTGTACGACCTGCTGTTGTGGCTGCTGATTTAGCTGCTGTTGATGCCGTTGTAGTTGCAATTGCTGCTGGTGCTGGTGCTGCTCTTGTTGTTGTTGTTGTTGCAGCATAAGCTGCTGCAGCTGCTCTCTTGATATCGTTTGAACTACTCGTTGTCCATTAGGCTGTGTATGAACTATCCTCGCTACATGTTTCTGTGGCTGCGCTTTAGCAGTGACTTTTCGACCCATTCCAGGAGGCATTTCGAGGATTTCTCGTTGACAATCACTTCTTCTTTGCAAATTATAGTACCCTTTACCGACACTCTTCAGGTATCAGTGTGAGAACCTCTGCTTCTGCACTGCTACAGTTTCTTGGTCAGATCTCTGTCCTCTTCAGTTATCTGAAATCCAAAAATGCAGAATTAACTGTTTGGTCAGAAGAAAAAAAACATCGTTCAAAATAAGCACTATAAGTTTCATCAACATTTTAATGACAACACATCCATTCTCAACACAATGAAAAAACTCCACTGGTTAGTCACACATAAATCATTAAAATGACTATGGGTTGTCATATAATAAATACTTACTGTAACCGAGCTGTAACACAGCACAGATTTTCTCCAAGGCAATATAATAAGCGCAAGTAACAGCGTTAGTTTTGGATTAGTGGGGCTGCTTGTAATTTATTTCTAAGACAAATCGTTACTGACAATAATATAAAATGTTATTGTATTCTTTGTGTGTGTGTGTGTGTGTGTGTGAGAGAGAGAGAGAGAGAGAGAGAGAGAGAGAGAGAGAGAGAGAGAGAGAGAGAGAGAGAGAGAGAGAGAGAGAGAGAAGAAGAAGAAACAGACAATCGAGTATTAAGAACGGGGGAAAATAGTAATGACAAAAATTATCGTTTTGAGCAAAATATCACGAAATCTGCGGAAATAGCGAAATATCCCGAAATTTGTACTTTTCTTATATACGAAGCGCAGCCAGAAAGTAAGATTCAATTTTTTTTTCTGTATAAAGGCAAAACAACATATTTGACCGCAAAACTTTATTGGCAATCGGTAGAGCAACTTTTGAGCTATTTTTCGACATAGTTACCAAGGGAATTGAGACACCTGTGGGTGTTAAAATTTAGTGTTCCTGTGTCGTAGGGGAACGCCTCTATCGTGTCGTCTTCAGCTACTCGTCGTTTTCATAGCGCTGTCTGGAGGAGAGGAATTTTTTGAGTTCGGCGCATAGCAACCGTTCGTTTTAATTTTGGCTGGGAGCTGTTTTGATCATCCAATACAGTCCTTTCCGTGGACCTCAAGAAATTCCTGTCCTCGGGCCAGCGTTTTGACTTCGACTTGAAACAGAAGACGACTGTCGTCTGCTGGTTTCATTCACACTTCTAAAATACAGGAATATAAAGGCCGAACCCACGATATGACAAGTGACTCAAATCGATTAGTGACTATGTGGGAAAACAGCTCAACATTGCAGCACATGTTGCCATGAAAGTTTTTCCATGTAACTATGTCGTGTTACATTGGCCACCGAATTGGTACAATTTATCTGTTGAGACAGTTTATTTTACTCCATTACCGGTTTCAGCAGCACTAGCTGCCATCCTCACAGCCCTCACTTCTCAAAACCAGGTGTCGTAGTCTTTGAAATGCGAATGAGCCAAAGTAATGAAATGTATTAGCATATGTAACTTGAGCAAATTCCCATTTCAACCAGGACGGAGACACCCAGCTTTGTGATGGCAGCTGGGGATGGCAGCTAGTTCTGCTGAAACTGATAATGGAATAAAATAAATTGTACATGAGCGGTAAAGGCAGCCAATATAATAAGTCACGCCGCATCGTCCCAACAGAATGTGTAAGTTTATATCGTCTTTGTTTCTTAGAAAGTAGGGAAACGAGGAATGCAGTAAACGGCATGTTTATTGTGAAAGCTGTAAGAAGTTTATACAGCAGTTTGAAATAATAGCTACAAAAGCTGCTAACAGAGGGTGCTGTAATCGCCATACGTAATGCCTAGTATAAATAGTGATCCGAAGCCCAGAGAGATCAGTTCCACTATTGAAACGTGAAAGGAGGTTAGCGTACCGAAGGAAGAGATTAAAACCATGTACTCCATTGAATAACGCGTTTTTCTGGTGCTAGAGTACCACAGGTTAGAAGAGAGTCCTACGGAAACAAGGCCAAGTTTTCAAGCACGATTTAATGTTCCAAAAGGACCCGATGCGAAAACCATTCGTACGCTCTTCGCAAAATTTCAACGAACATGCAGCGTAACTGATGATCTAGTAGGGTATGTTGGCCGCAAGCAAACCGCAGTTACGCCTGAAAATATCACCACAGTTTCTGGAATTATTCAGCGAAATCCAATGTCATCCGTCCGTAGAATTGCATCTGAGACTGGTTTGAAGCCTTCCAGCACGCAGAAAATACTGAGAAAGAGCCTACACATGTTTCCATTCAAAATTCAAACGCACCAGGCCATACCCTACGAGCCGTGCAACAAAGGGTTGCCTTTATAGTGAAGAATTTGATGTTGGCTGCAACTGGTTTACAGATGAAGCACACTTCCACCTGAATGGATACGTGAATATGCAGAACTGGCGATTTCGGGGTTCCGAAAAGCCATATTGGTGTGAAGCGAAGCCCCTGTATTCTCCTAAAGTTACTGTGTGGCATTATTAGCCCTTTTTTTCATTCGACAAACTGTCACAGGTGTCCGTTACGTTGCAATTTTGGAACAATTTGTCGCCACACAGCAAGCGTTAGAGAATCGACCAGGTACTGAATGGTTTATGCAAGATGGAGCCCGACCACATCGGACCGAACAAGTGTTTCGCTATCCCAAATTTACTGGTGCAGGCATGCATTGGCCTCCATATTCGCCGGATTTGACTCCCTGTGACTATTTTTTGTGGGGTACAGTGAAAGACATTGTCTACCCGAAGCAACCCGCCACGCTGGACGAGCTTGAATCGGCGATCTCTGACGCTACAAAATGTGATGGCGAATTTCATTCTTCGTTTGCGCCACCTCTGTAGTGCCAATGGTGAACATTTTGAAAACATTGTGATGTGATTGTTTGCAAAGAGTGTTTTCATACGATTGTTTCACTTATGTATGCTGATATGATCTGTACAGCGCCATCGTTAGCAGCTTTTGTAACTATTATTTCAAACTGTTGTATAAACTTCTTACAGCTGTCACAATAAACATACCGTTTACTGCATTCCTCTGTCGATCTTTGTTTTCGAGATATATAATTTTGAAATCAGGGAGCCCTTTTCTGGACACCCTGTATATGATCGTAGTGTAATCACAACCATAAAACGAAAATAAAATTTCTCTGAACGAGTAGCAGAACTATTTGAAACAGCTCTTTCAACTAAGCAAGTTGATTCAACACCATATGAATCATGCGAATAAACTGAAAACTTATCTGTTAATTTCGTATCCAAAGACGATATACTGATGTACATAATTGAGTAAAATTTTGGGTAATCTAGGAACTAGAGTTTTTTGTCGACGCTAGTAAGCTGTTTTCCGATGATAGCCTACTAAGCCGAAACTAGTTCGAAGTAAATTATATATACATTTGGCGTCTGTTCCGAAAGAACAGATGTCACTTCTGATCCTGCAGTTATGATTTAATATTCATAGAATATATGACATCAACTGCGATTGGGCAAAGCTGAAAATGTGTAACCAGCCGGGATTCGAACCTGGGTCTCCTGCTTTCTAGGCAGTTGCGCTGACCCCTACACCACTGGGGACACAGTGATCACCGCACCTGCAAGGACTACCTGAGCACGTCTCCCGTCAGATACACGAGTTTGAGCAGGGCGAAGCTGGGAATTTGTATCTGACAGGAGGCGTGCTTAGGTAGTCCTTGCAGGTGCGGTGATCACTGTGTCCCCAGTGGTGTAGGGGTCAGCGCAACTGCCTAGAAAGCAGGAGACCCGGGTTTGAATCCCGTCTGGGTACACATTTTCAGCTTTGCCCAATCGCAGTTGATGTCATATATTCTATGAATATTAAATAAAATTAGTAGAACAGAAACAGTTTGTTATTAATCCTAAATATGGAATTGTTCTACCAAGAAATGACGGAAGCTTCCGCATAAAATATTTGGAAGGGACTAGCTTAATTCCCGCCGCTTCTCACGCTTGGACTGGATGGTCTGCATTGGTTGTTTCTACTTCTAAATATAAATTTTCATAGATTTAGCTTTCAAATGCTTTCCTGATCAAGTATTTTGATACAACTTGCCACGACCTATTGTACCATTATTGTCACAATTCAAAACATCACGAAATTCATTTTTAAAATAATAACCATGATTCCCAATCCAAATTTTCATATTTTTAGCATCAAAAGAGCCTTAGTTACACCCTTAAAAGATTTTCTCTTATTTCACCCGCTTAATGGTTGAATTTCCAAAAATATCGAAACACGTGTTTTTAAAATCGCATTCCAAAATCGAAATCCGAAGTTTTCAAGTCTTCTTCAAAATTGCCTGAATAATAACGTATTTTCAAAAAACTGTTCAGCCCCTATTTCACCCCCTTAGGGATGGGAATATCGATAAATCGCTGTGTAAGACAAAAAACATCTACAAATTTCAAGTTACTATCGTCTGTAGATTCACTTTTCAGCGCCATTTTCTTTTAGAAACAGATCGAGAACGCGAAATTTCTTCCTTACGCTTTGGCATCTTTCTTGGTAGTTTCAATTTTCGAACTGCAGTATGCACTTATATTCTCTTTATCCGTACGCGTGCGGCAGAAAAACAACTGAAGAATGTGCATCACGTTTCGCTGTATATAACCTCTTCGCTATTATTGTGTGAAAAGTCATCACTGGTCTTCCGTACGAATTTTATATAAGCCGACGACTTTCAACTACTGTACCATCCACCCTCTGATAGCTATCGACACGGAACTGCTAATCCAGTTGTCAGTATTTTGATCCTAAGCACTACAGTTGTCTTTCCATAGTTTATATTGAGATCATTGGTGTATTGCCAGTGTAGTTAAAGCTCAGTTAATGTATGTCTCTATCTCCCTGTGTTTTATCTTTGAGTCTTTTTATCTTTGTAAATCTATCGGACCATCAGTCCGTAGCTCACAAACTACTTAAACCTTGGTAAACTAACCTAAGGACAAACACACACACCCATGCGCCAGGGAGGACTCGAATCTCCACGGCGAGCAACCGCGCGCTCCGCAGCTTTAGACCGATCGGCTACTCCACCGCAGCAATCAAGTACAGCTTTGAAAATATTTTTCTTGATTTAATGCAAGTACATGGTCTAAATGTACTGCGAAAATTATACAATGAACAATAATTATTATGACGATCAGTACATTTTCCAACCAAAGGTCTCAGTAATATAAGGAGGCAAGATGTTTTGCTAAATCGTATGTGGGGGACGTCAATTTAGTGGTGCTAGCCGGCAAGTGCTGCGTTTGTCATGGAAATGACGCACACCACTGTCCAACTTATGATTGCTTGTTATTCCAACGTCCGAGATAAAAAGATGCCTCTTGTGAGTATCATGACAAAGTAAATGCGTCTGCCAGAAGTGTGTAAGTATATAGGGATCAAAAAATAAAAGCAAGGAAGTTAAAGACATCAGAGGCTTCTGTAGTGTAGTCAGAAATAATAGCAAGGCCTGGGAAAAGGCAAGTGGGCAGGAGAACATCCCCGACGTATTACTGGAGACAGTCAACCCTCTCAAGGAAGGGGGCAACCAAGTCTCACACAAAGGCTGTACATGAATTCCGGGAACACTTTCAATTATTTACTGCATAAGAATCAAACAGTGTACAGATAAACATGTCATTTTAAAAAGAAACCTTGAAACTTTTTTTCCACCCATATGCATCGCTGCATCGTAGCTCGGCAATTTGCCGATAGTCAGCGCTAGTGGCAAACATGGTGAGTTCAGGTACGGAGCTAGTTTTCTGTGTGTTGAGGTTCCACAAAAACTAGTGTGCTACAACTGTACAACGGGTGTTTACAACCAAGTAGGCAAGAAGCCACAAACAAGGAATGTCTTTTCCCACTACGGTCGGGGGTTCGAATCCCCACCTCGGGCATGGATATTTGTGCCGTCTTTAGTATTAGCTGGTTGATAAGTAGTTTGTAATTTAGGGACTGATGATCCCGTAGTTAAGTCCCTTAAGCTTAACAAACATTTGAATTTTGTCTTTTCCCACTGGCACAACGAATTCGTTACGACGGGCTGCTTGTGCCCGGCAAAGAGAAGCGGACGTCTCAGTGTGAGCGAAGTGAACGTGGAGCGCATACGAGAGACACTCATAACGAGTCCAAAGAAATCGGTGAGTCGTACATCCCGCGAACTCGAAATGGCTCCAGTGACTGTGTGGAAAGTCCTGCGACAGAAGTTGTATATGAAACCAATCAATTGAAGCTGGTGCAGAAGCTGAATGACGAAGACAAATACAACCTTTTTTAGTTTTCAATTATATATTTTTCATGACATTGGAGCGTTCAAATTAATGAAATAAATCGCAATTTGCGATCAGTTATTGCTTCACTGTACTAGGTATAGATGAAATTTCGAAGTGCGGCGAATGAAAATTTGTGCCCGGCCGGGATTCGAACCCGGGATCTCCTGCTTACTAGGCAGACGCGTTGACCACTCCGCCACGGAGGATACAGTGACCAACCCAGTCGCTGGCCGCGGTGGCCGAGGGGATTGAGGCGCTCCAGTCACGGTCTGCTTGGCCAGTACGGTCGGGGGTTCGAATCCCCCCTCTGGCATGGATATTTGTGCCGTCCTAGTTCGTAAGTAGTTCATAAGTAGTTTGTAAGTTTAGGGACTGACGACCCCGTAGTTAAGTCCCATAAGATTTACAAACATTTGAACATTTGATTTGAACCAACCCAGTCCTCTGCAGTTGGGTTTGGTCACCGTGCCCTAGGTGGCGGAGTGGTCAACGCGTCTGCCTAGTAAGTAGGAGATCCCGGGTTCGAATCCCGGCCGGGCACAAATTTTCATTCGCCGCACTTCGGTATTTCGGTATTTAGTTTTGTTCGAGGTTACAACAATTGAATGAGGATGGGGAAGACATCGTTGATCGCTTAATTTTTAGCAACGAAGCCACTTTTGTCAGGGATGGAAAAGTGAACAGGCATAATTGTTGAATTTAAGCGTGATTTCCCAAACGTTGTTGGTTTAAATGCCTTGTCAGGTCGAAAACTGTAGGCGCCACTATTCTTCGCCGAGAGCACAGTGACTGGATACTCGTACTTGGTCGTGTTGCAGCCTGTTGAGTGTGTTTCCCGGTACACCAATGTGCCGTGAGTGTTGCCTGTCGACAGGGGTCTACACAGGGCCGGTATAGTACCTGAATCTAATATATAAAGCAGAGTGTCCGTATGTTTGTACGTGTTGCATACAAATCTATAGTTGTGTTACAATCCTTATGAAATTTTGTAGACCTAAGCTTCAGTCCACGAGGACGGTCGCAGTAGGTGTAAGAATCACATACGATATATAGTTCACAAGATATGACGTCATAAACAATGAGATGCGCAAAAAACTGCTGCATTTTGCGACAATGCTGCTCATGTTCTCCTAAACTATTGGACCGATTTCAAGCAAATTTGGTACATACGTTCCTTACCGTGAGGTAACTATTGCTGCATTGTTAAGAATCACATACGGCACATTGTTCAAAAGATATTACTTCATAACCAATAGAAATCGCAAAAAAAATGCCATATAATGCGGCGAGACTTTCGAAATACACTGTATGAGAATGACAGTACTTAGAGACTTGCAACAAACTTTAAACATAATTTCAAACCTTTATTAAACTTTTTCTCGCTGGCAACCATAGTAAACTGATGAAAGGAAGAAAGTTTCTCGCTTACTACTTTTCTGCTCTTTATTAAGTAAAACTACGGCTCTCGGTATGACGGTACAATTTATAATTTGAACACTACAAATTGTAGCCACAGGAAATTTTACAGACATGAAACAAGCATATAGTTTAGTGTACTATCTCTAGTGTATCAATGTAGGACACTTAGTTCTTGAGAAATGAGCACATAAACAGTAACGTTCATGGAAAACCACCCCATCCCGCAACAAGTTTTAATCTATTACTTCGTTATTACTAATTGTAATCCCAAAAGATTTTACAGACACAAGCACTTATACAAATGAATATATACCTGAAAACAATTGTTCAAAATATAATTCAATAAATATGAGATCGTACGAATATTATTTCATTTGTATTTTCACTACTATCTTTCTGTTTTTGGATACTGCACTTATAATTTTGTACATCATGCAGGCCAGCTTTATTTCTTCTATATTCTCCGATAAATATAACATGATTTTAGAAAAAAAAATAAGAGAGAATAAATACGAGAAGTACTAAGTCAAGGCAGGAATAAATAAACAAATTCCCCGGCAAGGCCGGGTTTTCAGCTAGTTCAATATGTTTGCGACTGGCGTTGACTATCGGCAAATTACCAAAGCTGGAAAAAAAATTACTCTTCTAAATGACGTATCTATGATATCTGTACAATCTTTGGTTCTTGTATAATAAATAATTGAATGTGTTTCCGGGCTTTATGTACACCTTGAATTATTGAAAGGACAAATGCGGTACTTTCCAACGTAGTGTAGTCATGAGTCTCCCCCATTGAACAGATAACAGGGGACGCAACAACAAATACCAATCAATCTTCCAAAGGTAATGTAAAATCTTATAACTTAAAATAATAAACACTTTCACGAAGGAAACCGGAGACCTGTACATACGTACGGACACACTGCTTTGACATGCTTTACAATGCCATGAAAAGAAAAAAGTGTTTGTTTGGGTGACAGGTAGTTGAATGTATCCCTCTCCGATTAGTGAAATAATTATCCTCGGAAAGCGATTATTTCCTTATGAACATAGCACATTACGCCGCCGGAGACTTGACGCCTGGAGGATACGCAACCCGCACCATCCACATGTTGCACACGCTGTGGTATTATGTCTCTAATGAGCAAATATCTCCAAATCAACAAAATATTGATCTGATCGCTACCAAACTTCACAGGTACACTCTCTGGGCTTACCTGAATATTGTATAATGTTCTCATCAAAATCGCTCCACCCGTTTTCCAGTTTATAGAGAACATACAAACGTTCAGTTTTCTATACAGGGTGTTACAAAAAGGTACGGCCAAACTTTCAGGAAACATTCCTCACACGCAAAGAAAGAAAATATGTTCTGTGGACATGTGTCCGGAAACGCTTAATTTCCATGTTAGAGCTCATTTTATTACTTCTCTTCAAATCAAATTAATCATGGAATGGAAACACAGCAACAGAACGTACCAGCGTGACTTCAAACACTTTGCTACAGGAAATGTTCAAAATGTCCTCCGTTAGCGAGGATACATGCATCCACCCTCCGTCGCATGGAATCCCTGATACGCTGATGCAGCCCTGGAGAAAGACGTACTGTATCACAACCGTCCACAATACGAGCACGAAGAGTCTCTACATTTGGTACCGGGGTTGTGTAGACAAGAGCTTTCAAATTCCCCCATAAATGAAAAGTGTTTGAGGTCAGCAGAGCGTAGAGGCCATGGAATTGGTCCGCCTCTACCAATGCATACTGTAGAGCAATGAGTCGCATGTCAACGCAAGCACTGAACATTACCTTCCTTCAATTGGGCCAACTGACGGTGAATCGAGGAAGTACAGTACATACTAACGAAACAATTGGGTACTTTGACAATTGTCTGCACGAATTATTTCAATTTACATTTGAAGAGAAATACTAATATGAGCTCAAACATGGAAATTAAGCGTTCCCGGACACATGTCCACATATTTTCTTTCTTTGTGTGTGAGGAATGTTTCTTGAAAGTTTGGCAGTACCTTTTTGTAACACCCTGTATAGAGATAATGTGTCTGGGAGCATATACTTTGTACAAAGGACCAAAAGGAGGTGGCATTCAAAATAGGCTGTACGGCTACACAACTGTATCGTGGAGGTGGTTCGTTATGTAAAATAAAACGATGAGTTAGTCTGGTACGATTAATGCATAAACGACACAAGATGGAAGATTACTCCCCGGACTCGTTGAAAGAAAATAGAGTGTTAAGTAACTGCTACTCAGCGCTCTTACGAGTAATAACATTTGAAATACGACAGCCAATAAGAAAATTTGACCTTGATTATTTTCAAAAACTAGGGAGTGTCTAGCAGGATGTCGCAACAGGTGTGTGTCTATGTTCAGTACTGAAGGTGCGTGCAATATCTGATCACAATCGGTGACACTGAAGGTGCGTGCAATATCTGATCACAATCGGTGACACGAATGTCAGACCCTCTGTTTGTAAGAGTGAGTGACCAATCGGGCGTCTACTGGAATGGGCGAGGAGTACTGCATGTATAGCCTGAATCATGGCGTGGACGAAGGGTCCAGGGCTGTTAGTGGACCGTTATTCGATTCGCAGGTAGTTGCCAGGAATACTGGGAGCAATCACACAATGGAAACTTTCACAGCAGGTTTGTCATCACTTCAGATGCCCGTTTGCCAAGCATTAAAACTTTCACATGCCGTTCCAATACAGTAATGATTTTTATGAAGAGACTAGCTGAAAACCCGGCGCTGCCCGGGTATTTATTTATTTATTCCCGCCATTTATCATTTTTATATTCATTTGTATAAAGGCTGTGTGCCTGTAAAATCTCTTGGGAATACAATTAGCAGTGAATAAGTAATAGATTAAAACTAGGTGCGTGATGGAGCGGTTTTCCATGAACGTTACTGTTATGTGCTCATATCTCATGAACTATTTGTCGTACTGTGATACAATTTAGAAGGTACATTCAACTATGTGTGCATATACTGTCTGTAAAATTTCTTGCGGCTACAATTTGTCGTGTACAAATTATAAATTGTAACGTCGTACCGAATGCCATAGTTTTACTCCATAAACAGCGGAAAAGTAGTAAACGAGAAACTTTTTTCCTTTCATCATTTTTCTATGGTTGTCAGCGAGAAAAAGTTTAATAAAGGTTTGAAATTATGTTTAAAATTTGTTGCAAGTCCCTAAGTACTCTAATTCTCATATAGCGTATTTATACAGTCTCGCCGCATTATATGGCATTTTTTGCGATTTCTATTGGTTGTGACGTAATATCTCGCGATTCTTACACTTACGGCGACCGTCCTCATGGATTGAAGCTTACGTGTACTAAATTTCATAAAGATTGGAACAAAACTGTAGATTTGTATGCAACACGTACAAACATACGGACACACTGCTTTATATATTAGAAGAAGATTGGCGGGCTGGCTATGTGAATTCTCTAAAAATGTTTCAAATGTTTGTATAGCTTATGGGACTTAACTACGGGGTCATCAGTCCCTAAACTTACAAACTACGTATCAACTAGCTTATCCTAAGGACGGCACAAATATCCATGCCCGAGAGGGGATTCGAACCCCCGACCTGTGAATTCTTTTAGTCAGGCTGTGAGTAGCTTATTTATGGAGACCTTTCGATCTTACACACGGAACGGCTGCAACGGCTCCACCTCCCAATATTGACCAAGGTTACCAAAATGCTACGAAGCTGACGTTAGACATCGGCTGGAAACTTTCCCTGTAATACGCCTCCGTTGCTTTGAGTATTTCATCATTTTCTTCTTATAACTCTTGCGTTACTGTTTCAAAGCAACAGCGCACTGAAGAATTGTCAAAACACGTAGTTCTCTGTACGATAGCCGGCCGCGGTAGCCGAGCGTTCTGCGGCGCGCCAGTTACACTATGCACGGCTACTACGGTCGGGGGTTAGAATCCCTCCTCGGGCATGGATATTCGTGCCGTCCTTAGTATTAGCTAGTTCATAAGTAGAATGAAACTTTCACTCTGAAGCGGAGTGTGCGCTGATATGAAACTGCTGCCAGATTAAAATTGCGTGCCGGAACCGGGACTCGAACGTGGGACCTTTGCCTCTCGCTTGCCCGCGAAAGGCAAAGGTTCCAGGTTCGAGTCCCGGTTCCGGCACGCAATTTTAATCTGCCAGGAAGTTCCAGTTCATAAGTAGTTTGTAAGTTCCAGTTCATTAGTAGCTTCTAAGTTCCAGTTCATTAGTAGCTTCTAAGTTCCAGTTCATTAGTAGCTTCTAAGTTCCAGTTCATTAGTAGCTTCTAAGTTCCAGTTCATTAGTAGCTTCTAAGTTCCAGTTCATTAGTAGCTTCTAAGTTCCAGTTCATTAGTAGCTTCTAAGTTCCAGTTCATTAGTAGCTTCTAAGTTCCAGTTCATTAGTAGCTTCTAAGTTCCAGTTCATTAGTAGTTTGTAAGTTCCAGTTCATTAGTAGTTTGTAAGTTCCAGTTCATTAGTAGTTTGTGCCGGCCGCAGTGGCCGAGGTGACTGAGGCGCTCCAGTCACGGTCAGCACGGCCACTACGGTCGGGGGTTCGAATCCCCCCTTGGGCATGGATATTTGTGCCGTCCTAGTTCGTAAGTAGTTCATAAGTAGTTTGTAAGTTTAGGGACTGATGACCCCGTAGTTAAGTCCCATAAGATGTACAAACATTTGAACATTTCATTAATCATAATCTGGTGTCCAAGAGTGGCAAATTAGCAAATAACATTTTTTCTTGAATCACAGGAGTGTTCGGAGCCGCAATATCGAGCTGCCCGGCGTTGCGTAGTAGTAGCGTGATAGATTTTACAGTGAATACGCATGAACGGTAAATTAAAACGGATTGCAAACATGGTCTTCTGACGCACGTGTACATGAAGTGGGTAGATACTGTAGCTATGACTGTTATAAAGAAGTGATGATACAAGTAATTTCATATGCAGATTAAGTACTAGAGTTCCGTAGAATTTATAATTAGCACAATTATTCTATTGTCATTTTTAGCTACCAAAGGAAAAGCTGGCACAGTTTGAAACAGAATGTTTGCTCTTTACTTTAGCGCAAAACGTAGTAACATGGGCACAGTCATACCTAAACTACAGAAAAGGTAAATCTAGTTTAAAAACTTCCATAGAAACCATACCAAAGAAAAAGATATCAGTAGACGGATTGAGTCTAATAGGAGACTTTCAACATATTCCATGGAAAAAAATCAAAGTCAATTTGTTATAATGTATACACTTCAGTATCAGTAAGATTCAGTTGCCACAGAAATCTAGTACTTTGTATATGAAAACACTAGTATCAGTTTGTTGTTTACAATGTTAATTATCACAGTATCTCCCCAGTTTATGTCCCTGTGCATGTTTGCACTTCGTTGGTATTTCACGCTATGTTCACCAAACAGAACACCACATTTAAGAGGGAGGGTTCTTACACGTTCAGAATTTTAATATCATAGAACATTGCTTTCTTTAATAAGAGTGCACGATAACCGTTTAGGGTCCAAGGTGAAAAACAAAAACGTCGTAAACCACCATCCACGTCTATTTACTTCATAATCTAGCTCGGTACCCACTACGCAACCGTGGACAGCTCCGTATCGTAGGCCGAAACCCCCGTCATTAAAGGCAAATGTTAACTGTTAATTGATGTGCCACTTTCAGACACCAGCTTTTAAGTAGTCGTACAAAGAACGACGTGTATTTGATAATTCTTCAGTGCGCTATTGGTTTGAAATAACACCGCCTGAGTTATAATAAGGAAATCATCAAACACACAAAGCAAAATGACGTATTCATATTCACAGACTATGAGACATCAACTGCGAATTGGACAAATCTGAAAATTTGTACACAGCCGGGATTCGAACGCGGGTCTCCTGACCCCTACACCACTAGGGACACAGTGATCACCGAACCTGCAAGTGCTACCTAAGCACGCCTTCCGTCAGACAAAAATTTCGCAGTTCATGTCTGTGAATATGAAAAAACTGCAGGATCAGAAGTGACGTCTCTTCTCTCGGAATAGACGCCACATTTATATATAAAATGACTTATGCCAGGGAGTTTCAACCTGATCCCGAATAGTCGGTTTCGTACAGTTCGGTAATCTTCGTTAATTTTCGGAGTGGAGCGGTAGTAGGTGATCTGTGTGTAAGGTGCAGTCAAAAATTCTACTTACTGTGAACGACGCTAGTGAACAACTGAAACTTTCGATGTGTCAGTGATCAAACGAAAGGATGTGACATTGCACCATATGTGAACGAAAGAAAGACACCTGCATGAAGACCACTATCTACATGAAGATTAATATCATCACCCAACACGAAAAAGAGGTGTGACAAACAATATACGGGGCGTGTAAAATATATGAACCGGAGAAGATGATATTCAACTTCTTACGACTAACATTCGTGGATGATAGCGATTCTAACAAGGAAACAAATTGAGCGCTTCTCCCTAAGCAGAGAAACGGGAGCAACGAGTTATGACAGCAGCTGAAGGGGTTGTTCCGTTCATCAGAATGGTCGCAGATCGCAAAAGTGTTAAGCAATTATTATGTGGGAACTGTTTTCAAACCTACCCGAAAAATAAAATAATGTTTCAGATATGCGAAAGATAAGCGACATCCTCTCGCTACACGATGTGTTTACGAAAGTCCTTCTAGTTGTGTACAGCTTTATTTCGTTACAAGGAAGAGAAGTGTTAACAACCTCTGTGAGATCAAGCACGTCGTGCGATGACAACTGCATGCACGTTGAAGACAAAAACACATTCGCGCTTTTATAGGCATACTGTTAAAGGAGCACGCACCAGACAGTCGTGGTTGTGTCATAGAATACGATAATATTTTCGGGTTCGAATCTAATTACATGCTGCATTTTTTCTCCATAATTAAGAGTTGTCTTTACTGCATCTGCATCGGTCAAAAAATATAATTAGAAGCAGTGGTGAATAGCCGTGCGCACTAAGACGCCTTGCCGGCCGCGGTGGCCGAGGGTACTGAGGCGCTCCAGTCACGGTCTGCACGGCCACTACGGTCGGGGGTTCGAATCCTCCCTCGGGCATGGATAATTGTGCCGTCCTTAGGATTAGCTAGTTCATAAGTAGTTTGTAAGTTTAGGGACTGATGATCCCTTAGTTAAGTCCCATAAGCTATACAAACATTTGAACTTCGATTTTTAAGACGCCTTCCTGTTGTTTGCGCGACCGTTCGACGTCGGAGGTTCGAGCCCTCTGTAACGATACACTAATTTTTTTTCCAGCGATGCTTATCGCCTCCGGTTTCCTCTCGCTCGCAATATAACTAAATCAATTTCGTTCGTCATTTTTTACTTCCGGACAAGCGAGAAGACGGAACTGCGATCGTAGTTTTGTATCACTCTCTCTTGTCTGTGTCCGATATGTTCAGACGTCTTCCATTCATGTATCCACACAATGTAAGTAACTGTGATGCAAGTTGTTGTTAAAATATGTTACTTAAATTTAAATTCATCCCCTCTCTCTGGCTTTTATATCAATGAATCCCTCCACGTCAATAGTTTAATGTTGAGACGCCATTACGATCCCTTCGCATGTCTTTAAAATTTCACTCACTATTAGTCATTCTTATATAATACCTTGCTTGATTTTAGAACCTGCAATCATTTATTTTCTAATTTTACTAAGCCCGATCTTTTTTTTTTTTTATCTTTCTATCATTACCATTAACTTCATGTTTCATCCACGGTCATACAACAATGAAAAGCGAATTAAACTGTCTGAGCATTAGTCTAGTACGGAAAGTATCTCGAACATTCTCATATTAAATAAGAAAAGATTCACATTTTTCATTACGAAGCATATGATCCAGCTAGATGCTTTCTGTAAGTTTTATATCGTGCCGTTGCTTTGTATGGTGCCCGACTTTAACATTTAACCCGCAGGGTATTTGGCTTAATGTATATAAATGTTAAATTGTGCTATGTTTTAACTAAATTATTCAAAATTCAAA
Source organism: Locusta migratoria (assembly GCA_026315105.1). Lineage (NCBI taxonomy): Eukaryota > Metazoa > Arthropoda > Insecta > Orthoptera > Acrididae > Locusta > Locusta migratoria. Next base: position 384,545,555 of record CM048750.1, on the reverse strand, counting down.
ATTTCGATACAACCAATCTTTTGTCCAAATTACAATCGTGGAATCAATTTAACAACTTACGGCATCATACGAAAGCAAGGGCAACGTTATACCTCCCGCGCATTTGAACATTTTGATAATTAGAACACCACTATCATACCATAAAACACCATAGTATTACTTAAGCATATTTTCAGTTTTCACAGCAGTTTAGACTGCTCTTGAGCAACAGAACTATTTCACACTACTGTTTCCGAATATGCAGGACTTACTGAAAGATAAAATGTACCTTAAATATTTTATACAGAGCCACAAAAATAATATCTGTGCAAGTGCTTTCGTGGTCCTCTTCTTAACATTTTGATTACTCTTACTCTCCCAGTCACGATCTGTTCCGATATTGTGCAAAATAAAACCTACTAACTTCTTTCCATGTCTTCACCTTATAGGCCTGTTCCTTCGCACTTTTGCGGAATAAAATTAACTTTTCTTCATATTTCTATTTACAGCTGTATTCGTTGATGCTGTAAAGGGCCATACAATCGCTGATTCCTTCATTTTCTGGCAGTTTAAAACGCTTCTTAACATCGCTTGTACTGGTTTAAACGTCAATGGTTTATTACCAGGGATACAATAGCGTGGTGCGAAGTTCAAATGCTTCTAAATTTAAGGGACTTAACTGCTGCGGTTAGCAGTCCCTAGGCTTACAAAGTTACTTTAAGTAGTAACTTATGCTAATGACAACACAAACACCCATGACCGAGGGAAGACTAACATCCTGCGGCGAGCAATCCGCGCTCCGCAGCAAGGCGCCTTAGAACGCTCGGCCACTCCACCGCGACAACTTAATCTACGACGATTTTAAGCCTGTGCACCGGAACGCACTTAAAGACTTATTTCCACAGTAACAATATAATTTCATCGATAAATACCGATGTGTAAATAGCGAATTGTCAAAACATGTGAGTGTACAATGTGGTTGGCAGATTCTTATTTTTATTCACAGAACCCAAATAATGCCTGTGCCTTTGAGGTAGAAAAATGTGCTTGTCTCAACCGTTCCCATTGTCTTGGAAAATTCCTGGGCTGCTTCTCTACCTGGAGATAAAGAGTTTGTAACCCCTAAACGGGCTTGCTCTCTACTCACCGCGGCTTAAAGCATAATAGCACACATTAGGCGGATTAGGGAAACCCAGGCGGAGCGCCCGGAAACGAGCAAACTGATGCCCTCAAGAAACACTCCCGGAATGAAGACTCTTGGCGTGGCCATGGTACACTGGTAGAAACTATCGTGTCTTCCACTTGTGTAACTATTGGCATAAATTCAAAAGAAACGTGAAATTCTTTCCTCGGCAAAATCCAAGTGAGCAGCTCTCAACGCCCCCCCCCCCCCCCCTTCAGGCCTCAAACCAATACGCTACAACTCCTCATGGACCAGTACGGGATTAGTTTTTGATATTCTTCTGTGAAGAAACATTCGAATTGTAACTCAACATTTCTGCTTTCTTTTTGTAATTTTCTGTTTCGGTTCTATTCCCGCCTCCAGGTTGTGCCACTGCCACGCACAAGAGAAGACAATTTGTAACGGGAACTGACCATGCGCGACGTTTTGCTGCAGTAATAACTAGATGACCCGGTGAACTTCGTATCACTTACCTCTCAATATAAACCATATTAATTCAAATCATATCTATTTTAGACACAGTATCTTTATAAAGGCATCATCAGATAGTCTAAGTATCGGCTCAATAGTGGGCGGAAAGAGTGGGCAAATCACGCACACATGTCCTAGATAATGTTCATGTCACATTCGTGGAAGCTCAGGAAAGGTTTAAACGGTGATAAAATATGGAAAAATTGCGGGGGAAATTTAGATTTAAAACTTGTAAAATAATGATTTAGTCTTTTTCCTTTTTTTTTTTTTTTTTGATGCGTTCAGAAATATACTTAAGTAGCAAAGTTTGCTTTACACGATCTGAACCCGTATATGAACTGTCAAAGGTGAAACTGAATTGCTATTCGTTAGTCTCGCTAAAACTCGACTACGGCTGAACCGATTTCGCTTACATACATCACTACATAAACCACTGAATCTATTGTGATGAAGTCTGGTGTGGAGGTAGCTTGAGCGCTGCGGTACCGGATAAGATACTTTAGAAAGTTTCCAATTCAAGATTTTTTTATTTGACGTATATACAGCAAAATATCAAACAATAATTACTCTGAAACTTCCTGGCAGTTTAAAATTGTGTGCCGGAACCGGGACAATCTAGAAAAGCTATTTACTCTCTAGAAAAGCTATTTACTCTTTGACTTATTAACTATTTTTCAGAAATTAATTATAACTTTTAAAAATGCATTGTGCCTTTTGTAAAAAGTTGGTAGAACGGCAAAACAAAAGAAGTACCTGTCAGTTTTCCACAAATTTTCCTATTTTCTGTCTAACTATTCACTCAAACCTTCCTCTCGCTTTGAACGTCGAATGTTCGAAATTTTATCGCAATCAAATGAATGGTATTGATATTTCATAGAAAATTCTCTTTTTTTATTTTCCAATTTTCCGGGAAACTTGTCCAAATTTTTATTTCATAAGAACGTTACTCTTGCTCAAAACAAGAATTACCCCTCTCCGTCCTGCGAATACTCAGTTATAGTGCTGAATTCAATTAAAAACACAATGAAAAACGCACTTTCACTTTTCTTCAAATTTTACAATTTTCCGGTAGATTTTCCAAAAAATTTATTTCATACAAACCTTGTCCTGTCAAGCCGTACTCAAGTGATGCTCTTAGAACCATGCGACAATTTATTTTTATTCAAAGAAAAAAAAATCGCTTCCGGTTTTTCCTTAATTTTCCTACTTTCCGGGTGACTTTTCCAAATTTTTATTTAATGTGACCCTTCCTCTTGCTTTCAACGTGAAATGTACAAACTTTTATCGCAATTGGACGAACGATATTGATAGCTCACTGGAAAAATCTTTCAGTTTTTCCCCGATTTTCCTTTTTTCCGGACAACTTATCACCGTTTAAGCCTTCCCTGGACTTATACGAATATTTCAAGACTAAAATTAGCCAAATCGGTTCAGCCGTTCTCGAGTTTTAGCGAGACTAACGAACACCTATTCATTAAAATATATATAGATGGTATCTACACTCATTGCGCTAGAAACACGTTGGTTTGTGCAATATAGCTGAAGCCGAGAACCATTTTTCCACAGGTGAATAGTACTAAGCATATTGCCAGAAATACTCTGTTCTGGTTCCTCCACTATGCCACAGTACAGATAAATATACTCCCAATTTCCGTATTTTGAAATGTTCTAATACCTTAGACTTATATAAACACAATATATTTTGTAACTTAAAGTTGTGATTAAGCAACTTTTTCAGCCTACAGCAAAATTTTAACCACGAATTCATCGAAACGAACAAACTGAATGTTTCAGATCACTACTTAAAGAAAAGACGTATATACATCACTTAAGGCAGCGCTTCGATACGGATTTACACTGTAATTTTTAATATTATCCAATCATTTATAAATACCTCGAGCTACTGCTGCCAAACTTACTTTGAACGTCGGCACCATTGAAGTAAATGACATAGACACCATCTTCAACGTCAAATTCTCTTCACGACACACACACACACACACACACACACACACACACACACACACACACACATATATATATATATATATATATATATATATATATATATATATATATATATATATATATATTGCGGTTTCTTTCATTAGATGTGACCAGAATTTGACCACAGAAGTTATTAAGAAATACAAACACGTTTCCAAATAGTGCTGCAACTCTAAACTGTTAACCTGCTTTTTAATCGATTAATATTTTATTCGCATTTATTTTGCATAGCCCATACACAAAATTCTTGTTGGAAACAGACAGTTGATTTCCATCCACAATCCTGACAAGACCGAGTATGTGCTCAGTTTTTAGTTCCCGACGGAAGGTTTAGATTTTAGAACTCGAAACCAGTTGCTAATAATGGTGGCATTTTGCTAGTGTAGTGATTGGCGGTGCATGTCTGTGAGATTCCGAATGCGTTATTCGCTGTAATTAGAAAACCGTATCCCCGTATGTGGTTAGGGTTAATGGGGCCCTTGCGCAAATGGACCGGACCCGTTGTCCTCAAACTGTGGACACAGCGAAATCGTGTTGTCTGGGGCGTGTTTACACCGCTGCGCGTGTCACGAGGCATGAGTTGCGAAAACGTGCCACGCAGTTCTCCAGTGCCTCTACCTATGTAGTTACGGTTTTTTTTTTTTTTTTTTGTGGTTTTAGGGCGCACAACTTCTATGGTCATTAGCGCCCAGCCAAGAACATAGATTCGCTATGATCTCAAAGAAAAAAGGTGACTGTCAGAACATCAACAAGAGGCTAAAAACGAAAGATAAAAGACAATTTAATAGTTACGGTTTGAAAATGCATCTCTTAACTCGAGTGCGCAGGCGTTCGGGCATGACACACTGCAGTAAGGATACTTGTGAATACGCCGGCTGCGATCGACACCTGTAGGTGGTTGTGACTATTAGTTTTTGTTAGTAAATGACCAGACATTACTCACCTAGAGCGTAAATTACCTAAGGGTGTCTTACACTGTAGCGTCTCTAGGAAATTTTCCCACGGTAGTGCCCTTTTTTTTTTTCCGATGTTAGGAGTAAATTATTGAAGAAGCTTCTGTAATGTAATCTAAGAAAGAACAGGAATAAGTTGTCATTACACACAGAAGAGTCTATATTCCTCTTAAAAATTACACGTCCTTCAAGAACAACAGGTCTCTAAAAGGTAATAGCTGGAATGAAATTAATCGAATAGGGAGTAATCGACGAGATAATGGCAGTCATTGACGTCGAGAAATGACAAACTTACAATCTGAAACTGCGTAGTTGGCCTGGTGGATGATGACAAAAGCTCTGATTATGAACATGAGCGTACGGACAAGATGGCTCAACTCTTTACTAGTAATGAGGTAGCTAACTGTAGGAACCTCGCTATGAAATATTCTGGTGATGTTCCGAATGCAGTAAAAGGAACATTTTTCCGTTAGGAAAGATATACAACCAACTGAATCATTTAACTTGGAGCTAAGATTTGTACATATTATAAAACAAAGTCCTTTCTTCACGTTGCCGCGGTGGAGTAGCCGAGCGGTTTAAAGCGTCTCGCTGCGGAGCGCGCGGTTGCTCGCCGTGGAGGTTCGAGTCCTCCCTGGGGTGTGTGTGTGTGTGGTCCTTAGGTTAGTTTACCTAGGTTTAAGTAGTTTGTAAGCTACGGACAGATGACCACGCAGTTTGGTCCGATAGATTTACAGACATTTGAACATTTTTCTCTTCACGTCTGTCTGTCCTCGATAAACTAAGAAAACTACTGGACGGATTTTCATACGGTTTTCGCCAATGGACGGTGTGACTCGCGAGAAAGGTTTACGTTTACAATTCGTTAAGGTACGTGGAAGTGGATGCGTGTGTCGAGCAAAAATCTATCAAATATGGAACATAAATACTCTCAGGTTTAGCTGTATAGTCTGTGTCTTACGAACTTTACCGTACATGTGAAAAAGTATTTACTGTTTAGTAATACGATGCTTGCACGATGTATCAGTTTTTAATTTCGCATCCCGTTTTCCTCAATCCTTCACTCATTAGCAACAGAAACAGAGGTAATTTGGAAGAAGCGTTGCAAATTGCATTGACGACCTACCATCGATATCTATCGAACACGCGAGCATCGCAGTGTCGTGTATCTAACACACGAACGTGTTTGTGGAAAGGGTTTTTCGTTTCCGTGCTTGCTTTCTTACAAGAATTTAAGATGTTCTCTTAGGTTCCTGCCTAATCACATTTAATATCATGATATATTCGTACAAAAATAGTAAAGTACTACTGCCAATCGGAATTTACACCTACAGTCTAGCTCGTCAGAAGTACTTCACTCCGGCCTAATATGACACATTCGTAGGAAACTACGAAGACTGTTGATGTCTATTCCGATTGACAGCAGTACTTTATTATTTCATATCATTTTACAGTGTAATTCTTAGGAGTAAACTAGCTACGATACCGTTCGGGTGGTCGTGCCTTCGATATTGATAGCAGGCCATTATCGATATTAAGCCAGTATAGATAGTAAGCTATAAATGCGACGTGCAACGCTTCTTCCAAATTACCGAGACAGGCTTCTAGAGTTAACCTGAACCATATACGCCACATACTGGACAAACCGATAAATGTGTCTACAGACACGCTATCAAGATCCTTTGCAAGTCCAGGCTGCATATTTCTGCTGTTATTCATTTAGATTTTCAAGGCAGCGTCACGTTCATTTATACAAATACATCTCTGTACTATCTTCCTATATATATATATATTACAAAACAAAGTCCCCCGACCCAATCTGTCTCCAATAAACTCGAAAACTACTGAAAGAAAATTCATACGGATTTCACAAAGGCACCCAGTAATTCGTGAGAATGTATAATGTGTATAATTCATCACGGTGCGTGGTAGAGTTCAAAATGTTCAAATGTTTGTATAGCTTATGGGACTTAACTACGGGGTCATCAGTCCCTAAACTCACGAACTACTTATGAACTAGCTACAACTAAGGACGGCACAAATATCCATGCCCGAGGGGGATTCGAAACTCCGACCGTAGTGGCCGTGCAGACAGTGACTGGCGCGCCTCAGGCCCCTCGGGCACTGCGGCCGGCCGTGGTAGAGTGTGTGTCGCGTAAAAATCGGCGAAAAATATAAATATGGTTTCGTTATTCAGACTTATCAAGATCTGACGTCGTGTAATGTTGACCACAAGTGCATTAGCTTTTAATCTCCCACTGTATATTTCTCAGACACCCTTAAGTGATGATCAACAGAGGTACGTGGATAAAAAACACAGACTCAAAGACATCTATTCTGTAACTTACGGACTTGTTTAAATTTTACTGACGATATCGACGGCATAGTGTGCTAATATTAGCAACAAAATAATAGCTGTATGAGGTTCATTTACTGACCGGACATGGGTACATACCAGAACCTGGAAATCATAGAAATGAACACCATTTATTATTTATTTCACGGTGTGTACGAAAAATTATTCCCCATCATTCTGTGTGATTAAATTTTCAAAGGACAATTCAAAGGTAATTGGCATCATCAGAGAAACTCCGTCGAAGCCGTAAGAAAAATATTAACTCAAAACATGTTAAAATGCATTTATTGTTTCATAATCAGTTTCTTTCGCCATTCTCGTTTCACTAAAGATCAAGGCATGGCGTGTATTGTTAACCGAGATACATCAGTCCTTCGCATGCAGGAAGAGGTCATTTGACTCGCAGTACTGAAAATGATGAAGAGGTAATGTCTTTACTGCTGGGCCGCGAGAAAAACGCTTCGCAGAGTCAGAGTCTCTATGGACCGTGCCATATATGCTCTGCTAACCGTGCGATGCTCTATAAGCCTGATCACTCGGCGGTACAGAATATTACAATACGGAGTGGCGCAGGTTATGAACTTAAATGTGTTGAAGTTTTCAAAATTGTTCAAATGTTTGTAGAACTTATGGTACTTAACCACGGGGACATCAGTCCCTAAGAATACAAACTACTTATGAACTAGCTAAGACTAAGGACAGCACAAATATCCATGCCTGAGGGGGGATTCGAACCCCCGACCGTAGTGGCCGTGCAGACCGTGACTGGAGCGCCTCAGTCTCCTCGGCCACCGCGGCCGGCGTTGAAGTTTTCTTCAAATATTCAAAGTCCAGAGATAGTACACGAGACGCTTAATCCGGTATTAACAAACGTCAATGTAGTATCGCAGACAGTGATGCCACCAAAGACAACTACACTACTATCGACACCAACAGTTAGAGCTACGGAAAAGAGCAACAGTTGGCAGTTACAGTTCCTAGATTCCCGTCAGAGGGCGCTACTCGGGCTAGACTTTTACTGAAGTAACGGGCGCATACGCTCTGTTGAGACAGTGTTCATGGTGTCAGGAGAGCTTTTATCGTTTCATAAGAGTGTGCCACGCTTCGCAGAATACAGTACTACCCTTGATACAGTGCTTCGTAGTGCCCGAAGAGCTGTTTTCGCAATACAGACGTGACGAAGTCTCACATGAGGTATGCACCAACATTCATGAATTTCTGTTAGTAAACATTGCTAGTAAAGACTTTAACATGCTAGACGTACGACATCAAGACCCTGTTGAACTACACTGATTTCAGGAGGGTCATGACGCCATAAGGTTTTTCCATGTGTCTTGATTTTGATGATTATTGCCAAACGCGAAAATAAACGTACAGCCGCATCGGTAAAGGTTTCATATACGTAGTCATAATTTATCAGTACTTAATTACGACATACCTTACCTTAGAATACGCGTTTTGCAAATGTCTTTCAAGCGGCGTAACATTTAGGCTGCCAGATTTTGTAATATTGAAGTATGAATAAAAAATCCACCAAATACGGCACATTTGCTTCCGATCGCCTGAATTGGAGGCTGCGCAACGCGATTTTCATTTGTTGTAGACCATGTGATTGTGTGGCTAGTGAATCACAGCACAAAGAAGAGTATCGTCGTCGGCCAATGGTAACCAAACCTCACCGCCGCGCAACATGCGAATAAGAATTTTTGACGTTGGAAATTAAATATGCGGTAATGTTTTTATATACGAAACCGCACAATGGTTACAGGATGTGAAAATTAACGTCTTAACATGAATTTTCAATTATTTCATTTTCTAAATCCCTTGATTACACTTTCAGACAGACGATAAAATAAATAAAACAAGCTATACCTGCTCTATGGTTGACAGGTTCTTGTATGTATCCTAGTCCGGTCAGTAATAGTAATTGGCCTCGTAAAATGAAGATTTAGAATTACTTGATCACTCTTTCGTACAGATCATAGGGTAAATAAAACATGCTATACCTGCTCTATGGTTGACAGGTTCTTGTATGTACCCTTGTCCGGTCAGTAACAGTTACTGGCCTCGTAAACTGAAGATTTAGAATTACTTGATCACTGTTTCGTACAGATCATAAGGCAAATAAAACATGCTATACCTACTCTATGGTTGACAGGTTCTTGTATGTACCCTTGTCCGGTCAGTAATAGTAATTGGCGTCGTAAAATGAAGATTTAGAATCACTTTATCCTCTCAACTACAATGTATTGTAGCACGTTTTACTTATTTTATACGTACGAAACAGTCGTCAACTAATTCCAAATCTTCATTTTCCGAAGCCATTAACTGTTACTGACCGGACAAGGGTACATACAAGAACCTGTCAACCATAGAGCAGGTATAGCTTGTTTTATTTATTTTATCGTCTGTCTGAAAGTGTAATCAAGGGATTTAGAAAATGAAATAATTGAAAATTCATGTTAAGACGTTAATTTTCACATCCTGTAACCATTGTGCGGTTTCGTATATAAAAACATTACCGCATATTTAATTTCCAACGTCAAAAATTCTTATTCGCATGTTGCGCGGCGGTGAGGTTTGGTTACCATTGGCCGACGACGATACTCTTCTTTGTGCTGTGATTCGCTAGCCACACAATCACATGGTCTACAACAAATGAACATCGCGTTGCGCAGCCTCCAATTCAGGCGATCGGAAGCAAATGTGCCGTATTTGGGGGATTTTTTATTCATACTTCAATATTACAAAAGCTGGCAGCCTAAATGTTACGCCGCTTGAAAGACATTTGCAAAACGCGTATTTTAAGGTAAGGTATGTCGTAATTAAGTACTGAGAAATTATGCCTACGTATATGAAACCTTTTCCGCCGCATCACCAACTGTGGCCTTTATATTTTTAACAGCGTCCTTAAGACCACTGTTAATTAATTGACTCGTTTGCGCATTGAGGCAGAAATTATCGCTACTGTCAAGTGACTAAGTATTCTGATGTCTGTACTTTATCAGTCTGGAATGATTTTACTTCAACGCTGAAAGTTAAGTATTATTTCCTTGTAATAAATTAAAAACATAACTGAAGTTGTACTGTTGCACGTGTACCCACGTCGCCTTACCAATAACACCCTTGCACAAAGTCAACGTGCAGCTCCTCGCGCATTTGTTTTTAACATCTGATTGCCTTCCACAACAAAGGTTTATTGCGCCCACGACTTTATATGATTTCCAAATAGGTAATCGCATCAATCAGTGCTTCTTTTCGTTAAAAGCTGCTTTATTTTTCAGATCTAGATTTCGGCAACTGACTTTCCATTCTCAATTAATACATTTTTTTTATATCAGTATGCTATGCATGTGCGTTGTTTAACCCTCATAAACGCTATATAATACACTTTTCAGTTTCGTTTACATGCAACTAGTTCAGGTGCATCTAAACTGAAAAGTGGCTAATTGTGAAGAACGCTTGCACGGACGCCCGTTTCGATAAATCTCGAAAGCGCGACTACACTTCGATATGGTGCATTTCGATATGTTTAAAGTTGGTGGGAGAAGCTGATCTGTTGATGTACGAAACAGTCATCATTATAAGTGAATGTTAGGTTATAGGTATAGGTTAAATAAGTTTTTTCAGTATGTGAGGGTGCGTAGCGTCCGAATCTCGGGTTCAGGACGGTAGAATTGCTGAGTCTGTTGCCCGTGTTATTAAATGTTCAAATGTTTGTAAATCTTATGGGACTTAACTGCGGGGTCATCAGCCCCTAAACTTACAAACTACTTATGAACTACTTACGAACTAGGACGGCACAAATATCCATGCGCGAGGGGAGATTCGAACCCCCGACCGTAGTGGCCGTGCAGACCGTGACCCGTGTTATTAGCATGGCGCGTATGTTGGCAACTTTAAGTGTTTCTGAACCGGAGATTCCGGCGCTACGCGCCCTCAAATACTGAAAAAACTTATGTAACCTATACCTAACCTAACATTCACTTATAATGATTACTGTTTCGTACATCAACAAATCAGATTCTCCCACCAACTTTGAACATATCGAAGTGCACCATATATTGTAGTCGCGCTTTCGAGATTTATCGAAACGGGCGTTTTTTTTTTTTTTTTTTTTAGTTTGTGGTTTTAGGGCGCACAACTTCTATGGTCATTAGCGCCCAGCCAAGAACATAGATTCGCTATGATCTCAAAAAAAAAAAATGGTGACTGTCAGAACATCAACAAGAGGCTAAAAACTAAAGATAAAAGACAATTAAAAGGGTTAAATATCCTTGGATAAGTTGGCCAAGTTGATAAAACGCAAAACTCGAGCAGCTGCTCGTGTGTCATCAGCTAAAATTTCCTCCAGAGTAGAAGGGCTACACGGAGATGATTAAACTTAACACAAGTCAGTAGAACATGTCGCACTGTCAGCAGTTCACCGCAGGAGCACAGCGGTGCAGGGTAGGCAGAGAGCAAGTGACGGTGGCTGAAACGGCAGTGACCGATCCGCAACCGGGCCAGGATGACCTCCTCCCGCCGAGAGGGGCGTGAGGAGGTCCTCCAAGCGGTCGGGATCGGTTTTACAGCTCGCAATTTGTTGCTGTACTGTGAAAGCCACACACTGTGCCATGACGACACGATTCTCCGGCGAAGAGCCCGTTGAACATCGTCCGATGGGACGCAAAAGGTAGCCATGTGAGGCAAAAGAGCTGCGGCCTTGGCTGCTATGTCGGCGGTCTCATTCCCGGGCACTCCCACGTGGCCAGGGACCCACAGGAAAGAAACGTGACAGCTGTCATCAGCTAGCAACTGGAGGTAGCGTTGGATCCGATACACGAGAGGATGGTTCGAGAAAGGGTCCTTAAGACTCTGCAGGGCACTAAGGGAGTCCGAACATATGGCATAGAAAGGTTCGCGGTGGCGGCAGGTGTACAAAACGGGCGTCCGTGCAAGCGTTCTTCACGATTACCTTAAAGTGTATTAAACAGCGTTTACGAGGGCTAAACAATGCTGATATACTCGTAAAAAATGTATGCAGTGAGAATGGCATTTCAGTTGCCGAAATCAAGATCTGCAATTTTCTTTTTCTTTTTTTAACATAAATAACTCATGATTGCTGTAAATCATGGTTGGCAGCCTCATGAAATGAGTTCGTAAGTAGTGTACCCATAGTTTTGTTTTAAATTTGATGATCAAGTGTATATGCAGCAATGCGATCTAGCCATGATTTCCATTAGCAGCCATTTTAATTAAAATGTTATCGCATTTTTATGGTGATTGTTAAAATATCATACGATGGACTGATTTTATCTGGGGGCAGAGAAATTGAACACCGGCCACTCGCCAATAGGGCATTTATTCGGCTCAGAGGCGTGTCTATCATCTCCTGCCTCATATAACACGGTCGGCCAGTGATGGCTCAACAATGGAACCCTGTCTCGCCAACCACCTTGTCAGAAAAGTCGACGACGACGCCCGTCTTTCTTCCGGCAAAGATGTGTACATCACTTAATGAAACTTCACAGCTGTACGATGGAAGTTTGTTTCCCAATCAAACGGCTGAAGAGCTTTCCCGATCGCTATGCCAACTACAATCTGGTTTTAGGAAATCTACAACGAAAAATTTTACTTCTGCACAACTTGGTTGTTTTTTCGATCGATGTAGGGTTGACTTTTTTTATTTTTTTATTTTAATTATTCGTCACACTGAGTAGCATCAAATTATGTAAGGTACTGCAACATACTGTAATGATTTTGTGAGGTAAAACACATTGCGTAGAATGAGTACGGTAGATAGCGTGAAGGGGTTGGGTTGAAGGAATTTAATGTGCAGCGCTGCTGTCCGGTATCATCAAAGAGGACGAAAGTGACGTCAGCACGCCGTAGGAAACACGTGAGGCAACGAAGGAGGTTAAAATAAAGGGAGATGACATTTATGCCGAGTACATTCGTCAGTTGAAGCCTGTCCGCCATCTTGGTAAGTTGTGGAATGCTATTTCTCCATTAAAACTACTCAAGTCGACCCTCTTACTATTAATGGATTGAATTGACAGCGAGTACAAAGAATGTACTTTCAAACAACGTAATTTCTTGAATAAATCATATAAATACGCTAACACGAAACTGAGGGTACAAATTTTTAATATTAATCATACAAAAAGGCCAATAAAACGTACTTAATTCGAAAGATGTGGAGAATATAAAAATTGTGTGTGCACGTAGCCGTTAAAGAGTCCTAAAAAGAAAAGTTCTCCATAATTTGTACCACTATATTGTACCCGTTGTACGTGGCACATACGTACAGGTAAATTTAGCTAAATCAGTTGGCGCTTGGATTTCCAATCTTAAGGTCCCGGGTTTGATTCTCACTGTCCTCCCATTTTGTAATTCTTCGTAATGTTCAATTCTCAGCTTTTAAATATAATTCTTAAATATAAACAATTCAATTTATGAATGCAGGATTAATATATTCAGATTCATTACAATAATTTCAAGTGTCTCCGTTGATTTTCCGCAAGAACATCGTTTTATTTATTGAAATAAATACGCAAACACGACTGGTCTAATTTCGACAACATGTAATACTAGTAATAATAAATACTCGTCATAAGATATTTATTAAAAAATTTACCGCTAGTTTTCACTTTTAACACGTAGTACGTAATGACAAAACCGCTGGACGCATTATCCCTGTTTTCAAGTGACATAAACCATCAGCTCTACAATCAGAAAACTTATACTTAGCAATATGATCCCAAAATGAAGTCCGCCATTTGCGGGGCGAATACGGTTCGCGAAAACTAAGTTACCACACGGGTTGTGTCTAATTGGAGCGACCTTAAATAGGATGTGCGTTACCGTCGCTTCCCTGAGCTACCGCACCAAGTGCCGCCTTAGTTTGTGCGCGCAGTATGAATACTCGCCTGTGATTTCAATGGTATCAGGCAGCAAAATTACTTCATAATTCCCACTGAGTTGGTCTGAAATGCAGGTGTACAGTCTCCATGAATAGGCGGTGGTTGTTATACCATACACAGTAGCGTACGGTATTAATATGTTCGAAAACGCCGCATGCGTATTGCTTCAAGAACCGACAAATCGGGTTCTGTTGATCAAAGGCGTAAGGGGTGACATGTCTTGTTCACCTTTCGGAACTGCCCTACTGTAGTTATCCTGTAGCATAGGGCTGAAATGTAAACATTACACACTTTATGGAGCCCGACAAAACAGGTGGTTCTTGTACATTACATGTGCTCCTGGGTGGTCTTAATGCAGTTTATGAAAGCACCATTTATTCATGGACGGTTCCTGAAGAAACCATGAAGAACCTTCATTCAAAAGTACAAGAACTTGTAATTGTGGCGATGAGCACTTCTACATATTTTATTCACTGAAAATCATCTAAATGTTACTACATTTTATTAAGATTATATTCGAAAATTACCTTTTGTTTTTGATAACTTCATATCATACCGAACTCAAAAGGTTCTAACTTACTGTACTTAAGCAAAATTGCAAAAGTTGCTTATTAGTCATGTTTGCGTAGTCGGGCCCGGTGCTAGACTGGAAACCGAAGGGTCGCGGGTTCAACACCCGGTCGGACCTCGGATTTTTTCCGTCTGCATTTTAACCCATTCTTCACCTCTCAACGATGTGAGGAGTCGCCAGAAATGACACGTGGTTCGGATTCCACGTTAAACTGTAGGTCCCCTTTCCCTGGTTGGATAACTGGGGTAGGCTAGGGACACGCAAGTTGCCAAAGTGGCGTCCAATTGAAAGACTTGCACCAGGCCAATGAACCACACGAAATTATTATTATAGTCATGTTTGCACCATGGACCGCAAATATCTACATAACTAGACATAAAAGACTTGTTAATAATATAAGCTATAGGCATTTATCTAGCAACACAATGTTCTTCTTCGATACACTTCATCCACTGTAAGAATGCATTGTCTCGCGGCGATACACTGAATGAAAAGTTCTCGGTTTCCGTCTGCGTAAAGTATTTAAAACTCTACGAGCTTCCGGCCAAGCACTCTTCGGCCATCGTCAAGTGGTATGACCTCCTAGTGGCAGCTGTAATAGGTATCAACTAGAAGGCGGCCCAGTTGTCAGCCGTTCTGCGCATCCCCCTCCATTACCGCAATGACAGCCAATAACATTCATTCCCTAGGCGCGTGGCTGGCCGCGAGTTGCGCAGTGTTTCTCCCGAAATCTCCACTGCTGTCGCTCGGCCGTAGCTCCTCCCCTCCACGCTTCCCCTATCGCTCCGCCTCTATGCGCGGAAGCGCTTTCTTATGACGCCAGATATAGTACGGGCTTATATATACTAGGTGCCGGCTGTGACGTCACTGGAGCTCCGCAATATATGGGCATGCGTTGTCGGCATTCGATGAGCTCGTTTTAACTCCGCGATCGCTGGATCCCACGCCGTGCAGAGCTGCAGGCTGCCGTCTTCCTTAAGGGTGTTATCGGCTGTTTTAATTTCTGTGGCTTGTTTAACATGTTGGCTGCCGTGATGACGTCAGAGGCGCGCCAGAGCCGCCTGTGGCCACACGGCAGCCGATGTGTTAATAATTCAGTCCCGGAAACCGTTAGGGCGAACCACGACGGTGGTTTTAACAAATTTGGTGCGATGACCGTTTACTAAAGCATCCTCAGGTAAAAAAGATTTGTCTTGCTATCGTAATCGAACCTCTCATGTTCCGTCTTGCATTCTTAGACAGTTCGTTGAGTTGGTCCGATATAAGACTGGCAACACTCTCAAGGTATCTTGTAGACCCAGGTGTTCTGTTGCGTGTGTAACTGGTCTCAATAATTGCCGGATTTTCGTCGGAGGCCTGAAAACCTTTTCATAGAGAATTTTTGAGACTATTGCCTTAGACAGTACTGTTAAAGCCTAGATGTTTCTTCCAATACGTTCGTTATTTAGCCACACGGACGTGAGAAACTTGAGTTGTTGGAACATTTGGACAGCTTCAATAGCAACATCCAGTTCACCATATAAATAGAAGAGTACATTGGCCTTCCTCTAACTCTCGTCCGTCGTCGCCTTGGCCATACCGTCTACAGAAAACCTTCACAGACCAATCTGTACTTCCACACTATTAGCCATTACTACGTTGCACAGAAGCGCATGGTATTACAGACATTGATACATCGTGTAAGAACAATATCAGACGCCGATAATGTACCCCACAAGTTGAACCACCTACGCAAGGTTTCCAGGAATAATGGCTATAAAGGTGATGTGCTCCCAGGAAAGAAGCCAAAAAAAAAACCGCTGACGAAGAACAGGACAAGAAACAAGCGTTTTTTTTTACCATTCTGTGGTTCTGTGTCGGACAAAATAAGCCGTCTGGTAAAAGAGACACAAGATAATCTGCAGGCATCCGAAGAACATCCGGCAATTATTGCGACCAGTTAAAGACGCAGCACAACACCTGAGTCTACAAGATACCTTGAGAGTGTCGCCAGTCTGATAACAGTACGAACTGTCTAAGAACGCAAGAAGGAACATGGAAAGATTTTACAGTTTACGATAGCCACACAAATCTGCTTTAGTTGAGCATGCATCAGTAAACGGTCATCGCATCAAATTTCTACCTCTACATACATACTCCGCAATCCACCGTAAGGTGCGTGGCAGAGGGTACACTGTACCACTACTAGGCATTTCCTTTCCTATTCCATTCCCAAATAGAACGAGGAAAAAAAGAATGCCTATGTGTCTCCGTACGAGCCCTAATTTCTCTTGTCATTGTAATCACTACGCGAAATGTATGTGGTAGCGAGATCGTACTACACTTAGCTTCAAATTCCAACCCTCTAAATTTCCTCAACAGAAATTCACGAAAAGAACGTCGTCTTTCCTCCAGCGATCCCCAATTAAGTTGCCGGGGCATTTCCGTGTCACTCGCGCATTGGTCGAACTTACCAGTAAAAAACTTAGCTGATCGCCTCTGAACTGCTTCTATGTCTTCCTTTAAACTGATCTTCTGCGGGTCCCAAACACTTGAGCAATACTAAAGACGTGGTCGTACAAGCGTTTTATACGCGGTCTCCTTTGCAGATGAAGTACATCTTCCCAAAATTCTCCCAATAAACCGAAGTCGGCTGTCCGCCTTACTCACAACTGTCCTTACATGTTCGTTCCATTTTATATCGCTCTGCAGTGTTACGCCTAGATATTTGAATGACGCGACAACATCAAGAAGCTCACTACTAATGCTGAAATGTTGAAATGTTTGTTAAGCTTATAGCACTTAACTACGAGGTTATCAGTCCCTAAACTTACGAACTACTTATCAACTACCTTATACTAAAGACGGCACAAATATCCATGCCCGAGGGGGGATTCAAACCCCCGACCGTAGTGGCCGTGCAGACCGTGACTGGAGCGCCTTAGTCTCCTCGGCCATTGCGGCCGGCTACTAATGCTGTATTCGAAAATTATGGGATTGTTTTTCCTACTCATGCGCATCATCTTACATTTTTCTACATTGAGAGCTAGCTGCCATTCTTCGCACAAACTAGAAATTTTATCTAAGTCATCCTGTATGCTATTACAGTCAGGTAAAGACGACATACACCACAGCATCATCAGCAAATATCCGTAAAATACAACTTATTCTGTCCTATCACACTCTCTGGGGCACGCCTGACGATACACTCATGTCTGATGAACACTCGCCGTGGATAACAACGTACTGCGTTCTATTACTGTGAACCTATTTGATCAAACCACCGTCGTGGCTCTACTAACGTTTCCTGGAACTGTATTATTAAAGGAGGCATCGAAATTTAAACAACTTATAACAGCCTTAACAAAGGCGGCGGCCTGCAGCTCAGCTCGGCGTGGGATCCCGCGATCACGCATCGAACACCCACTCAGCGCATGGCGATGCATATGGTGATGTCGCCAGGCACCAGTGACACCATAGCCGGCAGCTAGTGTATATAAGCCTGTACCAGCAGCCAACAGGCAGTCGTACTACTGGAAAATGACCGAGGAGTGCTTGGGCGAAACCTCGTCGAGTTTAAAGCACTTGACGCGGACAGAAACCCGACAACTTTTTATTCACTTCACCCATTATCAAAAAACACTAAGCTCCTTGATGTTTAACTGCCATGCAAACTACAGTCTGGCTTTAGGAAATCTACTCAACGAAAAATTTGATTTCTGCACTAGTTGGTAGTTGTGGTGTCGCACAAGTACAAAGTGCGCGCCACTTACTTTCGCCGCGCGCCGCCATGCACGCACGGCGCGGCGTTCTCACGACGACAGCCACGAGCGCCCTCTGCTGCAACCCCGCTCGTGGCCACCACGGAAAGACACCGGTCACTTCGGACTGAGATAGCAACCAGTTAGGACCTTCGTAATCAAATAGGCACCAGTGAAGACTTCGCTATCGTACAGGCACTAGGCAGGCCTCTAACAACTATGTATCAACATTCTGCAGTACTATGTAAAAGTTAAGTATTGTTACATTCTGTGCAATATATATCTTTCTAATTTACTCTAGTGTTTATAGTTTCTGGCTGCTCCCCTCCGTACCTGCACCAGCGTGTCGGTCTCATTCCACTCGGCCACCGACACCTACGACGAGGCTGGGACACAAAAGCGGCGACGAAGTTGGGACACAAAAGTAGTTATTTTCGATCGATTTAGGGTTGGTTAATATTTTTTATTTTAATTATTCGTCACATTGAGTAGCGTCAAATTATGTAAGGTACTGCAACATACTGAAATGATTTTGTAGAGGTAAAAACTCATTGCGTAGAATGAGTACGGTAGATGTTAGTTTATACGTAGCACCGTTTGAATCTCGGAGAATACAATGGAATGTTATTCAGAACTGAGGAGCACATCATCTCATTGCGTTCTCAAGATACTGGTTTCGTATCCTACTGGAGAACACACGCCGTTTGCGTACTTCTGTCCAAGAGATTTTGGAAATACTTTTCGTTTCATTTTAAGGAAACTATTATAGTAAAAAAATTGATTTGATTCCATTACTTTGAGGTGCTCCACGACCACACAATGATGAACTCACCAGATGTAATTAGCAGCATTGGCCGTTAATGTTTTATTTTAAAAAAACCACAGATCGATTTCGATCACATAATGATCATCTTCAGTGTCCTTTCAACGAGCATATGCATGCCCTGAACGCAACTGCAACGGTAATTTGCAGTGTCAAAGTTTGAAATAAGCGCGCTGCTTACAAACGTCATGCAGTGGCGCTGTGGGGATGGGCGTTATTAACGCCCTCTATTACTTCAAATTACCGTTGCAGTTGCGTTCAGGGCATGCATATGCTCGTTGAAAGGACACTGAAGATGATCATTATGTGATCGAAATCGATCTGTGGTTTTTTAAAATAAAACATTAACGGCTAATGCTGCTAATTACATCTGGTGAGTTCAAAAAAATTGATTTCAAGCATTGCACAGTCTGATAACTTATCTCGATATGATACGTATATACATATGTGTCAAGCATATAAACAAGGTGTCAATATAGAATCTCTTACATAGGCAGCACATTCTTCTCTACCAAGAATGTAACCACTTAAAGATTTTGACAGAATACACTGTGCTCGGTCCCAATTTGATATGCGAATATACTAGACCTTTTTTCGAACTGAAAGAGATTAGTAAACAGTGGTGGAAGAGATGAGGCAGTGCCATCGGGAGAAAAATAGCACGCAGTCACTGCGTGAGAGACATTGGTAGTAAGCAAGAGTAATGGATTGAGGTATAAGAGTGAAAGCAACAGAGAGAGGGGAAATGATGCAAATGGAAAAACTGTTGATTGGAGATCCACAAGAAATACGTAGGTGAGGATCATCCAGGCCGCAAAACGTTAATAACAAATTTTAACCACTTACCTCCACCTCGTATACCGATGTGATTCTCCGTCTAGATTAGAATCCCGACCAATGCGTCCGCAAGGAGAAAACGGCGATGAGACAAACGGCAGACTGCAAGAAAGATAGGCAGTGGTAACTTAAAAGAACAAGAATGAGAGGTAGAAAGTGGCAGATATACACTGGTAGTAGTAAGGAAGATAAAAAGATAGAGATGAAGACAGTGACACAGTGGGAGAGAAGAGGAAGTAACATTGAATGGGAGAAAAACACAAACTTCACTTACACGAAAAATAGGGCAAAACTACAGCCCGCAAATTGAACAAAGTACCTAGGAAATACAATTACAAACAAATTGGAAAGAACACACAAAATATTGTAGGGAAAACGAAGCAAAGACTACGTTTCGTTGGTAGAACACTTACCAACAGTTCTACTAAAGAAACTGCCTACACCACACTTGTGCGTCCTATCTTGGAGTATTGTTGCGCATTATTGGATCCCCACCAAGCGGGATTGACAGAAGTTCAGAGACGGCAGCTCGTTCTGAATTATCGTGATATAGGGGAGAGTGTGTCACGGAAATGCTGTAAGAGTTCGGGTGGAAATCATTAAAAGAAAGGCGTTATTTGTTACGGCGTGACCTATTTGCGAAATTTCTTTCACCAACTTCCTCTTCAGAATGCGAAGTTTTGCTAGCACCCACCTACATCGAAAACAAAAAGATTGGTGTTCCTTAGAGAATGGAACTCCAGAGAAACATAAATGCGGTTGAAGGGAGACGCCGTGTATGGAAACTTCATTGCAGTGACAAACTGGATAAAAGCTTTAGTATTCTCTGTATTACAAGAGGGCGAATATGTTTGGAAGCCAAAATTTTTGGCGAGAAAGTCGGAATGAGAACTCTGGCGGCTCGTTCACTTTTCCGCCAGTTTTATTTATAAGATCATAATCCCTTTTTGTGGTCCGATAAGAACTTTTTTTTTCAGCCGGTAAATAGTTTTTCAAGAATGTAGGATTGTTTCTCACAAGCAGAAACGAAAATGCGGCAGGTTATCAATTCACGATATCTGTATGAAGTAACAGACATTATTTTATCGATCAATTTTACGCTTTCGGGTTCTTTTTAATTTTTCGTATGTCTTTCGCGCTTGTATGGCCATTAGAACATCTGTCTTAACGTAGCTGTGTTAAAACATATGAGGAAAGTTGGGACGACGAAGCAGCAGTGGCCCAGCTAATGTCACGTTTTTATGTGCATCATTCGGATTTTGTTCTTATTTCATATGGAAAAAAGTTTTCCAAAGTTATTGAAGCACACCATTCCAACCCCATAAATTTGTAATTATCGTTTCAAACTTCGTACAAAACAAGGTAAATGCGGAAGGTCAGAGTGAATTTTTTTTAACCCATTTGTCGACCTATTGTTTCAAGTCGCCGTAAATGTATCATGTATTAAGTCTCAAACGTAATGACAATGTCGGTTAGTTTTCATTGTGTATACGTGAAGCTTTTAGTTAAGAGTAAACACTGTTTATTTACCTTTTCGGAAAGTAGGTTTGGAAAACTATTCATAATTCATGTCACATCATCAACTTCGATAGAATAAAAATTTGCAATCGAATAGAAATATGAAAGACAAAAATTATCTTCTCGCCTGATCTGTCAAGTATCTGCGGTATGTGGATGATGCCTTTGTGGTGTGGCCACATGGACTTGACCACTTTACCTACCATTTTTCAGCATTTAAATTCGCTCCGACAGAATATGAACTTCACAATGAAAGTGGAAAAAAAACTTTACCTTTTTTTTTTAATGCTTTGGTACGGAGGAAGACAGATGGTACACGGTGTGTCCAGTACTGTACACATCCGTATCTGCAGGCAACAAGCTGCCATCTTGCGCAATACGGCAGTGCAATAAGTATGCTGGTTAATAGAGGGCGAGTCTTATCTGATCCTGAAAGCCTGTCGAATGAAATACAACATCTGAAGACGGTGTTCAAAGAGAACGGCTATTCGGAGAGACAGATACTGACTGGATTTAAGGCCCAAGCGTTATCACTCTATGGAGCAGAATAAAGATAAAAGTACATCCGACATCTTGGCCTTCTTGCCGTAATCTGATCCCATGTAAAAAAAATTAAGAGTGTCCTCGGAAATATGAAACAGAGTGTAACCATCTGTTTAAGCTCGCCTGGAGCTTTCAATTGCTCAAGGACCGCAATAGGCAGCTCGACATTGTAATTGGTTGGTCCAGAACACTAAATATTTTTTTTATTTATTTACTCACTTGACAGATCTTTAGCCCCAAGTGCCGTCGTCAGGTGTCTTTCTACAAAAACATTTTCTGTTATCAATATGTAGCAAAGTACTATATAAGTAAAATTTACATAAAAATTTACAAAATTTTAATTATATAGCGCAGTACATACGGTATACAGATTCTTTATGGGGTGTTCTTTTGTTATTTCCACCCACAAATTTTAGTCAGTTATCTGTCAGTACCTCAAAATATGCACGTTTACAATTTTTTTCCGAAGAAATTTATATATATATATATAATTTTGTGTGTGTGTGTGTGTGTGTGTGTGTGTGTGTGTGTGTGTGTGTGTGTGTGTGTGTGTGTGTGTGTGTTATGTAGGGAGTAAGGTTAATGATTTTTATTAGAGTTTAGGATATATATACTATAAAATTGTTTGACAGGGTTTTCCTTATGTAGTCTTTGGTTCACTTTAGCATTACCCTATGGTGTTTGAACAGTGATAAACTTTATTATCCTTTGTCCAGCGGTCAATAAATAAATTTCTTCTAGAATGTTCATTTCATATCCCTTCTGTATTATTGTAAAATTTCGAGCGCATTTTCTGCAGTGCCTAATGTGTGATTTTCAGATTGTAATTGCTGGTAAAAAGTGGATAGGTTTTTCTCACTCCATCTAGTGTGTTCTTTATAACGAAAGGTGAAATATATAAAATATCATGTAATTCATGCAATAAATAGTACATAGGCCGCAATCGAAAAATCACACAGTAGGCACTATAGAAAATGAAATTTTATATATAATACAGAAGGGATATGAAATGAACATTCTGGAAAGTATGTGCCCACGCAACTAGCGACGCAAATAATTTATTAAACGATCATACTGATTTTAAACACACAAATTTTATCTATAATTTTATTGATACTTCAATGCTGGACAAAGGATAATACCGCTGATCAAAGATCGTGCTATAATGCTAAAGTCAACTGAAGACTAAATAAGGAAAACCCTGTCAAACATTATATATACTCCTAAAATTTATAATAATCTTTAACCTTAATTCCTATACAACATACACAGAAATAATAAATAAAATTATGCCATCTCTAATAACTTATATACAGGGTGTTACAAAAAGGTACGGCCAAACCTTCAGGAAACATTCCTCACACACAAAGAAATGTTATGTGGACATGTGTCCGGAAACGCTTAATTTCCATGTTAGAGCTCATTTTAGTATTTTTCTTTAAATGTAAATTCAAATAATTAGTGCAGACAATTGTCAAAATACCCCATTGTTTAGTTAGTATGTATTTTACTTCCTCGATTCACCGCCAGTTGGCCCAACTGAAGGAAGGTAATGTTGACTTCAGTGCTTGTGTTGACATGCGACTCATAGCTCTACAGTACTAGCATCAAGCACATCAGTGATACCGAACAATAAACTTAGTTTCGGTGCGGGCAGTGGCGGGTTAAACCAAGACTGTTTTGGCTTCCCTGAAAGAATCAAGCACATCAGTACGTGGCATCAACTGGTTAGTGTTCATCACGAACGTGGTTTTGTAGTCAGTGCAATGTTTACAAATGCTTTGAATCGAGGAAGTACAGTACATACTAAAGAAACAATTGGGTATTTTGACAATTGTCTGCACGAATTATTTCAATTTACATTTAAAGAGAAATACTAAAATGAGCTCTAACGTGAAAATTAAGCGTTTCCGGACACATGTCCACATTACATATTTCCTTTCTTTGTGTGTGAGGAATGTTTCCTGAAAGTTTGGCCATACCTTTTTGTAACGCCCTGTATATATAGAGTGAGAGCAACACAGAGAGGAAATGATGCAAATGAAAACCTGTTGATTGGAGATCTACAAGACGTACGTAGGTGTGGATCATCCAGGCCGCAATTGGTTAATAACAAAAAATTTTAACCACTTACCTTCACCTCGTATACCGATGTGCTTCTGCGTCTAGATTAGAATCCCGACCAATGCGTCCGCAAGGAGACAACGGTGACGAGACAGACGGGAGACTGCAAGAAAGACAGGCAGTGGTAACATAAAAGAACGAGAATGAGACATAGACACTGGCAGATATACACTGGTAGTAGTAAGGAAGAGCAAAAGATAGAGAAGAGGAAGTAGCAATGAAAAAACTTTGTAAATTTACATGGTCTAAAATTCGTAGATCGAAGTATAACATTAAAAGCACCTGATAAATATCGAATGGTCAGTTAAAGCCTCTGTATACAGTATGTACTGCACTACATAATGGAAATGTTGTGAATTTGTGTAAATTTTATTTATCTAGTGCTTCGCTACGTATTGATAACGTTTTTGCAGAAAAATATCTGATGACGGCACTTGTGCCGAAAGATATATAAAAGCGAATAAATAAATATTTAGTATTCTGCACCAACCAATTTCGTCAAGCTAAGACATCTGTAACGATGTGGGCCCAAGATATAACAGCTGTTGAAACCGATAGCGTTGGGCATCATAGTAAACAGCTTTTGGTCAATCACAATGACGTTTAACGGATGTCTAACAGCTGTTTTACCCGACGTTATCATTTATTTACACCGATTGTGTTACGACAATACGCAGAACTGAAAAACGTATTAGGCTTGAATAACCGTGGTGTGTATAAAATCCCCTGTCAATATGGAGCGGCATATATACTCGCACAGTACAAGAACGCTGCCATAGACGCCTCCGCCTCCAGCCGGAGACGTCGGCAATTGCAACACTGAATACAGGACATCGGATGTATTATGAAAAGAGATACCTTGTAGCGACCATTACGACTAAAAACCCAATGATTAAAATTATTAGCGATTTACTAATTGATTTACCAGTACCAAGAAACATGTCATGGTGAAATCTTGGATCACACGAGTTCGAGACACCTTACAACGGGCGCGGCGCGCCGCTATTCTGAAATGGTACATCGCATCGCCAGAGCAAGACATAAGATGACGAATGTCCATCGAGTGGTTACTGAATCCACGTGACTTCGGCGAAGTAACACGGAAATCGCCCAAACAGCTGACCACCATAACCACGCCATCTCCGACGCCACAACGCCATGGAGAACCAGCGCACCAGCCGACTTACACTGTTCCAACCCTACATGCAATTGAAGTCCTAGAGACAGATGGACAAAGGTATGTCAACACCGGAGCCGGTACACGCAGAACACCTCTGAAGGCACAAAACCACCATTGGTGGCCTGCAGCAAAACCGATTACCAGAAGCTTAACGGGGATAGTAAAGCCTCATTGGAGATTGGAGATTGGCGATCACGCCAAATCTGTTTGACACAATATCTGACTACCAACGAGCTACTAAATTCATTTAGTTCAAATGTTTGTATAGTCTATGGGACTTAACTACGGGGTCAGCAGTCCCTAAACTTACAAACTACTTATGAACTACTTACGAACTAGGACGGCACAAATATCCATGCCCGAGGGGGGATTCGAACCCCCGACCGTAGTGGCCGTGCAGACCGTGACTGAAGCGCCTTAGTCCCCTCGGCCACCGCGGCCGGCAATTCATTTAGTACCAAACGCAGTTTTTTCTCATCAAGCACCACAAGAACCGGAATTGGTTCCAGAACAGGAAATCGAAGATGAATTAACAGCCGGAGGCTGTAAAGATCGTAACATGTACCGTTACAATAGACAAGATCGCCGAAGCGGGAATTTCATACCCACACCCACAGTGACAGTTTCCACATCAAAGAAAGAAAGAAGAAAAAACAGGAAGTACACGGGACAGTATCTACTCGATACGCGTGTTTACGTTGAAAAGTACCAGCCAAAGGACGACCCCCTCTCAATGTCGCAATTGATAACGACTTCGTCGCACTGCTAAATATTGTCATCCACTACACAGATGCTGGTTCGGATGCCACGGTGGATTGCATGCTAAAAGCGGAAGAAAGAAAAAGTGTTCACTTTGTGGCACTGTGGAACACCCTGCCTTTTCAGTAAAGTACACAGGAGCTAGAGAACCGACCAGGCGACAGATTGCACCACCACCAGTCACGAGTGACGACCATCGATCACGTCCGCTGAGAAGTCGCTAGTCGCCCAGAGAGGGCCATCGCCTCGACGAACATCCGAACATGGCGAATTTTCTGCCAATTCCCTTTAAGACTCTCTCAGAGAAATCGAGAACTTTGACCACAATCTTTCGACCACACATCCTTTCTTCATAATTTAGTCTACTGACGCCAAAATTCATTGTTTGAGAAATTGTAAATCTTAAAATGAACAACTGCCTCCCCCCCTTTCCCGCTTTAGAGGACTAAATACGTCATCAGTGAGGCTCGAACAACACTGTCCCTTCTAAATAAACAGAATGAACATTGATTGAAAAGAAATGCATCTCCTTAACCCTTCCAGTCCCACATTATGAAATCAGCTTAAAAAAATAAAATTCAGTGTATTCTCTATTAATACAGTACAGTAAACCTCAATATATGTTTTAAAATTTTTGGTCGAATTATTGATTTTTATGTCGTATTTCGTGCACAACGCACACAGTGGCGGGCTAAGGAGGGGCGGACCGCCCCAAGCCTCACGGCTTGGAGGGCCTCAAATACCTCTAAAGGAATTTTTGGCCCACTTTAGGTTACGGTAGTAACACTAAAAGAGGGCCTTTGCGATCGTTTTTAGACAGCTCGAAATTTAAATGAAAATACTGGCTTAACCATTCATCTGACACGAAAATTGAATAACCGAATTTGTAGAGGAGAAAATTCTATACAACTTCGCTCTTTTTTTTTTTTTTTTTTTTTTTTTTTTTTTTTTTTTTTTTTTTTTCACATCTTGCATCGTTGTGGAGATATTTGATTTTATGACAACCAGCCGTTCGCAGATGTCACGTGACATTCCACGCCCAGAACTCTTTGGGATACGCCATCTTGCGTTTCGTATTTGATGATTTTCTTACTATACCTTACACGTTGTTATTTCAAAGCAACGGCGCACTGAAGAATTAACAAAAACACGTCGTTCTTCGTACGAAAAATGATAGTTTAAAAATGCCACATTAGTGTTAACTGCCATCAATAGTACGAAAATTAAGGGAGAATTTCGTAATTGTTCGCCGTAGTGTAGTAGGCAGCGTGTTGGATTGTGATGTTCGGGACCCGCCAGTACCAAAAAAATGTTTCTCCTTTTCTCCTTTTCCTAAAAAGGTTACGGGTTGGGTGCATAGATATTATCACAATAGTAAGGTCGTAATATCACTATAATTTTTTTATTATTTTCGTCCGAAATGTTTGCAAAAAATTATAAAACTACAAATGTACAGTGGGCCGTAAAACAAGTCAGTGCGATTGTTTTCTCTCTCTCTCTCTCTCTCTCTCTCTCTCTCTCTCTCGCAGCGCCCTTGGCTTCTCGTTCTGGGGCCTCCAAATCTCTGAAACTATTTTTCTTAGATTATCTCGTTCAGGGAGGGGGCTTCTAAATCTCCAAAGTAATACAAGCATTTGCAAGTGGACATGGGGCCTCATTTTGTTCTGCCGCCGCCCCGGGCCTCCTACAGCCTTAGTCCCCCACTGCACAGACGTTTGTATCGATGTATTTTTGTTACTTGGGCGTTATTTTGTTGATTGTTAACACTGCCAGCATAATCTTCGCCACAGCACCAAAGACAAGACAATTCACTGCTGGAATAAACTAAAAGGAACCACACACTCACGCTCACACTCTCAGCCACGCACAGACGGCAACGGAACACAACCTCCAAGATGGACAGAAGTGGCTACGCACCCTACCAAGCGGCAAAATGTCGTACTAGAAGAATGTTGTTCATAAAAAAATGCAACTTATAGGATTGATGCATAAAATATTTGGAATTAAAGGGTTAAGACGCAAGTATCTGCATCTGCATCTACATTCATACTCGGCGGAATCCTATGAAGTGGTTGCCTGCCACCGCAAAAGTAAGCCACGTGTTTAAGGCACGGACGTCCAGCTACCCACCTAGCGCTGCGAGTGCACGTGGTCCCCAACGGTGAAAGTGCCGCTGCATTGCTAAGAATCTGCTGTTGGTACAGGGCACGAGAGAGATATATTCGTTAGTGACTAATCAGAATGGAAGCGGTCTAGTGACGTGTCCTACTGGAGATACAGCAGTCTCTTCAGGTTCCGTTACGAAGACTGTTGGCACATCTCTGCAGAATTGTGCTGTAGCTGAGGTAAGGGATCTGAGGAAAGGCTGGCTTGGGTGACAATTCGTATTAGAAGCGCATACTCAGGGGATTGCAGTCACCGGTTAGTTATTGACTTGGAAATTTGAATTAATTTGTTCATTTAACCTGACCAGAGTAGGGCCAACAGCGCCCCCTCCCCCTCTTACATTAGAGCAAGGTTTCACACCTACATACTTTTCATATTTACATCAAAATTATTTAAGATACAACAAGAATTTAGACATCACATAACCGTGGTGGAGTAGGCGAGCGCTCTAAACTAAATTATGCTAAGGAACACAAACGCGCGCGCGCGCCCCCATCGGCGAGAAACCGCTTGCTTAGCAGCAAGGCGCATCCTTCTCTTCATTCAGTGCACCACAGATCACGTATTAAAAGAATGATCGGTGTACATTAATTGCGTGCTCATCCGCTAGCGGCAGCTCTGCTTCAGCAGCAGTAGACACTCGAGGTTCGTTCAAGCAACTGCCAGTTGCCAGATTCCAGCAAACTGCGCATGCGCAGAGCTACTGCTGATACTCGATAAGAGCTCTTTCCATGCGCAGTTTGCTGCAACTGCTAGCTGCTTGAACGAACCTTAACTATAGTCTGCCTTACTTCTCAGACAGCTGCCCCTAAGCGTTTTTTAATGGATTTATCAAAGCCAAGTCACTCTCGGTAGCGTTTCTTACAATTAAATGGCAATCAATGACACAGTGGCTGTAAAAGCTGTCACAGATTATAAGAGCAGTCACAATTGTCCACCGAGTAAAGCTATTCAGTATGTTTAGTATGGAGTATGGCCGGGTGATTAACGGAGCGTAGTATTTTAAATGCTGTGATCATTGGTTCGAGCCCTGGTATGCGTTAATATTTTTTTTTCTTTCAGTTTCCTGTATGTAACAGATTCTCAGATTCTGGGACCAGAAATGACATTTATATTCTTACTTGTCAAAAATATTTATTTTTTTCGAATATGTCGGGACTTCCGAGGTCGTGGTGAAGCAAGAACCTAACAATAGAACTTAAATAATTCATCACTTGTAATAAATACATCGTCTTTATTTCTGAAAATAATGTGATGACATTGAACTGAAAGGGAATAGCCACTGTGATGTCTAAATCAGAAATCCGAGCAACTAATTTCCAGATGCCGTTTTCAATCGATGCAGCAAAACCGTATGTGGCCCTGACATGTACACACGGCAGCGAGAAACGGTTTCCGAAATTCAGTTTTCGTGTCTCTGAAGTTGGGTCGCATGTAGAATAAGCAAGTATTACTGTGTGAGTAAGGCATTGTTGTCTGCGGTATCTCCGTAGTTCCAAATGTTTCGTTTTCTTGCGATGAGTGTACATAATTGCTGCAGTCAGGATCAACATTAAACATGTCAATGCTTACGAGGACTTCAGTTTCGTTTACAAACTACATTTAAGCGATACTTTATTTCCGCCGCCCCCCTCCCCGCTACAACCATCTAAATTCTACCATATGTATTTATATTAGTGAAAGGGTGTCGCGCACGCCATGAGGGAAAGTTTGGAAAGCGCTGCATTATACATACGTATATTCTCTTGGAAACACGCTGTATAAAAGTAATCGTCTCCAGCACGTTCGATAGTTTTCTTTACTACACACAGCGCCAATGAAAGAGATGTAAAACGTTCGTCGTCACAGTAATTCCAGCGACGCGACGTTCTTCTATTCAAACTGTTTGTATGTGATCGAATAAATGATTTTCAAAGAAAATGCTACTATAGGTGAAACTGGAATGAACCACGACACAAAGTACCTTATTAAATTGTTTCTATTCGCATCATTAGTCAAATGCCATGCCAGTGGCGGACTGAGGCTATCGGAGGCCCGAGGCGGCGGCGGCAACACAAATTGAGGGCCCCCCGTCCACTTGGAAATACATGTAGTGCTATTAAAAACAGTAACTTTGAGATGTGGAGGCCCTTCGGGACAACAGGCACGGGACAGTCTAAAAGAAATAGCTTTCGAGATTTGGAGGCCCTAGAAGGAGAGGCGAAGGGCTTTCGAGGCACGCCGAAAACGAGGCAATAGCGAGAGGGTGCATAGCAGAATTAAAAATCACGTGTTTGCCTTCTGCTGATGAGTCATTTCGAGGTGAGCGTCTGCCTGCTAGATTATATAGTTCAGTGCTACAAAATTTCTGTTTTCAAGTGTTCTGCACTCTGCAATATCTGACTAATAAATTCCATAATGCCAAGATATAGAGAGAACTCTAAACTTAAACGCGAGAAATTATCCACAAACTGTTTCTTTTGGTTTGCGTGATATCGTTAGCGTCTCAAGCAGCAAGCCCATGAAGCAGTTAGGTGGTGGAACTTCCCCCTCCACCTGCACGCGCAGATCACGCCGCTCAGCCGTCATTGGGAGAACGAACTAAAAGAGCGAACTAGTTCGCGGCAGAGCCGCGAACTAAAGTAAGCGCTCCCGATCGCGAACTATTATGCGCAAGTCTACTTTAGTCCACCACTGTGCCATGCCAAGTCGGATACATTGCTTCCCGCCAGATTACCTAAGTTAAGCAGCATCGGGCGTGGATAGTACTTGGATGGATGAGCGTCTGTGTACGCCACGCGCTCTTGACAATTTGCTCTTTGAAGAGGGTGGTACGGGGGGGAGGGTAGGAGGAGTGGTGGTGCAGTCCCTGATCACCAGTCTTTGAGCCAAAATTAAATTTTGAACCTCTCCAGTGTTTCATGGAGTGAGGGTATGGGACACTGCTGACGTCGAGGGCGGACACGAACTGAGCAACATAGATGGAGTCGAGATAGGTGTCACTAATCCGCACACACGAGCAACTTTCCCTTCAGGTAGATGGGCGCAGACCTGGAGCTGGCTTCTCGCCCAACAGGTGCTACCGGTAGCACCGCCTTAAGACCCGGCACGCTTGCTTCTGCTGCTTAGTTCGTTTCCGCCCGTGAAGAGCACGCTCTGGCGAGTTTCGGTATAAAGTTTTGTTAAATGCTTAGGAAGGAAGCTTAAGGTTTAACGTCCCGTCGACAACGTTGTCATTAGAGACGGAACTTAAGCTCAGAGTTTTGGGGAAGGATATGGGAGGAAATCGGCCGTGCCCTTTTGAAAGGAACCATCCCGGCATTTGCCTGGAGTGATTTAGGGAAATCGCGGAAAACCTAAATCAGGATAGCTGGAAGTGGATTTGAACCACCATCCTCCCGAATACGAGCCAGTGTGTTACCACTGCGCCACCTCGCTCGGTAAATGAGTAGGAGAGGGACACTGAAAATGGAGGGCAGTATAAAGACTGTTAGCTAAAGGGGGTCAGACATTCCTTGTTTATAGAATTTCCACCTTTAAACGTTATAGGGAGATGAAATCGACTAGCGAGCAGGGCTGGAGATGCTGTAACAATAGCTAATGCCAAAATTTTCACTATAAGGAATGATATCGTTTTGTCGAGGTGCGACGGAAATCATAGTCATGATCCATATTTAAAGTATTTTATCAATTGCAACAACTGTTCAGGTTATTAATCCACAATTAATAAGATCCATATTTAGCGTATTTAGTATCTGATTTTTTTATGATCCTAAAATTGCTAGAGATTGTTTGAATAATCACTAGATGTTATTAGTGGATTATTTATTTTCAATTCACAACATGTTTCGGGCTTAGCCCACCATCTGGCGATCGATATTATATACATTTAGATTTGATGCATTCAAATTTGTCATTTAAAATACTGTTGTTATGTATTGAAAAATAAGAATAAACATCAATTGATAAATATCTTAATCAAAACTGACGTTTATTCTTATTTGGCAATATGTAATAACATTATTTTAGTGACAAATCTGAATGCATTAAATATATATAATCTCGATCACCAGATGATGGGCTAAGCCCGAAACATGTTGTGAATTGAAAATAACCTACTAATAACATCTAGTGATTATTCAAGGAATCTCTAGCAATTTTAGAATCATTAAAAGAAATAATCATGAAGATTGCATACCTCTACCAAGACTTTCAGTATAAAATAAGCTTTAGTGTCTGACTTAAGCAGGAAACCAGTTGTTCCAATAAAATCTAAAGCAACCTATGATATTGACGAGCGACCAGAAAAAAATCATTAACAAGGAGGTGGAGGAGCGGGTCCATTTGGTCAACATGTTGACTCATCGAACTATAACAAACGTAAGGAACAATATTGTCAGTGCAAGGCTTAAGTGCCAGCCGAAATTGTTCAAATTAGCAAAGGTGGTACACTTGGCGGTCAAATCCACTAACATGAAGACAATAAAAGTTGAATCTGTACTAAAAAGTTATCCTGGCACAGGTTTGATAATTTTTTCAACGAATTCGAATCTTTGTTACTTATGTGAAAAGGTCATAGTTCTGTTGGCTGGCTCATTTCATTGTGCCCCAAAAATTTTCTTGCAATTATTTACAATTCATGGGTACAGCTGTGGAATGCATATTCTACTGGCTTTGTCTTTTGAACGATACAAAGACGGAAACGTACGTTAGCGCTCTGGATTGTTACACAGAAATGTTTAAACAAAGTAATGGGCTTCGAAATTTTTTCGTGGTTGATACTGAGGCAACAATCCACGAAGCTGTTAATTCAGTCTTTCCCCAGAGTGAAACAGTTGGCAGCAGGTTTCGTTTGTCCCAAGTTTAGTAAGCTTTCTTTTCTGTTTTCATATTTTTTGTATCTTATACTAACAATACACTATAGTTTCGTGGGGACTCTATGCAGTGTTGAGTGCTTTTCTTCCTGAAAAGACTGCAAATTCTTTACAGACGTTGAGATCTACACATAGTTGTGTACAGTGTTTTATAGAATGATTGTTGATGGCTATTTACCAAATCGCAAAAATAAAATAAAATTATGGAGCTTGTTTCTTTGTTAATTGTCCACCGCCGCAATGTAGTAACAGATCTGAAACACGCACTCAGTCAAGTTATTAAGAATATTGTATAATATTGATTTTACATTCCACTTTAGTTATATGACGCTAATAAATGCCATTACCTCTGTATCTGTTTTCAAATACCGATTGTCTGCGTCAGTAAATGTTATACTGATTGAATTCTGCTTGGCAAATATTACGAAAAGTTTGAAAATCAAGAGACTGGTTCGAATTCATCGCATAGCAGTAGGTGCAGTGTGAAAGGTATAAACAATTTCAGCGTATATCTTACTTGAAAAAAGAATAAATTATTTAAATAAGTTTCTCGTGCCTCTTGCCGAATCGATCGAACATATTTTTCCTTCGTTACAGTTTGTGAATGGTACTAAGTGCTTAACTTTAGTCGATTTTCAAATGAATACCGTCTAGTGATGAAATTTAACAGCATTTAATATCCATAAAACTTCTTTCCTCACTAAATTATGTGAATGAGTAAAAGCTGCATACTGGAAAACGCATACATTGGTGCCAATAACTATCGAACCAGTTGTTCCAATTACTTTCTCTAAATTATTGTGTTGCAATGTGTATTAAAGTCTTCTTTTAAAACAGGCGGCATTAAATTGAGACATTTGGTACATTTTATAAGTATAAAGTGTGTGAAAATTGGAAATAGCTACGTATTGATTCTCTTTAACGTGTGTAAAACGTGAAGAGGTAGGAAATGCGTCTTGTGATCTCATGACTATTACGCTAGAAGATTCATTACTGACGCAGTTCCCTGACTGCCTACTGAAAAATTCTATTTACCAGGATGATGCATCTTTCTCGTCATTTATTCGGGCACTTTGGAGAACGCCGCGGCGGAGCGGCCGAACGCTATGCTACAGTGCACGAGGCCGTTCCCCGTCGGGCGTTCGGACCCCCCTTCGGGCATCGATGTTTGTGTCGTCTTTAGTATAAGTTAGTTCGTAAATAGTTTGTAAGTGTAGGGACTGACGACCCCGTAGTTAAGTCCTATAAGCTTTACAAACATTTGAAGTTTGGGGAACAGCGAACACTGCCAGAGCTTTCATCCTCGTTTTAATTCATACCTTCAGTCAACTCACCCTATTTCGTGAGCACTTTGAGAAGAGTAAAACAGACACTTTCGCCTGAATAGGGTTGGGTATAGTTTCTTACCAAACAGACAGTGGCGTACCCGGGGAGGGGGGGTGTGTGGCTGCAGGCCCCCTCCCCTCCCCTCCCCTCCCCCAGACCTTGCTGCAGAGAGAGAGAGAGAGAGAGAGAGAGAGAGAGAGAGAGAGAGAGATTTTTCCAATATGAGTAAAGACGCAGCTCCCCCTTTCTTATACATTAACTACTTGACCCGGTGAATTTCGCATCAATTATTTCTTAATTTAAGTCACATGTATTTTAGCCCCAGTAGCTTTATAAAGGCATTGTCAGATAGTCGAAGTATCGGCTCGATAGTGGGCGGAAAGAGTGGGCAAATCACGCACACATGTCCAGGATAATTTTCATGTCACATTCGTGGAAATTTAGGGAAGGTTTAAATGGTGATAAAATATGGAAAAATTGCGAGGAAAATTTAGACTTAAAACATGTAAAATAATGACTTCGTTGTTCTGTTGCGTGCGTTCAGAAATATACTTTGAAAGAGCCAAGTTCGCTATACGGGATCTCAAACCGGGTAACTTTCCCAAAATTTTAGTTGATAAGAACGTTCATCTTTCGCTGAACGTCAAATGATCAAAAATTTATCGCAATCGGATGAACGGTTACTCAATTTATAGTGGTGAGTACATTTAGAAACACATTGAAAAAGAACCTTGGACCGAATTTTGCGTATTTCCTTTTTAAATGTAACTTTTTTTACTGAAAACTTTTGCAAGTCCATAATGAACAAAAGAAAAAAAATACCCGTCTCCGTCGTGCGAATAGTCAGTTATAGTGCTGAATTCAATCAAAACCACATTGAAAATGCAGTTTCAGTTTTTATCAAATTTTCCGGTAGATTTTCAAAAAAAATCATTTCATACAAACCTTGTTCTGTCAAACCGTACTCAAGTGATCTGTTACAACCATGTGGCAACTATTTTTATTCACAGAAAAAATCGCTTTCGGTTTTCCCTAAATTTTCCCACTTTTCGGGCGACTTTTCTAAATTTTTATTTGATGCGAACCTTCCTCTTCCTTTCAAAATGAAATGTATAAATTTTTATCAAAATTGGACGGACGGTAGTCATAGCGCACTGGAAAAAAATCTTTCAGTTATTCCCGATTTTCCTCTTCTCCGGACAACTTTCCCATATTTTATCACCGTTTAAACCTTCCCTGGACATACACGCATATTTCAAGACCAAAATCAGCCAAATCGGTTCAGCCGTTCTCGAGTTTTATCGAGACTAACAGCAATTCATTTTTATACAGAGTGTCCCAGCTATCTTGTCCACCCAAAATATCTCTGGAACAGTAACAGCTATTGGGAAACGACTTTCACCGGTATCAATGTACGACTGGGGCCCATGAATGTACATATTTGGAAACATTCTAAAACGAAAGCAAATGTGTTTTTTAACACGAACTTATGGTTTTTTTTAATAGACACCCTATATTTTTTCTTCAGCAATCCATAGCATGACAAATCACATAAACAATGGCGTTGATTGCACTGCAATATTCCAATTACATCCCGAGATATTGCGACGCGAAGTTGACGCTTGAAATACGCGAAACGCGCGGCTAGAGCACGTCCTGAGCAGCATAGTGTTCTCGCCTGAGTCTCAGGACGTTTCGCGTATTTAAAGCGTCAACTTCGCGTCGCAATGTCTCGGGATGTAATTGGAATATTGCAATGCAATCAACGCCATTGTTTGTGATTTGTCATGCTATGGATTGCTGAAGAAAAAATATAGGTTGTCTATTTAAAAAAAAACTAAGTTTGTGTTAACAAACACATTTGCTTTCGTTTTAGAATGTTTCCAAATATGTACATTCATCTGCCCCAGCCGTACATTGATACCGGTGAAAGTCGTTCCCAATAGCTGTTATTGTTCCAGAGATATTTTGGGTGGACAAGATAGCTAGGACACCCTGTATATATGGATCACGTTGTAAAAAATTGAGCAACTGAGAAATGACGAAATTGACCGTTTGCAATTTTGAAAGTGTTTCTGACAATTCCCATACTTCGCGAAGGAAAGGTGCCTGCTGGCGCGACGGACAGGGAAAACACCTGCCCTAAGTGTGCCAGCCATTCGTGCCATAAGACTTACGTTTACTTTGCCAGTGTAAGCATGAAGCTGAAGATCCATACACCGCCAGAGCAGGAAACACTGGTACATCTGAACTTGGGACTCCTCTCGAGGCATCCTGATAGCGATCTAACCCCTTCCTGCTGGGGGTGCCCTTGAGCCACTGTACACACAGCCCTATCAGCTGTGGGTACCGTTAAGCCTACGCTACCCCGCTTTCGCAGCCCCCACAACTCGCGAACTGCCGTCTACAATTTCAACTGAACTGTATTAATAACAGGACATGGGTACACTGGTTGAACTTCGGCATTATGTGACAATGGTTTCCTTACATCCCTTGTTATTCCTGGTAGCGTTTAAACATTAATTGGAATTACGCTTCATATACTTGACCTTGAATGTGACCAATCGAAGGGCAGCTGAACCTTTCAAAAATCAATGTTCTAAATCATTCCGCTTAAGAAGATATTTTATCTATTACAAAAACTTTAATTGGAAAGAACAAACGAAATATCGTCGGGAAGACGAACCGAACACTACGTTTCATTGGCAGGACATTTAAAATATGTGACAGTTCTATAAAGAAATTTGAAAAAGTGCAGTTTATGAGTCCGCGAGTTGTAATTCATAAGTAGACGTTGGTAACGGCCGGGGAATTACGCAGGTGAAGGCGGCCAATCAGATTCTGCGTTTCATGTGTTGTGAATTTGGCCTTTCTTCACATGCTTTTTCGTTCAGATCTAATAATTTCTTGCAGTGTAAATTCAATTAAGTGTTTCTCAAGTAATACGACTGACGATTTTTCCAGTGAATTGCAATACGTGAAAAATGAACGTTATTAAAATTAGTGTTCACTTCCGTAAGAAAAAAACTAGATGTTGGTTAATTTGGAAGAATCCGTGTACCTCGAATTTCCGGTTCTGAACCGGAGATTCGGGCGCTACGCGCCCTCACGTACTAAAAAAAAAAATTCTTGCTTAACCTATGCCTAACCACCAGAAGGCTACGCTACAGATCACTTTTTCAAATGAAACGATGTTTCCAACACACTTTCAGAAGACTCTTTAAAACAACAGGCCAGCGCAGCCTTAAGGTTAGGTACACAGGTTACACAAGAAGTTTTGTCTCGTAGTAGCGCCTGAATATCCGGTTCAGAATCGCTCAGTATAAGTAATTGCGCTCGTAATGGCTGCAAAAGTTATGCAATCACCACAACTAAATTCACTGGTGAAAATAATTTTGACTACATAGTATAGCCATTACGCTCAGTCTCCATTACGGAACGTAAATGTAAAACCCACATTTATTGCAATTCAATATGTCGATTTAAAGATCTTTACATCTACTACGCCGATTTGTTAACAAACCATAAAGGGAAAGCTATTTGTTATTGGCCGCGCGAACGCGACTGCTGATTGGCTCCGGCGTCGTTGCCAACGTCCAAACATAAAACGCCACTCGCGGACTCACAAACTGCACTTCAGCCAAGAAATCTTCTACACACTACACTTTAGAGTCGTCTTTTCGAGTTTTGCTACGCATTGTGGCATCTTCACCAGGTGGGACTGCTGCAGGATATAAAGTTCAGAGGAGGACAACTCGTTTTGTGTTATCGCGATACAGGGGAGACAGAGTCGCACAAATTATGCACGACTCCTCATTAAAATAAAGGTGTAATTCGCCACGGCGAGATATTTTTTCCGAAATTCATTTCACCTATTGCAGATGATGCCTCAGGATTGTATGCACGTACTCCGCGAAATATTTCTTACCCTAACGTTTCGCCCATGGGCCAAGATCATACAACCCGGAAGAATTATACCAATGACATCCGGTCGCGAAAGCCTTCATCTATGATTTTTCACCGACTTTCTCCTCCGAATGCGAACATTTTGTTGTCACCCACCTATGTAGGTGGAAATAATAATAATAACAGAAGTAAGATGGAAAACGGAAACTATTAGAGAATGGAACAGTCGGAAAATATGAAAGCAATAGATAAACCCTCTGCCAGCCACGTAAATGCGATGTGCAGAATAGATGTAGAACAACGTTGGCACATTTATGACCTTGTCATCTTCTGATTAAGTCCGGTAATCCCGGGACAAACTGTTGTCGCATGGAAGTAGCCGATCGGTCTGGAGCGCCACGTTACGGATCGGCGAGAAGCGTCGTACAATTTAACCAAGAATGCTGTACATTATTGGCATGTGCGGGATATTTGGGAATGTTGCAGCACCCTAAAAATACTGAAAACTATGAGTGTTGAACGCTTTAGAGGATAAAACAGTACTCTTCAAAATACAGTAAGAGAGAAAATGTCAGTCAATAAGTTGAACTCAAGGTTCCTCCTTACAGTTCATTAATTCAATCGATTGAAGCGCAGGTGTCTGCTTGACGGTTTAGATGTTGGTAGCTATGCGATAGATGGACGGGAGGCAAAAGCAGCCAATCACAAATGGCATTCACGCAGTTTTTAATTTTTTACTAGAGATGTATTCAAAATCGTGACATTCGTAGAAAATACGATAACTTTTGGGGGAGTTACACTATAAATGTTATCGCTAGTGCTTCCACTTGCAGAATAAGTAACTGTGCTAGCAGGTACTAGCGCAACAATACAATCAAGTCGAGACACTTCGTAGAAAGTAGCTCTAGGGTAATTTTTTTTTTTTTTTTTTTTTTTTTTTTTTTTTTTTTTTTTTTGACAAACTACGGTATAAAATAATTTGAAAGAAACGTTTCGAATCGAATGTACGGTGTCTCGATGTATTTATATATTGAACAAAATTTTAAAACGAATAGAGAAGTAAAAATTAAGGATTGCACTGTCGTCGGAGAATTCGCTGGAGATCTGAGTACCTCGACAACCAGTTACTACGTGGGCAGTAATTACGTAGCTTTGACTGGAAACTGTCTTAACTGATGATCAATAAGTTATTGCCGAATGAATGGACTCAATTTCAATTAACTAAAAGAAACTGTTACATCCATGTAATGACTCGATCTCGATGTACAACTTCGAACCTCCCAAGAGTGGCAGACGCGCACTCCGCATCAAGGCGCCTTAGAGCGCACGGTCACTCACGCAGAAGCTGAACACTATTCATGATTGGCTGTCTCGTTGCGTCGTCATTTATTGTGACGCTACCAACATCAACACATGAAGCAGCGGTAACCGACACGACCTGGACTTTAGCTATTCATTCTCTAAGTACGTTACATTGAGGGCCGGTTCGTCCATCTCTCGTTAATCTTCTCGTTAGTAAACGAGAAGATGCCTTTAACGCCTAGTTAAATGTGTTCGTTAAGTGCATTGCGTTTGTCATTGCTAGATACACCTCTCGTTTGCTAACCTGGAGAAAATGAGAAGGTGCGATATATGTCGACTATGTTGGCAATAGAAACAAATGAAAGTGACTTCTAAACAAATAGTTGTTCGCCATATTTGACTATCATGAAGGAGGTTTTAATTGGCGCTATGATAAACAAACGTGAAAGAACCTCTAATTTTACAAGAAGTTAGTGCGAGAGTCTTTTGTCCGTAATAGAGAAATAAGGACACGTTGGAATTTCAAAAAACCGACGGAAGGGAAAGGAAGCGACATTGTGGAAAATGAATTCAATGCTGTCCATGGAACATGTAAAAAAGCAAAAGTGCTTAGGGCCTAGTACGATAACATACTGCCAAGTGCGTAGTACCTTAGTGCAAGCAATAACTCGCACAGAGACGAAAGTGCACTGTTCCTGTATATCGGAGGAAGAAATCACATTTTAGGTCTTACACTAGGCGCAACAAGCATAAGTAAATACTGAATTAATAAGCTTGCAGTTATACATAATATATTGTTTTCTATTACGTCTGATAACTTACAAAATACGTAACTATCTGTTGGACTCTTCAGATGGCCGTATAGTTTTTCATGGGACGTTTCCAAAGTGGCTTTTCGAAGACAAAATCGAGTAACAAATACTGCATCATCCCAGCATTCAAAATGATTTGAACGAACATAAATATGTCTAGGATGCCTTATAGGGGCAATGACCTAGATCGTCAAATATTGACGTCGTAATTTTCAACCAAATTTCTTATTCCAGCCGTTTTCATCATACCGATTCTCACTTAACTAGTCGTTATCCGTAAGTTTGTATTTTGATATCGCAACAATAATTTTAAGGTTAGGTTGCATATCTGCAATATATGAAACTCATCTAATCGCTACTGGTATGGATGGGGGGGGAGGGGGGCAGAAATACAATTTTCCAATAAAGCTGCTTTCCACACTAGTTTTCATAAATGTAGTGCTTCTGTTATTTTGTTCGCTAAATTGGTCTTTATCACGTGAATTAGCTATATTGCGGTATTTTAGCGCTTTAGAATCCTGCCATTTTCGTACAGATTCTAACTTAACTGGTCGTTAGCCGTGTAACGAGCGGAATCTTTACTCGTTAACGGCCAGTTTGAGGTCTTAACGTCAGGTTAACTAATAACGAAACATTGATAAACGCAATTCTCCGTTAACGATAAGTTAAAAATCTTAATTGGAACTTAGAGACATTGACAAACCGGACCTGAGTGTAGTAGTAGTAGTAGTAGTAGTACGGACCATTGACGCTACCGTCTTTAGGTGGTAGACTACTAAAACCAATTAAATTACGGTGCTCGATAGGTGGATGGGTGAACGTAAAGTGATCAGCTTGTACTGGATAAAGTAAAGTAAGCAAAAGAAATATCGCCATCGCAAATTATAGGCGCCAACGGCAGGGAGGAAAGCCAACGCGCGGTACCCCGTGTTTCAGTTGACCCTCACTTTCTTCATCACATGAAACAATAACACGGTATAACTTTTATTAGTGTAAATGAAAGTTATTGAAATATATAAAATAACCAAAGATGTCTCCTGCTGGAATAAAAGTTGCATATTCCTCCTCCGTCGCCCCCTCCCCCCCCCCCCCCCCCCTCCCCTGTGCAGTTCACAGATGTAAATGCGAGACGAGTCAGTAACCTTTGTAATCACGAGACCGATCATTTGTACCAGATAGTTCCTATGTACAATGTATTTCATCTTTGCCTTGTATTTTTCCTTTAAACAAACGCAAGAGCATAGAAGGGTAAAACTTTATGACGCTTCTCGACGGGCTCCAGTGCTTATGTTGGCAACAGATGAACTATGAAGTGTAGAATTGCGTTAATATTTTTCACTCGCAGCAAAATTAATACTGTACCTGCTCTAAGGTTGACAGGTTCTTGCATTTACACTTGTCCATTCAGGAAAAAATAATTCTCGTTTTAATTAAAGTTGTCAAGACAAAACATTTATTGGTCATCTGAGCTGCCGCCATTACCACTGGTGCCAACATAACCACTGGAGCGCGGCGAGAAGCGTCGTAAAATTTAACCGCATAGAAGCATTCACTATATTTTGAACACTCGCTCAGTCAGCCTATTTCATCCCAAGGAAATAATTTATTCCTTCTTTTATGAAGTCACTAGTTGCGTGTTTTGTGCAGGTTATGGAACACTATTACCACAGTACTATATCAAGGACAAACTACATCCACGAAAAGTACAGCTTAAAACACGAAGAAACAATATTTCACATTAATACACTCCAGTAACACAGCAACTAACATTTCAATAAGAAGATAAATAAAATGCGTCAAATATCTGCAAAGGTGCTGAAGTATAAAAAAATAGTTTCTAGAAAAAATGCAATTCACCGGAGGGGTCTTGGTATATTCAGTTACGTCACGTCTCATCGAATAAGCCAAGACCGATCGTGGAATTTTCACATGCGAAACGCAAACTGTAGTGACGTAATAAATGCAAGCCACTTTTCGGTAAAAGTCTCGACCGGCGGCTTGGCATAATGTACTTAGGTGACGTATTGCGCTAGTGTTGGTAACAGTCGCTGTGGATACTGGGATGAATGGCGGCACATAATGCTTACAAGATGCGAAAATGAATGTGTTAATATCACATTTCTGTGATTTTATTTTCGAATCACAGCATTGGGATGTAGAAAATTGCACACTATAATACTACGCTTCTCCACACGCAATGTCTTTCTGTTCAGATGTAACAGTTGTTACGTAAATCGAAATGATACGAATTATGATTTTTTAAATGTCCTAATTTGGTAGTACGAAAGCAACAATTTAATCTGTACTCTTCGATTACTACCTAACCATATACGTTACAATCACATGTTCGTCAAAATCAGAACATTCGCTTATTCACTCGCAACAATTTAAACTGTACTCTTAGGTTCCTGCCTAACCACAACCTTGAAAGTAATAATAATAATAATAATAATAATAATAATAATAATAATTTTATTATTTTCAAAGGAAGGCTAAAACTCACTTCAGTACTGTTTCGTACAGATCATACATAGCCAACCTAACGCTGCTACGGACGCACCGAGACGCTTCTCATGCCGCTGAGCGAAACTTCAAGCCATTTATTTTGATTACTCGCAGTCAGCCTATTTCATCGCGTGGAAATAATTTATTCCTTCTTTTACGAAGTCATTAGTTGCGTGGTTTTTTATGCAGTTAAAGGAACACTACTACCACAGTGCTATTTCAAGGACAAACTATATCCAAGAATAGTACAGCTTGAAACACGAAGGAACAATATTTTACATTAATACACACCAGTAACGCAGCAACTAACATTTCAATAAAACAAAAAATGCATCAAATATCTGCAAAGGAGCTGAAATATAAAAACAATATAGTTTCCAGAAAAAATGCTATTCAGCGGAGGGTACTTGGTATATTCAGTCAAGTCTCATCGAATAAGCCAAGACCGATCGTGGAATTTTCACACGTGAAACGCAAACTGAAGCGACGTGATAAATGCAAGCCACTTTTCATGTAAATCAGATGCTAGAACTCTCGCCTATTATTAATCATCGGCGGTAATGTTACCGTATTCATCACGCTGTTGTTTGTAAATACCGCTGGCTATGTTAAAATACTATTGGCTGAAGAGCAGTATGCGACACTGCTGCAAGCCCACCATATCGAAACAACAGAGAAGACGAGAATAATAATAATAATAATAATAATAATAATAATAATAATAATATAGAAAATCTCGCCTATTGCTAGTCGCTGCTACACACTAGACGAGCGCGGAGACTGGCTGACGCATGCGTTCCTTACCTGCTGTGGACCGTAACGGGGCGCGTGCGGTCCGGACAATGGGGCAGTGCGCTGCAGTTACCACTCGGCTCGGCGGTCCATTAGCGACTAACCCTACCAATACTTGGGCAAATAGGCATCACTTCCCTGTCCCTATCTTTGGTTCAACGCACATGGTAAGACGTCATCAGCAGACCGACTGGTGAGTCCAATGACCCCGGCTGTAGACTGCACTGCTAATGTAGACGCCGCGCGAATTTTTCGGCACCAACATCAACATACAGAATTTTAAGTATTATTTTTTTAGGTAGTCGTACTACTGATTGAAGTAAGACTTCAGAGGCCGTTAAACATGGGCTCTAAACTACATATACTAAGAACTAGCGCCGCTGTTAATTTTGGTTAGACTCATGACCCCGCGCAGTTTTTATTATTATTATTTTTATTGGCCTTTGAGTAGTCCCCTTACAGCCATCGACATAAGTAATAAGGACACTCTCTAGTACAGTTATGTAAGCAAGTTGGCAAAAGCAGATATACAAACATCAAAGATGTGACAGAAAAC
Organism: Locusta migratoria; assembly: GCA_026315105.1. Classification (NCBI taxonomy): domain Eukaryota; kingdom Metazoa; phylum Arthropoda; class Insecta; order Orthoptera; family Acrididae; genus Locusta; species Locusta migratoria. Next base: position 384,501,388 of record CM048750.1, on the reverse strand, counting down.
AAAAACAGAAAGATCAATTTGAAGTAACATAACAAACACTAAAGATATGACACAATATAGTGATTAAACATGTTTTTATCTTTTACATAACAGTTTATAACTCTTTCTTCGCCACCGTTAGAAAGGAGATACGTTCTTTGTACACTCCAAAGTCTTTGGTTGCCAATAATGTTGCTACAGATATTGGTAACTGGTAGTCCCTGCACACAATATAGCTTAGCAACTTTGAAGTGAGCTCCCACCTGTTCATGCATCAAAAAAAAAAAAAAAAAAAAGTGATTTGTGTCTTCTGCTTCGCCGCAGTCACAAAATGGAGATGACGCTACGCCGATGCGATGTAGGTGCTGTGCAGTTAGACAGTGGTTGAACTTCAGCCTCGCGATGGTGACTACCAGCACGTAAGTCCCATAAGCTTAACAAGCATTTGAACATTATAATTTTGTTTACTGCGAAACACTTCTACTGAACGAGTCGTCGGTCTTGAAGTACAAATTTTACTAGCTTAAGTCCCGCTGTTTCGCACGCGAAGACTAGATGGTTTGCATTGGTTGTTTCTACTTGTAAATATAAATTTTCATTTATTTTGCTTCATAAATGCTTTCCTAATCAAGTATTTTGATAAAACATGCCACTCCCTATTGCACCATTGATGGCAGAATTAAAAACATACCAAAACATTTTTTTTTTTCATTATAACCATGGTTCCAAATGTAAATTTTCCCATTTCTAGTATCAAAATAGTCGTAGTAGCACCCTTAAGAGATTCGCCTTTATTTCAGCCGCTTAATGGTTGAATTTCCAAAAATAGCGAAACACGTGTTTTTGAAATTCCATTCAAAAAATCTAAATCAGAAGTTTTGCATTTCTTGCTCCAAAATTGCCTTAATAGCAACGGTTTTTTTCTTTTTGTTCAAGAAACCGTTCATCCCTTATTTCATCTCCTTAGGGATGGTGATATCGAGTAATCGCTGATGCCTACAGTGTAAGATGAACAACGTCTACAATTCCATCACTGTACATTTATTAGACGAGGCCACGCTTCGCCATTGTTCCGTAAATGGGAAAGTAGGTGAAGGAATTCTTGCATACATATCGCCGAAAAATACATCTGTCAAATACCTTACCATCCGTTACATTGGCTATGTGGATTGAAAGAAAAGATAGCAAAAATGTTTCCTAAGAACATCATTACTTATTGTAAATCTTGCGTATTGGCTAAATATTTTGTCTATTTCCTGCATAAACATAAGTACAAGATTAGTCGGTTTACCGACTCTTGTCCTTGACAAAATTAAACTATTTCTGCATTATGTCCATCTATTCAACATTTCGTGCGTCTCTCTCCTACTCCCTCTTTCTGTCTATACGCTGTTTAACTCGTCGTAAGTATTAAAAATTAAGGAATTAAAGATAAGAAATTATTGGAAATGTAAGGGCGGAAAATTACGCCCAATGGTACTCTTTTAGAAAACTAAGCGAAATAACGACGCAGATTAAATTGCTATTTACAGACTTCATTACTAGGATGTTTTCATTTCGCTCAGCTGACAACATAATTAAACTAACAAAAAAGAAAAACTATGGTTTAACTTGCCGTCTACTACGTGATCATTATAGACGGATCGATTTAGCAGTTGTGGAGCAGAATGGGTGTTAGTAGACAAGCCTGAAAATTACAGAACAGTCAACTTAGTATGAAAACAAGATAGTAAAATGAATTATTTACAGACGACTGGAAAAACGTGTAGAAGCTGACCTCAGGAAAGATCAGTTTGGATTTAGGAGAAATGTAGGAGCAAGCGATGCAATTCTCACCTAAAGACGTATGGTAGAAGGAATGTTAGCAAAACCTACGTTTATAACCTACATTTGGAGAAAGTTTGACTGGACCACACTCTTCCAATTTATGAAGTCATCAGGGGTAAACTATAGAGAACAGGTCGTCGTTTACAACTTAAACAAAAGCCATACAGCAGTAATAAGAGTTGAAGGATACGAAAGAGACGCAGTGGTTAGGAAGGCGGTAAGACAGGTTTGTAGTCGTTAAACAGTGTTCTTCAACCTGAACAGTGAAAAACCTGTGAAGAAAAGTAAGCAGAAATTTGGGGAAGGCATTAAAGTTCACAATATATGAGATTTGTCGGTCACATAGTTATTCTGTCAGAGACAGCAGAGCAATTGAATGGAATGGACGGCGTCTCGAAAAGAGGTTATAAGATGAACATTAACAAGAGCAAACGAAGGGTAATAGAATGTAGTCGAATGAAATCAGCGGATGCTGAGGTTATTAGATTAAGAAATGAGGCAATAGACGTGGTGCACGAATTTTGTTACTTGGGCAGTAAAATGACTTACGGTGGTCGGAGTACAGATGACGGTCATGCAGAATGGAAATGGGAAGAATGATAAGAGCAATTTTTTGACCTCGAAAATTAAAGTGTTAGGCAAGTCTTTTCGATGCGTTTGTCTGGAGTGTAGCATTGTACAAGAATGAGACATGGACGACAAGTACTTGTCATAAAAGTTACAGTCGCTTTTAAAATTTGGTGTTACAGGAAAAATTCTGAAGATTAGATGGGTAGACCGCGTAACTGAGGTGCCGAAAAGAATTGGGTAGAAATTTCTGGAAAATATTGATAATCTGAAGGAATCGATTGGTAGGGTACATTCTGAAACATCATGGTATCGTCAGTTGAGTATTGAAAGTGTGTGTGTGTGTGTGTGTGTGTGTGTGTGTGTGTGTGTGTGTTTGTTTTCGGGGAGGCGGGGCGAGGGTAGGACTTAAAATTCCCAGTGTGCACTAAGGGACGAATACAGTAATCAGGTTCAAAAGGATGTAGGCATTCTGATTTGGAGATGAAGAGGCTTGGGCAGGGTAGGGTAACATCGGGAGGTGAATGAAACTAGTCTTTGCACTGAAGATTGTAACAACAAATGCACATGAATAATTTAAAAATGGACGATTCAAAAAGCGATTTCAGGAAACGTTATTGTTTCAGGTTTAATTTCTACTACAAAACCTAATTGGTAAATAGGGCAGAATGTGATAGAAGCGCACATTTATCGTATTATCTCATGTATTACAAAAAAATTATGAAAACTAAAGTCAGTTGGTCATGCCGTCCTATGCGGCCGATTTCGTTGATTCTTGTTTTAAGCGAAAGGTATTCATCCATTTATTTGTCATCAAATGTTTGTTATTAAGCTTATGGGACTTAACTGCAGGGTCATCAGTCTGTAAACTTACAACTACTTATAAAGTAACTTATACTAATGGCAACACATACATCCAAGCCCGAAGGGGGATTCGAACCCCCGACGGGAAACGGCCTCGCGGAGCATAGCGCCTCAACGCGCTCGGCCACAGCACCGCGGCAATTTGTCATCAAGTAAGTGTTATTCTATTATTATCTAAAATGAAACTAACGAAACTGAAAGTCAGGAGTAATCTCTCTGACGTTAAACTGACTGGAGCAATGCGTTTGATGACCAGTAATTCCACTCCAAACATCGATTTGCAAATAAAAAAATTTAAACATAATTACTAATAAAAACGTGTGTTGCTTTTTTCTTTTCACACGCACTGGGTCAGTTCTGAACTTAACACTTCTCAATAATGTAAAACAATAATTGTTTAATAAAAGGTGCATTTATTCTTTGTTCTCATTTTGTGTCCATACATCCACAGCTACATGGATACTTTGCACGTCACATTGAAGTACATGGCAGAGGGTTCATGGAACCACTTTTGTAACATTTCTCTATAGTTCCATTCTCTAATAGCTCACGGGTGAAAAAGGAACCCCTGAATCTTTCTGTTTTCGATCTCATTTCTCTCATTTTATTTGATGATCGTGTCTCCTAATGTAAGTGGGTTCTAACAATATATGTTGATATTCTGAAGAGAAAGTTGGTGAAAGAAATTTCGCAAATACATGCCGTCGCAACAAATAACGCCTTTCTTTTAATGATTTCCACCCCAACTCGTGCATCATTTTCATGACTATTTATAAAGAGAAAATTAAGTCGACAGAAATGACAGTTTATTCTCATTTATTGTTTAGTATTAGTCCCTTTTCCCTCTCCCTACACGCCAATGACCTCATTGTCATAATGTTGAACGTAACTGCTGTCAACGTATACAACGTGTTATTTTGCGACTCTGCTTCAGTCATTCACGCAAAGAAATTTTTTTTCTTTATTTGTTCGTTTGGCATTGTAGAAAAATGTTCAAACGTTTGCCGCGGTGGAGTAGCCGAGCGGTCTAAGGCACCTCGCTGCGGAGCGCACGGTTGCTCGCCGTCGGAGGTTCGACTCCTGTCTGGGACATGGGTGTGTGTATTTGTGTTGTCCTTAGGTTAGTTTACCTTAGTATCAGTAGTTTGTAAGCTACGGACTGATGACCACGCAGTTTGGTCCGATAGATTTACAAACATTTGAACATTTGTTTAAACGTTTATCAAGTTATGAGGTCTAACTGCAATGGTCATCCGTCCCTAAACTTACAAACTACTTAAACTAACTAATCCTAGGAGAGAGAGAGAGAGAGAGAGAGAGAACACACACACACACACACACACACATGCCCGAGGGAAGAGTAGAGTCACCGACGGCGAACGGCCGCGCGCACCACAACTAGGCGGCTTAGTGCGCAAGGCTATTCCGCCGCGATCTGGCGTTGTATTTTGCCTCTACCTGACAGAACTGTTATAAACTGAAATTAGACTGAGATTAGACTATAGGGAACGTTTCCGGAAATACTATCCAAAAGTTATTTCATCGAAAGTGTTCATTGCATTGTCATAGGCTGCACTGTAGTAATTTACGACAGCGCGCAGACTACTTCTAACATGACTACAAACTCGCGTGTCAGCTGTGGATCGTGTATTATCGGCAGTGTTCGGCGCTCGTCGCGAGCAACACGTGGCGAGCTACGCCGCACGGCGGTGAAAGTGCCGGCGGGCGATAAGGAGGCCTTCTCACCCCCCTCCCCCGTCACCACACCCTCTTGCCCCATACTTGCTACAGATCACTGACGTCAGGCGCATTCGCACTGTGGTGTCCGGTTGATTCAAAAGCAGATACGAAAGGAGCACGCATCTCGAGTACTAGATAAAGTAAAGCAGTCAACAATCCGAAGACTGGTTTGAACACCACAGTGCTTTACTGGGCACGGTCCTGTTTGGTGGTGGTATGCCGTTGCCTTCCTCCGACCTTCGAACTGACTTACCCAGCCAGTTATAGAGGGACCTACAGTTTAACGTAGGTTCCGAACCACGGTGCCACTCGGTATTTTTCACATGAGCAATACTGAAGCTATCCAGAAAGACGGAATTTAGTAGCAGCGTTGTGTTTGGTTACTGATAACACGGCAGGTATAGGAGGGACTCGTAAAATTTCAACATGGATTTTCTCGCCAGTGGCCGCCACAGGAAAAACCCAGGTATTCAGGAAAGGCCCCTGCTAAAGGGGTTGTATTTAAGACGTCGGCCTGTCATTAACCCTCCGGGCGACCGGGGGGATTAGCAGTGGCCTTGAGAACGGGTTCAGCGGCTAGCCCACCAAGACGAAGAGCGGGCGGTTCTCGGCCGCTTTCTGTCAGACATCGTTTTGTCAGTTATACAGTAGTAGCTGAAAACTCGGCGTTACCCGATTCTTATTTCTTTATTCAAGCCTTGAATTAGTACTTCTCCTATCCCTTCTCTCTCTGTCCATCTCTTTTTTTTTGGCCAACTTTAGGTTACGGTAGTAACACTGAAAGTGGGCCTTTGCGATTATCTTTTGACAGATAGAAATTTAAATGAAAATAACGGCTTAACCATTAATCTGACACGAAATTAGAATAACCTAATTGGTAGAGGGGAAGATTCTCTACAACTTCGCTCTATTATGTTTTTTTTTTTTTTTTTCATATCTTGCATCGTTGCAGAGATATTTGAAAAAATAATGCCAATTTGACGATGTCTGTCTGGCTGTAACGTGTTCCCACTTTTTAAGTGGAACCGTTCGACCGATTCGGCACCAAATTTTACAAAGACCAGACCCTCCGTTTTTGAAATATTTCGGACAAGAAATACGGTAATAATACAAAAAAAAGCCGTTTGTAATGTAATTTTAATTGCATGTAAACCGTTCATCTGACGCGAAAATTGAATAAACGAATTTGTGGAGGAGAAAATTCTCTACAATTTTGTTCCCTTATGGTGATTTTTTTTCCATATCTCGTATTGTTTGAGATAAATGTTTAAATGTTTGTAGAGCTTATGAAACTTAACTACGGGGTCTTCAGTCCCTAAACTTACAAATCACTTACGAACTACCTAATACTAAGGACGGCACAAATATCCATGCCCGAGGGGGGATTCGAAACCCCGACCGTAGTGGTTGTGTAGACCGTGACTGGCGCTCCGCCAAGCGCTAGGCCACCGCGGCCGGCCGTTTGAGAGATATTTGCAAAAATAACGGAGTTCCGACACCCTCCATTGAATTAACGAAAACCAGCCGTTCGCAGATGCCACGTGACATTCCTCGCCCAGTACTCTCTCTGGCATACGCCATATTGCGCTAAGTATTGATGATTTTCTTATTGTAACTTACACGTTGTCATTTCAAAGCAATGGCGCAATAAAGAATTAACAAAAACACGTCGTTCTTCGTACGATACACGATAATCTAGTGTCTACAAATGCCATATTAGCATCAGTTAACAACGGCCATCGATAGTATGAAATTAATGAATGCAATTCCTAACTGTTAGCTGTATCGTAGTGGGTGCCGGGCGCCGTGGCTCAGCGCGCCCGGTCAGGGGGCTAAACCGACAGGGTGTCGGCTAAACGCCCGCTGTAATAATAAAGCTGAGCTAACCATTCAACCAGCAACCACGACCAAACTGAACCAACGACCGCGATGCATAGATGTACCAGAAAAAAAAGTGGGCAATGCGTTGGACTGTCACACTGAAGGTCAATGGTTCGAAACCCCCCATTAAGTAATTTTTTTTCCTAAAATGCTTTCAGACACTCTTATTAATTTTTTTGTTATTTAAATTATTATTTTGGTCCAAAATGTTTGCAAAAACTTATAAAACTACAAACTTAAAGTGGGCCATAAAACACGTCAGTGCGATTTCTACCTAAAAACGTTATATTTATAGGATAATATATATATATAAAAATAAGGCTGTCGTGGATAATGTACAAAATTGTAAGTGCAGTTTCCAAAACAAGAAAAATAGTAATCAAAATACAAATGATATGTCACATTCATACGTTCATTTTATTCAAAACTTGACCAAAGACAAAATTTATTTTTATTTGTGCAGGACCTAACACCAATAAATTCTTTGGTGAGCCAACCTTTGAGTAAACGTGGTAAAGTTGTCCGTGAGGAACATGTAGATGTCAAAGCCACTCCACAGTATTTATTAGTAAATTGCCCTCGCATTTATTAATCGTAATACAAAAGCAATTCTCACTGGAAATTACTGTCTTTTGCAGTCAAAAGGTATATTTCTCGGAAATAATGGCTACTCGTTGGATAAATGTTGTTTCATTCTCTTCCTGTCCTTGTAGTTCCATGCAAGTCTACTGCGTTCATCTACAGCCATGTGCGTTTCATAGTACAAAGTTTTCAACAGAACTGTCAGTTTTCTGTATTTTCCTTAAGCTGACTGGAATACAGGAATGTCTTAGTGGGGCATGATGTGACAGGGTTTTTACCCGTCGCAGTAAATACAGGGTGTATAAAAAAGGATGGTGCAAACTTAAAACAGTTGATAGTACAAAATAATACAAGCAAGCCGGCCGCGGTTGCCGAGGGACTGAGGCGCTCCAGTCACGGTCTGCACGGACACTACGGTCGGGGGTTCGTATCCCCCGTCGGGCATGGATATTTGTGCCGTCCTTTGGATTAGCTAGTTCATAAGTAGTTCGTAAGTTTAAGGACTGATGACCCCGTAGTTAAGTCCCATAGACTCTACAACCATTTGAAAATTTAATACAAGCAAAAATGTCCCAGTAAACACGGGTTCATGTACGGTTCCAAGCCACCATTGTAAACGTCGTCTACATCTACTACATCTACATCTACATTTGATACTTTGCAAATTACATTTAAGTGCCTGGAAGACGGTTCATCGAACCACCGTTATACTATTTTATCTCCCATTCCAACCTGAATCTCTCCGTTCGGGCTCTAATTCCTCGTATTTTATTCTGATCATCATTTCTACCTATGTAAGTGGGAGTCAAAAATATATTTTCTCATTCGGAGGAGAATGTTGGCGATTGTAGTTTCGTAAGTAGACCTCTCCGCAGCGATAAGCGCCGTTGTTGTAATGATTCCCATCCCAGATCCCGTATTATTTCCGTAACGCTGTCTCCCCTGTATCGCGACAATACGAAACGTGCTGCCCGTCTTTGGACTCTTTCGATGTCCTCCGTCAAACCCACCTGATAGGTATCCCACACTGGGCAGCAATACTCCATAAAAGGACGGACAAGCGTAGTGTATGCAGTTTCTTTAGTAGTTCTGTTGCATCTTTTAAGGGTTCTGCCAATAAAACGCAGTCTCTGGTTCGCCTTTTCCACGACATTATCTACGTGTTCTTCCAATTTAAGTCAGAAGTAATTGTAATTCCTAGGTATTTTGTGGAGTTTACGGCCTTCACATTTGATTGATTTTATCATATAAACAAAGTTTAACGGATGTCTTTTTCGTACTTATGTGGACGACTTCACACTTCTCATTATTTAGAGTCAACTGACAATTTTTACACCATACTGATATCTTATTCAAATCGTTCTGCAGTTGGTTTGATCTTCAGATGATTTTACTAGGCGGTAAATAGCGGTGTCATCTGAAAACAACGTAAGAGAGCTACTTAATTTTTCCCTAAATCGTTCATGTAAATAAGGAACAGCAGAGGATCAATAACATTACCCTGTGAAAAGCCCGATATCGCCTCTGTTTTAGTCGGCGCTTACCGTCGATTACTACGAACTGTGTCCACTCTGAGAGGAAATCCCCTATCCAGTCGCATATTTGGGGCGATATACCGTAAACACGCAATTTGAAAAATGTTCAAATGTTTGTACAACTTATGGGACTTAACTACGGGGTTATCAGTCCCTAAGCTGACAAACTACTTATGAACTAGCTAAGACTAAAGACGGCACAAATATCCATGCCCGAGGGGGGATTCGAACCCCCGACCGTTGTGGCCGTGCAGACCGTGACTGGAGCGCCTCAATTCCCTCGGCCACCGCGGCCGGCACGCCATTTGATTAAAAGCCGTTTGTGAGGTACAGTGTCAAAAGCCTTTTGGAAATCAAGGTATACGGAATCAATTTGCGAGCCCTTGTCGATAGCACACATCACTTCGTGTGAGTAAAGAGCTAGTTGTTTCGCATGAACGATACTTTCTAAATGCATGTTGACCTTGGCCCAATAAATCATTCTGGTCCTTGTTAGTATGGTCTAAATTTCAAATTAATGTATACTATAGCCGTTTGCGGACCCAGGTTTGCGGGGAAATTTTTGTCTCCTATTATCGTGCAATTATAACCGTTTAAGTTTGCACCATCCTTTTTTATACACCCTGTATGATTTATACACCCTGTACGATTTTGCAGGTACAGATTCATTTGTATAAATGCCGAATGTCTATAAAATCTGTTGCGAATATAGTAGTAAAGAAATATTAGATTAAAACCTGGTGCATGATGGAGCGTTTTTCATGAACTTTACTGTTAGTCCTCATATCTCACAAACTACATGTCGCACTGTGATACAATTTCGTAGGTACATTCAACTGTATCTTTGTGTATGCTGTCTGTAAAATGTTTTGCGAGTAGAATACGTTGTGTGGAAATCATAAATTGTAATGTCGCGCTGAATGCCTTATTTCTACTGCGTGAACAGTGACAAGTACGAAGAGAGAAACTTTTGTTCTTCCGTCCTTTTTCAGTGTTTTTCTGCGAGAAAAAATGTAATAAATGTTTGAAATTTTGTTTAAAGTTGGTTGCAAGTCGCTAAGTACTCTCATTATCATACAGTCTATGAATAAAGTCTCGTCGCATTATGTGGCAATTTCTTGCAACTCCTGTTGTTTATGGCGTAATAAATCCTGAAGCATCTGTCGTATGTGGTTCTTACTTCTGCAACAATTGTTACCTCACGGTAAGGAATATGGGTGCAAAATATGGTTGATATCGGTCCAGTGGTTTAGAAGGAAATGTGCAACATTGTCGCTTGATGCAGCAGTTTATCGCGCATCTCTTTGTCTGTGATACGTTAGCTTACAACCGCATACAAGAATGAATAGTAGTTTTATTTCTTCTTTGTAAACGATCGACGCGCAGCATTAGAGAAGGCGCAGCCGCATTTGTAGCCTCGTAGCCGTCGGTTGTTTATCGATAGTGACCGGATACAGCTATGTCGGATGCGGCGAGGAGGACGACGCTGCCATTGTTCATTGCGGCACCTTGATCGTACATGAGACATACAGAAAATAAACAAAAAAAAAACCTTTTAAGTATCACATCATGACATTACAACATTTATACAAAAATAAAAGTATACAAATTCATAGCATTTAGTATTTACATAAAACAAATTGTATTATTATTCGTTGCCGCGGTGGAGTAGCCGAGCGGTCTAAAGCGTCTCGCTGCGGAGCGCGCGGTTGCTCGCCGTGGAGGCTCGAGTCCCCCCTGGGGCATGGGTGTGTGTGTTGTCCTTAGGTTAGTTTACCTAGGTTTAAGTAGTTTGTAAGCTACGGACTGATGACCACGCAGTTTGGTCCGATAGATTTACAAACATTTGAACATTATTATTCGTTTCCTGCGAAACAGGGTTGTTGTAGGAAAGTAGGGCTGTACAATGTTTGTCCCACTACACTCTTATTACTCTAACAGGAAATATGTTTTGGTGTCCTGCCGTTAATTGTAGCTCAATCCCAGATTGTATCTATATACGATTTAACATCCTACAAGAGGAAAGAAATACGGAATGTCGTAGTGTGTGTTCACATACATTCGCTTATGAGCCAACTAAACTGTGTAACTAAGAAACCTCATCAAGTTATGGTTTCACGTTCTGTATTTGAGGTTAATAGTTCATATCAAACTGATGCATGCAATTCTAGGTGGACTGAGTGTATACTTTCGAGGTACGTAGCGTAATCGGCTTTGACGACAAAAAAAATACAATACAGGAGCAGCTACACGATAAATCGGTCAAAACTAAACTAAATACATAGGAATAGTAATTACGAACAACTAAAATTGGAAAGAACACACGTGAAATATTGTAGGGGAGGCAAATCAAAGACTACTTTCATTGGCAGAACAAGTTGTTTTCATTTTTATGAAAATGTTCAAATGTTTGTAAATCTATCGGACCAAACTGCGGGTCATCAGTCCGTAGCTTACAAACTACTTAAACCTAGGTAAACTAACCTAAGGACAAACACACACACCCATGCCCCAGGGAGGACTCGAACCTCCACGGTGAGCAACCGTGCGCTCCGCAACGAGACGCTTCAGACCGCTCGGCTACTCCAAAAAAATGTTCAAATGTTTGTATAGTCTATGGGACTTAACTACGGGGTCATCAGTCCCTAAACTTACAAACTACTTATGAACTACTTACGAACTAGGACGGCACAAATATCCATGCCCGAGGGGGGATTCGAACCCCCGACGTGGAACGGCCTCGCGCTTCGTAGCATTGCGCCCCATGCGCACGGCCGCTCCTCCGCGGCTCGAATTTAATCAAACAAATAATGTAAAACAAACATTTCCTGTACAGTTGACCACTGAAGATGCTTTTGAATAAAGCAGAACGCTTCTGGTCTAAATTAGACCAATTTACAGTTGCATAAGCCGGTTACCTAACCTATACAAATTGTATTAACTGCAACTGCGGAGAAAGGAGACCAGAAACACGAAGAAGAATTATGTATTCTGTCCAGTAGTTACGCTGAATGTTGCTCTGCCTCTCTTCTGGGTCCATCTGGTGTTAGTTGGTTATCCAAGAGGGTTTCCCAATCTTCCCGTCATATAAAATTTTATTGATTCCTCTATAAATATGTTGTTAATCATGCGTTTTGGTGCAAAATACGACAGGGTAATTTTTACAGTTTCTTTAATTTTTGTGCCCTTTTTGGTGTGAAAATCGGCTTTCTCATTAGCATCTATGCCACAATGAGATGGTATCCACTGAATTTCTATTTTCATGTTGTTTTACTGTAGGGATTTAATTATTTCTTGGGTATCTTCGACTTGAACAATTTTTGGATCTCTTAAGTTAACAACGATATTGCTGCTTTGGGGTCACAGAATATGAATGTTTTGTCAAATGTGTGCAAATAGCTATTTAGGTGTTTTAGTGCAGTTCTGATGCCTTCAACTTCACCTTCAAAATTAGTGGTATGAGCATAAAGTTTGACAAATGTAGAAAATTTTGCTGTAATTCCTCCACCAACGTTTCCTTCTTTTTGCATTAATGACCCATCTGTGTAGATTTGTAGCCACTGACCTTCAGGGTATCTCTACTTATTTTTTGTATTGCCGTAGGGCTAGTTTTTATGACTAATGGGTCTTTCACTTTTTCTTATTATCATTTATATCTAGTTGATACTGCAATTGAGGAAGAAGAATTGGATAGAGTAGGAAAATAAATTTCTCGGCAGTGATTTCTGGTAGGTGATACTGTTATCTTATATTTTCTACTTTTTCGATAAAGGTAATGTGTTTTTAACTGTCTACTATTATTGTTACATGACTCTTTATGTAGTCCGCCTCCGTCTGGTTTGGCCAACAGATGCGCCCTGGTTAACGCTAAATGGTCTGCAGATGATGTTCAAGATGCAACTCAATACAAATGTATCCGGAGATGTTTAATACTGAGAACCTTAAATTATACCACCTACATTTTTAGAAGGGATAGAGTTCTAAATTCAAATTCTTTATTTCAGGAGTATGTAGTTGCTATTATTAATAGTCTGTACACGAGGCTCGAAACGAGCTGTTAACACATTTCACCTAACAAATTTGGAGCAATAAACACCTGAATCCTACAATGTTGTTAAGTTATGGGATCTAACTGCATTGCTCATCCGTCCCTAAACTTATAAACTGCTTAAACTTATCCTAAGCACAACAGTCACCCATGCCCGTGAGAGGACTCGAATCTCCGACGGCGAACGACCGCGCGCACCCCAGCAAGGCGCCTTAATGAGCGCGGCTATTCCGCCGCGGCTGATTGCTACAGTTAGCACACATAATAAAGTAATAAGAGTTGTGAACAGCAGTTACGGCATATTTCTTGTGGTGCATAAAAATATCATTAAAAAGGGACTCATTGATATTTCTTCATGTTTAAAATTCTAGTATCTTGTAGATATACTTAATTAAATACATACCGCTCAAAACATTTTGAAATTCAGTGATTTTCAGGAGAAAATGCTAATTGGAACCAGAAATGTTAAAAATAATCTTAACTCATATTTGGAGTAATGTTTTATCTAAACGAAATACATGCACCCATATTTTGCTCTCCTAAAAGTAGCCTCCTATGGCTTTAATCGCTGCTTTGCATACGCGAGAAATTTTTGATGTCAGCTTCATCAGGATTTCCTCGGTCATGTGCTGCTACTCCTCTTGCAGTATGGTCCAGGGGTAATTAACGTTGGTAATTGACCTAGATTTGACTGTAGCCAATTGATCCCAAAGTAGTACAGTAGTAGTCGGAGTATTGGGGCGGCCATACCAAATTTTTCGGTTCTTATTCTTTTAAATAAATTTGCCAAATTGGCTTCACATAGTTAGGGTAGTTATCTTGCTGTAGGATGATTACCTTGCCAATCAATTGACATCAACACGGGTCTCCACGATACTGTAGAACGCGATGGTAATCGTCTTTCTTCATTGTTCCATTTAGTTGTTCAAGATCTCCAGCCTTACCGCCTCCAAAAATCCCATTCTGTTTTCCGCTTTCGTATGGCATCATATTCTGGGGTAATTCATCATTGTGTAAAAAAGTATTTTAATGCACAAAAACGTGTATCAGAATGATTGCTGTAGCCCATCCAAGATCATCCTGCAGACCTTTATTTAAAGGGATAGGGATCTTCACAGTATATATATTCACTTATGAAATGTATTACCAATAGGACCGAATTCAAAAGCAATAGCAGTGTGCCTAGTTACGACACGAGGAAAAAGAATGATCTTAATTATTCATGGTGAAATATAGCTTTTGCACAGAAAGGGGTGAATTATGCTAACACAAAAGCGTTTGGTCAATTACCAAATAGCATCAAAAGTCTGACAGATAGCCAACTAGCATTTAAAAATAAATTAAAAGAATTCTTGAGTGGCTACTCCTTCTACTTATTAGATGAATTTTTAGATAAAATTAGTAATCTGCAAAAAAAAAAAGTGTCGTGAAATATTTTGTATAATGTAATATCTTGTAAAGACACCCTTCATTAGCCTGGCACGTTCCACATCATTACGAAGAATCGTATTCATGATCTGTGGAACAAGTACCAATCTTCTCTAATCTCCCCAGATCATGAGGGAACCCATTCTATATTTTATTCTTGCAGATAAACGTTGGTGTAATATTTGTTCGCCTGGAAACCGGCGAACAAACTCGTCACTTTGTGCCAAAGATTTCAAATTTGGATTCTTCAATGTTGTCTTTCCCTGTGTATCCACGTGTACCTATTAACAGCAGTCAGCAATGATTTCTTAGTCGCTATATGCCTGTTAATGTTTACTGCCTGAAGACATCTTTTCACCGTTCTTACACTTACCGGCTTTCTCCTATAACGGTTAAATTGTGCCCCTAAAAGTGACGTCGTTTTAAAGCGATCACGTTTACTTGTCACTCATCAATTTTTAACGTGACTTTTGGCCTACCCTTTCGATGAAGAGACGTAGGAAACTAAGGGATTAACGGTTTAACATCTCGTCGACAGCGTGGTTATTAGAGACGGAGCTCACGATGTGATTGTTGTGTAAGGAGAGGAGAGGGAATCGGCCGTACCCTTCCAAAGGAACCATCCATGCACTTGCCTGGAGTCAGATAAGGAAGTCACGAAAAACGTAAGTCTGTATGGCCGGAGGTAGATTTCAGTCATCATTCTCCCGAAAGCGAGTTAAATGTTACCCTTTAGAGGTCCATATTGTGCCAAGTATCTGCAGGACTCTTCAGTGTATGATAGACACGCCAATACAAATATGTTCTTGACTTGCAGTTTGTTGCACAGTAAGACAGAATTATAGAACTTTTATTCTGTTTAAAGCTCCTTCCTTCGTCCTGTTATCTATGTTTCCACTGAAAACTTACTGCATTCACTCTTTGCTATCTCGTGCATAACTACAAGGCCCCGTTTTACCTGTAACTTGTTTACAGATCTGTTAATGTCATATAAACGCCGTCTAGTGGGGAAAGATTATATTATGCTACCACAATCTATATCTATATATAAAAGGCTTGTGTGTGTACGTCCTGACAGACTTTTCTCCATGACCACATACTGCCACCCACTCGTGGTTGTGGTGGTAGATAGCCCTTGGTCTAATGATGTTAGTAAGGGAGTTTGGTCGCGGTGCGTGGCAGTGGGTGAGTGTGACGAGAAAAAATTCGCAAAATATGCAATAAATACTCTTAGAAAAAGCTATATACTCTGTGACTTACGAACTTTACGGTACAAGTCAAAATCTGTTTATTCTTTCAATCGTCAGACAATGCGGTCCTTTCAGACTTAAATAACGACGAGGAATATCAAATACGCGATTTTTTAAATAGATCACATGTTTCCGTCAACCACACATTACCGACTATGAACAGAGACACAAAACAAAGATAAAAATCCAGATAGACTCAAAGATAAAAATACTCGTGAAACATTGATCACTGACTTGGAAGCGTGGTGGAAACACAGACATACATAAATGAATGTCTCTTAGGCCATAGATACTGATATGCCTGTGCCAGTAAGCCATTGATCTCTATGCTACCTGGATGTTGAACTTCAGCTGTCTAAGCGTGCCAGCCATAGATGTTCATGTTCGTATCTTGCCAAATTCAGATATGGCGGCTATGAAGTATTATAAGTAAACCAAAAGAAAATACTTTTCGTTTCCGCTTCCATAACAATCTATTACATCGCATATTGACTAAAAAACAAATCAGGAGGTAAGCAAGCAATTCTTTGTCACGTAATAATCAATATAAATTCGTTTGCCAAATTTAAACATGGCGGACAACGCGAAATTGTGTACAAAACATATGAATGTGCTGGCACGCTGCAGTTCTATGCTCAGACAGCAAGACTGTGGTTATACATCCAGTTTGTATACAGATCACTGCAGTAAGCTCATTGGTCTGTGCTAATCAGTGATCTCTGATACATGTAGCAGCGACACTCTCTGCTGTGGAAGGTGTTGTCGTTTTTACAGCTGGGTCAAGAAAAACTATGCGACATAGTCCTACTCATATCCCGGCGGCCTTCTGTGATAATGTTGGCAACAGACGTTGAATAACGAGAATCATGTAACATCGTCATAAGGCAATTGCGTGTCGAGCAATTATTTTGTCGTGAAATCAAGCATACAGCAGGAACAGCAGTATTTATCTACACTCTATGTGGTTCGGTCATCTTTGCAACGATTTTATATCGTGTTATTTATGTTGCCAACATAGAAACACGAGACCGCCAGGAGAGAAAGTAAAATTTTACCGAATCAGATACATCCCTTTTTTTTTTTCTTTAAAAGCTTATGGGACGTAACTACGGGGTCATCAGTCCCTAAACTTACAAACTACTTATCAACTACCTTATACTAAGGACGGCACAAATATCCATGCCCGAGGGGGGATTCGAACCCCCGAACGTAGTGGCCGTGCAGACCATGACAGGAGCGCCTCAGTCTCCTCGGCCACAGCGGCCGGCGATACATCCGTTATTGTCACATCTCATTATGACCAGCACTTTCACGCGAAACTCTTTGTATAGTATCATGATTCACACAGTCTTACAATTCATTCCAAATTCCTATTCAAGAAGATATTTGTGAAAACTGTTACATATCAATATTCGCACTTATCCAATATCGTTTTCAGAAATGTAATTTGCCAGCCGCTTTCGGTGTAACAAAATTGAGAATAACGACGCATAATATAAAATATTTAATTTTTTAACTTCTCGGTGCGTTTTCCTCAATCACACTTTACCGACGATCAACAGAGACAAAGATGAAAATGCAGATAGGCTAACAAACGAATATTTAGAATAATACTCAAGCTGTCTCTCATGCCATATATTCTAACTCAAGCAACGCTGGGTTTCTCAGCTAGTACTATATAAGTGGCATCCAATGATTGTTGTTTATAAACCTATTGGAGCAAACGGCTATGGTCATCAGTCCCTAAACTTAAAAAGTACTTTAACTTATACTAAGGACCACACACACACACACACACACACACACATGCCCGATGGAGGACTCGACCCTCCAGCGATAACGGCTACCCAATCAGCGCCGCGGTGGAGTAGCCGAGCGGTCTAAGGCGCCTCGTTGCGGAGCGCGCGGTTGCTCGCCTTCGGAGGTTCGAGTCCTCCCTGGGGCATGGGTGTGTGTGTTTGTCCTTAGGTTAGTTTACCTTAGTTAAAGTAGTTTGTAGCTACGGACTGATGACCACGCAGTTTGGTCCAATAGATTTACAAACATCTGAACATTTGAACGAATCCGTAGCATAATACCTCAGACCACGCGGCTACTCCTGCGTGGCTCGAATGATTGGAATCTGAACGGCATAACAACTGAAAGTTATGTTTCGAACGATTTCAATTTTTAGAAATGCGGAACACTAATCTTAAACGTTTATAGAGCACTAGCTGAAAACACGGCGTTGCCCGGGTATTTACTTATTTATTCAAGTTTTGAGTTACGACTTCTCATATCTCTTCTACCACTGTCCATTTTTTTTTTTTTAATAACATGTCCTTTTTCGAAGGCACATTCAGCTGTATGTGTATATACTGTAGAAATTACGTCATATCCAATGCCGTAAATTAGTCCATGAACTGCGGAAAAGTTGTAAGCGAGAATCTCTTTGCTTTTCATCGTTTTCCTGTGGGTCTCAGCGAGATAAAGTGCAATGAAGGATTGAAATTATGTTTTATGTGTGTTGTAAGTCGCGAAATGTATGAATAAAGTCTCATCACACGATATGGCAGTTTCCTGCGAATCCTATTGTTTATGACGTCATACATCTTGAACCATGTGTCGTATGTGGTTCTTACCCTTACAGCAATTGTTGCCTCACGAAGAGGAATATGTGTACCAAATTTGGTTGAAATCAGTACAGTGGTTTAGGAAAAAATTAGCAGCATTTTCGCTTAATACAGTAGTTTGTCGCGCATCTCATCGTTTATGACGTCATATCACGTGAACTATGTATCCTACAGAAACATTATATCCAGGTTCTCCAGTTTTAGCGACACTAACGGACAGCAATTCATTTTTATCCTTGACAGTTCATATACGGGTTCAGATCGTGTAAAGTGAACTTTACTCTTTCAAAGTATATTTCTGAACGCACCCAACACAACAACCAAGTCATTATTTTACATGTTTTAAGTCTAAATTTTCCTCGCAATTTTTCTTTATTTTATCACCGTTTGAACCTTTCATGAACTGCCACGAATGTGATTTGAACATTATCCTGGACACGTGTGCGTAATTTGCCCACTCTTTCCGCCCACTATCGATCCGATACTTAGTCTGTCTGATGCTTTTATAACGCTAGTACATATGATATAAATTAATGTGGTTTATATTAAGAGGTAAGTGATACGAAGTTTCCAAAAAATTTATTTCATACAAACCTTGTCCTGTCAAGCCCTACTCAAGTGATGCTCTTACAACCATCTGGCGATTGATTTTTATTAATAGAAAAAAAAAATCGCTTTCAGTTTTACTTAATTTTTCCTACTTTTCGGGTGACTTGTCCAAATTTTTATTTCATGCGAACCATCTTCTTGCTTTCAACATGAAATGTACAAAATTTTATCGAAATTGGACGAAGGGTATTGATAGCACACTGGAAAAAGCTGTTTAAGCTTTTCCCGATTTTTCACTTTTCCGGATCACATTTCCATATTTTATCACCTTTTAAACCTACCCTGGCCTTAGCAAATATTTCAAGACTAAAATTAGCCAAATCGATTCAGCCGTTCTCGAGTTTTAGCGAGACTAACGAATAGCAATTCATTTATATATATTACACTGGGGAAAAATTGTAGCTAATTCGTATTTGAATCTGATAATTGCGATCTTTCTATCTTACTTTCAGAGCATAGTGTATCTCAAAATGTGTTATAACGAATGGCATGTATTTTTTTTTCCTAATTGTTGGGCCTGCAGCATCATATATGTCGTAGAAAGACATTGCAATAAAGTTCCGGATTGCTGATTATATTTTATTTAATAGTACTACAGCTGTTTCGACAGTTTGTCATTCTCAAGCGCGTCTACGATGTTTGGACGTTATATGCTGACATCTGGCGTAACTGTTGCATAAACTATATTGAAATATCCACGTATTTAGTTGTTGTATACGGTTTTTAGCTGTCTGGATTATGCAGTTTTTTACGCAAAAACCTTAAATTAAAGAAAACTTTTATATTTTTCGTAATTAACAACAGTTTTGCCAAAGATGTTTACATATATAGTAAAAGCTGTTGTTAATTACGAAAATCATAAGTTTTCTTTAATTTAACGTTTTAGCGTAAAAATATGCATAATACCTGACAGCTAAAAACCGTATACAAAAACTAAATACGTGTGTATTTCCATATAGTTTATGCAACAGTTATGCCAGATGTCAGCAAATAATGTCCAAACATCGTAGACGCGTTTGAGAATGACACTGTCGAAACAGCTGTAGCACTATTAAATAAAACATAAGCAGCAATCCGGAGCTTTATTGCAATGAATGGCATGTAGTTTACAACAATGACCACGTTCCAACTTTCGACCTACGGCATTGCGTGGTCCCGGGCCTGCCAGGATTTCGCAGGTTAGTGAGTGTAGGAGCCGTTAGGAAAATCTGTCTCACTAACTTTCCAATGCGGAGACGCCCCTGGTCCACCATTAACAGTACACGGTGCCAGCCGCATAGCGGAATGGTGTCTGTAGCTCCGACCTTCATCACTGGGTCCACGGTCTGACGCAACACAAGGACCGCTATTATACCTGCATCTCGCATTCCATAGGCGTCTGGCGGAGAAATTCCGCGTACCGTTCCTTCTGTGGAGATGCGCTGTCCTGAACCTATCGGTCCAAATTACAAGGGACACTTTATACACAACTAGCTTATATGCCCGTGCTTCGCAACGGTTGTTGAAGGACGGCCTGTGAGTATCATGCCTTTTCAGGCTTCCGGACCTCAGTCAGTAAAAACAGAATACTTGTTGGATCGCTCTGTCAATAAACTCCGTTGTCCTAGCCAAGATGTCAAATGTAAGTAAAAGTCATAGTCCGAAACGATGTATCTTCATAAAGATTTTGGTACAAAAGGTGAAACGTGCCAAAATAAGCAAAGAAATGTCGTTAAGTATTGAATACACAAAGCGAAATCAGTAACAGTATGTTCAATGTTTTTGGGTATTCGTAGACATAAGACTGCTTAATTCTGTCACAGACGTTCGCTTCCTTATTGTACTACCCCATACTTATTATGCAGCAGCGGTGTTTATTAGTTCTTTGATGCACTACAGCGCCTCTATCGCTTGTTTGCTGTACTACACAATCCATACTTCAAGCATAACCTACGTCTAAAACAATTTCCCTGATTCCACTTTTATGAAACGAAGTTGCTCCATGCAAATCAAAAAATTCAAATGTCTGTTAATCTATCAGACCAAACTGCGTGGTCATCAGTCCCTAGCTTACAAACTACTTAAACCTAGAAAAACTAACCTAAGGACAACACACACACACACACACACACACACACACACACACACACACACACACATGCCCCAGGGAGAACTCGAACCTCCTCGGCGAGCAATCGCGCGCTCCGTAGCGAGGCGCTTTAGACCGCTCGGCTACTCCAATAGATGAACAGACAGTTACTGAAAACACTTAAGATTTCGATGTATCTTTCTTCCGTGATTTGATTTTGATGAAATCATGACTATTTGTTGCACCAATCTTAGCTCAATTTTCCTGTGAAAACCGCATGAAATGTGTCGGTAGTTTCTTTTTAATACGTTTGCGAAACGTGTTAGAAATAGGCATATCTTCATGGAAATGATGTAGCTTACATCATACATCAGTTATATTCGCCATGTAAAACATTTATTTCATGATCATTCATAACTCTGGAAAATGGGCTGAAATATAATATTTCCTTAATGAAGTAGAAATATCACTGAAAAAGATTATTATTCTTACGGTTGGCTCTCTTTCCGTTAGGTGCGCTTTCGTCACTCCAAACGTGAGACTTAAACTTCCATAGCAGTTATACATATACGTTAGACTGTGATATCAGTATGTAAATACATGGATTAAATACGGCGAGGATTGTATCAGTTTTATACTCATTGCGTTGAATCATATTTCGTAGAACATAGCAACCAAGAAAACGATTTTCAGAAATGTGGTAAATTCCAAAAGTCAAAGAGTAAGTAGTATGTTCTGCAGAGGAATTCTTTATCTACACTTTTCTTTATTCAGAGAAACAAGAAGAAAACTAGACTAAAGCAAGGAACAAATATAACTACTCGAACACTTTCAAATCAAAGAGTATATTTGATCACAGCTGGGAATTAACTTATTCCCACACAGCCCCCCTTCCAAAGTGCGGAGCACCTGGGATGTAAGGGGATTTAAACTTGATCACTCTTCCTGCCCTTGTACGAACAATTGGTGTTGGTGTTGAGTCATGTCGAATGGTCACCTGCGAGTCCGGAGAAACTTCTTATGGGCCAATTGTATCGTCTTATGATTGATAATTTATGGTTTCTTCAATTCCGCGTCCTTCTGTGCTATTTGCCTGCTCATCTGACGTTGGTTCTGGCATCACCCAAGCTGGCTTCAGTCTTTCCACTGACACTTTACTGTTTTTCCCATTCTGAAGGATCTCAAATGTGTGTTGACCTCGTTTTAAAACTTGGTAGGGGCCTGTATATGGAGGTTGAAGAGGTGTCCGTGCAGAACCAGTGCGCAGCATTACATGTGTCCAGTCTGCCAGTGCCTTGTGTACAAAAACAGGGTGTGAACCATGATGTATAGCTGGTGTTTGCTGAATCTTAGCCACCTGATCTCGAATCCTCTGTACCAATAATGGTAATTCTGTCTGGTCTGGATGTGGGGCAGCAGAAAGGAATTCAGATGGGATTCTCATGCACCATCTCAGTTACTGAAACTTCAATATCAATTTTGTATGCTGTCCGTAATCCCAAAAGAACCAGCGGAAGTGCTTCAGTCCAACTTTCTTGATGGCACATAAGTGAAGCCTTCAGAGTTCGATGCCATCTTTCCACCATTCCATTGGAATGACCGAATTTTGGTGGTAGGCCTGAAAACTGTCCCACCTCAGGATGTACATGATGTCCCACCTTACACCGATAACAGTAAAGGCAAGTGCGGGACCAACTACGGGTATCTTTCTTAATTGATGGCCAGACAAAACGTTCTGTTATCATTTTCACTGTGGTGTTTGCCCCTGTGTGTGCGAGATTGCGCACACTGTCAAACACTAACTTACGAAATTGTGGTGCGACGTAGGGGCGCGGCAGCTCTTGAGAAACATCTCACCATAACTTAACACCACCACCTGGAACCTCTACTTGTTGTAATGGCAGACTTGATGATCTATTCCTCAGTAATTCTTGAAGTTGATGATCTGTCTTCTGAGCTTTAGCAAGGTCTTCATACTTAAATATTGTAGCTGCCTCACATGCAGTGGAGAAATAGTCAGCCACTATGTTTTCTGCACCACGAATATGTCGCACATCTGTAGTAAATTGGCAAATAAAGTCAATCTATCTCAACTGACGAGGTGAGCACTTACCACTTGCATTTTGGAAGGCTGGCATAATTGGTTTGTGATCTGTATTAAATATACTCTTTGGTGTTAAAGTGTTCGAGTAGTTATTTGTTCCTTGCTTTAATCTAGTTTTCTTCTTGTTTATTTAAGTGGAAGTTTTGAGTTTCTGAATAAAGAAAAGTGTAGATAAAGAATTCCTCTACACACAATTGGTGACCCCAAGACGAAAACAGTCCACGCACAATAATCAGTCTTGTTTAGAGCATGTTAATAGCAATGGAAGACGCGGAGAAATCGATTTTCGAAATTCAACAAGAGATTCAGAAACTATAGCGGCAGCTAGAGGTTCTGGAAGTTTCTACGCCAAGCAAAGATGATAGCTCAGCCACAATGAATTTACCAATTCCGGCGATATCTTCTATGCCGCAAACGCATGCAAGAGTGGAAGGCCGCACACAAAATGTGACATTAGCGCCGTCCGCACCGCGGTTACAGTTACGACCCCCTCAGTTTTCGCCAGCGCAACCGGAACTATGGTTCGCAATTTTAGAGAATATTTCCACACAGCAGAAAATTACAGACGACCAAGAACAGTTTACGTTAGCCGTCAGCAATTTGGATCAGAGGGCTTCAGCCGTAGTCTCTGATATTATTCAACAACCACCACGCCATCGCGCCTACCACGCTCTCAAGTCAGCGTTGATCACTTAGTACCAAGACACCTGCACAGAAGATCACATAGTTGTTATATCATGAGTGAAGAGGCGACAGAACACCATCAGAGTACTGGAGACACTTACGGTCTATGGTGAAGGTTAATGTAGTTTCAAACGAGTTGTGGCTCCACATCTGGCAACGACAGCTGCCTTTGGAAGTGCAATTAACGCTAACAGCACATGAAGGTCAGTGTTTAGATAAACTGATACGTGCAGCTGATCGCGCACACGACACTTAGTCCAATCAAATTGTGCTCAATAGGGCCCCTAGCCGGAAAGTTTAGGGGTAGTTTTGATTTCTTCGATTCAGCATGTTTTTTGGGGTGCTGAATCCGAATCTGGCATTTCCCAACAAAATTTCGTGACGCAACATTGAAAAACATTGCAAAAATTCGAAAAAATAGCTTCTTAGGCGGTTTTCTGCTTATAACTCGGAAACTATCAACTTTCCACAAATTGCCTCCAAGTACAAAATTGAAGTCCATTAAATTTCCTACAGATTTCACATAAGTTTTGCTGTCGGACGAGGCATTCCGGCTCAATCGGTAATTTAAAATTGGCGTATTTTGGCTATCTGCGCTAAAATCCACTTTTTCCCTAAGAAGCCTAATTCATTCTTAAAAGCTGACATTTAGTGAATTCCTACAAGTCCTAAGTTGTATAGAAAACTGTTCTTGGTCGTCTATAATTTTCTGCTGTGTGAAAATATTCTCTAAAATTTCGAACCATAGTTCCGGTTGCGCTGGCGAAAACTGAGGGGCTCGTAACTGTAACCGCGTTACGGACGGCGCTAATGTCACATTTTGTGTGCAGCCTTCCACTCTTGCATGCGTTTGCGGCATAGACGATATCGCCGGAATTGGTAAATTCATTGTGGCTGAGCTATCATCATTGCTTGGGGTAGAAACTTCCAGAACCTCTAGCTGCCGCTATAGTTTCTGAATCTCTCCTTGAATTTCGAAAATCGATTTCTCCGCGTCTTCCATTGCTACTAACATGCTCTAAACAAGACTGATTATCGCGCGTGGACTATTTTCGTCTTGGGGTCACCAATTGTGTAGAGGAATTCTTTATCTACACTTTTCTTTATTCAGAAACTCAAAACTTTCACTTAAATAAACAAGAAGAAAACTAGATTAAAGCAAGGAACAAATAACTACTCGAACACTTTAACACCAAAGAGTATATTTAATCACAGCTGGGAATAAACTTATTCCCACAGTTCAAAGGGTAATAATCAGATCGTTGCCCCGAACTTTACATGAACACCCGCAGCGCTATCTATTAGTTCTTTGCTGCATTATGCCGTTCTTTCCAAGCATGAAATACACCTAAAACTTCAAATTACGATATCTTTTATTTTCCTGATCTGATTTTGATGAAATGAAGCCAATATGTTGCCCAAGATATTCTCTACTTATCTGTGATACCCCATGAATGTTCATTTAGTACTTTTGGAGATTACTCTCTACAAATATACACATGCGATTGCTTTCAGAGAAATGTTTAAATTGTGATAGCTTACTTTCTCTGATCAATTTTGTGAAATGAAGCGTTCCTGTAACCGCAAGATACCCTCACGTTTCCTGTGAAAAACCCCTGAAAATTCGTCTATTAGTTTTGGAGATGAAAGAGAAATATAGACATGACGGTTGTCGAGGAAAAACGTTAAATTGTGATGTTCTTCTTTTCGTCATCCGATTTTTATGAACCTAAGTCTATATGTTGTCCCAAGGAACGCTGAAGTTACCTGTGAAGACCCCAGGCGAATTCGTGAAGTAGTTTTGGAGAAGTAGTTTCTAATAGATGAACAGAGAGACACAACGGTCTGTGAAAACACTTCGTGATTCTGTTTTGATTAAATCATCCCTAGATCCTGAACCAAGCTTCGTTGAGGTTTTCTGTGAAAACCGCATGAAAATTCGTCCAGCAGTTTTGAAGATTGAAGCGAACAGCGACAGGCCTACATTAAGAGATTTATTATTAGTATATATATATATATATATTGTAGAATTGTAAAAAGTTTCAGGAATATATTGAATGTATAAGCGCTGTATGCCGGTAAAATCTGTTGCGAATATGGTTCGTAGTAAAGAAGTAATAGATTAAAACGTGACGCCTGATGGAACGGTTTTCCCTCATCGTTACATTTTACGTCAGCATATCTCATGAACTATGTGTCGTAATGTGATACAATTTCTAAAGTATATTCATCTGTATGTGTGTATACTATCTGTAAAATTTCCTGCGACTTCAATATTTAGTGTAGAAACTATAAATTGTAACGTTATACCGACTGCCGTAGGTTTGCTCCATCAACAGCGGAAAAGTGGTAAGCAAGAAACTTTTTTCCTTTCATTATTTTCATGTGGTTGTCTGCGAGAAAAAGTTTAATAAAGGTTTGAAATTATGTTTAAAGTTTGTTGCAAGTCGCCAAATACTTTCATTCTCATATAGTGTATTTTTAAAATATTGTAACATTATGTAGCAGTTTTTTTTTGCGATTCTTATTGTTCATGACGTTATATCTCCTGAACCATGTGTCGTACGTATTTCCTTCTCATACAGCAGTAGTTAGCTTACGTTCGAAATATGTGCACCAAATTTGGTTGAAATCGGTCCAGTGGTGTAGGAGAAAATGTACATAATTTGACGCAGCAGTTTTTCGCGCATCTCATTGTATATGACGTCATATCTCCCTAAGTATGTGTCGTAGGTGATTCTTACCCCGACAGTGATTGTTGACTGATATTAAGGAAGATGTATACCAAGTTTGGTTGAAATCCGTCCAGTAGTTTAGGAGGAGATGTGGAACATACATACATACACACACACACACACACACACACACACACACACACACACATACACATACATCCTATTTTATAAGATGTAAGATGCATAGGTTGGTATTACTGTGGATTTTTTTAATGCAAAAACAACGAATATTACCTCAGGTATAGTTGGGACATAAAGTACACGATAGGTAGCAATGGGCCAAGCACGACTGTCGGATTCTGTTACTGTTGAAGACAGCTGCATCTAACCTAGATATTTGCAATTCACATTTAAGTGCCTGGCAGAGGGTTTAACGAACGGCTTTTATGATATTCCTGTACCTTTCTATTTCCAATGGTCCGCAAGGAAAAGGAACACCTAAATCTTTCCGTTTTCTTATTTTACTACGATGATCCTGTCTTTCAATGTTGGTGGGTTCTTACAATATCGCATTCGGAGAAGAACGTAAGTGAAAGAAATATCGTAAATAGATCTCACCGCAATGAACAACACCTTTCTTTTAATGATTTCGAACCCAACTCGTGCGTCATTTCCTTGACAAATTCTCTACATGATATTGCAATAAGCAGCTATCCTTTGTCTCAAGTTTTCCTATATCCTCTGTCAGTCTCATATGCTGAGGATCGCACAATGCTTACGAATATTCGAAAATAGGGCGAACATTTTTCATGGTGAAAGTTTCTTCAATGAAACTGTTGCATCTTATAAAGTGAGCCAATGACACCTGGTCTTTGATTCGCATTTTTTATGATTTTTCCCCAATTAAAGTTGTTTGTAAGAGTAATAACCATCTATTTACGAGGCGCGTCCAGAAAGTAAGTTCCGTTTGGTAATAAAATGAAATTGTACACAGATACAGAAGAAATTATTATTGCACAAAATTCTACAACTCTTAAACTACTTTTTGCAGGCATTCGTTAAACCGTGGAACCAGGTTTTGTATACATTCTTCATAGAAATCTGCTGTCTGTGTCTTCAACCATGTGGTAACAGTTCTTTAACATCGTTGAAGTGTTGACCACCAAGGACAGATTTTAGGTGTAAGAAGAGATGAAAGTCGCTAGGAAAGAGGTCCGAGCTGTATGGAGGATGATCAAACAGGTCCCATTGAAATTTCCGTAAGAATTGTTTGGTCACATTCTGTGTGTGAGGTCAGGCATTATCGTGAAAAAAAATCTTTTGACAGTAATCCTCTTCTTACACCTAAAATTTGTCCTTGGTGGACAACACTTCAATGATGATGACGAGCTGAAAGAACATGTTACCACATGGTTGAATACACAGGCGGCAACATTCTATGAAAAAGGCACACAAAACCATGTGCCATGCTATGACAATTGCCTACAAAATTTCGGAAGCAATGTAGAAAAGTTGTTTATTGATTGTACAACTGTTATTTTTTCTGTATCTGTACCAGTTCGTTTTATATAACCAAACGGAACTTACTTTCTGGACGCGCCTCGTAATTGGATTTGACATTTATCGTGCAAATGAAATTTAACGGATTGCTTTAGCGTTCATATCAACATCTTCACACCTTTCGTTATTTATGGTCAACTGTAAAATTTGCACCATGCTATCCAAATAGTTTTGCAGTTCTGGTGACTTTACTAACAGCTAAGGCACAGCATCCTCTGTGAACAGTCAGCTGCTCAAATTGTCTCCTAAATCGTTTATAATAAGGAACAGTACGGGCCATATAACACTTCCCTGGAGAACGCCAGTTGCCGGCCGCGGTGGCCGAGGGGACTAAGGCGCTCCAGTCACGGTCTGCACGGCCACTACGGTCGGGGGTTCGAATCCCCCCTCGGGCATGGATATTTGTGCTTTCCTAGTTCGTAAGTATTTCATAAGTAGTTTGTAAGTTTAGGGACTGATGACCCCGTAGTTAAGTCCTTTAAGCTTAACAATCATTTGAACATCACTTCTGCTTCACTTGTTGACTTTCCGTCAACTACTAAGAACTATATGCTTTCTGACAGGAAATCACGAATCCATTCGCGCGACTGTGGAGATAATCCGTAAGCACGCAACTTAATTAGAAGTTGATTCTGAGGTATATTGTCAAAAGCCTCCAGGAAAACTACCAATATGGAATCGATTTGAGATCCCTTTACATCGCACCTATCTCTTCAAGTGCTGTGTTTCAAGAGAAAAATATTTTCAGTGCGTGTTGACTATGGGTCAGGTACTGATGACCGTGCAGTCTAGCCCCCTCTAAACAACAACTACTATGGGTCAACAGGTCGTTTCTTCAAGGTAGTTCAAAATGTTCGAAACCAGATCAGAAATCCACCGTGCTTTAAAGTGAAGTTTATGGTCATTTTACAGTAGGCCGTAGTACAATTTCACGTGCAGCTAATCGTTTTCGTGGTGACCGTACGAGCGCAGACGATAAACCAACAGAGGGACTTGTGGCAGGTGCTCGGGAAGGACAGAGCGGTTTTTAATAAAGTCTCTGAAGCCACGGACCTCTTTTTCTCCATGACCTCGCTCATCCACATATCGGCGATGTTGCAGCCCGACAAATGCGTGAATACGGATCGTAAGTGTTGCCGCATCTTCCCTACAGCCTAGACACGAGTCGCCAGACTTCGACTTGTTCCAAGTTGATGAAACGTATCCGTGGACGTCGTTCTCTTTCTTTGGAAGAACTATCTACCACCATTATCCAATTATTCGACAAATGAACAATGTAAGGTGGCTACTGAATGGAAATTTCTAATCTTAAGTTATGCTGTATATGTTGGCAACAACATATACCGTCATCTTTGCTCTGGTTCGTTATGATTATCTATTATGGCGGCCAGTAGGCAGTGGGTTTGCCTCTCTGTTGCATTATTATTAAAAGTGCCTTAGATGTTTTCTGTAGTTTTCCAGTAGTTAGTACAGTAGGAAGCAGTTTGGTGTTGCGCAGATTTATGCAGTAAGTGAAGGTGAGAAAGAATCAGTTTTTGTCAAGCTTACAGTTCAGCACGATTTACAGATTTCAGGGTAGGACAATTCAGTGTTCAGGTTAACAAGTGTTTGCACTGATTCAGATTGCATTGATAAATATTGTGTTCGTTACATTCCGTTAAAGAGTGTTAGTTCAGTCAGAAACAAGTTTGTAGGGCCAGAATTATTAACACAGTGGTTTTTATTATCAGTAATTTTCAGACAGTTAATTTTAAGACATATTCATACAGAACCAATTAGCAGTTTGTGTCTCATTATAATAAACATTACGCAGTCGGAAAGGTTTTGCAATACCTTTACATTCACTTAGAATACAGTTAAAAATACGCAGTCAGACTAACATAACGTTGTACAAAGGCATTCGGCTAGAACAAGTTCAAACACATAGCAGACAGAAATTTGGTAAGAGAGAAGGACTAACTTTCAGATGCTTCATCAATAGTCACTCGTCTCTCTAAATGAATCATGTCACATGCAAGCTCAGTGATGTCATCATTTGTGCCCATCGATGGTAGTCCGGTTCCTTTCTCAAGCGTGAGACTTGTGCGACCATGTTTTTTAAATCCATTAGTAGACACTACGTTGTGGCAAGGCACTATTCCAGTATAGTGCCTTTGTCTTTGATGGATTTTGGTACCTGATACACCTTCCGTCCACTGCTCTTTGTACCAGTTTGGTGCAAACTTCTAATGCAGCGGCCATGCATTATGTGCCACAAAAGGATGACAAATTAAGGAATTGGAATAGACCTTTCATAGCATAACCTCAACATCATAAATATGAAGTAAACTAGGACGGAATTCAGTATGAACATTTTAAGAAATATTACAGCTACATTGTGGATAATTTTTGACTTACCCTCCTAGAACAGGGTGCAAGAGATCATAAGACCGTTACGGCATCAACGTATTCAGCTGTAAATAGAAATATCAACAAATGTTTGGAGTTCTTCCTGCTTAGCAAAAGTAAACACGGAGAGATTTAAGAGTTCTTGACTGCTCAACACGATAGTTTCATCTCTAACACTGACAGCGTTGATCATCTGCATAGTTACTTTGTAAATCACATTTAAGTGCTGGGTACACATTTTCAGCTTTTCCCAAACGCAGTTGATGTCATATATTCTGTGAATATTAAATAATAACAACTGCAGGATCAGAAGTGACGTCTGTTCTTTCGGAATAGACGCCATATATATATATATATATATATATATATATATATATATATATATATATATATATATATATATATATATATATATATATATATATATATATATATATATATATATAATATGCCGGTGACGGGCAATGATCCTATCGTTAGTGGGAAGGGTGGGCAAGTTTGAAGCCCTTACTCTTACGGGAATTAGTAATAAAAACAAGTTTGAGTACTGTGGGCAGGGCGAAGCTGGGAATTTGTATCTGACGGGAGGCGTGCCTAGACAGTCCTTGCAGGTGCGATGATCACTGTGTCCCCAGTGGTGTAGGGTTCAGCGCAACTGCCTAGAAAGCAGGAGACCCGGGTTCGAATCCGGGCTGGGTACACATTTTTCAGCTTTGCCCAATCGCAGTTGTCATATATTTTGTGAATATTACATTTAAGTGCCTGGCAGCGGGATCATTAACCACTTTCATAACCTTTCTCTACCGTTCCATTCTCTAATAACGCGCGGGAAGAAAGAACACCTAAATCTTTCCGTTTTCTATCTGATTCGTCTTATTTTATTGGGATCATGTCTCCCTATGTAGGTGGGTGCAAGCAAAATATTTCACATTCAGAAGTAAAAGTCGTTGACTGAAAATTTCGCAAATAGATCTCGCCGTAACGAATAACGTCGTTCTTTTAATGATTTCCACCTAAATCGTGCAACATTTTCGTGACGCTTTCCTCCGTAGAACGTGATACAATAATCCGAGCTGCCCTTCTCTGAACCTTCTCAATGTCGTCTGTCAGTCCCACCTCGTGAGGGTCCCGCACTAGGCTACAGTACTCCAGGAGAGGACGCACACGTGTGATGTAGGCAGTCTCTTTGGCGGAGCTGCTGCATCTTCGAAGCGTTCTGCCAATGAAACGTAACCTTCGCCACAATATTTTCTATGTGTTCTCTCCAGTCTAAGTTGTTCGTGATTGTTAACTCCTAGGTACTTAGTACATTCTACCATCTTAAGGTTTGACTCATTTGTCGTGTAACTGAAATTCATTCACTATTTTGTGTTAATTGCCTGTTTTCGTACCATGCAGAATTTTTGTCTAAATCGCTTTGCAGTTACTCCTGATCGTCCGATTTCACTAACCGATAAACGACAACATCATCCGAGAACAGTCTAATACCTATTCAGATTGTCTCCTAAATCGTTTATAGACACAAAGAAGAGTAGAGAACGTACAACGCTCCCCTGGGGAACGCCAGATACCCCTTCTATTTTACCGTCAATTACTACGAACTGGTTCTTTTCGATAGAAAATCGCGAATCCAATCGCATAATTGGTGCGATAATCATAAGCACGGAATTTCAGTAGACATGTGGACAAAGTTAAAGAGCGCCTTACAAAAAGGGATACATATGTGCCAAGGAAAATTATGAGAGGTGGGAAAGATTCACCGTTGTTCAACAACCGCGTTAGAAAGTTGTTACGAAAGTAAAGAGAACTTAGCTGCAAATACTGTACAAACTTAGTCTTGCAGACAAGCAACAATATTGAAATTAGCGTCAGGAGCGCCATGCGAGAGCCGCTCTACGAGTTTGAAAACAAAGTTCTTTGTTCCGATTTCGCAGATAACCGTAACAGATTTTGGTCCTATGTCAAATCGGTAAACAGGTAGAAACCAGATGTACAGACACTCTGTGACCATGATGACAGAGGATGACACACAGAAGACCGGGATACAATATTTTTTGTTCCAAAGCTGTTTCATATAGGAATACTGCGCTGCAGTTCTTCCAAATCATCGCGCGAACGACTAAGTGGCAGATATTGAAATATATGACAGAGGGACAGAAAAGTAATTCACATTTCTCAGCAGAGGAAAGGCCGTTGAACCTGATGGGTCACCAATTCCATTTTACTTGCGGAGAAACTTGTCACCCTTCTAGCGAAGGTTTCTAGAGGTGCGAAGTGTTCCTAAGAATTGAAGAAAAAAAAATGCGCAGGTCATAACCGTTTAAAAGAAGTTTCCTCGATCAGATGGGCAAACTTCAGGCCTAGATTTCTAACGTCGGTCAGTTGCAGAATTTTTGGAACACATTTTGTGTTCCACTATGACGTCATTTACAGAGACCGAAATTCTCTGTAGGAATCAACGTGGTTTCCGACAACGACGATCACGTGGAACCCAGGTGTCACTGTTAATCAAATGTTCAAATGTTTTAAGAGCTCATGGGACTTAACTAAGAGGTCATCAGTCCGTAAACTTACAAAATACGAACTAGCTTAAGCTAAAGACGGCACAAACATCCATGCCCGAGGGGAGATTCGAACCCCCGACCGCAGCGGCCGTGCAGACCGTGACTGGCACGCCGCAGACCGCTCGGCCACCGCGGCCGACCGCTGTTTATCCACGAGACATATATGTTCATATGTTTGTGAAGCTTAAGGGAGTTAACTGCGGGGTCATCAGTCCCTAGACTTAGAAACTACTTATGAACTAGCTCATACTAAAGACGACATAAACATCTATGACCGAGGGGGCATTCGAACCTCCGACGGGGAACGGCCTCGCGCATCGAAGCATAGCGCCTCTATGCGCTTGGCCACTCCGCCGCGGCTATGCACGAGACCCAGAGAACCGTTGACAGAGGCTGGCAGATATATTGCCGTGTTTCCTCACTTCCGTAAGACGTTTGATACGGTTTCGAACCGTCGCCTATTCATCAAAACTGCGAGCAAGTGGAATATCTACTAGCTGTATACTAGCTGACAGAACGCAGCATGTGAAATTTGAAATTTTACCGGCGAATCAAATGTTCAAAAAGATTTCGGGTTTGCAACCGGTCGTCGTAACTTCATTCCACGATATTTCAACTGGACACCTGTCAGTCATCTGCAGGGCAGCAAGTTAAATATCGTGGAATGAAGTTTACGACGACCGATTGCAAACCCGAAATCTTTTTTGAACAGAAAGCAGCATGTTATTCTCAACGGAGAGACTTCCACAGAGTTTTAAAAAGATGAAATAACAGTAAAGTTCGCAAAATTTAACAATTTATTAAGGAAAGTGACCGGTTTCGATACCTGGTGGCCGGCCGCGGTAGCCGAGCGGTCTGCTGCGTGCCAGTCACGATCTGCACGGCTGCTGCGGTCGGGGGTTCGAATCCCCGTCTCGGGCATGGATGTTTGTATCGTCTTTAGTATAAGCTAGTTCATAAGTAGCTTGTAATTGTAGGGACTGATGACCCCGTATTTAAGTCCCATAAGCTCTACAAACATTTAAACATTTTTTAATTTTTTTTATATTGTTTAATCTCTGGTGAGAACATCCTCAGAACTAGTCGTCTCGCTGTTGATGTCCAGGCGATGAGCGCTGTCGCAGTCGCCGCACGGTCATCGTCTGAACATCAACAGCGAGACGACTAGGTCTGAGGATGATCTCACCAAAGATCGAAACAGTTCAATTTATCTAATGAATTGTTAAATTTTGTGAACTTGACCGTTATTTAAACCTTTTAAAACATTTACCTGTACCGTCTTCCAATAAGGAAACTGTTTTCCAAACTTATTAAATCCACAAATGTAAGTGATTCCTGGTGAGCCCCAGAGGAGTGTTACAGGCCCGTAGACTTCCACAACATATGTAAATGACCTCGTCGATCACATCAGGAGTTCGGTGAGGCTTTTTGCGGATGATGCTGTAGTATATCGAGAAGTCGCAACACTGGACGAGGGTAGGGAAATACAAGACCATCTGCAGCGTATCGGCACATGGTGTAGGGAATGGCAACTGAGCCCCAACATAAACAAATGTTAGGTTTGAGCTTACGTAGAAGGAAATATCCCTTATTATACAATAGTAAGATAAACATGGGGAGTGATATCAAATGAAACGATCGTGTAAAACTAATCGTGGATAAGAGAGATGGCAGACTGACAATCACTGGAAGATCTCTCAGGATGATAAGTCCGTCAACAAAGGGAATGGGTTACAAAACTCGTTTGGCCAATGCTCGAGAATTGCTTATCACTGTGGGTTGCGTACGAGACAAGATTGATAGGGAAGATCCAACAGAGTGGCCTGCATCGTTATGAGCTCAAACTTTTTTATTCTTCGGGCATCCACAGCTGAAATACATTGTTTATATTACTTTCTAGAATTTATTTACAATCAGGCTGTCTTTCTATGAATTATTGCAATCCGCCTTAGCTGTTTTTATACGCCTTTATTGCGTTACTACCGGTTTCGTACCGTTAAAGGTACATATTCAGGTATCTTTTAATTTACATGGGGTGGTTTGACTAGTTGCGTGTCCCAACGTTCATGATGGTTTGCCGGGTTTTATGGAGGTTTTCTTCAAAGATGTTAATTAACTTCACAAGGGACTCGCTTCAGTAAACGTCTTTGTGGACAACGGTTACGTATACCAAGTTTACTGCTTAAAATTTTAAATTTGAACGTAAGGGTGGCCCTCCACACCGTGACGTAATGTTGTGTCGCACAAGTCTAAAGTGCGCGCCACCTACTTTCTCCGCGCGCCGCCATGCACGCACGGCGCGGTGTTCTTACGACAGCCACGAGCGCCCTCTGCTGCAACTCCGCTCGTGGCCATCACTGGACTGCATCGTTCACTTGGGACTGAGATAGGAACCAGTTAACACTTCGGAATCAGATAGGCACCAGTTAAGACTTGGCTATCAGATAGGCACTAGAAATCATCAGTAGGCAGGCCTCTATGTATCAGCATTCTGCAGTCAAGAACTATGTAAAAGTTAAGTATTACTAAGTCTCTGTGAAATATATATATACTATAGTGTTGCCAGTTTCTGCTGTCCCACTGGCTGCTCACCTTCGTACCTTCACAAGCGTGCATCCTTTATTCCTGTGTCGGTCTCATTCTACTCGGTCACTGACACCTACGACGGAAACGAGACACAAAAGCGGGGAAGAGGCTGGGACACAAAACGTAATGCGCGTGCCCACATACTCTTCGTCCGCGCCACGCTGGAGAGACTCACTTTAGTACACAGGCACACGACCAACGGACCTCAGTCACCGCCAATAAGCGAATACATGAAAACGACTAACGATGCCGGGTTAAGAGAGCAGCGTGGACACATACCATCAGGCTTTCTTCATCGCTACACCACGCTGTTATGATGACGAGAATTGGGGGCTTTCCACAACGATTTCCTGAACGACGGCAATACGTATTCATAAGTATTGGACTTCTTAACATATCATATACTACCAGTGCACATGAATACTTTTCATAGTTTGAATGATAACAAGAATTTTTAAGTCCTAACGTGTACCTAATGGTTTCTAGGAATTTTCTAATTTTGAAAATCACAACACGAACCACGACTCCAAAAATCTTCTGGTTTTGTTAAATATTTTAATAGCATATGACGCAAACCTTTGCTACAATTCGTTTTCCTTTAGATTCAGGGGATACTGAACCCACCCCTACGTTCAACTTTAAAATTTTAAGCACTAAACTTGGTATACGCAACCGTTGTCCACATAGACGTTTACTGAAGCGAGTCCCTTGTAAAATTAACATCTTTGAAGAAAACCTCCATAAAACCCGGCAAAACATCATAAAAGTTTTGACATGCAACAAGTCAAACCACCCCATGTAAATTAAAAGATACCTGAAGATGCAACGGAACGAAACTGGTAGTAACGCAATAAAGGCGTATAAAAACAGCTAAAGCGGACTGCAATAATTCATAGACAGACATCCTCATTGTTTGGTTGCTGTTGTTATGGTCTTCAGTCCGGAGACTGGTTTGATGCAGCTCTCCACACTACTCTATCCTGAGCAAGCCTTTTCATCTCCTCATAAGAACGGCAACCCACATCCACTTGAATCTGCTTACTATACGCGTCTCTTGGTCTCCCTCTGCGATTTTTCCCGCACACACTTCCCTCCAATGCTAAATTTACGATTCCCCGATGTCTAAGAATGTGTCCTACCAAGCGATCCCTTCTTTTAGCCAGGGTATGCCAAAAATTCCTTTTCTCACCAATTCTGTTCAACACTTCTTCATTGGTTATGCGATCTACCCACATAATCTTCAGCATTCTTCTGTAACACCACATTTCAAAACCCTCTATTCTCTTCCTGTTCGCACTGCTTATCGTCCTTGTTTCACTCCCGTACAAGGCAACACTCCACACAAATGCCTTCAGAAAAGACTTCCTTACACTTAAATTAATATTCGATGTTAGCAAATTTCTCTTTTTCAAAAATGCTTTTCTTCCCATTGCCATTCTGCATTTTATATCCTCTGTACTGCGACTATCACATGTTATTTTACTACCCAAGTAACAAAACTCATCTATCACCTTCATTGTTTCGTTACCTAATCTATTTCCTTCAGCATCGCCCGATTTTCTAAGACCGCATTCCATTGTTTTTGTTTTGCTCTTGTTAATGTTCATTTTATATGCTCTCTTCAACACACTGTCCATTCCATTCAACGCCTCTTCCAGGTCCTTTGCTGTCTCCGACAGAATTACAATGTCATCAGCAAAACGCAATGTTTTTAGTTCTTCCCCCTGTACTTTAATCCCTATTCCAAATTTTTCCTTGTTTTCCTTCACCGCCTGCTCGATGTACAAATTGAATAACATCGGAGAAAGGCTACAACCCTGTATTACTCCCTTCCCAACTGATGCTTCCCTTTCATGCCCTTCGAGTCTAATAACTGCGGTCTGGCTTTTGTAGAAGTTATAAATAACTCTCCTTTCCCTATATTTTACCCCTGCTGACTTCAGAATTTGAAAGAGTGTATTGCAGTCAACATTGTCAAATGCTTTCTCCAAATCTACAAAAGCTAAAAATGTAGGTTTGCCTTTCCTTAATCTATCTTCTAAGATAAGACGTAAAGTGAGTATTGCCTCCCGAGTTCCTATGTTCCTCCTGAATCCAAAATGATCTTCCCCGATGTCAGCTTCTACCAGCTTTTCCATCCTCCTGTAGATAATTCGTGTTAAAATTTTGCAACCATGACTTATCAAACTGATGGTTCTGTAATTATCACACCTGTCTGCGCCTGATTTCTTTGGAATGGGGATTATTACATTTTTCTTAAAGTCTGAGGGTATTTCGCCTGTCTCATAAATCCTACACACCAGTTCAAATAGTCTTGTCATGGCTGGCTCTCCCAGAGACTTTAGTAGCTCTGATGGTATGTTCATTTCCTTTGTAGAGCTGCTCTATTTACTCTTTCCACCTTTCAGCTTTCCCTTCTTTGCTGAGAACCGGCTTCCCATCTGAGTTCTTGATATTCGTAGAGTTGCTTTTCTTGTCCCCAAATGTCTCTTTTATTTTCCTGTAGGCGGTATCTACTTTCCCCCTTCTTATACATTCTTCTACAGATTTGCATTTGGCTTCTAGCCACTCCTGCTTAGCCATTTTGCATTTCCTGTCAATCTCATTTTTTAATCGTCTGTACTCCATTTTGCCTGTTTCATTTACTGCATTTTTATATTTTCTCCTTTCATCAATTAAATCTAGTATTTCCTGTGATATCCAAGGATTTTTTTGTAGGTCTTGCCTTCCTACCTATTTTGTCCTCTGCTGCCTTCACTATTTCATCTCTCAATGCTACCCATTCCTCTTCTACTGTTTTATTTCCCCCTGTTTCTGTCAACTGTTGCCTAAATCTCCCTCTGAAATTCTCCACAACTTCACTTTCCTTCAATTTATCTAAGTCCCATCTCCTTATTTTCCTACCTTTCTGCAATTTGTTCAGTTTCAGCCTACAGTTGATGACTAACAAGTTATGGTCAGAGTCTATATCTGCCCCTGGGTACGTCTTGCAGTTTATAACCTGGTTCCGGAATCTATGTCTTACCATTATAAAATGTATCTGATACCTTCCGGTGTCTCCTGGTCTCTTCCATGTATTTTTGTGATTCTGAAACCAGGTGTCTGTTACGATTAAATCATGTTCCGTGCAAAATTCTACCAGGCGACTTCCTCTTTCATTCCTCCTGCCCAGTCCATATTCACCTACTATTTTTCCTTCTCTTCCTTTTCCTACTACCGAATTCCAGTTTCCCATCACAATTAAGTTTTCCTCTCCCTTAACTGTCTGAATAATTTCCTTTAGCTCCTCTTCGATCTCCTCATCATCGGCAGAGCTAGTTGGCATATAAACCTGTACTACTGTTGTCGGCGTTGGCTTCGTATCTATCTTGACAATGATAATGCGATCACTGTGCTGCTCATAGTTTACCCGCTTTCCTATTTTCTTATTCATTATCAGTCCTACTCCTGTGATACCCCCAACTGATTTTGTATTTATAATCCTGTACTCACCTGACCATAAATCCTGTTCATCTGCCACCGAACTTCACTAATCCCCACTATATCTAACTTCAACCTATCCATTTCCCTTTTTAAATTTTCTAATTTTCCTACCCGATTAAGGGATCTAACATTCCACGCTCCGATCCGTAGAATGTCAGTATTGTCTTTCCTGATGACAACATCCTCCTGAGTAGTCCCCGCCCGGAGATCCGAATTTTACCACCGGAACATTTTACATTCATACAGTAGAGCTGCATGTCCTCGGGAAAAGTAACGGCTGTAGTTTCCCCTAGCTTTCAGCCGTTCGCAGTAGCTGTGTGGCAAAGCCACATTAGCTGATGTTACAAGGCCAGCTCAGTCAATCATCCAGACTGTTGCCCCTGTAACTACTAAAAAGGCTGCTGCCCCTCTTCAGGAACCACACGTTTTTCTGGCCTCTCCACAGATACCCCTCCGCTGTGGTTGCACCTACGGTACGGCTATCTGCATCGTTGAGGCACGCAAGCCACCCCACCTCGGCAATGTCTGTGGTTCATGGGGGTAGCATTGTTTGTTACTTTCTAGAATTGATTTACATTGTTATGAGCTCACTTAATAAGCGCGAAAGCGTTTCGTAATGATGTGGAACGAGTCAGTTTAGTAAATGTTGTCTATACATGACAATCACTATTTTAAGGATACTTTATTTACATACTAGATGACCCGGTGAACTTCGTGTCACTTACCTTTTAATATAAACCATACTAATTTAAATCATATGTATTTTACACCCAGTAGATTTATAAAGGCATCATCAGATAGTCTAAATATCGGCTCTCTAGTGGGCGGCAAGAGTGGACAAATCACGCACATGTGTCCAGGATAATGTTCATATCACATTCGTGGAAGTTCAGGTAAGGATTAAACGGAGAAAAATATGGAAAAATTGCGAGGAAAATTTCGATTTAAAACGTGTAAAATAATGACTTGGTTGTTGTGTTGAGTGCGTTCAGAAATTAACTTTCAAAGTGTAAAGTTCGCTTTACACAATCCGAACCCGTGCATGAACTTCTTTCTCTCTTTATTGTTTTTAATTGCTTAATTTTGATATTTTTGCATGGAATAAATTTATTTTACATGTTTCTTGACTTCTGTTATGGGTAGAGAAAATTGCATTAGGATTCAAAGGTATTGGTTTGTTTATTTATTTATTCTTTTGATATACCGCTTCTGATGCCATTTCTTTCCTTACTTTCGATTCGGCGTTGTGGGGCAGCGTGGCTTTAGAGCTCTTGGTTTTGTGTCCCAGCCTTGTCGCCGCTTTTGTGTCTCGTTTCCGTCGTAGGTGTCGGTGGCCGAGTAGCAAGACCGACACAGGAATAAAGGAAGCACGCTTGTGCAGGTACGAAGGTGAGCAGCCAGTGGGACAGCAGAAACTAGAAACACTAGAGTAAGTTAGAACGAGATATATATTGCACAGAATTTATACAATACTTAACTTTTACACAGTTCAGTACGGCAGAATGCTGATACATAGTTGAGCTAGAGGTCTGTCTAGTGCCTATCCGATAGCCAAGTCTTCATTGGTGCCTATCTGATTCCGAAAGTCTTAACTGGTTCCTATCTCAGTCCCAAGTGAACGATGTCGTTCAGTGGTGGCCACGAGCGGAGTTGTAGCAGAGGGCGCTCGTGGCTGACGTCGTAAGAACGCCGCGCCGTGCGTGCATGGCGGCGCGCGTCGAAAGTAGGTGGCGCGCACTTTGAACTTGTGCGACACCACACTTGGACGGTCATTTGGGTCGCCCTCACTCAGGGTAGGACTGGGCCAAAGGGGCCCGGCTGGCTACGCAAAAGCCTGGAATCAGGGTAGATGGGATATTATCGGATGGCAATAAAAATTTACAAATTATTATTATTTTTTTTTTTTTTAAGGAGACGTTTCTGCTAATCTGTCAATAACATGGTCTTAGAAGCAGCTATTCTTGTTATCTTTGAGTAGATCCGATTCTATATTTGACACAATAAATTAATTTAACAGTTCTTGGCCCAGGAAAAACCAAAGTCTTGTATTGATGCGGTTTAGTGCAGAAAACCGTCTCTCACAAGTCACTTGCGTGAACGAAATTGTAAAAATATCACAATAGGCAACTCATAAGTTGATGTACCGATGTGCGTATCATACTGTGATAGAAGTTTACATGCACATGGTATGCAACTCTGGAGCGTGCAAATCTCTTCGGGAAAAGCAAATGACGTCCTTTGCTGTATGGTGTAAGACATCTTCAAGTTCATCGTCTTCTGCCTCACTGTGATTCTGAGCTGTTCACGTCTTGTTCCCTAGATGGGACGTGTTCATGCCAAAGAGTTTTGGATAGTTCATTAAAACGTTTTGCAAAAGATTCTAATTCCGTTGACAGCACATCTCTATCAACATTTGCAATTCATGCGAGAGACTTTAATGCTTCATAAGGAATCCCATGTTTCTTAATTTCATTGACGTTTTTTGAGTCCAAACAAGCAGCATCCTTCATTAAATGTTCGTTGCAATTGAATTTGGTTTTTTACTAAAGCTGTGTTAATAATAACTTTGTAGACAGAAATGCAGTAGAGTCTCTTTGGTTCCGCAGACAACAATCCCACTTCGTCTTGGCATGTCTCATCATGTTGTTTTGGTTTTTTAGATATTCTTCGTAATCGCAACGTGGTCTGTATGTCGACATCAATATTTTCGGCTTCTGTTAATGCTTGAACTTGGGATGCAAACCAAGTTGCAGCTCTGAATACGTCTTCAAAATTATCTAACAGTCATCAGCATTTTTATGCAGAAAGCTGTTGTTTATATTAATCCATGGATATCCAAAATAAGAGAAACTCACTTTCAGAATTAAATAAATTTTCCATTTGTCAAACAAGAAACGGATCGCAAAATGCAATAACTGTGGGTTACATATTACACGCGTTACTGTAAATAACACACTCACTTCCACTTGCTTCACTTCAGAAGGAAGGTGCCAGAGGTATGATAATGCGTTCTCTACTGTTACACACACGTTTGAGAAATAAGGTGAATACCAGATTCAGCAGCACACGAAAGTATATGCTAAAAAGTATGGATATCTAAACGTGCATCTTAATACCATTTACGAAACAACTGACGTTTACAGTAACATGAAACATTTGCCAAATGTTTTGCTCAGAATTATAACTGCAATACCAGTGATTTGCCTGCGTGCAATGACAAATTCGGTAGATAGCAGTGTACTTCTCATTAACTGTGCCGTTTTACATTCGAATGCCTTTTATATTCATTTCCACTGCCTTGTAACAGTTATTTGTTCGTTAACATACGTGATACCACTTGCACCAGCCATACGTATCTACATTGGACACATTGCAGAAAACTAAACGAATTATAATTTTTAATTTTTCGTAAAATCAGACCATGTCCAGCAATGCTTATATTTGGGCATTAACAACAAAACTGACAGTAAATATCAGAAAATGAGTACCAATCATCAGAAACCAAATAAATGAGAGAATCTTGTTAAACCTGTCATATTCATATAATCAAAACATGTAATGCCAAATCGGAAGTTAAAGATGAAACTGGTGTGTGGCATTATTCAGCTTTATTTAATATTTTCACTTAATTTCATTCAGTGTGTTGTGTTGTGGTCTTCAGTGCGGAGACTGGTTTGATGCAGCTCTCCACCCTACTCCTATATGAGCAAGC
The DNA here is from genome assembly GCA_026315105.1 of Locusta migratoria. Classification (NCBI taxonomy): domain Eukaryota; kingdom Metazoa; phylum Arthropoda; class Insecta; order Orthoptera; family Acrididae; genus Locusta; species Locusta migratoria. The sequence continues at coordinate 384,458,642 of CM048750.1, read as the reverse complement.
CTCTTCATCTCCTCATAAGAATGGTAACCTACATCCTTTTGAATCTGCTTACTATATTCATCTCTTGGTCTCCCTCTGCGATTTTTACCCCACACACTTCCCTCCAATGCTAAATTCACAATTCCCTAACAATGTATCCTACAATCGATCCCTTCTTTTAGTCAAGGTATGCCAGAAATTCCTTTTCTCTCCAATTCTGTTCAGTACCTCCTCGTTAGTTCAGCATTCTTCCTTAACACCACATTTCGAAAGCCTCTATCCTCTTCCTGTCCGCACTGTTTATCGTCCATGTTTCACTCCCGCTTCCCGCTGCGGCGGAGTGGCCAAGCGCATTGAGGCGCTATGCTCCGAAGCGCGAGGCCGTTTCCCGTCGGTGGTTCGAATCCCCCCTCGGGCCTGAATGTTTGTATCGTCTTCAGTATAAGGAAGTTCATAAGTAGTTTGTAAGTTTATGAACTGATAAACTCGCAGTTAAGTCCCTTGAGCTAGACAAACATTTGAATATTTTTATTTGAGCCTTCAGAAAGGACTTCCTTATGCTTAAATTAATATTCGATGTTAACAAATTTCTCTCTTTCAAAAACGCTTTTCTTTCCATTGCCATTCTGCATTTTATATCCTCTGTACTACGACCATCATAAGTTATTTTACTGCCCAAGTAACAAAACTCATTTACCACTTTTATGTAATTCCTTCAGCATCGCCTGATTTTCTAAAGCTGCATGACATTACCCTTGTTTTGTTCTTGTTAATGTTCATCTTATATGCTCCTTTCAACACACTGTCCATTCCGTTCAATTGCTCTTCCAGGTCCTTTGATGTTTCTGACAGAATTACAATGTCACCAGCGAAACGCAATGTTTTTATTTCTTCCCCCTGAACTTTAATTCATTCTCCAAATTTCTCCTTCCTTTCCTTTATAGCTTCCTCAATGTACAAATTGAATAACATTGGGGAAAGGCTACAACCCTGTTTTACTCCCTTCCCAACATCTGCATCCCTTTCATACCCTTCAATTATGATAACTGCTGTCTGGTTTTTGTACAAGTTGTAAATAACCTTCCGTTCCCTATATTTTACTCCTGCTGATTTCATAATTTGAAAGACTGTATTCCAATCAAAATAGTCAATAGCTTTCTCCAAACTGGTCTTCCACAAGGTCGGCTTTTACCAGCTTTTCCATCCTTCTGTAAATAATTCGTGTTAATATTTTGCAACCATGACTTATTACACTGATGGTTTTGTAATTTTCATATATGTCTGCACCTGCTTTCTTTGGAATGGCGACTATGACATTCTTCTTAAAGTCTGAGGGTATTTCCCTGTCCCATACATCTTACGAACCAGGTGAAATAGTTTTGTATGGCTGGCTCTCCCAGAGACTTCAGTAGTTTTGAGGGAATAGTTTCATACATTTACTAGAAAATAGAGAAAGCTATTGATCAGTTAAATGGCTACAATACTAGCACAATTATCTCACAACAGTACGTATAGGACGCAAGAACGTGTATAACAGCTGTTGCAAAAAAGGAACAAGATGCTTTAGTCTCATTAAGAAAAGACAGCTGCCACCGATTTCTAATGCGTGATCTATATATAAAATTATTTGAATCAGCATGTCACATGGAACATTATTGTAGAGTCTCTTCAGTTCATGTGTAGGTAGTTCACGAGACAATGTTTACAATTTGTTGGCCCATATTTCACAGTATTTTCACTAAAGAGAACAATCGTAATTTTCGGAGAAAGCGCTTGTATATGTCAAAATATCGCAAAATGTAAATTCCTTTGAATTAACAACAGTGTAAGAAAACTTTTAGCAGTCAAGGTAAAAAAAATAGCGGGAACCGGGAACCGAACCGCCCTCGACGCTCAGCAGCTCCTCAACATGATGCGTTTATCTGCTACGCTAGGAGCAGCACATTTACGAAAGCTTTCTGTTTTATATTACCATCAATATCAAGCGCTACTCGCCAATATGGTATTTATTGACTGTAATTTACAACTAATTGTACTAAGAACGACATGATTTTGGATACCTCTTAGGTGTCCGTAACTTTGGAAAAGCAACACGCGAGTTATAAGGAGAAAAGCAATGGAAATACGAAAGGGTAAATTGGAGTCTCTGCAGGAGGTAGCTTGCGACCGTATTTTTTCGGTTGCTACGGGTAACTGGGGTCCGACGCACTATTGTCCCTAGACCAGGGCCGGCGCAAGGCACGTGAGAAACGTGCGGCCGCACGGGGCGGCAGTTTCCGAGGGACGGCAAATCTGCCCCCCCCCCCTTTTCTTTCCCAACATTCATGTCCAAGAGGGGATTCGAAACCAAACCTTTGAGGGAGCAACTTCGGGAACTGTGGCATGGCGTCTGGACTACCTGCCGGTCGCCGCTCTTGAACAAGGAGAGGGAGGAAGACTAATTTCTTGCTCGCCACTGTGGCAGTACCGTCGTGTTACCGCCGAAGGAACAGAGAAAGGGAGAGCACTCTCTCGTACACGCCAGTATTCTTATGTGTGGAGCGCTGCCAGCCTGTTCCGTTTACTCACAACTAATTTTTCAGAAGACGAAATCTAATTTGGAAATTCGAATACAATGTTAGATACTGCGGTTACATGTTAAGCCTGAAGCAATTTTGCTAAGTAGTTAAAATACGACAGTCCAGATCGCAAGTTGCTGCGTTTTTTATTGGAAACCGGTTTCGGTCCTACAGGACCATCTTCAGGCCTTTGGCAACTTGGTGGCCGGTGACGGTGGCCGGAGCAGGCGTAAAAAAATGTTCAAATGTTTGTATAGTCTATGGGAGTTGACTAATGGGTCATCAGTCCCTAAACATACAAACTACTTATGAACTACTTACGAACTAGGACGGCACAAATATCCATGCCCGAGGGGGGATTCGAACCCTCGACCGTAGCGGACGTGAAGACCGTGACTGGATCGCCTTAGTCCCCTCGGCCACCGCGGCCGGCGAGCAGTCGTCGCATTTTAAATTATTTAAAAAATTTAAGATCGCTGTTTCCAAAAAAAAAAAAAAAAAAAAAAAAAAAAAAACTTTCAAAAATTTTGCTAAGCTTTCAGTGGCAGTTTCCGAGTGTTTTATTCATCTCGCATTATGGAAAAAATCGTTGAACATTACTACAATCAAACATGTCCAACACCTACAATGGCTAGAAGTATTCCGATTGGGTAAATACGCTGAGAGTAATCACAAGAGATAAAGCCCGGCATAGGTTTCGACGCATTTTTCAAAATTTTTGCTATCCGTTTCTGAGTGATAGTCGGACGTTTTGGTTTTTGAGCCATGAAACACCTGTCTGCGCCTGCATGAACAATAATTAAACTCTGACCGGCAATTTTGTTTTACAATACTACTCGCACTCTTATCACTTTTCCGAAATTCATTTGCCGGCCGCGGTGGCCGAGGGGACTGAGGCGCTTCAGTCACGGTCTGCACGGCCACTACGGTCGGGGGTTAGAATCCCCCCTCGGGCATGGGTATTTGTGCCGTCTTTAGTTGTAGGTAGTTCATAAGTAGTTTGTAAGTTTAGGGACTGATGACCCCGTAGTTGAGTCCCTTAAGCTTAACAAACATTTGAACATTTGAAATTAATTTACTGTATACTCTTTTCCGTTGAATACATTATCTGTTCACAACCATTGAAAAATGTTTATTTACGTTAATTGTAAGTTCATGATGCGCAGGATTAGCGAAGCGGTCTAAGGCGCCGCCGTCATAGTCTGTACGGCTGGTCCCGGTAGAGGTTAGAGTCCTCCCTCGGGCATTGGTGCGTGTGTTTAGCCTTAGGATCATTTATGTTGAGTTGTGTGTAAGCGTAGGGACTGATCTTAGCAGTTAGGTCTCATAAGATTTCACACACATTTGAACATTTTCGTAAATTCACGAGGCTTATTCAAAACAGACCGTGGTTCAGAACCCATGTTAAACTGTAGGACCCCTATAACTGGCTGCGTAAGTCAGTTCAAAGGTCGGAGGAAGGCAACGGCATACCACCTCCAAACAGCACCATGCCTAGTAAAGCACTCTGGTGTTCAAACCAATCTTCGGATTGTTGTTTTTATTCAAATTAGCTAGATTCCTTCAATCAGGTTTGACTCCATTTTTGAGCTGGTGCCCAGTGATTGTTTTGTACGAAATCTGTAGAGAATGTCACCTATCAGTCGCAATTTTTGTTTTTATTTTCCAGATCTACATAGATTTTGTGGCACAGTGTGGCTATTCTCAATGCTTTGAGTTATATTTACATATATATCGTCATACTGAAATCACTGTCAATACGACGGCTAAGATGTAAGCAAATATTAAAAGATTTGAAACTGGCCACTCAGTGGCCGAAACATAAGTAGATCTGAAAAGACCTTTCGTGTCAGTTCAGCACCTTGCCCACTACGCTACGGCTGTAAAGCAAAACAAGAGTTATTTAATCTCATACTATGCTGGCCGTTGTTAACTGATATTAATATGGCATTTGTAGACATTACATTATCATTTATCGTACAAAGAACGACGTGATTTTGTTAATTCGTCAGTGTGCCGTTGCTTTGAAATGACAATGTGTAAGTTACAATAAGAAGATCATAAAATACGCGTGGAATGTCACGTGACATCTCCGAACGGCTGGTTTTCGTTAATTCAATGGAGGGTGTAAAATCACACTTATTTTTGCAAATATGTCTCAAACGATACATAAGGGAGATAAATTGTAGATAATTTTCTCCTCTACCAATTAGATAATTCAATTTTCGTGTCAGATGAACGGTTCGTTTGCAATTACGATTATATTTCTAACGACTATATACACCGTATTTTTTGTCCGAAGAATTTGAAAAAGGGAGTTTCTGGTCTCTGGCGGCCTACAATCATGTCTGTAAAATTTGGTGTTGATCGGTTAAACGGTTCGTCTTAAAAACAGGGAACACGTTACGGACAGACAGACAGACATCCCAAAATCGCCGTTACTTCTGCAAATATCTTTGAAACGCTACGAGATATTAAAAAAACATAAGAGCAAAGTTCTAGAGAATTTTCTCCTATACAAATTCGGTTATTCAATATTCGTGTCAGATGAATGGTTAAGCCGTTATTTTCATTTCAATTTCTAGCTGTCAAAAGACGATCGGAAAAGCCCACTTTTAGTGTTTATAAACGATTTAGGAGACAATTTGAATAGGTCCCTTAGACTGTTCGCGGATGATGTTGTCGTTTATCGGTTAGTGAAGTCAACAGAGGATCAAAAGCAACTGCAAAGCGATTTAGACAAAATTTCTGCTTGGTGCGAAAATTGGCATTTGACATTAAATAAAGAAAAGTGTGAAGTAATAAAATGACCACTAAAAGAAATCCGCTGAACTTTAATTACGTGATAAATCAGTCAAACATTAAGGTCGTAGATTCTACCAAATACCTAGGAGTTACAATTACGAACAACTTTGACTAGAGAGAATACACAGAAAATATTGTGGGGAAGGCGAACCAAAGGTTACTTTCATTGGCAGAACGCTTCGAAGATGCACCAGCTCCACCAAAGAGACTGCCTACATCACACTTGTGCGTCCTCTCCTGGAGAACTGTTGCCCCTTGTGGGACCCTCACCAGGTGGGTCTTGTCTTATCACGTTACGGGGGGGGGGGGGGGGGGGGTAAGCGTCACGGAAATGTTGCACGAATTGGGGTGGAAACCATTAAAAGAAAAACGTTATTCATTGCGGCGTGATCTGTTTGCAAAGTTTCAATCACCGACTTTTAGTTCTGAATGTGAAAATATTTTGCTAGCACCCACCTACTTAGGGAGACATGACCATCCCAAAAAAATAAGAGAAATCAGATCGAAAACGGAACGATAGAGAATGGAACGGTAGAGAAAAGTTATGAAAGTGGTTAATGAACCCTCTGCCAGGCACTTGAATGTGATTTGCAGAGTATCTATGTAGATGTAGATTCCTACTACTGCATGTTAAAAACAGTGAGGAAAGAAGAACGACACATTCCACTTTAATTTTAAGTGTATTGGAACAATATTCAAAATAGTGACAGAAAATGCATTCAGAAAATAGAGGTAAGAGCGTCTTTGTTTGAAAGATCAGCTAAAGTGGACATACAACTTTAAAGTGTTTCAAGTAAGGTAATGAAGTAATAATGCTATGTTTATAACGTATTGTTGTTCTATACTGTTTAGTTTTGGTATCTACAGAGTCGCAGAGGAAGCATCCTAGTTTGTTAAAGTGAAAACCCATAATCGCTATGATCTGCTCAACAGCAGAAACAAGAAACACAACTTAAGGAAATCATAATTTAATGTGTGTGCTTAGCTCACAAGCGGAACCGAAGTAGAAAGTTTCTGTGAATTAGCATGAGCAGAGGCCGGATGATACAGCCACTGAACAGTTTAAAGAAAACTTGGGTTTCATCACAAATAGGTACACTACCCAGCAAGGGCACACGCCCCCCCCCCCCCCCCGAAATGTTTAGGCTTACACTGGATAATATGGAAATTTTCTAGTACCAAAATCCTTCTTCATTATTTAATATTGCTTCTGGGTATGAGTAGCACAGATCGAATTCTGCTTGCAACTCAATGTTTTCAAGTATATCACATACTTATGAATAACTAATTTTTCTTAGTCACAACATCGTACGGTAAACGTATCCACCCAGTCAATGTTGTTGTTGTTGTTGTAGTCTTCGGTCCGTAAACTTGTTTGATGCGGCCCTCGACGCTACTCTATATTGCACAAGCCTCTTCATGTCTGAGAACGGCAATCCACATCCCTTTAAATCTGCTTACTGTATTTGTCTCGGAGTCTACCTCAGCTGTTTTTACCCCAACACTTCCTACAATACTAAACTGACAATTCCTCGATGTCTGAGAATGTGCCCTACTAATGACGCCCTTCTTTTAGTCAAATGTTCAAATGTTTGTATAGCTTATGGGACGTAATTACGGGGTCATCAGTCCCTAAACTTTAACTACTTATGAACTAGCTAACACTAAGGACGGCACAAATATCCATGCCCGAGGGGAGATTCGAACCCCCCGACCGTAGTGGCCGCGCAGACCGTGACGGTGTCCGGACACTTAACACGCCGGACATTTGCCACACTTTTACCTGCTCCCAAGTGTCGGGTGCCCCTGTCTCTCCTCCTCCTCCTCCTCCTCCTCCTCCTCCTCCTCCTTCTTCTGCCCCCCCCCCCCCCCTACAACCCAGCCCGAGAACTCCGTGGACGATGTCCCGACATATGCACACTGGTCGCTTTCGCATTTCGTAGTACGACCGTCAGTATGGAAGTTATTACAACGGCCAAGGGCAGGCCTTTTGCCCACTACAATGGTTACGCGATAATAAGGTGTGGATGTGCTTACTCTGAAAACAGGATCTACATCTACATCTACATGGATACTCTGCAAATCACATTTAAGTGCCTGGCAGAGGGTTCATCGAACCACAATTATACTATTTATCTCCCATTCCATTCTCGAATAGCGCGCGGGAAGAAAGAACACCTGAATCCCTCTGTTCGAGCTCTGATTTCTCGTATTTTATTCTGATGATCATTTCTACCTATGTAAGTGGGAGTCAACAATATATTTTCGCATTCGGAGGAGAATGTTGGTGATTGGAGTGTCGTAAGTAGCCCACGCCGCAGCGATAAGCGCCGTTGTAATGATTCCCATCCCAGATCCTGTATCATTTCCGTAACGCTGTCTCCCCTTTATCGTGACAGTAAGAAACGAGCTGCCCTTCTTTGGACTCTTTCAATGTCCTCCGTCAAACCCACCTGATAAGGATCCCACACTGGGCTGCAATACTCCAATTCTGGACGGACAAGCGCAGTATATGCAGTTTCTTTAGTAGTTCTGTTGCATCTTTTAAGGGTTCTGCCAATAAAACGCAGTCTCTGGTTCGCCTTTCCACGATATTATCTACGTGTTCTTTCCAGTTTAAGTCTGAAGTAATAGTAATTCCTAGGTATTTTGTGGAGTTTACGGCCTTAACATTTGATTGATTTATGTTGTAAACAAAGTTTAACGGATTTCTTTTCGTACTCATGTGGACGACTCACATTTATCATTATTTAGAGTCAATTGCCAATTTTTACACCATACTGATACCTTATTCAGATCGTTGTGCAGTTGGTTTTGATCTTCAGATGATTTTACTAGACGGTAAATGACGGCAAACAGCCTAAGAGAGCTGCTTAGATTTTCCCCTAAATCGTTTATGTAAATAAGGAATAGCAGAGGACCAATAACACTACCCTGTGGAACGCCCGATATCACCTCTGTTTTAGTCGATGCCTTACCATCGATTACTACGAACTGTGTCCTCTCTGACAAGAAATCCCCTATCCAATCGCAAATTTGTGACGATATACCATACACACGCAATTTGATTAAAAGCCGTTTGTGTGGTACGATGTCAAAAGCTTTCTGGAAATCAAGAAATACGGAATCGATTTGCGAATCTTTATCGATAACACCCATCACTTCGTGTGAATAAAGAGCTAGTTGTGTTTCGCATGAACGATATTTTCTAAATTCGTGTTGACCTTGGGTCAATAGATCGTTCTGTTCGAGATAATTCATAATATTTGAATGCAGGATATGTTCCAAAACCCTGCTGCAAATTGACGTCAATGAAATAGGCCTGTAGTTTAGTGGGTTATTCCTACTGCCTTTATTGAATATAGGTGTGACCTGTGCAACTTTCCAATCTTTTGGTACAGATCCTTCTATGAGAGAGCGGTTGTATATGACTGTTAAGTAAGGAGCTATCGCTTCAGCATAATCAGATAGAAATCTAGAAGACCTTTTTCTTGTAAGTGATTTTAGTTGCTGCACTACTCCGATGATATCTACTTCCATGTTACTCATTACGGCATCTGTTCGTAATTCGAAATCTGGAATATTGGTTTCGTCTTCTTTGGTGAATGAGTTTCTAAAAGCTAAGTTTAGTAATTCTGCTTTAGTAGCGCTGTCATCGGCAGGATCGCCATTACTATCACGTAGTTAAGGTATTGTTTGTGACTTGCCCCGAGTATATTTAACATATGACCAAAATTTCTTTCAGTCAAATTACGAGAAAGAGTTTCGTTGTGATAAATATTGTAGGCATCTCTCATTGAAATTCTCGCTAAATTTCGAGCTTCTGAGTACGATCGCAAATCCTGGGGATTTCGTGTTCGTTTAAATTTAGTATGCCTTTTCCTTTGCTTTTGCAACAGTGTCCTGACCTGTTTTGTGTACCAAGGGGGATCGCCTCCTTCTTTTATTAATTTATTAGGTATAAAACTTTCAATTGCTGTCGATACCACTTCTTTGAATTTGAGCCACATCTGGTCTACACCTACGTTTAGTGTTAGAAACGAGTGGAAACTGTCTTTCAAGAAGCAATGCATTTTGTTTCTATCTGCTTTCCTGAACAAATATACTTTACGTTTATTTTTGGTAACTTTGGGACTTTCGATATTCAATTTCGCTACGACAGCTCTGTGTTCACTAATACCTGTATCCGTTTTGATGCTCGTTATGAGCTCAGGATTATTTGTTGCTAAGAGATCAAGTGTGTTTTCACATCCATTTACAATTCTAGTTGGCTCATGAACTAATTGCAAGGGAAAGCTGCTTTCGAAGAACGGAGACGTATTGAACGTAGAACCACCTGTGAGGTCCACCACGATGCGATCTTTATTAATTGTAAAAATAAAGAGAGTGTATCAGACCTCAGTATCCTTGAATAACTAAATGATGAAGAGAGCTAGTCACAGTTCGGTTTACTAGCTTTTAATCAATACGCGGTGAAATGTGACTCAACGAAGCAAATACATTAAACATCACTCAAATTATCCTCCTGCAACCAGAACTTATAGTTAAATCCACCGATTTTCAATTTGCAATTTCCTATTTAGGTAACAGCTCCTACAGTTGACACGTTAAGAGAACTTTTTTCTACCTTCTAATATTATGGCCATACCGTCAAAGATTGTGAGTTCTAAAATTATTCCTGTAACTTCAGAGCCGCAATTAACTCATAGAAATATCACTTTTGTTAAACTGATAAGGTACGCTTTAGGTTTTAAAAAAATCTGAGCTTTAGAATTGCACCTAAAATACACACCCTAAAACAGATCTGCTCTTAAGATTGACTAGTTCGGGAGCTACAGAATTGAAATAATTCCCATATCTCCAAAATTAGACAAGGATAGAAATAACTTTACAGTAGACGTAGATCTCATGAAGTACATTTAGCTGTAGTCCTTAAAATTAAAGTTTCTCACCATGTTGTTGATTATCTTTAATCAGGCCAGTAAAAACTATGGAATCAAGGCAAGGAGATTACTATTAAAAATAATTGTCACAAAAGAATATCATAAACAAATGTATTAGACGTTTTTTCTTATGCATTAGAAGCTTTTGAAAACATAGTTTATCATTTCGTCTGCAACATCACTTATTTGATAGGGTGATTTGCTTTGCATCACCAAGGGTATTTACTTTTATGTTAAATTTTCAGCAATTCTCATTTCGAATTGTGAAATATTTATTTCGTCTTATTTGATGAAAGAATTTCTGAAAACTGCATTTAATAACTCCGCTTTCGTGGCACTGTTTTCAGTAACATTAACGTCGCTATCACGCAATAAAAGCATTCACTTAGTGTTTCCGCTGCTGTAGATAACATAGGACCAGAATCTCTTTGGATTTTGCGCCACATTTTTACAAAGAGTTTCGTTGTGAAAAATATTAAACGAATGTCGCATTGAAGGCTGAGCTAAATTTCGAGCTTCAGTAAAACATCGGCAATCTTGGGGATTTTGAATTCGTCTAAATTTTCTGCAAAAGCTTTCTGTTCTATTTTATGTACCATGTGGGACCAGTTGTCTCTTATTAATTTATTTGGCAGGAATCCCTCCAATGCTGTTCATACTTATTTGAATGAAAGCCACATATGGTCTTCACTTACATAGTTAATTCAGAAAAAAATTGACTGTCTCCTAGGAAGATGTCAACCGAATTTTTATCTTTTTTCCCTTTTTTAATAGATGTATTTAGCGTTTAGTTTTGGTACATATCTTTGTTACGTATTTGAGCTCCCTACAACTTTGTGTTCACTTATCCCTGTTTCCGTCGTGATGCTCAGGAGTATTTGTGACTAAAAGAGTTGAAGTGTGTTTTCTAAACCATTTACAGTTTGAATGAGCTTGTGAACTAATTGATCAAAATAATTAGAAAAAGACAAGCATTTAGAACAACATCGGAAGATGTATCTGCTACCCTGTCAGAAGGTGTATTTTTGTCAACATACAGATGGTAGATTTAAGTCACCGCCAACTATAATTGTATGAGTAGTGTACGTGTTTGTGTTGAGACTCAAGTTTTCTATGAACAGTTCAGAGGCTGCGTCATGAGAGTGCCGGAGTCAGAAAATTAAAATGTTCAAATGTTTCAAAAAAAATGTTCAAATGTTTGTAAAGCTTATGGGACTTAACTACGGGGTCATCAGTCCCTAAACTTACAAACTACTTATGAACTACTTACGAACTAGGACGGCACAAATATCCATGCCCGAGGGGGGATTCGAACCCCCGACCGTAGAGGCCGTGCAGACCGTGACTGAAGCGCCTCAGTCTCCTCGGCCACCGCGGCCGGCTTCAAATGTTTGTTAAGCTTAAGGAACTTAACTGCGGTGTCATCAGTCAAACTTACAAACTACATATGAGCTACCTTATACTAAAGACGACACAAACATCCATGCCCGATGGGGGATTCGAACCGCCGACGGGGAACGGCCTCGCACATCGCAGCATAGCGCCTCAATGCGCTTGGCCTTTCTGCCGCGGCAGTTATTAATTTATTCCGGTAGTAGAGTATAACATCTGAAAACTGACTGATAAGGTACTAACTGACACTAACTAACAGGAACTATCGACTTCAGTTTCGCTTGTGAGCTAGTACGTATATTACATTGTGCTTTTTGTTTCTTTTGTTGTGCAAATCATAGGAATTATGGCATTCCCAGCTAAACAATGTAGAACAACAGTGTACTTCACAAGCATAGCATTCTATATTCCTTCATTTCTTTATTTCAAATTTGTATGTCGATTTTAGGTGATCTGTCAAACATGGCCGCTCTTATCTATATTTTGTTAGTGTATTTTCTGTCATTGATTTCAACATTGTCCCAATTTATTTTATTAACTAATATTTCGCTACAAAAGAGTTAATTTATTAAATGTATCGTTCTTTTTTTTTCCTCCTTTTTTTCCCACGCAGTTGTAGCAATTAATATATGTACAAATGCAGTGATCAAACTTGATTGATAAGCGAACATTTGAATTATTTTTATATTGTTCCTTTCAAGTTCCTTCCTTGGCGATGGACTGTTTCTATCGCAATCAGTAAGTGTGGAAGAAAGGTACCGTACAACGGAGGAATAATGGATACATATTTGTGGTTGGAAGAACTAACTACACACTGACATAGCCGACGGTATTGCTTTCGTTTCGCAAAAGTTATAAATATTTAGATTTCGGGATATTGAAAAGAAGTTGTACATTTCGGCGAGATGTCGAACAAAAATATCTCTTTCGTATTGGCTGTATCGAGTAAGATCGGAGACGGAGGTTTGGAATAGTTTGTGACACTTGCGGGGAGTGACACTTGCGCGGAAAGGGAATGTGTAGACACTTGCGCGGAGACCCGGACGCTGCAGGTAGTGAACAGCCGCGGTGGAGTAGCCGAGCGGTCTAAAGCGTCTCGCTGCGGAGCGCGCGGTCGCTCGCCGTGGAGGTTCGAGTCCTCCCTGGGGCATGGGTGTGTGTGTTTGTCCTTAGGTTAGTTTACCTAGGTTTAAGTAGTTTGTAAGCTACGGACTGATGACCACGCAGTTTGGTCCGATAGATTTACAAACATTTGAACATTTTGTAGTGAACAGGGTGTTCCAGAAGTAGGGATACACCACCCCTACTCCTCGCCCTACAGCCGCTACCCTGTGCCGTATTCAGGGAAAGGCCCACCGAGCGAGGTGGAGCAGTAGTAACGGCCCGGAGATATCACAGCCTCATTCAACATGGAGATAACACGTCATACAAATATCACTCGATTTACAATACAGCACCATGTGAAGAGGAATGTGATGAAATCGGAATTGAGCGCAACCGTTGCTAACTACAATTTCGGATTTACTGCATTTTGAGGCAGAATTCGCATCTATATTCGCATTTATCGCAAATGCGAATTTTTCCTGTCCCTAGTAATACCTCTAAAAATAAACAGTTGATCAAGGCACTAAAAGCAAGGGCAGATCTTTGGGTGTATTACTGCAAATAACTAAAACACAATTTGATCGTGGAATTATATACAATCTCATTATAAAGGTTTTTTGTAGGTGGTTTTGAGCAGCTTTTAAATATGTTAGGAATAGCATTATGAAATATAGACAGCTACACCTTATGTTTATTATGAGATATCGATTTCGGCTAATTTCACATCTTCAAGTCTCAAACAACAGGGTTTACTTATGCATTTTTCCAGTGGCACTCATAACCTTTAAGTGTTTACACAAGCCGCCCGCGGTGGCCGAGGAGACTAAGGCGCTCCAGTCACGGTCTGCACGGCCACTACGGTCGGGGGTTCAAATCCCCCCTCGGGCATAGATATTTGTGCCGTCCTAGTTCGTAAGTAGTTTGTAAGTTTAGGGACTGATGACCCCGTAGTTAAGTCCCATAGACTATACAAACATTTGAACATTTTGTTTACACACGAGGTCTCACGTTGTTAATCGCTTTAGCGATGAAAACAGATCAAATGTTTGTATAGCTTATAGGATTTAACTACGGGGTCATCAGTCCCTAAACGTACAAACTACTTATCAACTAGCTAATTCTAAGGACGGCACAAATATCCATGTCCGACGGGGGGATTCGAACCCCCAACAGTAGTGGTCGTGCAGACCGTGACTGGAGCGCCTCAGTCCCCTCGGCAACCGCGGCCGGCCTGAAAACAGAACCCAGAATCTTTGCGTCTAAATGATACATATATTGGTGTGATGCCTTATTTCTAAAGAACAGACATCACACCAATACATATATAGCTCTCGGGAAAGTGGAACGGTACGATGTCGTTACGTAGCACAGCACAGCCGACTGGAAACGCAGGAGAAGTGCAAACAACGTTCTCTCCTCAGAGGTATTATTAGGTTCGACGTAGACTTCTACAACTTACAGTCTACACTGCGAATATTACACCAAAAAATTTAACGTTTCGTCTATTTTGGCGATAGCAACCAAATTTTAAAATCGTGTCTACTATGTAAAGATGTAGCAACACAAAACGCTTCAAGTCCAAAACTTCACTGAGTTTAGAGTTCTGAATTTTTAATATGTTTTTAATGTTATTACCGAAAAAACATATTTGGGACTCACACTACAATTTTCATATGGCAGAATTTGTAGGTACATTCACAAGACATAAGTCAACGGTTGTGTGCATTCATCTTATGAGAAATATCAATCATTTGTTTTCAGTGTTTACTTCAAATTTCTCTTTTAAGTTTCTTTAATTATTAGTACTTAAATGTGGTGATGAAATAAATAAATTACGTGTATATGTGTAGTCTTATGCGGCCAAACTACTTAGGTCATCGGTCGATAGACTTACACACTACTTAATCTTACTTAAAATAACTTAGGCAAAGTACAAACAAACATACCTATGTCCGAGGAAGGACTCGAACCTCTGACCGGACCGGCCGCGCAATTTGTGACACAAATTACACGTTTGATAATATTAATGCATAGAAGTATGAAATCACGTCAAGACTACTTCCTGCAAAAATTTCGACAAAAAAAAGTTGGCACTGAGTTTAGAAAAAATAAATTCTGGTATATTGGATTTTAACATTTTATCAAAAATTAAATGTTACTACAAGAGATACAGCCATTCAAATTTACGGGCACCATAACGTTTTCCCTTCCTGAGTAAATGAGCTGCTTCTTATAGTTTCAACACTTTTTCTTGAATGTTCTGAATACAAATCTTCACCCAGACTTCTTGAGGAGGAGAGTGATACGGATATCTGATTGTAAACCACTGCCTATTATATTAGACCTTTTTGACTGTACTGAACAGTAGTTCCGCGTATTCCGTAATTTATATTTATACAGTTAACAGTCAATGTAATTTATAACCAACTATTGGCTGCCAATTTCGCTTCATTTTTCCTGGAAGTCTTGCAACTTGTTTCTCCCTGTTGGTTTATGCCAAGTTCGGAGTCAAAATGGTTCTATATGTCGGTGATAGAAAATAGAATTTATCTTTAGCATTTTTCGGTGTGTGACATTCCCTTACACATTCCGTATTTCATATATTTCTTAGATGTATTTGTAATTCGAATACAGCCAAATCGTTTTGGGGTCTACGAATAAACGCTTTAAGTATGTAAAATACTCATTGACTTATCATTAAAGTTTTTTAATTGAAGGTTTAAGGTTGCATCTCCTATTAAAAAGCATAGTAGCTATTTTTAAAGAGATGGTAGTTGCGTGATAGTGGGGTTAACTACATAGCGGTCAATTACATCAACGTATCTGTGCAGGATGCCTATTATATTTATTGCTTGCGCAGGTGTCTTGATATGGTTAGTATTCTGAATAATATGGTTTTAGGAGGTATGACTGTGGAAAGTCATAGTCTTGTAGTAGCAGAGACTAACTCTCCAAACATTATCACTATTAAAATACCTTTTTGTCTACAGGAGGAACACTCAACGGATTAATATGTAGTTAGAACAAGTTACTATATTCCTCTTCAGCTTGCAAAGGGTTGTGCAATGTCACTGATTTTCGTGTTATGTTGACAGTGTGGAAACTTGACAACAGCAGTGCTAGACTTCTTGGTGTGCCTGTACCCAGGAAAAGCCATTAGCCACCCCAAGGGCCCCGGGTTCCGCGCAAGTGGCACTCCGCGCAAGTGTTCCAACCCCGGTTTGGAAGGAAACAGCAGGAGTACGGTGAAGGGCGTCCTTGCCTGAGGGGCCGCTAAACCAACTACCTGGCGAAGGGTCAGGTGTGGCAAGTGTCCGGCATCCGACCGTGACTCGCGCGCCGCAATCCCCTCGGCCACCGCGACATGCTTATTGTAGTCGAGATATGCCAGAAATCTCTCTTCTCTCCAGTTCTGTTCGGTACCACCTCATGAGTTACGGGGTCTACCCGTTTAATCTTCATCATTCTCCAGTTAGCGCAAAATTTCAAATATTCTATCCTCTTAAGCATGAACTGCTTATAGTCCACACTTCACGCTCGTACAAGGCCACACTCCAGACAAATGCCTTGAGAAAAGACTTCCTAACACTTGCTAACACTTGTACTAATATTCTATGTCAACAGATTTCTCTTCTCCAGTTTTATAAACAACGTTAGCCCCATGACTTTATTTCAAAATCGTATTTCCACAGTTTCGCTATCTAATTTGGACTGCATTAAATTATTAAATGATAATTACACAAGAGGCACGACCTGGGTAATTCATTGGCCATGGACCTAAGTAAAGTATTAGTACACACGAAAGGGTCCCACTCATAGAAGTGGCAAAGCACACTAGCTAGCCGGCATGAATTGCAGCTTTACGTACCTACTTCATATTTTCATGTAGAGTAAACAACTTAGCGACAGCAGAGCACATTTTCAATTCTACCACTGAAAGCAAATACAAACCAAATAAATAGTGAACTATGCTACAGCGATGCCGATGACCAGCGCAAGATGGCCAGATTGGGCTTTGCGTAGCGTTTTGAGCTGTTAGTAGTAGATTCTTTTAAAAGACACGCAACCACAGCTCTTTGGCCGATATTTTGTTAATCAGTGGGATTTTTCGACGAAATAGGGGCAGTGTATTTGCAGGTCCCAATTTTAGTTTACATTTAATTTGATTTATTATCACTCCGCTGCCTTGTGAGATAGTGAAATATTGCAAACCTAACTCCTCCAGTTAAACCAAACTATTCTCGCCTAGGAGCTTTATGTGAATCATAACATTAGTGCTACAAAGAATGTTGCGAACAGGTCATTTGTTCGGGGTGGTTGAGTGAATTGAGTACTCGTAAGCGATAACTGGTTTGTGTCCATGTGTTAATTCTAAGTCACGATGAGAAAGTGACAAATTATAAATAGTTCAAATAAAGCAGCCATTCTCTATCAACTATTAAAAAAAAACCACAGTAATCAAATAAGTTGTATGGTGGTACTACTTGTGTTCCGACTGACCAGAATGTATCAAAAAATAATCTAAGTTCATTAACAAGCAGAATCATATTCATCTGCTGAAGTTAGAGCAGCAAACTTCTTTTCTGTCTTAGCAGATGGAACGCAAGACATTTAAAAAAAAAAAAAAAGAGATCATTTCTCCGTTGTCTTGCGCTTCCTTTTGATTCCTTCTATTTATTATACTCGTAACCACTGTAATGGGCAAAAGGCCTGCCCTTGGTCGTTGTAGTAACTTCCATACTGAATATTACACTAGGAACTGCAGGTGGCAGAATACCGTACACGGAATTTCGGGACCGGGAAGGAGGAGGATTAGGAGGAGACGGGGGGAGGGGGGGGGCGGGTGAGGGGGAGTAGGAGGAGACAGGGGCTCCCGACCCTACGGAGGGTGTCGTCACAGACAAAAATGTTACTCTGTGGTGTCGTGTATTCTCCGCCGTGTGGATTTTCCGTCCTGTGGATTTTCCGCCCAGAAGAGGTCGAAGATTAGGAAGGGCGCACTAATCCCCTGGGGGCTTCGGGTCAGCCGGGGCGGAAAGTTTGCTGGCTCTGGTCGTCCCTTGTCTCCCGTAGGCGCGCGCCACACACATCTCCCGTAAGGCCGGTATTACACTGTAAAAGATCTTTGACAAATATCTTTGTCAAAGATTTTATCCAAGATCTTTGACTAAACTACTTCACAGGAGCACATTACACTATCGTAAAATATTTCGTCATAGTTGCTCGGAATAAGACTCCAAAATAGTACGTAATATAATGTTGCTCGGGAATGCATTCATTGGAAAGAACGAAAAATGGAAACAATTTTGGGTAAAACCGTGAATAGCAAGAGGAAAATACGAAAACTGCTCGCACAAATGTACTCCACAAGCTACACTGCTGGGAAATAATAACCTAAATTGTTTAAGAACGTGTGAGCAAATATTTTAATTCACCCATATATTTATAAATACTTCATTATAATCGATGTTTCAGGAAGCCCTAAAGCTGTGTCAATGGGTAAATAATTCACTAATCCTACAGTGTAGGCCTAAGATTTCACGTATTATTCCAGACATGAGTGAACCAATATGTAAATCACTTTAGGAGGAATTACGAGGTTAGGTTAGAGTAATACAAGTAAAAACATTTATTTCACTTATGCATCTCTATATATCCTTTGATCCATATAATTTCATCCCTATCATCAACCTCAGTGAGCCACTTTGAATACAACTGACAGCAGTAGCTTTTTCTTTATACGCTTCTAACCCTACATTTTTGGAAATGTGCTTTGTATTAATATATATTCCGCACACTTCTCACTTTTAAACGATCACTGTGGCAGTAGCGACACAACAAATACACTTTTACGTTAATTTGTAGGTTAAAAGGCGTCAAAGCAACGAAAGACGCATGTATACAATGGCGAACTTTTATAAACGCTAGGCTCTCTCGCTAAATCTCTTATAAAAGATGACCCATTACACTGTCAAAGATTTGACCAAAGAGCTTTGATAAAAGATCTTTATCATAGATCTTTTACAGTGTAATACCCGCCTAAGAACAGGCGAAGAGATGACCGCACACTGCAGGCTATCATAGGTCCTTCATGAATTTTCTTTCCTGGGCAGTAGTCCGCGCTCCAAGGTATAGTTCTGTGCTGACAATAGCTAATCGTATATATATATATATATATATATATATATATATATATATATATATATATATATATATATATATATATATATATATATATATATACAGGGTGTTTCACTAAGTGTGTTTGCCTCTGTAACTTATAAAATAATAGGTGACGGGAAATTTTAATGCGGTAGGTCAACACAAAAAATGTTACACCTTCTGCAGAGCAAGAGACATAATACCCCACGACGAAGTTTTGCTCTATCACTGTTAGTTTGGGAGCTACAACCTTTCAAAGTTTCAGTGGCAGATACCACACGCTCTACATAATGCAATGCGGCTTCTAAATGTGGTGCAGCAGAGTTGTAACGTCGCCGGTGTCACGGAGCGAGAAGCTTCCTCGATGCGCTGTTAGACTGCCGACTGTCACCGCACACGGCCGTATACCCGACAGTTGGAGCCACACAAACAACCGGGGCTCAATATACCACAGTTACTGACATCGGATGACGATGGCATACACGAACAACGAGTACGTTGACATGTTGCTTATGCTTGGCTGCTTCAGTGGCATCGTGTCGGTACTCGCCGAGCATCAGCAACATTGAAACGTGAGAAAAATGTCTTCATAAAGGATCAATTAGGCCAGTTGCTGCTGAGGAAGACTTCCTTGCCTTCCATGCAACGAAAGATGCTGTTCCATCAAATCAAAGGACTGCACTAAGTGAACAATGTTACAAATGTATGTGAAGCGGTAAAGCACGAATTTAGAACTGCCTTGCAGAAAAATGCCTCTTTAAACTTACTTCATGTCGTGATATTTGCTTCAAAAATTTACAGGTTACCTTTGCTAAGTGTCTTATCGGAAACCATTGCTTTATGCACTGATGAAAACATATGAAGCATCCTAACATGAGACTTAGTTATAATTATACCCTTAATACTTTCAATACTAAACGTCTTAATTTTCACAAAACTGTATTTCAAATTATCATACTTCTAAATTGCATGCATTCTTCTGAATAATATACTTGAGTGACAAGTAATTATCCTATTTACCTAATAATAGTTGCCAACCTTAATGAAAGATGCATGTGACAACAATAAAATGTTTACCCTATTAGTAAAGCACCGTATTTTTACGCTTTTTCAAGTATGTTAACAAAGAACATGGTGGTGTCGCTGCCTATAATATGAATGGAAATATTTGAAGTCAAATCTATTTTACTGATACAATATTTTCGAAACATCTCACAAAATATGGCTGCATTTCAACTGCTAATTTGTGTCCCGCATTTTGAATTTGCAAATCATTGTATTTTGAGTAACATGCATTATTGGGCAACTGAAAATCCATGTTGGCACACTAGAAACCGTGGTCGGTGAATGTATGGTGTTCGATTCTGGAGGACAAAATTATAGGTCCCTGTTTCATCGCAGAGGAAGTACATCACACTCCTGCAGGAAACATTAGGTATGTTATTGGAAGAAATATCTTTAGAAACAAAAATGTTCAAATGTTTGTTAAGCTTAAGGAACTGCGAGGTCATCAGTCCCTACATCAGTCCCTAAACTTACAAACTACTAATGAACTACCTTATACTAAAGACGGCATAAATATCCATGCCCGTAGGGGGATTAGAACCTCCGACGGGGAGCGGCCTAGCGCATCCTAGCATAGCGCCTCAATGCGCTCCGCCACTCCGCCGCGGCCTTTAGAAACAAGGAACAAAATGTGGTATGTTTTTAGAACTTGGGTGGCACATTCAACTAAAAGTCACAGTTTGTACTGTTCTTGTTGTAGTCTCTGTACCACGGGCACGCGTTTGAACAACGCATGTAAATTTATTAAAAGTTTTCAAGCATGGACGTATTTTTAAACCTTAAAACCTTAGGGACATGTCTAACTGTAAACAGAAATAAATTACCTAGACAGCACCTCAAACGGACGAATGGTCTTATCGGAATTAGGAAATAAATAAATGATTTTGTGAGGATAGGAATTGGTGAGGATGACAGAAGTCCGGGTTGGGTACCAAAACACATACCTAGACCACTGCGTAAACGTCAGTCTGAAGCAGAACAATATTCGACGTATAGGTAACAAAGTAGGAAATTAATACAGTTCTGTGTGAGCTCGAAATTGATCACGTAAATATCGCCACGTCATTCAATAACTTAATATTTAAATAGCTCAGGAGTGTCATTTTTGTATCATTAGTGCGTGTCTTTCTAAAGTGGATTGGGACTCACAAACAGCAAGTTTACATTCCAAAGATAAGCTTAATTTAGCTCAGTATATGATAATTTATCATTAAAACCTAGAGTAAACCAATTTTGCGTTTGGTGTTTGATGTCACGTCCACAGTTGCCGTCATTAGAGATTTATATTTCGCTCGGAGTGTTGGTTACGGTAGTGGTGTGTGTGTGTGGGGGGGGGGGGAGGTAGGAAATATCATGACCTCTTTAAGGAACCCTCACAACATTTGCTTAAACAAGGAAAACCAAATACAGTAGACTATGGACGGCCAGATGATTGGGCTCTGGTTAGCCATTGCGCTAACGTCGCTTGGTACGATAAACAAATGCACAGTAGATAGAACAAAATAAGACTTCAGACTTTAAAATATTTTAGTACATAAAGAAGATCAGGTTCTTTTACAGCACCAGACAGCAGTCATTGTCAATAGATATATTTTCACTTATTAACCATTCCATCCCCACATTATGAATTCAGCTTTGAAAAAATTAAAATGGTGTTGTCTGTATAATAAACAGTGCGTTAAAAATCAAAATGTGTTTTAAAATTTTTGATCGAACTACTGTTACTATTTTTTTTCTTTTTTTTTTTAATGTTGTGTACCTCATGTGCAACACAGACGTTCGTATCGAGGTATTTTATTACTTGGGACGTTATTTTGTTGATAGATAACATTGCCAGATCAATAATGCTAGCATAATCTCCGCCACAGCACCAAAGACAAGACAATTCACTTCTGAAATAACATTAACCACACTCACAGCCACATCCAGACGGCAATGTAACACAACCTTCAAGACCAGGGCCGGATCTAGGACGTTTGCCAAGGGGGGCAAGCTTACATTTGCCGCCCTTTCTTTCACCCCCCTCCCCTGTAAGAATCGCCTTTTTGACGCTAATTGGGTTACATATTTCTAAATAAATGTCACAATCTCACAACATGAACTTATTTTATTGACTGAATTAAGATCAAAGGAAAACAGAATAATTTGAATACATACAAATATATTACAAGATTACTCATGGTACAAAAATCAATTCAAAATTTCGCTTTTCGAGCTTTTTTTGCTGCAAAACTGTTTTTGATATCATAGTTTAGAGAAGCAGCTTTTTGTGCTCTATGAATATTATACTCAGATTTGTTAAGCAGTCGTGCTCCACAAGTGTATTTAATTAGTTTCAGCTTTCTTTCTCCAGACTAAACAAAAACTAGAATGGTAAGATATATTTTAACGCTGTAGTACGATTGGGATACCCCTCTACCAATTTATTTTTATAAATTAAACTTAATGTTGATATTGCAGTGGACTCTTGCAAGGCTCTGTCTACTGCCAGCGCATCTTGTCTGAAACTTTCAACTTAAAGTTCTTCCTCGCTAAGATCTTCTGCCAGTTACGCTGCTTTGGCCTTCAAGTCCTCCACTTCCATTTCTCGAATTTGCGCACCACACAGAAAACTAATTTTTGCGCCAATTTTCTCAAGTGCGGTAAACCTGGTACAAAGCTCTGTCAATTATTCCTTATTTTTTTCTGTGAATGTTCATCGGACATTTTCTTCTTTTTTCGGAGAATACTGTTGATACCTCATTATCTTCTGCTAGCACTTCGGCCTCAGAAATAGCTTCAGAGGTACAAGAATCCCGGGAAGTTTTGAGAAAGCCCAAAAGTCATAGAATGTTTCGAATAGCTTTATCAATTGTAAAGTATTAACTTCGCAGAAACTGATTAACATGAGCAATTTATTTTAATATTGCATACCAGAAACAAGTTAAAGTAATGAATTTGAGTTTTCTCATATTTTTTAAAATAGACATTGTCTCTGATTTTGTTTCTGGTGTTGACAATTTATAAGTTTCAGTTTCTTCCAGGGCCCTCAAAACTTTATGAAAATGCTCGTAAACAGCTTCAATAGCATCTACTCTTGCAGATCACCTAGTCTTGTTGAATGTCTGCTGAATTTGCTCCTACTAAATTTAAAGAGTGAGCAGCACATGGTACGAAATAGATCAGTTCATTCTTCTGAAGTATTCTTGACTTGACCCCTTTGTACTTTTCAGCACTGTTTGCCCCATTGTCATGAGACTGCCCCCTACAGTATTTAACGTTCAACCCATCTTCCCCCAATTTTTGCAGTATCTCTTGACTAAGGCCTTCTCCTATTTTGTCTGTAACTGTAAAAGAGTCAGAAAAACTTTCCACAACCTCTGAGTCATTCGACTTGACATATCGAATACTTGTGTCATCTACGCATTGTGGCTGATATCTGGAGTGCAATCAAACATCAGTGAAAAGTATTCAGCAGCTAAAATATCTTTATTATATCTTGTTTTATTTTGTCAGCAATCAAATCACGGAACTCATCTTGTATATTTTTGTAAAAACAGCTAATCTGGCCTTTCTTGTAGCGTTCAATACGCAGATGAAGGGGGACACTATAGTATGATATGAAATCAATTGTGTTTAGAAATTGGCCGCTATGTGAATCACCAAAATCGCCATCTTCTTTTGTTACTCTAAAAGGACTTCCTTGCTTAGCTAGAAAAAGGACAGCATCAGTAATGCAGTGAGATTCCTCCTGTTTTATCTGGTATTGCTGCACAGTGTGCGATACATATCATACTTCGATAGAGTCGAAAGAAGGGCAGCTTGTTTCATATTGTCGTGATGGGAATCATTAGAACAAAGGCGTTTATCGCTGCGACGTGGGCTACTTACGAAACTACAATCGTCAACATTCTCCTCCGAATCCGAAAATATATTGTTGCCTCCCACTTACATAAGTAGAAAGATCATCTGAATAAATACGTGAAATCAGAGCTTGAACAGAGAGATTCAGATGTTCTTTCATCCCGTGCGCTATTCGAGAATGGAATGGGAGATAAATAATATAAAAGTGGTCCGATGAACCCTCTGTCAGGCAGTTATATGTGATTTACAGAGTATCCTGTGTAGATGTCTATCAATTCCACCGCTTCCGAGAGAGGACTCTAGATCCTTAATGCTTTTGACTTTCAATAAGAAGTGTGCGCAACTGAAATATTCTTATATATAAGGACTGGAACGTTATTCAAATTCATCTGTTCTACAAATATTACCTTGATATGAAATATGAATATTCATTTAGCTGAAAAAAGAAATCTATGCAAATCAATAAACATTGTGCATTTACTTATGCAATAATGCAAACATCTCCCTCATTCTGGCTAATATCTAATAGATTTTTAAAGTTTGATTAGCTGAAGTACCTGTGACAGGGCAACACTGAAGTCAGCAACCAGGAATTTTAGTTTTATTAAATGATTTCAGTATTTCTTGCAGTCATTTTACTTTTAATAATTCTGTGTCAGTTAATTTTACTAAATTATACCAGAAAGATACATTCTGTGGAAAAAAAAAAGTCGGTCAAAATTGGCGCCCTCTAAACTCTGCCGCCCGGGGCAACTGCCCCCTTTGTCCCCCCCCCCCCCCCCCCTAAGATCCGGCCCTGTCCAAGACGGCTAAATTGATGCTTCAGAAGTGGCTACACGCCGTACCATGCGACAAAATGTCGTACTAGAAGCATGTCGTTCACCAACAACCACGCGACTTTAAAGACTGATACACAAAATACGGTATAAACAGATTTTAATACGTTGTTGTCAAAGAGCGATACATGTATATATTAAGTGGCATTATGTTTACACATTTGGAGTTAGTTTAATTTTAACTGTTCATTTGTAAACAGTACTGAGGCGTGGTATTAGTGGCGCTTTGGGTTCAGATGCGTTAGAAATCTCATACCTTCACTTTTAAAAATAATCTGATTCCCATCCCACTTTATGTAGGCTTTGCACTGGGTAAATGGCAAAACTACTTTTATTGTCATTTAGCCGTGTTCAAAATCAGCTTATCAGTTTCGTAAAAGTATTTAATCTATTTTTTAATTCTATTTACATTTTTTATATTTTTAATAAATAATCTGATACATTATTATCTATCAACAAAATACATTTCTTATCAGTTATAAAGTTTATTGCAAAATTAGTCTCAAAACGCCTTTAAGGACATTTTCTCCCTCCTCCGCCTTGTGCCCTCCCCACCAGAAAAAAATCTGTATCCGCCACTGTTCTGTCTTATCGTGGAGATGAATGGATATGGCTATAAGAGAATAAGTAAGGAGCACGTTCCCAGTAAGTTATACCAAATCGCCGGTCTGAGTTCGAAATTCTCCCAGTAGTACATAAATTGTTTCTTTTTTCGTAGTTCGGTTCAGTATATTTTAAGCTTAACACTTCCACGCAATATTTACACTGAGCCCAATCTGTATATAAGTAAGATTCACTTTTTTTGCGAACCGTGTTGTCTGTGGTGTTTACACTGCTACTGTCTCGACTATTTGTATAAATAGCCAGTTCCTTTATATTTCTATATTGACGAAATACATGCATGCTGCGACATTGTTATTTATAGGAGTTGGATGCGTCAAAACGAGCCAATAGTTTATAATGAAGGAAGTCAGAGACGTTGTAGTTGCTTATTGTAAGCACTGAATTCAATGTAATGAGGAATTACAAATTTTGTGCCTAGACCGAGGATCGAACCTAAGTCTTCTGCTTACTAGTCAGATATTCTATTCACTTACTATTGTTGAGGTTGATCGGTTCGTTTGCGGACGTGTGATCGTGTTTGTTTTTCGTCGTTCAATGAGTTATTGGATGAGCATTTCATTATTTTTCTGTTGGTTGTCGCAGTTTAGCATCTCGAACACTCAAAAAAAGTCGAATGGCTTCTATCGTCTTCGATACAGCGTGTTTACGTCACACTGACATCACACAGGGTCCTGAGGGCTTGAACGCAGCATTGCCAACCCTACTATTTTTCAGGAGATCTCCTAATTTTTAACCTACCTACTGATATAGTGACTTTTAATGGAAAAAATGAGCAAATCTCCCGATTTTTCAACTTTAGCGACAGTTGTTTAATCT
The DNA here is from genome assembly GCA_026315105.1 of Locusta migratoria. NCBI lineage: Eukaryota > Metazoa > Arthropoda > Insecta > Orthoptera > Acrididae > Locusta > Locusta migratoria. Next base: position 384,432,515 of record CM048750.1, on the reverse strand, counting down.
GAAAACATTATTAAGAAAAGTAATTCTGTAAAGTTTGACGAGGCGCTGGATAGAAGTGCATATGAATACATTTGTGCTCCAACAAAGACCTTATGAAATAAATTATCTTTTTCGCGTGTTTTCATTACGCGCGATTAAACCAAAGAGCTTGCTTTCATATAGTCCATCTCCTATCGACTGCATTTTTGCTCTCGCAACAATATCGTGTTTTAAATAATTGTCTTCCCTGCTTTATTTTCTTATGTCGGGTCAAAATGTTCAATCAGTGTTGTCTCATTCTTGAGTTGTGATATGAATGATTCAGTAGTGACCAGTGTGGACCGAGAAAGTATTGTTTTACACTGAATTGTGATGTGACAATCGTTAATTAAAGCAAACAAGTGGTTTGTGGTTATTCTGCAAGTAGGCTACAATACTTTCAGTAACCGTTGAAGTTTTCACTAAACGTTAATTTTTTCGAGACGTTTGCAATGTATTGACAAAATGTGTGACAGTGTGCAAACAAAGTGAAGTATTCCCAAAGTTACAAGCCAGAATGGTAGCGAGATTCAAAATTACACGGCTGGCTAACTCGAAGCAAAGAGGGTGATTGCTATGCACAGGGCTATACGCATGTGTATTTGTAAAACATGTACAGCTGCACAGGGCGGCAAAATTTTGCCATCGAACAAATATTTTTAAATATTATTTTAATTGAATCATCATTATTCAGAATTTAGATTACAGCAGTAAACATTAAAATTCAGGTTGTGTTGATAGCAGTGGCGTATCCAGCCCAAAGAGCTGTTAAATATCATGAGTTTGTATCATCCCAGATGTCAGAGGGGAGGGCGTAAAATAAATTACTGCAAAGTGCACAGGTGCGTCGCATACCCTAAATACGGCCTAGGTTATGCGTAATGTAAAGTGTGTGATTTGTACATAAACGTAGGAACATCAGGGAAAACCACTTTAGATAATCATGCAGACAAAAACAATGAAAAATCTACGAAAATCGTTGGTCAGAAATCCATATTGTCAATGATAGCACAATACACCACGGTAGACACACAATTAAAGGAGGCTGAAATTCGTCTTTCAGCTTTCATTGCTGAAGACAATATTGCATTTAAAACAATGGAGAATTTGCTTGCTCTCATCAAGTCTGTTTGCCCAGATTCCGAAATAGCTAAGAGGATCTCTTGTGGACGAACAAAAACCAGCTGTTTTTAACCATGTTGCAGAGCTGGAGAGCAAAGACATTCTATCAAGCGAGCACAGTGATAGTGCCAGACTACAAATCCAAATGTTGCAGGTTCGGTCCCCATCAGGTCCAAGGATTTTTATCTGTCACTTTCCACTTCTGTCACCTCTAGCAGTGTTGCCGATGTGAAAAATATCGAGTAGCACCGTGGATCGGAACACGTTAAACTGTAGGTCCCCCTATAACACTCTGGGTAAGTCAGTTCGAAGGTCGGAGGAAGGCAACGCTCGGCAAATCACCTCCAAATGAGACCATTCCTGGTAAAGCACTGTGGTGTTCAAACCAATTATCGGATTGTTGACTGTTTTACGGTACCTCATTTTTTCTCTATTAAGCAGAGGCGACAGGTATAAGCTCCATAAAACACTTGTGCCTAGTTGTCAAAGTGGCCTCAAATGAACGCAAAATTACTTATGCATTTTTTTTTTTTTTTTTTTTTTTTTTTTTTTTTTTTTTTTTTTTTTTTTTTTGATTTGATTCCACTGGGTGATTCTAAGCCATTACTTTGTACAAAAATGTGGATGAGTGTTTCAAATGCAAAGGTATTTCCTGTAAAACTGGGGCCAATGTCATGATGGGTGTTCGACAGTGTTTGGCCACTCTAATGAAAGAGGACATTCCTTACCTATTTGTAATGAGGTGTAAATGTTGTTTTTATTATAGTCGACATGATCGATTGGAGAGTGTCCGTAACTGCACTATATTATTTTATATGTGTTTATTTCCGTCAACAGTTGCAATATAATTGTTTAATAACATGTTTCGATCACTTGGATTATATTCAGATCTTATAGTTGCGTCCACAACTCGTCTGGCTGAATACTAATTGGTACTTGGTAATTGGAGTACCAGTTTGTACTCAGCCAGACGAGTTGTGGACGCAACTAGAAGATCTGAAGATGATCCAAGTGACCGAAACATGTTATTAAACAATTATATTGCAACTGTTGACGGAAATAAACACATTTAAAATAGTATATGTTGTTCTTTTAGCTTGTGTTCATCATATGCTTGTGCCAAACTTCCTCGCGCTCCCAAAGATACGGTGCGAGATATCTACAATTACTTCCATGCTACTGCTAAACTCGTAGAAGAGTTAAAGGAATTTCAAGCTTTTGTGGAAGTGAAGCCACATAAGATCCTACATATCTGTCAGGCCAGGAGAAAGATATCAAAATGCAAGGCCCACAAATATAAAGAATTGAAGATCTATTATGCATTGTCCAACTTAGTAAAATCTGAACAGCTCCAACATATTTATACAGAGTGGCATTTGTTACACAACAATGACATTCCATTTGATGGTAGCACACACAGTTTCTGAAATAAGGTTAGGAATATGCAATATGCTGACTCGAAGCCAGTATTTCCCCTTTTAAAATACAGTTTGTCTGGAACACCAAACTCTTCCTCATTCTAGTGCTGCAGTGGAATGTGTTTTCAGCAATTACAGAAGACCAAATCAGGAAACAAACTGGCAACAAATAATTATGTGGACTATTACATACCATTTACTTTTATCGAATACCTAGCAGTTATTCATTTCCAGTAACTAGTACCATGATAAAGTGAGCGAAGCTTGAAATGTATGACAGTGAGGAAAAGAAGGAAGAGAATTAATTCTAACAGTCCCATTTATCACACGTGGAAGGACAATAGGCTTATAGGTAAGTCAGATTTAGGGTGACCCAGCCAGTAGTTGATCACCACCCGGTAGTTGATCAGTATTACTTTAATCTTTAAATTTTAAGAGTTGGTAGCACTGAAACTTTTAAAAATGTAGCAGAATGTAAAGAACGATTGTTGTTAATCTGCTTCACCCATTTTTAAAACATTTGGAGGGAACTGACAGATGTGAGAAAATCTTTCCTTTTGTGTTGTGCAGAGAAGTGGAGAATCAGAGCATCCAGACTAGTTGTAAAGTAGGTTGCAGTGATACAAATATTTATTGACACAAGTACTAAATACTGAAATATCATGAAATATTTTAATAGATAACTCATTGTGAATGCTTGATGATATTATTTATCATCAAGGAAGTGTAAATTATTGGTTCATTGATTTATAAGGGGGAGGATATCAATTACTGGAATGCGTAAAAGCATGTTTTCCAGTGGTTGATCATGATGATCAATTACTGGTACTTTGTGAATACATTCCAGAAAGAGTTGATTTTAAGCATGGACTAAGTAGGGATTTCTTTCTTCAGACCCATACTGATGGAAAAGTTAAAATTATATGGATCCCAGTAGTTGATCGGTGGTGATCATTCACTAGTTTTCGTCTCCCCGTAGTCCACATTTTGCTAATCATATTACCTGGCCTACTCAATCCCCATAAAAGCTGGAAGGAAACGAGAGTGCATATCATATGCTAAAACATCCAAACAGTGGGTAGACTGGAACAAATCAAAAGACCTAAAAGCCAATGCAGTAACAGCCAAATGAGCTAGAATAGAAAAACATAAAATGGTTAACCAGAGGAATGGGGGAGAGAGAGGGGGGGGGGGGGGGGGAGGGAAAAAAGTAATGGAACTGTTTCCAGAGGCTGAGGAGGAGAAACCACTAAAAAGAAACCTGTAAGGAAAGACAATCCAGAGTCCGAATACAGCAGTGATGAATGGAGTCCTATTAAAGAAACATCAGAAAATGACATGACACTAATGAAAACTTTGCTACAACTGAGAAGATACTTGATGGAAGGGCTACATTTAAAGAAAAAGATTTTGCTTTGGTCTTCTTTCCAGGCCAGAAAAAGAATAATAAGTATAAATTTGCATGTATTGTTCAAAGAGTAGCATAATTATAAAAGATGAGATTGAGCTAATGGGTTTGAAAAGCTGTGACAAGACACTGTTTAAAACTGATGATGATGTAAGCACTGTTCAGTCTTCACAAATTCTAACAATACTTCCAGAACCCTCAATTATCTCTACAGGAGGCAGGCTGCATTACAAGTTTCAATGTCGTGTTGATATTGAAAAAGTGAAATGAAACTGAGCAGTGTGTGAAATTCATTGTTATGTTTACTTTATTATATGGTTTTATTTTATTGAAAAAATTGTTTAATATGTTAATGATTTATGTAAGTGCTTTAAAATTAATTTCCAGATGTCACTACCAATTTAATTTCACATTACTTTATTTATTACTTAATGATCAACTACTGGACTATGGGTGATCATTTTGTGGAACTGTCTGATCAACTACTGGTAATTTTTGTCCTTAGTAACTGAAATTCAGAAAATGTAGAGAATAATCATTTTAATGTTAATTGTAGGTATGTCAAACTTCACAGGAAACCTTTTTCTGTTATATGTGTAATTATCAACTGAGGTCCTCAAGTAGATGTTCTATAAATAATATAAACATAAAAACAACTTTTTAATCGATCAACTACTGGTCGTGTCACCCTATTTGTTTCCAACCCATTTGTTTTACTACTGAAGTGTGTTGTATATTGTTTTACGTCTTTTGCTTTCCAATAGTTAACTTTACAACATAAAACGTCTGTGCAATTTATAATTATGTTTTGTTCAAAATTATCTTCTTTGTGAACTAAATATCATGTTTGAATAACTGTCTTATTTTGTTAGGGACACAATAATTGCATTGGGAGGGAAAAAAGAATTTAAGGCTATCATCTGGGCTCAGTAAAAAATAAGTATCACAACCAAAATTCAAAAGTTAAAACAGTAAAATTGTGCTCTGTCCACAAAATCAAGCATTTTTTTGTTTTATTACTTTTAAACAAATCTGCTGATTTCTCCTGATTTTCTTGTATTCTTCCCCCTGCTAGTTAGGTTGTCAAGGTTGGAAACACTTGTGTAGAGCTGTTAGCAGTAGGTGCACTAGCTTACCTCCTGCATTTGCGTGCTCTCCTGGCCTACAATCGCTCCCTTCGGCACCACAGGCAGACAAATTTGGAGGAGGGAGCACGTATTTGCCTATATTTAATATACATGTATGTCCGAATAATAGGGCCTATATGTGAAAGTTACTAGGCAAGATAAATAAATGTTAACTTTTAATAAGAGAGTGTAAGTTGAAATTAATTCAACCCCAAGGTATCAACTTGTTTCGCAAAGTGAAGATGTGCATACCGCTACAATTTCCTATGCAATGAAGCTTTAGCTTTGTACAACTTTAAATATAATTGCAGACTACTTATGTATACACTATGACAATGCCATAACAACATTGCTTTCTAGATGACTTTTTAAAATTATTTCTTTTCATAAAAATACCTTGTAACAATGTTGTGCAATAATCCATTTTTGTTCACAAATTTTATCACTAACATTCCCCGATGTCTCTTGTAATCCACTTAACCATTTAACACAGTCTGCTTATCTTGAAGTTTTGTTGTTGTCATAAATTGTCTAGTCCAAATTTTGTAAACAAAATCCGGCACTGTTCTAGTCGTAATTTGCTATAGGACTACATATAATTTATATATTTCCTGTTTGTGGTGAAATCATTTATGCTTAACAGATAATGGTATTAACTAACTATTGTAACAGATTTGTTCTAGATTATTCTAGAGCATACGGTTATGTATAAATTTGCAGACATTAGATGTATGTTTTAGTCCAGATTGAGTCATGTTTTAGTCTGTCACATCTTGACATTACAACCGTCATGTATTCATCCTACGATGCAATAAAAAGTTTATTCAACTTGAAATAACAAACTGTTGTTCCATTAACACATAAGAACCCATGTGAAGTAATACTATAATTAAATAACAATGGGAGGTGATTAAATGCTGTAGGATAATAACGGCAGGCAAGCTGACAGCGTCAACGAAAAACAATGGGAGATGTATTGTATGGTGATGTAACCAAAATACATTATAAAGTGCTGGGAAGATATATGAAACATCTTTGTCATTTCAAAATTTACACAATTCGGGTCAAGTGGGGTAATGATGATACAAATATTTAATCTTTTGCTATAGATTTTTACACAATGAATTATATTTTCTGAAAAATGCACTATACACAGAAGACAATACCTTTTCAATGTCAACATCATTTTCAGTGTGCATTTAAGGGGAAAAGCATGAAAAATTGAAATAAGTGTCTCATAGTTACCCGGCATATGGGGCAATGACGAGACAGCTATGGGGTAATTATAAGACAGGTCTATATCTCTGGTAGTTTGAGGAGAAGGATGGGAAGGTAACCATGAGACAGATCAGGGTCTGTTCTGTAAGGTTACATCTACCAGGAAAAACAATTCCCAATGTGATGGTTCTTTAACACAACAATTTGGACTTCATTACACAACCTTAATTGAATCAAATCTTTTCTTAGTAAAATAAATGTAAATGTGCATTTATGATGTTGAACTACACAAAAAAATTTGATACCCTCCTGAGTTACAGCATATACAAACAATATAAAATGGAAAAAGTTTATTTATTTCCCGTAAATCGGGATTGTACACTTGACATGGGATATGTCAATACAGTGGCATAGCTTACAGTACACTTGTGTTGATTATAATGCAAGTAATATCATTACTGGTACAATAAAACTTATTTTGTCAGACAATTAAAGTTAATTACAGAGGTCAAGCAATGTAAATCAGTACCATACAACATATTTCTAAAGCTAATTACAGAGGTGGAGCATAATACATGATGTTATTTAATCTAATTGACCTAATTACAATTTGTTCTACTTTGATCCAATAGGTACATCAAGCTGTGGTTTTACAGGATACTGCATTTATGTATTTCTGAAGGATGATTGCAGTCTATCTATCAATTTGGTAGGGATGGCTGCAGTTTATCTTAAGACATCTTTGATTCCATATATTCCTGAACTGAATAGAAGCAGTGTTTCATTAGGAGAGATTTCACTGATCGTTTAAATTTTCTTATTTCCTCAATTTCTTTTGTTGGTTTTTAAAGGTGATTAAATAATTTCACTCCCATATATATAACACAATTACTATATAATTTTGTTGAGTGGGAGGGTAATCATAAAAAGGTTTTGGATCTAGTATGGTATTGGTGGTAGTCCATATTTGTTTCCAGATTATTGATAGTTTTTTTTTTTTTTTTTTTTTTTTTTTTTTTTTTTTTTTTTTTTTTTTTTTTTTTTTTTTTTTTTTTTGTAAAACATAGGATTTCCAATATGTAGTGACATGGAAGGGGCAAGATATTTAGTTTCCTGAATAATGGTTCGCGTGTATCCCTTTGCTTTTTAAACATGATTATTCTTACTACACTTTTTTGTAACTTAAATAGCTTTACTGCCTCAGAGCTGTGGCCCCAAAACATTATACCATAACAAAGAACTGAGAGGAAGAGGGCATGATACATTGTTATTTGTGTACTTAGGTTAGTGATATTCTTATTGACCTAATCATGAAACATATTCGATTAATGATGAAAATTCTCCTCAGAGATAATAAATATTGTTGAAATGAGATAGAATGGCTGGCCAGTACTTACCATTGTGCTGTACCGCCGATAGTAACACAAAATGAAAAAACAGAAAAAAAGGGACAAAGGGACAAGCTTTCGGAACAGAGTTCCTTCGTCAGGTGGGAGAGAAGGGAAGAATAAAGGATGGGAATAGAAGGGAAAGGTGGTTCACGACCTAGGTCATGAAGGTGGTGTTTCGGAAGAAAACACCACCTTCATGACCTAGGTCGTGAACCACCTTTCCCTTCTATTCCCATCCTTTATTCTTCCCTTCTCTCCCACCTGACGAAGGAACTCTGTTCCGAAAGCTTGTCCCTTTGTCCCTTTTTTTCTGTTTTTTCATTTTGTGTTACTATCGGCGGTACAGCACAATGGTAAGTACTGGCCAGCCATTCTATCTCATTTCAACAATATTAATCATGAAACATACTTTACTAAGTTTAGTGATTGTTAAATTAATGTGTTTTTTCCACAATAGATTTTCATTTATGGAGATCCCTAAGAATTTGACTCCATTTTCTAAATTGATGACATTGTCTTCCAGTGTTATGTTGGGTACTACTGGGTTAGTGTTTTGGGCTGTGTGGAAAGTTATACCAATTGTGTTCTTGACTTTAAGTAGTAGCCTATTTCCCTGTAGCCATGTGCTTAATTTATCTGTGGTATTTTTTAAAGTAAACTGGAGGGCTTCTTTGGCAGCAGATACAAGAATGGAGGTGTCATCGGCAAACAAAATGGTTTTAGTGTCAGGTAGGTTTTCAGGAAGGTCATTTATATATAGTAGGAACAGCAGTGGGCCTACGACGGAGCCTTGGGGTACGCCTTGCTTAATGATTTGTGTGGATGATTGTATGGTGCTAACTGCTTCGGAAGACTTCAAATCATTTATTTCAATATACTGCCGTCAATCTGTCAGATAGCTACTGAACCAGTCATAGGCAGTTCCTCTTATCCCATAGGAGTGGATCTTTTGCATCAATATGCTATGGTTTACCATATCGAAAGCCTTTGTTAGATCTAAGAATATTCCTATGGCTGGAATTTTCTTGTCGACAAGCTCCAGTGTATGGTCTAAGAACTCTTGTATTGCATCAGAATTTGATTTAGCTCTTTGGAAGCCAAATTGGGCAGATGACAAGGTATTATTTTTATTTAGAAAGGACATGAGTCTGGTGGCCATTGTGTATTCAAAGACTTTACTAAAGACAGAGAGCAGTGCTATTGGTCTATAATTACTGGGGTCTTCCTTGCTACCTTTTTGTGTATAGGTATAATTTTGACGATTTTGAGTTTGCTGGGGAATGTACCATTCATGAATGAGACGTTTATTATATGGGCTAAGGGTTTACTGATAAAGTTGCTGCGGTTGTGCAGAAGAAAGCATGGGATTTGGTCTGGTCCGGCAGATGATTTTCTTTTAATTTTGTTGTGAATTGTTTTTACTATTTCATTTTGAGAAGTAGGCATTAAAAATAGTGTATTTGAGCATAAGTTAGGTTTTAGTTTTAAGTAGGAGTTACTTGTAAGGTGGTTGGTCAGATTTTCAACTGTTTTTGTGAAGTAGGTGTTGAATTCCGCAGCATCTTCTTTTTTATTGATTGTTTTTCCATTTACCTGTAGGTTAATGTCACTTTGTGGTTGTGGTCCTCTATTTGTGTTCATATTAATAAGTTGCCAAGTGGATTTACTTTTATTTGATGATGCTTTGAGGTAGTTATCATTCTGTAGTTTTTTTTTTTTTTTTTGCTGCATTTACTACCTTTCTAAATATCTTTTTATATGCGTTAAAGAATTTCATGAATTCTTCACTGTTACCTAGTTCAGTTTTGCTAATGTTATAAAGTTCTGTTTTTCTTTGGGACGATTTGATGATTCCAGGGGTGATCCAGTTGGAGGGTTTCTTAAGTCTATTGATACTTCTAATTTGTAACGGGAAGTGAAAATTGAAGTAGTAGCAGAAGGTGTCCAAAAAAGCTTCGTATTTGCTGTCTAGTCGGAGCCTATATACGTTTTGCCAGTTCTCATTTTGTATATCGTGGAGGAAAGTGTGCATGTGGTTTTTATTGAAGTTTCTGCTCTGTATAACAGTTTTATTGCATTTGGAATTGTTTGCATGCAAGTTGACCCACACAATTATTGCATTGTGGTCTGAGAATCCTAGTTTGACAGAAGATACAGTGCAATTTATGTTGCTGGCTACTTGGTCCAGATTTTTAGATTAGGCCTAATGGATTCTGTGTTAGGTTGTGTTGTACTCTGTTGAGGATTTTTTGATATCTTAGTTGGAATATGATGTTGGGATCATATGAATCTATACAGATGGACACAGCATTATTGGGAAATATTAGGTTTTTATCTTTCTCAAAGGTAGATAGAAAAAATCCTCCGCCTTGGGTGTATTCCGCCTATGTCTTACAGGTAGAACTGTCGTTTGTTGTAGACTTGCTTCTGGTGCAGTGGCTTTTGCGTCCTGGTGAAGATCGAGTGGTGAAACTATCATTGGCGGTTCTTCAGGTGCTGTGGCTTCTGCTTCTTGGAGACGATCGAGTGGCGAAGTTGTTTTTGAAGCTTGCAAAATTTGTGAGTCATTCACTTCCCTCTTCTTTGGCTCAAACCATCTCGTAATTTGTGACTGTTTTAGGACCTGATTGTTATTTACTTGTCTTCTGGGTTTAAGCCACATCGTAATTTACAACTGATGTGAGGGTTTTTTGTTTGCTGTCTGTTGAAAACGCTTTGAAATATGCGTTCCATTGCCAGTTGTACCATTTACGCTGTTGTCACATAAAATATGAGTATAAATTTTTTTTGGCAAGTCTTTCCTGCCCTGTTGGGTTTAAATGAAGACCGTGAGCTGTGAAGAACCTTCGCTCCAGACTGTTTATGTCAATAACATGGGCATTCCCACAGCTCATACGCATCAAAAGGCTTTGTAAATGGGTACTTCAGCCTGTCACTGGCTGATACAAGTACTCTGCCTAGAATATCCTTCATATTCACAACTGACTCATAATTTTCTTTCATTTTAAAAGTATCCTTTTGTGCATAAACACTTTTCATTACCATCACTTCTACTTCTTGTCAAAAATATTTTGAATCACACACAAGTAGCATATTGATAATTTTCAGATTGAAGCATACCAGAAAATAATTACCACAGCTATATGACAGCAAGTTTTCCATTTGGATAAAGTTGTCTTCTTGTTCTCCAATAATGTTGACATCTATGCTATCTTCACTCTCTATCCACTGTTCTTCCTCCTCCTCGTCATCGTAATCTTCAGTCACTCTAGATTTCTTTGGCTTCTTTCTTTCTTCACTACTGACATTTTCTTTCTATGCTTAAGAGCATTTACCTTCTCAATGTGATCTTTATATTCTTCAGAGGTAATCACTCTGGTATGGACATCGATTTTTCTTCTTTTTTGCATTGGTCACACTTGTATGTTTGATTTTCTGTAGCAGCAGAGACTCCTACAGCAGGATCTACTTTTGAAGTTGATGGCATTTCAGGAGTGGTAACTTGAATACTTATTTCTTCGGCTTCCTGTGGCATATTTGTATCAAATGTGTTCACTGTGGTGGCTCATTCCCTCAGTCACTCTCTCATAATTCCCCCACTTGCTGTCTCATATTTACCCCAAAAGTTTCAACAGCTATTTCTCTACCTTAAAATACCACAAGGTATTTTTATTGCAGCATTTCAATCAGTGAATATCCCTGCTTTAAATTATAGCTTTGCCATTATTCTCAAGGATACATTTGTGGAGTAACATTAAAAATTTCGAAGAGAGAAAAAAAGATGTTTTTGAGGCAAAAACAGCAGAGGTGTAGGGAGAAAAATTTTCTTTCCTTGTATTTGTACCAGATTCATTCAATGGTAATTGCTATGTGAAGTAGACATATGCAAACATATTTATTAATTATGAAATATAATTTTGTGCAAATATGACCCTGTAATTTTGTGCTGTCTCAGAATTACCCCATTTTTTTTTTTGCTGTCTCATTATTACCCCACTTGACCCTTAATTTTATTTCTAAATGTTACATCTGATTAAAATTGCTTGAGTTACACAATAACCACATTAACAAGCAAAAATGCAAGTCTCCTAGTTACTACATTAATACAATCAATTTTTTAAATACATTGCATTACAATAACCTCGTTGAGGAAATTCATAGTCAAACTAAATATAGAATAAAGAAAGGACTCAGGCCAGGCACAACATGCTGCATTACAAACACAATGAACCCTTGGAGAATAGAGTATTAAAAAACATGTACACTTAGTAACAATCCTGACTCAATATTTTAAGGTCTGAGATAGATTTAACAGGAAATATATATTTTGCCTATGGATAAACCATACATAAAGAGTTTACAGGAATCTCATGTTCTTTCTTTCCAATGAGCAGTAGGCAAGCTATAATATTACAACCAGCCTCTTCTGTGCACAAGTTGTGTGATCACATAAACACATCTTGCTACCAAGCCTATTATGTGGGTATTCACCTTATTGCAAGCAATAAATAAATAGAAAGACCAATGTGACAGATGACTAGCACCAGCAGGTTCTATGAAAATTTTTGTAACATGTCCTTTTGTGATTTTTCAATCACTCAGAAACATTTAAAGACCATACCCTACTAAAGAGTGTTTTGAGAATAACCTGGAAGTACACAACAAGAACAGTCACTCAAAATCATAAGAATCCAATGCTGAGGCATGTAACACCTTAAACAGCATCACCAGACAAGAGGCCTTTATCAAACACCAGAGGATTAAAATGAAACACATAAGTTGTACAGAAACAATGGTGATTATGGAAAGCAGAGGGGTGTCTCAGTTGAAAGCTTCCTAATCTTTACATAGCATGAGTATGTGCAGCTCCATCAGTTCATGACATATTGCAGTAACACCACTAAGTACAACAAGTGAGCAAATGGGATAACACAGGAGTTGCTAGCCACCCAATGAAAGGACTTACACATATATAACAGATTACTCAAGGAATAATAATACTGTCCCTTGCAACTCCCCAAATACAAACTGTATGTGAGAGAGAAAGAAAAAAAAGGGGAGACAGGAAAATAATGCTGCTTTTTCAGTACGCCCACGAACGGGAGTAGCTACAGCATCGTGGAGGGCCACAAGGAAGGAGAAACCGCTGCTCAAAACATTTATTGACAAGCATCTTTTTATATTGAAACAGGCATTTTCACTGTCTTTCCATGTTATTGATCAGCTCTTTATATTACTAAAGCTAGCTTATGATTTTGCTATCTTAAATTACTTTTAAAAAATTGATTTGACATATACCTGTATGAATCATTTAACATCCACATTAAGTTTTACGTAATACCTTTATGATATAGTTTTTGGGGAAATGTGTTTTCATATAAATTTAATATATAGGGCCTAAAGAAGCAAATTTATAATATTGCCTTCTCTCAGAAAAAATCTGCTAATACCCATGATGAGAAATTATTCAGATTGACTAAACTAATGTACAATAATTATTTGTGCTTAACGTAGCACTGTGATGTCTCATGGTAATCTCATTTAGAGTCATAGCAAGGAATACACTTCCTCACTAGTGCAGGGAAGTTCAATGAATTAAATTAAAAAAATGTTTAGAAGAAGAGAGGAAGAAATTTGAATTAGCAAAGTGTTCCTAAAAGTGGAGTTTTACCGCAACATTTTTGACCATATTTTCACTGGCTTAGCTATCAATGCTTTAAATAATACAGCTGAAAGAGATGAAGACTTTGTCATGCCTGAGCACAAACTGAGAATATTGCCTAATTCTTGGACGATACTCTACTATGCAGAGTCTGGCAAAGATACACGAGATACTGGTAGAGCTAAAGCTCTAAAGATGCCATGTGGGTTTTATTTAAATAATTCGGTTGGAAAGTCTCTCCTAGAAGTCTGAAAACAGAGAAAGAGGTGCTAAAATTCAGAAACAAGCAAGAACTCTCACATTTTTTCATCAAATAAAACAGACTTCCAAGTTGCAAATTCTGTGGCACACCCTTTCTGGACATGTGATAAAAAAGGATGCACATGTCAGTGGAGGCTATGGTCATCCCAGAAGGCACTTAATATGACAGCTGTTACTGACACTATCAACCAGCTCACTGTGTTGGCTCTACTTAATGATTCAAACAGCCATGCTCATCCTCATTCTTATCTAATAACCTTGCAATCACATGTGTTGTTTTAGCATGGGTTAAAAAGTGAAGTTATTCCTGGAGACTCTTGTCTTGTGTACACGGTGATTATGATTAAAGTTACTATTTTAAAATGCTGTAAAAAAATTACACCATTGATCAGAATGACATCAAATTGCAATGGAATAATATTGGATGTGGGAGAAGTGGCCACAGCAATGCAGGAGTAGTCAATTTATTGTTAGTGAGTAGTGCCTGGAGAACTGCCGAAGCATTGCATAAATCTGAGCATGATGTTTAAAATCATATGAAACATTCTTCTTTGCTATCCATTCAAAATTACTCACGTGCACAATTTGCTTCCGGTTAACCTGCAAGCAAGAGACTCTCAGTTTAGAATTTCTTGCTTGCATGGAAGTGGATGATGGATGACTTTGGAAGATATTGTGGACAGACAAAATTCACTTCCATCTGACAGCATATGTCGGCACACAAAATTGTCAAAAATGGGCATCAGAAAATCCACACGTAATTCAACCAGTATGTTTACTGCTTCATCCTGTAAAGGTCACTGTGTGGTGTGGGTTTATCACATCATTTATCATAGGGCCATATTTATACAAAGACTAGTGCTTCCGGTCTTAACAAAGCTGTAAATACAGTTGCTACCACAAAGTTTGTTGGACTCTGGGTCCAGGATAGTGTCAGAAACTCACATTGACAACCTCATCAAAAAATTGAACTCTGTTATGTCTTCAGGATGCTTGAAAGCTGCTACAGTGAAGAGTGTCTAAGAAATGTCTACTATGCTAATGTCCAGTCACGTTGGAAGCATAGTGGGGTCATTCCATGCCAAATCATACAGCCAAAAGTAGATACAACACCCAAGGTTTTTGAATTTATTCCAAAATTTATATGTGAAATGTATGCATAATGATAAGAAAAAAATCCAGAATTTCATCCAATTCTATATAGTTGTTTCCAAGTTATGACCATTTAAAGTTTTACGCTAACTGTACCTTATACTGTAGATATAACTAAAGAGTGCATGCTTTTAGAGAATCTGAAGTAAAATCATTGGTTTTGAAGCTAGAGCCTTGAAATTTTCACTGTTTTGTTCTAAATTAAACACTGAAACTGATAGATGCACAAAATTCTGATTTTTAATCTTCAATCATATTGAAAAGCTGCACTCAAACTCAAATTATTGTTAATTTCAAACTTGTGACGTAGATGTAGAAAAATATGAATAGCTAAAATCTCACTCCAAATAACCCAATACAACCATATATTTTTCAAAATAGCATAAAATTACCTTTCAAATGGTGCAAAAAATTGGTGGGGTTTGGATTTGTAACAGTTTTATCTTATATTGAAGTCAAAACAAGTCTAATCTGTTCAAAATGTATGGAACAGGTGTTTTATGATTCAAAATTGGTATAGTGGAGGTTATATAGAAGGTTTTAAAACTATTATTTGGAAGATCAGCTACTTAAAAAAAGTAATATTAGTACATTTTTGTTCTGTGTTTTTAAATTGGGACAAAGATTTATCATTTGTAAGCAAAAACAATTAAATGAATGCTGATACTTTATATTGTAGACAACAAAGGACTCTCCTTATTGCACCCAACAATTAAATTGTGTATAGAATTGTCATTGTTTGAGCATTGTCTTGAAGTTCAGATATAGCAGTACTACTATGCAAGTGTGCACATGAAAAATTCACCTGTCATCAGTCGGCCTGCTGTCTTCCAGTCTGGAAATGAAACTCTCCCTGTAGCCTGCCTGTACTGCAAGTCAATCAGTGTGCATTTAAGTTAACACCTAGTGTTTGTGCTTGGTGACATTTTAAATAATTGTTATATAAACTGAGTTATTATTTTATTTTTATTTTTAAAAGTGAGTGTTTTATGTGAAACTAATTGTGTGTGTGTGTGTGTGTGTGTGTGTGTGTGTGTGTGTGTGTGTGTGTGTGTTTCTTACTATGGAGATAAGAGCAAGTGCAAGTAAACATGTATCTAATTTTAAGTGTTCAGTAGGTTCATTATTAAATTTGTCATGTGAAAATACTTCACTGACAAAAAGCAAAGACATTTATTTAATTTCAGAAAAGTTGTCTAAAGAAGAAGTAGAAATTTTAGTTTGGCGTACTAATACGCAGTACAGTGAAACAGATGATATTTGTTCCCATCATTTGTGTTATTTTTTAAAGTATTTTGAAAAGAACCAAAACTCCTGTTGTGATCCATTTAAGAAAAATTCTGTACCTTTAACAATAAAGAATGATTTGAGGATAATTACTCTGGAAAAAGCAAAATATGTTAAAGAAGCAAAGAACATTATTTTAGTGCCAGGAAAGTTGTTGTGCAGTACATGTAGAAAACTGTTGAATGAAGCAACACCTAGTTTAGACCATGAAGAAATTTCTCTACTGGATAGTGATGAAGCAAATGAGTGAATTAACCAATGCAAAAAGAGTAGTAGAAAAAAAGTTGAATGAAACTCTTTTAGGGTTGGATGTGACACCACTTAAACTTAAGTCATTACCTACCCAATCGAAGAAAAATATGCTAAAGACATTTAAAATGGCAAAACACCAGGTTAAAAAAAGTTGTCATTTGTTTTGAAAGTAGAAGAACCCAATGATTCAAGTGAATCTGACAGTACAACACAAGGTAACGTATTGAAGACCAAATCTGAGGATCTTGATCATTTAGTGGATGCTATAAAGGAAAAACATAAGACAAACGTAACCACAGGGGAAAAAATACAGATATTAACAATCACTCCAAAGTCATGGTCTTGCAGAAAAGCAGCAGAAAAATTTAATGTATTGGAATATTTAGTGCGAAAAGCCAGAACGCTTGCAAATGAGACAGGTATTTTGGCTTTGATAGAACCCAAACATGGCAGATCCCTTCCCGAAGAAACTATATACGCTGCTCAACTGTTTTACGAAGATGATGAATTTTCTTTCATGTTGCCAGGTGCTAAAGACAAATTTAGTATGAAAAAAAAAATCCTTACAAGCAGAAAAGAATTCTTTTATGCAACTTAGAGGAATTGTTCATTGCGTTTAAAGAAAAACACCGAAATTGTAAAATCGGATTTTCCAAATTTTGCTCCTTCAGACCAAAATGGTGCATGCTAGCTGGTTCACCTGGAACTCACAACGTGTGTGTTTGCTTCTACCACCAAAATGTTGCGCTTTTAGTAAAAACTCTGAACCTGCATGATAAGGAATCAATACACACTATGATGGACAAATTGGTTTGTGACAGACAGAACAGGGACTGCATGTTAAAACGTTGTGATAGGTGCCCTGCAACGAGTGAATCACTGAAGCTACATCTAACAGAAATACTAGAAGACTATGATGAAGATGACATTAAATTTTCACAGTGGGTTTCAAGAGATGGCAGAATGACTTTACAAACAGTGCTACTACCTTGCAAGGACTTTATTGATTTTACCATTAAAAAAATTGAATCTCTAATACCTCATTCTTACATCACAAAAGCTCAAAACTCTTACTTGAAACAGAGGAAAGAAAAATTGGAATTTAATGAAGTTTTAGTTCTTATGGATTTTGCTGAAAACTGTAACTTCATTCTGCAAAATGAAGTGCAATCCTACCACTGGGTCCACTCGTGCTGCTCAGTTCATCCAGTAGTGATTTTTTCTAAGAAAGAGGATTCTTCCATAAAAGAAACAACAATGTGTTTCATTTCAGATGATCTAAAGCATGATGTACCATTTGTTTATTCAGTACAAGAAAAAACCATATGTTTCATAAAACAAAATTTTCCTGGTGTTGACCAAATTGAGTGTTTTACAGATGGTTGCAGTGCTCAGTACAAAAATTTCAAAAGCATGATAAATTTGTTTTCATACTGTTGTTGTGGTCTTCAGTCCGGAGACTGGTTTGATGCAGCTCTCCACAATACCCTATCCTGAGCAAGCCTCTTCATCTCCACATAAGAGTGACAACCTACATCTGTCTGAATCTGCTTACTGTATCCATCTCTTGGTCTTTCCCTGCGATTTTTTCCCCATACACTTCCCTCCAACGCTAAATTCACAATTCCTTGATGTCTAAGAATGTGTCCTACCAATCTATCCCTTCTTTTAGTCAAGGTATGCCAGAAATTCCTTTTCTCCCCAATTCTGTTCAGTACCTCCTCATTAGTTACGCGATCCACCCACCTAATCTTCAGCATTCTTCTGTAGCACCATATTTCAAAAGCCTCAATCCTCTTCCTGTCCGCACTGTTTATCGTCCATGTCTCACTCCCATACAAGGCAACACTCCATACAAATGCCTTCAGAAAGGACTTCCTTAGGTTTAAATCAATATTCGATGTTAACAAATTTCTCTTTTTCAAGAACGCTTTTCTACCCATTGCTATTCTGCATTTTATATCCTCTGTACTGCGACCATCATTTGTTATTTTACTGCCCAAGTAACAAAACTCATCTACCTCCTTTATTGCTTCGTTTCCCAATCTAATTCCTTCAGCATCACCTGATTTTCTAAGACCGCATTCCATTACCCTAGTTTTGCTCTTGTTAATGTTCATCTTATATGCACCTTTCAGCACACTGTCCATTCCGTTCAATTGCTCTTCCAGGTCCTTTGCTGAATCTGACAGAATTACTATGTCATCGGCAAAACGCAATGTTTTTAATTCTTGGCCCTGAACTTTAATTCCTTCACCAAATTTCTCCTTGCTTTCCTTTATAGCTTGCTCAATGTACAAATTGAACAACATTGGCGAAAGGCTACAACCCTGTCTTACTCCCTTTCCAACCACTGCATCCCTTTCATGCCCTTCAACTCTGATAACCGCTGTCTGGTTTTTGTACAAGTTGTAAATAACCTTACGCTCCCTATATTTTACTCCTGCTTGCTTCAGAACTTGAAAGAGTTTATTCCAATCAACATTATCAAAAGCCTTCTGCAAATCTACAAAAGCTAGAAATGTAGGTTTGCCTTTTCTTAATCTATCTTCTAAGATAAGACGTAAAGTGAGTGTTGCCTCCCGAGTTCCTATGTTCCTCCTGAATCCAAAATGATCTTCCTCGATGTCAGCTTCTACCAGCTTTTCCATCCTCCTGTAGATAATTCGTGTTAAAATTTTGCAACCATGACTTATCAAACTGATGGTTCTATAATTTTCACACCTGTCTGCGCCTGATTTCTTTGGAATGGGGATTATTACATTTTTCTTAAAGTCTGAGGGTATTTCGCCTGTCTCATAAATCCTACACACCAGTTCAAATAGTCTTGTCATGGCTGGCTCTCCCAGAGACTTTAGTGGCTCTGAGGGTATGTTCATTTCCTTTGTAGAGCTGCTCTATTTACTCTTTCCACCTTTCAGCTTTCCCTTCTTTGCTGAGAACCGGCTTCCCATCTGAGTTCTTGATATTCGTAGAGTTGCTTTTCTTGTCCCCAAATGTCTCTTTTATTTTCCTGTAGGCGGTATCTACTTTTACCCTTCTTATACATTCTTCTACAGATTTGCATTTGGCTTCTAGCCACTCCTGCTTAGCCATTTTGCATTTCCTGTCAATCTCATTTCTTAGTCGTCTGTACTCCATTTTGCCTGTTTCATTTACTGCATTTTTATATTTTCTCCTTTCATCAATTAAATTTAGTATCTCCTGTGATATCCAAGGATTTTTTGTAGGACTTGCCTTCCTACCTATTTTGGCCTCTGCTACCTTCACTGTTTCATCTTTCAATTTTACCCATTCCTCCTCTACTGTTTTATTTCCCCCCGTTTCTGTCAATTGTTGCCTGAAGCTCCCTCTGAAATTCTTAAGAACCTCAGGTTCCTTCAATTTATCCAGGTCCCATCTCCTTATTTTCCCACCTTTTTGTAGTTTCTTTAGTTTCAGCCTACAGTTCATAACCAACAAGTTATGGTCAGAGTCTATATCTGCCCCTGGGTATGTCTTAATTGTAGAACCTGGTTCCGAAATCTATGACTTACCATTATAAAATCTATCTGGTATCTTCCAGTGTCTCCTGGTCTCTTCCACGTATACAACCTTCTTTTGTGATTCTTGAACCAGGTGTTTGTTATAACTAAATTATGTTCTGTGCAAAATTCTACCAGGTGGCTTCCTCTTTCATTCCTTTTGCCCAGACCATATTCACCTACTATCTTCCCTTCCCTTCCTTGTCCTACTACCGAATTCCAGTCCCCCATAACAATTAAGTTTTCCTCTCCCTTAATAGTCTGAATAATTTCCTTTAGCTCTTCATATATTTCTTCGATTTCCTCATCATCGGCAGAGCTAGTTGGCATATAAACCTGTACTACTGTTGTCGATGTTGGCTTCGTATCTATCTTGACAATGATAATGCGATCACTGTACTGGTCATAGTAGTTTACCCGCATTCCTATTTTCTTATTCATTATCAATCCTACTCCTGTGATAACCCCAATTGATTTTGTATTTATAATCCTGTATTCACCTGACCAGAAATCCTGTTCATCCTGCCACCGAACTTCACTAATCCCCACTATATCTAACTTCAACCTATCCATTTCCCTTTTTAAATTTTCTAATTTTCCTACTCGATTAAGGGATCTAACATTCCACGCTCCGACCCGTAGAATGCCAGTATTGTCTTTCCTGATGATCACATCCTCCTGAGTAGTCCCCGCCCGGGGATCCGAATGGGGGACTATTTTACCTCCGGAATATTTTACCCGAGAGGATGCCATCATCATATGTTCATACAGTAGAGCTGCATGTCCTCGGGAAAGGTAACGGCTGTAGTTTCCCCTTGCTTTCAGCCATTCGCAGTAGCTGTGTGGAAAAGCCACATTAGCTGATGTTACAAGCCCAGCTCAGTCAATCATCCAGACTGTTGCCCCTGTAACTACTGAAAAGGCTGCTGCCCCTCTTCAGGAACCACACGTTTGTCTGGCCTCTCCACAGATACCCCTCCGCTGTGGTTGCACCTACGGTACGGCTATCTGTATCGTTGAGGCACGCAAGCCACCCCACCTCGGCAATGTCTGTGGTTCATGGGAGTGGGTTTTCATACTAAAGATTTTAAATTAAATGCAAGCTGGTCATTTCATGCTACATGTCATGGAAAAACATGTGATGGGATCGGAGGCAAAGTAAAGAGAACTGTTACCAAAAAAAAGTTGCAGAGCAGTAGGCAAAGTGGGCAGATAATAAATGCTGAACAAATGTACAATTTTTGCAAAAGATTATTTTCAAAAATATATTTTTTTCTTTTTAAAGGAAGAAGAAATTGAAATTAAAAGAACAATGCTTGAAACTAGATTTTAAATGGGTCAAAAAGTACCAGGTACATGAAGATTCCATTATTTTAAGCCAGCTTCTTGTGAAGAAATCACAGCCAAATTAGTGAGTTTGGACTTTGAAATTGTGTTGAAACAAAATATTTTTATGACTACCGCAACCCTTAAACCTAACATTCATTCTTTCATTGCATGTGTTTATGAGCAAAACTGATGGATAGGAATGGTTCAGGGTTTCAATGGAGAAGGGGACTATGACATTATTTTTATGCACCCTCATGGACCAGCAGAAACTTTCTTTTGGTCTCAAAAAGAAGACAGATGTCATGTTCCACCAGCCCATCTTCTATGTGTAATAACTCCTCCAGAGGCTGCATCTCACTTTGGCAGATCTTATAAGATTGATGCAAACTCCTGAAATGAAATCATAAAAACATGGGAAAATTTCATTGTTCTCTTGTAAAACTAAACTTCTTGGACATGTAAATATAATTACTGTACATAATATAGTGAGGACAGTTTACTACTCACCGCAAAGACGTGGCGACGAGCTGCGACAGGCACATACAAAAGACACACACATACAACACATTCAGCTATCGGCCATGGCCTTCTTCAGAAATAGAGCACTCACGCAATCACACAGGCACACAACACAGTCATACAACCATCACCTCCGACTGCCACACTTCGAATCACGCTCCCCTCCCCTCCCATCCCCGCTTCGCTGCAGAGCGTGATTCGAAGTGTGGCAGTCGGAGGTGATGGTTGTATGACTGTGTTGTGTGCCTGTGTGATTGCGTGAGTGCTCTATTTCTGAAGAAGGCCATGGCCGATAGCTGAATGTGTTGTATGTGTGTGTCTTTTGTATGTGCCTGTCGCAGCTCGTCGCCACGTCTTTGCGGTGAGTAGTAAACTGTCCTCACTATATTATTTATTCCAACCTGGACTTTCCAATTTTATATAATTACTGTACATAATGCTTCTTATAAACTTAGCATAATACTCCAAATGAATAATTATTAAAGTTTAAAGTCATCAAGAACTCTTTGTACGAAGGATTTGTTTGAAAATGAACAATCGCCAAGTCATGTATTCAAATGTAAGTAAACCAATTTTGTAAAATGCTTAATCTATGTATCTTTTATTTTAAAATAACTAATACATAAAACTTGGGTTAATATGGCATTTTCACAGTTGTATTATTTCAAATAAGTAATTATTTCATCAAATATGTATTTTGCAAAGTAAATTACAAAATTTGACTTTAATTTCTTATAAAATTGTTGAAACTGAGAACCCACCACTTTTTTGCACCATTTGAAAGGTAATTTTATGCTGTTTTCAAAAATATATGGTTGTATTGGGTTATTTGGAGAGAGAGATTTCAGCTATTCATATTTTTCTACATCACTACGAAGTGATGGGTGCTATCGACAAAGGTTCGCAAATCGATTCCGTATTTCTTGATTTCCAGAAAGCTTTAGACACCGTACCTCGCAAACGGCTTTTAATCAAATTGCGTGGTTATGGTATATCGCCCCAAATTTGCGATTGGATAGGGGATTTCTTGTCAGAGAGGACACAGTTCGTAGTATTCGATGGTAAGGAATCAACTAAAACAGAGTTGATGTCGGGCGTTCCACAGGGTAGTGTTATTGGTCCTCTGCTGTTCCTTATTTACATAAATGATTTAGGGGAAAATCCAAGTAGCTCTCTTAGGTTGTTTGCAGATGACGCCGTCATTTATCGTCTAGTAAAATCATCTGAAGATCAAAACCAACTGCAGAACGATCTGAATAAGATATCAGTATGGTGTAAAAATTGGCAATTGATTCTAAATAATGAGAAGCGTGAAGTCGTCCACATGAGTACGAAAATAAATCCGTTAAACTCTGTTTACAAGATAATCAATCAAAAGTGGAGGCCATAAACTCCACAAAATACCTAGGAATTACTATTACTTCAGACGCACATAGGAAAGAACACGTAGGTAATGTCATGGGAAAGGCAAACCAGAGACTGCGTTTTATTGGCAGAACCCTTAAAACATGCAACAGAACTACAAAAGAAACTGCATACACTACGCTTGTCCGTCCAGTTTTGGGGTATTGCAGCCCAGTGTGGGATCCTTATCAGGTGGGTTTGACGGAGGACATTGAAAGAGTCCAAAGAAGGGCAGCTCGTTTCGTACTGTGACGATACAGGGGAGACAGCGTTACGGAAATGATACAGGATCTGGGATGTGAATCATTACAACGGCGCTTATCGCTGCGGCGTGGGCTACTTGCGAAACACCAATCGTCAACATTCTCCTCCGAATGTGTGAATATATTGTTGACTCCCACTTACATAGGTAGAAATGATCATCAGAATAAAATACGAGAAATCAGAGCTCGAACAGAGAGATTCAAGTGTTCTTTCTTCCCGCACGCTATTTGAGAATGGAATGGGAGATAAATAGTATAATTGTGGTTCGATGAACCTTCTGCCAGGCACTTAAATGTGATTTGCAGAGTATCCCATGCAGATGTAGATAAGTCACAATTTTGAAATTAACAATAATTTGAGTTTGAGTGCAGCTTTTCAATATGATTGAAGATTATAAATCAGAATTTTGTGTATCTATCAGTTTCAGTGTTTAATTTAGAACAAAACAGTGAAAATTTCAAGGCTCTAGCTCCAAAACTAACGATTTTACTTCGAATTCTGTAAAAGCACGCACATTTCATTTACGTCTTCATCGCTCTCAGAGGTACAATTAGCGTAAAACTTTAAACGGTCATAACACAGAAGCTACTAAGTAGATTTGGATGAAACTTGGAATATTTTCTTGTCTTTGTGCATTAAATTCAAATATTGATTTTCATAAATATCTGTGAGAGGTGGGTGTAGTGCCCTGGATGACTTGGTATGGAATGACCCAGTGTCATTTTCCGGGAAGGTTCGCCAAACAGCATCAAACTATTCAGTGTTCAAAAAAGAATAACAAAAATCATAGAAGGTGTCACTTCCGGACAATCCTGCAAACCACTATTCAAAAAATGGCAAATCCTTCAACTCCCATGCCTGCATATTTATGAAAGTGTGGTATTCATAAAGCAGTATACAATGGAAAAAACCCACACTCTTCCTAAAAAATGCAGATATACACAACCGCAACACAAGGCAAAAAATGGAACTGCATACACACCAAACAAAAAGTAGTCGCTGCAAAAATGGAATCCCACTTCTGAGAAAAAAGATATTTACAAAATTGCCAAAAGACGTACAATCAGTGATGCAGGTTTAAAAGCTGCAGTGAAGGCATATCTAATTGACCACTGCTTCTACGCCTTAGGGTCTACGTGGATGAATAATAACTACATAAAAATAAACAAAAACTAAATAAAAAAGTAACTGAACTGATAACAATAATACTGTACTAATAACTTGTAATTAATTAACCAAACTTTACAAAGTTTGTATTGTAACCCAAGCTGTAACTATACTCTATAATGACATAAATGTTACTGCATTAAATGTATCCAACTACTTACTGTGCTCAGTGTGTACAACACAAGATCTCATGGATAAATAAATATATGAATACAGGCTCGTTGATAGACACAAAAACATAAATAGAAACAAACACACACACACACACACACACACACACACACACACACACACACACACAAATATCAAGCTATCGCAACCGTTGGCCGCTTCATCAGGAAAAGAGGAAGGAAGGAGGGGAAAAAGGGAAGGATGCGGGTTTTAAGGGAGTGGATGAGGAGTCATTCCAATCCCGGTAGTTGAAGGACTTACCTTAGGGAAAAAGGAAAGGTAAAAAAGCACACACACACACACACACACACACCCACACATGTTCACAAGCAAACACTCAAAGGCCTTGGAGTTTGCATGTTGTGTGTGATTGTGTGAATGTCCTATTTTCTGAAAAAGGCCATGGCCAATAGCTGAAAGGATATTATCCCTGTGGCAATGGGCTGGGTTTCGGGGTGGCATAAGGCTGAACTAAGATGATGTGGAGGTTGAGATGGTGACGGAACACCATTTTAGGAAGGGTGGGAAGGATGTTGGGCAGGATGTCTCTCATTTCTGGGCATGAGGATAGAAAATCAAAACCTTGGCGAAGGATACAATTTAGTTTGTAGAGTCCAGGGTAGTACTGGGTGACAAGGGGAGCACTCTGTTGTGGATGGTTACTGGTTTTAGGAGAAGGATTTGGGATGTGTGAGGTGTGGCGCAGAGATCTGTTTGTGGACTCGGTCTGTGGGGTAGTTTCTGTCTGTGAAGGCCTTTGTGAGAACCCTCAGCATATTCAGAGAGAGAGAGTTCTTGTCACTGTGCAGATATGCTGTCCATGGGTGGCCAGGCTGTAAGAGAGGGATTTTTTGATGTGGAAGGGATGGCAACTATCAAAGTATAGGTACTGTTGGTGGTTGGTAGGTTTAATATGAACATCAATATACGTGAAAGCAGCCATGTAATTTACCAACTGTGCAGCTTTCTATATTGGCATGACCACTAACTAGCTGTCCATTAGGATGAATGGCCACTGCCAAAATGTGGCGAAAAACAAGGTGGACCTCCGCAAGCAGGGGAGCACATGCTTCGTTTCAATGGCTGCTTCACAACCTGGGCCATCTGGATCGTCCCATCCAACACCAGCTTTTCTGAACTGCACAGATAGGAGTTATCCCTGCAATACATTCTTCAATCCAGAAATCACCCAGGCCTCAACCTACAATAACTTCCCTTTTTTCCATACCTTACAGTTCCTACCTCTCTATCCCAAACCTCTTGTATTTTGAGTGGAGTGTGAAAGTGCATGTATGCGTGTGTGTGTGTGTGTGTGTGTGTGTGTGTGTGTGTGTGTGTGTGTGTCCAGTGGGTGCACATTTTACTTTTATTTTTTATTTTCATATTTTTTATTATTTATTTAAATGTATATTAATTTTGTTTATTTTATTTTTCTCCCATCACCTGCCTCCCCTCTCCATTCCTAAGCTGCATCTCATTATTCCCATCTAGGCTGTGCTGTGCCCATCCCCCACCACCGTGACATAACCTTCCTATCCCCTCTCCACTCCAGTCCCTTCCCCTCCCCGATTTACATGTTGCAGAGTGTTATTCGAGGTGCGGCAGCTGGAGGTGATGGTTGTATGACTGTGTTGCGTACCTGTGTGATTGTGTGAATGTTCTATTTCCCCAAGAAGGCCATGGCCGATAGCTGAAAGTATTGTATGTATGTGTCTTTTGTATTTGCCTGTTGTAGCTCCTCGCCACGTCTTTGCGGTGAGTTGTAAACTGTCCTTATTACTACGTTATTAATTCCAACCCAGACTTTCCATTATTATATAACACTACCAATGCTGTATTCAAACACTATAGGATGGTTTCTCCTACTCATATGGATCACCTTACATTTTTCTACATATAAAGCTACCTGAAATTCCTAGTACCACATCGAAATTTGTTCAGTCATCTTGCATCTTATTATATCTACTCAATTTCAATTAGGACACTTTCCTGTACAGCATAGATTAATCAGCAAACAGCTGCAGATTGCAACTCATTCTGTCCATCAGATCACTTATAAAAATTATCGAAGGAAACTTTCCTGATGGAACAACAAATATAAAAAATAGAAAACAGATGACTCACCAAAAGGACCGGCTCGTTGATAGATACAAATAAATTCACACACAAATACACATACAAGGTTTCGCAACCGTTGCTTGCTTCTTCAGGATAAGGGGAAAAAGGGGAGGAGAAAGGGAGGGATATGGGTTTTAAGGAAGTGGAAAAGGAGTCATTCCAATCCCAGGAGTGGAAGGACTTACCTTAGGGGGAAAAAAAAGGAAGGTAAAGAAATACACACACACACACACACACACACACACACACACACACACACACACATATCCCAACGCAAACACACCTAGACAGGCATTTGTAAAAAGCATTTGTAAAAGTTGGACAGAGATACCACTTGAGGCAGAGGCTGTGTCCACAGAACCGACGCAAAGATGCTAAATATGGTGGGCGGGAAGTTGGATTTAGCGCAGGTTGAGGCCAGGTGGGCAACGGGAGGAGAAAATAAGCTGAAGGGCAAGTTCCCATCCCCGGAGTTCTGGAAGGTTGGTGTCAGTGGGAACTATACAGATAACCCGGACGGTGTAACACTGCGCCAAGATGTGCTGGCTGTGCACCAAGGCATGTTTAGCCACAGGGTGATCTTCATTACCAACAAAACACTGTCTGCCTGTGACCGTTCATGCGAATGGACAGTTTGTTGCTGGTCATCCCCACATAGAATGTTTCACAGTGCAGGCATGTCAGTTGATAAATCACGTATGTGCTATCGCAAGTGGCTCTGCCCTTGATCATGTACACCTTCCAGGTTACTGGACTGGAGTAAGTGGTGGTGGAAGGGTGATAGGGCAGGTTTTACAATGGGGGCAGTTGCATGGGTAGGAGTCAGAGGGTAGGGAAGGTAGTTTAGGGATTTCATAGGGATGGACTAGGAGGTTACAAAGGTTAGGTGGGCGGTGGAAAGACACTCTTGGTGGAGTGGGAAGGATGTCATTAAGGATGGATCTCATTTCAGGGCAGAATTTAAGGAAGTCGTATCCTTGCTGGAGAGCCACATTCAGAGTCTGCTCCAGTCCCGGAAAGTATCCGGTGACAAAAGAGGCAATTCTGGTGTTCTTCAGTGGAAGGTTCTGGATTTGGGGGGATGAGGAGGTGGCTCTGGTAATTTGATTCTGAACCAGATCAGGATAGCTGCGGGATGTGAAAGCTCTTGTTAGGTTATTGGTGTACTAATTCAGGGATTCAGGACTGGAGCACACTCTTTTGCCACGAAGACCTAAGCTGTAGGGAAGGGAACGTTTGATGTGGAATGGATGGCAGCTGTCATAATGGAGGTACTGTTATTTGTTGGTAGGTTTGATGTGGACGGATGTGTGAAGTTGGCCGTTGGACAGATGGAGGTCGACATCGAGGAACGTGGCATGGGATTTGGAATAGGACCAGGTGAATTTGATGGGACCAAATTAGTTAAGGTTGGAGAGGAAATTCTGGAGTTCTTCACTGTTAGTCCAGATCATGAAGATGTCATCAATGAATCTGTATCAAACTTTGGGTTGACAGGCTTGGGTATCCAGGAAGGCTTCCTCTAAGCGTCCCATAAATAAGTTTGCCTACAAGGGGGCCATCCTGGTTCCCATGGCTGTTCCCTTTAGTTGTTGGTGTGTCTGGCCCTCAAAGGTGAAGAAGGTGTGCGTTAGGATGAAGCTGGCTAGGGTATTAAGGAAAGAGGTTTTAGGTAGGGAAGTGGGTGGACGGCGTGAAAGGAAATACTCCATCACAGCGAGGCCCTGGGCATGTGGGATAAGTAAGTGGCATCAATGGTTAAAAGGATGGTTTCAGGAGGTAACAGGCTGGATAAGGATTTCAGGCGATCAAGGACGTGGTTGGTATCTTTGATGAAGGATGGGAGATTGCACATGATGGGTTGAAGGTGTTGGTTTATGTAGGCAGAGATTCGTTCGGTGGGGGCTTGGTAACCGGCCACAATTGGCCGGCCTGGATGATTAGGTTTGTGTATCTTAGGAAGTAGGTAGAAGGTAGGGGTGCAGGGTGTCGGTGGGGTCATGAGTAAAAGGTTTTGTAGGGGGCCTAAGGATCTGCGAATTCCCTGAAGCTCTGCCTGGATATCAGGAATGGGACCATCTTGACAGACTTTGTAGGTAGTGTGTAGTGTGACAGTGAGACCCACCCGCTGTCCCTCAAAATCACCCCCTTCAAACCTTCCAGGAATTCCTTACTTCCAACCTTGCATCTCAATCCTTCCTGAAAAACCTTAATCCTACTACCAACATTACCGCAGCTGAATCCCAAGCAATCCATGATCTAAAGGCTGACCATTACATCATCATTCTCGCCGCCGACAAGGGATCCACGGCCGTGGTACTTTATCGTCGGGACCATGTGGCTGAGGGACTGCACCAGCTTTCAGACAACACTACCTACAAAATCTGTCAAGATAACCCCATTCCTGATGTCTAGGCAGAGCTTCAGGGAATTCTCAGATCCTTAGGCCCCTACAAAACCTTTCACCTTAGTCCATCACTCATGACTACACCGACACCCCGCACTCCTACCTTCTACCTAATTTCTAAGATACACAAACCTAATCATCCAGGCCGGCCGATTGTGGCCGGTTACCAAGCCCCCACCGAACTAATCTCTGCCTGCATAGACCAACCTAAAACCTCTTTTCTTAATACCCTAGCCAGCTTCATCCTAACCCACAACTTATTCACCTTTGAGGGCCAAACATACCAACAACTAAAGGAAACAGCCATGGGAACCAGGATGGCCCCCTCGTATGCAAACTTATTTGTGAGATGCTTAGAGGAAGCCTTCCTGGATACCCAAGCCTATCAACCGAATGTTTGGTACAGATTCATTGATGACATCTTCATGATCTGGACCAACAGTGAAGAAGAACTCCAGAATTTCCTCTCCAACCTCAACTCATTTGGTCCCATCAAATTCACCTGGTCCTATTCCAAATCCCATGCCACGTTCCTCGATGCCGACCTCCATCTGTCCAACGGCCAAATTCACACATCCGTCCACAACAGTACCTCCATTATGACAGCTGCCATCCATTCCACATCAAATGTGGAGTACGGGCTGAGTACGGGCTTGGCGAACCCGGGGTCCTGAGCTGTGGGCTGAGTCGCGCCAACAGTCTGCTACACCGTAAGCTTTGTGCGTGCTTAAACGACCATCGTTTGGCGCGACGGTGGAACGTTGTACCTTTCAGAGCCCGGAGATCTTGGCTTAATCGCCCAGGTCGCGAGGAAGGTACAAAACTCTAAAAAAAAAAAAAAAAAAAAAAAAAAAAAAAACCTGAATCTCAAGGTGTGCTACGTGCTGAGGAGATGCATGGCTGTTGAGGGAGAATAATCGTTAGTGAGCAACCTCTGAGGAACCTGCCGCACCTCAGGTGTACAAGGCTTACCCAGGCAAGCGGGGCTCTGCCTGGGTGGACCTTTAGTTCCCTAGCTGCTCGTGGGACGAGAATGAAACGAGTAAGTAATTGCGTCGCCACACGCAAACCTGGCATTTCTAAGTGTGGTAGAAGTGACTTCAATGCCGCACAATATGATCCCCAATCGTTTCCTTCCCTTGCTACCCCATGGGAGGAACGACAGGCGAAAGACAGGGTTGAGCAATACTCCCTTAAATTTCTTGTATGTGCCAGAACTGATGGGGATACGTTCAGCAATACTAAGCCACTCTTCTTTGTGGAAAACTTAGAAGATAAGTATGGGAAGTCTTAGGTATGTCTAAGATGAGAAGCGGTGCAGTCCTCCCCGGCTCAGTCACGGGCGCTTCTGGCCTGTGATATAAAACCATGGACAAACTGTCGTACAATGAGACCAAGAAGTAGAGTGACTGCACCGTGTAGCACTAAAGACGTCATTTGCAACTGTCACGTGGTCACCTTTTTCTTCGGTGACGACGGTCTCCATGTCTGTGCCAAATTCTCTGGGCCCTCAG
This sequence comes from Locusta migratoria, assembly GCA_026315105.1. Classification (NCBI taxonomy): domain Eukaryota; kingdom Metazoa; phylum Arthropoda; class Insecta; order Orthoptera; family Acrididae; genus Locusta; species Locusta migratoria. The sequence goes on along the minus strand of CM048750.1, from coordinate 384,401,782 downwards.
GGCCGTAAAGCTCCATCAGCCCTCTCGATGTTTGGGGGCTCTCCACCATGTGCCCCCCCCCACTACACCTCCTGGGGGAGCACATCCCCCCCCCCACACCGTCGGGGACAATGGGCCCCGTCACTCAGCCAGAGAAGCAACAACTTCCTCCGGCTCCTCTCGCTCGGAAGGGTCCCTTGGGACGCTCCCTTCCGAGGCCTCTCAGAGTACCAAGGAAGTTCACCCTCCCCCCCCCCCCCCCAGGGGGCCCACAGCTCTTTTGTGGGTACGTGTGTGGCGTGCATGGGGCCCTGAGCTGAGGCAGCCTTTTTTCCGCCCCACGCTGCTTCACTTTCCCTCCCGGTTTAAGCCTTCGCCCGGAAACGGGTGTCCTTTGCGAGTTAAGGTGGTTTCTTGTAGTAGTTTCTCTCATTCCTTGATTTCTTCCTTTCCTAACCTTTGCTTCTGTCTTTCTCTCCTTGCTGTACTCTCGTAGCCTTCCTCTCCTCCTCCTTAGTCTCCGCTTTGGTGTTTGAGACACTTCTTTCTCTTCATTTCCTCCATTCTTCTCCTTTCCTCCCTGTGCATGTCTGAAGACCGACCCACACATTATCATGCGTAGTAGGTGACGGGGTCACACGTAATTTCCTGCTCCGGGTAGACAAGTAGGGTACGTACGTACCCCCTGGTAAAGGCCAGGCCCAGGGAGGGGTGATTACCCAAGCTGGTACCTTCCGAACATGCCGATTGGTCCCTCCGTCAGTTCTTGGGAGGTGTGACCTGAGGTGTGAACAATCTTCTTAAGACATGTTCTCGTCAGCGAAATGGTACATTGTTGTTGGAAGCGGACAGTGCCTTCAAGGTGCAAAAACTCATACAGACCACATTGTTACACACGTTTCCTGTCAAGGTAGAAGTGCATCGCACTCTCAACTCGTCACGGGGGGTAGTTTTCACGAGATCCCTTGACGGGTTGTCTGACGAAGACATACAAACCTATATGTCCGATCAGGGTGTAACAGCCGTGCATAGGGTGTTGAAAAGGGTAGATAACCAGCTGACACCAATTCGTACTGTGTTCTTGACATTCGACAGAGCTGAACTCCCGTCGAAACTCAAAGCAGGGTACAAAGTTATCTCTGTCTGCCCTTATATACCAAACCCAACGCGCTGTTTCCAATGCCACAGGTTCAACCATACCCGTCAATCTTGCCCAAATGCAGCAAAATGTGTCACTTGTGGTAGGGACGCCCATGAGGGGGATTGCCTCACTGTCTTAACTGCAACGGTGACCATGCGGCTTCCTCTCGAGACTGCCCTGCATACAAGGATGAAAAGGTCATCCAGCAAATTCGGGTTACGGAAAAGGTATCAGCATCTGCCGCTCGTAAGTTGTTGGCGAGTCGAAAGCCCACTGTTCTCCCAGCGGGCACATACAGTAAGGTCCTCACCTCCACTCAACGTACTAAGGATTCCGGTACCCAGACCGGTGACTTCACTTTCGCTGGCACTGTTGTGCGACCTGCCAGCCCGAAGATTGCTAGTTCCACGTCCCTGCTTCCTCCTGCTGCTTCTAAAGTTCAGTCTTCGTCAACCTCTAATAAACCGCGGGCACCTAAACAAGATGCCCGGACTTTGAAAAAGGAACCCGACCGTGAGGAATTTCTGCATTCTCAGGCTTGTCAACCGTCAACTGCCTCTTCTCACCGTCACTCTTCCAGAAGAGCCAACAAAAAAAGAGTTCCTCTCCTTCGCCGCCGAGGCGTGACCCATCCGTCACGCCGCGCAACAGTAGTCGGCCACGATCATCTTCTGTCTCACCGGGACGCACTACTGTTAGCAGGGCAACCGGCATTTTACCGGCGGCGGAAGCTGCCCCTCCTGATAAAGTCGGGAAGGTGGCGGATGTATTGTTTGAACCTATGGAACATGACTCTCTGCCTCTAGATGGCGACAGTAGTGCTCCCTCGAAATCCGGTCCTCAGCGGCCGTCGAGGTGACCCCACCTGCTTGTTCCTTTTTATCTTCTTCTTTTCTCTTAATTTTTATCATGATGCTCCTTCAATGGAATATTCATGGCTTTCGTTCCAATCAGGAGGAATTAAAACTTCTCCTTCGATTGCACTACCCGCTTGTAGTTTGTCTCCAGGAAACTAAGTTACGTCAAAGTGATCGTGCAGACTTTCCACACTACACCTCTGTGCGTTTCGACCTGCCACCTGTGGAAGGTACCCCAGCCCATCGAGGGGTTCTGATGCTCATTCGGGACGACATCCATCACCATCCTATTTCATTGCATACTCACCTACAGGCAGTTGCCGTCCACATCACTCTATCCACCTTTTCCTTTTCTCTCTTTAATATCTATTCACCATCGTCATCCGCCCTTACTAGGGCAGATGTGCTACACCTCGTTGACCAGCTCCCTTCATCTTTCATGTTGGTAGGAGACTTTAATGCCCACCACCACCTATGAGGCTCTCCGGCACCTTGTCCAAGAGGCTCCCTTTTGGTGGACCTTCTCCAACACCTCCATCTTGTCTGCCTCAACACCATTGCACCGACCTTCCTTTCAGACACAATACATACTTATTCCCATATAGACCTCGCGATATGCACTCCTCAGCTTGCCGGTCGGTTTGAGTGGTATGCACTTTCTGACACGTACTCGAGTGACCATTTTCCTTGTGTCATACACTTCCTGCATCATTCCCCATATCCTCATCCCACCAGTTGTAACATTTCTAAAGCCGACTGGGGGCTTTATTCTTCCATGGCAGTTTTTCACAATCAGGACTTTTCATCTGTGACAGTCAGGTCGTATACCTCACAGAGGTTATTCTCACAGCTGCCGAACATTCCATACCTCGTACATCCTCTTCTCCACGTTGCGTCCCGGTCCCCTGGTGGACTGCAGCCAGCAGTGATGCTCTTAGAGCCCGGCGCGGTGCTTTACGCACCTTCCACCGCCACCCAACGTTGGAGAATAATATCAACTATAAACGACTGCGAGCACAATGTCGTCGTGTTATAAACAACAGCAAAAAAGCTTGCTGGATTGCTTTTACTAGTTCTTTTAACCATTTTACTCCCTCCACGGTTGTTTGGGGTGGCCTACGCCGTTTGTCCGGCATCAAGATCCACTCCCCGATTTCTGGCCTGACCGTCGAGAATGCAGTCCTTGTGGACCCCATTGATATTTCCAACGCACTGGGCCGTTCCTTTGCAGAGGTTTCGAGCTCTGCCCATTACCACCCAGCCTTCCTCCCTCGAAAACAGGCAGAGGAGGCATGGCTGCCTTCTTTCCACTCTTTTAATCGTGAAAATTATAATGTCTCCTTCACCATGCAGGAGCTAGACCGTGCTCTCACTCTGTCCCGATGTTCTGCTCCCGGCCCCGATTCCATCCATATTGAGATGCTGAGGAACCTCTCTCCTGCGGGCAAGTGTTTCCTTCTTAGTACCTACAATCGCATATGGACTGAAGGTCATGTTCCCACAAGTTGGCGTGAAGCTATTGTTGTCCCCATCCCCAAACCAGGAAAAGACGAACATCTTCCTTCCAGTTATCGCCCCATTTCTCTGACGAGCTGCGTCTTTAATGTGATGGAACGCATGTTTAACACTCGGTTGGTCTGACTCCTCGAATCTCGCCGCCTCCTAACAAATGTCCAATGTGGTTTTCAAACACACCGCTCTGCTGCTGATCACTTCGTTACCTTGTCGACCTTCATTATGAATAACTTTCTAAAGAAGCGTCAAACAGTAGCAGTGTTCTTCGACTTGGAGAAGGCATACGATACCTGTTGGAGAGCGGGCATTCTCTGCACATTGCACACATGGGGCCTTCGGGGCCGCCTCCCTCTTTTTATTTAAGTGTTTTTGGCGGATCGCAAGTTCCGGGTACGGGTGGGCTCTGTTTCGTCAGATACCTTTCGCCAGGAGAATGGGGTACCGCAGGGCTCCGTCTTGAGTGTGGCTCTCTTTGCCATTGCAATCAATCCGATCGTAGATTGCCTTTCAGCCGACGCTTCCGGATCCCTTTTTGTGGACGATTTCGCAATTTATTGCAGCGCCTAGCGGACGTGTCTCTTGGAGCGTTGTCTTCAACGCTGTCTTGACCGTCTATATTCCTGGAGCATCACGAACGGCTTCAGATTCTCCACTGAGAAAACGGTGTGTATAAACTTCTGGAGATACAAGGAATTTCTTCCACCATCCCTACGTCTCGGCCCCGTTGCTCTCCCTTTCGTGGAGACAACAAAATTATTGGGGATAATGTTGGATCGGAAACTTTGCTGGTCCACACACGTGTCCTACCTGGCTGCCCGTTGTGCCCGATCCCTTAATGTTCTTCGTGTCCTCAGTGGCATGTCATGGGGAGCGGATCGTACTGTCCTGCTTCAGCTTTACCAGGCCATTGTTCAGTCAAAGCTCGACTACGGAAGCCTTGTATACTCTTCTGCACGGCCGTCGATTCTCCGCCGTCTCAACTCTATCCACCATCGGGGATTACGTCTGGCGACCGGTGCATTTTATACCAGCCCTGTTGAAAGTCTGTATGCCAAGGCTGCTGTATTACCCTTGACCACTCGGCGTGACATACTCTTGTGTGCATGCCGCCTGCGGTTGATGCCCAACCATCCGTCTTACCGATTATTTTTTGATGACTCACTCGATCGCCAAAAAAAAAAAAAAATATCAGTTGTCTGTGATAGCCTTGCTTCCACCTGGAGTTCGGTTTCGCCGCCTGCTTCAGCGGTTCGATTTTCCCCTTCCTTCCACCTTTCGGTTGAGCGACAGCCCATTGCCACCGTGGCATCAGGCCCAGGTTCACACTCACCTTGAACTTAGTTCGCTGCCCAAGGAGAGCACCCCGGATTTGGTATACCGCTCGAGGCTTGTCGAACTCCGTTCGCAGTTCGAAAATGCCATATTTATTTACACTGATGGTTCCTAGAGCACTGTCGGATCTGCCTTCGTCGTTGGGGACAACCTGTTCCAATACAAGCTCCCTGACCGGTGCTCGAATTTCATGGCTGAGCTTTTTGCCCTCCACCAGGCTGTTTTGTATACCTGCTGCCACCGCCAACCTTTCTATGCCATCTGTTCGGACTCCCTTAGTGCCCTGCAGAGCCTTAAGGACCCTTTCTCGAACCATCCTCTCATGTATCGGATCCAACGCTCTCTCCAGTTGCTAGCAGATAACAGCTGTCACGTTTCTTTTCTGTGGGTCTCTGGCCACGTGGGTGTGCCCGGGAATGAGACCGCCGACATTGCAGCCAAGGCAGCAGCTCTTTTGCCTCGCATGGCAACTTTTTGCGTCCCATCGGACGATGTTCAACGGGCTCTTCGCCGGAGTATCGTGTCGTCCTGGCACAGTGCGTGGTTCTCACTGTATGACAATAAATTGAGAAATGTAAAACCGATCCCGACTGCTTGGAAGACCTCCTCACGCCCCTCTCGGCGAGAGGAGGTCATCCTGGCCCGGTTGCGGATCGGTCACTGCCGTTTCAGTCACCGTCATTTGCTAACCGCCGATCCTGCACCGCTGTGTTCCTGTGGTGAATTGCTGACGGTGCGACATGTTTTACTGTCTTGTGTCAATTTTAATCATCTCCGTGTAGCCCTTCACTATCCGTCTACTCTGGAGGAAATTTTAGCTGATGACACACGAGCAGCTGCTCGAGTTTTGCGTTTTATGAACTTGGCCAATTTATCCAAGGATATTTAACTTTTTTAATTGTTTTTTATCTTTAGTTTTTAGCCTTCTCTTGATATTCTGACTGGCAGTTACCAATTTCTTTTAGATCTAGCAAATCTCTGTTCTTGTCTGGGCGCTAATGACCTTAGCAGTTGTGCTCCCTAAAACCACAAAAAAAAGGTCCCAGCCCACGGTTGTCAGACTCGCACGCCCTTGGTCAAAGGGGTCCGCACTCTACGTTGGGCCCTGACACTGTCTCTGAGAAGACCTCTCAGTCCTTAAAACCGAAAGGACAGCGAGAGGAAAAGAAGAAGAAGAAGAAGCTGAAGAAAAAGGAATCTTCTGTGGCTCTAAAGCCACGCCTTATCACATCTTCCATTTCTGACGACGAGTAGGAGATCCTTGCATCCCCCAAGGATCTCGCTCTCCTGGACTCTCCAGAACCAATGGTTATGGATCCAGTCGGAACACATTTGACAGCAGCAGGTAGTGAACCTATGGACTAATCATCATTATCCTATAATGGCTTCTCCAGTCAGCAATAACCAAATTCTCCAGTGGAATTGTGGTGATTTTTTCTCCCATTTAGCAGAGTTACGGCAGCTTCTCAACATTTCACCTGCACTGTGTGTTGCCCTACAGCAAACCTGGTTTCCCCCGACACAATGCCTTGCCTTACGAGGCTATCAGGGATATTACTGGAATCGCACAGTTTGACAGGGTTTCAGGTGGAGTCTGTATTTTTGTTCTTTCATCTGCATACAGTGAATCTATTGCTCTCCAAACGCCTTTAGAAGCTGTCAGGATGAAGACTACAATTGACCTCACCATTTGCAGTGTATACCTGCCCCCAGACGAGGTAGTACCCCAACATGTGTTGGCAGCGCTGATTTCTCAGCTCCCCTCACCTTTCTTACTTTTGGGGGATTTTAACGCCCCCTACGATTACTGGCCGTGGCAGAGACGTTGAGATTTTACTATCTCAGCTTGACCTCTGCATTTTAAATACCGGTGTTGCCACACACTTCAGTGTGGCTCCTGGCACTTACTCTGCAATTGATCTGTCGATATGTAGTCCTGTCCTTTTACCGTCAGTCCACTGGAGAGTGCATGATGACTTGTGTGGTAGCGACCATTTCCCGATATTCCATTCACTACCACGACCTCAGTCCCCTGGACATTTGCCCAGATGGGCCCTTAACAAGGCTGATTGGAAGGAGTTCACTACCACTGCAAAGATTGGCCCTCCATCGGATGCCACCATAGATGAGGTGAATGAAAGTCTCACCGCAGCCATTATTTCTGCGCCTGAACGTACGATCCTTAGCTCTTCTGGATCCCCTCGGCGGAGGACGGTGCCCTGGTGGTCACCAGAGATCACTGAGGCTATTAGGGATCGCAGGCGTGCACTCCGGCGCCATAAGAGACACCCGTCCTTGGAGAACCTCATTGCATTCAAGCAACTCCGTGCACGAGCACGTCTTTTAATTGTCATAAGCAGGAGTGTTAGGAAGGGTATGTCCACCATTGGTACATGTACCTCTCCATACCAGGTCTGGCAGAAAATCTGACGCCTCTATGGATACCAGAGGGCTTCAGGTGTGCCAGGGATTTCTATGAATGGAGTAGTTTGTACGGACCCAGATCCAATTGCTGAACATCTTCCTGAGCACTATGCTTGGAGTTCTGCATCTGTGAATTACCTGCCAACCTTTCGTACCGTGAAAGAGCAGGAAGAATGGAAGCAACTCTCCTTCTCGACCTGCCGAATTGAATCCTACAATGCTCCATTTAGTGAATGGGAACTCCTTGGTGCCCTTGCACAGTCCTGACACTAGTCCCGGGCCAGATCGCATTCAAAACCAGATGCTGAAACACCTGTCGGCGCAGTCTACACGAAACATTTTATCCATGTTTAATCACATCTGGAACAATGGTGTCTTCCCATCACAGTGGCGAGAAAGTATCATTGTGCCAGTTCTTAAGCCGGGTAAAAACCCCTGCGATTTGGACAGTTACCGACTCATCAGCCTCACCAATGTTCTTTGCAAACTGCTGGAATATATGGTGAGCTGGCGGCTGTGCTGGGTACTAGAGTCTAGAGGCCTGTTGGCTCCATGTCAGGGCAGTTTCCGTCAAGGCCACTCCACTACAGACAACCTCGTTTACTTGGAATCCTGTATTTGTACAGCCTTTGCGCAATGTCAACATCTTGTTGCAGTGTTTTTTGATTTGAGAAAGGCGTACAATACAACATGGAGACATCACATCCTTCAGACGTTACATGAATGGTGTCTTCGAGGCCAGCTCCCTATCTTTATCCAAAACTTTTTAGCTGTCCGTATGTTTCGTGTCCAAGTTGGTGCTTCTCGCAGCACCCCTCATGTGCAGGAAAATGGGGTTCCTCGGGGCTCTGTTTTGAGTGTCCCCTTATTTTTAGTAGCCATAAATGGCTTGGCGACAGCAATCGGGTCGTCAGTATCACCCTCTCTCTATGCTGACGACTTCTGCATCTCTTTTAGCTCTTCCAGCACCCAAGTTGCTAAACGTAGGTTACAAGGATCCATTCGGAAGGCACAGTCGTGGGCCCTAGCCCATGGCTTCCAGTTCTCTCCCGCAAAGACCAGAGTTATGCACTTCTGTCAGCATTGGACGGTTCATCCACAGCCTGAACTTTATCTTAACAACCACCTCTTAGAGGTTGTTGACACTCACAGGTTCTTAGGGCTCGTATTTGACTCTCGGCTTGACGTGGCTCCTCCACATTCGTCAGCTGAAACAAAAGTGCTGGCGCCAACTGAATGTTCTCCGCCATCTGGGCCATACGACCTGGGGTGCCGATCAGTCCACACTATTGCGGATATACCAAGCATTGGTGCAGTCCCGTCTGGACTTTGGATGCCTTGCCTATGGCCCTGCATTCTCCTCGGCATTGCGCTTGCTGGACCCAATTCACCACTGTGGGGTTCGCATCGCGACAGGTGCCTTCCGCACCAGTCCTGTGGACAGTTTACTTGCAGAGGCCGGGATCCTACCTCTGCGGTTCCGCTGCCAGCAACTGCTTGCGGCCTATGCTGCTCATGTTCATAGCTCACCAGGCCATCCAAACCAACATTTGCTTTTCTCCCGCATGGTCGTCCGTCTTCAACAACGGCGACCCTGTTCCGGTCACACGTCGCCTTCTGTGTCCAGTCACTTCTGTTGGATCTAGAGTCTTTTCCTGTCCCATCTCTGTATCGGGCCTGTACGCGTACGCCCCCATGGTGTGTACCGATGCCATGTTCTAGGCTGGACTTGGCTGGTAGACCCAAAGCCTCCGTTCCTCCAGAGGCACTCCGCCATCAGTTCTTCGCTGTTGTTGCAGAGCACACTGGATACGACATAGTCTATATGTACGGTTCGTGGGCATGTTGGCTTTGCCTATGTCCATGGCAACCACGCCGAGCAGCGGTCTCTGCCGGATGGCTGCAGTGTGTACACTGCCGAGCTGGTGGCCATTCTCCGTGCTGTTGAGCATATGTGCTCCTGCTCAGGTGGGTCTTTTCTGCTCTGCAGTGACTCCCTGAGCAGTCTTCGCTCTCTTGATCAATGTTACTCATGTTTCTCCTTGGTGAAGGCTATCCATGACACTTTTTACTCTCGAACAGTCAGGACGCTCTGTGGTCTTCATTTGATCTCCTGGTCACATTGGCATCCCGAACAATGAACGAGCCGATAAGTTCGCCAAACAGGCTGTCCATGAGTCCGTGTTAGAGATTGGCCTCCCGGCCTCAGATTTACAGACTGTGTTGCGCCATAGAGTACGTGAGCTTTGGGCCGCCGAGTGGCGTAGCCTGAGCCATCCCAACAAACTCAGGGCAATAAAGGAGACCACGGCTGTGTGGCACTCCTCCATGCAGGCCTCTCGCCAGGACTTGGTAGTCCTGTGCCGGCTCCGCATTGGCCACACTTGGTTGACCCATGGCCATCTCCTCTGCGGTGAGGACCCGCCTCGTTGCCGTTGTGGCTCTTCCTTGACGGTGGCCCATATTTTGATGGACTGCCATCTTTTAGCTGCCCTGGGGCGGGATTTTAATTTTCCTGTAATTTTCTCTGACGTTTTACGTAACGATGCCATAATGGCTTACTCTGTTTTAGGTTTTATTCGCGACAGCGGTTTTTACAACTCTATATGAAGCTTTGCTTCAGCGTACTGTATTCGTTTCTCTTGTCAGTATGTCCTCCGCTTGAGGGTTCCCTTGTGTTGCTCCGTGGCTGGCCCTTCCTATTATAATTTCACAGTCGTCAACCACGAACTTTGGCTTTGTCATTCCATTCCCAGACTTGTTTGCTGTTTCCATGTGATTGTCTCCTTTCGTGTTGTCACCTGCCATGTTGTCCCTTGTTGAACTTGTTGATATTTTATTGATTGAGTGGGGTTTTTCTCCTGTTGCAGTTTTAACTCTGGGCGAAATTTTCAGTATTTCCACTTATCTCGCCCTTTGATGGAATGGGGGACTGATGACCTCCATAGTTGTCCCCCTAAAACACCAACCAACCAACCAACCAACCAACCAACCAACCTACAGCTTAGGTCTTTGTGGCAAAAGAGTTTGCTCCAGTCCCGAATCCCTGAACCAGTACACCAATAACCTAATAACAGCTTTCACATCCCGCAGCTATCCTCCTGATCTGGTTCAGAAGCAAATTACCAGAGCCACCTCCTCATCCCCCCAAATCCAGAACCTTCCACCGAAGAACCCCAGAAGTGCCCCTTTTGACACCGGATACTTTCCGGGACTGGAGCGGAATCTGAATGTGGCTCTCCAGCAAGGATACGACTTCCTTAAATCCTGCCCCGAAATGAGATCCATCCTTAATGACATCCTTCCCACTCCACCAAGAGTGTCTTTCCACCGCCCACCTAACCTTTGTAACCTCCTAGTCCATCCCTATGAAATCCCCAAACTACCTTCCCTACCCTCTGGCTCCTACCCATGCAACCGCCCTTGTTGGAAAACCTGCCCTATGCACCCTTCCACCACCACTTATTCCAGTCCAGTAACCTGGAAGGTGTACACAATCAAGGGCAGAGCCACTTGCGATAGCACCCACATGATTTACCAACTGCACTGCGAAGCGTTCTATGTGGGAATGACCAGCATCAAACTGTCCATTTTCATGAACGGTCACAGGCAGACAGTGTTTTGTTGGTAATGAAGATCACCCTGTGGCTAAACATGCCTTGGTGCACGGCCAGCACATCTTGGCGCAGTGTTACACCGTCCGGGTTATCTGGGTAGTTCCCACTGACACCAACCTTTCAGAACTCCGAGGATGGGAACTTGGCCTTCAGCTTATTCTCGCCTCCCGTTGCCCACCTGGTCTCAACCTCCGTTAAATCCAAATTCCCACCCACCATCTTGAGCATCTTTGCCTCGGTTCTGTGGACAGAGCCTCTGCCTCAAGTGGTATCTCTGTCCAACTTCTTTGCTTTTTACAAATGCCTGTCTAAGTGTGTTTGCGTTGGGATTTTGTGTGTGTGTGTGTGTGTGTGTGTGTGTGTGTGTGTGTGTGTGTGTGTGTGTATTTGTTTACCTTCCTTTTTCCCCCTGAGGTAAGTCCTTCCACACCTGGGATTGGAATGACTCCTTTTCCACTTCTTTAAAACCCATATCCTTCCCTTTCTCCTCCCCTTTTTTTCCCCTTATCCTGAAGAAGCGACCAACGGTTGTGAAAGCTTGTATGTGTGTATTTGCGTGTGATTTTATTTGTATAGATCACTTATAAAGATAGAAAATAATAACAGTCCTATCACACTTCCCATGTCTCTGAACACTCGCTATCTAGGACTACATACTGAGTTCTATTACCTAAGTACTCTTCAAGCCAGACACATATTTAGGTACCTACTCCATATGATTGTACATTTGTTAGCAGTCTGCAATATGGCACCGAATCTAATTCCTTTCAAAAATCAAGAAATATGCAGTTCATCTGTTGCCCTTCATCCATAGCTCATAAGATGTCATGAGAGTAAATGGCAAGTTGAGTTTCATGCAATCAATGCTCCCTAAAGCCACGCTCATGCATGGACAGAAGCTTTTCCATCTCTAGAAAATTTACTAAGAACTGAGAATATGTTGATGATTGCTACTGCAAACTGATGTTAATGATATTGGTCTGTAATCATGTGTGTCCATTCTTTTGCCTTTGTTATACATGAGAGTTAAGTGCACCTTTCTCAGGTTGCAAGCTAAATGAGGGCCAATGCCGTAGAGTACTCTTTGTAAAACCAAACTAGTACCGCAACTGGACCTGGTGACTTGTTTGTCTTCAACTCTCTTAGCTGTTTTTCTACACAAGCTATGCCTACTACTATGTCCTCCATTTGGGAATTAGTGTGATCATCAAATGAGGATAAGTAAGTATGGTCAGTATGGCTGAATGATGTATGAATATTAAATGATTGAATATATCAATATTAAATGTATGAATGCATGACAATGGCATCTTCTTGAGTAAAAGATTCTGGAAATGAAATAGTCCCCCATTTGGATCTCCAGGCGGGGACTACTCAGGAGGATGTCATCAAGAAAAATAAAACAGGCATTCTACAGATCGGAGCATGGAATGTTCTATCCCTTAATCGAGTAGGTAGGTTAGAAAATTTGAAGAGAGAAATCGATAGGTTAGTTAAATATGGTGAGGATCAGTGAAGTTCGGTGACAGGAAGAACAGGATTTCTGGTCAGGGAAGTACAAGGTTATAAATATAAAACCAGTTGGTGGTAATGTAGGAGTAGGTCTGATAATGAATAGGAAAAAAGGAATGTGGGCAAGTTACTATAAACGGCATCTTGAACACAATTATAATAGCAAACATAGACATGAAGCCAACACCAACTGCAGTAGTAAAAGTTTATATGGCAACCAGCTCTACCAATGAGGAGCAGATAAAATAAATTATTCAGACAATTAAGGGACAGGAAAACTTGATTGTGTGGGGGACTGAAATTCAGTAGTGAAACGGAAGGGAAGGAAATGTAGTAGTTGAGTATGGACTGCGGAAAAGGAATAAAAGGCAAGTTCGCCTAGTAGAATTTTGTGCAGAGCACAATTTAATCATCACAAACACTTGCTTTACTCATCATGAAAGAAAGTTGTATGTGTGTAAGAGACCAGGAAACACTGGAAGGTAACAGATTGACTTTATAATTGTAAGACATAGGTTTAGAAGCCAGGTTTTAAACTGTAAGACATATCCAGGGGCAGATAGACTCTTGCCATAACTTATTGGTTAAGAACTGTAGATTAAATCTTAAGAGATTGCAAAAAGGTAGAAAATTAAGGAGATGGAACCTGGACAAATTGCAGGAACCAGAGGTGATTGAGAGAGTCAGAGAAAGCATCATACTAAGGATTGACTGAAACAGGGGAAAGTAAAACAGTAGAAAAAGAATGGATAGCTGTGAGAGATAGAGTAGTGAGGGCTGCAGAGGATCATATAGACAGAAGGACAAGGCCTGATATCCCTGGATTACACAAGAGATACTGAACTTGATTGATGAGAGGAGAAAATATAAAAGTGCAGCAGATGAAACAGACAAAAGGGAGTACAGACAGCTGAAGAATGAGGTTGATGGGAAGTGCAGACTGGCTGAGCAGGAGTGGCTAGAGGACAAATGCAAGACCTTAGAAGAATTTATAACTACCAGAAAGATATATATACCACCTCAGGAAAATAAGACATTTGGAGACAAGAAAAGCAGCTGCATGGATATCAAGAGCTGTTCCAATACTAAGCAAGCTGAAAGGTGGAAGGAATATACAGAAGGCAAATAAAAAGGAAATGATCTTGAAGGCAGTATTCCAGAAATGGAAGAGGAGGTAGAGAAAGTTGAGAAAGGAGAATAATTTGACAGTGCACTGAAAGATTTGACTTGAAGCTAGGACCTTGGAGTAGATATTCTGTCAGGTCTCAATTGCTGATATTGTTCGCACTGACAGACATGAAGAAATTGTTCCACCTTGTAAGATTGTAATAATATCAATTTCAAAGAAAGCAAGTGCAGGCAAATGTTAATATTACAGAACTATCAGTTCAATAAGCCATGGTTGCAAAATACTAACACGAATTATTTACAGTCAAATGGAAAAATCTGGTGTACTCTGACCTCGAGGAAGATCAGTTTGGATTTAGGAGAAATATAAGAACATGCGAGGCAATACCTCACATTACAACTGATCTTAGATGTTAACTGCAAAACACTCTTTCAAATTCTGAAGGTATCAGGGGTAAAATATAGGGAGCGGAGAGTTATATTTCAGTTGGTTTACATTTTAGGAGGCGATCACTTGTAATATTGTAAAAAGATATAAAATAGCCATGATCGCTTATCATCAATTTTTATTAACGACGACCGGTTTCGCTGAACTGTCAGCATCATCAGGTCAAATAAAATATTTTAGAAGGCCATAATCTTGTAATGTCAAACAGTTGTTATATAACAATTTACAGTGCATAGGTGCACTATGTCATTATAATAAAACATAATTATCACAGTGCGTGATCAGTTTGCTTTTGTCACTCACTGTGATAATTATGTTTTATTATAATGACATAGTGCACCTATGCACTGTAAATTGTTATATAACAACTGTTTGACATTACAAGATTATGGCCTTGTAAAATATTTTATTTGACCTGATGATGCTGACATAGTTCAGCGAAACCGGTCGTTGTTAATAAAAATTGATGATAAGCGATCTTGGCTATTTTATATCTTTTTACAAAGTTATATTTCACTTGTAAAAAACCAGACAGCAGTTAGAGTCAAAGGGCATGAAAGTGATGTAATGCTTGGGAATGGAGTAAGACTGGGTTATAGCCTTTATCTAATATTGTTCAATATTTACATTGAAAAAGCTGTGAAGAAATGCAAGGAGAAATTTGGAGAAGGAATTAAAGTTCAAAGAGAAGAAATACAAACTTTGCAGTTTACAGTTGTCATAGTAATTCTGTCAGGACCTGGATGAGCAACTGAACAGACAGTGTCTTGAAAGGAAGGTATAAGATGAACATTAACGAGAGTAAATCAAGGGTAGTGGAAGGTAGTGTCATAAAATCAGGCAATGCTGAAGGAATTAATTGGGTAATGAGAAAATAAAAATAGTAAATTGGTTGTGTTATTTGGCTAACAAAGTAACTTCTGATGTCTGAAGTAAAGAAGACATAAAATGCAGAATGCCTATGGGAAGAAAAGCTTTACTGAAGAAGTGAAATTTGTTGACATCCAATATTAATTTAAATCTTTGGATATCCTTTCTGAAAGCATTAGTCTTGAGTGTTGCATTATATGGGAGTGAAACATGGACAATAAAGAGTTCAGAAAAAAAAAAAAAAAAAAAAAAAAAAAATTGAAGCTTTTGAAATGCGGCATGCACTGTTCCTTATCTCTGTACATATTTTACTAAATTAAAGACTTGTCACTTTTTCTTGGTTGTTTTCTCCTTCTGACCAGCTAGTCTGTTCCGGAGTGCCATGCTTCATCAATCCTCTTCTCCTGGCAGTTTTTAGGCTGTGAAATTCCTCTACCTACTAAATGAAATTCCTTCTTCATTTAACAGTGTACCGTATTTGCGCGAATATAGGCCGCACCTAAACTTCTGACACGAGATTATAGGGAAAAAAAATCTCGAGTATAGGCCGCAGGTTTTTTAATTTTTATTTAATTTATTTTTATTTTTGTATAATTGAACTTTTTTCGTAATCAGAAACACAATGTTAACGAAATAATGTTCTCTTTTCAATAAACTCAACACAAATATGCAAAACTGTCCATCAACGAATAAGAAAAAGAGATGATAGGCCGTTCCAGGCGCCCCAAGTGAGGGGCGTTTCAAGTGTTTCAAGTGTTGTAAATCGTAGACGTGTGCTGCGGAAAGTATTTTCGGTGTGTGTGTGTGTGTGTGTGTGTGTGTGTGTGTGTGTGTGTGTGTGTGTGTGTGTGTGTGTGCGTGCTTGTGCATGTGCGTGCGTGCGGGGTGGGAGTGTGTGACGATGTTTTGGCTTGTAAGTTTGTAGTGGGAAACAAACGCACTGCCGACCCGAAGGTTGCCTTGTCACAGTAGGCTAGTTTACACGACACTAAAATTCATGAAATTGCACTACTGGCCAATACACATGCACGACAGACGTTGGCGCAACTCGTTGGCGAAACTAAACAGTTTCGGCATCTACCAACTTTGGTGAAACTGATTGCGCGTGTTTTTGGGTTATGCCGAATACAGAACAAAATACGACATAAAGGGGGTAACGGAAGAAATAATTCGGTTTTTGAACATATATGCGTTGCATACATGTTTGTGCGATTTTAACGGCATGTTAGTGCTCTTCTGGCAATTATTTGTGAAATTAAATATTGATTAGTTGACGATTATTGAATTGCAGACTGAAATACATGGAATTCGAAATACGTATACAAATGAAGTATGGCAATTGTGGATTCGGAACACGGTACAAGTACTGCAGAGACGAATATCTACTTGACAAGAAACGTAATGCAATTTGTAATTTCAGTTGTGGTAACAATGCTTCACGCATAACGGTAACTTGTGTTTTTACTGAATTACTAACTCTGTTAAAAAGGAACGTTAACTGCTCTGGTGACATTCTACGTTGTTTAAAATAACTTCTAGGGTCTTCAATCACAATTTCTTTCAGCTAGGTCGCTGAGCAACAGAGCTGACGTCTTTTTTCTTTTTTTTTCTCCATTCGCGTACCCAAACACATTTCTTATGCAGTGACTTCACACAGACAAGCAATAGATTCGCCAAAACTCTTAAAGCTAACGTTCATTCTACGGTGACTACGGCTCTCACAAAACAATGAAACTGAAGTGTATAGTATTGGCGCCGTGTCTACAGACATACACTAAACCAGTTGCGCGCAATTCATTTCATGCAACGAGTTTCGCAACCTAGTGTCGCCTTGTAGACTAGCCTTAACGGACATAGAAAACGGGAAGTTCGATGTAAATTTGACGCTGACGAAAAAAAGTTCGACACTGCTGTGTGAGGACAAACTACTAAAATATTTGAAGAGTCATCGTGCATTTCAAGGGCTAAAATGTAAATATACCCATGTTTGCTTGACTTCATAATTCGAAACAGGAACTGTGGTTTTGCTGTTACAACATAAATGATTCAGTTGCAAGGCTGCAAAATAGCCCTGAGTTCCATGTACATCGTCTCATGGAAATAACTCCCAATGAATGTGAAACCAGTGAATCTAGTCATAGTAAAGTACGTTATTTTAAAATGTATAATAGAAGTCAACATCAGCATTAGCTACCCAAATCAGTTGTCCCGCTACCTTAACCTCCCATCACCGCTCACGGTAGGCGTTACCATAAGAACGTAAACGTCACGGTAAAATCTCTCGCGACACACAATAAGCGAAGACTAGCTTCATTGAATACATCAAATTAAAATCATTTGTGTGCTTAGGAAGTCTGTGTTATGTACTACTTTTGTTTTAAGGCCAGGCGGCCGTGTTAAAAAAAAAAAAAAAAAAAATGGTCGTCAGCTTTTGTTGGCTGCGGTACAGAATGACACCATTCGATTTATATCGAAATATCGACTTCCATGAATTCCCGCGTCGTTTCCGTGAACATGTACAAAAACGTATATGCAGTTCTGCGAAACTGTTACTGTTTAATTTTTGAAAATTATCTAGTTTATTACGTTTCTCAAACCAAAATAAAAGTGAGCATGTAATTTTTGAAACTAATGACTTTGGGAAAAGGAGCGGTTGGGGGGGAGGAGGATTGAATCTTGATATAGGCCACACCACGATTTTGTACGCCGATATTTGGGAAAAAAAGTGCGGCCTATGTTCGAGCAAATACGGTATATTTATGGAAATATTGTACACAAACATGTAATATATCAAGCTCACAATCATTAGTCCTCCATTTACTTTTTCAAATATATTCAACTCAGTTCAACTGCTTTTTAAACAAATCCTTGGTATTCTGGTGTCTGGCATTCCATGGATGAGCACATCTCTCGTCAGAAGGTTCTGAGAGTGGACAGCCAACTTCTGCAGGTGGATCCCACTAAAATGGCATGCCCATAAAAACCCCATGCAGCTGCACATTAAAATACACGATTGTTATGCTGTGGGCTGTTCGCAGCTTAACTGTAATAAAAACAATAAACAATTATTTAACTTCATGACCATCTTTCTTTGTCTATGAGGATAGAAGGTATGACTTAATTTTCCCGAAATGACCTGTCACACCTCAGGTACTACAGACAAATAATGCAGATGAAACTTCCTGGCAGATTAAAATTGTGTGCCAGAACTGGGACTTGAACCTGGGAGCATTGCCTTTCACAGGGTTGCGCTCTACCAACTGATCTATCCTGACATGACTCAGGGCTGGCCCCTTAAAACTTTACTTCTGCCAGTACCTCGCCTCCTACTTTCCAAACTTCACAGAAGTTTCATATCAGCACACACTCTGCTGCAGACTGAAAGTTTCATTCTGGAAACATCCCTTAGGCTGTGGCTTAGCCATGTCTCCACCATATTGTTTCTCCAAGGATTGCCAGTCCTACAAAGTTTGCAGTACTTTCCAGGCATTCCAATATGTTGTGAGCAGTATTTCCTATCTCACAACAATTAAGAACTGATTTCATTGTTGTTTTTTATGAAGTTTTTGTACTCAAGTAAATTAATAACCATCCTCCCCCCCTCCCCCCCAAATTGTATGTCTTTGTCAGAACTGTGAAATAAGCAGTCTTACACATTGCACAATACGGTTAGTTTAATGTTCAACTCACTCCTTCGCTTTTGTATATGGTACTGTGATTCATCTGCCATGTGTGTTTGTGTGTGGATGGAAAGAGTGTATGTGCGTACTGTCCCTGTCTTTGTCACCTCACCACTGCCACAAAATTAGACCCTCTTAATCCTATCCAGTCTTATCACTGCCAATAGTGTCTCTATTACAATGACAACTTCACAGCAGATAACACACCTGCCTCTCCATACTATAAACTCTCTCATTTTCTTAAACATTGCACTAACCTTCCTTCCACTTGTACAATAAACACCTGTTATGCTTCTCAAACCACCTACTCTGCCAAATACAAAACCAAACCTGACTTACTGTTGTTATCCATCCTACTGACCCAAAAACTCCCTCCATCCACTTCCCATTGTTGAAGACATAATCAAATTCATGAATATAATCCTACAAAAATTATCTAATACCAATGTCCACTCACCCTACAACAAATCTCCCTTGCTGCACATTCCATCTCATCTCAATACTCAAGCAACTTACTCCCACAACCAGGTGCCCTTCATCTTTACTTGTCTCAACACCCTTGCCCACAAAACTACTCTAATTTCATAAATGGTGTGACAGCACTAGAATAACCTATACTACATCTGCTTCATGACCACAAGCAAGCAGCTTTTCATACATTCCCAGTTCCAATACAAAGTGTATAGTTTCATCCTTAATGAAGCATTCCTCCAACCGACCCTACAATCTGAATATTTATCTGTATCTACCATCATACAAATAAGACTCTTTTGTTGGCCCAAGGTGGAGATGCAGTTTCCACCACATAAACATCTCCATTCAGCCTCAACCATGGTAAAACATTCCTAGCAAACATGTTATTATTATTTTACTTGTGCTACCATCTATGACCAATCCATACAACACCATCCCTTATAATTTCCTCGCCACAACGATTGCATCATCTCCTATGTTATTGCTGACCTCAACATCTACATTAGAACCCCAGCAGGACTCCAGTGGAGGTGTCAGTTCACTGATTCCATCCAAGATGACATTGGTCCCCTCTAAATGTACAGCCAATCTGAAAGCAACACTACCCCAGACAACATTCTAACTTTATACAACCTCCTTGGATGCTTCACTGTAGAAATCCTCGATCCATTTGCAAATAACTGCCTATCTAGATCCCTCACCATCTCCTACAATATGTCTCATACCCGTGTCTCCCAGTACCAACCTCAATCCATGATTCATGCAGAACTCCCGCACCACATGGAATACTTTTTCTGGCACTCAGTTAAAATCAGAGTAAAAGTCACCCCATGACCTTCCAGTAACCTGATGATAACCCTCATGGATCACTCCTGCAGTGCATGTTTTCAGACATTATTTCCACCCATATGCCTACTAAACTCATATACCATCATTGCCCCACCATTGCTTACTTACTCCCTGTCCCCTATTACTTTTGAATGGAATCATTTATGGTTCCCACTGTGGTTTGTTAGATGTCCAGGAATGCACTAATACCAATCTTCCACCATTGTCTCACGGTTTCAATTACTTGAACAATATACAACAAACATATTTAACTCACTGGTAGCACAAGACAAAAAACAAGTACCTCACAACAAATGCAACACCTCTCCTAGTGTCGGCCATATTACCTACTGACACCTCAAAGAATGCCCACTCTCCTTTCTTGTCACTTTAGTAATAGTTTGCACTACTATCCTCTCTATGGCTACACTCTTAAACTATGGAAAACCTCCATAAAACTGACTTTTCCTAAACTTAACAATTGGAATTTCAGTAACTGAGGATAGGTTTCAGTTCACCATAAAGATGATCACTGAATCGCAGGCAGGCATATAGAGTTCTAAGTTCCTATCTGCAGCTCAGAGAACATCTTATGTGGTGGTTCCGGCTTGGGAGCTGGTGGAGCTACTGGAAGGCCAGATGGAGGTGCAGCTTTCCCAGCACTTCCAATTTTCACCACACTTAAAGATTTCTTACCCCCGCCCCTAATGAAGAGGGATGTCGAGGACTAACATGAGCAGCATTCAAGTGGCACACGCCAGCATGATGCATATACAACTCAGGCTGGCCAGGCCATGATAGTACATGGCCCGGTCACCAGAGGTTATGGCAGTAGGTGACAGCTGGCAAACCAGCTACATGCCATCTGCCTGTGTCATTACATGTCACAAATCAATAACAAGATCTTTGATTAATATTATAACACTGTAATAAGTAAACATAGTGCAAATAATTAGTGCTATTATTTGTCTACAACAGACAATAACTTTTTTATGCTCTGATGTCTTCTTCAGTAAGTCCCGTAGACAGTTAAGAACTTATTCTAGATTGCTTTCAGTTGACCTGTACAGTAATACTATGATTAGTCTCTTATTCCCAAAATTTAGCCTTACTTCTGTAGCCTCAAGCGCCATTTCAGTAATCAAATCATTAATTGAATTGACTTTTTCACATACGATATTATTTATACTACAAATGCCTGCCTCAACACTTTTGTGGAATTTTCTACAGAAAAAATTCATGAGTTCGTAATTTTTTTAGCCTGTACCCATACTCTTCTTCTTCCTTGCAACCAAGTTCACTCACTATGAAGAGACGTGGTTTAGCTGCATTTAGGTACATTTAATTGCTCTGTTTGATTAGTTATATACTGATTATCCTTGTATGAAAAGTTAATTTTTCTATGCTGTAAAAAAGCTCCACTGTGGGAATATGTGTTGTGCATGTCTGAATCATCAGACAATATCTACTCTGCAAACAGTAGAAGCTTAGAGACAGGATTTATGGGGAAATATATGTCTAACTTTGCAATGTAAGTATTTACTCAAGAAGTGCAATACAGTAAACACACATTACACAGTAAAACATTTATATACTATATAAGTAATTTACAGTTCATTCTACCGATACTCATCTTTTCAATTTTGCGATGTATGAGGGTTCTGCTCACTGCAACATTATTCTCCTGGGGCGTCGTGGTAGAAATAAATACTCGATGTGTACAATTTTTCACTTCTTCTTTAATTTGAATCAAACTTCTTCTCTGCCAAAACATAACAACTTCAAAACATCAGAACTTAATCGACAGTATTTCCACTTCAAAACAACAGAGCGACATAGATTCCAGAGCACTTGACAAACGACTAAAACTTGAACTCCCCTCATGCAAGGCGGTGAGGCAAATATATAACCTTGACAATAATGACATTACATTATCCATTGTTCATAACAATTGAATATACTAATTTACAATTAACAAACACACAAAAAAAACATTTCATGTACACAAAAATAATCACAATATAAAGTGAAAACTATACATACAATAATTTTTACATGGCTCATATATTTTAAGACTAAATCTCTGATCTTTCTGTTGACAACAAAGTGTGATCTTAAATGTCAATTAATTTGTTAATGAGTACATCACACATGTTCCTAACATATATTGAGCTATCAATTATCTTGGAAATTCTCAAAATAGGTTCAAAATTTCAAGTGAGTCAATATATACAAAGAAATACAATATTCAAATCTCGAGTACATCATTAATTACACAATTAGCTGGTCTACACAACTTGTTTATGAGCCTAACATATATACAATGCTATATACTTTCATGTCTTTATATTTTACAAAAGTTTTTACCCTTTGTCTGTCTGTTTATTGAAATAATTTACAATGACAAAAGTATTGTTTATAGAACTGTCTGGAAACTTCTTATACAAATCTCTTAATTATGAAATCTGTTCACTTGTTTTAATCACAGTATCACCGAGACAGTGTCCTACACTGATTCCTAGGCTGGCTATTTCATTTGTAACTTCACACGCAACATACATCACTAATGAACCACACGATTCCATATCTGACGCAGACGGTATCTTACGATAACATTGAGATGAGGGGGCCGGCAGTATCATCACAATACCCCCCCCCCCCCCCCCAAATCAGCTCGACGATGCCTTCATAAGTAGAGGTGATGTAAGAGTGAAGCACCTACTTTGGATGGCTTGGACCCGGTGGCTGGCTTGGCTGCATCAGTACCTCACTTAGTCCTGTCTGGGGTTGGCACAGCTCAGTCCACACACACAGCATCACCAGATCCTGAAAGTTCCAAGTGCAGTAAGTAGGTGACAAGGGTATGGCCTCCCAAGAGCAGAGGGCAGAATCGGGAACAGCTGACACTCAAGAATCTGCCACACTGAACTTGTCTGACCTTTTTAAGCATCAAAACAAAATACACAAGAAACATATGATAAAGAATATGCACATAACTATACTGTTCCCTCTCCTTCCCTTCTGCCTGACGAAGCAGCTAGGCTGCGAAAGATTGTTTGTGTGTGATTTTATTTATTTTATTTGTTTCTATCGACGAGCCGATCCTTTTGGTAAGTCATCTCTTTTCTAATTTTTGTTTAACTATACTGTAAAATTTACTGTTCTCTTACTTTCTGAACTAAATTTTTTAAAACTCTGAGGACATTAAACTTTGTATCTTACAAAATTATTAGACACTAACATTAATTGATTCTATCATGACTTCTATCAATATCGTAAATACTTTAGCTCTTTAATACTATGGCAAAAATTTGAATTCAAATTTTTACTGTGACATAAATTAGTACATGAAAAGTCTAATGAAACAAACTATCTTGAAATCAATATTCTTATTAACATAAATTTATACAGTTACATTTCATGCCATAACACTAAAGAAGAAAGATAGAATGATAGATATGAGATAGTTTGAACAGGTTACAGAATGAGGAGATGTGGCACCAGAAACCGAAATCAGAAGTATGCTACCACATAGCTAGAAACCCAGTGCTTGCCAATGCACTTAGGACACATAGAATGTGTACTTTCCTGAGGTTACAAACGTTAATATCCAACATATTGAAAATACAAGTTCCAAGATATTTCATCAAAGAATACATATGTACAAAACTCAAAGCTGCAATAAATTTTACAAAAATAGCACCTGTACAAAGTCTTATTATTACCCACTACTGTTTGAATGGTTTGAATTCTGTTATCTTCAAATTCACCCCCCACTGGCAAATGAGAGAGTGAATCAGCAACAAGATTGTCCCTGCCCTTAATGTATTCCACAGCAAATTTACATTTCTCTAGCTTAGAAGACATCCCTCCTGCTCTTAATCTTTTGCACACTTCTTCCAGTAAGCTTCTGTGTTCTTCGTCTAATTTGTTGGCTTCCTGCACCTTGGTATTTCCGAGTTCATGATAATTTATATCATCCATGGCTTCTTCAGGCTCTTCATGTATGTCTTCTATATCTCTATTATGATCTAATAAATCTAATTCAACACTCTGCTTACTCAGACTATTCCCATTTTTCAATATCATAGCAGTACAATGTAAAACACCAGTCTTCGGGTTCACAAACATAACTTTTCTTCCTCCCCAGTCAAATACAGCATTCACTTTCATGAATCAGTCAGTTCCTAGCAAGTTATCTGCAGACAAAGATTCACATCATTCACACTGAAGTTCAACAAGGCTTGCCGGTTAACTAACGTGCTGTGTCTGCTGGTAACACCCTTGATCTTGATTCCAACTACAGGCATCTCTTGTAGTTCGGTACATCTTTCACACAATCTCTAAATTGTTCAGAAATTCCGCTGAATGGAATACCTGTATCAACTAACGCTTCCTTGCCTTTTCCATTAATAAACACAGTAATACATGGCCATCCAGTGACATCATATTGTATATCTTTCTCTTCTTCATGAGTAAGATCTTCAATAATATCTTCATGTTTCATAATACAGGAATCATCATTAGCTTAAACATGATTCAGGGACACATTACTTTCAACAGGTTGACGAGCCATACATCCATTAGTAACACAATCATCATTGGTAACACACTGCTCTAACCTAGGCACATTGTCTTCTAGCTCATGATATTTACACAGTAACATATCTAGAACATTGGCTTTCTCTTCCTTATCCATGTAACTCTGTATGACACAATGCAAGATGTTTTTCCCTACCTCTTCTTGTCTGTTTCTGCTTTGACAACTTTCAGTACTCCTCAATTTCACTGGTATGACTTGATTCTCACAAGACTTGACATCATCTACAACACATTGGCCATCTGACATGATGCAACCTTCCTTGACTTCAACATAAATCATCTCATCAAGTTACTTCTCCAAATCTTCAAACTCCATAACTTCCACATCTTCTTCACTATCTTCAACACTGTCATCCTCTGACTTCTCTGAACTCACACTAGACAAAACATCAAAATCTTCATGATTCTCAGTCTTCACAGTTTCATGAGCAGTGACATTAAGTCTGTCTCCAGCATCTTCAGCCTTATCACTTAATAATTTACACAAACCAAACAGATCATCTTCTTCACTTATTTTGGGTTCTTCTACAGTCAGATCTTCACTTGCATTATACATATTGGCTACAGTATCATCATCTAGTATGATCTCTTCTGGTTCTATACACTTGTCCTCTTCTTTCCAAGCCTCCTTCTTAATGACTTCCCATAGTTCCTTGTTAAACTTGAGCCGATTTACCCTGTGTGTTACCTTCTGTCCCTGTCTATATTGCTCATTTTCCCATTTGTGTCCAAATCTGATCCTATTTGTGGTAGCCTGAATTCTTGTCATATTTCTCACCCCAACCTGACAGGCTTCCATAGGGGCGACATTTAGTTTTCCTGCCCATTGCCATTAGATTTTTAGTAACCTTGGTTCCTATTGTTTCTTCCTTGTCTGTTCCTGTAATCTGTACTCCCATCTTGCTGTCTACTTCGGTTCTCACGACTCTCTTCTTGGTAATTGTCTCTTCTGTCTCTTCCATGATGGTCTTCTTGGTAGCGGTTTCTCTCCCTTTCTCTCATAACTTCTGTGTAATCTTCCAACAAATCTTAAGAAGTCCTCAACTGAATCGTCAGGTCCACAATCTAACGCTTGATGTATTCTACCTGGTAATCTTCTACATAGGGTATCCACCAATGTGATTTCATCTAAAGGTGAGTCAAGATGCACTAATTTTTTAATTTCAGTCTCATAAAAGTTCCTCATATTGCCATAACTTTCCCTGTACTTTCTCCCATGCAAGAAATCACTTTTTACACTAGCCTGCTTGCTTTTGGACCAGAATTTTTTCAAAAAACACCTCTCAAACTCACTATATGACATATCCTCTGTATCTAACTGATTGACCCAAGTATAAGCTTCATTGTCCAAAAATCTCTTTACAAATTTTTCATTGCATCGGTCATTTCTACAGTGAAATTGTCAGAGCAATGATGTAAAAAGCCTTTAGGATGGATTTTTCCTTCCCCAGGGTATGTCTTAATTACTACATTTGCCCAATTAAAGCCACCATAGATATTTTGCTATTTATTACACTTTCTTGCAATACACTGACTCTTTGACTGAGGTTATACACATCTTTCTTAATAACACTATCAGAAGTTGACACACTTTCACTAATTTTATTTTCTAATGACACTTTAACTTCCTGAATTTCAGTTTTTCTAATTTTATTTTCCTGATCAACATACTTTTCTACACTACTAATTTTGTTTTCAAGGTCAGACTCAACATAACTGATTTTACTTTCTACTACAGTCACACGAGTGTCCAGCTGTTCATGTCCTAACTTCATTGCCCTTTCAAGATCACATGTTTGTTTCCTGATTTCGTCAACTACTCTGTTTCGTTTATCTGAGACTTTAAATCTGCTAAACCGTCATCTATCTTTTTGCTCAGATCATTATTTTCCTTGTCAATACGTTCAGTTATTTGTTCTGTTAATCGATTTACCACTTCCATGAAGCACAGACATTGCCGAGGTGGGGTGGCTTGCGTGCCTCAACGATACAGATAGCCGTACCGTAGGTGCAACCACAGAACCACAGCGGAGGGTTATCTGTGGAGAGGCCAGACAAACGTGTGGTTCCTGAAGAGGGGCAGCAGCCTTTTCAGTAGTTACAGGGGCAACAGTCTGGATGATTGACTGAGCTGGCCTTGTAACATCAGCTAATGTGGCTTTGCCACACAGCTACTGCGAATGGCTGAAAGCAAGGGAAAAACTACAGCCGTTACCTTTCCCAAGGACATGCAGCTCTACTGTATGAACATATGATGATGGCATCCTCTCGGGTAAAATATTCCAGAGGTAAAATAGTCCCCCATTCGGATCCCCGGGCGGGGACTACTCAGGAGGATGTGATTATCAGGAAAGACAATACTGGCATTCAACGGGCCGGAGCGTGGAATGTTAGATCCCTTAATCGAGTAGGAAAATTAGAAAATTTAAAAAGGGAAATGGATAGGTTGAAGTTAGATATAGTGGGGATTAGTGAAGTTCAGTGGCAGGATGAACAGGATTTCTGGTCAGGTGAGTACAGGATTATAAATACAAAATCAATTGGGGGTATCACAGGAGTAGGATTGATAATGAATAAGAAAATAGGAATGCGGGTAAACTACTATGACCAGCACAGTGATCACATTATCATTGTCAAGATAGATATGAAGCCAACACCGACAACAGTAGTACAGGTTTATATGTCAACTAGCTCTGCCAATGATGAGGAAATCGAAGAAATATATAAGGAGCTAAAGGAAATTATTCAGACAATTAAGGGAGAGGAAAACTTAATTGTTATGGGAGACTGGAATTCGGTAGTAGAACAAGGAAGGGAAGATAGTAGGTGAATATGGTCTGGGCAAAAGGAATGAAAGAGGAAGCCGCCTGGTAGAATTTTGCACAGAACATAATTTAGTTATAACAAACACCTGGTTCAATAATCACAAAAGAAGGTTGTATACGTGGAAGAGATCAGGAGACACCGGGAGATACCAGTTAGATTTTATAATGGTAAGACATAGATTTCGGAACCAGGTTTTACAGTGTAAGACATACCCAGGAGCAGATATAGACTCTGTCCATAACTTTTGGTTATGAACTGTAGGCTGAAACTGAAGAAACTACAAAAAGGTAGGAAAATAAGGAGATGGGACCTGGATAAATTAAAGGAACCTGAGGTTCTTAAGAATTTCAGAGAGAGCTTTAGGCAACAATTGATAGAAACGGGGGAAAATAAAACAGTAGAGGAGGAATGGGTAAAATTGAAAGATGAAATAGTGAAGGTAGCAGAGGACAAAATAGGTAGGAAGGAAAGACCTACAAAAAATCCTTGGGTATCACAGGAGACACTAAATTTAATCGATGAAGGGAGAAAATATTAAAAATGTAGTAAATGAAACAGGCAAAATGGAGTACAGACGACTAAGAAATGAGATTGCCAGGAAGTGCAAAATGGCTAAGCAGGAGTGGCTAGAAGGCAAATGCAAGGATGTAGAAGAATGTATAAATAGGGGACAAATAGATACAGCCTACAGGAAAATAAAAGAAACATTTGGAGCATAGGGCTAGCCGGGGCAGTGCCCCGGGGCCCCCGAGATCAAGGGGCCCCTCGGCCTCGGTGAGCAAAGTTCGGAAAAAGTGACAGTAGAGCGTTGTTTTTTTTTTTATTTTTAAAATTTTATTTTATTATATTATTACTTTTTACCTTCCCAACCTACCGTCCATCAATTGCCCCTCCCGTCAAACGAAGCTTCTCACAGTAGCTGCACTGGGCCACAGGGTGGCGGAACATTGCTTCTAGTGAGGCCTACTGACAGGCCAAGCAGACTCGCTGATTACAGCAATCGGCACACTCCAGTCGGCAGAATTAGAGGCAGCATCAGAGCTGCTCACAGCAACAGCTGCGCCTTCCAAGTGTTGCGGCGTGTCGCTCGGTGCAATATGAAGGATCGCATGACCCCAAATACTGTATAAATACATTTACTGTACAGCACTACTTATTGGCAAGTAGAAGTCTACAGTTCGATTATACGAATAATTGGTTTTCCGAAAATCCATGTCCCCAAATTATATATCAGATAATCGATGTTCTACTGTATATAGAATGAAGGATTTTCGACTTTTAACGTTTTGAACAGTGCCAACAAACTTCAAACGCACGAAGTGAAATCCAAAAATTATTCCCATCTCAGAATATAAATATAAAAAGGTATTGCTTGTCCACTAAGACGTGCACCCTACCACCTGCTGAATTCCCCCCAGGGGGCCCACAGTTCTTTTGTGGATACGTGTGTGGCGCGCACGGGGCCCCGAGCCGGAGCAGCCTTTCTTCTGCCCCAGGCTGCTTCACTTTCCCTCCCGGTTTATGCCTTCGCCCGGAGACGGGCATATTTCGTGAGATACGGTGGTTCTTGTTGTGGTTTTTCTTCCCTCGTTCCTTCCTTTCTTACCCTTCGTTTTCTGTCTTTCTCTCCTTGTACTCTCCTAGCCTTCTTCTCCTCATTAGTCTCCGCCTCGGCGTTTGAGACACTTCTTTCCTTTCTTTCCTTCTTTCTCTTCATTTCCTATCCTCTTCTTCTTTCCTCCCTGTGCGTGTCTGAAGGCCAACCCACGCATTATCGTGCGTAACAGGTGACGGGGTAACGCGTAATTCCCCGCCCCGGGTAGACAAGTAGGGCACGTACGTACCCCCTGGTAAAGGCCAGGCCCAGGGAGGGGTGATTACCCGAGCTGGTACCTTCCGAACATGCCAATTGGTCCCTCCGTCAGTTATCGGGAGGTGTGACCTGAGGTGTGAACAATCACCTAAGGCGGGTAAGCCCTCGGAGAGGGCCCCCACTAGGAAGGAGCGCGCCATCGGAGACGCCGGTAATCACGGGGGACACTTCCGCAATGACTTCCTTCTCTTCTTCACTGACATTGACCCAGAAACGTAAGATAGACTCGCCTCAGCAAAAGAAGACTCTGCCTAATTTGCCGAAATTTCTTGTTGTGTCGCGCACCGACGGAAAAGACTTCAATTCTGTCAATCCTTTCGTTATACAGAAAGGTGTTGATGCAATTGCTGGCCCTGTTAAAACCTGTTCGCGTCAGCGCAATGGCTCATTGTTGCTGGAAGTGGACAGTGCTTTCCAAGCCCAGAAACTTATCCGGACTACGTTATTGCACACGTTTCCAGTCAACGTAGAAGCGCACCGCACACTCAACTCGTCACGTGGGGTAGTTTTTACGAGATCCCTTGACGGGTTGTCTGATGACGACATCCGGTCCTATATGTCCGATCAGGGTGTGACAGCCGTCCACAGGGTGATGAAAAAGGTAGATAACCAGCTGACACCGACTCGTACTGTGTTTTTGACATTCGACAGAGTTGACCTCCCGTCGAAGGTCAAAGCAGGGTACGAAGTTATCTCAGTCCGCCCTTATATTCCAAACCCAACGCGCTGCTACCAATGCCACAGGTACAACCATACCCGTGAACATTGCCCACATGCAGCAAAATGTGTCACTTGTGGTAGGGACGCCCATGAGGGGGATTGCCCACCTCCGTCCCCTCACTGCCTTAACTGCAACGGCGACCATGCGGCTTCCTCTCGCGACTGCCCTGTATATAAGGATGAAAAAATCATTCAGCAAATTCGGGTTACGGAGAAGGTATCGACATCTGCCGCTCGTAAGTTGTTGGCGAGTCGAAAGCCCACTGTCCTCCCAGCGGGTACATACAGTAAGGTACTCACCTCACCTCGACCTACCAAAGATTCCAGTACCCAGACATGTGATTTCACTTTCGCTGACACAGTTGTGCGATCCGCCAGCCCGAAGATTGCCCGTTCCACGTCCCCGCTTCCTCCTGCTGCTTCTAAGGTACAGTCTTCGTCAACATCTAGTAAACCGCGGGCACCTAAACAAGATGCCCGGACCTTGAAAAAGGAACCCGTCCGTGAGGATTTTCTGCGTTCTCAGGCTTCCCAACCGTCAACTGCCTCTTCCCGCCGTCACTCTTCCAGAAGAGCTGACAAGAAAAAGAGTTCCTCTCCTTCCCCGCCGAGGCGTGACCCATCTGTCGCGCCGTCCAACAGTTGCCGGCCTCGGCCGTCTTCTGTTTCACCGGGACGCTCCGTTTGCCGGGCGCCCGGCCCTTTACCGGCGGTGGAAACTGCCCCTCCTGATCAACTCAGGGAGGTGGCAGGCGCGTCGGTCGAACCTATGGACCACGACCCTTTGCCCCTGGACAGCGATAGCAGTGCTCCCTCGAAATCCGGTCCTCAGCGGCCGTCGAGGTGACCCCGCTCGCTACTTGGTTTTTATCCTTATTTCTTCTCTCATTTTTATCATGGCGCTCCTTCAATGGAACATTCGCGGCATTCGTTCTAATCGGGAGGAGTTAAAATTACTCCTTCGATTGCACTGCCCGCTTCTAGTCTGCCTCCAGGAAACTAAGTTGCGTCCACGTGATCGTGCAGACTTTCCACACTACACCTCTGTGCGGTTCGACCTGCCACCCGTGGAAGGTGTCCCAGCCCATGGAGGGGTTCTGATGCTCCTTCGAGACGACGTCTATTTCCATCCCATTTCCTTGCACACTCACCTACAGGCAGTTGCCGTCCGCATCACCTTATCCACATTTACCTTCTCCCTCTGTAATATATATTCGCCATCGTCATCTGCCCTTACTAGGGCAGATGTGCTAAACCTTGTTGACCAGCTCCCTTCACCTTTCGTGTTGGTAGGCGACTTTAATGCCCACCACCCCCTATGGGGCTCTCCGGCACCTTGTCCGAGAGGCTCCCTTTTGGTGGACCTTCTCCAACACCTCGATCTTGTCTGCCTCAACACCGGTGCACCGACCTACCTTTCTGACACAACACAAACCTATTCCCATATAGACCTCGCAATATGCACTCCTCAGCTTGCCGGTCGGTTTGAGTGGTATGCACTTTCTGACACGTACTCGAGTGACCATTTCCCTTGTATCATCCACTTCCTACATCACTCCCCATCTCCACGTCCCACCAGTTGGAACATTTCTAAAGCCGACTGGGGGCTTTATTCTTCCATGGCTGTTTTTCACAATCAGCATTTTCCCAACTGTGACAGTCAGGTCGAATACCTCACAGAGGTTATTCTCACTGCTGCTGAACGTTCCATACCTCGTACATCCTCTTCTCCACGTCGTGTGCAGGTCCCTTGGTGGACTGCAGCCTGCCGCGACGCGCTTCGAGCCCGGCGCCGTGCTTTACGCACCTTCCGCCACCACCCAACGTTGGAGAATTGCATCAATTACAAACGTATGAGAGCGCAGTGCCGTCGTATCATAAACGACAGCAAGAAAGCTTGCTGGACTGCTTTTACTAGTTCTTTTAACCGTTTTACTCCCTCCACGGTTGTCTGGGGTGGCCTACGCCGTTTGTCCGGCATCAAGGTCCACTCCCCGATTCCTGGCCTGACCGTGGAGAACGCGGTCCTCGTGGACCCAGCTGATGTTTCAAACGCATTGGGTCGTTTCTTTGCGGAGGTTTCGAGCTCTGCCCATTACCACCCTGCCTTTCTCCCTCGCAAACAGGTAGAGGAGGCACGGCCGCCTTCTTTCCGCTCTTTTAATCGTGAAAACTATAACGCCGCCTTCACCATGCAGGAGCTAGACCGTGCTCTCGCCCTGTCCCGGTCCTCTGCTCCCGGGCCCGATTCCATTCATATTGAGATGCTGAAGAACCTCTCTCCTGCGGGCAAGTGCTTTCTTCTTAGTACCTACAATCGCATATGGACTGAAGGTCATGTTCCCACAAGTTGGCGTGAAGCCATTGTTGTCCCCATCCCCAAACCAGGGAAGGACAAACACCTTCCTTCCAGTTATCGTCCCATTTCTCTGACGAGCTGCGTCTGTAAGGTGATGGAACGCATGGTTAACGCTCGGTTGGTCTGGCTCCTCGAATCTCGCCGCCTCCTGACTAATATACAATGCGGTTTTCGTCGACACCGCTCTGCTGCTGACCACCTCGTTACGTTGTCGACCTTCATTATGAACAACTTTCTAAAGAAGCGTCAAACAGTAGCCGTGTTCTTCGACTTGGAGAAGGCATACGATACCTGTTGGAGAGCGGGTATTCTCCGCACATTACACACATGGGGCCTTCGGGGCCGCCTTCCTCTTTTCATTCAAGCGTTTTTGGCGGATCGCAAGTTCCGGGTACGGGTGGGCTCTGTTTTGTCAGATACCTTTTGCCAGGAGAATGGGGTACCACAGGGCTCCGTCTTGAGTGTGGCGCTCTTTGCCATTGCAATCAATCCGATCGTGGACTGCCTTTCAGCCGACGTCTCCGGATCTCTTTTTGTTGACGATTTCGCAATTTATTGTAGCGCCCAGCGGACGTGTCTCTTGGAGCGTTCTCTCCAACGCTGTCTTGACCGTCTATATTCCTGGAGCATCGCAAACGGCTTCCGATTCTCCACTGAGAAAACTGTGTGTATCAATTTTTGGAGATACAAGGAATTTCTTCCACCTTCTCTACGTCTCGGCCCTGTTGCTCTCCCTTTCGTGGAGACTACGAAATTCTTGGGACTCATGTTGGATCGGAAACTTTGCTGGTCCACACACGTGTCCTACCTGGCTGCCCGTTGTGCCCGATCCCTTAACGTTCTTCGTGTCCTCAGTGGCACGTCATGGGGAGCGGATCGTACCGTCCTGCTTCACCTTTACCAGGCCATTGTTCAGTCGAAGCTCGACTATGGAAGCCTTGTGTACTCTTCAGCACGGCCGTCGATTCTCCGCCGTCTCAACTCTATCCACCATCGTGGATTACGTTTGGCGACCGGTGCATTTTATACCAGCCCTGTTGAAAGTCTGTATGCCGAGGCTGCTGTATTACCCTTGACCACTCGACATGACATACTCTTGTGTCGGTATGCATGCCGCCTACGGTCGATGCCCAACCATCCCTCTTACAGATTATTTTTTGACGACTCACTCGATCGCCAATATCAGTTGTCTGCGATTGCCTTGCTTCCACCGGGAGTTCGGTTTCGCCGCCTGCTACAGCGGCTCGATTTTACCCTTCCTTCCACCCTTCGGTTGAGCGAAAGCCCATTGCCACCGTGGCATCAGGCCCAGGTTCACACACACCTCGAACTTAGTTCGCTCCCCAAGGAGAGCACTCCGGATTTGGTATACCGCTCGAGGCTTGTCGAACTCCGTTCGCGGTTCGATAATGCCGTATTTATTTACACTGATGGTTCCAAGAGCACTGCCGGTGTCGGATCTGCCTTCGTCGTCGGGGACAACCGGTTCCAATACAAGCTCCCTGACCGGTGCTCGACCTTCACGGCTGAGCTTTTCGCCCTCCACCAGGCCGTTTTGTATACCTGCCGCCACCGCCAACCTTTCTATGCCATATGTTCTGACTCCCTTAGTGCCCTGCAGAGTCTTAAGGACCCTTTCTCGAACCATCCTCTCGTGCATCGGATCCAACGCTCCCTCCAGTTGCTGGCGGATGACAGCTGTCACGTTTCTTTCCTGTGGGTCCCTGGCCATGTGGGTGTGCCCGGGAATGAGGCCGCCGACACAGCAGCCAAGGCAGCAGCTCTTTTACCTCGCATGGCTACCTTTTGCGTCCCATCGGACGATGTTCACCGGGCTCTTCGCCGGAGTATCGTGTCGCAATGGCACAGTGTGTGGCTTTCACTGTACAACAATAAATTGCGAACTGTCAAACCGATCCCGACCGCTTGGAGGACGTCCTCACGCCCCTCTCGGCGGGAGGAGGTCATCCTGGCTCGGTTGCGGATCGGTCATTGCCGTTTCAGCCACCGTCACTTGCTATCCGCCGAACCTGCACCGCTATGCTCCTGCGGTGAACTGTTGACAGTGCGACATGTTTTACTGACTTGTGTTAATTTTAATCATCTCCGTGTAGCCCTTCACTTTCCGTCTACTCTGGAGGAAATTTTAGCTGATGACACACGAGCAGCTGCTCGGGTTTTGCGTTTTATGAACTTGGCCAACCTATCCAAGGATATTTAACCCTTTTAATTGTCTTTTATCTTTCGTTTTTAGCCTCTTGCTGATGTTCTGACAGTCACCATTTTTTTGAGATCATAGCGAATCAATGTTCTTAGCTGGGCGCTAATGACCATAGAAGTTGTGCGCCCTAAAACCACAAAAAAAAAAAAAAAAAAAAAAAAAAAAAACCTGCTGAATTACTGGCAGTTTGTGACAATACTGTTCATGGCAGTGGCGTAAAAAAAAAAAAAAAGAGAGAGATAGAGAGAGAGAGAGAGAGAGAGTGAGAGAAATAAAGAAAAAGAAATCGTATAACAGCAATCTGGTAAAGGTAAAGATTGGAAACTTGGGGTGTTTTACCATAAGCTTTCATTGGAAGGGAGTGAATTAGTTCCTTCAACGGGAGTCTCTCTGGAAAGTGACTAAAATTCCCACCCCCCCCCTCCCCCCAAAGCCAAGTCTTAGTTACGCCACTAGTTCATGGTTTGATTCACGGCAGGGGGCCATATTTTCGTGGTTGAGTAAAACTTTTGTTCATTTTTACTAGCTTCTGCCTAGTATGGAGCAACTTCGAAAACTATTCCATGGTAGTTTTATCTGTATGTCTTACCCAGGTCCAACCTCTATCCCTCTCCAAAATTTCATCCTAATCCACTCAGTAGCTTCTGCTTGAAAGCATAATTAACTATTACAGTTATAATGGTATTAGAGAGTACGATTAAATATTACCTACTGCGTGAAACACAGTAATTTACTTAAGAGAATTTAGGTTTGCCTTATTTTGTCTTCCAGGAAGCGGATCTGTATGGTATTGGATCTGTATAGTATTAGATCTGTATAGTTCATAGGCGCCGATTACGAGTACGCTCGGTCGCTCAAGCATACCCTAAAATATGAGTGGGTATGCTCGGCATACCCCACTGAAAATTTTAGTATTATTTTTTTCTTTACTGTACGTTATATTTCTTGATTGTAATTAAATTCGAGTCTCTCATTCCGCTGATGGGCGGCTGGCTGTTGTAATACACCACTCTAAAAAGATTATCTAAAACAAACAGGTAATTGAATTCGTAGGCATAAAAATTCATGTTGACATGTGAGTGATCATTTTCTAAATAGTCCGAATGTTAATGGAATGCTGCTTGTAAGTTCAATATCGTAAACTGAAGGCAGTAACCTTTAATTGTATTAAATAACTAGAAATGAAGTGGGTTTGGTACGTTATGATGAAAATGTGTGTACTACTAATTTAACGTTTATGTATTCTCTTAGAAGTCAATTGTCTTCTAAGAATCGTGTTAGTGTTAAGTTGTGACATTTTTCATCCTGTTTACTGAATTGGTGTGTGATCTAACAATGGGTTGTATGTAAACGTATTGGTATCGACAGACGTGGTATGACAGCAGAAGTGGTTATGGACTATTTTCGTAATATTGTATAGAAAATAAATCTGCAGAAGAAAGAAGACAGAAAGACCATCCGATGTTAGTTTTTGAGATAATGAACACAATATTCACAATACAGGCACACCATTATCTGATAAGTACGTCTAAGAAGATGAAAACTCTGAAAATAATTTATGTAGTTACTACAAGAGAAAACAGGTTCAAATGGTTGCAGAAGCCGCCCAGTAGTTATAGAACGGGAAATTGAAATTAATGGCTGTTAATTTCTTTACTGTATGTTAAATTACTTTCCTCCTTACAGAGATTAAAATGGTCCTAAATTAACACCAGATGAAGCAAAAAAGAAGAAATACTACTAAAATAAAACAAAATTATTACTTTACCTTTGTACCTGGAACTAGAGAATTATTATAAAGATTTTTTTTAGAAATACCTGTCGGGGGGGGGGGGGAGGTGGCAGGCCGGCAACCACCTCCCTCCTATTGGAAACGCCACTGAGCATACCCCGAGATTTTAAAAAATCGGCACCTGTGGTATAGTTTTAGTTTAGAGAGGGGCCCAATGTCATTTTTGCCCCGGGGCCCTTGGTGTAGAAGCTATGCCACTGGGGACAAATAGATACAGCCTACAGGAAAATAAAAGAAACATTTGGAGATAAGAAAAACAGCTCTATGAATATCAAGGACACTGATGGAAAACCAGTTCTCAGCAAAGAAGGGAAAGCTGTAAGGTGGAAAGAGTATATAGAGGGGCTCTACAAAGGAAATGAACTTTGAGACAATATTGTAGGAAGGGAAGAGGATGTAGATGAAGATGAAATAGGAGATACTGTACTGAGAGAAGAATTTGACAGAGCCCTGAAAGACCTAAGTCGAAACAAGGCCCCTGGAGTAGATGATATTCCTTCAGAGCTACTGAAGTCTCTGGGAGAACCAGCCATGACAAACCTGTTTCACCTGGTGTGTAAGATGTATGAGACAGGAGAAGTACTCTCAGACTTTAAGAAAAATGTTATAATCCCCATTCCAAAGAAAGCAGGTGCAGACAGGTGTGAAAACCACAGAACCATCAGTTTAATAAGTCATGGTTGCAAAATATTAACACGAATTATATACAGAAGGATGGAAAAGCTGGTAGAAGCCGACCTCGGGGAAGATCAGTTTGGGTTCAGGAGAAATGTAGGAACATGGGAGGCAATATTCACTTTACGGCTTATCCTAGAAGATAGATTAAGAAAAAGCAAACCTACATTTCTAGCTTTTGTAGATTTGGAGAAGGCTTTTGACAATGTTGATTGGAACAAACTCTTTCAAGTCCTGAAGCAAGCAGGAGTAAAATATAGGGAGTGTAAGGTTATTTACAACTCGTACAAAACCAGACAGCAGAACATTACGTTTTGCCGATGACATAGTAATTCTGTCAGATACAGCAAAGGACCTGGAAGAGCAATTGAACGGAATGGACAGTGTGCTGAAACGAGCATATAAGATGAACATTAACAAGAGCAAAACTAGGGTAATGGAGTGCAGTGTAAGAAAATCAGATGATGCTGAAGAAATTAGATTGGGAAACGAAGCAATAAAGGAGGTAGATGAGTTTTGTTACTTGGGCAGTAAAATGACAAATGATGGTCGCAGTACTGAGGATATAAAATGCAGAATGGCAATGGGTAGAAAAGCATTCTTGGAAAAGAGAAGTTTGTTAACATCGAATATTGATTGAAGCCTAAGAAAGTCCTTTCTGAAGGCATTTGTATGGAGTGTTGCTTTGTTTGGGAATGAGACATGGACGATAAACAGTGCGGACAAGAAGAGGATTGAGGCTTTTGAAATATGGTGCTACAGATGAATGCTGAAGATTAGGTGGGTGGATCGCGTAACTAATGAGGAGGTACTGAACAGAATTGGGGAGAAAAGAAATTTCTGGCATACCTTGACTAAAAGAAGGGATAGATTGGTAGGACACATTCTTAGACATCAAGGAATTGTGAATTTAGCATTGGAGGGAAGTGTGTGGGGTAAAAATCGCAGAGGAAGACCAAGAGATGGATACAGTAAGCAGATTCAGACAGATGTAGGTTGCCGTTCTTATGTGGAGATGAAGAGGCTTGCTCAGGATAGGGTATTGTGGAGAGCTGCATCAAACCAGTCTCCAGACTGAAGACGACAACAACAACAATCGATTTAATAACTATATAAGACCTGGTGATGCAAGAATTATTTCTTCACTATTTGGTACATTGCTATGTTGTGCACTGGCCATCACATCTCGCTCTGACATGTCTACACTAGATTTCCTATTCTCAGTTGACATCATCTTTTACAGTGCCAAACAACCCAGACTACAAATAAAAATTAAACATCGCTGCTGTACTTACCTTGTTATTCAGCATCCAGCGATGCAACGATTCGGGCCCAAGCTTCCAATTTCCAGGTTAAGTGCTCCGTTTTTTGTTGCCTTATAATTCCAGATTCACGTCCTCCTTGGTTTTTCAAACATCGATTATGTACATCCAAACTTACTTCTCCTGCAACATAAACACTCTGTAGACACTGTATATGATGCAATTCCAGCTATGCTCCACCATTTAAAACATTTATATACTATATAAGTAATTTACGGTTCATTCTACCGATACTCATCTTTTCAATATTGCGATGTATGGGGGTTCTGCTCGCTGCAACATTATTCTCCTGGGGCGTCGTGATAGAAATAAGTACTTGATATGTACAATTTTTCACTTCTTCTTTAATTTGAATCAAACTGCTTCTCCGCCAAAACATAACAACTTCAAAACATCA
Organism: Locusta migratoria; assembly: GCA_026315105.1. NCBI lineage: Eukaryota > Metazoa > Arthropoda > Insecta > Orthoptera > Acrididae > Locusta > Locusta migratoria. The sequence goes on along the minus strand of CM048750.1, from coordinate 384,363,190 downwards.
GAACTTAATCGATAGTATTTCCACTTCAAAACAACAGAGCGACATAGATTCCGGAGCACTTGACAAACGATTAAAACTCGAACTCCTCTCATGCAAGGCGGTGAGGCAAATATATAACCTTGACAATAATGACTTTACATTATCCATTGTTCATAACAATTGAATATACTAATTTACAATTAACAAACACACAAAGAAAACATTTCATGTACACAAAAATAATCACAATATAAAATGAAAACTATACATACAATAATTTTTACATGGCTCATATATTTTAAGACTAAATCTCCCATCTTTCTGTTGACAACAAAGTGTGATCTTAAATGTCAATTAATTTGTTAACGAGTACATCACACATGTTCCTAACATATATTGAGCTATCAATTATCTTGGAAATTCTCAAAATAGGTTCAAAATTTCAAGTGAGTCAATATATACAAAGAAATACAATATTCAAATCTCGAGTACATCATTAATTACACAATTAGCTGGTCTACACAACTTGTTTATGAGCCTAACATATATACAATGCTATTTACTTTCATGTCTTTATGTTTTACAAAAGTTTTTACCCTTCGTCTGTCTGTTTATTGAAATAATTTACAATGACAAAAGTATTGTTTATATAACTGTCTGGAAAATTATTATACAAATCTCTTAATTATGAAATCTGTTCACTTGTTTTAATCATAGTATCACCGAGACAGTGTCCTACACTGATTCCTCTGCTGGCTATTTCATTTGTAACTTCACATGCAACATACATCACTAATGAACCACACGATTCCGTATCTGACGCAGACGGTATCGTACGATAACATTGAGATGAGGGGGCCGGCAGTATCATCAAAACAGTTAATGTGAATGTTATGAACACTTATGTCCATTTGATCGCGTCAGAAGCTGGTAACAGCCAGTAAAACTGTAGCTACATGGAACTAGCATGTTACACATCACTAAAGCCATCCCCACATGGAATGCACTAGCCAAATGTGGCGCAGGCCAGACGTGCTGTCTAACTCTGAAAAGACATGCTACATCCCACAGAACGTGCTGCTCATCGTGATTTTCTTTGTGACTGCAGCACTCTTCAGCGTCCATTGTGGTCTGGCACATAGATCATTGTGTTTACAAAGATGGATGTGCATAAAATTACACAGTAACTGTGTTAGTGATCATTGGAAAAAAGAAAGAAAAAAGAAAAGAAAAAAAGTATGCTTTCTAATGTTTGCGTGTAGCATGCAATACTCGTACAGAAATTGTATTATTTTTCTTGAAGAAACAGGAAGAAGGTACATTTATCTGAACGTAGTTGAGAATAATAAAGAAATTTACGATAAAATCACTTTTGGCAAAAATTCATAAACAATTGTCGATGGTAAAATGAATCATTTGCACCAGCTCCAATTGTCTTGTTCTTATATTCTCATTTTCCATGTTGTAGATATTCTGCACATTCTGAGGTAATAGGTTCTGACCAATACATTTTACTTGTTATAAACGCGGGACAATGCCTCAACTCGACAATGTTCATTGTGATAATGTTTGCTTTTAGTATTGTATGTAAACACTGTTCCTCCTATACTGCATCTGCTTCCATAAATACACGCTAGCCATGTTCACTTTGAGCTGTGAAACTGAACTATTCCAACACTGTACTGGACTGCAACTTAATTCAAACACTGTAGGGAAAATAGAGTGGCCTAGAATGAAAAAGTTAACAAATTCTCTCATGGACTATGTTTATTCTTCTTTCTAATAAGTAACGTCAAATAATGAATATTATAATTGTATTAAATTAACAAATAAGCTACATAAACTGTAATTAAACTAAATTGTTAAAAATATCTGGGAGAGTGTAGATATAAACCTGTTATTTACATCTCTTTTTCTCTGCAGCTCGTGACGCTAACCACTAAGGTAATAAGTCATCTTAAAAAAGAAATAACGAATATCAGATATTATACTTGAATTATAAGAAAGTACCAGAGATGTTAAGGAAACACAAAAGGAAAAAATAAAAATATTTCAGAAGTGCACAGACTCAAACCCGTTCCGCTGGTCATTTCTGCGTGACAGCCCTTGACGCTACCAACTATGCTATTCCTACTGTCGGACAGGTGGTCCGAGTTCAGGTATACTACACTTCTAGAACATGTTGTAATATTTATGTATGACATAGTCTCACAAAGATGCTTCTTTGATACAATGTGTTGTACTGTAGCAAAGGAACAATGTTCTTTCACATTGTACAAATGACAACAATGACACACGTTAAATATGCGAACCTTTAAAGCTATGAAAATGTTGTTTCTGGTAATTTATTGTAACAAATCATATCTAAAATGACACCTTTTCAAAATTTCTTCAATATTCTGACGCTTTCAGAAAGATTATATTCATATATCGTATGCTACAACGAAAGAAGGCAAGAAATACGGAGTTCCGTTTGCAATATGGCGGCTCAAAAGTTCTGCTTGTCATGTGAAAACCAGGCTGCTTCTCATTGGCCACGTCCCACTCCATGAAGTAAAAATCTAACATGCTGGATCCTTCATTCCACACTTTGCAGGGTAATGGAACGTGGTATTCCATGCTGCAGCGTCACCACTTTCTCCTCCAAGTGTGTTTCCACATTCCGTGAGAGGACGGCTTAAGGGCTGCAAGAAATAAATCACTGTAGGTGGCATCAGACAAAGAAAAAAGTACCACATATGTCGAAGTCACCACAACATTGCACTGTCTAGTAAGAATCAAATGGTAACAAATTCTTAGTTCTGTATGGAATGCTCTAGACAATTGTATTTTCTTTCATTATGTTTTGCTTCTTACAGATAACAGAAAATAGTTTTAACTGCTTATAAGTGTATATTTGTTATTATTGTCAAAATTAACTTTCTAACCATATAATACAATATTATGAAAAGAAAAAGAAAGCAAATCACCTTTAAGATGATATTCTGATCTAGAGATGGTCATAAATAAAAGATATGGCTAATGAGAGTGTGTGTGTGTGTGTGTGTGTGTGTGTGTGTGTGTGTGTGTGTTGTTTGATTGTTGTGTGATTGTTTGTCTTTTTGTAGAGCCCATCTGGGGCCTCAGAACATTTGTGATATCTCTTTGAATAAAATACTGTTTTTATTCAGTTCAGGAATGTATAGAATCAAATACAGTAAAACCTCGTTTTTACGTTCCCAGTTTTTACATTTTCCTGCCATTTACACCATTTTTCGTTGGTCCCGTAAAAATTCCTATGTTCACAATGTTAATTTGCCCTCATTTTAGCGTTATCATATTTACACTTTTCCTGCATTTTACGCTTTTTGAAAGCATGTTTGTGAAGAAAAAATGACGTAATCTACATAAATTGATGCTAGCATGGCTTTCCCCTTAAAGTATAGCACTTAAAAATTATTCGCAGTCGACTTTCTTGACACTTTGCATTTAATCAAACATATATTTTGCGTATCATTGTTGGCAGTACATATCTAGTTGACTTACGATGCGCCGATTTGTGATGATGTAGTTCCTCTTTCCACCAGCTTCTTTGCCACAGTGGCTGGCGTGTACTCAAACAATCAGAACCAGATGCTTTGTTGATGTGAGAATAAAGAGTTGCATTGTTTTTGAGATACATATTTCTGATTCATAAAGAACGTTATCTTTCAAAGTTTGGTATCATAATACCCACAACCTCAAAAAAGCGGTAATAGTGTGAGATGCCAATCCTATGCAAACTACACAAAAATACTTATGCATATGCTTGCACTCGAGAACATGAATAAATTCTGTAATATTGTCGAGTGAAACATCGAAAAATACAAAAAGAACGGAACTTTAGGAGTTTTACTACGTAAATAATTAATGCCAGTAAAAGGCAGTAATTTTGAAGATGTGTTACATAGCCTGGCAGCGGCGTCCAAACGATATCTATCAAAGCGGTTCAGGTAATTTTGAAGATGTTTTACATAGCCCATCAGTGGCGTCCTCAATTATAATGAATGGAATTACGTCAAAAATTTCTACTTCCCATAAAATTACCAGTTCTGCCCTGCACTTAAAATAGTAAAAATTTGGATAACCTTTATTGTATAATAAACTTCCTGGTGAGTATTTAGATGCCTATTATGTACATATATCACAAATAAACTACGAAAATGTGAGGCTGATCCAGTAAGCACATTTTACCATTTAAAACACTACTTCCTGCATTTTACATTTTCCTGCATTTTACACTGTTTCACTGAAGTCCCTTGAAAAGCGTAAAAATGAGGTTCTACTGTATATCTTAAAAAAGAATACAACTGCAATCTATTAAACTTATTCCATAAACATGTTGCAAGCATCTGTAAAACTCTGATTGAAGTATTGGGCGTAACCCCAGATAATAAAACCTCATATTTTTGCCAATCCACAATTGGTAACATTGCTTTCTCTGTTGTTATAACTCATTGTAGCTTCCTATCTTTCTCAGTGGTCAGTAAGAATATATTGTTGAAATTTTTATTTCTATTTGATAGAATTTTAGATGAGTATTCTGCGTGGAGATGACCCAAATTTCGAAGAAAAGCTTTTGAAAAAGTTTGAAGAATAAGTGGATGAAAGTAGATTCGACAGTGATTCAATTTTGAACACAGAAATTTATAGTGTAGAGGTTGTCGAAATAGTAATAACTGATTCAGATCACAAAGATATTTGAGCCAGTGACTGGCAATCCTGAAGATGCTCTTGCACTTGGGGAATGTGAACAAAAACAGAAGCAACTTGAACCTGAAAATTCTAACACATCCACACTGGATAGTGAAGATCATGGTAGAAGTTCCTTGCCATCAAAAAATGCAAATATTGTGTTTCTACCAAGGAAGGTTCTAAAAGTTAAAAACAATTACTACTGGTTTGCAACACCGGACAGCTGTTCAAGCTGTTGCACGCCAAGCAGAAACATTATCCATTTTGTGCAGGCACCCGTTGGTTAGGCTAAGGCAGCAAAAACTCCTCAGGAGACATTTTCTTTGTTTTTCATGGATGAGATGATGAATGTCATGGTACATACCAATGAACAAATAGACAGGAGGTGATGAAGATACAAAACAACAACACACACACAAAACGAAACCTGCATGGCAGAGATAAAGGCACTTATAGAAATCTTTGTAATAACAGCACCTTTGAAAAACAATCATCTGTCTATAAGACAAATTTTCGATACAGATTTATACAGCTCTCTATACAGACACCATGAGTTTGGAAAGATTCAAATTCTTAGTCTCATGCTTGAGATAACAAACAAACTCATTAAACTAGAAGCAAAAATTATTACTTTGCACCAATGAACAAAATTTGGGAACAACTTGTTCATAGTGCGTCGACAACTTGATGAGAAAATTTAATGTTGAAGGGTCTACCTGCAAGGGCTGTGTTGCTACTGGATAGTGCACGAACCATCGCATCCCAATGAACGTTTTCTGAGATTGGATGAGAGTATGATATCTGTTAAATATTTACCACCGAATGTAACAGCCTTAATTCAGCCAATGGATCAGGGTGTCATTGCTGCCATGAAGAAAATTTGTAGAGGAAGTCTAAATATATTAATGGAAAGTCCAGGTTGGAATTAATAATATAGTGAGGACAGTTTACAACTCACCGCAAAGACGTGGCGACGAGCTGCGACAGGCACATACAAAAGACACACAGATACAACACATTCAGCTATCGGCCATGGCCTTCTTCAGAAAATAGAACACTCACACAAGCACACAACACAGTCACAAAACCATCACCACCGACTGCCGCACTTCGAGGAAGTCTGCTATAAAAGCTCATTGATGAGGACAGCAATCTCCAAACATTTTGGAAACAGTTAACTGTGCTAGACGCAATTTATGAAGTGTCAAAGGCATGGCGTAAGGTAAAACAATCAACCACAACCAAGGCGTGGAAAAACATAAACCCAAAGATAGAAAATATCCATGAGTTGCTCATTAGCAATGCTAGCTGCTGTTTTGAAGAAAAAAACTACAGGGTGTGAAGCAGTAGACACAGGGAATATTTCTGAATGGTTTGATGTGGACAACACAGAGAGAGGCCACGTAATGCTGAGTGGGAGTGCAATTGTTGACTGAGTGCAAGGGAAGTCCAGAAACAGTCACCAGCCATGCATCAGCACTTCAGTGGGCTGATGGGTTAATGGATTACCTTGACCAGCAAGAAGATGCTCCTCTTTGTGACAAGTTGGTATTTCACAAAATTCACAGTGCAATATATAAAAGACAAGCTACCGCAATGACACAGAAGTAAATTCAGAACTATTTTGTTTTAAAGTAATGCACTGTAATGTAAAACTGGATATGTAAGTACAATATTTTCGTACATAATAGAAGAATAAGTAACTGATGACCTCGATGTTTAGTCCCCTTAAAATCACAACAATAGAAGAATAAAGTAAAATTTTTATAATTATTAGATAATTGATTATAATTATGACACAGTAATTAGTTTTGTCCTTGTACTACCCCAACACATTACTGTGTTCTTAGGTTGTGGATTATCTGCGAAATTAGATTATCTGCGGTTTTCGAATCCCCAGTTACTGCGGATAATCAAGTGTTTACTGTATATATTGATACAGTTATTCATGTTGAATCTCATAAAATAATCTTTTTTGCTGATGATGCAACAATATTAGTACAAGCAGCCAGAAATAAAGATATTCAACAAGTAAACACTTTTGTAAACCAATTAAATGAATGGACTAGAATGAGGCAGTTCATAATTAACAATAGTAAAACAAGTAGCATTAAATTTCCATAACTGTCATGCTGTGCATGAAGAAGAAACAACATTTTTAGGTATCTAGTTACAAATTGATCTAAAATGGATTAAACATATAAAACAAGCATATAAAAAAATTGAGTACTGGTTGCTATCTTTTAAGGGCTCTCAAAGGATGCATTAACACACAGTCACTTCTGTTGGCCTACTATGCTTATTTTAATACCCATCTAAAATATGGTCGCATATTCTGGGGACCTTCGGAGTACAAAAAAGGGCCATTAGAATCATCACAGGGATATCAGCAAGAAAATATTGTAAACCAGTGTTTAAAACACTTGAGGTGCTACCATTACCTTGCTTGTATATTCACAATATTTTAATGTATATTAAAAGAATTACAACTGACAATAATACTAACATTTAAAAAAACCAGTGTCTTACATCAACATAATCCAAGATTAAAAGAAAACTTACACTTTCTCCCAGCCAATACTAGTCTATGCTAGAAAGGCACTTTTAACATAGCAATTAAAGTTTTCAAGAAGTTGCCTACTGATATCAGAAGTAATCGAAATATAAATTTATTTGAATGATCCATTAGAAAGTATCTACAGTACCATTGTTTCTATTCAATAAGTGAATATTTGAAAAGTGATGATTATATAGATAACTGACTTTTGAAGTGTAACATGTCGTACTACCCATGTGATATAGCCGAATATTAACATGTAATACTACCCGTTACACTCTAGTAAATGACAGATATCATTTTAGGGTTAAGTCCACTATCATCCTGTTCTGTGTACATCTAATTCAAGGACTAAACAAATAAATAAACCAGGTCCATTTGTTACTGTAGATGAGCAGCTGTTGGGTCCTTTTAGCGCGTAAATCACGAATAAACCGAATAAGTCATATTGAATGGAAACTGCTTCAGCTTCATGGTACTCTTATTTTTAACCAACTAGTTTCTTAGCATTAGAGCCACATCAGGTTTCTCTATACATAGAACAGCAAATGCCACTAACCATTACGTCATGGTATTTTACTTTTGGCTATAGAGAAGAAAACTGTAGGTCAAAAGTACTCACAAATTATTTCATATTTTTCTCTCACTGACTCTAGACGACCCTACTTTCTCTGGTCCTATTCCATAAATGATAAATAAATTGGATTGCCCAAACTGAAACAATGTGTAAATTGTAAATATGATAAAATTAAGCATACATACTGGTGCCGTTTCACTGCAGCCGCCGTCGTAAACTATGTGGTGTTCGTGACAGAGCTATGCATAAAAATCAAACTGAGCGTTAATTGCCTCGTGCTCAATTTGTTTTTGCACATGCGCACTTCTGACCCACCAGCCGTCACGAACACAACATACTCTACAACGGTGGCCCCAGTGAAACACCACCGGTATGTATGCTTAATTTTATATTTACCATTTACAGATTGTTTCAATTTGGGCAATCCAATTTATTTATCATTTATGGAATAGGATCAGAGAAAGGTGGGTTGTCTAGAGTCACCGAGAGAAAAATATGAAATAATTTGTGAGTACTTTTCACCTACAGGTTTCTTCTTTATAGCCAAATGTAAAATACCATAATTGTTAGTGGCATTTGCACTTCTTTATACAAAGATAACCCGGATGATGTGGCTCTAATGCCACAAAACTAGTTGGTTGACAATAAGAGTACCTTACAGCTGAAGTAGTTTTCATTCAATATGTCTCAAGTCTACAGCTGCAGATGCCCACAATATATAATTTGTCATAAAAAACAAATATGGAACCAAAATAGTAATGACTGGTGACAAAAAAAAATGAAGTACATGGTTGATGCATGTCTTTACGCAGGAAAATGCACAAATACAAAAAGAATGCCTCTCAGGGTATTTTTTGTAAAGAAAATAACCAATACTCTTCATGGGTCCAACAGAAGTATCACGGTAGACAATTGGTTTACCTTAGTGAAATGGCAGATGATCTTTAGAAGAACAAACTCACAGTGGTTGGTACTATTCGCTACAACAAACCTGAAAGACCTCCTGAGCTACTGTCCATAAAAAGCAGAACTGTAGGCACTTCTATACAGTATTTTGCTTTGATAAAGAAGAAAAAAACACTTGTTTCATATAAAGCAAAAACAAAAACAATAATGGTTGTTCTGCTGTCTACTGCTCATGAACAGCCCACGATCAGTGGCACGAGTAAGAAACCACACATAATAGAAGATTACAATGTAACCAAATATGGTGTAGATGTTCTGGACCAGATGTGTAGCACCTACTCATGTAGCTGATAAACCAGAAGATGGTCTTTGTGTCTTTAATGGCATGGTAAATATTGGGTGTGAGAATGCTTGGGTTATCCATACCCACAATAATCAGCAACAGATAGCCGAAAGGTTGCCAAGGAAACACTTTCTTATATGACTGAGTGAAGAACTTACTAAATCCTAGATGACAAAGAGGCTGGTAACTCCTAGTCTACAAACACACCTTCGAGAAGCTATATGAGATGTTGTAACTAAAAAGTCACCATTACAAAGGCAGGAAGACCCTACAACTGGTAAATGAACTCTTTGTCACATCTGCCCTTATATTTTAAAAAAGAACAATGACAGTCACATATTGCAGAGAATGTCATCGATTTTACTGCAAACAACAATGAGCAAACTTGTGCACAAACCGTTGTAAATGAACTAGTAAAATCTGTGAAAATGAAAGAAAATTCTTAAAGAGGTGTTTTTGTTTTAGTTTCTACCATTTTCAATTTCTTGTAGTGTGTTTATTTGAATATAATAAAGAGTAGTAAAATTTTGAGGCTTTGTGTTTATGTACTATAAGAATAGGCTTTGCAATCGAGGGTTAAATAGGTAAAACCAAATTCCCATACTGATATCTTGATCCAGTCCACTCCCATAATTAGCTTAATTGGATTACGTAATATGATGTATCTTGTTACTCATTCTTTAACTTTAATTATCTCAAGAATTATTTTATGCAGTACTGACATTACTTATACTGTATCACAGTATTGGCTTATCCCATATCAACTGTACAAACCATTATACTGATTTGATTTACAGGGCAAATAATAAATAAATATCATCATCATTATAAATAACCGAAATCAGATCTAAAACAGAAAGGTTTAGATGTTCCATTTCCCTCACGCTATTAGAGAATGATACAGTAGAGAAATGTCATGAAAGCAGTTCGATAAACCCTCTGTTAAGCTCTTAAATGTGATTACCAGATTGCATATGTAGAAGATTAGATTAGTTGTTTATTCTATATATCCATGTTGAGGAGATCCTCCTGGATATAGAAAATGTTTAAATATAATTTTTCCCAAGCTTACAAAATAACACTAATCATATGGTACAGATACATACATCATTTGGATCTTTTTCCAAATTTGTCAGTGGAGTAAAATGAGTTGGCCATTAGTAACTCTTTCAGACCCCTCTTAAACTGATCTTTATTTGTAGCAATTGTTTTTATGTTTTTGGTTAATGATTGAAAATTTGTGTTCCTTAGTAGTGGACCCCTTTTTGAAGTAAAGTGCTTTTAAGTACTTGTGTAGATCGTATTTCTTACTAGTATATATGAACTGAGCATTTTATTGGAAAAAAGGTCTATATTATTTATGAGAAATTTCATTAAGGAATAAATATATTGGGAGGTTGTAGTTTGTATACCCAGTTCTTTGAAGAGACTTCTACAGGATGACTGTGAATTTACTTGTAAAGTAATACATATTATATACTTTTGGACTCTGAAAACAGTTGCTTGACTTGAAGAGTTACCCCAAAATATTGCATGTGACATTATGGAATGAAAGTAAGTAAATTATGTAAACTTTTTTATTGTTATGTCTCCTATGTCTGATAACAAGTAGATGTAGATGGTCAGTTGTAGCTTATCTTTTTCATAATAATGTTAACACACAAAGCTGGACTTTCTATCAAAATTTAACTGTTTGTGTGTCATAAATAGGCCACAAAGAAGTTTTATATTAGTTAGATTGCTGTATGCTGAGTACCTGTTTCTAGCATCTGTTAAACATTATTATTTCTTTCACATTGCTTGAACAGTTTCATTTCTCAGGATAAGCAGAAAGTAACATAAGGTCATTGAACAGTATGAAACGTCAGAAAGTTGCATTTCTTAGCAATGAAAAGAAATTTCTTTTAATAGTGTCTTTGTTTAAATGTCAAATATTGAAATAGCAAAGTAGAATAAATGAGAGAGACAAGAAGGAAAAATAAGGGGAAAATGATGCACCATAAATATGCAAGTGATTTCTGTAAAGACAATTAAATGAAGGTTACTTATTTAATTTACATGAACCATACACATTTAAAATTTGCACTGAAATATTACATTACTTGTACAATGTAATTATTTATATTTAAATATGTGACTGCTTATAGTATAGTTTCTCATTATGATGATATTGGGTTCCTATCTTGCTTAAATTTTAGGGCATTTAAACAATTAAGTATGTATTACTATATATATATATATATATTGAAAGGTGTACTGCCATTTTTAAATTCACTATATAACAACCTGACAATTTCTGATGGACTTAACCAGCAGGTATTTGTTAGCTTCACAGCAGTACTCTAGCAGCATCTTATTATTGATTTGTGACATGTGATGAAATTCCCACACATACACTGTAATTTACTGTTTGATGGCCCCCTACAGTTGGTATTGTAACTTTGAAATTGCAGTGTTGTTATGCTTGTTAACGGGTGATGCTTTTGAAGTTTTGTTAAGCAAAATTTCTCCACAATCCTTTAAAAAATTGGTTACAAACTGTCCTCATTTTTTCCAATAAAACTTACTACAGATCACTGTTAGAATAACTATTCCTTCTGCACAGTGTCCACGAAAACATGACTTTTAACATGAATTACAAGTCTTTGTATTACAGTATTGTCATAATAGTGTACTTAAGTATGTGTGAAAGCTTGGGGCCAGGAAGTGTAATCAATGTTACCCATTTTCTTGGACAGTACTCAGAAGTTCAAGGACACAGAAATATTATAATAATTGCCTCAGATGATGACTTTTATCAAGGTAGATTATTTGTATTAACTTTTCACATATTTTTGAAAGGCTGTTCACTATTGACAGTATTACTGTGAGAAACTAATTCTGAAACCCATGCTTACAGTTAGCATTTACGGTAATTAATGTTCTGCTTTTACTTCCATAGGCTACAAATAAACATAATTTAGTTGAGATGTCATTAGGCTAATGTCAGTAAAGTTTGTTTCTAAGTTATACTAATTAGTTGTTGTTGTTTTAGAAATGGATATCAGTTATTAATGTTAGTTTGCGGTTCTCTCAGGAATATATATTTTGTTGAAATGGAGGCCTACTTAGGCTGCACATTTTGTCATTCTGTTTTCTTCCTTTGAATTTTGACATTTTATTTTTCAATTTTCACTATTACATCATTTCTTGCTTTGCTGGATTAATATTAAAAATCTTTTTGTATGAAGAAGATGTACTGTAATAATAAACTGCAACCCTCTGAAAATTATCAATACTGGCCACAAATATGGTTGGTTAGTTAATAAGTTACATGTTCCATACAACAGCAAATCAAGAGGAAGAAAGGGTTCTCCCCACCCCAAACGAACCTAGTTTTAAGTGTTCAGTTTGATAAAGACCTCCTGAAGTGAGTCAAGCTACTCCCAAACCAAAATCTTTGATGTAAACTGGTTCCTTAGAGCATTTGAATAATTTCTTTTATGAAATTATCTGGAACGTGTCAGTTTATATTTTAAGGAATATAAGTAATTATCCAAAAGGAAAAGTTTTAATTTAGATTTAAAACTAGCTTTGCCAACCGGCAGACTTTTTATGTCATTGGGAAAAATGATCAAAAATTTTATGTTGAATTTTATTAGCAAATACATATTGTAACAACTCACAAAATGTCTTTCTCCTTGAATACGGGCCTTCATGACATATGTCATTAGATTCATGTTATTCTCACTAGTCACTTTTTTGAATTTAGTACTTTCTTCATAAGTACTTCATAAGTAATGAGTTACTTTCATAGTAAAAAATGCAAAATATTTCAGGTATTTGATTTTTTTCCCAAAACTGCCAATTACATAATGAGCCAAAGTCACTGAACTGAGTTGTTTGAACAGCTAAATATTATCTTTCTTCCAGTTAGAGTTATCATCACAATGTATACTTGAAACTTTGGAGTAACTGCAACTTATGTGCTACATCTAGGGTTGCCATAATCTCGAAATCCAAAACCAGGACAAAACTTACAGTCAGCGTAATTGACAGAAGGAAATGTAAATATGAGGAATAAGGAGTTCTAATGCCACAAAGCTAAGGGAAATGTGCATTTAATCAATCATCCAGAGATTAGGAAGGACTGCTTCATTAAGAAAGCATTTATTAGCAAAAATGATAATTGCATTCAATTATTCAGTACACGAAGTTCCATTGTCATCATTTAAGCTTTTCTCACTCTAATCGTATTTTTCAGTACCTTGAATAGTCGAAAAGAACTTGATCTGGTTCTCAGTCAGTTTATGGCTTCTGTTTTAGTTTTGGCCCTGGAAGTTTTTTCTGCATTTTTTGAGTCACTAAAAACCTGATATGTAGAATAAAACTATCACTCTGCAGCGGAGTGTGCGCTGATATGAAACTTCCTGGCAGATTAAATTTGTGTGCTGGAACCGGGACTCAAACATGGAACCTTTGTCTTTCGCAGGAGAACTTCTGTGAAGTTTGGAAAGTAGGAGGCGAGGTACTGGCGGAAGTAAAGTTGTGAGGCGGCATCGTGAGTTGTTTTGGGGTAGCTCAGTGGTATAGTGCTTGCCCGCGAAAGGCAAAGGTCCCAGGTTCAAGTCCCAGTTCTGGCACACAATTTTAATCTGCCAGGAAGTTTCACCTGATACAGTATATAGTTTTTGAAGTGTGAGAACTGGAGCTGTATGAATGACGATGCTTCACACAGTGAAATGCAATTGTAGCTTCTGCTGCAGCTACTTTATTACCATCTATCTGTGTTTTCAAAGATCATGAACATACTGCTGTCTTATGCTTTTTCGATTGCACATGGTCGTGAATATTATGTCCACCTCCATTACTGATTAAACTGTGGGAACTGTGAAGAGGAAAAGCATATAATAGAATAATTTTTATAGGAAAACAGAGATGTAGCACCTACACAATTAACACTTTAAAAACAATTTCAATAGGTCTCTGTATAAATGTAATGTTACTCAACCGCAAATTTTGCAGAAAGCTTCGTATTCAGTTCTTAGTCATTTGATACTTTGCAAACTGTTAAGTATAATTCTCACTGAACTTAACCTTTCATGTAGCCAACATTATTAAACCACCAGGCAAATAACAACTATTTAATAAAATGTAACACAACTAAATCGCAAGTACAACCAACAGAGCGAACATTCAAAAAGCTAATCAAAGAGGATAATACTCTTCATTGCCAGGGATGACTGACCACCAACTGCATCGGCAGCTCACTAATCAGAGACGAAGTACTGTATACTATCAGAGTTGACTGACTCCCCACTGTTTTGAGACCTCGAAAGCTTTCTGTTCTCTTTGGATTTTATATAATGTGAAGGCAAAGAGGTAACATATTGATACTCCTTTGACAGCAAATTTGTAAATTACCAGAAGTTGAATTCAAATCCAGCAAATATCGTGGACATTTGCTTTTTCGGCACAGACATTTTCATTTACCCTAAAATCGTGGCCTGTCCGTGAAATCTGTGGCATTTGGTAACCCTAACTACATCAGTTGTAGGTGTGGCTAAACTGTACAGAACAGATTTGTCTTTTTTTAACAATGGAAATTCTAATAGGAGTATCAATAATGGGTGATAGCTAACATCTCACCATAAATAGGTTCACTGAACTGCTGACAGATGCAAAAACAAAAAGATATAATCACATTCACACAACTGAATTATCGACTATGGCCTATGAATGAATGTATGTGTTTCTTTTTCTGACAATCACTCAGACAACTACACCCACACACACACACACGCACGCACGCACCAGTCCCGACACTCCAGTGACACAAGCATCTAGGTGGCAAGTGAGGTGGGGAGTGGAAGGGGATGGAAAGTTCCATATTGCATGATGGATTTTAAAGGCAGGAATTTGAATTGTGGCTATGAATATAGTGGAGTGTGGGGAGGGAGTGGGGGAATTTGCAATGATAAATATATATATATATATATATAAAACGATTATTAAGACGAAAAATTCCTAGCAGGAAAAATAAAATATAAAAAATAGACGAAGATTACTCACCAGGCGAAGGAGCACAGGTGTGACAGCATCACAAATAAATAAATGAATACACACACACACACAATCGCAAGCTTTCGCAACCCAGTTGCGTCTTCAGGCAGTAGGGAAGGAGAGGGAAAAGGAAATGATGAGGGTTTTAAGGAAGGGGGTAAGGAGCCATTCCAATCCCGGGAGAGGAAAGACTTACCTTGGGGGAAAAAAAGGAGGGTAAACAAATGCACACATGCCCACACATTCACACAGACACAAGTACACCTAGGCAGACATACTGTAGAAAGCAAAGAAGTTAGTTATAGAAGTTAAGAAGTTAGACAGAGATACCACTTGAGGCAGAGGCTCTGTCCAGAGAACTGATGCAAAGATGTTAAGAAGGTGGGTGGGAATTCAAATTTAGCGGAGGTTGAGACCAGGTGGGCAACGGGAAGAGAGAATATGCTGAAGGGCTAGTTCCCATCTCCGGAGTTCTGAAGGATTGGTGTCAGTGGGAAGTATCCAGATAACCCGGACGGTGTAGCACTGTGCCAAGATGTGCTGGCCGTGCACCAATGCGTGTTTAGCCACAGGGTGATCCTCGTTACCAACAAACACTGTCTGCCTGTGTCCATTCATGCGAATGGACAGTTTGTTGCTGGTCATTCCCACATAGAACGCTTCACAGTGCAGGCATGTCAGTTGGTAGATCACGTGGGTACTATCGCAAGTGGCTCTGCCTTTGATCGTGTACACCTTCCGGGTTACGGGACTGGAGTAAGTGGTGGTGGAAGGGTGCATAGGGCAGGTTTTACAACGGGGGCGGTTACAAGGGTAGGAGCCAGAAGGTAGGGAAGGTGGTTTGGGGATTTCATAGGGGTGGACTAGGAGGTTACGGAGGTTAGGTGGGCGGCGGAAAGACACTCTCGGTGGAGTAGGAAGGATGTCATGAAGGACGGATCTCATTTCGGGGCAGGATTTAAGGAAGTCGTATCCTTGCTGGAGAGCCACATTTAGAGTCCGCTCCAGTCCCGGAAAGTATCCGGTGACAAGAGGGGCACTTCTGGGATTCTTCTGTTGAAGGTTCTGAATTTGGGGGGATGAGGTAGTAGCTCTGGCAATTTGTTTCTCTACCAGATTAGGAGGATAGCCGCGGGATGTGAAAGCTGTTAATAGGTTGTTGGAGTACTGGTTCAGAGTTTCAGGACTGGAGCAGACTCGTTTGCCACGAAGACCTAAGCTGTAAGGAAGGGAACGTTTGATATGGAATGGATGACAGCTATCATAATGCAGGTACTGTTGTTTATTGGTAGGTTTGATGTGGACGGATGTGTGGAGTTGGCCGTTGGACAGATGGAGGTCGACATCGAGGAATGTGGCATGGGATTTGGAATAGGACCAGGTGAATTTGATGGGACCAAAGGAGTTGAGGTTGAAGAGGAAATTCTGGAGTTCTTCTTCACTGTGTGTCCAGATCATGAAGATATCATCAATGAATCTGTACCACACTTTGGGTTGACAGGCTTGGGTATCCAGGAAAGCTTCCTCTAAGCGTCCCATGAATAAGTTTGCGTACGAGGGGGCCATCCTGGTTCCCATGGCTGTTCCCTTTAGTTGTTGGTATGTCTGGCCCTCAAAAGTGAAGAAGTTGTGGGTTAGGATGAAGCTGGCTAGGGTATTAAGGAAAGAGGTTTTAGGTAGGGAAGTGGGTGGTCGGCGTGAAAGGAAATACTCCATCGCAGCAAGGCCCTGGGTATGTGGGATATTTGTGTATAGGGAAGTGGCATCAATGGTTACAAGGATGGTTTCTGGAGGTAACAGGCTGGGTAAGGATTTCAGGCGATCGAGGAAGTGGTTGGTGTCTTTGATGAAGGATGGGAGACTGCACATGATGGGTTGAAGGTGTTGGTCTATGTAGGCAGAGATTCGTTCTGTAGGGGCTTGGTAACCGGCCACAATGGGGCGGCCGGGATGATTGGGTTTGTGAATCTTGGGAAGTAGGTAGAAGGTGGGAGTGCGGGGTGTCGGCGGGGTCATGAGGTTAATGGAGTTAGGTGAAAGGTTTTGGAGGGGGCTTAAGGTTTTGAGGATTCCTAGAAGCTCTGCCTGGACATCGGGGATGGGATTGCCATGAAAGACTTTATATGTGGTACTGTCCGAGAGCTTTGCTTTCTACAGTATGTCTGCCTAGGTGTACTTGTGTCTGTGTGAATGTGTGGGCATGTGTGCATTTGTTTACCCTCCTTTTTTTCCCCCAAGGTAAGTCTTTCCTCTCCCGGGATTGGAATGGCTCCTTACCCCCTTCCTTAAAACCCTCATCATTTCCTTTTCCCTCTCCTTCCCTACTGCCTGAAGACGCAACTGGGTTGCGAAAGCTTGCGATTGTGTGTGTGTGTGTGTATTCATTTATTTATTTGTGATGCTGTCACACCTGTGCTCCTTCGCCTGGTGAGTAATCTTCGTAAAAGAGGGAAACTTTCCCGGTGGGATAAACAAAAATAAAAATAGAAAACAGATGACTTACCAAAAGGACCGGCTCGGCGATAGAAACAAATAAAATAAATCACACACAAACACACATACAAGCTTTCGCAGCCTAGCTGCTTCGTCAGGCAGAAGGGAGGAGAGGGAAACCCTCATCATTTCCTTTTCCCTCTCCTCCCTTCTGCCTGACGAAGCAGCTAGGCTGCGAAAGCTTGTATGTGTGTTTGTGTGTGATTTATTTTATTTGTTTCTATCGACGAGCCGGTCCTTTTGGTAAGTCATCTGTTTTCTATTTTTATTTATATATATATATATATATATATATATATATATATATATATATATATATGTGTGTGTGTGTGTGTGTGTGTGTGTGGGTGTGTGTGTTTTTGTTTACCCTCTTTTTTTCCCCCCAAGGTAAGTCTTTCCTGTTCCGGGATTGGAATGACTCCTTATCCACTCCCTTGAAACCCTCATCATTTCCTTTTCCCTCTCCTTCCCTTCTGCCTGACGAAGCAGCTAGGCTGCGAAAGCTTGTATGTGTGTTTGTGTGTGATTTTATTTATTTTATTTGTTTCTATCGACGAGCCGGTCCTTTTAGTAAGTCATCTGTTTTCTATTTTTATTTTTGTTTATCCCACCGGGAAAGTTTCCCTCTATAATTTATATATATATGTTGTTGTTATGGTCTTCAGTCCGGAGACTGGTTTGATGCAGCTCTCCATCCTACCCTATCCTGAGCAAGCCTTTTCATCTCCTCATAAGAACGACAACCCACATCCATTTGAATATGCTTACTATACGCGTCTCTGGGTCTCCCTCTGCGATTTTTACCCCACACACTTCCCTCCAATGCTAAATTTACGATTCCCCGATATCTAAGTATGTGTCCTACCAAGCGATCCCTTCTTTTAGTCAGGGTATGCCAAAAATTCCTTTTCTCACCAATTCTGTTCAGTACCTCTTCATTAGTTATGCGATCTACCCACCTAATCTTCAGCATTCTTCTGTAGCACCACATTTCAAAAGCCTCTATTCTCTTCCTGTCCGCACTGCTTATTGTCCATGTTTCACTCCCGTACAAGGTAATACTCCACACAAATGCCTTCAGAAAAGACTTCCTTACACTTAAATTAATATTCGATGTTAGCAAATTTCTCTTTTTCAAAAATGCTTTTCTTCCCATTGCCATTCTGCATTTTATATCCTCTGTACTACGACCATCGCATGTTATTTTACTACCCAAGTAACAAAACTCATCTACCACCTTCATTGTTTCGTTACCTAATCTAATTCCTTCAGCATCGCCTGATTTTCTAAGACCGCATTCCATTATTTTTGTTTTGCTCTTGTTAATGTTCATTTTATACGCTCTCTTCAACACACTGTCCATTCCATTCAACTGCTCTTCCAGGTCCTTTGCTGTCTCTGACAGAATTACAATGTCATCAGCAAAACGCAATGTTTTTATTTCTTCCCCCTGAACTTTAATCCCTATTCCAAATTTTTCCTTGCTTTCCTTCACCGCCTGCTCGATGTACAAATTGAATAACATCGGAGAAAGGCTACAACCCTGTCTTACTCCCTTCCCAACTGATGCTTCCCTTTCATTCCCTTCGAGTCTAATAACTGCGGACTGGCTTTTGTACAAGTTGTAGATAACTCTCCTTTCCCTGTATTTTACCCCTGCTGATTTCAGAATTTGAAAGAGTGTAGTCCAGTCAACATTGTCAAACGCTTTCTCCAAATCTACAAAGGCTAAAAATGTAGGTTTGCCTTTCCTTAATCTATCTTCTAAGATAAGACGTAAAGTGAGTATTGCCTCCCGGGTTCCTATATATATATATATATATATATATATATATATATAGGAACCCGGGAGGCAATACTCACTTTATGTCTTATCTTAGAAGATAGATTAAGGAAAGGCAAACCTACATTTTTAGCCTTTGTAGATTTGGAGAAAGCGTTTGACAATGTTGACTGGACTACACTCTTTCAAATTCTGAAATCAGCAGGGGTAAAATACAGGGAAAGGAGAGTTATCTACAACTTGTACAAAAGTTATATATATATATATATATATATATATATATAAAAAACACAGGGAAAAATATTGTGCCCGTTGGACACTATAGACCGGCAGTACACCCGTGGATATTTTGATTAGGAAAAATAAAGTTAGGAAAAGGGGAAAAAATAAAGCTAGGAAAAAAAGAAAAATAAGTAAAAATAAAAAGAATTAATTAAGGGAATATCTAAGTGGTGACACACATTTGTAAGGGAGATATGTGATACAGGATACTGGATGGGGAAGGAAGAGGGAAGAGGGGGGGTGCAGATGTTAGGCATAGGGTGCAGGGTTGGGAAGTTATCTTAGGTTGAGGCAAGGATGGTAGCTGGACAATAGAATGTGTTGAAGGGTCAGTTTCCATCTGTGCAGTTCAGAAGAGCTGGTGGTGGAGGGAAAAATCCAGATGGTTCGGGTAGTGAAGCAACCATTGAAATCCAGACTACTGTGTTCAGCTGTATGGTGTGCCACAGGGTGGTCTATCTTGCTCTTTGCCACAGTTTGGAAGTGACCATTTATCTTGATGGACAGCTGGTTTGTTGTCATACTGATATAAAATGCTGTGCAATGATTTAAGCAGAGTTGGTATATCACATAGCTGCTTTCGCAGGGGGCCCGACCTCTGATGGAGTAGGATAAGCCTGTGACAGGATTGGAATAGGAAGTGCTGGGTGGGTGGATTGGGCATGTTTTACATCGGAGTCTTCCACAGGGATGTGATCCCTGTGGCATGGTGTTGGGGTTGGGAGTGGGATGAGGATGGACTAGGATGTTGGGTGGGAGACAGAACACCACTTTAGGAGGGGTCGGAAGGACCTTAGGTAGAATCTCTCTCATTTCAGGGCATGATGACGTATAATCAAAGCCCTGACGAAGGATGTGCTTAAGTTCTTCCAGTCTGGGATGGTACTGGGTGACAAGGACACTCGGTTGCAACTGGTTACTGGGGTTGGGGTAAGGATTGTTGGTGTTTGAGGATATGGCACAGGAAATCTGCTTGCAGGCTAGGTCAGGAGGGTAATGTCTGTCTGTGAAGGCCTTTGTGAGGCCTTCGCATAATGGGTAAGGCACTTCTCATCACTGCAAATTTGCCATCCATGGGTGGCAAGGCTGTATGGGAGGGATTTTTTAATGTGGAATAGATGGCAGCTATAAAAGTGCAAACCTGCCCAATCCACCCACCCAGCACTTCCTATTCATGTCCCGTCACAGACTTGTCCTGCCCCATCAGAGGTCCAGCCACCTGTAAAAGCAGCCATGTGATATACCAACTCTGCTGCAATCATTGCACAGTGTTTTATATCAGTATGATGACAAACCAGCTGTTCATCAAGATAAATGGCCACCGCCAAACTGTGGCAAAAAGCAAGATAGACCACAGCACAGCACTCTGGATTTCAATGGCTGCTTCACTACTCTATGGTCCCACGACTATTCTGGCCTCAACCTAAGATAACTTTGCTTCGCTGCACCCTGTGCCCCCACCCCCTCTTCCTTTCCCATTCCTTATCCTGTATCGCATGTCTTCCTTTCAACTGTGTATCACCAGTTACTTACTTAATTACTTACTTTTTATTAATTACTTTTTATTTTTACTTATTTTTTTCTTTTTTCCTTACTTTATTTTTTCTGTTTTCCTAACTTTATTTTTCCTCCTCTTCCTATTTTACCCCTTTTTTCCTTTGTTATTTTTGTCTTTTTTTCCAATGTTTTGAGACAGTGCATTTTTAGAGAACCCACAGCTGCTGATCGCCAACCTCCGATCCTTGTTTTCCATTTTGGAGGCAGCTGCTCTCCACATCATTTCAATAAATCTTCAGTCCTCCAACAGTCTATAGAGTACTTAGGCTATGAGGTCTCCTGGTTGTGGGTGTGCCCGTGGCCGATCACGTGCAAGTGGATGCGGTCCTTTCCCTCCCTTCTTCCATTCAAGAACTTCAGGGGTTCCTTGGCTTCCTCCTGCAGACGGCCACAGTTATGCACCCCCTGCACCAACTGCTGTGTAAGGGATCCCTTTCTGCTGGTGCTTCACAACAAGCTGCTCCTTGCTTATCTCCCTCCCTCCAAGGTCCGCTCCTTCTGCACCTTGGGAGCAACTGCATGTCGATTTTACAGGGCCCTTCTAGGACAGCTATTGGTTTGTAGTCCTCGACACATACTCGAACTTCCCATTCGTTGTTCGCCTGGCCTCCATGTCTGTGGACATTAGTATGCGCTCAGTGTTGAAGATATTTTCTATCGAAGGTCACCCTGCCACGTTGGTGACCAATAATGGGCCCCAATTTACTTTCCAACACTTTGAAGACTTTTGTTCTACCCATGGGATCCGCCACATCCTTGCCCCACATTTTCATCCACAGTCAAATGGGGCAGCAGAGAGATTTTTATACACTTTCAAGGCTCAAATGCGTAAGTATGTGATGCGTCTTTTGGTAGGGGATGTCCTCCTTCAGTTCCTGTCGTCATCTGTCCCCCCAGCCTGTCCGCATAGACCTACTGAGCTTTTTCATGGCTACCCTCATTGGACACTGTTGTCGCATTTGCATCTGTACTGTCCTACATCCCCTCCCATACATTCATCTTGTTTTGCCCAAGATTTGGTGGTCTGGGCTTGAGGTTACAGCCGCTATCCTCAGTGGGTCCTGGTTGTGGTCATTTGGGGGCACAACCACTGTCTATGTGAGGTCTGTTCTTGCACCAGTATCCTTAACCACTAACACAACCACCTAGGGTCCGCCATTCTTCTCCCTTGTCTACAAACCCTTCCCCCTTTTCCATTGCCAGCCACGGTGGCTAATCGGTCTGCGGCGTGCTAGTCATGGTCTGCATGGCCTCTGCGGTCGGGGGTTCGAATCTCCCATCAGGCATGGATATTTGTGCCGTCTTTAGTATAAGCTAGTTCATAAGTAATTTGTAAGTTTAGGGACTGATGACCCCATAGTTAGTCCCATAAGCTCTACAAACGTTTGATCATTTGAAATTTTCCATAACATTACCCTCCTTTCTGCAGTGCTGTTGGGGGATTCTCTCCCAGTTTCAGTCCTACAGTCGTCAGCTGGGAGGTCCCGCCAACGTTGGCAGATGTGGCCCACTCCCTCCCCCTCCCCCCCCCTCCCCCCTCCCCGTAACCCCAGCAGAGTGGACAGCTCTGGTTGCCGGCAGTGGTGGGACCTTGTTGCCTGCCGACATGGGCCTGGAGTGTTCAAACGAGGTGTTGCTGGAGAAGGGGATGGAGGATCGGCTGCCGTCGCCTGTGCTGGGGCAGTGGGAGATTGCTTGTGGGGAAGTACTCCTTGCTGCGCATAGGGGTTCTGCACGTATGAGGCGGTTCCGGCTAGGGAGCTTGTGGAGCCATCTGACAATCAGATGGAGGTGGATCCGTCCCAGCAGCCTGAACTCTTCACCGATGTTAAGGTTTTTGTTGTTGTTGTTGTTGTTGTTAGATTTTGGAAGGGACAGCTGTTCGGATTCTGCCACCCCTCCCCCCACCCCGTAGGGCCTGGGATGTCATGGCCTAGTAGCCTAGTAATCCATTAAAGTCGTGTGTGCCCATATCACACATCGTCAATGTATGCCGGCCTGGTCACTCATGTTCATTGACCTACTTATTTCCTTGCTATCTTACTTCCTGTAGCTATACAACAGCATACTGATGTTTTGAAATTTCATTTACTGTTTATATCATTTTTCCAGGCTCAAGCAGTATCCTCACATTACATATTACTACTGTCAGTTCCTTTGCTAGAGCTGTGTATTTTTTCCATTTTCCATTCAGTTTCTGAGGCTCCTGTTTTCTTATCCCACTTGTAATTTTTGTAGTATGTGGCTATTGTCCCAATGTGCAACCCCGAATCTGGAGGATCAGGATTTGTATCAGAACTACTGTTGTGGGAAAGCTGGCTTCACCTTAACTCTCGAACTCTTCCTACACAACTTAATGTGGCACACTGACTCCACAGTTCAGACCACCCTCACTTCTGGTACACCTTACTTAGTTGTAGAATTACAGTATCTTCTCTTCTCTACTATGACAGATAGCATCTAACATTCAAAATAAAACTGTCATTTGTTTTGAGACACCACTGACAATGGTACTGGTTCACAGACCACTTCACTGAATTTTGGTGACTGAATCCTTCAACAGATGTGTGACTTCTTGTGATGTGGAGAGGAGTGTAACTTTTGTGTCCCAGCCTCGTCACCACTTTTGTGTCTTGTTTTCCGCCGGTTGTCTTGGGTGTTGGTGGCCGAGTAAAGAGAGACCGACACAGGATGTAGGATGCACGCGTGTGCAGGTACAGAGGTGACCAGCCAGTGGGACAGCAGAAACTAGAAACACTAGAGTAAATTAGAACGAGATATATATTGCACAGAATTTATACAATACTTAACTTTTACATAGTTCTTGACTGCAGAATGCTGATACATAGATTAGATAGAGGCCTGCCTACTGATTATTCCTTGTGCCTAGCCAATAGCCAAGTCTTTACTGGTGCCTATCTGATTCCAAAGTGAACGATGCAGTCCAATGGTGGCCACGAGCAGAGTTGTAGCAGAGGGCGCTTGTGGCTGACGTCGTAAGAACGCCGCGCCGTGGGTGCATGGCGGCGCGCGGCGTAAGTACGTGGAGCGCACTTCATACTTGTGCGACACCACAGTAACCACTACTGATTCTAGACTGGGTGGCAGGTGTTGCACATCAGTTTATCTTGGAAAGTGTCACTGAAGGCTGCTTTCAGTCTGTAAACTGACACTATCTCATTGCTACCATATTTACAGATGACAAAAGTGTTGTGTCCTCTTGACACTGCTTCATAAGGTTCAGTGCATGGGGAAGTGAGAGAGAGTACAAAGTGCATCACTATGCAGATGTACATGTGGGAATGTATGTAACTATTTGAGGAGAAACAGAGCACATTAGACATGGCATTGTGCATTGTATAAGCTTATACAATTTATCTGCTGATCTAATTTTTGGAGAAAGGGATTGGGGCCGGTAGAAGCAATGATTCACTGAAATCACCAAGTTAGCACAGCTGTTTGCAAAATACTTATTGTGATGAAGAACGGGACAAATATCCTTTCACTGCAGTGTTTAAGCCAAGTGAGGAACATGGCATTTCAGCACATGAAAATAGATTTGAGCTGCAATCACTCAACCATCCCCTTGCTGGCAGAGTTAAAGCTTATGGTATGAATTTTATGACTACCACGTAAATTGAATACCTGGTTGAATAATGATCCCTCAAAATGATGACCACAGATACTGTAATGGTGACAGGATGAGCTGGTGAGAGAACTAGATGCTACCAAAGCCATGGTGAAAGATACAGGTGTAATGTCTGTGAGAGGTATGGCTTCAGACCACCTGGTGTAACAACCAGCTATTGTTAAGAGATAACAGTACTTTGATGGTTTATTACAATGATGCATACGTGCCAACCTTCAGAACGTAAAAATCGGGAGGTCCAGTTTAAAAAATCAGGAGATTCTTAAAAAAATCAGGAGATTTGAGAAATCAAAAACTGTATTCTAATTTACTAAAAAAGAAAAAGAAAAAAAATCCCTCATTTGAACCTTTTACTACTATCTGACAACATCATATGATGGCTACAAACCAATGTCTACCAATTTTGGGTATGGCAGGAAATATTGCATAGTCCTACACAGGTTCGCCAATCACTCTTGGGTATATCTTTAAGTCTATCAAAACTACTACTTTAAATTTTAGATTCATTATCTTCTTTATCCTAATAAGATTTCACACATTGTATGTAAAGACTTTCAATTCATTGGTATTACATATTTTCATGGAAATTATGTTACTAAAGAAAAGGAAAATATATCTCTAGATAAGTAGTATATTGGTATTCAATTAATACTAGCAGTATAATTATTATACTTCAAAACACCTGAGGAACAATGAAAAGAACTTTTATAGTACCTTTCTTATTTTGTCGATGAAGTAGAAGTTTCTTCTGCAGTATAACATGTAGCTTAATGATGATTACTATAGATATAATATCACACAACAACAATTATAAAATAAAGTTAATAGTTCATTCTTTAAATGTTTGAAGATATACAAATGAGTGTCCCCACTTATTTCAATGAGTAATTTTTTCTGTAGAAACGCCCCCTACACTAAGAATGGTGAAAAGGTGGTCACACAGTTATATTTGCACGAAACACTTCACAACACAATCCTAGTGATTTAATGAATTAAACACTGAAGCTTTTGCTTTGAGTCTTTGTTTTAGTCACCTGACAATATTCTCTCACATTCAGCATTACTGTGAGGGACTGTGAGAATACCTAACATAACACAAACTAACCTGTAAAACATTAGGCTCTCATCACCACTTCTTAATTTTCCTATCAGGGACCACTGTATATCAATCCTCTTTGCCTTTAATATGTTTTCTGGTACATCATACATCTGAAATGCACAAAACTGAGATTGTAATTTATCCATGGCTTCATGGTGTTTACCTGCATCTGCGTACAGTTACACTGGAAAATTTTCTACGAAATATCTAAGTGTAGAAAATGATGCACTGGAAGCAGATCTAATCTGCACAACTGTTGCATTCCTCAGCATTTTACTTTTCAGCAGGAATTTGTGAACCATGTAGTCACATGTAGTAACGAAATATTTTCTAACAGGTGAGTAAAATTCCTCCTTCTCATTCTCCTTGAGACATACAAGTTCTGAAATGCAACTACCAATAATCAAGTCACAATAATCCTTCTGGTTTCCCCTGCTGTGATAATTGACCTCAAGAAGAGGAGAGGATTTTATCACAGAAGGTTTTACAAATTTAGACATTAAATTTTTTAATGTATCCAGCAGCAGACCTTGCAGTAAATAGATGTGAGACACACTTTATTGTAAAATTAAATTTCTTTGTCAAATGTAGGTATTACATTTCACAAAAGAAACATTAAGCCTTTTTAAATATGATGACAAGAATATAAAAATTCTTTCTTCATGAGACTGATTGTACTTAATTGAGGAATTCTTCAGTTACTTTGAACATAGTTGAAGAAAGTATTGGCGATTCACTGGTTCTTCTTCTTGAAGATGCAATAATCTCAATTGGGGATTTTTTCACCTTTGGAATATTATAAGTTTGGAGACATCCAAGCTGTTCATTCTTGCCAGACTTCACTTCGTAATTGAACAAGCTGGTCAAAGGCTTCCACAATTCTAGTAATCAAAATAAACATTTTCCCTACAGAGAGCCAATGGGTACACACAGGTTTCAAAATCTTCTTCATCTCAACATCATACAATTTCTGGAATTCCTTCAGCTGCTCTTTTCTTTTGTGCTCCTTTGAAGAAAATAGTAAATGTCCAGCAAATAATCATCAATTTTGAATGGGAGGCAGGCAGCTCTCTTTTTTGCAGCCAAATTTAACAAATGACAAGGACAGCCAACAACAAATAGATGAGGCATTACGTTTTTCAACAATCCTGCAACTCCATTACAGGTGTGTTATCACAACGCATTGCTAAACAGTTACTCAATGGAATATTACACTCCTTCAAATTGTTTAAGAAGTAATGTGCCTATGTTGACCCCTGTGAAGTCCCCTTTTAAGTTAGTGAGAGATAATAAGTTGCAATCAATGCTTTTGGTTGTCTTGTTATAAATGGTAACAAGTAATGGATATAAATTTGCATCACCTTTGTTACTACCGTCTATTGAGATAGAAGATGGCCAATCTTTCAAAGTCTCTAAGAGTAGTTCTTTTTCCTCTTTCGACATTTCCCCTATAATTATGGCAGTTTTTGTTCTAGCACAGCTGTATTTTTGTGCTATATCACTGTTGGGGAGACATTTTACAGAATAAATGACCCACATGGGCAGCGCAACTATCAGTAAATTGTGCTTTAATATGAACTATGTAAACAAGTACTCTGCATGAATAACGCGATCACTTTCACTTTTTTCACCAAAATTCTGTTTTTGTTGCTAGTCACACATTTCTCATTTTCTTTGTGCTTATTTGTTTGCAGATGTTCTGATATGTTGCCTTTTTCACCATGTGATATAGAAACATCAGTGGCAAATAGAGCAAAATGCAAAAAATTGACATTTTGTAGACACAACAACATACAGAAATTGTTCCGAATACTGCTTCACAAAAACAGAGTTATATTTTTTTGCCATCACGTTCACGTAAAGGAGCTCTTTACACTAAACTTGTATTTTCTTAATTACGAAACTTAACACTCGTAGCTGCCCCCTCAGAAGGTCTCAATCAAAGAAAAAAAAAAAGAAAAAGCACTGAACCAACTTCACTTCCGCACAACTACGAAACAAGTCCAAACAAAGCACAACACTAAACACTGATTCAGTACACGTACATCTGGAAATGCACGGGGAAGAGGAGAAATAATCAATATGCAAGTCTCACGCGACTTCTCATTTCTATGAATTTCGATATGGATATTGATTAAATGACTTTTGACTATTGGCAAAAAAGCAGTTTTTTAAACCAAACCTAAAGTATCACAATAAAAGCTAAAAATCGGGAGAAATAGTGGAAAAATTGGGGCGGGAGAAAAAGTGAAAAATCAGGAGACTCCCACCTAGACTGGGAGAGTTGGCACATATGATGTTACATGTTTACGTCCAGTTCATTTAGATGTTGTTTAAAAATTTCAATAAAAACCATGCAGGCCTGTCATAATAAAACTAATAATTGCACAGCAGCTATTTTATAACATGTATTATGCTGCAGGCTCAAATGAAAGAAAGCAAGGTAGCATAGTTTTCATACTAATGGAACAGAGAATAAAAATGTTGATATAGTAATTGTGCATTGCAGGATCATCTGTGGAAAGATCCCAGAAACTTATCTTGCTTACAAATGGTAACAATGCCCCCTAGTAGTAGGAAACAAAACTAGCTGAAACCTTATGTAAATAGCTACAAAATTATAAACTCTGATTGGAACAGGCATATTTTATCACCATAAAATATAATATCTAGTGAGATTAGTACAGATCAAGAATGTAAAATAGTTTGGTTGAAGATGAGGATTGAAAGTGGTTGAAATGTGATCTTTGGGTGTTGATTTGGAGGTACTGCCTGAACAGAGTAGGGGCAGAGAATTTGGGGGGGGGGGGGGGGGGATATGGAAAATATTTCATGTAAATTTCCAAAGAACATCATACTTTTAGGTGGAGATTTTAACTTACTGGCTATAGACTGGGAGACACAAATGTTTAAGATGAGTGGCAGGGACACAAAATGAATGAAATTGTTAAAAGCACTTTGTCCAATACTACCTTGAGAAATTAACTGGTAACCAACTTGTGCAGACCTCATCTTAGACCTACAGATAACACACAGACATGAACGTTTGACTCAGTTCGGACAGAAGAGGGGGATCAGTGATCATTTGTCTGTTACAGCATCACAGAATATGGTTATAAATAGGAATGGCAAGAAAGGAAGGATGATTTTTATCTCTGGCAAGAGTGAGGACATATTTCAGATTACCTGACAGTTTAAGGTGAAAATTTCACTTCTAGCACTGACAGTGTTAAGTGTTGGTGAACAAAGTTCAAGAGCATTGTACACAATATTCTTTAGTCAAGTATGTGCTAAGCAGTATACTATGCTTTAGTCATGTGTTGAGCAGTATTGCAAGAAATGGAAAAGATCCACCATGGTTTGAGAAGCAAGTTAGAAAGCTGCTGTGTAACCAGAGGGAGCTTTACTGCAAATTTAAACATAGCCAAAAACTTGCAGACATGCAAAAAATTAAATTACAATAAGGGTGGGGGTGTGGTGAGCGGTTGCATGATGCATTCGTCTTATGAACCATGTATGGATGATTACTGGCGTGAGTTTCTGTATCTCCTAGTTCATGAAACATAGCCTAGTAAGTGGTCCTGCAGTAGGGATACCAATTACTTCAGCATCTTGGACATATTCTGAGTCATGGCCACCTTTGTATTCAGATGGCAAAGACTACCAAATCCACTGGTTACTCCCTCTGCTGTTGAGGATAAAACCCAATGGAACCCTGGACAAGCAAGGCTAGTAACACACCTTCCATGTACTGTACTTTAATCTGATGCTACCAACAATAAGAAAAAAATTGCCGGAGATGATGGAGTCCGACCTACACTTGACAGATCACAACTTGGCAAACAATCTGGAATGAGATGGGTAGGTATCACCATCAACAGGAGCTACACAGGGAAGAAGTTAAAGCCAGAAGAGGCTGCAAGAAAGGTGGGGTTAGATGTTTTAGCTGTTAGTGACATTCAGGAAAAGATAGAAAGGAGAGGAAATAAGACAATATACAAAGTATACCAGTCAGGAATCAACGCAGGAAGAGCACAATGAGGTGCAGAGCTTTATATCAGGCCAGCAACTGAATCCAGTGTAATGGCAGTAAAGTATTAAGTGAGGGACTAATGCGACAGTTTCCAGCAAGAAAATTAGGACTGTCAGTTTATTCACCTAGTGAAGGCACAGATCAAGATGAGATGGACAGATTTTATGATGCACTCAGTGATGTAGTTGTTAAAGTAAAGGATAAGGACAGTGTTTTGCTCAGGATTGATGTCAATACCAGGATAAGAAATTGAACGGAATGGTATGAAATGGTTATGGATAATTTTTGAGAGGATGCGGAGGCCAACAAGAATGGAAAACAGCTATTGAATTTGTGTGCCAGTGTGGCATTAGTTATCATAAACTCTGATTAATGATGGAAATTCTCCACAGAGATGATAAATTATTCTTCAGAAGAGACAGCGTGGCTGGCCAGTACCTTTGTGCTGTACCACCAATGGCCACACAAAGAAAGAAAGAAAAAAAAGTGAAGAAAAATAGAACAACTAGCTTTTGGGACTGGGTTCTTTCATCAGATATGAGAGAAGGGAAGAAAAAAGGAATGGGAACAGAAGGGGAAGGTAATTCATGACTTAGGTCATGAGGATGATGATTAAGGATTGTGGAAGTTGGAGATCCCATATATTAGTACTGAGACATGCCAAAGAGGATAGATCAAGCAGAAAACAGAAATAAGGTGAGTGAACCAAATGATGGGGGTGAGGGGAGGAGTTACCTAAAACATTTCTTGATTAACATAGAAAAATGAAAATACATAGAGAAAATACACACACTCAAATATATACATACATACACATACACATATAAAGAGGAAGGTAAAGAAGGGGGTGAGAAATGATTAATGGACAAATGAGCTGAGGATGGAGGAAGGGAAGAGTTTAGCATAGATTTAGGCCAGGAGAGAGCTGGGAGGGAGGATATGTTGGAGGGATAGTTCCCATCTCCGTAGCTCTGTGGGATTGGTGTTTGGTGGTAGTATCCAAATGGCTCATGTGGTGTAACATGTGCAAGGCTCCTGGAATTATGCTGGAGGGCATGCTCTGCTACAGGATATTGGGTGTCCCCCAGGTGAACAGTCCGTCTGTGACCATTCATCCATTCAGCTGATTTGTTGGTGGTCATACCAACATAAAAAGGCACACAGTGGACACATGTCAGTTGATATATGACATGTGTTGTTTCACATGTGGCACTGTCTTGAGTAGGGTAGGTTATAGGTTGGAGGTGTTGGTCTGCCAGGGCTGAGACACGTTCTGTTGGAGCTTTTGAAGCCTGCTACGATGGGACAGCCAGGATGATTTTCTTTATGGATTTTAGGGAGCAGGTAGGTCGGGGTGCAAGTTTCAGATGGAGAGAGAAGTTCTATGGAGGCAGTGGTGAGACCTTGTGAGGGACCTAGGGTTTTAAGGATTTTCTCTACTTTAGCCTGGATTGAGGGAATGGGGTCATGAGGAACAGGTTTATAGGTAGGTGTCAAAGAGTTGATGCAGCCATTCTGCCACATATTACCCTCAGTCAAGTACCACAGTTGTGGAACTCTTGTCCACTGGGAGAATTACAATGGGGCAGGCAGTCTGCTTTCAGCTATTGAATGGCATTGAATTCAGCTGGGCTGATGTTACGAGTGGTTGATATGTTATTCAGGAAGGATTGGGAGGCAGTGCTGGGTGTGAGGAACTCCTAGAATGCCTAATAGGGATGGTTTTTGGGAGGGAGGTCAGCGTTATTCAAGACAGCATTCAACAGTGGCTCTGTTGCCTGGGGGATGTGACTGAGTGGCAAAGTGGTATTTCCAGTTTAGGATGCAGATTAATGAGAGGAGATCCTTAACCAGGGCAGTGTGATTGAATTGAGGTGTGGGACAGAAGGTTAAACCTTTCGACAAGACAGATATTTCTGGAATGGTCAGGGATTTGGATAAGAGGTTATGGGCTGAGTAAGAATTGGTATTGAGTAATGTTTGCATGTGGTGATGGTTGTGATAGGTTCTGGGTGGGGTGTGTTCTGGGATTGCAAGATTTAGTAGGGAAGCCAGGTTTGGTTTGTTGCTAATGAGATGGGGGTTTTGAAGGTGGTGTTGTGGTGGGTAGTTGTGGATGATGGGAAGAGGGACACCACTTCTGAGATGATGGACCAGTAGGGTAGATAGTTTTCTTAGGTGTTGTATGGGATACAGCTCAAGTTTACAGTTGGCTTGTATAGCAGACCCAAGTGTGTTAATTGAGCTAGGTGCTAAGAGTGGAGGTATTTTAGAGAGAGAGAGAGAGAGAGAGAGAGAGAGAGAGGAGTGGTGGTTACAAGAAGCAACATACTACTCAAGAACAACGTGTGGGAGCTGACCTATAACCCGCAGGCTTCCATCCTACATCAAAGACATGAACCAATTTCTAGAATGCCTCAAATCTATCCCTATGCCCCTCCTACCTGAAAGCTTCTTTGTCACCATAGATGCCTCTACACCAACATTCCCCACACCCATGGTCTGTCAGCCCACTTGAAAGCCTCCCAAAAACTTAATTCCTTGTCTCACTTGCTAATTTCATCCTCACCCATAATTACTTCACCTTTGAGGGCCAGACCTACAAACATATCAGGGGGACAGCTATGGAAACCAGGATGGCCCCTTCCTATCCCAACCTCTTCCTGGGCCGTACGGAAGAGACATTCCTTAAGACTCAGTAGTTGCACCTCCTGGTTTGGTATAGTTTCACAGATGATATCTTTGTGATCTGGACTCATGGTGAAGAATCCCTTCTGAACTTCCTTCAAGACCTAAACTCCTTCACCAACCTAAAATTAACCTGTCCCTTCTCTAAAACTCAAGCTACCTTCCTTGATGTTGACCTGCACTTTGTTGAGTCCCACATTCACATCTCAGTCCATATTAAACCGCCATCCCTTCCATATTAAATGATCCCTTCCCTACAGCCAACCCATGCATAGGAAATGTATCTGCTCCAGTAACGAATCTCTCACCACATACAACAACAATCTATCCAATGCTTTCCTCTCCCGCAACTACCCTACAGACCTTGT
The DNA here is from genome assembly GCA_026315105.1 of Locusta migratoria. Lineage (NCBI taxonomy): Eukaryota > Metazoa > Arthropoda > Insecta > Orthoptera > Acrididae > Locusta > Locusta migratoria. The sequence continues at coordinate 384,330,121 of CM048750.1, read as the reverse complement.
TTGCAAGCAGTCCATTGGTCCCCATCCAGCAACAATGTTCCTAACCCCAGATCTCCCAGAAGCATCCCCTTCGTCATCAGGTACCATCCCGGCCTGGAATGCCTGAACACATTGCTCTGTTAGGGCTTCTACTTTCTCATGTCATGCTTTGAAATGAGATCATCACTTCAAAGTGTTCTACCCACACCACCCAGAGTAGCCTCCCACCATCTTCCCAACCTCTGCAACATCCTCATCTAACTTTACAACATCCCTAAACCACCCTCCCGTACCTGATGGTTTTTAACCCTGAAACTGATCCCGTTGTAAAACCTGTCCAATGCATCCTCCTGCAACTACATACTCCAGCCCCACCACACGAAAAACCTACCCTATTCAAAGCCACGTGTGAGACAACACATGTCATATATCAACTGACGTGTGTCCACTATGTGGCCTTTCATGTTGATATGACCAGCAACATATTGGCTGGACAGATCATCTCCTCCCGCCACTCTCCTGGCCTGAATCTACACTACCCTATCCCCCTCCTCCATCCTCAACTCACTTATCCATTACTTATTTCTCACCCCCCCCCCCCTTCTTTACCTTCCTTTCTTATATGTGTATGTGTATATAAACAAATATAAAAAAAAAATATTTTTTATATTTGTTTATCCCACCAGGAAAGTTTCCTTCTTTAATTTTCATTTCATCAATTTGAATCTAACAATCACAATTGTATGTGTATATATGTATATATTTGTGATACGAATATTATAGGTGAAAAATTCCTAGCAGGAAAAAGTATATATAAAAAATAGATGATATAGTGAGGACAGTTTACTACTCACCGCAAAGACGTGGCGACGAGCTGCGACAGGCACATACAAAAGACACACACATACAACACATTCAGCTATCGGCCATGGCCTTCTTCAGAAATAGAGCACTCACGCAATCACACAGGCACACAACACAGTCATACAACCATCACCTCCGACTGCCACACTTCGAATCACGCTCTGCAGCGAATCAGCTGCGTGATTCGAAGTGTGGCAGTCGGAGGTGATGGTTGTATGACTGTGTTGTGTGCCTGTGTGATTGCGTGAGTGCTCTATTTCTGAAGAAGGCCATGGCCGATAGCTGAATGTGTTGTATGTGTGTGTCTTTTGTATGTGCCTGTCGCAGCTCGTCGCCACGTCTTTGCGGTGAGTAGTAAACTGTCCTCACTATATTATTTATTCCAACCTGGACTTTCCATTATTATAAAAAATAGATGAAGATTACTCACCAGGCGAAGGAGCACAGGTGTGATAGTAGCACAAATAAATAAAACACACACACACACACACACACAAATGCAAACTTTTGCAACCCAGTTACTTCTTCAGGCAGAAGGGAAGGAGAGGGAAGAGGAAATGATGAGGGTTTTAAAGGAGGGGGTAAGGAGCCATTCCAATCCCGGGAGAGGAAAGACTTACCTTGGGGGAAGAAAAGGAAGGTAAACAAATACACACCCACCCACACATTTACACAGACTCAAACACACCTAGGCAGATATACTGTAGAAAGCAAAGAAGTTAGACAGAGATGCCACTTGAGGCAGAGGCTCTGTCCAGATAACTGAGGCAAAGATGTTAAGATGTTAAAGATGGTGGGCGGGAATTCAAATTTAGCGGAGGTTGAGACCAGGTGGGCAACGGGAAGAGAGAATATGCTGAAGGGGCTAGTTCCCATCTCTGGAGTTCTGAAGGATTGGTGTCGATGGGAAGTATCCACATAACCCAGACGGTGTAACACTGTGCCAAGATGTGCTGGCCGTGCACCGAGGCGTGTTTAGCCACAGGGTAATCCTCATTGCCAACAAACACTGTCTGCCTGTGACTGTTCATGCAAATGGACAGTTTGTTGTTGGGGGTGTGTGTGTGTATTTTTTTACCTTTCTTTTCTTCCCCCAAGGCAAGTCTTTCCTCTCCCGGGACTGGAATGGCTCTTTACCCCATCCCTTAAAACCCTCGTCATTTCCTTTTCCCTCTCCTTCCCTTCTGCCTGAAGAAGCAACTAGGTTACAAAAGCTTGTGTTTGTGTGTGTGTGTGTGTGTGTGTTTTATTTATTTGTGCTACTATCACACCTGTGCTCCTTCGCCTGGTGAGTAATCTTCATCTATTTTTTATATATGTATATATTTGAGTGTTTGTGTGTGTGTTTTTCTCGATATATTTTCATTTTCCCCTCTTAATCAAGAAACATTTTAGATAACTCCCCTATCTTTCAGTTCACTCCTCTTTACTTATCTTTGCAGCTTGATCTATCCTCTATCGTCATATATGCTCTTTGGCATGGGTCAGTACTAACATACAGTATCTTTGACTTTCACAATCCTTAAACATCATCCTCATGACCTAGGTCATGAATTATCTTCCCCTTCTGTCCCCATTCTGTTTTTCTTCCCTTATCTCTTACTTGATGAAGGAACCCTGTTCTGAAAGCTGCTTTTTTTTTTTTTTTTTTTTTTTTTTTTTTTTTTTTTTTTTTTTTTTTTTTGTGGCTATCGGCAATACAGCACAAAGGTAAGTACTGGCCAACCACTTCATCATAAACTCCTTTTTTTAAGCATATGAACATTCACCAACCAGTATACTTGGGAAGGCAGAGGAATCAAGTATGTTATTGACTAAATAATAACAGATCAGGAATTTGGAAAGGCAGTCAGGGACACAAGTGTATTAAGAGGATTCTTTGACGACACTGATCATTAAATTAATCTGCATCAAAATTGGTTTTGTGAGGTTAGAAGTGCAGGCAATCAGGTCTATATACACGAAGATAAGATGGGAAAAACTTCAGGACATGGACATTAGGCACAAATATACAACAATGCTCTCACAAAGTTATCAATTACCTGAATGTAGTCATTTACAGTCATTGGAAAAATAATGGACAAGGTACATGGACATCATAGAGAAGAATCCAGTGGATTGAGCAGATGGAGGAAATTTCTTGAAGAGTTGCTCAATATAGTTGAATCATTCAGTAATGACTGAAATTTCAATGTACAAATGGGATACAAGTGATGATGGAAATTATATATATATATATATATATATATATATATATTAAGACGAAAAATTCCTAGCAGGAAAAATAAAATATAAAAAACAGACGAAGATTACTCACCAGGCGAAGGAGCACAGGTGTGACAGCATCACAAATAAATAAATGAATACACACACACACACACACACACACACACACAATCGCAAGCTTTCACAACCCAGTTGTGTCTTCAGGCAGTAGGGAAGGAGAGGGAAAAGGAAATGATGAGGGTTTTAAGGAAGGGGGTAAGGAGCCATTCCAATCCCGGGAGAGGAAAGACTTACCTTAGGGGGAAAAAATTGAGGGTAAACAAATGCACACATGCCCACACATTCACACAGACACAAGTACACCTAGGCAGACATAGTATGTCTGCCTAGGTGTACTTGTGTCTGTGTGAATGTGTGGGCATGTGTGCATTTGTTTACCCTCAATTTTTTCCCCTAAGGTAAGTCTTTCCTCTCCCGGGATTGGAATGGCTCCTTACCCCCTTCCTTAAAACCCTCATCATTTCCTTTTCCCTCTCCTTCCCTACTGCCTGAAGACGCAACTGGGTTGCGAAAGCTTGCGATTGTGTGTGTGTGTGTGTGTGTGTGTGTATTCATTTATTTATTTGTGATGCTGTCACACCTGTGCTCCTTCGCCTGGTGAGTAATCTTCGTCTATTTTTTATATTTTATATATATATATATATATATATATATATAAGGAAAAATTCCTAAAAGGAAAAATATACGTAAAAAATAGATGAAGTACACTTACCAGGCGAAAGGGCACAGGCAGTAATAGCAACAAATAAACACACAGACACACACACACACACACACACACAAAAATGCTAGCTTTCGCAGCCTCGCTGCTTCATCAGGCAGAAGGGAAGGAGAGGGAAAAGGAAATGATGAGGGTTTTAAGGAAGGGGGTAAGGAGCCATTCCAATCCCGGGACAGGAAAGACTTACCTTGGGGGAAAAAATGGAAGGTAAATAAATGCACATACACCCACACATTTACACAGACACAAGTACACTTAGGCAGACATACTGTAGAACTGTTGACAGTTCTACAGTATGTCTGCCTAAGTGTACTTGTGTCTGTGTAAATGTGTGGGTGTATGTGCATTTATTTACCTTCCATTTTTTCCCCCAAGGTAAGTCTTTCCTGTCCCGGGATTGGAATGGCTCCTTACCCCCTTCCTTAAAACCCTCATCATTTCCTTTTCCCTCTCCTTCCCTTCTGCGTGATGAAGCAGCTAGGCTGCGAAAGCTAGCATTTTTGTGTGTGTGTGTGTGTGTCTGTGTGTTTATTTGTTGCTATTACTGCCTGTGCCCTTTCGCCTGGTAAGTGTACTTCATCTATTTTTTACGTATATATATAGGGAAACTTTCCCCGTGGGATAAACAAAAATAAAAAATAAAAATAAATAAAAATAAAAAATAGAAAAGAGATGACTTACCAAAAGGACCGGCTCGTCGATAGAAACAAATAAAATAAAATTACACACAAACAAACATACAAGCTTTCGCCACCACTGGCAGCTTCTTCAGGAAAAAGAGGAAAATAGGGGAGGAAAAAGGGAAGGATATGGGTTTTAAGGAAGTGGAAAAGGAGTCATTCCAATCCCAGGAGTGGAAGGACTTACCTTAGGGTAAGTCATCTCTTTTCTATTTTTTGTAAAAAATAGATGAAGTCCACTTACCAGGTGAAGGAGCACAGGTGGTGATAGCAACAAATAAACAAATAAACACACAGACACACACACACACACACACACACACAAACGCAAGCTTTCGCAGCATAGCTGCTTCGTCAGGCAGAAGGGAAGGAGAGGGAAACGGAAATGATGAGGGTTTTAAGGGAGTGGGTAAGGAGTCATTCCAATCCCGGGACAGGAAAGACTTACCTTGGGGGGAAAAAAGGAGGGTAAAGAAATACACACACACCCACACATTTACACAGACGCAAGTACACTTAGGCAGTGTATGAGTTTGTCTGCCTAAGTGTACTTGCGTCTGTGTAAATGTGTGTGTGTGTGTGTGTATTTGTTTACCCTCCTTTCCCCCCCCCCCCCCCCCCCCCCCCCAAGGTAAGTCTTTCCTGTCCCGGGATTGGAATGACTCCTTACCCACTCCCTTAAAACCCTCATCATTTCCTTTTCGCTCTCCTTCCCTTCTGCCTGACGAAGCAGCTAGGCTGCAAAAGCTTGCATTTGTGTGTGTGTCTGTGTGTTTATTTGTTGCGATCATATATATATATATATGAGGAAATGTAGAGAATGGTCAATAGATGGCAGAGCAATAAAGCAGCTTAGGGAGATTAAATACAGTCAGAACTCATCAAACACAGTGGAATGTCAGGTCTGATATGTTACACAGGATAATTGTATTAGCATTGGAGTGGGGACCATCTGACTGAAAGAAAGCAGTAATCGCACCAATTTTCAAGCATGGAAACAGAAAAGATTGTAAAAATTACAGAGATATCACATTAATTACTGTTGTGGGAACAATCTTCTCAGATATTGTTGAAAAAATATTGGAGGAAGACAATATGGAAGAAAATTAGTGTGGGTTTTGGCCTCTTAGAGGCTGTCAGGACCAGATCTTTAGCTTACAGTACATAATAGTGAAGTGCTATAAGTGGAAGAAGGAACTGTATCTTTGTTTTATAGATCTATAAAATGCATATGACCACATTCCTATGAGGAAGCTATAGTCAGTTAAAGATTATGGTATAGGAAGCAAATTTCTGCAGGCAATCAAATGTATTTACGTAGATTGTCTATCAGACAGCAGTTAGAGTGGAGGGTAAATTGAGTTCATAGTTCAGGGTAGTTTCAGGGGTAAAACAAGGATGTAACCTGTCACCAGGGGATTAGAAAAGCCATTAAGATTGCTCAATATAGGAAAGGGCAATGGACTTGACAGAATACAGGTTTGATTCTATGCATAATATGCAAAGGAACCTGCCCCCTTCTAACAGCAGTGTACTGTAGTGTCTGTTGTAGGATTTTGGAACATGTTTTATGCTTGGCTGTTATGGAATTTCTGGAGATGCAATGATCATATGAAGCCCAGCTTTCTCTATTAGTTCATGAGACACAGAAAGCAACAGATACAGGTTCCCAGGTAGATATTATATTTTTTGAATTTTGGAAGACATTCAATGTGGTTCCACAATGATACCTAATGAACAAGACTTGAGAATATGGAATATCATATCAACTGTGTGATTGAAGTGAAGAGTTTTTAGAAAATAGAAGCATGTCATTCTCAATGGAGAGACGTCTTCTGATATGAAAGTGATTTCTGCCATATTCCAAGTGAGTGTTCTAGGGCAACACACCTGTTACTGATAAGACACTTTATTCCACAGGGGAGTAACACAGCAAGACATGTCTAACATTGTCAGCTTAAGAGCACACAGCAGAGCATGAGCACAGCTCAGCTATGTTTATCTAGTCTACTAGCCAATGATGGGCTCTGGCATTAATGACAGGCTCTGCAACACACTCTCATGTCTGATGCCCAGAATAGGTGTGGCACGTGTACTTTACTACATCCATTGGGGAAATCTTGGAAGTGAAAGATGCACACAGAGTCTTTCTCCATTCTCACTGAGTGAGATGATGGACTGATACTGGACCATAAAGCCTGAAGTATTTCTGGCATGGGCAGTGTCACCATCCTTGTTCTCACATCAAACCATACTGTAGAACAGATGACTGTGACTCAGGCCCCATATCGTCATTGAGACCACGGCCTACTGGAGGTGTCCCTGTTTCTGATATCATAGAGGGCAGATAACAATGCTGGCTCCAGTGTGGATGATGGCTGCATCATTGGAAGGGAGATGTCAATTTCTCACATGGACTTGCAGGTAGTGACAGGAACCAGTCTGCAGCTCGCGACCTGTCAAGTAGAGCAGACTGATTTGGTCACATCAGTATGTCGATAGGCATTGTCCGGTTGTCCAAGTGTAGGCAAAGCTGATCAGGGTGATATGCACAGGGGCTGTCTTTCATGTGCAAAATGCAGAGACAGCAGCCACAGCATTTGGAGATGATGGTGTGAATCCATTTCAGATGACGGTTAATCCCATACACCCAGAAGGCCATCCCTGGCTGAAGGGCTCAGTGTCTCGGACCAGGCCAGAGGAGATGGAAAAGCATCATGGGGTTGATGATTGTGGAGTAGCTTCGCTGGGCTCTTATCACTGAACAATATGAAATAGTAAAAATAGAGTAATTGATCCAGGACAGCTTCAGGTAGAGACGGAGGCACATACTTCAATTGAATTTTGAAGGTGTGAGTGAACCATTTGGCTTCACTGTTAGGATGCAAGTGAAAGTGTGGGGTGAGGATATGGTGAAAGTCTCTGACGTTGCAAAAGGAGGCAAGCACTGGGAGGCAAACTGGGACCCATTGCTTGAGACCAACATCATAGAAAAAATTCACAACAGAGCTGCAATGGTGACAGTGGCCGAAGTTGAAGTGCAATGAAAAATGTAAGGGAACTGAGAGAATTCATCCACAGCCAATAATCAGTATGCATTAAGCAGAGGGCCAGTGTTGATGATTCCAGGACTGCAACAGTTATGTCCGCAGATACAACATTGCTTGTGTTAAGGCTTGCTGTTTTGCACAGGGAGAACAAGTGCTAACCAGGCTGGTGATGTCACCATCCAGACCCAGCCAGTGCCTCGGTGATCAGCACGAACCAGGATCTTTAAATGGAGAGTCAGTGGAACTGCTACCTGAGGAGCTGCATGGTTTGTATCAAGAAGCAGCATGGCGTCAAAGACAGAAAAACGATGCTGAAGCAAATATTAGTTATTTTCGGGAGGGGGGGGGGAAGGGGGGCTCAGATCCTCGTGACAGTGGTGTCTCTGGCCAGCCCTGTTGTACATAATGGATCAGCTTGTGTACATCTGGATCAGTAACACTAGCCTTCACAACCAGAACACCAGAGATTGGAAATACATCCACTGTTTGTTGAGTGGAACATAAATATGGAAAGAAAGCAACTATTCTCAATTTAAAGCTAGGTCCAGAGCGACTGGAAGATGCAATTCTGCATCAGCATGGTTTGATGTGGGTTGGAAGTGTATCTCATAATTATAGAGAAAGAGTAACAGGGCCTAACATCAGAGGCAATGGGTGGCTTTGTCTGGTATTGAAGCAGAAGTGTTATAGAGGGAAACCAGCAGCTTCTGATGGCATGAAACTTCATGCCATACAGGAAGACATTAAAACTTCTTCAGAGCATCAATAATGGCACAAGCCTCATTTTTAATCTGTGACTATCTAGTTAGGGCAGGAGTGAACATCTTCTGCATGTCAGTACTTTTTACTCCTCTTAAACTGACTGCATTCCAAAGCCCAAGTATGGAGACTTTAAAATATGCATCCACACTCCTGCCCACTCTCTCTCTGCTAGCAAGTAATATTTTCCTTTTTCACAATGGAATCAACTTAAATTCCAGAATGTGCCAAGTGTCTATAGCCAGCATCTGCACCATTTTTATGCATGGGAGCTTATTCTTATCTCCTCCAATAAGCATTTGTAGCAATGAAGGAGAGCATAAATATCATTGCTCATTTCACTCATAGCAATCCAAACTGTACATTTTAGTACTGTCTAAACCACACTCTCGGAGAATGCAGTATATTCAGATACAAACAACAAATATTTGTGGCAAGCAGGGCATTGTAATATGAATTTAAGCTGAGCTGTTAGACTAATAGCTAATCAAATCCTTGGATATCATGACATATTTGAGAAAACAAGCAAATATTTGTGAGAATTAAGTGTAAAAATAGAATCAAATATATTTTTAAAAAATTAGCATAATTTAATTAATTAAATTCTACCACAGTTGCGGCAACAGCAAGAATCCAGTCGTGGAGAAACTAATAAAAATTAGCATAAGGCAGGATGTGAACCTGCTTTCTTCCCTTCTTCAATTAGATGCCTTTATTGACAGTGCTATATTACTGACATTCATGTTAAGATATCATGAAAGTCTTTACTGTCAATGTATTGATAACTACACTGGAGAACCAAAGAAATTAAACCACCTGCTTAGTACCGTGTAGGGCCACCATGAGCTCACAAAAGGGCTGAAACACACTATGGCATAGACTCAACCAATGTCTGAAGTAGTGCTGGAGAGCACCATGCATCCTGCTGGTCTATCCATAAATCTGCAAGAGTATAAGGGGGTGTAGATCCCTTTTGAACAGTACTTCGAAAGGCATCCCAGACATGCTCAATAATGTTCATGTGTTAGCTAAAGTAATCCTTACCAAGACTGACGTGTTTTTGATAAATTTTCAGTCGAACAAAAAGAAATATCAGGAGTAGCTGTTTGGGGAGAGGAGAGCAGTCCCTTTTCACATGCAGTTGCTAGCTATTGAGTCTGTATGGAAGATTCTTGGCTGGCCGCAGTGGCCAAGGAGAGTGAGGCGCTCCAGTCACGGTCTGCACGGCCACTACGGTCGGGGGTTCGAATCCCCCCTCGGGCACGGATATTTGTGCCGTCTTTAGTATAAGGTAGTTGATAAGTAGTTTGTAAGTTTAGGGACTGATGACCCCTTAGTTAAGTCCCATAAGCTTAACAATCTTTTGAACATTTTTGAAGATTCTTGGCAATTTATTCCAAGTTGGATTCATTTGATCAGAAGTAAAACATTTCTGTTATAATAACTAAGAATGAAATTTATATGGGTCTGTTTGGAACTAGTGTAAAGGTGTAAATATACTTACGATTGAGATTAGGTTTGAAAATTGATTGCTAAGTTACAGATTTGTGTTTTAAACTTGTGGAAATTTGCACAATGTTCTTTGGTAATGAAAATACATGCAAGTAAAAGTTATTCACATTGGCTGCCGATAATGGCTAAAACTGGAATGCTTTAAAAAACTTATTTGGTAACCCATTTAGAGCCAATCTCCTTCAAGCTGTTGCAGAACAAAAGCAATGGAGCAATTTTAGCAGTAAAACAATGACGATCTCATACTAGACTATCAGATTAGAACTGTCTTGATCTGTGTATTACAGAGTGATTTTTAATAAATTGTTACTGCTGTTTGTTTGTAATGCTTCAAACCACACTGCAAACATGAAGACAAACAAACCATTAAGACACTCAAAGGCACAACAGTATTTTATGTGTAACTGTTCTCTAAAATCAATTCAAATGCACACCTAGGTATTTAGAGGGACTAATCACTCTGAGTAAAATTTAAGGAAATGACTCATTCCTTCACTCCATGGAATTGCCATCATTTTGTACAGGTTTTATGAAAGCCAATATTCCTGATTAAGTGGAAAGTCTTATTAACTGTACAGTTCAGTCTTTTTTTCTACTTTATAAGAATGGAATTTCTTTTAAAAAGTTACTTGCCATGAAAATACCACTTTTAGTGGAATTCTATTTGTGTGACTATCTAGTTAATAATGCTCTGTTTTGAAGGTGTGACTGCAGTTACTCTTCTGAAGAGGTTTTCAGCCCATCTTATATATAGTCAGTGGTATGAAGTTAATAAAGGTTGTAGTCTCCATACAATTTTAAGTGGTATCACAAATTTATATATTCTGCTCTACAAGGGAACCAGCATACAAAATAATTTTCTCAAAGAGGTAAATAATAATACAAGTATAATACTTCAAATAATGATGTTACTGACATTTAATTTAATTTAGCATCTTACATACATTTTTTCCTGACAGTGTGCAGCTAAAAATCACTTTAGCTATCACAAATATTGGCTCTTCCCAACAACACACATCCATGAACAACAACTTACAGAATTGCTTCACAAGCTAGGAATTCGATTTGACAGTAATGTCAATATAGCAGTCATTGATGGAGGAGGAAATGTTAAGGTAATATATAAATTCAGTGGTATGAACTTCACAATAGTTTTCAGAAAACAGATGCAAATCTAAGGATAATTACTTATTTAAGTAATAGCTGGTTTTTATAAATTATTTTTATTATTTCATATTTTATAAATGCAATTTAGATTGATTCATATCTTTATTCTTTGTCTCCAAATTCATCATCTCTTCCACTTACTGAGTAAGCTAATTTATTTGATCATCCATGTTGGCTGTAAATTTGTATTCAAATTATGATTGTTAGAGCCCAAGAAGAAGTTAATGTATGAAATAGCAAAATATTCTTTCAGTTATGTTGTGATCTTCTGCTTGAACTTCATAGCCTCTGTTGTTTTTCATGTTTTCTAAGTAAGTTCGAATTTTGGTTCAAGATGTGTTTCTCTTCAGGCATATTCTCTTCCTGCCCTGATATGATCATTGCCGTTTTACAACTTCATTCCACTTTCTTCTTCATGTTACTATTTCTTTCTTTCTTTCTATTTTTTTTTCCTACACTTTTTTCCTTGATTTCATTAGTCTTCTTCTAGATCTACATCTACATACATACTCCACAATTCACCATAAGGTGCGTGGTGGAGGGTACACTGTACCACTACTAGGCATTTCCTTTCCTATTCCACTCCCAATTGGAACGAGGAAAAAAAGAATGCCTATATGCCTCCGTACGAGCCCTAATTTCTCTTATCTTGTCTTTGTGATCTTTACGCGAAATGTAAGTAGGCGGCAGCAAGATCGTACTACACTCAGCTTCAAATTCGGGACCTCTAAATTTACTTAACAGAAATTCACGAAAATAATGTCATCTTTCTTCCAGCGATCCCCAATTGAGTTGCCGGAGCATTTCCGTGACACTTGCATATTGGTCGAACCTACTGGTAACAAATCTAGCTGCTCGCCTCTGAACCGCCTCTGTCTTCTTTTAAACTGATCTGCTGTGGGTCCCAAACATTTGAGCAATACTCAAGATGTGGTCATGCAAGCGTTTTAAACGCGCTCTCCTTTACAGGTGAAGTACATCTTCTCAAAATTCTCCAATAAACCGAAGTCGGTTGTCTGCCTTACTCACAAATATCCTTACATGTTCGTTCCATTTCATATCACTCTGCAATGTTATGCTTAGATATTTGAATGACGTGACAACATCAAGAAGCTCACTACTAATGCTGTATTCGAACATTATAGGATTATTTTTCTACTCATATGCATCACCTGACATTTTTGTACATTGAGAGCTGGCTGCCATTCTTCGCACCAACTAGAAATTTTCTCTAAGTCATCCTGTATGCTATTACAGTCAGTGACAGACAACACCCTCCCATACACCACAGCATCATCAGCAAACAGCCGCACATTACAACTTACTCTGTCCATCAGATCATTTATATAGATAGAAAATAATAGCGGTCCTATCACACTCCCCGGGGGCACGCCTGACGATACACTCGCCGTCGTGAACAACGTACTGCGTTCTATTACTTAGGAAGTCTTCCAGCCAGTCACAAATCTGTGAACCTATTCCATAAGCTCGTATCTTCGTTAGCAGTCTGCAGTGTGGCACCGCGTCGAACGCCTTTCTGAAGTCGAGAAAAACACAATCCGCCTGTTGCCCTTCATCCATGGCTTGCAAGATGTCATGTGAGAAAAGGGCAAGCTGAATTTTGACATGAACGATATTTCCTAAACCCATGCTGATTCATGGAAAGAGGCTTTTCTATTTCAAGGAAATTTACTATATTCGAACTGAAAATATGCTCTCAAATTCTACATGAAACTGATGTCAATGATGTTGGCCTGTAATTGTGTGGGTCAGTTCTCTTTCCTTTCTTATAAATGGGAGTCACCTGCGCTTTTTTCCAATCACTAGGAACTTTGGGCTGAATTAGAGATTCACGATAAATGTAAGCTAAGTAGGGGGCCAATGCCACAGAATAGTCTTTGTAAAACCGAACTGGTATTCCATCCGGACCAGCAGACTTTTTCATATTTAGCTCTCTCAGCTGCTTCTCTACACCGGAAATACCTATTGCTATGTCCCCCATTTCGGAATTAGTACGTTGATCAAATGATGGTACATTTGTGCGGTCCTCCTGCATGAAAGATTTCTTAAAGGTTAAATTTAGAACTTTAGCTTTCTGTTTGCTTTCTTCTATTACTGCCCCAGAATGATCAACAAGTGACTGGACAGTGGGCTTTGACCCGGTTATCGATTTTACATAGGACCAGAATTTTTTCCAGTTCTCGGAAAGATCGTTAACTAAGGTATGGCTGTGATAATTATTGTATGCTTCGCGCATCGATATTTTTATAGACACACGAATCTCTACTAACTTTTGCGTGTTCTTTTTTGAATCGAGAGTGCAACAGTCTTTGCTTTCTCAGCAGCTTTCTAACATTATTATTATACCACGGTGGATCTTTTCCATCCTTAATCGTCTTTACTGGCACATATTTATCTAACCCTTTATTAACAATGCACTTAAATTTAGTCCACAATTCCTCTACATCCATAGTCCCGGAATTAAACAATGCCATTCATTTTCTAAGTGCGATCGTAACATTTGCTTATCGGCTCTTCCCAACAAAAACATGCTCCTAGCCTTCTTGATTGGTTTATGAACTTTGGTCACCATTGACGCTATGACGATATCATGATCACTAATTCCTGTCTCTACACAGACATCGTTAATAAGGTCAGGCCTGTTTGTGGCTATAAGGTCTAGAGTATTTCCATTGCGCGTGGGTTGCCGGTTTAACTGATATACCTGATATAATAATGAAATTTCTTGAGCAATTTATCATATAATCTTTGTTTTTAAACATTCATTATAAAAATTGTTCATCTTGTTCTTCTTTTACTGCAATGAACTTGTCTCATACTCATTTTAATTTCAAATTTCTCAAGCAGTATGTGCATGTATCTAACATCGGCCTAAGTCCCTTGTTAGTAAGAAACATGCCAACTGTTTTGCTAAGTTTTCTGTTGTTTATTTCTGTACTAAAAACTATTTAATTCTTTCCTACGTATCTACTTGTATCAGAATAAAGTTGAATACATCATCATTATTATTCTCTCTCTCTCTCTCTCTCTCTCTCTCTCTCTCTCTCTCTCTCTTTCTCTTTCTCTATCTCTCTCTGTGTGTGTGTGGGAGGGGGGGTGAAGGGGGGTGCGCATATGCAATAAAAAGTGTAGCATTACCTTGTTCCATTAATAAATAATTTATTTGCTAAACAGTGTTGTAAAATAGGCATAAAATTTATTTAATTATTTACTTTTGGTCCCATGAATCATACATTGTATAGAAATGAATTTAACAATATAGGACAAGTTAGAATAAGTGATGTGATGGAAGATGATGGGAAATACTGTGATGTTTACATATAACATATGCTGTGATGATTAAATTTATCATATTAGGCACTTATAAGAAGTATGTGTTTATAAAGTTATAGAAGTAATACATAATTATAAGATTGGAAGAGTACATTAGTAAATATATTAACAATGAATGCAGTGTAATTTTTGCATAGGTCTAATGATGGAAAGCCCAGGTTGGAATTTACAATGTAGTAATAAGGACAGTTTACAACTCACCGCAAAGATGTGATGACGAGCAGCAACAGGCACATAAAAAGACACACACGCACGCACGCACGCACACACACACACACACACACACACACACACACACACACACACACACACACATACATATTTCATCTACTGACCATGGCCTTCTTCAAAAAATAGAAAGTCAAAATGTTCAAATGTTGGTTAAGTTTAAGGGACTTAACTGCAGGGTCATCAGTCCCTAAACTTACGAACTACTTATAAACCAACTAAAGACAGCACAAACTTCCATGCCTGAGGGGGATTCGAACCCCCAATGGGGAATGGCCTTGTGCTTCACAGTGTAGTGCCTCAATGCACTTGGTCACTCTGTAGCAGCCAGAAAACAGAACATTCACACAATCGCACAGGCACACAACACAGTCACACAAACGTCAGCTTCGGCTGCCACACTTTGAAGCTGTGTGACTGTGTTGTGTGCCTGTGTCTTTTTTGTGTGCCTTTCGCAGCTCATCGTCACTTCTTTGCAGTGAGTTGTAAACTGTTCTTATTACTTTTTCGCATAGGTCTTATATTTATTCAGCACATGAAATGAAATGAAACGATCATATGGCTTTTCATGGCTGGGATATCTGTATAAGGGTTTGGCCACCTACTGCAAGTATTTCTAGTGACACCACTTTGGCAACTTCCATGTTGATGATGATAATGAAAGTGATGACAGGGACAAACACAGAACACCCAGTCCCCTGCCAGGAGTTGAACCCGGGTCGATATCATCAGCGGTCAGGGGTGCTGCTACAGAGGCAGGCTCAGTCCCAGAATCTAACATTTATACCAATAAAACTTACATTCAGTTACATTACCCCTTGAATAAGGTCAATAACAGACATACATTGCCTAATGTTCTCTGAATGTGCAGATTTTTTATGGAGTGTTGGTTTTAATAAATTCCTGCAAGCTTTAAACACAGTGTTTAATTAGGAGTGACTACAGTTTTAGTCTAAAGTCCCTCTCTTGTGCAATGTTCTTCACTTCTGTTGGGAGATAACTGAATAGTCTTATTCCCATACTTTTACCATATAGCTTTGTTGAATGGAGAATGAACCATAGAGAATTTTTTTACTTTGCATTATGGTGGTGCCAATCTGAGTTTGCGTCTAGATTGTCAATGTTTTTCTTAGTGTAACGTAGTAGGTCTAGTATGTATTGGCATGGGAGTTTTTTGGAATTTAAACTAGGGGCAGTTCATCTGCAGTGCAACGGAGCATGAGCCCCACAGAAATATCCACCTCTGAGAAAACTTTACAGTAAACTTTAAATAACCTACTCTCCCACCTTCTTGACAGATAATTATTTAGTAATGTATATTGACCTCCCTGCAATCAACTTTGTCACTATGTCTGCAATAAAGTTTGAATCTGGAGGTCACCTGTTCTGCGGCTGCTTTGGACTTGGCACAAAATCATGTTCTGCACCCCCGGCAACTACATTCCAGTCTGCAAGTTCAATGGTTCACGTTGGAGGAGGAAGCAGGGGAAAGGGGTGTCTCCGATCCTGGACACTAGAGCAACACATCCTCGTGTGTCCGCCAAAGCCTCCACTTCCCCTCCTGCTGCCGCACCTTGCCATCATACAGTTCCTCTTCTTCACCACTTCTTCAGCCAACATGACAAACAAATAACAGAATCTGAAACTAATTCACATGTACACTCTTCTGTAGCATTATAATGACTCTTGTTATCATTCACACCTGCTAGCAATAACGTTTGTTAAACTTAAATTAAAGGGTAGAATCTAGTTAGCAGTGACAGGCAATAGTGTTCTGTTATTTGTTGCAGTGAAGTTAGCAGCACTATGGCCAGCTTTTCCAGCTGGTAGCCCATGACTGCATAACTATTTGATATGCAGGTGTGTGTGTGTGTGTGTGTGTGTGTGTGTGTGTGTGTGTGTGTGAAGAAATGAGTTGTCAGTTTTGTAGGATCTTAATTGTGAAGTTGATATGTGTGATAATAAAGTGCAGGTAAGGGAGACTAGTGTCTCTTCCCTTTCACTTGAAGAGAAGCTTCATATGAATGTCCTAGGAAGACCAACACCAGCTATCAAGTTAGTGAAGAAATCTAATAATAAAAGTGAAGAAATTGCAAGACTCTCAAACTACACATTTACAGGAAAGTAGATTGGTTATGTGGTTGTATAATTACAAATAAGTTGTACTTCTTTCCGTGTCTGTAGATCATCAAAGAAAATTCAGGGTATGAAACAAGATGAATGCTAGAAGGTGTTGATGATCTCGGGCATTTAACACAGAAGATAAAGAAACATGAACATTCTGTATCATATATGTCTGTGAAGCTTGAGCACAACCTTTTAGGGAAACAGGGTATTTGTCAACAACTGGTCATTACTTACAGGCAGTCAGTTGAAAGACACAATGATTGAATTTGCAAAAATTGTTGAAAGCATTTAATTTTGTGATGCTTTTGAGCTCAAACTTCGTGAACAAGATGAACACAGTGCTTCATTAAATCCAGGAGTTTTCCCGCAGCTTTATAAATTTCACTGCTGAACTCGATGTTGTGCTTAGTGACCTCCTTTCAAAGGTTACTATTTTCAGAGGCACTTCAAAATATATTCAGAACAATTTACTTTCTTGTGTGCTGGCAGTTTAACCAGGATGAATAAGGAAGGAAATTGTTGAAGCTGATTTACTGTCAGTTATTGCAGATGGAACAACTGACATTTCAACAGTTTCAGAGTTTGTCTGGTTATCAGGTATGTTTTGCCTGAAGGTAAACCTGCAGAATGGTTTTCGACTTTTCTTACGCCTCATGCACATGATGTAAAAGCAATAACAGAATTGGTTACTGAAACTTTAAAAGACATTGTAGACAATACAGGTAAAGTTGTTTCTCAGAGCTACAATGGTGTGCAGCTGTTATGAGTGGTCGTCATTCAGGTATACAGACTCTCCTGAAAGAACATTTTAAGCAGGTCTATTTTGTTCACTATTATGCTCATAAGTCGACTATGATTTTAGCCCAAACAAGTCAGAATACAGACATTAGAATTAGTAGGTGCATGGAAACATGATTATAATTGAGAGTACAACTTTAAAATGGCTCAGAAAAGATAAATATTTGGGAATAAAGTATCAGAACAGGTTTTATAGAAAATAACATGATCTACAATTTTTGTCTGAGCTAATTTCATCATTGCTGCAGTGGAATGGCAGAGTACCTTGCTGTGGAGTGTGTTGTTTGCTTCCTGCCGGAGGTTTGAGTCCTCACTCAGGCATATGTGTGTGTGTGTGTGTGTGTGTGTGTGTGTGTGTGTGTGTGTGTGTGTGTTGTCCATAAGTTAATTTAAGTAGTTTGTAAGTCTAGGCTGATAACCTCAGTAGTTAAGTCCCATAGATTTACAAACATTTGAACTAACTATTTTGCCGAAAAATAAAACATTTTTGCGAACCTTGCCTTGTGTAAAATTTTTCAAATTTTCATTATAATGATATCCCAAACATTTGTGCAAATTTTCAGCTTGCTGGGAATTAATGCAAGGTTGAATGTCTATTTTGACGGGGACATTCCCCCCAGGGGGCCCACAGCTCTTTTGTGGGTACGTGTGTGGCGTGGACGGGGCCCCGAGCCGAAGTAGGCTTTCTTCCTCCCCAGGCTGCTTCACACTCCCCCCCGGTTCGTGCCTTTGCCCGGAGACGGGTGTCTGAGTAACTGTAGGTCATCTCCTTTTCTACGCTTTCCTTTTCGTACTGGTCCTTCCTTCCTTTCACTCGCTCTCTCGGTCATTCTTCTTACTCTGTTGTTCCTACCTTGGAGCCATCCATACCATATTCGCTTTGGTGTTTGAGATTCTCCCTTTTCTCACTTTTCTATCTCCCTCTCTCCATTCTCTATTCTTCTTCATTCCTTCCTGTGCGTGTCTGAAGGCCAACCCACACATCCCCATGCGTAGCAGATGATGGGGTAACACGTAATTCCCCGCCCCGGGTAAACAAGTAGGGCACGTACGTACCCCCTGGTAGAGGCCAGGCCCAGGGAGGGGTGATTACCCGGGCTGATACCTTCCGACCATGCCGATTGGTCCCTCCGTCCGTTTCTCGAGAGGTGTGACCTGAGGTGTGAACAATCACCTAAGGCGGGGTAGCCCTCAGTGAGGGTCCCCATTAGGAAGGAGTGCGCCATCGGAGACGCCGGTAATCATGGGGGACACTTCCGCAATGACCTCTCTTCCCTTTTGACGTCGACCCAAAAACGAAAGTTGGATGCCCCTGAAACTAAGAAAATACAACCAAACGTTCCTAAGTTTCTGATTCTTACCGGTACTGATGGTCATGATTTCTCTAAGGTCAATCCCTTCATAATTCAGAAGGGTGTAGATGCCATTGCAGGTCCGTTGAAGAAATGTTCTCGACAACGTAATGGGAGTTTGCTATTAGAAACAGATAATGCCTTTCAGGCTCAAAAACTGATCAGAGCCACACTTTTGCACACCTTCCCGGCCGAAGCTCACTGTACCCTTAACTCGTCACGTGGGGTGGTCTACTCTTGATCCCTCGACGGGTTAATGGACGAAGAGATAAAGGACTATTTGACTGATCAGGACATCATAGCTGTCCATAGAGTTATGAAAAAGGCTGATACAGGTTTGATACCAACCCAAACCGTATTTTTCACATTTGACAAGGTGGATCTCCCTTCCAAAATCAAAGCAGTCTACGAAAATATATTAGTTTGCCCCTATATCCCGAATACCACACGATGTTACCAGTGCCACAGATATAATCATACCGTGAGTCTTGCCCTCATGCAGCCAAATGCGTCACCTGCGGCAGGGACGCTCATGAGGGGGACTGTCCGCCTCCATCCCATCACTGCATCAACTGCATGGGCGACCATGGTGCTTCATCCAGAGACTTGGCACACAAACGTGTGACCTTACTTTTAGCGACATGGTTGTCAGATCGGCCAGTCCAAAGATTGTCCGATCAACCTCTCCACTAACTTCCTCTCACCAAAAAACACAGTCATCAGCAGCTCCTCCCAAATCATGGGCGTCTAAATCGGATGCCCGGACTTCCAAGAAAGAGCCTGTCCGTGAAGATTTCTTAAGATCTGAGCCTGCACAACCTACGTCTGCGCACACAACTCATCGTCATTCCTCTAAGAAGGCACACAGAAAAGAGTTCCTCTCCTTCCCCGCCACGGCGCGACTCAACTGTCACGCCATCTAGCAGTGGCACCACCCAGTCTTCCTCTGTCTCTCCGGGGAGCGCTACTGCTAGCCAATCATCCGGCCCTTTACTGGCGGAGGAAGCTGCCCCTGCCAATAAATCTAGGCAGGCGGCGGACACTCCAGATGAAGCGATGGATTTACCTGTAGATTCCAGTAGCAGCATTCCCTCGAAGTCAGACCCTCAGTGGCCAGTGAGTTGACCTCTTCTAGCTTTTTCTTCTTTATCTTCTCACCTTATGGATCTCCTTCAATGGAATATTCGTGGCATTCGTTCCAATAGAGAAGAATTGAAACTACTACTCAGAGTACACCGTCCATTTGCGGTCGCACTTCAAGAAACAAAGTTACGCCCACGCAACAACATAGTTTTTTCACATTATACCTCCGTGAGCTTTGACCTGCCACCTATGGAGGGTATTGCAGCCCATGGAGGGGTTATGTTGCTGATTAGCGATGACATCTACTACCATCCTATTCCATTGCACACTCGACTACAGGCAGTTGCCGTCTGCATCATTCTTCCCACCTTTTACTTTTGCCTTTGTAACATCTATACCCCATTGTCTTCTGCCTTTACTAGGGCAGATGTGCTGCACCTCGTTGCCAAACTTCCTTCCCCCTTTTTGTTGATAGGCGATTTCAACGCCCTCCATCCCCTCTGGGGTTCTCCGGCCTCTTGCCAGAGAGGCTCCCTTTTAGTGGACATTCTCAACCATCTTAATCTTGTCTGCCTAAACACAGGTGCACCAACCTTTCTTTCAGATACGATGCATACCTACTCTCACTTGGACGTCTCGATATGTACTGCTCAACTTGCGCATCGGTTTGAGTGGTATGCTCTCTCTGATACATATTCGAGCGACCATTTTCCCTGCATAATTCATCTCCTTCATCATACCCTACCTCCGGGATCCACTAGTTGGAACATCTTGAAAGCTGACTGGGGACTGTTCTCCTCCATGGCGGTATTCCATGATGGGAACTTCCCCACCTGTGACAGTCAGGTCGAATACCTCACGGAAGTCATTCTCAATGCTGCCAAATATTCCATTCCACGTACTTCGTCTTCTCCTCGTCGTGTCCTAGTCCCCTGGTGGACTACGGCATGTCGCGATGCTATTAGAGCCTGGAGACGTGCTCTACACACCTTCCGCCACCACCCACCTTGGCGAACTGTATCAATTACAAACGTCTAAGAGTGCAGTGCCGTCGAGTCATCAAGGAAAGCAAATGGGCCTGCTGGATTGCTTTTACTAGTTCATTTAACAGACTTACTCCTCCTTCTGTTGTCTGGGGGACGGGGGGCTGCGCCGGTTATCCAGCACTCCCCAATTCCTGGCTTGACCGTCGCAAATGAAGTCTTCGTAGACCAACCAATATATCCAACGCTTTAGGTCAGTCTTTCGCAGAAGTCTCAAAAGCTCCGCACACTACCACCCCGCCTTTCTCCCTCGAAAACAGACAGAAGAGGTGTGGCCACCTTCCTTCCAATCTCTCAATCGGGAAAGTTACAATGCCACCTTCACCATGCAGAAGCTTGACCGTGCTCTCTCCGTGTCCCGATCTTCTGCTCCAGGACCTGATGCAATTCATATACAGATGCTGAAGAACCTCTCTCTTGCGGGTAAATGTTTTCTCCTCCGCACTTATAATCGCATATGGATTGAAGGTCAGGTCCCCGCACGCTGGCATGAAGCAATTGTTGTTCCCATACCAAAACCAGGGAAGGACAAACATCTTCCTTCGAGTTATCGCCCCATTTCTCTTACCAGCTGCGTTCGGAAGGTAATGGAACGCATGGTTAATGCTCGGCTGATTTGGCTACCCGAATCTCGCCGTCTCCTTACCAACGTCCAATGCGAATTTCGTAGGAATCGTTCTGCTAGCGACCACCTTGTTACTTTGTCGACCTATATTATGGATAACTTTTTGCGTAAGCGCCAGACGGTGGCTGTGTTTCTTGATTTGGAGAAGGCTTATGACACCTGTTGGAGGGCAGGTATTCTCCGCATGCTCTATACGTGGGGCTTTCACGGCCGCCTCCCCATTTTTATTCAAGCATTTTTACTAGATCAAAGGTTCCGGGTACAAGTGGGCTCTGTTTTGTTGGACACTTTTCGCCAGGAGAATGGGGTGCCACAAGGATCTGTGTTGAGCATGGCACTTTTCGCCATAGCAATCAACCCAATTATGGATTGTCTTCAGACTGACGTCTCTGGCTCCCTTTTTGTGGACGACTTTGCGATTTACTGCGGTGCCAGAGAACGTGTCTCCTGGAACGCTGTCTTCAGCATTGTCTCGACCGTCTTTACTCTTGGAGTGTCACCAATGGCTTCCATTTCTTCAGTGAGAAGACAGTCTGTATAAATTTCTAGAGATACAAAGAGTTCCTTCCACCATCTCTCCATCTTGGCCCCGTTACTCTGCCTTTCGTGGAGACGACGAAATTTTTAGGGCTTATATTGGACAGGAAACTCTGCTGATCCCCGCATGTGTCCTATCTGGCTGGCCGGTGTATTCGTTCCCTTAACGTCCTCCATGTCCTCAGCGGCACGTCATGGGGAGCAGATCGAACCATCCTACTTCACCTCTACTGGTCCACTGTCCCCTCAAAATTGGATTATGGAAGCTTCATTTACTCTTCCGCACGGCCGTCCATTTTACGCTGCCTAAACTCGATTCACCATTGGGGGTTATGCCTGGCGATAGGAGCTTTTTACACAAGCCCTGTTGACAGCCTCTATGCCGAAGCTGCCAAATTACCTTTACCCTATTGACACGACATATTATTGTCTCGGTACGCATGCCATGTGCTTTCGATGCCCCACCATCCTTCCTATCCATAGTTCTTTAACGACTTCCTCGATAGCCAATACGCGCTGTCTGCGATTGCCCTGCTCCCTCTTGGAGTCCGTTTTTGACGCTTGCTTCGGCAGCTCGATTTTAATCTCCCTTCCACATTTCAAATAGGTGAGAGCCTAGTGCCACCTTAGATTCAGGGTCAAGTTTGCGTTTACCTCGAACTCGCCTCACTCCCGAAGGAGAGCTCTTCGGATGCTTTATACTGCTCGCGGTTTTTTTAACTTCGTGCACAGCTCGAAAATTCAGTTTTCATATACACGGATGGCTCAAAGACCAATGACGGTGTCGGATGTGCGTTTGTCGTCGGGAATGACTGGTATTGGTACAGGCTTAATGCCCACTGCTCGAATTTCACAGCTGAGCTTTTTGTCCTCTATCAGGCTGTACTCTTCATCCGTCAACACCGTTCTCCTTCCAATGTCATCTGATCTGACTCCCTTAGCGCCATCCAGAGTCTGAGCGACCCCTTTGAGCGACCCCTTTTCGGCCCATCCTATTGTGCACGGAATCAACTGCTCCCTTCAGTTATTAGCTGCCAATGGCCCCCACGTTCACCTCCTGTGGGTACCTGGGCACGCAGGTGTGTCTGGTAACGAGGCTGCTGATGCCGCTGCCAAGGCTGCAACTCTCTTACGTCGGACAGCAATGAACTGTGTCCGATTGCATTATATTCAAGGGGCTCTTTCGCAGCGCCTTATATCGTCGTGGTGTAATGTGTGGTCTTAGCTTACAAATAATAAGCTTCGGACTATTAAACCACTCCTGGTGGCTTGGAGGACCTTGTCACGCCACTCGCGTCGAGAAGAGATCATCCTGGCTCGGTTGCGGATCGGAAATTGCTGGTTCAGCCACCGCCACTTGCTCACGGTGACTGTGCACCGTTATGTTCCTGTGGCCACCCGCTGTCGGTGCGCCATGTTTTATTGTTGTGTTCCAATTTTACTCCTGTTCGGCTGGCACTACATCTGCCGGACACATTGGAAGAAATTTTAGCTGATGAAGCGCGGACTGTTGCTCGAGTATTGAACTTTATCACCTTGACAAATTTGTCAAAGGACATTTAGCTCTTCCCTTTGTTGTTTTTTATTCTATGTTTTAGCTGTTTTTATGTAGTCTTACTATCCTTGGGTATATTCCAGTTTTGATTCGGGCGCTAATGACCTCAGCAGATGTGTGCCCTAAAACCACAAAGAAATTAAAAAAATTAAAAACAAATTTACGGGGACATTATTTCTATAGAGCAATTAGGAATTTTCTTATCCATCTTCCTTTGAACCCCTAGAAAAATCAAAATGAACCACCACTGGTTTAAAAAGCTTCATTGCCTCTGTGCTATGGCTATAGCTTAGTACAGAAGGGAAAAGAGCATAATTCATTGATGTGAGGGTGCTGTTATTTACAACATATTTATTTGCCTAATCATAAAACATACTTTACTCAATTTGGTGCAGGTTATGTCAATGTGGCTTTTCCATTTAAGTATGTCTGAAATGGCAACCTTTAAGAATTTGGTTCCCTTGACAAAGTTATCTTGATTGTAACTCAGTGATATAATTGGTATTGGTGGGTTTTGATTCTGAACTGTGTGAAAAGTAATACCTACTATCTTCTTGTATTGAGGAGTAGTTTATTTGACTCAAGCTACGAGTTTAGTTTGGTTGCACTTCTCTTTACTGCATCTTGGACATGGTCTTGGAGTCAAACATCATAACCATGGTGTCATCAGCAAAGAGGATGATTCTTTCTGTCAGTGAGAAAACGTATGGGGAGGTCATTTGGATAAAATTATGGGGAGGTTATTTACATAAATGTGTGCCTTCCCAGTCGGATCGGAAATTTTCTTTGCTCGTGGACTGGGTGTTGTGTCATTCCCATCATTGTCATCATTGACACACAAATCGCAGATGTGGCATCAGCTAAAAGGACTTGCACCAGACAGGCCAAACCCGATGCCACTCGGGGGTCTAATGGACATAAATGCAAAACAAAATAATCACTTACATAAATTAAGAACAAGGTCCTTACACTGAGCCTTTGGTAACTCCATGTTTTATGGTTTGGGCAGAAAACTGTTCACTATTAGCAATTCCTGATTGATTGGTTTCATTTATTTGGACATATTTTTGTTGGTCTTTGAGTTAGCTTATAAACCAGTCGTGGCCACTGCCCCCTATTCTATAGGAGAAAATTTTTTGCAGTGGTATGTTGTGATTAACCATGTTGAAGGCGTTTTTTAAGTCAAGAAAAATGCCTATCATTGGAAGATTCTCGTCCACTAGTGTTAGTGCGTAATCAAGGAGTTTCTATACAGCATCTGTTGTAGTTTTCTTGCCCCACTGAGCAGGTGATAAGATATTCAGATATTCTGCTGAGTACTGAGAGTATTGCAGTGGGCTGCTAAGTTCTAGTATCATCTTTACTTCCTTTTTTATTGATGGGTATGATTTTTTTTTTGGAAAATGCCATTGAGGAATGAAGAGTTTATTATGTGGGATTGTGGTTTACTAATGAGCTTGCTGCAGTTATGAAGAAGGGAGCAAGTGATCTGATCTTGTCCTGGAAATTCCTTTTTTTAATTTTAGTTTGAATAACTTTTTCTATCTGTTCTTCTGTTGTTGGTAATAAGAACAATGTGTTGCTACAATTATTTTGGTTCAGTTTTGGGAGGTGATTATTTTTTAGATGGTCTGTAAGGCTTTCAAAAGTTTTAATGGATAGGAGTTAAATTCATCTGCTATTTCTTTTTTATTTAAGATTAATTTCCCATTTACTTTTAAGTTAATATTACTTGTCAGCATCTGATTTCTACCAATGTGTGTGTTAATAATTTTCCACATGCATTTAGTTTTGTTTGCTGGTGATTTGAGTAGGATATAATTTTGCAGTTTTTTTAGCTGCATTTACTACATTTCTAAAGATTTTTTAAAATATATTTTGCGAAGTAATTGTTTAATTCTTTGTCAAATTCAGTTTTGATGATGGAGGAACCTCTTTTTTTTTTTTTTTTTTTTTTTTTTTTTTTTTTTTTTTTTTTTTTTTTTTTTTTTTGTTGAGGTAATAATACCCGAGGTTATCCACTTAGAATCTTTACTGTTAGTAGAAATACTTTTTGGTTTTAAGTGGAAGAGGTGATTGAAGTATTAACTAAATGTATTGAGAAAAACCTTAAATTTTCTATTAATGATTTGGACTGATATGTTCTTCACGTTTTCTGTTTGCATGTGGGACAAAAATGTATGGGAATTGGTTTCATGGTAGTTTCTGGTTTGTGCTGTACACCTTTTTAAGGGAGGCTTGCTTTCTGGCACTTATATCTCTCTGAATAGAGCATTGTGGTCAGAAAAGCCTAACTTTACAGGACATGTGGTGCAATCTATGTCAGTAGATACTTTTTTAAACTTTAAACGATCACTATCTTCTACTAGGAAATCTATATTAAAATCACCACAGATTAAAATCCTGAAATTCTTCTGTTTTATTAATTTCTCTAGTACTAAAGCCAGTTTCTTACAGAAGCAGCTCAAGTAGCCTGAGGGTAGTCTAGAAATTGATATTAATGAGGTAGCACTGTTTTAAAATTATCGGCATGGTGGAATAATTGCATCCAGTGAATGCTGAGATGCATTGCTGCAAAGAGTGTGTTATACATTTGCATCAGATGGCAAGGCTCTATGGGAGGGAATGACTGACATGGGAAGGATGACAAATGTCAAATTGTAGGTACTATTGTCTCCTTCTAGCTTTAATGTGAACGGAAGTTCAAGGATGGGGTCAACATCAAGCAATGAGACATGATATGATATTTGGAGTAGACCCATGTAAAATAAATTCTCTGCTGCAATCACTGCTCTGCATTCTATATTGGAATGACAACTTACCAGCTCTCCATCAGGATGAATGGCCACCGTTAAAGTGTGGCCTAGAGTAATATGGACTATCCTGTGTGGCAGCATGCAGTGGAGCACACCACCTTGGACTTTTAACAGCTGCTTCACCAACCGAGCCATCTGGATCCTCCCCTCCTCCACCAGCTTTTCTGAACTGCTGAGATGGAAGTTATCCCTACAGCACATCCTACAGTCCTGCAGCCATTCTGGCCTCAATCTCAGATAACCTAACAACCTACATTCCATGCCCCACAGTGCCCCTGCTCCTCACATCCTACATCTCCTTCCAATTCATGCCCCTTTCTCTACTATTTTTTTCTATATGTCCCCTTTTGCATACTGCATCTCATTTTTCACCTGACATCACCTCTGCTCGTTGTATCCCCACCCTTATCTCCCCCCACCTCTCCTCCTTTCCCCTCCCATCCCTTCCGCTTGCCCTGAGTCAGACCGTGTTGGGCGGCCAGAGATGGCTGACGTATGTGGGTGAGTGTGCCTGAGTGATTGGGTGGATGAGTGTTCTCTTTCTGAGGAAGGCCATGGAAAAAAAAAATTAGAATTGTGTGTGTGTTTGTGTGTCTTTTATTTGTGTCTGTCGTTGGCTCAATCTTTGACTTTATGGTGAGTTGTTCCGTATCTACATAATATTATTAATTCTGAGAAAGCATTTAGTGTCCAAAAATTTTAACAGATTAGCTTACCTATATGGCAGAGATTGTCCTTCAACACATTCTATGGTCCCACAATCATCTTGGCCTCCACCACCCCTACACCCCGTGCCTAACATCCCCTCTCGCATTCCCCACTCTTTATCCAGTATCCGTCCATTTACTTTGCAACTGTGTGCTGCCCCTTATAATTTCCCCTTAACTAATTACTTTTCTATTTTCATTTTTCCCTTATTATTTTTATCATTTAAAATCCCCTCCCTACCCCCCCCCCCCCCCCCCCCCCACACACACCTCTACACCTCCTTTTATCCTCTTCTGCTCCTTCTCTACACTGTATTCAATGCTGCATCTCACATACCCACCTACCACAGCCTCTACAATCCATAATGCAATGCAGAACTTCCTATTCCCACCCCTACACTCACCTCCTCACTCACAATCAAGAATCTTGTGCACTAGAGTGGCTGGAAATGGTGGTTGTGTGTGTATAGTTATCTGAGTGATTGTGTGTATTTCTGATGAAGGCCTTGGCCAAAAATTTAAGTTTTGTGAATGTGTCTATTTTTTGTGCTTGTCAGCAGCTCAAAGAGCTCCTTTATGGTGAGTTGTTATCTATCATCCATTATTGACATTCCAATCAGATTTTAAAACATTAGAACATAAGTGATAATGGAAATATTTTGTTACTGACTTGTCAACTATTACACACAAATTTACTGTAGGCAATGTAATCCTACAGGATCAAATGAAAATTCAATTCAGTTATTCAGATTTTGGCAGATAAGTCTGATATGAAAAATTATTTTCAATCATATTTGTCATCTAGGTACCCCCCATAGGTACCAACATAATTAGTGTAATACTTCCAATTTTCTCCATTCAGCACTAATTATGTTCTAGGAAAGTGATCAAAGTTTATAATTTGGATGTAAATATATCTTACAACTTTCTGAATAACTGAAGAAAGGTAGCAACTCACCATAAAGACAATTGGTGAACAACAGACACACACATATATTAAATAATTAACTTAAATTTTGCCAGTCTTCATCAGAAAAAGATACACTTACATTCTGACAACCACATAAAATATTGTTTGTTATGTTGTTCAAGTAGCTACCTTAGGTATTGTCTTCTCCCATGGATACCATCTTCTCTACAGAAAATATAGGACCTATTATGAATTGACAAATTCACTGTGAGCAGCTGTAGAGTGAAGGTATGGACCAGTGTGTTCAGGGTGCTATATCCCATGTCATACATGCTTGAGGAACTGTCTCCCAAATGAAACAGAAACCAAACCAGTGCAAGGTCCTTTCCTTGTTGTAAAGCCTGGTTGTTACTGTGTTAGTAGAAGACAATTGTAGGAGTTCTGTAACTGAATTAGCATTTGACAGAAACAGCTAATAATGCTACACATTGGGCTTGTAACTATATGAGTAAGGATCACTTTGTGTACTGAGTGTGGTTTACTTGCTGTCTCATTCAACATACTGAAAAACTTTTTACAGCAATATAGGTACTCGTAATACACGTTCCAGGAATTGTTAAGAGAACAGAATGTAAATACTTGGTGACACATACTGGAATAATCAATGCTTGTTGTCAGGTCATATTAGGCACAAGAAATGATGGTAGTCAGTGAGCGTTCAGTTTTATTCTGAACAATGTGCTGTGACTTTCATAGGCATTGCAAAAGTTAAAGTAGATTGCAGTGAGTTAGTCAGTGAATTTTATTCTATTTGTTGCAAGTTCTTATCACTGATTGTGCTGACCTGCAACAAATTCTACTTCAGTAAGTGAGAGCTATTATTTGCAGGCCTATATATGTCTATATGAACGATTGCTTGAAACTGGCAAATATCTTTTAACATCTTTCTGAATTCGAATTATTGAAACATTTTGACCATTTTAAATGTTGAAAATTTGTGCTGGATTGGGATTCGTACCCACATTTATGGTTTTGGCCCAGCAGTTGCCTTAACCAATTAGGCTATCTCAGGCATGCTTCCCTCCCAATCCAAATTCTCAACTTCTAGCCTCCTTCCCATTGATTACTCTTGCTCACAGCTTATACTGGATTCCTGCAAGGGATCAAGCATTTGACTGCATCTGCATTGAAATTGTCAACTGCCTGTTGGTGGCATATTTTCCAATTATTGATATGGTGTCTGTTCTTTTGGACATGTCTGAAAGAATGGACACCATATCAATAATTTCAAATTTTCAATTGTTAGTAGAGCTTATGGGACTTAATTATGGGGTCATCATTCCCTAAACTTACAAACTACTTATGAACTAGCTAATACTAAGGACGGCACAGATATCCATGCCCGAGGGGGAAGGGGATTTGAACCCCCGACCATAGTGGCCGTGCAGACTGTGACTGGTGCACCGCAGACGGCTCGGCCACCATGGCCAGCTCAATAATTTCCCTCTTTGTCTAGATACGTATAACCCACCAATGTTAGTGGGTCAATTTTTGGTATATTTATTTATGTTGTAAGCAAGGCAAATTGTCTCTCAACTTTGTATCAATCTGTATCATTGCCTTGAGTAATAAAGTATTCATTGCACAAAATTGTGTAATCAGAATAATAGCTGGCAGCTATGCACGATCATCCTGCAGTAGTTCATTTAAGCATCTAAGAATCTTCACAGTAGCTTTATACTATATTTGCTTTTGAAATGTTTTATTAATTTCCCAACCCAATTCTAAAGTAATAACAGTGTACATAACTACAACATTAGAAAAAGGATGCTGTTCACTATACAAGGTTAAATCTAACTTTGGCACAGAAAAGGGTGCTACAAAACTCTTTGATCACAAATAGCATCAACTACCCTTTAAAAAGAAATTTTGAATGACAACTCCTTCCCTCAGTAGATGAATTTTTAGATACAAATCTGTAATTTTAGAAAATATAAATAAAAAATTTAAAAGTTTGAATGTCTTGTAATATTGTGTAAAGATATGCTTTATTAAACTAACATATCCCATTAAAAATATCATGCTCGTGATCCATGGAACAAGTACTAAGCTAATCTGCAAATAATCTCTAGGTCATGTAACCTAATGCAATGCAACCATCAAACACCAAGAAAGTTGCCTGGAGGCAAGAATGTTGTGTTCTGTATTGAATTAATGTCTCAAATTGCATCCCGTGGAGGAGATGGGAAGCACATACTGTTCATGCACTTTTACATGACCCCTTTGTGATCGGCAGAAGTTGGCCGAGTGTACGGAATGTTTATGTTCTCTGCCAACCTTACCTATGTAACAGCATTGTGCACCATAGCCATCATCAAAGTATTGTTGATTTGTGCATGGTATTAACTGTTGTCATCTACATTGTTACTTATAAAAATAACTCCCCATACCCCGACGACACTTTTGGGGGGGAAAATGAAGGCTGATATTGAAAGTGGTGTGAGAAATTAAAACTGATTTTTCCTTAGTGCTGTGACAATAAAAAGAGGCAGAAAGTGTTGCTATACCTGCTTAACCCTCGAGTGAGTGTGCCTGTGTATAAAGTGCACCAACGACAGATCACATTTTGTGCACTGTTCAATTGCTGTTTGACAATAGCAAGCCCCTATCTATTCCTGCATTATTGTTTCAGGTAGCAGAGTGAGAAGTTTTGTTGGCATAGGTTCACTGGAGCTACATTAATTTAAAATAAACTGGGAGTTCATCATCTTAGTATACAAACTCCGCCACACACCTGGGCATGTCAGTAATTTTTCTCCCACTTTTATTTTACTCCTTTTTTACGCAGATAAAATGATAACACGTAACAAGCGGGTATATCACTGTGCAGGGCGAGGTCCGAGTTGACAGACGAGCCTGATTGGCTACTCAATGAGGATCCAGGTTTCAACACTGTACCAGACTACAAAAACGATGACAACTCTGAGGAAGAAGAACATATTACATGAAGTGACCATGATTCAGATTTTGATAAAGACCACAGTTCATATGATGACTGTGAAGATCTTCTCTCCACTGGTATTTTTATTGGGAGTGACAAAACGTGTAAATGGAATAAAATACATACTAATGTGACTTCGAAAACAAAAAGAAAGAATATTGTGAAAATATTTCCTGGTCCTACACGTGATGCCAGAGGGGTCATAAGTGAAGAAGAGGCTTTTTGTTCAATTCTTACCCTGGAAATGATTGATGGAATTGTAAAATTCATGAATATACCCCACAAATGTCATTGAACTGTGGACAGCATATGGTATTGGTATGGAGATTACGAGAGCTGTGATGATCTACAAAAGCTTTCTATTCCTTTTACAATGAATCCGTTTTGACAACAAGAGTAGAAGACAAGAGACAAAGGCGTAATTGATAATCCTGATGCAATAAGGCAAATATTGGATGACTTTGTGGTGAACTGCAAGAAAGCTTACAGTGTAGGACAATTTGTGACAGTAGATGAATAGTTGCAAACTTTCCGGGATCGCTTTTCTTTTGCTCAGTATATTCCAAACTAACCAGTGAAGTAAGGCATAAAGAGTATTGTTTTAGCAGGTAATACTTCACTAGTAATATGGAAGTATGTGGAAAAAATTCTAAAGAACCATACTATGTTTCTAATTTTCCCTGTGATAGTGTAAGGAGATTTATTACTCACATTGAAGGCCCAGGAAGAAATGTTACAGTGGATAATTGGTACACTAGATATTCCTTAACCAACTCCCTGCTCAAAAAGTGACTAACATGCATCGGCATATTGAGAAAAAACAAATATGCAACATTCCATAAGAATTGTTACCTGAGAAATTTAGGGCTATCCAGTCCTCTTTATTTGGTTTTCAGAATGATTTGATGGTAGTTTCATATGTGCAGAATGCTCAAATAATTTTTCATGCAAATGCAGCAAATCCAAAAAAGAAGAGAAGAATTTTCTTGAAAGATGTAGCACTGTGTTTTATGAAGGCTCAAATAGTGGAAAGAGCTATTATTCTTTCACTTTCTGGCAACACTGCAACTTTCCTCAATAAATACAAAGATCATCGTGTTGAAAGAACTGAGCAGCCTATCACCAAGAAAAGAAGGCGGTGTGTGACAAGTGGACGAGCAAGAAACACATCTACTACCATAACTGTGTTTGTATAGGACATGTAAAAACAATGCATACACATGAGAAATGTAATGCCTTTTCAGAAAATGAGGAAGATAAGTTGGGCCTGGACTGAAGCATTTTGCGATTCCATCCCGGCTTTTAATTCCAGAACAGAAGCATTTTGCGCTTCCCTCGTGGAACCTACTTCTGCTTTCATTTCTGCTTTTAATTCCAGAACAGAAGCATTCTGCACTTCCATCCCTGTTTTTATTTCTCTCATGAAAGCCATGAGGACACTTAGTCATATCAGAAACGCACACAGGCCTAGTAACACTGGTCAAACTAGTTTGCGCAGTAGCAGAAACCGGCATATCAGTATGCAATTCACTTTGTTTGCCCCTGCCCTCACTTCTGGTTGCGTCCACATTTAAACAAGTCGCATTTTCAATGGGAACGCGGCCATCTGTACTCGCTACCCCCTTTTCCCTTTCTGTTGAAAGATCTGACCTAGACGACTTTTCTTGATCCTGACTTTGGTTTAATCATCTAGAGCAAGTGGAAATGGACGAGGTAGAACTATTCTCCATCATCACAAGTAATTTCAAACAACAAAAGTAACAAACACAAGATTAGCCTAACAAAAAAAAAAAAAAAAAAAAAAAAAGTGTAACAAAACACGAACTAAAACCTTCACGTGCAATGCAGTGTGGCTGTGCTCTTTTTACAAAAACAATTAAATAAGATAACCCTTCCAAAATGACAAAAAAATTCACTGAAATAAGGAAGTTTGTGATAACTGATACCTCACTATATAAATCCTTTGTCCTTTTATATTTGTATGAAAAAGAGTTTCTGTTCATTATTGCCTTAAAAAAGTGTTGGGATAAATTCCTATGTCACCTGTAGCAGTAAAATGCTATGAAAGTCTTCTTATTTGTTAAATCAAACAATAAATGAGCAATGTAATGTAAGTTTATTGTATTGTTGTTTAAATAAACTAAAACTAAACGACGACTTAGCTCATACGTATTTCCCTTGGTAGCATACTATCAGCTTTGACTACATGAGTGCAAAGTGCTGTTACGAAAATTGGTGTGCCTGCTCCAAAGTTAATAAGTCCCTTAAAATTATTCATATTTCCTAGATATAAGATCCAGTTTTAGATCACTCAAACATTAAAGTGATGCTTAATATAATGTCCCTTCTGTGATGCTTACACCCATTACACATTGTTTCTTTAAAACCTGTTTACACTGACAGAAAGAGGCACAGTTTGATCTAACAGGCAATGTGTTATGAGCTGAATACAAACTTCTGCTCCCAACATTCTCAGCATGATCTGTACTGGTGTAAGTATTATGTTTACAACCGATGTAAAAAATTGTTTCAGAATCATGGAGGGATGTGTGTTCAGTGATTAAATATGTATCAGAGGCGAGCTGAAGTGGTACAAGTAAAAGGAAAAAGTAATAAAATACACACATGATATACCTGCTTAACTCTTGTGAATCAAGGGTGTATTTGTGTTGAGTGGTTCAAAATGTATTGTTGGCAGGATGAGGTTGCACAAGTAAAAGAAAACAATAAGAAAGTATATACAAGACTACATGTTTAACTCATGTTACTGCACTCCTCTTGTGAAGCTTAGTACACCCTGCAATACATTTCCACAGTTTTTTATCATCAGATCTATGGTAGTTTTCTTTGTTGTTTGTCCCATGCAAAGGATCATATCCAACCTACCCTCATTATACTTCTGACAATCCAAACTGGACTTTCCACTGATGTCGACAATGATTAGGTGAACTATTTGCTATTGTGCTCATCAATGACACTGAATAGAGTTGAACAATACAATAAGGGCAGTTTACAATTCACCATAAAGTGGCTTGCTGAGCTCCTTACACACACAAAATAGATAATCACACTCAAACAATTTAAATTTTTTTGATCTTTAATACGGTGCAACTGTTTGGATGTGGGTTGGTCAATGACGGAAAAGGTTTTAGATATGTCATCAACTAGAGATTGTAGGTAATTAAGGGAAGAAGTCAGCTCACCTGTTGTTTCCGAGGCGATATTGACCGGCTTATTTACGGCTTCTTGGAGACGTAGCATTAAATCGGCTACAGTGCCCGCAGTAGGTGCCTGCCAGATCGCAAGCTCATAAACGAGCTTCTCTTTTTGGAGATATTCCAATTCGGGACATGGCCTGGCAATAGTAGATTAAGAATAAATACTTGAAAACCACAATACTGTATATAACAAGTAACCAGTTCACTCAAAAAAAAAAAAAAAAAAAGCAAAAGGAAACTGAATTGAGCAACAAAAGCCTTAGAAGGATAGGAAACACTCTGCTACCAATGATAGCAATGATAGGGCCAGCGGGAGTAGTAAGGAGTTGACTGGTAAAGTTAGGCAAGGGTACTCAGTTCAAGTTTCTTTTGACACATTTATTTTAACCAAAATATAGAAAAGAAATCCCTTTTACAACTAGAGGCTGAAAGCCTGAACAAGACTTTTACTGTTTTTCTTAAAATAATAATAATAATAAACAGTTCAGCTAGGGTGATAGAAGGTAGAAGGCTGAAGCAAACCTTATAAAAGTAAATAAAATATAGAAAACAAGACAATCAAGGAGACCTGCAAAATTAAATAAAATTATCAGGATGAAGGCCAAGTTAAAAAGTTTTTGAGATAGGTTAACAACGGGCTGAGGGCCTGAAGCAACCACTCAAAGGCTGAAAGGCCAGAAACAATCCTTTATCTTAATTATACAATAGTAAGCAATACCCTGAAAGCAGGAAAAACAAATCCGGCTCAATAATATTGCAAGGCAGAAGGCCGAGTAAACAACTTTTGTATTACTGTAAGGGAGACTGGACTTTCCAGGATAATAAAAGAGCTGAAGCAAGGTGACCTAAAACCAAGGCACAAACACAAGCACTCGGGCCAGACTTTTAACATACCAAGAGACATGTTTAAACAGCAATGAAATAAGGCCCTGAAACAATCAATAATGCTTCCAGCGTAATGTAAAATTAATTTAAGGACAAGACTGGCTACTCATTAACTGAATCCACACTCCAACATATAAAACAGATGAGCTGACTCCAGACAGGAAGGAGAGAGGGGGTAGGGTGCCCAACAGCTCTGACACAAAGCGACTTATACTAAAAACAGACTTGCTGCCAAATTACAAGTGTGGGTTGGTGATGCCTCGTGGAGGGAAATGGTCTGCAAGCAGAAGATTAAAAAATAAATAAATAAATAAATAAATAAACCTATACATTACCACCCGTGCAGATGTGAGCTAGCAGAGGGGCACAAACAAGATAAATCCCCAGTGGCGTTAACCAACCTACTGAAATTGAATAATTGCTACACAGAGCAAAAGAGAGAATAATTCAATTGAGCTGAACTAGAAGTGCGGCACAACACATAAGTAAACATCAATCCCTGGGGAACGACCACTGATTCTGATAAATAGACACACAAATTTGCAGAGCACGAATGTACAGGTCACTTAACTTAATTTCCTCACTCCAAGATAAGTACAGTCATCCTCACGTTAGTGTGGGAGGATGATATCAACAAACGCCCTGAAAGCATTTCATGGATCCTGGGTGGAAAGCGGCTGGAAAGATGCGAAACATAGCCAGGGACTGATGGCAGAGTACAGGTTGTTGACTACTCCGGTGCTTGGTGAGGAACCAATGTGGGATTGCACGGCCGCTAGGAACACGACAGCATAACTGGGAAGATGAGGTAAACAGCCCCCATCAAGCTGATGTTGGAAATGGACACAATTCCCTCTCCGTGTCCAGACCTTTTAGTTGTTCATATTGTCGCATTTATGGCTCCAAAATACTGACAGAATGCCACTGCGGAACTGCTTCGGCACACAAGAAGGCCCGGCCACAACTGGCCAATTAATGTAGCGATGACATTCAGTGTATCAAATTAACACTGCATGATACTAACACTCAGATGTTCCCCGCAGCTACTCTCACTGACTGACCCTGTAACTGACCTCCCAGGAACTGCCTCAGGGCCCAGCTCAAATAGCACCACTAGCGGCAGGATCACACAAGTAAGAAGACAAGTGACATGCGATAGATCTAACAGCTCCGCGAGTGGTGAGAGCACAGAAAGATCGATTAGTACTTGCACCAGTAATTTAATAAAGGAAAGGGAGAATTGAAGAAACACAAGCTGAGATGGTACACATACATTCATGCAATCTGGTGTTGGAGTGGCCGGACATGATGTTTGTATGTGTATAGTTGTCTGAGTGATTGTGTGAATGCATGTGTTTCTTTTTCTGACAAAGGCTGTGGGGAAAAATTTAATTTGTGTGAATGTGATTATCTATTTTTGTGTCTGTCAGCGGCTCAGTGAGCCTCTTTATGGCGTGTTGTTATCTATCCTCCATTAGGACATTCCTATTGGATTTTCCTTATTATACTGTTTAATTCCAAACTGGACCCCTATTATGTTTAATTCCAACCTGGACTTTCCATTATTAGTTTTTACTGAATAGAGCAGGTATGAGACTACAGCATTAACTGCTACTGTTGGATAAATTTCCTGTGTGTGGGGGTGGGGAGGGGTTGGGGGGGGGGGACAATTCAAATTTGGATAACAGTAACTTTTAAGTTGCCAAACACTGTAGGCCCACAGTGACTGATTATTACATCTCCACTAATTATTATATAAGCCATAATCTTTTAACATATGTAATGTAAGGAATGGAAAACATACATAAAATATTTTAAGTAACATGTTGTTAGCATTTTAATTTGGGATAAACAGAGATTAAAAAAAATCCTACAATTCTCAAAGGAGACATTATTTTGCAACTATGTTGGAAACTGAAAGCCAAATTACCAGTTCAATTATCTATCTAGCACACATTTTTATCTGAGCAGCATTCCGATTACTATGCTGTAAATAAAAATGAAGCAAGGTTACCTGAGAGGCTGATGGGCTCAGCAGTAGAGGGTAAGAGGAACTGAGGTAGGCCAAGGAGATAGTACTTAGATTCGATCAAGAATGACTTTAAAGTAAAAGGCTTAAAGTCAGTCAAGGCATCAATCTTAGCACTGAATAGGGGATTATGGATGAATTTTATTAGGGGGAACTATACTCCCGACTGAACACGCAAAGGCATAATCAGTCTAAAATGGTAATGATGATAAACAGATTAAGCATAAGGTAACTGAAATAGCTAGTTCCTCCACAAAAGTTTCTATCCTATACATATGAGCACCGGATCAGTGTATCTCTGTGGAGGGTGGACTGGAAACAGACTTTTTGGTGAACATAGAAGTAAGCTATATGATTAAGGTTCAATATCTCAGTGATGGCACTGTTAAAAGATGGAACTGAAGCTCAAATTAATCAATAACAAGATTAGAAATCACCTACAATCATCCCAAATGCTCAACATTTGCACTGCCTAATTTTTGTGAACTACATGTGGATGACTAAGTAATGTTTTATAACAAACTTGTTCATTTAACAAAAATTCTACACAACTGTATGGGAACCACAAAGCATAAAAAGCACCAGTAACATATTTTAGACTTATTGTTGCATATGTTTTTGATCTTTACATATCTTTTTTTCATTCATTTGTGTTGCTCACTGTGTATATCGGTATGAATATCTTTTTTGCAATATAAATAATAAAACATTATGTTATTTAACAATTATTTAGGAAAAGAGACATAATGAAACAAGCTTTAAGAATGAAAATTGTGTGTTCACTGTTCTGTAATTAAATCCACTTTTATGATAGGTTGTTGGTGTATACACTGCTGGACGCAAAAATCCTCTCACAGCACTTCACATAGGCAACTGGTCATCTGACAGAGGTTTTATCAGTGAAAACACTGATTTCATCAAAATATTACGACAAAGAAACCTGTCTGGATACGAAATTCGTGCCGCAGTTGTATCGGTAATGTAGAGGAAAACTTTTTATTTGTGATGCTGAAGGTATAATTAACATTAAAAATAAGAAAAACAACAAAGACTGGTGATTGATATTATTATTATTTTCTGTGGAACTTCTGTTATTAAACAGACATTAATATCTTTTATGCATATGTTCAAAATATAGTATATGTGCTGTGTTTGGAGGAATTACCCAAAGCTCTTTTTCTGGGTGAATACCAAGAGATGCATAACTCAAAACTTTTCTCACCACTTCATGATTTTTAAGTACTGGCACAAGTTTGCCACATTTTTTCATCATGAACATAAATTAGATGTATTTCATTGTTGCATGATGGAAAACACTATATGAATGATGTCAATGCAGTATGTGGTGTGAAAAGTAATACATTTAATGGAAAAGCAACAATTTACAACAATTCAATCACTAGCAGTCAGTAAGTCTACTGTTTTAATTTGTGTGTGAGACAACATATAGGAGACCACATACTTGGTTATTCACTTACTGTCCCCTTCTAGTTGGTTGTAGACAGGCAACAAAATAAAAAGCTATTTTAATTTTTTCCAGCACTTGAAATGCAAAAAATGAAATACAAATAACTCTTGTGGAAATGAAATGCAAAAAATGAAATACAAATAACTCTTGTGGAAATGAAAGTCAGAAGACAGGAATTTCAATATTTTTCGTGTAATGTAAAAATTAAAATGTAAACCTGAACACTGACTCGACGAGTGAAAATAGAGTGAATGAACATGCGTATAGAAGCAAGTCAAATTATTGTAGGGACTATACTATCCCTTATCCTCACCTAGTAATTTTGTTGTATTTTCTGAATCACTTCCCCCTGCAGACTGATCAGAAAAATTGCAGGTTCGAAATATGGATGCAGGATAGGAAGTAGAAAGTCGGTGATAGAAGGGAGTATTAAACGTTTCGGACTTAGTCTTTCAAGATGGAAAGGTAATAGGTTTGATTTTAAA
The DNA here is from genome assembly GCA_026315105.1 of Locusta migratoria. Lineage (NCBI taxonomy): Eukaryota > Metazoa > Arthropoda > Insecta > Orthoptera > Acrididae > Locusta > Locusta migratoria. The sequence goes on along the minus strand of CM048750.1, from coordinate 384,290,882 downwards.
TATGAGGAATATATTACAAAAGATATACATTCAGTATACAAGCCAGTAAGTGCCAAGTTCACTGCCTATGCAGTGAGAGGAAGAAGAAGAGATGCTGACAGGTCTGAGGGAGGCCACTGAATGAGACTGAGTATCACTCCGTCAATTTGCAAGTGAGCATGTTGCGTTAAAGTGCCGCCAGTGTGTGCTCCAGTGGTCATCGCATACCCGATATGGAAATGTATACTCAGTGATGTTACATTGCCCCCAAAATGTGTTAGACCCTGTGGCGTGAAGCCAGGGGCGAACACATTTTTTGCAATTTGAATTTTACAATTTTCCTTTGCCCTTTTTCCGGCAGACATCTTCACAATAGATAGTTTTCTAAAATGATGTGAATAAAGACTTGCCACAATTGACAAATATTTTTTTACAATAGTTGATTTTACAATAGACGATTTTAAAAAGGATGTGCATACAACAAACATTCTTTACAATTTATTTTTTATATAATGTAGAAGGATATAAAAAAGCCAAGATCGCTGATCATCAATTTTTATCTACAACGACTGGTTTCGCTGAACTATGTCAGCATCATTTGGTCAAATAAAATATTTTACAAGGCCATAATCTTGTAATGTCAATCAGTCGTTATAGTGCACGTATGCACTGTAAATTGTTATATAACAACTGATTGACATTACAAGATTATGGCCTTGTAAAATATTTTATTTGACCAGATGATGCTGACATAGTTCAGCGAAACCGGTCATCGTAAATAAAAATTGATGATCAGCGATCTTGGCTTTTTTATATCTTTCTACATTATCATAATTGCATCACCTCCTAGAACGTAAACCAACTCAATTATTTTTTTATAGTAGGTAAATTTACAATATCCATGGAAAATTTATGGATTGACAGACCATTCTTTTTTGTAACAATTGGCTCATCGACTGCATTTTTAATTTTTATAATTTGGGATGTAGCTGATCCAGTTGCGGAGGTGTGGTGTGACTCAGGATTTGATCATGCAGCTTGGGTTTGGTAAGACCGTAATCTCAGAGCAGAGCCTGTTTAGAGTTGTGCCTCGTTGTAGCCTCTTGCACATTTTCCATCAGGATGACATGAAACAGTTGTAACACAGGTGTTAGAACATGAATTACACTATGAACATAATGATAGGTAGCATTTTTATGGTTTTGTGCAATCTGATGTAGGCTGCGGTACACTATACCCAATCTACAGCCCAAATGCATACACCAAGCCCATTTACATAAAAAAAAAAATTCATTCACTCCACTAAATGGACACTAATGCTCCAAAATTGACTGTGTATTGTCCATTGCAGTTAACTCCACAGTTAGGTAATTCCAATATGCAATCTCACACAATACACATAAGAAAGTTCTATTACTACAACATCCATAAAATGCACTTAAATAGATAACATCTAGGTAAACTTAGTCTGTCTTCTAGTCATCTCTGAAAAGAAAGAGTTGATTATGATCCTTGAATATAATGGTAGTTATAACTAAATTATTGTGTAGTCCATCTCAAATAGATCATTTCTATTGCAAACTTTTTTAAGTCTTGGTAGGGAAACAACCCTTTTACTTTAAGACTTTTCGGAAATGTTATGAGGTACGCTCCCGGATGGTAAATGGTCCACTATATAACAGCTGCCACTTTTTCATTTGTCTTGCCAATGTCGCCGATTGAGTATGGTTTCGTATTAATACCATGTTGCCAACGATTAGACTTCTTCTTTTCCGGAGTTTTTCATCAAAATATTTCTTCCTTAAAGTAGCTTGATGTGCCATTGCCAGCTTTATTTGTTCAATTTACTGCCCAGGATCTGTTTCCACTTTTGGAAGAGGATTAACCCGTTCATTATCTTCCTTCTTCCCTAACATCAGTTCTGTGGGCGTAAATTCAGTGGAAACATGAGGCAAATTGTTACAAATTTCCTCGAATGGCTTCACAAAATTGATCCATTTTCTGTGGTTGTCATGGCAATATGTCCTAATGAACCGATTCACTTCTCTAAATATTCTCTCGACTGGGTTTCCTTTGGGATGGTACTTGGCAATTAGTATCCTCCTAATGCCTGATGCTCCCAGGAACCTTTTCCAATTGAGAGAGGTGATTGTTGTTGCTTTGTCCGATAGCAAGGTATTTGGCTTCCCTACTGCCGGAATGTAGTCATCTATCAACCTTCTAATTATAGCAACACTTGTTGCAATTTTGATGGGTATAGTCGTAGATATTTTGTAAATACATCATAGAAAGCAACAAGGTATTTGGCACCAGCACGTGCACGAGGAAATGGTCCACATATGTCCACAGCTACTAGTTCTAGTGGTTGCCTAGGGAGAATTGGATGCAGAACATCCTTCCTGTTCTTATTAAGTGGTTTTGCCTTTTGGCATATAACACAGGCTCTCGCATATCTTTGTACCTTTCGCCTTATGTTTGGAAAGTAACAGTACGAGCCAATTTTCTTTGCACATTTAATTATGCCAAAGTGTTCCCACATTTTGTGTGAGTACCACATTAATTTCTCCTCGAACTCATATGGAATGCACACACACCATAATTTATCCGGACTCCTTCTGTAGAATAGCACATTTTGATGTACCATGTAGTGGTTCCTTAAGTTAGGATCAGAGTTAGCAATTAATTTCCTCTTCATCTCATTCCATCTTGGATCACGACCTTGCAATGATGACATATTTGTACACAAATTGTTAAATTGGAGACGATTGGCATCATCCATCATCAGCAGAACCTGTAAGTTAGTCATCACGTACGCTTCCTTGGATGTGTCTAATCCTTGCGGTAAATGGGACAGAGCAATGGCAACGATGTTTTCCTTGCCCGCGACGTAGATAATTTCAAAGCTGTACTCCTGAAGCGCAATTGACCATCGAGTTAACCTCGGATGGAGTAGTTTGCAGTTCATCAGGAAGCTAAGTGCTTTATGATCGCAATAGATCTTTGTATGAGCGCCTGACAAATAGTAGTGGAACTTTTTAAACGCCCACACAATGGATAACAGTTAAAGTTCCGTTGTCATGTACCTTCTTTCACATGGAGACAAGATGCGACTGGCAAAGCTGATAGTGCAGACCGTCGGAACTCCATTGATGATTCATGTTTGGAAGAGGCATGACCCAAGTCCTACATTAGAGTCATCTGTGCTTAATTCAAAGTCACACTCCATATCCGGATGGTACAACAGTTTAGAATTCACGAGGGCATGCTTGATTTCATCAAATGCTGCTTGCCACTCCGCTGACCAGTACCATACAGTATTCTTCCTTAATTGTTGGAGAAGTGGTTCAGCAATTAGAATTTGATTAGGCACATATTTTCTGTAGAATGAGGCTAAACCGAGAAACACTTTAAGCTGCTTCTTGGTGGAAGCTACTGGAAAGTTAGAGATGGCACTAATCTTTTCTGTATCAGGTAATATTCCATATGATGAAATTAAATGTCCCAGAAACTTCACTTCTCCTCGGTCGAATTTACTCCTGCGAAGATTGGCAGTGATTCTGCCTCCTTTAATTTGGACAGTATCCTATTTAATAAGTCCATATGTTCAGGCCAAGTTTTCGTTGCGAGGAGTAGATCATCCACAAAAACTGATACTTTGCTGAGAAGCTGGGGTCCCAGAACATGATTGAGAGCATGGATGAATATTCCAGAACTGATGTTTAATCCAAAAGGAAGGACTGTAAATTGGTAACTCCTACCATTATGGATGAAAGCCGTGTACTTCTTTGAAGATTCATTCAATGGAATTTACCAGTATGATGCTCTCAAGTCGACTGCACACCATGATATTTCTGTAACAATTGTTCTACATTTTCGGGGTGTGTCCGGACTGGAATGACAATCTTATTAATTTGACGTGCATCTAACACAAGACGTACATCTCCATTAGGCTTTGTTATGGCCAGAAGCAGGCTTGAATATGGGCTGTGAGAGGGTTCTATGATTTGCTAGCTAAGCATTCATTGGATTTACTTATTTACTGCCTGTCTCTTCAACCATGGAATCGCATATGTGAAATTAACGAAGGTCTTATGTTCAATAACATTCAGATGACACTGATATCCTTTAATTGTACCTGGTTTTTCCTGGAATATGGCTATAAATTTATTCAATAACTTATGCAAATCTTGAGACTGAGACTCCTTAGTTAGTTGCACTAATTCACAACTTTCTGGTTGATGCCTTCTTTAAGTTTCAATAGGTCACCATTTGTAGACAACTGCAGGCCTAATTTCGCCAGTTTCAATGTGTATAGTATGTGTCTACATGTGAAATTCCTCCCATGACTGACCTCCTTCCAAATCAGTTGTACCGAATATTCATTGCCAGATTGACTGAAGTGACAGTAATCACATGAGAAGTCGATTGATGTGTTTGTCCTCAACAAGAATTGAAGTCCCAGATACAATCAACAATGAGTGATTCCACAATTAGAAATGTACTTGTTATTGCTGCATTTCCTATTGTAAATTCCAGGTGGGCTTGAATCTTAATTGATTTGTATCTAGTTCCAACGGCCCACATGATTTTACAATTTCTAACTGGCAGTACAGGTACTTGTGTCCGTTCATAGATTGTCTGGAATAATTCAACAGAAATTACATTAATTGCAAACCCAGTCTCTAAAATAGCTGTGATAATCAGTCACAGGCAGATTGTGTTCCTTGCTCACGTTGACTACATGGATTGATATCTGAGAGCAGTTCTTCACGTAATTCAACACCATCATTGAATCGCAAAAGATTTACATCATTTAGATGCATGCCGACCCTATGCACACCCCTATCACTTGCTCCAACCATCAGTTCGGGGTTCATTGTGGTTGTTATTAGTTTTCTGTCTGTCTGTTAACACTTTGACTTGTATTATTAGTAATCACTTCTGTGACTAGAACATTCTGTCCTCCCCTGTTGCTTTATTGCAAACATTCCGGTTTGACCTGCATTTCCCCTTGGCGTATGGCCTTGCACTTGATTTTGCTGATAAGGCTGATTGCCTAAACGCCTGGGTGAAGATCTTGGCATTTTTATTATCCTCGGTCCTTGGGTTTTCTGTGTGCTCGAATTTCCATTGGAAACTTCTTCGTCAGAATATTCGTTATTCGTTTTTCCTGTATAAACCTTCTGTTTCTTATTTTCATGTATTAAATCAATTGAATTAAGCACAATAAGAAACTGTTCCAGATGGGTGCCGTAAAAATTCTTATTAGATCCTGATTTGAAATTGGATCCGTCCAATACCTCGTCTTTCTATGTATCTTGCAAAGTATTTGCGTAGCGTGCCCTTCCAGTAATCAAATGGCTCGGGATTAAATACTTCCCATCGGAGCCACTCCTGTATTGGATCGGACCAATATTTTTTGAGAAAGCGATGTTCAAATTCAGCTAGTGTATTGCATCGCTTACTCGTGTCACTTGCCCACAGTGGTGCGTGACCTTGAATAAAGCTGCAGATGTACTTTATTTTTTTCCTTCTCAGTCCAAAAATTTGGAAGTCCATCTTCAAAAGACTTGATGAACACGACCGGGTGGACTGACTTTTTATCGGCCGTGAAGCCTGAAATTGGCGTAGAAATTGGCAAGTAGACAATAACTGTCTGCATGTCACCATAGTTGAACTATGTGGTTCACTAGTGAATACTTGGCCATGTGGTGTGTCTGTTACATCCATTTCCTTCTGTACGGCACCCACTTGCGCTACTTGTCCAGCTTACCCACCTTGCAAAGCATTACACATTACAGAAACTTCCTTCGAAATTGTTTCTACTTGCTTCGTTAAATCCATAAACTTTAGAAACATCTGTGTCACTTGGAATGGCCATAATAACCGATGTTTCAATGCGAGATGTTTGTTCCTTAAGCCTCTCCTTTTCCTGATCAAACTGCTCAGATACCGAATTGCCTAGAGCTATTTTCTCGTTTACAAACCTTTTCTTTAGCCCTTGCTCACTTTATCGTATAGCACGACACTTTTTCTCGAAATGTTCCGTAATTCTTTTATTCAACTGTACTTCATGCCGTTTGAACTTCTGATCAACTTCTATAGAGAGGTTGTTCGTACATGTAGTTAAGTCCTCTACATTCTGCGACAAATTGTTCTGACTAACCTACATATTCTGAACATCTGTCGTCAAAGTTGCTATTGCTACAGAAAAATCTTCCTCTGCCTCAAGTACTTCAGAATTTTTTTTATTAAGTTCTGCTTTCATTTCGACCTGATTTGCCTTCATTTCTTCTTGACATTTCATTTAAATGTCTCCTTTATATGGAAAAATACTGCATCTAGTGTACTGTTAATGATGCTAATCTGCTTGGTGGTTTCTTCCTGTGTTAGAACTTGTAGTTCCGAAGGTATTCCTTCCTGTGGCCTAGAAGAATCACTAGCAGCATCGGAATTTTCTTTTTCGCTATCAACGTGGGGTTCTTGTACTGTTCCATGTTCATGTTCTAAATCTACAGTTAGCTGTTCATCCATGTGCTCTCCTGAATCGGCCATTATGTTACATAACTATGTAGGTTGGGTGGAATATACGTACTGTCTACTTGCCTACCACTACACAAGAAATTTCACTTGTTGCCTTCCAGGAAAACTTCACATGCAGCATCCGCTCAGCGGCACATTACACCTGTATCCGCAGCACGGGCTGTCAGTTCATTGCACTTTGCTAGCTACAATACGTTTTGGTGCTATGTTCTCTACTGGTTTGCGCTATTCGCAAATGGGCTGGGTACAATCACTAGGGTAACAAAGAGTAAAGTGGACCGCTCACCTTTGTGACTTGATTGCAGTTGGTTTCTGTGTATGCTGGCTTGCTCTGAGAAGGAAAATAAGGCACACCTCTTCTGGATACAGCTCGTCCCCAGTATAACACGTGGCATGAAACATAAAGCAAAATAATAGAACAACTGTACAACAAGATGTTACAGCTCACTGGGAAAGAGTACATGGATTAGTGCATTTGTAAATACACGATTTTATCACGTAGTAAATTTTATAATATTTTGCTACGACGATTAAGAAGAACATTCACTTTGCTGTAGATTTACATATTCACAAATCCTGTCATGGTCACCACTTATACTATCCCTTAACCTCACCTAGTAATTTTGTTGTATTTTCTGAGTCACTTCCCCCAGCGGACTGATCGGAAAAATTGCAGGTTTGAAATCCGGATGCAGGATAGGAAGTAGAAAGTCGGTGATAGAAGGGAGTATTAAAGGTTTCGGACTTCGTTTTTGAAGATGGAAAAGTAATAGGTTTGATTTTAAATATGAGGAATACATTACGAAAGATATACATTCAGTATACAAATCAGTAAGTACCAAGTTCACTGCCTATACAGCGAGAGGAAGAAGATGAGATGTTGACAGGTCTGAGGGAGGCCACCGAATGAGACTGAGTATCACTCCATCGATTTGCAAGTGAGCATGTTGCGTTAAAGTGCTGCCAGAGTGCGCTCCAGCGATCATTGCGTACCTGATACGGAAATCGATACTCGGATATGTTACATGACAGAGGATATTTCTATCTCTGAATTTGTGGAAATGTTGGATTCATCAAATTGGCCTAAAATCTGGACTAACATAAGACGAAACAAGTACAAAACCTTCTTTTATTGTTCTGATCTCCAGGATACTGGGATATTAGGATCATTTCAGAATTATTTATTGTAGAAGAAAATTCCAGCAATTCTTCTTCCTCTTCTCAATGCAGTGAAAATTGTTCCAGTATCTGCTAATGAATGTGACTGTGTTGTTGTTGTGTTTTTTCTTTCCTTTCTTTCTTTTTATTTTTAATTTTATTTATTATTATTATTATTATTGTTATTATTTGTATTTCTTTATTACACCTACAACAGCATTAATTGATCAATATGAAATAACTATACTGCAGAAATATAAAATAAAAATAAATAAATAAATAAATATAGACAATATAGTGGCTGGACAGTACCTAGCTCACTACCTCCAACAGTAACAAAAAATAACGAATAGCTAGCTTTCAGAATCCAACCTTTTTCAGACAGGAGAATGGAAGGAGGAGAAAGGCAGTAGTAGGGAAGGTGGATTGCTTTACTCCTAGGCCATAAGATGAAGGATGTTGAATCAGCTGTCTCAACAATTTTCACCACATACCTCATCAGCACTTTATCTGTCATCATGCCCTGAAATGAAACTGCATCCTAACCAAGATCCTTCTGACCAGTTGTAGCACATCTTATGTGTTCACTGCTTCAGTACTCCCGGAAAAAAGTTGTCATGAAAAAATAGTAAATAAATAAATATCAGATCATTTTATATGCACATCAAAATATTTTTATCGAATTAGAAACACTTTAGTCTCGGAGATGGAACATATACCAAATTGTAGAGCGGCCACTTAACACAGGCATTAGTGGTGGCAGCACTGCAATGTGCATGTGTGGCTGAGCTTCAAATTTTCTTCTGAATCCCCTAGAGGCAGCATATGGGCACTCGCACGGCAGGGTGGGGCGAGGGGAAATGCTGCTTTTAACATTGATGTTGGAGCTGGCAGACACCTGCTCCTGGCTACTCAAGCTCTGACGGTTACGCATGAATGGTCTCCAAGCAAGACAATGGAGCTACTGCGTACCTTGCCTTGCGCATGTACAAATCCTGCATGAAGGTAACATTTGCCCATCATAATTGAAGATTCATCAAAAACATGTCATATTTGATAACAGGTCTTATAACCATAAATTAAACAATATTTTGGAAAGGATAGGCTGCTACCCACCACAGAGATGCCTGATGAGCCACAGAAAAGCACACACAATAGAAAAATAAAAAACACAAAGCTCTCGGCTGTTAAGCATTCTTTTGCCAGAGAAAACACACACACACACACACACACACACACACACACACACACACACACACACACCACCATGTCCAGCTGTTGCAGCCACACTGTGGTTGGGTACGTGTGTGTGTGTGTGTGTGTGTGTGTGTGTGTGTTCTCTGGCAGCCGAAGGCTTAAGAGCCAAAAGCTTTATTTTTTGTTTTTCTATTATGTGTGCCTTTCTCCGGCTCATCAGGCATCTCTCAGGTGTAGCAGCCTATCCTTTTCAAAATATTGTTAAATATTTCCATTGTTTAACTATAAATTAAAGACACAGCAACTGTAAAAGTCTTCAGAAGATCTGATCTTGAATAATAATGTAGTCACTACTCTCCACCTACCATGAAAAGCCTTGTGGTTAGCGACATCCCACTGTGGTGCCGAATGTAGGGGGTTCGAGTCAAACTGCAAGCAATCTTTTTTAAACTTTTGTATTGTTACTTGCCGTATATCTTTGAATGTTTTAGCAAATGTCTAGTGATTTTGAGGGTAAATGACATTTATACTCTTTATTGTAACAAATATTTAACTGGTTGAAAAGATGTGGGGGAGAGCAGCCTTTGCGCATGTGTAAGGTTAGGAGAGGGTGCTGCTTACAGTGTCACATGACCCAAAGTGACCCAAAGGTGGCTTGTCTCTTTATCATAACAGACTCGGTTTGTTACAGTCAGTTAACAGTGTAATCAGTTACTTACTGTGTTTTAGTGTTTATGTGCATATTCATAGGTTCTCAGTGTTTATTATCAAAGAAAACTGAACAACATTCAGTATCTTTTAGAAACAAATTACTCAGCTTTAAGCTTGGAACAAAAGTGTGAAATAAAGAAGCTTGGTAGGCCAATGCCTCAGCAAGAGTTGAAGCAAGCGCAAACAAGCTGAGGTAAGACATTCTGCAGATATTTTAATGAAAATATATCTATAGAGTGCCTCTGGATGCCGAGGCACCAGCCACCACTGCTTTTTACTCCTCCTAAGGTGGTGTTTAGTCACCCACCGAACATCCATAGCATCCTAGTGTATATACATGCCCCTCCTAATCTCAACACCTTACCACAAGGATCATATCACCGTGGAAGATCCTGATGCAAGAAAAAAGCAAGAGGGCCCATGCTGTGAAACAGTACGCAGTTGAACGCAACACAGCTGATTTCAATGGCTGGTTTAGAACCGGGACCATCTGAATCCTCCCTTCGACCATCAGGTCATCTGAACTGCATAGATTGGAGGTGTCCCTACAACACATCTACGATCCTGCAACCATCTTGGCCTCAACCAAAGATAATTTAGTATCCTTACACACCATGTCTTACAGTCCTCACCCTTTCCCCACTCACCATCCTGTACCTCCTTCCAGTTTATGTCTTTCTTCCATCCGTGTCACTCATTTATTTCATTTATTTTCATTTAATATTGTAATGTCCCTTTAAATAAATTATTTTTAATTCGTTGTTATTTTTACAATCCATCATGCACCGCATACTTTCCATTCCCACCTTTATGCGGCATTCTTTCCCCTCCACTTCCCACCTCACTCACAGTCTAAATGCTTGTGGCCCTGGAGTGGCCAGACATGGTGGTTTTGTGTGTGTGTGTGTGTGTGTGTGTGTGTGTGTGTGTGTGTGTGTGTGTGTGTAGTTGTCTGAGTGATTGCATGAATGTATGTGTTTCTTTTTCTGATGAAGACCATGGTCAAAAATTTAAGTTGTGTGTACGTAATTATCTATTTCCATGACTGTCAGCAGCTCAGTGACCCTCTTTACGGTGAGTTGTTACCTATCCTCCACTGCCATTTTATTATCATCATTTAGAGATTCCCCCTTTTACTTTCCTACACACACTTCTACAACTAGTCTTTTTCACTCTCCTGCCCCCTCCGTTTACTGTATTCCAAGTTGCATCTGACATTCCCACCTATCAGAGCCTTTACAATCTGTCACACAATATGAAACATTCTACCCCCACTCTTGCCTGGCATCATTTCCGATCCACTCCTCTCCCCTTTGCATTTACTGTCAAGATGTTTGTTGTGGTGTAGTGGCCAGAGATGTTGGTCATATGTGCTTGAGTTAGACCTGAGTGATTGTGTGAATATATGTGTTTCTTTTTCTGGTAAAAGCCATGACCAAAAATTTAAATTGTGTGAATGTGATTACTTCACATGCCTATCTGCAGCTCAGGGATTATCTGTGTAGTGAGTTGTTACTTATACTCCATTATTGACATTCCAACCTGGATTTGGTGATAATTTCAAATATATATGGAAGGTAATGGCAACAGTACCTCAAAACATGTAAGCCATCTGTGCTACCTCATCTGTCACACTTGCAGAAAACAAAATAACTCATCTCTTACAAATATCTGGGAGTAGTACTTTATGATGATATGAAATAGAATGATAAAATGGGGTCAGTTACAGGTAAAGCAGGTGGAAAATATCAGTTAATTGGCACCATACTGGGAAAATGGAGTCATACTGTAGAGGATACTGTTGACAAGTCACTTGTGTGTTCCATATGAAAATATTGCACCCAATGGCCGTGCCACAGTGCATACACCGGTTCCCGTTAGATCCCTGAAGTTAAGCACTGTCAGGCTTGGTTAGCACTCGGATGGATTACCGTCTGGGTCTGCCGAGAGCTGTTGGCAAGCAGGGTGCACTCAACCCTTGTGAGTCCAACTGAGGAGCGACTTGATTGAGAAGTAGTGGCTCCAGTCACAAAAACTGGCATAACAGCTGAGAGTGTGGGGCACTGCCCACATCCCATTTTATTCCAGATCTGTTGACACCTTCAGGCAGAGGATGACACAGTGGGTGGTCAGTATCCAGTTAGCCTATCGAGATCTGTCGGATGGAGTTCAGTTTAATTATCAGCATGCTTACAAAAATTCAAGAAACTATATTAACTTATGACTCTAGAGGCAGTATTCATTTCCCCATGTATGACTTCCATAGAGACTGTGAAGACAAAATTAGACCATTTACAGCATTGTCTTGTACTCTATATGTATTTGGAATAGGGAGAAAACCCGAGATATGGTACCATCATAAGTACTGTACAGGGATTTCCCGAGTGTGTTTGTACATACAAATGTAAAAATTTTGTTTGATCATCATATCGATTCCAGAATAGCTCTCAGTAATGAAGCCATGTTTTCTTCTCAGGTGAATGATTTTTACATTCAAGTCGGCCATGAAAATGGAAAGACAAGAGTCACAGGTGGATTTTTTGGTGACTTGTTCCGAACGTTGATTCAGCTTATAAATTCCACGTAAGTAGTGATGCATTTATAGTTCTCATTTCCTTAGCAAAAATACATCTTTGTAGTCTCACAATAAGATTTGTGGGGTAGAAAGACAATAAGCACAAAAAATTCTTGTTTCCTCTAAAGTAGCAATTAAGTGGAATATCCTGAAGTAGAATTTAGTACTAAGACTTACACTGCCAAGATAATTCTTTGTGATTAGAAATGAAGCTATTTTTCTTTTTTTGATTTAGTTGTCTGCAGCAATAAAGTCAACAAAAATCTTTCTTTACTTAATTTTAGAGCTTTGATTACTATGGCTGGTATCAGTTTATTTTGAAAGAGCTTTGCAGCTCCTGTATTACTGCAGACAAAGGCAACTTCAGTGCAAGTATGATAACTTTGTAATAAGTGTCTTAGGAGAAATTTTGTTCTTGGAATGAGGTCTTTCCTCACTCTGGATATGGAGGGCAGGAGCCAGACGATTGTGTGTCTGTGAAGTGTGTATATGTGAGTGATGTTTCTTCTAATTAATGCTAATGACTGAAAGCTTTAATTATATGTGTAAGAGTGTCTTTTTATGTGCCTGTTGCAACTCAATGTATGTATTTGCAGAGAGTTGTAAAGTATCCTTATTTAATGTTGAAATACAACCTCAACTTTCCATTGTCTAACTCTAATAAGACCTTTGTTTTTACAAACTGCTTCCAAGGGATCCTATACTCTGCAGCTTTCATCCAGTTTCTCATGAAGCATAGTTGTTGCAGGTCTTCTTCTAATTTGTCCTTCCATCTATTTCATGATTTTCTCCTGGGGTAATTTCCGTCTGGTCTTCCTACCAACACTACTTTTGTAAAATAATCGTGCAACATATCAAACCCATTGTAGCAGTTTACTTCTTTTTTAAAAATACTAGGCTGGTTCATCATGGAGTATATATCTTAATTTTTCAGTTTACTCTACCCTGTTCCTTCTATCAATAGTGAAAAATCTTTCTGATGATCTTTCCCTCAATCAGCTCAGTTTTTCTGAACCACTTTTTGTCTATTTGTTTCTATACCAAATGAATCTATTGTATCAGTAATTGTATTATATAACTTTATATTAACTTCTTTGATATTAAATATGAGTCACATTGTGGATCCTTGTCCTGTTTAGCTGTAAAACTTCTGTATTTGTTGCATTTATTCACACTGAACCTTCCATACACTTATTCTTAGGTTCTCCACTATTTTACTGTCTCTTAGGAAGGCCACGACTGAAAATTTACAATTTTGTGTGTCTGTGTGTCTTTTATTTGTGTCTGTTTTGGCAGCTCAACGTTTGTCTTTATGGTGAGTTGTTCACTATCAACATATTATTATTATTATTGTTTCTTCTCTTGGTTCTGATGTAGCAGTCATATCATCTGATGTTAAAATGAGTACAATTCTATTCACAATGATGACCTTTTTGATCTTGTGCACGACTTTGTTTAAGAACGAGGTTAAACACTATGAGCCATGTGGAATGGCTGCATGGTCTAAGGGGCCATGCTGTGGACTGGACACCCATTCCCATCGGATGTTTGAGCCCTCCCTCAGGCATGGGTGTATGTGTTGTCCTTAGTGTAAGTTAGTTTAAGTAGTAAATCTAGGGGCTGATGGCCATATAAGTTTGGTCCAACAGGTTTACAAACATACTATGGGTGATAACATGTCACTTTACCATACTCCTGTTTGTACCTCCAATTCTGTTCACATTCCTCCTTGACATCTTACTTAACCACAGCGGGAAAGTACCAGAACTCCAAGTGTTAATAGAAAGCACTGAAACACACATCACTGTAGGCAGTAAAAGTTGGCTCAAGCCAGAAATAAGTTCAGCAGAAGTATTTGCAAAAGATCTAACTGTGTTCAGAAAGGATAGATTAAACAAAATAGGTGGAACGTGTTTGTCGCCATCAAAAGTAGTCTTTCGTGTACTGAAGTTGAAGTTGATAGTTCCTGTGAGCTATTATGGGTAGAGGTTGTACCTAAAATTCGTAAGAAGTTAATAATTGGTTCCTTTTACCGGCCTCCCAACTCTGATGATACAATAGCAGAAAGGTTCAAAGAAAACCTGAGTCAAATTACAAAAACGGACCAGACTCACATTATAATAGTAGGCGGTGATTTTAATTTACCACAATCTGTTGGTGAAATTATATTATCAAATTAGGAGGTATGCATAAAACATCGTGTGATATAGTACTCGACACATTCTCTGAGAATTACTTCGAACATTTAATTCATGAGCCAATTAGAATTGTAAACAGATGTGAAAACACACTTGAACTCTTAGCAACAAATAATCCTGAGCTCATAACGAGCATCAAAACGGATACAGGTATTAGTGAACACAGAGCTGTTGTCGTGAGATTGAATATAGACAATATAGACATAAAGTATATTTGTTCAGGAAAGCAGATAGAAATAAAATAAATTGCTTCTTCAAAGATAGCTTTCACTCGTTCCTAACACTAAACATAAGTGTAGAAGAGATGTGGCTCAAATTCAAAGAGGTGCTATCAACAGCAATTGACAGTTTTATACCAAATAAATTAATAAAACAAAGTGATGATCCCCCTTGGCACACAAAACAGGCCAGGACAATGATGCAAAAACAATGGAAAAGGCATGCTAAATTTAAATGAACACAAAATCTCCAGGATTGGCAATCCTACACAGAAGCTCGAAATTTAGCGAGGACTTCAATGCAAGATGCCTACAGTACTTATCACAATGAAACTCTTTTTTGAAATTTTACTGGAAACCTTGAGAGATTTTGGTCATGTGTTAAATATACTAGGCGCAAAACACAAACAATACCCACACTACATGATAGTAATGGCGATCCTGCTGATGACAGCGCTACTGAAGCAGGGTTACTAAACATAGCTTTCAGAAACTCATTCACCAAAGAAGACAAAAACAATATTCCAGATTTTGAATTACAATTAGAGGCTGTAATGAGTAAAATAGAGGTAGATATTAACGGAGTAGTGAAGCAACTAAAATCACTTAACAAGAACAAGTCTTCTGGTCTGGACAGTACACCAATTAGATTTCTATCTGATTATGCTGAAGCGATAGCTCCTTATTAACAGTCATATACAACCGCTCTCTCAAAGAAGGGTCTGAACCAAAATATTGGAAAGCTTCACAGGTCACACCTATATTCAAGAAAGGCAGTAAGAGTAACCCATTAAACTACAGGCCTATTTCATTGATGTCAATTTGGAGCAGGGTTTTGGAACATATCCTGTATTCAAATAATATGAATTATCTCAAAAAGAATGATCTATTGACTCAAGGTCAACATAGATTTAGAAAATATCATTCATGCTAAATACAACTAACTCTTTACTTGCATGAAGTGATGGGTGCTATCGACAAGGGTTTGCAAATCGAATCCGTATTTCTTGATTTCTAGAAGGTTTTTGACACCGTACCTCACAAACGGCTTTATACCAGCTGAGATGTGTCCACTGTTCAGCCTTTTATGTTGGTATGACTACTAACAAATAGGCTGAGTGGATGAATGGGCACAGACGGACTGTTCACCTGGGGGACACCCAATATCTTGTGGCAGAACATGCCCTCCAACAGGGACCTGGGCACGTATTACACCACACGTGCCATTTGGATTGTACCAACAAACACCAGTCCCTCAGAGCTACGGAGGTGGGAACTTGCCCTCCAACATATCCTCTCCTCCCGCCACCCCCCTGGCTTAAATCTATGCTAACCCCTCCCCTTCCTCCATCCTCAGCTCACCTATTCATTATCCCTTCCTTACCTCTCTCTTTCTCCCTCTCCCTCCCGCCCTCTCGCTCTCTCTGTCATTCTCTCTCTCTCTCTCTCTCTCCCCGTGTGTGTGTGTGTGTGTGTGTGTGTGTGTGTGTGTGTGTGTCCATCCATCTTTCCCTGTTAATGAAAAATGTTTTAGACAACCCCCCGCCCCTCCTACACCCTTCAGCATCATTCATTTCACTCATCTTCTCTTCTCTTTACTACTTGATCTTTCCTCTTTGGTTATATTTATCCTCTCTGGCTTGGCTCAGTACATACATGCAGTATCTCTGACGCCCACATTCCCGAAACACCACCTTCATGACCTAGGTCGTCAACTACCTTTTCCTTCTGTTCCCATCCTTTCTTCTTCCCTTCTCTCTCACCTGATGAAGGAACTGTGTTCTGAAAGCTTGTTCTTTTTGTCCCCTTTTTTCTGTTTCTTCATTTGTGTTACTATTGGCGGTACAGCACAAAGGTAAGTACTGGAAGTACTGGCCAGCCATTCTATCTCATTTCAACAATATTTATCATCTCTGAGGAGAATTTTCATAATTAATCGAATTTTAATCAAATTGCATGGTTATGGTATATCGCCCCAAATGTGAGACTGGATAGGTGATTTCCTGTTAGAGAGGACACAGTTTGTAGTAATCGGTGGTAAAGCATCGACTAAAATAGAGGTGATGTCAGGCATTCCACAGGGTAGTGTTCTGGGTTCTCGGGTGTTCCCTATTTACATAAATGAATTAGGGGAAAATCTAAGTAGCTCTCTTAGTTTGTTTGCAGATGACCTTGTCATTTACTGTCTAGTAAAATCATCTGAAGATCAAAATCAATTGTAGAACAATCTGAATATCACTATGGTGTCAAAATTGGCAATTGACTCTAAATAATGAGAAGTGTGAAGTCGTCTGTGTGAGTACGAAAAGAAATCTGTTAAACTTTGTTTACAAGATAATTCAATCAAAAATGAAGGCTGTAAACTTCACAAAATACATAGGAATTACTATTAATTCAGACTTAAACTGGATAATGTCATGGTAGAGGCAAACCAGAGACTGCGTTTTATTGGCAGAACCCTTAAAAGATGCAATAGAACTACAAAAGAAACTGCATATACTATGCTTGTCCGTCCATGTTTTGAGTGTTGCTGCCCAGTGTGGGATCCTTATCAGGTTGGTTTGACGGAGGACATCAAGAGTCCAAAGAAGGGCAGCTCGTTTTGTGTTGTCACGATACAGGGGGGACAGCGTTATGCAAATGATACAGGATCTGGGATGGGAATCATTACAACAACGGTGCTTATCACTGTGGCGTGCGCTACTTACAAAACTCCAATCAATAACATTCTCCTCTGAATGTGAAAATATATTGCTGACTCCCACTGACATAGTTAGAAATGATCATCAGAATAAAATACTAAAAATAAGAGCTCGAACGGAAAGATTCAGGTGTTCTTTCTTCCCGCACGCTATTGGAGAATGGAATGGGAGGTAAAATAGTATAATGGTGGTTCGATGAACCCTCTGCCAGGCACTTAAATGTGATTTGCAGAGTATCTCATGTAGATGTAGAACCTTTTGTGTTTGTATTACATATATTTAATTAACAGTTAATTAATATCTGAAGTACTGCAAACTCCCTTTGAATGTTATTCTACGAATACTACTCTGTGCCTTTGAAAAACACAAAAGTGGCAAATACTGGTTTATTATACCGTATATACTCGAGTAATCCATGCATATTTTTTCCGAATTTATGAACGAAAAACTGAGGTGTGCAGATTACACGAATTTAGGTTGGTATTACTCCTCTGCAACAACAAAAAACACTAGGTGGGTATTACTCTGCTTTAAAAAACAGAACCCTTTGGGGTGGTATTACAGGATAATATTTTCGATCAAATCTTTGACAAAGAAATATTCATAAAGACATAAATCTTCATCGTGGTCTTAAAAAGGTGTATTATGGATGTCACATTTCAAGATAGCGGATGTTGCTTTGTTGATGTAAGAATAACTAGTTGCATTTGCTTGTGATACCATCTTTCTGAGTAATAAAGTACATTATCTACTTAAGTTGGGTATTATTCGCTTCAGTACCAGCATATTACCCACACCGGTATCGGCACATGACAAAGACTATATTTGGAGAAGACAAGGTTACAGTTATTTGTTTCTACTGGTATTAAACATTAATTACAATGTGGTGTTGCAGCTATGTTCAATCACACGCACATGTCGATTAGCAACAGTGATGCTAGCGCTTGGAGTTGTTAAATTTTGCATTGCAGCGAACAGAAGACAAGCAACATATATAACAAAATATATGGCGAGGCACTATATTTGATGATATTTCTTTGATGAAAGTTCCCTATTACACTATCAAATATCTTTGATGTAAATACATGACATATCAACTTTGAAAAAGACATATGATCATGTAATATCAGTCTCAGATCCATTTATTTATTGACTGTTCAGATTCTATAAGCATTCATTTCAGTGTGTGTTACTGTGAGTACATTTTCACAGTGACAAATTACCAATGAAATATTTTTTGATTTGTATGAGAAGATTTAGTAGGTAAAATATGAAAATTTTATGGGGTTGGTACAAAATTCGCATGCTCTGGATACGGCAACCCTGTGCACCTCTCTCTTTCTATCTTTCAGTATGACAACAATTGTTTTGAAATTTAACAAATGTGGCATCCCAAGATGGCTGCCCTCACATGCTTGTTCAAAGCCGATGGGTGGTTTCCTCGTCTACACAAATCCGCATTGGTGTTTTTTTTTCCGTCAAAATTGGGGGTGCGCAGATTACTTGAGGGCATGGATTACTCGAGTATATACGGTATGTCCAATACATTTCCCATGCCTATACCTTTGTTGTATTAAGTATATGACCAATTGTAGATTTTCCTCACTTGAAGCCTGCTTGGTAATTCACTTTTTGTACATGTGGTTTACATTTTTCCAGTATTAATGATAAGGTCTTGTAGCTTGTAATCAGTGATGAGTCTCTTTTGCTTTTATTCTTATGGATTGGTATCTCTTCTTTCTTCTATGTCGTTTAGGTTAATTTGGTCAACTTTTTAAGTCAGGTCTTTACATCCATTCTTGATATAATCCTTCGTCTTCTTAAGACTATTTATTGTCTTTCTCACATCCACTTTAGTAAAATTAACTTTTTTCAAAGTTCTTTTCTTGTCCCGTTCAACGAAGCATCTCTTCTGGGTTTTCTGCATTTAGCAGGCTAGCATAATATTCCACACATCTGTTTATGATCATTTCTTTGTCAGTTACCTCTTCCCAGTCATAGTATTAATGAGTAGATAATCATCAATTCTTCCATTTCTCTCTTGATGATGGTCAAGTTTTGGTCAGAGTGCTGGACACTTGATGGTGGTCAAGTTTTGGTCAGAGTGCTGGATGACCTCTATAATACACTACTGGCCATTAAAACTGCTGCACCTAGATCAAATGCAGATGATAATGGCTATTCATTGGACAAATATATTATACTAGAACTGACATGTGATTACATTTTTATGCAATTTGGGTGCATAGATCTTGAGCGATAAGTAACCAAAACAACCACCTCTGGCCGTAATAACGGCCTTGATACACCTTGGCATTGAGTCAAACAGAGCTTGGATGGCGTGTACAGGTACAGATGCCCATGCAGCTTCAACATGATACCACAGTTCATCAAGAGTAGTGACTGGCGTATTGTGACAAGCCAGTTGCTCGGCCACCATTGACCAGACAATTGGGGAGAGATCTGGAGAATGTGCTGGCCAGGGCAGCAGTCGAACATTTTCCATATCCAGAAAAGCCCGTACAGGACCTGCAACATGCAATTGTGCATTATCTTGCTGAAATGTAGGGTTTTGAAGGGATCAAATGAAGGGTAGAGCCACGGGTCATAACAATTCTGAAATGTAAAGGCCACTGTTCAAAGTGCCGTCAAAGCAAACAGGAGGTGACTGAGACGTGTAACCAATGGCACCCCATACCATCACATCGGGTAATACACCAGTATGGCAATGATGAATACACGCTTCCAATGTGCGTTCACCGCAATGTCACCAAACTAGGATGCGACCATCACGATGCTGTAAACAGAACCTGGATTCATCTGAAAAAAAAAAAAAAAAATAAAATAAAAATAAATAAATAAATAAAATGATGTTTTGCCATTCGTGCACTCAGTTTCATCGTTGCGTACACCCATCACAGGTGCTCCTGCAGGGTGGAACCAGGAATTTTTTACCCATGAGATCTCACGGCTTTAAGAGTTAAACGATCGTTCGCGTGTATAGCCTATTGCTCAGATTACACGACCAGTTCGAAATGCGCTTAATAGTGTAGATAAGTAATCCCTGTAGTTTTAGTAAAAAAAGAAAAAAAAGTAATAGAATGCCAGCTGTTTTAAAATTACGGTGACAAAATGCTCAGATCGCTAGTGCCCGTGGGTTAAATAATATTTATCGCTTCATTTTTGTGTACAAAAACATTTTCAAATATATTTCTGGGCGGTTTAAAAAGTTTTACAATTATAGGTTACGTATTCCATTATCTATTTCTGTATATATCTCAAAGTCTTGTTCAACCACGCAATTCAGTTCCTCGTGATGTACGTCGAAGAGACGCGACGTTTTCGTAAGGCGCGACTACGAAATCGCAGCTAGAATGAAAGGCGATATTTATTTGTACTACATTTTAGCAATTTTCATAATTGACCCCCCCCCTCCCCTCAGTGATACTCATCAACACAAATCTCCTTTTTTTGATTCTGTGTTGAAAAATCTCTTCATGGAAACATTTTGTTGATTTTAACTATAAAAAGGTAAAGCAGTCAACAATCCGAAGATTGGTTTGAACACCACAGTGCTTTACTAGGCATGGTCCTGTTTGGAGGTGGTATGCCGTTGCCTTCCTCCGACCTTCGAACTGACTTACCCAACCAGTTATAGGGGGACCTACAGTTTAACGTGGGTTCCAAACCATGGTGCTACTCGGTATTTTTTACATGAGCAATACTGCCAGAGGTGAAAGAAGTGGAAAGTGACAGATAAAAATCCCAGGACCTGGCGGGGATCGAACCCGCGACCTTTGGATTTGTAGTCTGGCACTCTACCACTGTGCAACCGAGGAGCACTGATTTTAACTATAAACTCCGTAAAAGTTGGTATTGTGATGCTTCGTTAGCATAGGCGGCGACTACGGGTATGCCGGTCTCTCAAGCATACCCCAAAATTTGAGTGGGTATGCTAGGCATACCCCACTGAAAATTTTGGTATCATTTTTTCTTTACGTTATATTTCTTGACTGCAACCATCCCATTGATGGCCGGCTGGCTTTTGTAAGACACCACCCTAAAAAGATTATTTTAAACAGGTAATTGAATTCGTAGGCATTAAAATCTACATTCACATGTGACTGAAGTGAGCATTTTCTAAATAGTCCGAATGTTAATGGAATTCCGTTTGTTAAGTCAATATTGTTAACTGAAGGCGCCAACCTTTAATTGTTTTAAATAACTAGAAATGATGTGGGTTTGATACGCTGCATTGAAAATGTTTACACTACGAACTTAATTCCCGGTATCTTTTGAGATAACATTTTGACAACCACATGTTACCAGTGAGCCGACATACTTGCTGCGAAGACTGCCCTATCTGTTCTAGGTAAAACATTCTATAAACACAGTCCTCATAACAACTTGCGAAGGTCTTTGTGTTTTAATTGGCAGCTCTACAAAATTCTCGAAACGCAACAGCTAGTGATAGATTCTTTTTTTTTTTTTTTTTCTGAATTTGAATTTTCAGGCTTCAACAATTTGTCAACAACTGAACGTAGTAGTGGTTGGGGAAGTCAGTTCGGAAGTCGGAGGAAGGCAACGGCATACCACCTCTAAACAGGACCATGCCTAGTAAAGCACTGTGGTGTTCAAACCAATCTAAGGATTGTTGACTGCTTTATCCTTTTTTTTTCTTTTTTAGTCCAACCTTAGTTTCTGCTCTTTTTGACCTGTGTCAACTGTGCATGGAATTAGGTCTTAACCCTATCCCTCCCCTCATCTATAGCTGTCCGTCTAGCCACAACCATTTGCTCATAGATTGTAAATAACATTGCAGGGCTTCCAATAATTCATTGTGACTGGATTGTCTACCATTACCTTGAGGGGGAAAAAAGCATTAGGCTACAATGCATTGTCAAAATATATATCGTTGCTTGATGTCTAAGTTGGAGTAAATGCAACAATATTTCCAAATAATTGTATCAAAGTAAACAAAATAATTTAAAAACTTTATTACTAAATAATTGTCCAATGTCTAAATTAGTAGTCAAGAGTTTGAAAATGTTATTAGTTACGATAAAGGAAACATATCCTGCAGACTGTTACCATCTGTAGTCATCCCAAATTTCCTTCCAAAAACTAAAAGTAATCAAAAATTCTGTCAAATATACATTAATCCAATCATTATTTTGATATAAGCAAAGAAATATTTTTGTTCATAAATCAATAAAATTTAGGGTTAAAAGGGTTAATGTCTTCTGTGTGAAAATCATTAAAATGAATAAGTATATAGTGAAATACAAAAGGACTTTGACTTATAATCGTGATGGTGACGGTGATATGGAATCGATAGCGTGTATATTTTGTATAAGGTTTTGGCTTTGCTTTGTATGTATTTATTATTTTCTTTCTTTAGAAATACCTGGGTACGCCACTGAACATACCCCAAGTTTTCAAAAGTCGGCGCCTATGTTCTTTGGTAATAATTATAGACGATTCCTGTGACTGACGTAACATTGGTAATATATAAATAGTAAACACAGTCATCATGTACGTATTGTTGATGGCTGTACTGTTTTTCATGCTGGCCCGGCTAGCGCCAATGAGGAGTCGCGGTAACAATTACAAGGATAATTAATTTACTTAGCGAATAAGGGTACATCGAGAATCTGTCAACCATAGAGCAGCAACAGCATTAATTATTTTATGGTCAACACAAAAGATTACTCCCCTTGTTGTATGTTAATGGGTTTTCAAAAAGCATACGTACACGCAACGCCACCTAGTGAGCGCTAGCCGGAGCCGTATGAAATACAGTTCTAACATTGTTGATTGCGACTTTTTGACATGCTAATTGTCTTCCAAAAATATGTAAGTATAACTCTGTAATACGGTACGCGACGTTTGCAAAAAGGCAATTTCTTTCACTTGTAATTTATTGCTTTAACAGCTGTCTTATAACAATACATTCAAAAATCGTTAAATATATTTCGAGACTAACGCCATCTACATCTTTCTGAGATGGAACAGGGTGAAACAATCATTGCAGAGAACAATAGACTGAATCCAAGTGTTAATCGACCTTACCTGTGCCCGCACAGATGAAGTAATTCAACGTGTTTGTCTGTCATGTCAAAACAAAGTATAACTCGATATCAAAGCTCATAAGATACAGTGTATCCGCGGGTTACATTTGATCCCAAATCACAAACGAATGCATTATGCTTTTGGTGCAACACAAAGATAAATATTTCTACAATGGGGAAGAGAGCTTTGAACAGCCACGCAAGAAACATAAACTTTCCATAATCAAACGGAAGGCTGTTACTTTGCACAATATATATTTCACTGTCTGTTTAGTACTACAAGAATTTAAAAAATAAAACAAATTCATTAGAACAAAATAATGTTTTCATTAAAATCTGATGTTGAGTGTTATTTTACCAAAAGACACTTGAATGCAAATACCACACAGCTGTTGCTCCAGATATGTTTTTGCATTCCCCATTTCATCTCCTTGAAGTTCAAGAACTCGCCCACAACATTGTGCATTATTACACATGCTGGGTCATTAACAATGATTGAACTTTTAGCTAGAGTTTTCCAGGGCAAAACTTATTTAACTGTATGGGCTCTGGAAACTGAAAACCATCATTGGGAATGATCTAAATGAAAACTTGAAAGAGGTGAAAAGGTTGTTCATATCCTGAAGGTAAAGTAAACCATAATATATGTATTGAGTTCTCGATCACTACTTCTTGACATGTGACTGTATTTTAATGTTTCAGGAAGACTAGTATAAATGAACGGCTATGTTGCAAAAACGAATGCGGTAAAATTTTACGATGCTGCTTATGTTGCTTATGTTGGCAACAGAAGAACAATAGGGTGCAGAATTGCATTCATATTTTTTCAGGAGCTACTGAATAAATGTTATTGTTGCTCATTTCACTCGCAGCAGAATTAATACTGTACCTGCTCTATGGTTGACAGGTTCTTGTATGTACCCTTGTCCATTCAGAAAAAAATAATTTTTGTTTTGATTGAAGTTGTCATGAAATAACATTTATTGGTGATCTGAGTTGCCGTCATTACCATTGGTGCCAACAGAACCACTGCAGCCCGGTGAGAAGCGTCGTACAATTTAACCAACGAATGCAATTCACATTAAAATGTACAGTATCCTCCAACTACTTGAACTCAACTTAGTTCATTATACAGGGTGTAAATTTTAACTTGACAAACCGCAATAACTCGGAAAAGCAGTAGATATACAAAAATGGTTTTCACCAGCATATTCGGATGGCAAAGGCTTAGGAAATAACACTCAACCTCCTGAACTGCTTGTGGAAGAGGGGGGGGGGGGGGGGGGGAGTGTCAAGTGTAAAATTTTAAATGGGAACCCCGATTTTTTATTGCAGATTCAGATTTTAAGGCCCACATAATGTATGGTCTGGTTGATATTTTTTTTACCACTTATGGCGCTGTAATAGTAAGAAATACTTGCCATACTGGTGAAGAAATGTACTAAAAAGGAAAACCATATTCATGATGCTTCAGAATGCTACCAAATGATCCCCAAAGTGATACCTTAGTCCAGATTGCCCTTGTCTGAATACCAGTTATGGATTGCCGAAAAAGCACGTAATTGAACTAGCCGGGAAGAAATGTACATCTGGTATCATTCGTTTGGGTTCTGAAGCATCATCAATATGATTAACCTTTATTTTCTTTCCTGGGTGGTACATTTCTTCAGCAGTATGGCAAACAATTCTTACCATTACAATGCATTAGGCTGCCAATTGAAAGAAAAAAAAATTCAACCAAACTATAGATGATTTGGTTTGTAGAATCTAAATCTGCAATAAAAAACGGGAGTTTCCATTTAAAATTTTACACTAGCCACCCACACCGCTCCCAAACGGTGGAGACAGTTCAATTTTAGTATCATTTCTTAAGTCTCTGCCAGCTGCTCATAATGGTGAAAACCATTGTTGAATATATACTGTTGTTTTTTCCCTAGTTATTCTGGTTAGTCAACTTAAAATGTACACCCTGTATTATACACTGTGCCAGTGTAAAATCTGGGGAGGGAGTCTATGGGGCTGCAGATCCCCCAAAACCATGAGGAAAACCTCATAATATGAGCTGGTTCTTTTTAGATCAGTTTGACTTACAATGCCACAATTTTTATGAGCTCTCCCCCTCCCCTCTCCGACACAAATCCTGGATTCGCCACTGTTTGGTGTATATTACAATGTGACATGGTTCAATTTGGATGACACGTGTGTTCAAAATAATTAACTAGTTTCTTTATGGTATGGTTGTTTGCTAACCCCTTTGAGCAAAATTAATAATTCATAAAAACCTGGAAAATAATTATTTTTAACCTGGAAAACCTGGAAAAAACCTTGAATTTGAAAATGAAGATTTGGTGGCCACCCTGTCCTGTCTGTGATGCAGCATCAACGGTAACCACAGCCATGGTCTCCGAGCTGATAATTCATGCTGCTGCAAACTTCATCGAACTGTTCGTGGAGATGGATGTTGTCTTGCAAATGTCCTCATCTGTTGACTCAGGGATTGAGATGTTGCTGCACGATCTGTTACTGCCATGTGGATAAGATGCCTGTTATCTCAACTGCTAGTGAGTGATAGAGGGCATTGCGATCCAGCACGGCTTTCTGTATTGCCCTCATGAACCCACTGATTCCATATTTTGCTATCAGTAATTGGATTGCGAGCAGCAATATCGCCATACAATAAAGTGCAATTGTGATAGGCTACAATCTGACCTTTATCAAAGTCGGAAACGTGATGGTAGGCATTTCTCCTCCTTACATGAGGCATCACAATACAGTTTCACCAGGCAACACTGTTCAACTGCTGTTTGTGTATGAGAAATCAGTTGGAAACTTTCCTCATGTCAGCACATTGTAGGTGTCGCTACTGGAGCCAACCTTGTGTGAATGCTCTGAAAAGCTAATCATTTGCATATGACAGCATCTTCTTCCTGTCGGTTAAATTTTGTGTCTTTAGTACATCATCTTCATGGTGTAGCAATTTTAATGGCCAGGAGTGTAAAAACCTGAGTCCAGAACTAATAGTTCAACATTGAAAAAATTAGTCCTTGTCCACACAGAACCAATCTACTCCAGGACGGAAAAGACATGGTTAGTGTTCGTGCTCTGTAAGACGACATGATTAGATTTGATCAATACTTGTTTCATAAATCGTATATATAACTGTTTACATTGATGTGGAATGTGTCAGTTTAATAAAAGGATTTTTATTTTAAATTTTCTTTTATTTAATTTTTTTAAACAAAATTACTAAGTTTTATCTAACAGTTCATCTAATGTGTTGAAGGAATTATCATTCAGAAATTCTTTTAATTTCTTTCTAAATACTAGATAGCTATCTGTCAGACCTTTTGGTGCTATTTGGTAAGTAACCAAAGACTTTTGAGGCAGCATAATTCATCCCTTCCTGTGCCAAAGTTAGATTTAACCTTGAATAGTGAAGATCACCCTTTCATCTAGTGTTGTAGCTATGCACACTGCTATTACTTTTGAATTTGGATAGATTGTTAATAACAAATTAATATGAGAATGTATGTATTGTGAAGCTACTGTGAAGATCACTAGACCCTTAAATAAATGTCAGCAAGGTGATATTGGGTGGGCTCCAGCAATTATTCTGATTACACGCTTTTGTGCAATGAATACGTTTTTTCTCAATGTTGAATTGCCCCAGAAAATGATCCCATACAAAATCAGTGAATGAAAATAGGCATGGTAAACAAATTTACTGAGATGTATATCATCAAAATTAGTAATGACCCTGTTAGTATAAGTAGATGAACTCAAAAATTTCAGCAGCTCTTCAATGTGTCATCAACAATGAAGCTTTTGGCTGCTGTTAAGCCTTCATCTTCCACAGAGAATGCGCGCGCGCGCGCACACACACACACACACACACACACACACACACACACACACACACACACACACACAAACCCAACCACCATCTCTGGCTGTCGTGGCTAAACACCTGAAAATTTTGCATATTCTACCTTAGCTACAGATTGTTGTTCAAAGTCTATGTTTATTACTGATGTCATGTCATTTACCGTATGAAACTGTATGTACTCGGTTTTCTCAGAGTTTAATGTGATTCTATTTGTGGAGAACCACTTAATAATTTTCTGAAAGACATCATTTACAATTTCATCAGTTATTCCCATTTGACAGGCATGATAGCTATACTTGTATCATCAGGAAAAAGAACTAGCTTAGCATCTTCGTGACAATAGAATGGCAAGTCATTAATATATATTAACAACAAAGGACCCAAGTCTGACTCTTGTGAGACCCCCACTTTTGATAGCTCCCCAGTTAGAAGATTAGGTGTTTTTTGTGTATTTGTGAAGTGCTTATTTCAACTTTCTGCATTCTTCCAGTAAGTATGATATAAACCATTTGTGCACTGTCCCAATCATAGCACAATACTTAGGCCCCAGCGTATCTAGAAGAATTCCATGATTTACAAAATCAAGAGGCTTTGAGTGATAACAAAAAATCCCAACGTGTGATGTCCAGGTATTCAGAGCATTTAATATTTCATCAGTTAAAATATATATAGCATTTTCTGTTGAACAGCTTTCCTGAAAACAAAACTGATGCTTTATTTTTAAAGTGTAATATGAAAGCTAATCAAGAACACAATACTTTTTCAAAATTTTTGGGTAAAGCTGTCAGAAGTCAGAATGGGTAGTACTTGTTGGCATCAGATGTATCCCCTTTTTAATGCAATGGTGTGATAGTTGCATATTTCAGCCTATCAGGGAAAATACCATGCTTTAGAGAGCTGTTACATAAGTGGTAAAATATACTACTTCTCTCTTGGGAACAAGCCTTTACTACCCTTGTGGAAATGCCATCTAGAAACTGATGACCCCGCAGTTAAGTCCCGTAAGTTTAACAAATATTTGAACATTTTTTTAAATGCCATTAATTCAATGTGAGGACTTACTCTTGACAGAGTTTATTATTTTACTAATTTCAGAGGGAGAGGTGGGTGGAATTTAAATTGTATCACATTTTGTTGGCATGGCTTCTTCCATTAACTGCCTTTCTACTTTTAATGAGCCTTTAGATCCTGTTTTCTCCACATTAAAAAAATAACCATTAAAATGTTTTCAACTACTGACATTCTGTAAGTAAACTTTTCGTTTGCTTTGATGGTAATACTGTCATCCTGTGCTCTTAGTTGCCATAATATTGCAAATTGTTTTAATTTTATTATTAGAGGAAGTAATCCCAGACATGATGCACGTGCTTCTGGATTTTGAATAACTTTATTTATTTATTTATTCATGTTCCATTGACCTGTTATGCAAGAGAATTGCTTTGATATGGAATGAGTGATGATTTTACATGAAAATGGTACATTTCCATATATGTACAGAAACAATGTATGCTAATAATTACAAGTTTATATACATTTCCGTACAATGACAAGTCTATAGACATTACATACAGAGACACAAAGGTATTAAAATAAATTACAAATAATTCATATTAAAAGGCATAATATTACTGGTATTGAGTTACATAATTATTCATAACAATTAACTGCACTGATGGAGGTTATTGTCTTAAGTTACTGAGTCCTTAAGATAAATCTTACACATATCAGTTACAATGTAGAGGCATTTACATTAAAGAATTGATAAAGTTAGTAGAAACAGTTTTCGAGCACATATTCTTTCAAGTTACTTTTGAATTGTGGTGTTACACTAGTGAGATTTCTTGTCTGATGGTAGTGCATTAAATATTTTAGTGAACACCCTTTTGCACAAGACTCAATTTTTTTTTCTATCAACATGCATGTTAT
The DNA here is from genome assembly GCA_026315105.1 of Locusta migratoria. Classification (NCBI taxonomy): domain Eukaryota; kingdom Metazoa; phylum Arthropoda; class Insecta; order Orthoptera; family Acrididae; genus Locusta; species Locusta migratoria. The sequence continues at coordinate 384,261,718 of CM048750.1, read as the reverse complement.
GGTTTCATCTTGTGTTGTGATCATTATAAATACTGTTAGTTTTGTACATAGGCAGGTTCTTAATTAAAAAGCACTTATGAGATAGCATATATTGTGACATCAATGGTTAAAATTTACGCCTTTTTAAAAAGACTTCTGCAGGAATGTTTTCTGTTAACTGCACTGATAATATGTATTGCTCTTTTCTAAATGACAGACACTTATTTATGCCACTGCTTGGTTACCCCAGAACATTATACCATATGACAACAATGAGTGAAAGTAACCAATATATGCAGCTTTAAAATAACATGAAGGTTATAGGATGCTGAACTGAGTCTTTTTCTGAAGTTCAGAATGTGGAGAGACCAGTTTAGTTTATTGTCAATGTGGAGGCCTAAAAATTTAGAGGCATAAACTTAATGTATATCTTCATTGATACAGCTGAGCCTTAATCTGCCTGAACTTTCTGAGACTCGTGGAAATAAATGTAAATTTTTAAAGTCAGGCCATTTCAGCTGATGCTCATTCGGGACGACGTCTATCACCATCCCATGTCATTGCATACTCACCTACAGGCAGTTGCTGTCCGTATCACTCTATCCACCTTTTCCTTTTCCCTCTGTAATATCTATTCGCCATCGTCATCCACCCTTACTAGGGCAGATGTGCTACACCTCGTTGACCAGCTCCCTTCACCCTTCGTGTTGGTAGGTGACTTTAATGCCCACCACCCCCTATGGGGCTCCCCGGAACCTTGTCCGAGAGGCTCCCTTTTGGTGGACCTTCTCCAACACCTCAATCTTGTCTGCCTCAACACCAGTGCACCGATTTTCCTTTCAGACACAACACATACTTATTCCCATATAGACCTCGCGATATGCACTCCTCAGCTTGTCGGTCGGTTTGAGTCGTATACACTTTCTGACACGTACTCGAGTGACCATTTTCCTTGTGTCATCCACTTCCTGCATCATTCCCCATCTCCTTGTCCCACCAGTTGGAACATTTCTAAAGCCGACTGGGGGCTTTATTCTTCCATGGGAGTTTTTCGCGATCAGAACTTTTCCAGCTGTGACAGTCAGGTCAAATACCTCACAGAGGTTATTCTCACAGCTGCCAAACATTCCATACCTCGTACATCCTCTTCTCCACGTTGCGTCCCGGTCCCCTGGTGGACTGCAGCCTGCCGTGACGCTCTTAGAGCCCGGCGCCGTACTTACGCACCTTCCACCGCCACCCAACGTTGGAGAATAATATCAACTATAAACGACTGCGAGCACAATGTCGTCGTGTTATAAACAAAAAAGCTTGCTGGATTGCTTTTACCAGTTCTTTTAACCACTTTACTTCCTCCTCGGCTCTCTGGGTTGGCCTACGCCGTTTATCCGGTATAAAGGTCCACTCCTCGATTTCTGGCCTGACCGTCGAGTACGCAATCATTGTGGACCCTGCTGATGTTTCCAACGCATTGGACCGTTTCTTTGCGGAGGTTTCGAGCTCTGCCCGTTACCACCCTGCATTCCTCCCTCGCAAACCGGTAGAGGGGGCATGGTCGCCTTCTTTCCATTCTTTTAATCGTGAAAGATGTAATGTCTCCTTCACCATGCAGGAGCTAGACCGTGCTCTCGCCCTATCTTGATCTTCTGCACCCGGGCCCGTTTCCATCCATATGGAGATGCTGAAAAACCTTTCTCCTGCGGGCAAGTGTTTCTTACTTAGCACCTATAATCGCATATGGAATGAAGGTCAGATTCCCAAGTTGGCGTGAAGCCATTGTTGTCCCCATCCCCAAACCAGGGAAGGACAAACATCTTCCATCAAACTATCACTCCATTTCTCTTACTAGCTGCATCTGTAAGGTGATGGAACACATAGTTAACGCTCGGTTGGTCTGGCTCCTCGAATCTCGACTCCTCCTGACTAATATCCAATGTGGTTTTAGTAGACACTGCTCTGCTGCTCATCACCTAGTCACCTTGTCGACCTTTATTATGAATAACTTTTTAAGGAAACATCAAACGGTAGCAGTGTTCTTCGACTTAGAGAAAGCTTACAATACTTATTGGAGGGCGGGTATTCTCCGCACATTGCACACATGGGGCCTTTGTGGCCGCCTCCCTCTCTTTATTCAAGCATTTTTCGCAGATCTCAAGTTCCGAGTACGGGTGGGCTCTGTTTGGCAGATACCTTTCGCCAGGAGAATGGGGTACAACAGGGATCCGTCTTGAGTGTGGCTCTTTTTGCCATTGCAGTCAATCCGATTGTAGACTGCCTTTCAGCCGATGTTTCTGGATCCCTTTTTGTAGATGATTTTTCAATTTCTTGCAGCACCCAGCGGACGTGTCTCTTGGAGCGTTGTCTTCAACGCTGTCTCGACCGCCTATACTCCTGGAGCATTGCGAACAGCTTCCGCTTCTCCACTGAGAAAACAGTGTCTATAAACTTCTGGAGATACAAGGAATTTCTTCCACCATCTCTACGTCTCGGCCCCGTAGCTCTCCCTTTCGTGGAGACAACGAAATTCTTGGGACTCATGCTGGATCATAAACTTTGCTGGTCCCCACAAGTGTCTTACCTGGCTGCCCGTTGTCCCCAATCCCTTAATGTTCTCCGTGTCCTCAGTGGCACATCATGGGGAGCCGATCGTACCGTCCTGCTTCACCTTTACCAGGCCATTGTTCAGTCGAAGCTCGACTACGGAAGCCTTGTATACTGACTGATAACCGTCGTTGTTTAGTCCCTTCAAAAACCCAATCCAACCCCAACCCCTTGTATACTCTTCTGCACGGCCGTCTATTCTCTGCCGTCTCAACTCTATTCACCAACGGGGATTACACCTGGCGACCGGTGCATTTTATACCAGCCCTGTTGAAAGTCTGTATTCCGAAGCTGCTGTATTACCCTTGACTACTCGGCGTGACATACTCTTGTGTTGGTACGCATGCTGCTTGCAGTCGATGCCCAACCATCCATCTTACAGATTATTTTTTTGACGACTCGCTCGATCGCCAATATCAGTTGTCTGCGATAGCCTTGCTTCCACCTGGAGTTTGGTTTCGCCACCTGCTTCAGCGGCTCGATTTTACCCTTCCTTCAACCTTTAGGTTGAGCGAGAGCCCACTGCCACTGTGGCATCAGGCCCAGGTTCACCTTGATCTTAGTTCGCTGTCCAAGGAGAGCACCCCGGATTTGGTATACCGCTCGAGGCTTGTTGAACTCTGTTCACGGTTCAAAAGTGCCATATTTATCAATACTGATGGTTCTAAGAGCACTGACGGTGTCGGATCTGCCTTCGTCGTCGGGGACAACCGTTTCCAATACAAGCTCCCTGCCCGGTGCTCGAATTTAACGGCTGAGCTTTTTGCCCTCCACCAAGCTGTTTTATATACCTGCCGCCGCCGCCATCCTTTTTATGTCATCTGTTCGGACTCCCTTAGTGCACTGCAGAGTCTTAAGGACCCTGTCTCGACCCATCCTCTCGTGTATCGGATCCAACGATCCCTCCAGTTGGTCGCAGATGACAGTTGTCACGTTTCTTTTCTATGGGTCCCTGCCCGGGAATGAGACCACCGACATAGCAGCCAAGGCAGCAGCTCTTTTGCCTCTCATGGCTACTTTTTGCATCCCATCGGACAATGTTCAACGGTCTCTTTGCCGGAGTATTGTGTCGTCCTGGCACAGTGCGTGGTTCTCACTCCACGACAATAAATTGAGAACTGTAAAACCGATCCCGACCGCTTGTAGGACCTCCTCACGCCCCTCTCGGCGAGAGGAGGTCATCCTGGCCCGGTTGCGGATCGGTCACTGCCGTTTCAGCTACTGTCATTTGCTAACCACCGACCCTGCACCACTGTGCTCCTGCGGTGAATTGCTGACGGTGCGACATGTTTTACTGTCTTGTCCCAATTTTAATCATCTCCGTGTAGCCCTTCACTTTCCATCTACTCTGGAGGAACTTTTAGCTGATGACACACGAGCAGCTGCTCGAGTTTTGGGTTTTATCAACATGGCCAATCTATCAAAAGATATTTAACCCCTTTAATTGCTTTTATCTTTCGTTTTTAGCCTTCTTTTGATACTCTATCTGGTTGTTAACAATTTTTTCGAGATCTAGCGAATCTCTGTTCTTATCTGGGTGCTAATGACCTTAGCAGTTGTGTGCCCTAAAACCACAAAAAAAAAAAAAAAAAAAAAAAAAAATTCTGCTGAACCACTTCCTGAAGATCATTGAGCACAATATTGGCGGATGTTGTAAAGTCATTGACAGCTGGTTTTTAACTAAAAGAGAAGTATCACCTGAGAGGTGTACTATCTATTTCTTTAGAGGGTGGCACGAGAAACCTATTTACTGACTTTGTCTTTCAAAGTGGTGATTTCAAGACTTTGGTCTGAGGAGAGGGGATGAAGTTAGTCAAGGTGTTCCAGTTTCCAATTCCTAAAAAAAGAGAACAGAATATCTTTAAAAACTAGAAATTGGAAGGTGATATTCACAGGACAGTTCGGAAGCATTTCAGTCACCTCTGTCCAGCATGTCTCCTATTGTCTAGTAGGCACAGAGATTGCCATGAGCCCTCATAAATTATTGCATGCCTGATGGCATCAAACTGTGCAAGGCACTAATGGCCTCCTGTAGTATAGTAAACCACACTGCATTCACCTGGTTCGAAAGTTCATCTGTGGTGGTTCGCACTGGATCACAGCGCTGCACCCATCATTTCACCATACATCAGTTTTTTGACTCGACAGGTCAGAGGGAAAGGCTGACATCAAGTGCAACCAAGAAGGCAAGTGTTCATGCAACAAAATTTTGTTGTGGATTGTCTTGCTGAAAAATGGGTGTCATGAAGAAAGGGCATGGCAACGGGTCAAAGAATGTCATATTTACGTAAGTCAAATCTGTCACAGTATTCTTGACACACACCAAATGGGATTTGTGAGTGTACCCAATAACCAGTGGCATACCAACTATTTCTTTGGATGGGGGGGGGGGGTCAAGGAAAACCTATTTACTGACTTCACCTTTCATAGTATAGTGGTGATTCCAGGACCTTGGTCTGAGGAGAGAGGGCGAGGTTAGCCAAGGTTTTCCAGTTTGTGTTTCCTTAAAAAAAGGCTTGTCAACAGAATTTGTTTCATATGCATACAGATGTTGTCCCCTACTAGCAGTCACAGACTGAAAAATATGAAAGGGATGGGCAGAATGTAATAGTAATCACAAGATGCTTGTCATAGGCAAAAAGTCTGCCTTCAAAAATACTGTTCCATAATTACTGAGGGCAGCATAGATTATCCACTGGCTTTAGCTAAAGATCAAATAAAACCATGTGATGAATATTTGGGGGGGGGGGGGGGGGGCAGAAACTGAAGTGGAGAAGGATGACTGCATCCACCCCACGCCCCCTTCCTTCCGGCTGATATGCCATTGTATCATCTGCAAAGAGAGTAAATTTGGAGTAGTTTTTGCACGAACTGGAAGGTCATTAATAAAAATTATAAAGAGCAAGGGTCGCAGTACTAAACCTTGTGGGACTCCTGGTCTCACTATTCCGCAGTCAGATGAGGCTGTTGTTTCTTCTTAATGGTTCAAAGGTACCATCTGCTTTCTATCAGTTAGGTATGATCTAAGCCACATTCCTACATTGTCACCTAAACCATAATAGACTGCTTTTGACAGGTCTCTGTTATGGTAGACTCAGTCGAAGGCTTTGGAAAAATCACCAAAAATACCAACTGAAGATTATTGTTTAATGATTCTAAAACATTATTTGTAAAAAAAAATATAACATTATCAGTTGATTGGCCTGCTTGGAATACAAAATGACATGGGCTACAAGCCTTGTGGGTGTTAAGGTGTTCCACAATTCTCTTATTCAGAAGTTTCTCGTGAACTTTGGAGAAACATGTTAACAGGAAGATAGGGAGGTAGTTTGAGGGATCAGTTTTTCCCCCTTTCTTAAATAGTGGTTTGACATCAGCATACTTCATCCTGTCTGGGACAATACCTTGTTTAAAGGACTCATTAAATATGTGGCATTATATTACGCAAATGGCATTGTGACAGTGTTTAATCTTAATGTAGCACTGTACTTTTTATAATATATGATTGTTTCTGGGTCATTACTCTTTCTTGCAGATGGATACAATTCCCTTTTCCAGTTACATGATATTTTCATTCCTTTTGTGAGTCATGGTTTTTTGTATGGTTTCTTATAATCAAATTTAAATATTTCCTCGGGGAAACAGTTTTCATATACTCCTACAAATATATCATGAAATAAGTTATATTTTAAATTAGCACCAGTTTAACTGTTGTAGTTTTTCTCTGAAATTTCTAGTTGTTAAATTATTAATTGAGCCACAATTCTGGAGAACTTTTTTGAATTACTGAAGGGAGCCATGCCACATACTGTATCTAGCTGTGCACCTTGCTCAGAAACACCATTCTTTACAGGACAAATATTTACAGTGTTACACTTATCTTGGTCTATAAGAAAGTTATCTAGCAATGTACTGCTGTCCTTTACAACCTGAATAGGAAAATCAACAATGGATGTCAATTTGAAGGAGACAAGTAAGACTTACAGGTTATACTTCCTGTTAAACTCTTCAGTTAATCAACATTGGAATCACAACAAGGATAATTTGCTTCACTCTATATGAGAGATAGCAAATCAAGGCATCCAAGTTTACTATCAAATAACTGGAGGTTTTCTGATGGGGACCTATACATTGATAGTCATCTATGAGTTTAAGCTGACAGGCTGTGTGTTTATTTGTTGCTATTACTGCCTGTGCCCCTTCGCCTGGTAAGTGTACTAGATCTATTTTATATATATATATATATATATATATATATATATATATATATATATATATATATATATATATATAGAGGAAAAATTCCTAACAGGAAAAATATACGTAAAAAATAGATGAACTACACTTACCAGGCGAAGGGGCACAGGCAGTAATAGCAACAAATAAACAGACAGACACACACACACTCAAAAATGCTAGCTTTCGCAGCCTAGCTGCTTCATCAGGCAAGCAAAGCTTTCTACAGTTCTACAGTATGTCTGCCTAAGTGTACTTATGTCTGTGTAAATGTGTGGGTGTATGTGCATTTATTTACCTTCCATTTTTTCCCCCAAGGTAAGTCTTTCCTGTCCCGGGATTGGAATGGCTCCTTACCCCCTTCCTTAAAACCCTCATCATTTCCTTTTCCCTCTCCTTCCCTTCTGCCTGATGAAGCAGCTAGGCTGCGAAAGCTAGCATTTTTGAGTGTGTGTGTGTCTGTGTGTTTATTTGTTGCTATTACTGCCTGTGCCCCTTCGCCTGGTAAGTGTACTTCATCTATTTTTTACGTATATATATATATATATATATATATATATATATATATATATATACACACACACACACACACACACACACACACACACACACACACACACACACACACACACACACATCCGTCCTATCCAAAGGCGTCACCTTTAGTTCCACTCCCAAATTCAACCAAACTTGTCAAAGGTCTACTATCCTATACTCGTAGCCTTGGCTGGAGATATCACTTTGCCACAAAGAAAAATAATCCTACTCCTAATGATCCAGTTCCCCAAGACATTCAAATTAAACCCTGCCTGGAACAGTTCCGTCCTCCATCACAGTGAGACCCACCTGCTCTTCATCAAAATAACCCCCTTCAAACATTCCAGGAATTCCTTACTTTCAACCTTGTCTCTGTCTTTCCTGAAAAACCTTAATCCTACTCCCAACATTACCGCAGCTGAATCCTGAGCTATCCGTGATATGAAGGCTGACCATTCCATTGCCATTCTTCCTGCCGACAAGGGATCCACGACCATGGTACTTGATCGGCGGGAGTATGTGGCTGAGGGACTGTGTGAGCTTTCAGACAACACTACCTACAAAGTTTGTCAAGACATCCCCATTCTTGATGTCCAGGGAGAGATTCAGGAAATCCTCAGATCCTTAGGCCCCCTACAAAACCTTTCACCTGAGACCATCAAACTCATGACCCCACCAACACCCCACACCCCTACCTTCATCCAAATCATCCAGGCGGAGCGATTGTGGCCGGTTACCAAGCCCACACAGAACGAATCTCTGCCTACGTAGACCAACACCTTCAACCCATCATGTGCAGTCTCCCATACTTCATCAAAGACACCAATCACTTTCTCCACCACCTGAAATCCTTACCTAACCTGTACCTCCGGAAACCATCCTTGTAACTATTGATGCTACTTCCATATACACAAATATCCCGCACGCCCAGGATCTCGCTGCGATGGAGCACTTCCTTTCACGCTGACCACCTGCAACCCTACCTAAAACCTCTTTCCTTAATTCCCTAGCCAGCTTCATCCTAACCAACAACTTCTTCACCTTTGAGGGCCAGACATACCAACAACAAGTAAAGGAAACAGCCATGGGAACCAGGATGGCCCCCTCGTAGGCAAACTTATTTATGGGATGCTTAGAGGAAGCCTTCCTGGATATCCAAGCCTGTCAACCCAAAGTTTGGTACAGATTCATTGATGACATCTTCATGATCTGGACTAACAGTGAAGAAGAACTCCAGAATTTCCTCTCCAACCTTAACTCCTTTGGTCCCATCAAATTCACCTGGTCCTATTCCAAATCCCATGCCACTTTCCTTGATGTCGACCTACATCTGTCCAATGGCCAACTTCACACATCCGTCCACATCAAACCAACCAACAAACAACAATACCTCCATTATGACAGCTGCCATCCATTCCACATCGAACGTTCCCTTCCATACAGCTTAGGTCTTCGTGGCAGAAGAGTCAGCTCCAGTCCCGAATCACTGAACCAGTACACCAATAACCTAATAACAGCTTTCACATCCCGCAGCTATCCTCCTGATCTTGTTCAGAAGCAAATTACCAGAGCCACCTCCTCCTCCCCCCAAATCCAGAACCTTCCACCAAAGAACCCCACAAGTGCCCCTTTTGTCACATGATACTTTCCAGGACTGGAGCGGACTCTGAATGTGGCTCTCCAGCAAAGATACAACTTCCTTAAATCCTGCCCCAAAATGAGATCCATCCTTCATGACATCCTTCCCACTCCACCGAGAGTGTCTTTCCGCCGACCACCTAACCTCCGTAACCTCCTAGTCCATCCATATGAAATACCCAAACCACCTTCCCTACCCTCTGGTTCCTACCCTTGTAACCGCCCCCGTTGTAAAACCTGCCCTATGCACCCTTCCACCACCACTTACTCCAGTCCCGTAACCCGGAAGGTGTACACGATCAAGGGCAGAGCCACTTGCAATAGCACCCACGTGATTTACCAACTGACATGCCTGCACTGTGAAGCGTTCTATGTGGAAATGACCAGCAACAAACTGTCCATTCGCATGAATGGTCGCAGGCAGACAGTGTTTGTTGGTAATGAAGATCACCCTGTGGCTAAACATGCCTTGGTGCACGGCCAGCACATCTTGGCGCAGTGTTACACCGTCCGTGATATCTGGATACTTCCCACCGACATCAACCTTTCAGACCTCTGGAGATGGGAACTTGCCCTTCAGCTTATTCTCTCCTCCCATTGCCCACCTGGTCTCAATACAAATTCCCACCCACCATCTTTAACATCTTTGCCTCGGTTCTGTGGTCAGAGCCTCTGCCTCAAGTGGTATCTTCGCTTTTTACAAATGTCTGTCTAGGTGTGTGTGAGTGTGTGTTTATTTGTTTACCTTTCTTTTTTTCCCCCTAAGGTAGGTCCTTCCACTCCTGGAATTGGAATGACTCCTTTTCCACTTTCTTATTTCCCCATTTTGTAGGGGGCCTAAGAATCTGAGAATTCCCGGAAGCTCTGCCTGGACATCAGGAATGGGCTCATCTTGACATACTTTGTAGGTAGTGTTGTCTGAAAGCTGATGCAGTCCCTCAGCCACGTACTTCCACCGATCAAGTACCACGGTCATGGATCCCTTGTCGGCGGGGAGAATGATGATGGAATGGTCAGCCTTCAGATCACGGAAAGTTCGGGATTCAACTGTAGTAATGTTGGGAGTAGGATTAAGGTTTTTCAGGAAGGACTGGGAGGCAGGGTTGGAAATAAGGAATTCTTGGAAGGTTTGAAGGGGGTTATTTTGATGAAGAGCAGGTGGGTCTCGCTGTGATGGAGGATGGAACTTTTGTAGGCAGGGTTCAATTTGAATGATGTTTTGAGAAACTGGATCATTAGGAGTAGGATTATTTTTCTTAATGGCAAAGTGATATCTCCAGCCAAGGCTACGAGTATAGAATAGTAGGTCTTTGACAAGGGCTGTTTGGTTGAATTTGGGGGTAGGGCTAAAGGTTAGGCCTTTGGATAAGACGGAGGTTTCAGATTGGGAGAGAGGTTTAGGGGAGAGGTTGACTACTGAATTGGGATGCTGTGGTTCAGGATTTTGTGGATTAGGATTGTGAGGTTTGGGGGGGAGTGGAGCTGGAAGTGGGAGATTGAGTAGATGGGAGAGACTGGGTTTATTTGGAGAGGTTGTTGAGGGAGAGTGTACTGCCTTTCCAGAGGTGGGTGACCAGGAGTTTGGATAGTTTTTTGAGGTGGAGGTTGGCATGGTGTTCCAATTTGTGGTTGGCCTGTAAAAGGATGTTCTGAACTCTAGGTGTGTGAGTGAAAAGGTTGAGGATTTTGATCAGGGATAGGAGTTGATAGGTGTGTTCATTGGTGGAGTTGAGGTATAGGTTAAGGATCAGGCGGGTGAGGGTTGTGGATTGTTCTGTTTGGAATTGGTATAAGGCAGGATGAAAGGATGGGTTACAGCCAGAGATGGGAACTTTTAGTGTGAGGCCCTTGGTGGTGATGCCAAATGTTAAACAAGCCTGAATGAATAGAATGTGTGACCTTAATCTGGCTAGGGCAAAGGCATGCTTGCAGAGGGAATGTAGATAAAATTTGATGGGGTCGATGTAGGGTGACATGTATAGTATGGAAAAAAGAGAAATCTGTACTGAATGGTAATGAAATAAAAATAAATAAATAAATATATATATAAATGGATAAATAAAATTGTATATGGGAGAGATATAAAGGTGAACAGATAGCAAAAGGAATTATTCAGATAGGAAAAAATAGAAAAAGTTGTTCGACAGAGTAGTAGAAGAGAAATTTTGTTGAAACTGTGATTAATCACAGTTAGTCAACAAGGTGATGCACAGGTGTATGGTGGTTGTATGGGCGTCCAAACAGGTTATGGGGTGAAGAAAATCTGGAAAAGTTTTGCATACCGTGTGAGGATGAAAGAAAAGTGTACTATAAGGATTCATTCTGTAGTGGCAGAATATGGTTGGAGGGTAAAAATAATCTGACGAAGGAATGGAAGTGAAAACGTGTAGGAAAAAGATCGGAAATGTCGGAAGAACAGAAATAGTAGTCCATACTCTATTTGTGACTGAAAGAATCCAAAATAGACTACTCTTAAGTACTCTTTAGATACTAGGCCCCTCAGGTTCCCTATTAAGTATGTAACATGAGATAATTTTGCACAGCTGTGGTTGACATGAGTTTCCCAAGTCAACTTTGAGTCCACATGAATTCTGAGAATTTTAACTGCTTTAACCTCAACTGCATTTGATAATCCTAGTATAATTTGCTGCTTTTATCAGGGTTACAAAGCAGTGTATTTGCTGAAAACTAATTCAGTGCTGCCTTCATGCCATCCTGCATCATATCTTGCAGAACTAACATGTTCTCATGCTGAGCCAGCAAAGTTCTGTCATCAGCATAACTGATAAGAGTTTGGAACACAAAGGGGTAAAACATTGACTGCAATTATAAAAAAGAAGGGTCCTAGGACAGAGCCCGATGGGACCCCTGCAGTTGTGAATGTCTGTTATTGACAAACTGTTTCCTATTGTGTAGGTATCATAAAAGTACTGTCAATGCAGCTTCTTGTACACCAATAATATTTTAGTTTAGCAAGACATCATGAGAGATACAATCAAATGCCTTACTTAAATCACACAAGAGAAGTGAGGCTTTGTTTTCATTTTCAAAGATAGTTATAACTTCATTTACAATTGAGAGAACAGCAGTAGTTGTATTTTTCCCTTGCAGAAGCTGAATTGGCTGCCAGACAGTAAATTATGTGATTCAAAGTAGTTGTTGAGTTGGTTATAGATGAGTGATTCAAATATTTTGGAGAAAATAGGAACTATGGAAACTGGTCGGTAATTTTTGAGGTCATGTTTGTCCCTTTTTTTTTTTTTTTTTTTTTTTTTTTTTTTTGTACACTGGAATAACTTTTGCTATTTTTAGTTTTTTTAGTTTTTTAGTTTTTTTTAGTATTGCAAACTGTAGACACCCATTAAAAAGAAAGGCCAGTGGTATAATTATATTTACTGTTTTTTTGTTATGTAATTGAATAACCACAAGTAATCCATGCTTTTGGAATTGGAGAACTTTGCCACTACTTTTTTAACCTCAGTTGGAGTAATAGTCCCCCATCTAAAGCTATAATCCTCACATTGGTGTAGTTTAAGTAGGTCAGTTGCCTTAGTATTAGTAGTTTTAATTTTGTGCCTAATATCACTTACAGAATCCAAAAAAAAAAAAAAAAAAAAAAAAAAAAAAAAGATTAACTTCATTTGGGTTAAGAGCTACATCCTGTTCGTGCCACTGTGAATGCTCCTGTGCAACAACTTTCCATGCAGCTTTGCACTTATTTGGAGCACATTCAATATATTTACTGTATGCTGTTCTTTTTGCTTCTCTGAGCTTAGTTCTGTAAGTTTTCTTGTACTCTAGATAAGCTTTGTACAATTCCTCTCTCTGTTTAGATTCATATTCAGAAGTTTTATATAAATGATACAAAGACAACATGTTTTGTCTAATGTTAGTGAGTTCTTACTTTTTTGCCTAATTTTTATTAGAGGAGAACAATTATACCATACATCTAAATAAAGAGTAATGAATTTCTCAAAAGCAGTTTGTTTCATTGAATATGCAGTCCCACTTCTCTAAGTTTCTGAATGAAAGGGTTTACAGCTTCTTCCTTCTGCCCTGTAATCCATGTTACTTTTTCCTGTGCATTGTCATCTGCATTAGAGGGTAATCCTTTAGTTTTATTTTGGTTCAGCCTAAGGAGGATTGGATGATGGCCTGCAAATGCCCCACCTACAACACTGATAGTGTACAAATCCCTTTTAAAGTTAACAATGATGTTATCTATAAAAGCTTTGTTACGAGTGGGCTTACTGTTGCTACAGTATGGATTAAACATCCTGAGGAGGTTTAGGGAAGACTTTGTACCTTGCTCACTCTCATTTAGCATTTCTATATTGAAACCCCCACAGATAGCAATTTTTCATGTGCCTTTTAACAACTTATTCATCATCAACTCAAAATTCCCCACGAAAATACTCATATTACTCTGTAGGTGCTCTGTAGAGACTTAAGAGTGTTAAGTTATGATCTACAAGATTTACACAGCTGAATTCTCCAACTAATTCAGAACAGTTTGTGCTAATATCAATTCTTGATAATCTCGTGCCATCTTTAAGAAAACTACCTGACCCACAGTTTTTTTCCACTTCCCTACACACTACATCTGCTGCTACATATCCCTGTGGAGTAAAAAAATCTACCTCCTCATCCCTCAGCCAGTGCTCTACTTTTTCATTACTGCAGAAATGATCCAGTTCCAATAATGTATTCCTAATACTACATAAATTTACTTGCAGTACAGTTTGTGTTTTGTTAGTGTGAGGACCTTTTTCCATCATATTTACAGTATTGAGCGTCATCTTCTGTCTTGTGCCCTGGTGAACCTCCAAAAATCCTTGAGAAGTACAGGTTTCTTGCTCCTTACAGATGTATAGCAGCATGGAATGTAAATAAAGGCGAAATAAATCTGCCCAAGAAAGACACCACCATTCCTACAGACCCTAACTCATTAAATGACTGCTTTATAAATTGTGCTGGTTCTCAGGACTCAACCAGTAAAAACAGTTCATCTGCTCAAACACTATTACCACAGGCAACACTAGTACCCACATTCACATAGTCTAAAATTATCCCATATATTACCAGACCAATTAAAAAAATAAGCAACCCTAAAAATGAGGACTATTATGGATTTCTACAACTTCCACAATCGCCAAACACCATCCTCATGACCTAGGTCATGAATTACCCTCCCCTTCCATTCCCATTCCTTTTTTCTCCCCTCCTCTCCTACCTGAAGAAGGAAACCTGTTCCGAAAGCTTGGTTTAAATATTTTAAACATGACTGTGTCTCAGAACTGTGTATAATTTGCTGTTTTACTTTTTTTTTTTCTTTTTTTTTCTTTCTGTGTGTCAGTATTGGCGGTACAGTACAAAGGTAAGTACTGGCCGGCCAATCTATCTCTTTTGAAAAATAGTTTATCATATCTGTTGAAAATTTCAGTCATTAATTGGATAAAGTAATTTTAATATTACGAGCATAGCAGAAGAAATTAAAATGCCATTGCTATATCTGGCAAGCAGAATTATGACAGATCGTAAATTTCCTGATGCACTTAAAATAACTAACACTCCTTGTAGATAACTTCCTAGTAACTATAGGCGAATCTTAATAGTTCCAATAATTGCTAAAGTAATAGAAACCTGTATACACAAACAAATAAATGAACATTTTGAAAGAAACAATAAAATAAATGAAAGCCAATTTGGATTGAGACCAAACCCATCAACAATAAGAGCAATAGGAAAAACTGATACATAAAAGTATGTGATGGTGTTGAAGGGAAATTAACTGTGTGTGTTACACTTATAGACTTAATCAAAGCATTTGACTCAATTACACATGAGACATTGCTAAAAAAGTTACTAGTTCACTATGGAATAGAATGCAAGTCATTATGGTAAATCTATGCAGGACATACTTTACCTTACTGACAGTCAACGCTGGCCGCGTTGGCCGAGGGGACTGAGGCGCTTCAGTCATGGTCTGCATGGCCACTACGGTCGGAGGCTCGAATCCCCCCCCCCCCCTCGGGCATGGATATTTGTGGCGTCCTTAGTTGTAGGTAGTTCATAAGTAGTTTGTAAGTTTAGGGACTGATGACCCCATAGTTAAGTCCCTTAAGCTTAACAAACATTTGAACATTTTTTGACAGTCAACAATTAGTAAGTGTGAATGACCAGTCATCACAACAGTTCAAAATTAAAAGAGGAATCTCACAGGGATTGTCCCTTGTACCTTAACTTCTTATTGTTTACATAAATGATACTGCAAGCCACATACCATGTGCTGATGATAGGACACTGGTAACAACAGGCAATGATGAACAAACTGTGCAACACTACAATGAAGAAATTATAGAAACCGCAGAAGTTTAGTGCCAGGTTAATTAACTATCCATGAAAACTGAAGAAGTCATTTTTAATTTGAGCGCCGCAAAGGCTGAAAATAGGTATGTTAAACTACTTGGAATCATGGTGTATATAAGATTGTCTTGGGATGCACATATTAACTACCAAGCTAGCAAACTTGCTCAAGTTATTTTTCTACTATACAAATTAAGAAAAAATGTCAGCAAGAGCCTGCTGCTACAATACTATCATGCATTCTTCCAATCACAATTGCAGTATGGAATACTACTGTGGGGGAAACACATCAGAGTTAGCATGCATCTTCAAATGGCAGAAAAGAGCTGTTATATGTACAGCAGGTTTTTCACCCAGAAAAACTACCAGAAGATATTTCAGAGCACTGAACATGGCAGTCCCCAGCCTATATATTTATAATTGCTTAATCTATGCCGAAGAAAATCTTCAAACCCTTGAATTGAGAAATAATGTTCATAGGCATGAAACAAGGTACAACTACATGATAGATCTGCGACATTAAAGACTTTAGACTAAACTCTAGTCTCCAATACCAATTTGACCAATGACGTCATACATAATCGATACTACGCACACTTGTTAACCACAACATGGTATTGGTAGTTAGATTTCACCTAAACAGGTCAAATCTACTTAATGATACTGTTACAACCAGACTCAGATGTAAACGACAACCAATTTATTCCTCTAATCGGAACAACGTATAGCCACATAAGTCCGAGGCCACAATTCACAACACAAACACCTGGAGAGCACGATCCGAGACGACCACTGATGAGACTACCGCTGGTCAGTCTGTGCTGGTCTTATATTAGGATCAGTTGGTTCCTCCAACTAGCACAGAGGGCGCTTGTTCCAGGCCACACCCAGGATCACACTAGTGAAGCCCCCTGTTCAAGAGCATCGAGCTATCGCAGTGTGGCTATCTCTGGCTGTTTTGCAGTTACGGTGCCCGACTCCTGCGGAACTGGCAACCTGTAACGTTGTGCTGTAGGAAGGGTAGTCAAAGCTGCAGGCGTCGAGTACCGTGGTCGTAGCATCCCTCCCCTCTTACGAGAGCAGACCTGTGGTTCTGGATACACTGTGGAGGTGTCCATCCGCCTGTACCTCAGCTTGAAGGAGGCGCCTGAGCCCACCGTAGTGGAATAAAGCGGTGGTGCCTGGTTGTGCTTGACAGACGGACCGCGACTGGATGCTGTTGAGGCGATGGCGGGATGTGGAGGCTGGGACTCTATGTCCACGTCAGGTGTCTCTGAGGGCTGGAGCCAAGAAGGTACAGCCGGCGCTGGCTCCAAGCTTGGCACTAGGTGTTGCTGGGCTGGTGTCCCCATTGGCAGGACCTGCCAGTCCGGATCATCCAGATGGTTACCTGGGCCGGAAGAACAACCATCATCCGTTGATGGTACTAGTGCGGTGTTTCCGAGGAAGGCAAAGGCCAAGCAAGAGCTGGATGTAGAGGAATGGGGTGCGTGGGTGGAGATGGTATCTGCCGAGGGCGGATCTGGCTGAGGTGCCGAACTACCTCTCTGTCCAGAAGTTGGACCGAAAACATCTTCCTGCCCCTTTGCTGAGTACTAGTTGCCAGATTCCATGGTGGTTGGTGCACAAACCCGTGGGCCCAAATGTGGGTGCCGGGGTGAAAACGAGGCAGCCTCGGAAATGGTAGAGGACGTAGGGCCGGGATTAGGAGATGCAGCCGGGTGCGTGGTTGGCGCCCATACAGAAGTTCTGCTGGCGACTTGTCTCCAATGGGTGTGGACCTGTAGGAACTTAGAAAGAGTGTGAGATCATCGTCAGTTGTGTTGTCCTGAAGGTATTTTAGCATTTGGGTTTTGAATGTCTGAACCAGGTGTTCTGCCTCGCTGTTTGAGGATGAAAGGGAGAGGTGGGAAGGTGATGGATACATTTCATTTGACAATAATGACAGAATTCACCACTCCAAAATTTGGGGCCATTGTCAGTGACGATAGCTTGAGGGGAGACCTTCAATTGCAAAAATTTTGGAAAGGGCCTTGATAGTAGCTGCTGTAGTAGTGAAACTGCAATGGGTGATATAGGGGTAATGGGAATAGGCGTCAATGACCATGAGCCATTCTGCATTGTGGAATGGGCCGGCAAAATGCAAATGGATTACCTTCCCAGGGAGAGGTGGCTGCGGTCCAGGAGGAGTAGGTTTGGCGAGGGGTCGGAAGCTGCACGATGCACTATGTGCATGATGTCCCTTGTCATACCTGGCCAGTACACAGGCTGGCGAGCTAGGGCCTTTGTTCTGGAGACGCCGAAATGGCCGGTGTGGAGCAAGGTGAGGATTTGTGATCAGAGGGATGCTGGCACGATGACCTGGCGTTGCGCCTGCTGGTCCACATGGAGAAGCACTCCATCCACAAGTTGCAACTCGTGGCAAATGTTGAAGAAGGGGCAGAGGCAACCATCCACAGATGCTGGCAGTTGCTGAGGCCAACCCTGGAAGATGTAGTTACGAACCCGTCGCAGAACAGCGTCGGCAGTGGTGGCATCTGCAACTCGGGAACTGGTGACTGGAAAGGTATACAGGGCCTCATCGACCTGAAAGACAAGCAGTTTGTGAGCATCGAAGGCAGGGTCTGGGCCAGCCAGCAACTGGGAGAGGGCATCTGCATTGAAGTGCTTCGCTGATGCTTTATAATGGATGGAGAAGTTGAACCTGGAGAGGAACAGTGTCCAGCATTGCAGGCAGTGCAATGTTTTAGCCGGGACAGGAGAAGCTGGGTGAAATAATGCCACCAGTGGTTGATGATCAGTTATTAAGTGAAACTTGACACCATAAAGGAAGACCTGAAATTTAATCAAGGTGAAAAAGATCGCCAAAGCTTCTTTTTCAATTTGTGAATACCTGAACTGTGCAGGAGTAAGGGTCTTTGAAGCATAAGACAAGGGCTGCTCTGTGCCATCCGGGTTCTGGTGAGCGAGGACAGCTGCGACCCCACGGTCAGAGGCATCAGCTGATACGGCGAGAGGTTTACCAGGCTGGATTTTGGCCAGGCACGGAGGCATTTGCAACTGATACTTCAGCGTCCAGAAAGCTGTCTCACGTCGCTCAGCCCAAGTAAAGGGTTTATTCTTCCTGCACAGCCTAGTAAGTGGGAAGGTCAACTCTACAGCTCCAGGAATGAAAGGGCGATAATAAGCTAACTGCCAGAGGAACAATTGGAGCTCCTCCAAAGTTGTTGGGTGCAGGAGCTTCCATCGCGAGATATTCATGCGGCTGAGGTACTGGATTTGAGGCTGAAAGAAAGCACATTCCCCAAATTGCAGCGGAGGCTGGCGTCTCGCAAGTGGGAAAGCAGGAGACGCAAGGTGTGGAGGTGGTCTTGTGTGGGGATGATGCAGTCACTACGATATCGTCCAGATAGTTGATGCATCAAGGAATGTTTGTGAGGAGCTGAGCTAAGTATTGCTGGAAGATTGTGGGTGCACTGGCAATGCCGAACATCAGTTTCTTGAGCCTGTAGAGTCCGCAAGGAGTGTTGATGACTGACAGAGATTGCAAGGCGGCATCGAGTGGGATTTTTTAAAGTAAGCTTCTGGGAGTCGATCTCTGTGAAGTAATAACCCCCAGCCAGTTTGGAGAGCAATTCGTCAGGACGAAGAAGGGGAAATGTCTCAATGTGAGATTGGCCATTGATCATCACCTTGAAATCACCGCAGATGGGAAGCTTCCCTGACGGGTTTTGGACGATGACGATGGGAGACGCCCAGTTGCTGTGGGTTACGAGTTCAAGGACGTCCAACTCCATGAGCTGTTTTAACTCGTCGGTGAGTTGAGGGCACAAGGCCACCAACACTGGATGCGCCCTACAAAATTTTGGATGGGCTGAGGGCTTCAGGTGATGTGAGCAGCAAAATTCGTAGCTTTGCCACGGTCAGGGACAAACAGATTAGCATATTCAGAGCAGATAGCGTCCAATTCTGGAAATGGGACGTCTTGAGAGACCAAGTTAACAGAACCGTTTATGGAAAATCCAATTGCTCGAAATGCGTCCATCCCAAAGAGATTTTCCATGCACCACAAAAAATGTCAGTCCTTAAGACATTCTGATATTTGACATCAGCAGTGACTTGGTCCAGGAGTGGAATGCTTTGCTTATTGTAGGTCACCAATCGCCGGGTCACAGCCACCAGAGTCGGAGAACCGATGTGCAAGTATGCTGCATAGTTCAGGCGGCTCACAGAGGCGCTGGTGTCGATTTGCAACTTAACATCCTTCCCATTGATGACTGTATACAGGAAGATTTTGGACCCCAAGAAGAGAGAATCAGTGACGATTTGATTAATACCCATAGGCTGTGGGTTTTGCTGCTGGCCCGGAGCTGAAGACTGTCATAAGAGTCCATTCCACGTCCAATAGGCTCACCAATCTGGGCAATGATCCCGATCATGAGACTGGAAACAGTCAGGGCACGAAGGCAGGGGCCAGGGCGGGCGTCAGGAGGAAGTGGGTTGACATTGGCGTGTGCCCATTGAGTCTGTGGTTGTCTGGGTCAGTTGGAAAAGTGTGAGGGGCCAGCATGTTTACATTGAGGAACCCCACGGCGAGACTGAATACCTGCCACCTGATCGTCTATTAAGTCCTCGCTATTCTGGGCCGACTGAGGACTGCACGGGAGGAGCTTGCTGGACCATGGCCACGTCGGGCCACGCTTTGTACTTGCATTCAGCAGCCTGAGAGTTTTCTTGGGATTGTGCCAGGGCCAGAAACTGTTCGAGAGTCGGCATATTGGAACGCCACATTGGGGGCTGCCTGTATCAGCCTATGACCAACTCTTCAGCATCAGATTCAATGAAATTTTAGTCACGAATTCACAACGTCTACTTAGACCTTGGAGTTCTGCGACCCATTCTCGGTATGATTGCTGGGGTTCCTTGTGGCATTGAAAAAATTCCACTCTCACAGACGATGTGGTGTGCACATGTTCTCGAAGGTCAGGTCGCCGGGCTCCTTCAGAGGCGCTAATTTACACAGTAATGCATAAAGTGTAGAGCTACTCCAAGAGAGGAAATGAGATTTAATGGTGGCTGGATCGGTTACCTTAGCTGCGGTGAAATGTTGTAAGCATTTTTCATATGATTCCCACTCTTCCAGATCGGGAATGGAGCCAGCAGTGCTGATGGTTGATACTGAACCATTTCCTGTGGGAGCCGTTTCGTCTGCTGTTGCATGGCTCCAATTAATTCCTGTGTCAACGTCGTCAGTTGTGCATGTTGCCGTTGAAGCATGGCCGTAAGGATTTGTTGCCACTGTGGAACTTCAATTGGTTCGCCCATCCTCATCGCCACTCAAGTCTGTGTTGCAACCAGACTCAGATGTAAACGACAACCAATTTATCCCTCTAATCAGTACAGTCTAAAACAACTAATATAACTGTCACAACATATGGCCGCATACGTCCGAGGCCACAACTCACAACACAATCACTTCTTATCGTATTGGAGAGCTCGATCCTCCGAGACGATCGCCGATGAGACTGCCGCTGGTGAGTTTCAACTGGCAGCGGGAGACCTGATTGGTTGTTGTTAGGAGCCATCAGCCAATGAGATGATGTGTGTTTAACCGGAGATTCGAGCGCAACGCGCTCTCACATACTAAAAAAAAACTTCTTGTTTAACCTATACCTATCCTTCTTAAGGCTATGCTACAGATAACTATTTCTAAAGTGAAAGTTAGGTTAGGTATAGGTTAAACAAGAATTTTTTATTTATTCATTTTTTTGTTTAGCACGTGATGGCGCGTAGCGCCCGAATCTTGGGTTAAGAAACACGTAGCAACTCATTGGCCGATGGCTCCTACCAACAACCAATCAGGTCACCCGATGCCAGTTGAAACTGCTATGCATAACACCTCGTTGGTGAGTCTGCGCTGGCCTTATATTAGGGTCAGCTGGTTCCTCCAACTAGCATGGAGGGCGCTTGTTCCAGGCCACGCCCAGGATCGCACTAGTGGAGCCCCCTGTTCTAGAGCTTCGAGCTATCGTTGTGTGGCTATCTGTGGCTGTTTTGCAGTTAAGATTCACGACTCCTACGGAGCTGGCAACCCGCAACGTTATGTTATAGGAAGGGTAGTCGAAGCTGCAGGCGTCGAGTACTGTGGTCATAGCAAGCACTCGAAGTTGTACTGCCTGAAATGATATATTTATGTCTAACATACAACTGTAAATCGATTGAGTGTTTCTGAACCGGAGATTCGGGCGCTACGCGCCCTCGCGTACTAAAAGAAACTTCTTGTTTAACCTATAACTAACCTTCTTAGGGCTAAGCTACAGATAACTTTTTTGGAATTGAAAGTTTGGTTAGGTATACGTCAAACAAGAGGTAAACCTTGCAAAAATAGATTAACACCAAAACGATAATACAATGCCACCTAGGTGTCTTCAAAAATATCAGACACGTAAACAGTGAGTATTGAAACCAGGCGAGGGACGAAATGACGTAAAACATGACGTCATTGGTCAAAGCAGTATCGGAGACTAGATTTGACCCAGACTTTGACATACACAAAAGAGTCACAAAAACATGAGCCTGAAAACTACTCAACAACTTACCAAACACAGCCGACTTTCCTCTCTTACCTAAGTTTAAGACAGGCGTAGAGTTTTGGAAAAAAGAAAAAGAATTCTAGTGTGTTGAAGAGTTTATGGCAAGTAATACACAATAGCCCCTCTGAACTTGCGAACTAGTGACAATTTTAACTATAGTTGTGTATTACACCACCACTTACAATTATTTATGTACAAATAATAAATGCCCTTCATGTAAAAGAGAAAATATGTTGAAGAAAACAATCTAAACATTAGAATTACCGTGAGTAATCACAAATAAATGACTGTTTAATTTTTTGAAATCCAAATTCTATATTGTTTGGTACTGACAAGACCAACTGCACGTAAACATACTGTACTGAATTGTTGATAATAAACAATAAATCTGTCAACAATTACGGCCGGCGTACACAGGAATTTGTGTCGCGGTAGGTAACAGAGAACATTGGCAAGCGTACTCGTACTACCAACCGTTCGCCATAAAACTTGGGTGGCGCCGTTACCCTGGTCTCCCCTACGTTTCAGCAACTGCACATCGGCCTTTGGAATCCCGAATTAACGCAGTGAAGTTGCAGTACTGACGAATATAAGCAAGCTAACAGGCGACAGTTATTAACAAAGTCTACTGTCGCCTCTTATGATAAGCGTCCGTCGCCTCTTTATAATACTACTTTCGCGAAATGACACGTTAGAGATTACAACGTCATATTAGTGTGCATTTACAGTAGTGGGACGAAGGTAAGGTTGCTTCTTGTAAGCAGAGGATGGGAACATGAGAAACAGGTAAATTAACGCATTTCTCCCGATTAATTTTTATGCAGTCAGTTTTCCGCCTCGCTCATATTCACCTGAGCTGAAGCCTAATTCGCCTTATCGTCGGTGCACCATTGGGAAGGGGGGCGTTGAGGTCTCTCAATTGTAAATTGTTAATTGGGATCAGTATTTCGCATTATCATCATGTTACGTCATCCGGAATTGGAGCACATGTTGCATTTACTAAAACTTCTGATAGAAATGATTGGAAGTCAAAACACTGCAATAGAAATATTGTGATGCATATTGATGCAGACCTAAATGTGCAGTAAAGTTGCGAGGCTCTCTGACTAGTTCCATGATCTCCTTCTTTATGTAAAATTGTTAATTCTTCAACAATTTATAAAAAACATTTTGATCATTCACAACTGAATTAAGCCTATGGATGGCACAATGGTAGAAGCGAGCCTTTGGATATTACTCAACAATTATCTTTTGCACTCCGCCAATTGTACCGGCCATTGTACTGCACCCATCATAACCCAATCTAGATTTTTACCCGAAGGAGATAAGGTAGATAACATTGTGTCAGAAGTATGCTCTCCATCTAGGCTTGTTAATGGTATACATCCAAGGACGTCTTCTCTGACAACATTACTTGCAGGGTCAAAATAACTTGCAGCAAGACAAAGTTGTTCTGTGCGTGCAACATACATTGTTTCGTCTGCCAAAATTGAAAATGATTATTGGTGGTGTGCATCAAATCATCACTTAGTACTTCAGCGCATGCGTCGATTAACTCATTTTAGGTCCTACGGCAAACAGGTAGCATTTTTAGGAGAACTCTCAAAATGTTTCTGCAATGTTTCGTCACCTGACTATACTCCAAATTGCTATAAATAATCGATTATGACATTTGAATTTATTTTTCCTCTTAATGACAATTCATGTTATGCATAGAACAATACACAAGACACAACTGATTTCTACTTTGGGCGATTAATCTGAACTAATTTCGCAATATTCTCGTTGACGAGTTCTTCCACACTTTGTTTTGTTTGCCACAATAGTAATAAAATCATTTGAATTGTGATTGTCTCTTTATGCCATTCGGAATTCATATGCATCTTTGCACTTTCGTGACACTTTTTAATGTTTATGAATGGGTGACTTACGAATGCGCCGTGACGACTGCCAAGCACACACAACTTGTAAAGGGCACCTTTAACTGCTGTAGAATACACCAGCCACGGATACAGTGACAATCAATCTGGACGGTATGTTCATTTTGTGCCGACTTAGTCATTCTTAAAAACAAATTTTTTTCAGGTTGCCATGGATTCAATAAAATCTTATGTTTTAGGAAATTGTCAGTTTCCATTTCTTTTTCAATGTAATATCCGACATCTAGAATACTTAGTGGGATACTACTATCGTTTTCAGCGATACTCTTGAAGCCGAATTAGGTACTGTTTTCTGTTTTCTCCATCAGTACATTTATTTGAATTATTAACAGGCGACCGATGGTGTTCAGCACCTAATTGCCGCAATAATTATAATACAAATAAGGATATAAGCTTCTTCACCTTCCCAAAAGATGTTGAACGGTTAGTGAACGTCACTATATGTGTGGTAAAAGTTAAATGTTATCAGTTTCGAATGAGAGAAATGTGTGCATAATTATTAAATGTAGCCTTGCTTTTTCTCTTGACGATAACTCTCGCTGTTGCTGTAGCAGTTCAAGAGCATCGAAATGTTGAAGTACATTTATATTTGCTAATTATAAGTTTAACGTCGCAGGGAATAATATAAAATGAAAGACAAAGAATAGTGCGTAAGTAGCGGGACTTCAACATTTTGCGCGTGCGGCCGGCCGCGGTGGCCGAGGGGACTGAGGCGCTTCAGTCACGGTCTGCACGGCCACTACGGTCGGGGGTTCGAATCCCCCCTCGGGCATGGATATTTGTGTCATCCTTAGGATTAGCTAGTTCATAAGTAGTTTGTAAGTTTAGGGACTGATGACCCCTTAGTTAAGTCCCATAGACTTTACAAACATTTGAAACATTTGATTTGCGCGTGCGTTTCCTTTTCCGGTTGCCCACATAGGCGAAATATTTCAGGAATTTTAAGGCTCATCTACCTGCTCACCTTCACATAATTTGATGCGAACGGTAAAATTTTACTAACGGCAACGGAGGCGTAGTGTGCTAATGTTAACGACCGTTGATCCTCTTACAAGGGGAGATCGGCAATCGGGACCCGCCGATTTCGCCCAAACTGCGTGTGTAGAAGGAGATTGGTCTCTCTATAACGTGCGTGAAATATTTCGCCTGAGTGGGCCTTAGAAAAGGAGAAAATGCTCTCGAAAGTTTTTCCAATAGTACTGTACATCTTATTTAGCTATTTGATCGTGAATAACAGCGTAGCATAATGGTCAACCGAATTACTTGCGAAACAGGCGCCCTGGGATCAATCCCAGGAGCTTCCTTTTTTTTCTTCTTTTTACCATTACGCTACGCCGTTTATTTACGAACACAGCGCTGAATAACATGTACAGTGCTATCGGAAAAACTTTCCTCCTTTCATAAGGCCCACTCAGGCGCAGTATTTCAGGCACGTTATGTGAAGACCAACCTCCTTCTACACACGTAACTTGGGCGAAATCGGCGGGTCCCGATTGCCGACCTCCCCTTGTTACGATATTCAAACAAATGGAATAAGGGGAATAATCTAGCTGATCTTTCTCTGTGGTTGGCAGTTTTTTGTATCTACCTTCCTCTGGTCGGTAAAGTAGTTGTCCTCGTAAAACGAACATTATGCTGCCAACATTAAAACATTACTCCTCCACTGCCGCAAGTAAAACTGAACCAGTCAAATCGGTGACACTCATTCTGCCTCCTCCCCTTGTTCTACGCTGCTTAGGCAGGTAAAATTTTACTTACGGCAATGGAGGTGCAGTGTGCGAATGTTGGCAACGAATGCTCTTCGGATACTCAAACAAACAGATTAAGGGGAATAATTATTTTATGCTGTTCCTGCTCTATGGTTGACAGATTTTTCTATATGCCCTTCTCCGATCAGTAAATTATCCTCCTAAAACAAATACAACTTTTCCAACATTGAAACACAACTACACCACTGCCATAAGTAAAGTATAACATGTAGGTATGTTTTAAAGGCAATATTTATTTTCAGTGCTAAGAAACGGACTGTGAATTCAAGGAGAGCTGATTTACTTAAAAGTATATTTTCCTATATTTAGTAAAACTTTTTGTCAGAGTGAGAATTTTCTATTTCTTTTAGTTCACAAACATAGACTTGAAATATAAAACCAAAATTGAAAAATATTTCAAAGTGATAAAAGTGACCCATCTCTGAGGTACAAATGGTGTGTAATGTTCTAGTGAATGCATATTGACAAGGAAGACTAAGAGGAAAATGATGAACTCTTTTTCCTTTGCTATAACTGAAACAATGTGTGCCACAATATGACAAGTACAGAGTAACATTTCATTCCATTCCATGATGGTGGCGGTGGCGGCTGGTAAATTTTCAAATTTACTCACCTTAGCTACATTAGATTCGCTGCCCGCCAGGTACACGGACTGTAACAAAACATTTGTACTTTTCCCGTCTGACGATGCGCAAACAGCGCGAAACGCGTCATTGGTCAATAAAATGTTGCAACAGAGACTGAACATTTTTAATAAGTACAGAGTAAGTTTGTTATGTAGTTTTATGTTTACACTACCTGTCCTTAATTTATGTGTAATTTAACAGTTTTATATGTGCCCAGACGTCATTACTTCTGTGTAATCACGTTGTAAGTCTGACTCGATATTTAGTGCAAATTTATTCGTGTCAAATAAAGCCTGGCAGTCGTAAAATCACTTTCTTGTTTATAACTAATTTTCCAAACATAACTTCGCGTTACTTCGGATTTTTCTGGAGGTAAGCACCAAATAAAACGATCATTGATTCCATCGTACATTTTCGTAATTGTTTCAAAATTTAGCCCTACTTTTTTTTCGTTGGATTACAATTAGGTGGAAGAACAGGGCGCAAAATAGAGGAGAGCATAATGAAAAGCCGTTTCCTTTCTTAAAAGTCGGTGAGGTTAGCTGCAGTTCGTAAAAAGTCCATTTCCAGCCTAAGTATTAAGTGGCTATGGTTCCGCGTTTACTACTTTTAAATATGGCGTCGAGCGCAACACCTGGTAACATACAGATCAAAGGCGCCGCCTCCAGCTTTCCGCTCTGTATGCTCCCTAGTCTGTGTCAAAGATATGACGTGTTGATAATTGTATAGAGATTATTTAGAATTATATCTATGGGGGTAATTATGGAGGTAAGAATAAACAGAGGCGCTCTGACGCCACAGCTGTGAAGCCAAGGGTAGCCATCTTGATCCGACCACAACATTGCCGTATTTACCTTGTTTGCGTATGCTTGTCTCTCGGTTTTGGAAGGATTTTGCACTGTTATGGTGACTTGTGTGATGTTTATGTGTACGAATCGTTCTGATTATGATGCAAAATCGAAGGAAATACCATTTCATTTGTAAATTGCATTACTAACGTGTGATTTTACCACTTTTATTGCGAACGAACCTATACAACATCTTTTTCTCTTATGATATTCCATTTCTTAAAGATGAAAGTTATTTCCCCCATTTAACATACTATTTACGAATGAATAAGGAATAAAATATACATTTGATTTTTATTAAGTCAATGATTTCGAAAGCAAAACCTAGTTGTAATATTAATGAAACTTACCACACAAAGAAAAGACATCGTCACAGTACTCGTAAATCGTGCGTTAGTTCACTCAAACGAATTATTTTATCTGACGATTGTCAGATTAGTTAAAGAAAGAACCCACTTTTGTGATTCGTAATACTGTAGTAGCAACTATTTTTAAACGGAATAAACGCATAATTTTTCGTGTTCGAGATTTTATTCTAAACAAAATCTTGAAACAACCAGTTTGAGTACGTTACGTGCGTATATGATGCAATTAGCGACTGTACATACCGACAGAGCTATAACACACTGTCAGTGTGGTCGGAGTGTCATGGCGGCCATGGCTTCAAAGCGTATTACAGCTGGGGTACGTACAGCACCATCTCCCTTTATTATTACGTTCAAGGTTATAGCCGGCCGCGGTGGCTGAGGTGACTGAGGCGCTCCAGTCACGGTCAGCACGGCCACTACGGTCGGGGGTTCGAATCCCACCTCGGGCATGGATATTTGTGCCGTCCTAGTTCGTAAGTAGTTCATAAGTAGTTTGTAAGTTTAGGGACTGATGACCCCGTAGTTAGTCCCATAAGCTTAACAACATTTTATTCAAGGTTATATCCAAGAAGGTTAGATTATTTTAACCTCCTTGGTTATATCTCTGTGTCCTTTACAAGCTTTTCAACTCATAAATATTGCCTCGCGATCGTCACCAGTTTGCTCAAATGGTGTTAAAACACGTTTCGTCAGCGTATCTTTTCCTACTCCCATCTCGTTTGGTACTCAAACACACCAGTCACTGCCATTACTGGACTCGTTGCCACGAACCGTGATCTCAAATATAACAGGATACACGACTGTAATGCTCTGAATCCGTGAAAAACGTGTCGGTCTATTATTATTATTTGGCAGCTGCATACGTATTAGTGGTTGTGTTCTTTCGTGTTTTGCGCCCTATGAAAATAAGCTATGATCGAGTGATTAATTTAATAAACACATAACAGTAATTAATGTGTGACGTTTGGTTGTAGGGAACTCAAAGAAAGGAAGTAGAGTTCAAATCCACAGATTATTTATATTTTATTCAGAACTAGTGCTTCCATCACATGGCATTTAATGAATAAAATGCATTGCTTTGGGCAGTACTTCTCGTGTACAATTTTATATTTTTCTGATGTGTACATTGTTTTTCATATTTAACTCACTTACTGGATATGCTAACTGTATAGAAAAACACGCTTATAACAGACGCTCGAATCAGGGGTGGTGGGAGGCGTCATGCAGCTCTCCTTCCTACTCTATCCTGAGCGAGCCTCTTCATCTCCTTATAAGAACAGCAACCCACTTCCATTTGAATCTGTTTACTATATGCGTCTCTTGGACTCCCTCTGCGATTTTTACCCCACACACTTCCCTCCAATGCTAAATTTATGATTCCCCGATGTCTAAGAATGTGTCCTACCAAGCGATCCCTTCTTTTAGTCAAGGTAAGCCCAAAATTCCTTTTCTCACCAATTCCGTTCAGTATCTCTTCATTAGTTATGCGATCTACCCACCTAACCTTCAGCATTCTTCTGTAGCACCACATTTCAAAAGCCTCAATTCTCTTCCTGTCCGCACTATTTATCGTTCATGTTTCACTCCCGTGCAAGGCAACACTCCACACAAATGCCTTCAGAAAAGACTTCCTAACACTTGCATTAATATTCGATGTTAGCAAATTTCTCTTTTTCAAAAATGCTTTTCTTCCCATTGCCATTCTGCATTTTATATCCTCTGTACTGCGACCGTCATATGTAGTAACAAAACTCATCTACCACCTTCATTGTTTCATTACCTAATTTAATTCCTTCAGCATCGCCTAATTTTCTAAGATTGCATTGCATTATCTTTGTTTTTCTCTTGTTAATGTTCATTTTACGCTCTCTTCAACACGCTGTCCGTTCCATTCAACTGCTCTTCCAGATCCTTTGCTGTCTCTGACAGAATTACAATGTCATCAGCAAAACGCAATGTTTTTATATCTTCACCCTGAACTTTAATCCCTATTCCAAATTTTTCCTTGCTTTCCTTCACCGTCTGCTCGATGTACAAATTGAATAACAGCGGAGAAAGGCTACAACCTTGTCTTACTCCCTTCCCAACTAATGCTTCCCTTTCATGCCCTTCGAGTCTAATAACTGCGGTCTGGCTTTTGTACAAGTTGTAAATAACTCTCCTTTCCCTGTATTTTACCCATGTTGACTTCAGAATTTCAGAGAGTGTACTCCAGTCAACATTGCCAAACGCTTTCTCCAAATCTACAAAAACAAAAAATGTAGGTTTGTCTTTCCTTAATCTGTCTTCTAAGATACGTCGTAAAGTGAGTTGCCTCCAGGATTCCTACGTTCCTCCTGAATCCAAACTGATCTTTCCCGAGGTCAGCTTCTACCAGCTTTTCCATTCTCCTGTAGATAATTCGTGTTAAAATTTTGCTACCATGACTTATCAAACTGATGGTAATTTTCACATCTATCTGCGCTTGATTTCTTTGGAATGGGGATTATTACATTTTACTTAAGTCTGAGGGTATTACGCCTGACTCATACATCTTACACACCAGGTGAAATAGTTTTGTCGTGGCTGGCTCTCCCAGACACTTTAGTAGCTCCGAGGGAATGCCATCCACTCCCGGGGCCTTGTTCCGACCTAGGTCTTTCAGGGCTCTATCAAATTCATCTCTCAGTATAGTATCTTCTATTTCATCTTGATCTACTTTCTCTTCCCTTGCTACAACATCGTCTCTACGTTCATTTCCTTTGTAGAACTGCTCCATGTACTCTTTCCACCTTTCTGCTCGCCCTTCTCTGCTGAGAACTGGTTTTCCATCTGAGTTCTTGATATTTGTAGAGCTGTTTTTCTTGTCCCCAAATGTCTTTTATTTTCCTGTAGGCAGTATCTACTTTTCCCCTTCTTATACATTCTTCTACAGATTTGCATTTGGCTTCTAGCCACTCCTGCTTAGCCATTTTGCACTTCCTGTCAATCTCATTTCTTAGTCGTCTGTACTCAATTTTGCCTGTTTCATGTACGGTATTTTTATATTTTCTCCTTTCATCAATTAACTTTAGTATTTCCTGCGACATCCAAGGATTTTTTGTAAGCCTTGGCTTTCTTTGCGGTGGAGGCCATTTTGGTTCTAAAACGCGGTTGTAGCAGACAGTATTCTATAATGTTTGACACTAGAAAGTGTTGGTTGCATAAAGCAGTGAATGTAAAAATCCGTCGCAGTATGCAGGTTACAAAGAATGTGGCTATATCCATTGTCTTAGCAATGTATATGTGATATGACTAACGATACAACCACAGTTGTTAGCAGAATTTTTTAAATGCAAAGTATATTTTTCCTTTCTCCCAATCGTATCTGTGTAACATAAGGTTGTAAGTGTTTTCTTCATATATATATATATTGTCAAGCGTAGACGAAAAATCAACGATAGTTTGTTGTGTTGATCTATTCGACAACAGATTCTTAAATGGAAATTACGTGAAATTCTCCTTGTGTTTCGAATGATTCGACATTACGGAAATGGAAGAAATTTCGAGATACTGAATCTGTGTCAGACAAACGTAGAGCAGATCCTAGTGTTTTAACTGAAATTAAGTTGGGAAAGATGAGAGAGATGTTGGATCAAGTCCAAGAAAGTCATTGCATCAACTGAGAAATTACGAAGTAGAAATGTATTAGTTTAAGATATTGTTACTTTGAGTATGGTAATTAGTCAAACCATTTTTATTATTTGGTGAAGTGCCCACTGAAAAAGTATTTACAAAAACATCATGCTGCTATTTGCGGAAGTTACATTTATTTTGGGTGATTATCGTTAATAAAGATAATATTTACACCACTCAGATATTACATATTTTTCGGAGAGATTTTTTTTCCCCTGAAAACTGCTTTAGTGCGAAGCATACTTCATTCGTCACCCTAACGTGCTTCTACTTCTTGTATTCTGAAATCGGAATTCTTTGTTTAGGGCTTTCTTTTACGATGGCTCACTGAGGTCACATATTTCAGTAATTTAAAACTATTGTCTAGCGATTTTTCTCACGCAGTTTCAGTCAAATCGGCGAGTATCATCTTGTGACCTCTCCTGATGATATTGAGAAACAGAGGCTTACTAAATGCAAGAATATAATTTCTGACTCAAACGCCACGTAAACTAGCTACAGAAAAATAATAATTGGCGAAAGCGACTGTTCTCTCTCCTAGCGATACTGCGCAACGTCGTCCGCTCTAGAAGCAAAAATGGCTGCTTGGCTGCTCCATAATGAACATAGGTGTCCAGACCTGTCCTCTATAGACCTTGCCTTAGCCTCTCTATGAAATTGAAATTTGAGCTCGTTGGCGACACACATTTCAGTTAGTGTTTTTTTTTTTAAACCACGTAGATAGAGTACCATCGCCAGCTGGCGATCTACACTCCAAGAGGAACATGATAGGAATATGGAAACTAATAACTTTATTTATTGATTTGCAATAAACTTTGTGGGTTTACTTTTGGGAACCTGCAGGGCCAACGGTCCTCGGTTCGGAAGACCCCGATTGATGTAGTTAAGGCCGCTCTTGTTTTTGGGAACGGCGACGGTCCAAGTACTTCTGGGCAATCTGTGCGAGTTGGTGGCATTGTTCCTCAGTAACTATACAGTATTTATTTAATTCATTGAAGCCTTGGCGGCCCACCAACCGCCAAATAGGGCGTTGTATAGCCTCCGGTACTTGTGCAAGGTGATGGGAGGAGGCGGGATTTGCGTCTCCGGGAGAAATGGGTAGTGGAAGGCGTCGTCGTCGTCCTGATGGTGTCGGATGTACTCGAGGACTTGGAGAAGGACCCGCTTCACATCGCGCCTGGTTGGCATCTCCAGGTACGAGGCGACTTCCTCCAATGTGTCCGAGTCCTCTTCATCTTGTGCAACAACACATTGCAGTAGTGACGTAGCCGGCATTTAAGTGGCGCCCGGTGTGTCGGCAGGTACTCGCTGTCGGTGCTGCCCGGCTACTCGTACGGCCACCGCAGGGCCAACTCGACGGCGTGGAGCGGCCTGATCGGCGTGCTGCAGCGGCGCCAGGCCGACATGTCCGCCTGCGAGGTCACCATCGGCGCCGACCGCATCGGCGTGCTCACCTTCGCCCAGCCAGTGCGCAACGCGGGGTGCGTGACGCTGCCTTTTTTTTTTCTGCGCGGGGACGGCCGCGCGCTCTGGTGTGGTAACGCCGGATTTACGACATTTTCCAACCAGGTCACACACGTGATAGTGGCGCCCTCCCCCCTCAGTGACCGAATTTTTGTCCTCTTATTTGTTCTCCCTTGGCGTCCCTCTTTTCAGAGCCCCCTATCCTCTTCCCCCCCCCCCCTCCCCACAACTCATAAGTAAAGCGCATGGGTATCGAATTTTTGTAACGTTTTTTTAAAATATTTTGCATTCCTCTGGGCCTGCTGCGTCATATACGTCATATAACGACATTGTAAGAAATTTAGCTGTTCAAAGACGCTGCTACATTGATAAATTACGACAGCATAATTGCCATCTTCAGTCAGCAATGTTGTATAACATATTAACATCGCTGACTTAGCTCTCAAAACACGAATATATATAATTCGGAATTGTAAGTGAGATACTAACTGCGTATCATCAGCAAATAAGACAGCGAATAAAACCTGAAGATGGCAATTGTGTTGAAACAGGCCTGTCGTAATTGATAAATAATTTTTCATATAGCAGCATCTTGGAACAGCTAAATTTCTTACAATTTTTATGTGAAGTTTAGGTCTCGAATACTGATCACCCAAATCCATACGATGTACAAAAATAAATAAAATAAAAAGAGTAGGTAAAGCAGTCATCAATCCGAAGATTTGTTTGAACACCACAGTGCTTCACTACGCATGGTCCTGTTTGGGGGTGGTATGCCGTTGCCTTCCTCCGACCTTCGAACTAACTTACCCAGCCAATTACAGTTTAACGTGGGTTCCGAACCACGGTGCTACTGGGTATTTTTCACATCATTAACACTGCCAGAAAAGCGACTTTGAAGTGTTGCAGGAACTTTTAAATATACAGGGTGTCCGATTTCACCGGCTGATATCTCTACAGCGACACAAGTTGTGATGTTTGAAGCAGTGGCGGACTAAGGTTGCTGGAGGTCCGGGGCGGCGGCGGACCGAAATGAGGTCCCCACCATCCACTATGTATTACTATAAAAGACAATCGGATGCCCCCTTCCCAGGACGAGAGGCACGGGACTGTCTGAAAAATATAGCTTTTGGGTTGTGGAGGTTGTGGAGGCCCCAGCAGACGAGACGCCAAACACGCTCAAAAGAGAGGACATACGCCTCAACCGAATGGCATTGCAAGATACATCTGCGTCGTCCTCAGTGCTGACGCAGTATTGGAAGAATGTAACATATCGTAAACTATCAGGTGTGACAGTACTTATAGGGACTGATGACTAATGTAGTTCGGTCCCCTAGAATTACAAAAAAATTGGACATTTGTGGCAGTCTTTTTCTTTCCCATTACTTGGGATCTGCACTTGTGCTACGTCTCCTCCACAGAGCTCTGTTGTGGACGTCTTCAGGGCTGAGATCCGCACCGCACATGTCCTCCTTGATGCTGTCCATCCACCTCTTGAGCGGCCTACCACGGGGTCGGCGTCCTCCAGGATTGAATTGGATTGCTGTTTTAGCCACAGAATCGCACTCTTTCCTCATGACGTGGTCGTACCACCCAAGACGAGCCTCTCTTTCCTTCTCTATGATTGATACTACACCAAGCCTTTGGCGGACATAGTTATTTGTTGCATGATCGTAGCGAGTTAATCCAAGGGACCATCGCTGCATTTTCATATCCATTGTGTGAAAAGCCTGACTCTGTTTTCTCGTTAAAGGACGGCATTCTATCCCATAGAGGGCTACTGGACACACTACTGATTTATAAATTTTTGCCTTCAGATGTACAGGCATCCTTTTGTCACAGACAACACCAGTGACCTGTCTCCATTTCAGCCATGCTGCGTTTGCTCTCGTCTGGGTTTCCAGGGTGGAATCATTTGAAGATGTCATCATGGTTTTGTTCAAATCCTGGCCGTCAGTGCTGATGGTTCTGCTGGTTTGAGGACCGCTTTCCAAATAGGTCGTCTTCTGGAGATTCAGATGTATGCCTTTCTCTGCTAGCCTATCATTCCAACCGAGCGAGGTGGCGCAGTGGTAATGCACTGGACTCGTATTCGGAAGGATGGTGTTTCAAATCCACCTCCGGCCATCCTGATTTAGGTTTTCCGTGATTTCCGTAAATCACTTCAGGAAAATACCGGGATGGTTCCTTTCAAAGGGCACGGCAGATTTCCTTCCCCCATCCTTACCCAAAAAACCGAGCGTTATCTCCGTCTCTAATGACCACGCTGTCGACGGGACGTTAAACCCTAAGATTTCTTCCTTTCTATCATTCCAAGCTTGGATTTGATCTTGGAGTTCCTTACGGGTTTTCTGTGTCAGTACCACGTCGTCGGCATAGAGACTCATCCAAGAATGAGGGGTCTGTATATCGGCTGTTACTTAGCCTTTTTATTACGAGTTATGTCCACGTCGTCATTTATCAGCCCATCTTTGAGTAATGTGCAAAAACATGCTAGACGGCAGTACAGTATGAAACGACATCAGAGGGGGGGGGGGGGCAGTAGGAATGGAATAATTGTTTTCGGACGAATCCTGGTTCTGTTTCTTGATGGCCGCATTTTGTTTCGCCGCAGACAGGGAAGCGGCTTCACAGTGCCTTCATTCGCACAATACACACAGGTCCAACTCAAGGCTTGTGGTGTTGGGTGCTATCGGCTACAGCCACAAATCATAGCTTGTGCGTGTGCAAGGCTCTGTGACTAGTCTGACGTACGTGAATGACATCTTGTGACCTGTAGCCATACCCTTTCTGACCGAGAACCCATACCTCAGTTTTCAGCTAGACAATGCACGATCACGTATTGATCCATGAAGTGTGCCTTCATGGTTACTTAGGATTTCAGACTTTCGCCATGGACCATCTGGTCACCGGACTTCCAATAAAGGAGTGTGGAGTATGGAAAACAATAGGTGCACTGCTGAGACCCAATACCAAGCACCACAGATGATCTTTTGAAACAGGTGAATGCATTATGGATGGCTGTACCACTGGAAGCGATTTGCGTTTAATACGCATCTATGACGTTAAACATGGAAAAATTTATCCAGGCTCTTGCTGGACCCTTGCGCCTGCTAGGCACCAGACGAAGTCTCAACTTAGGTGGCTGAAATGCTAATCATTTCTTCAGATCATACGAGGGTAAGTCAATTATTATCCGCAATTTAATTATATTTTTGTTTATGTTGGTAGTACTGTCCTTTTAGGTTGGTGACGCATGTTTTGTTTATTTGTTGTTATATCTTTGCAGTTTTCAAGCTGCTACGTTAGTTTCGTTGTCGCTGCCGTGCTGTTAATCATGGCTGCTCCGCTGTCTATTTGCACCAAAGAAGAGCAACGTTCAGTGATACGCTTTTTGTGGGCGGAAGGTGTATCAGGGACCGAAATTCATAGAAGACATTCAGAACAGTACGGGAGCAGTGTTTTGCCACAACGAAGTGTGTACGAGTGGATTGAAAAATTCCGAAATGGTCGCACGAGTGTTAAGCACGATGAAGGAGCCGGACGACCGTTTACCGCCACAAATGAAGAAACCATTGAGCGATCACGTGAAATGATTCTCTTACACAGACGATTAACTATTGATGAAGTGGCTCATCGTCTTCAAATTAGTCATGGTTCTGTCTACGAAATTATTCACAACAGACTTGGGTTTCGTAAAGTTTGTGCCAGATGGGTCCCAAAACAACTCACACAGTTGCATAATCAAACGCACCTCGACATCTGCAAAAAAACATTTGGATCCCTATGGTAACGAAGGGGACAACTTCTTAGACAGAATCATTACTTGTGACGAAGCATGGATCCATCATTACGAGCCGGAGAGTAAATGGCAGAGTATGGAATGTAAACATCCAAATTCGCCATGCAAGAAAAAGTTCAAGACCCAACCGTCCGCAGGAAAACTGATGCTTACGGTTTTTTGGGATGCACGAGGCCCCGTCCTAGAACATTATGGTGAAAGGGGCACAACAATAAACAGTATACGTTACAGTGAGATGCGTACTGACAGGCTAAAGGTTACAATTCGAAGCAAACGAAAATGTTCAAATGTTTGTTAAGCTTATGGGACTTAACTGCGGGGTCATCAGTCCCTAAACTTACAAACTACTTATTAACTATCTTATACTAAGGACTTTTGTGTCCCAGCCTCGTCGCCGCTTTTGTGTCTCGTTTCCGTCGTAGGTGTCGGTAGCCGAGTGGAATGAGACCGACACATGAATAAAGATAGCACGCTGGTGCAGGTACGGAGGGGAGCAGCCAGAAACTAGAAAC
The DNA here is from genome assembly GCA_026315105.1 of Locusta migratoria. Classification (NCBI taxonomy): domain Eukaryota; kingdom Metazoa; phylum Arthropoda; class Insecta; order Orthoptera; family Acrididae; genus Locusta; species Locusta migratoria. The sequence goes on along the minus strand of CM048750.1, from coordinate 384,224,785 downwards.
ACTAGAGTAAATTAGAACGAGATATATATTGAACAGAATTTATACAATACTTAACTTTTACAGAGATCAGTACTGCAGAATACTGATACATAGTTGAGCTAGAGGCCTGCCTAGTACTGCTTCCTAGTGCCTATACGATAGCCAAGTCTTCACTGGTGCCTATCTGATTACGAAGGTCCTAACTGGTTGCTATCTCAGTCCCAAGTGAAGGATGTCGTTCAGTGGTGGCCACGAGCGGAGTTGCAGCAGAGGGCGCTCGTGGCTGTCGTCGTAAGAACGCCGCGCCGTGCGTGCATGAGGCGCGCGGCGAAAGTAGGTGGCGCGCACTTTGGACTTGTGCGACACCACACCCCTCCCCCCCAAACCACCGCGCCGTCGTGGCGTAGGGCCTAGGGCCACGGCGACGGCACTGGGAGGAGAGCCAGGGGGGGGCGTTACTGGTGGGACGGGCGTCGTAGCAGAGGCTGGGATCGAGACGCCGTCCACTCCCCGGCATCCGCCTTGCGATCCTCCAGGAAACCCGCCGAAACCTGGGGAAGGGCGCACACCCCCGCCCAGAGGGAGCAGGTCATCTTCTTCTGATGTGCGTGGCCCAAGCTGGGGGGGCCCGCACGGTCCCGGAGTCCCTCTCAGCGACGATGTCATCTGCGGCGGCGACGATTGCGTCGGAGGCGCGTCGACGTCCATAGGGATCTCGTAGTCCGGGGACGAACGATGTGGCTGTACTCCCTGGCGGTGAACTGGGTCTGGAATCAAGAAACCAGAGACAGGATCGCGCGGCCTGTGCAGGCGCAATTGGTTTGCGTGGCGCCGCAGCTCCGACCCTGTGGAAGAACGTACAACATACATATTGCGACCGAGTACGCGCTGAATGGTGCCCAGCGTCCATCTTGTCTTGTTGCCAGCAAACACCCTGTACAGCACCGGCGTAGAAACCTGAAAACGCGTAACGCCATACGAACCGACTCGATGCGTGGGAGGCTGCAGCAGGTGAAGGAGAGTGCGGTGACGGCGGCCGTGTAGCAGCTCGGCCGGAGATGGGCCATCACGTGGCATGCACCGATATGTAGACAGGAAAATTTGAAGAGCTTGCTGCCTGGAGTGCTGACCTTTCATCTTTTCCATGTGTGACTTGAATGTTAGAACGAAACGTTCTGCTTCACCATTGGACTGAGGGTGAAAAGGTGCGGTGGTGATATGCTGAATGCCATTAACAAGACAAAACTGTTGAAATTCCGCACTAACAAACTGAGGTCCATTGTCACTGACGATAGTTTCAGGCAAACCTTCGATGCAAAACACTGATGTTAAGGCACTGATTGTACTAGACGCTGTCGTTGAGTTAATGGCAATCACGAAAGGAAACTTGCTGAAAGCGTCTACAACAATTAACCAGCGCGTATTCCAGAAAGGTCCGGCAAAGTCAATATGTAAACGTTGCCATGGTCCCTTGGGGCGTGGCCAGTCTGAGAAACGTTGCGGAGGAGCCGCCTGATGCTCCGCACAAACCGTACACTGTGACGTCATGTTCTCTATCTGGGCGTCCATACCTACCCAGGTACAATGACGTCTGGGCAATTGCTTTGTCCTAACAATACCCCAATGTCCTTGATGCAGGAGGCGTAACACTTCACGTTGCAGGGAACGAGGAACAATCACTCGTGTTTGGTCGTTGTCCGTATGTAACAACAGAACACCCTGACTTAGAGATAATGCATGACGTTGTGCAAAATAACGTCGAACCAGAGGCCGATCAATGTCTTTGGCTCTGGCAGGCCACCCTGATCGAACAAAACGTGCTACCACACTTAAGTCTGCATCCGCAGCTGTTTCCTGTGCAACCCGACGAGAGTTCAAATGGAAGTCTGCGACAGCGGTAGCATCTTTGGAGTCTATCTGACAACATGCCATTTCCGAAGAATCAAACGACACATCCTGGCCAACCGGAAGTCGGGAAAGTGTTTCCGCGTGGTTTAGTGGTAGGTCGGTACGAAATCTCATACTGATAATTTGACAATATCAAGGACCATCTCTGAAGCTTTTGTGCCGTTCGTGGCGGAATTGGCTTTGTGGGTGAGAACAACGACGTGAGAGGCTTGTGGTCTGTCAACAAATAGAATTTTCTGCCATAGAGATAATGGTGAAAGTTTGTAACGCCGTAAATAATTGCTAAGGCCTCCTTTTCTATCTGACTGTAATTCTGTTGCGTCGGCGTCAGTAGCTTGGATGCAAAGGCAATAGGACGATCGTGACATCCAATACGATGCGACAAAACGGCACCCACACTGTACGACGAGGCATCAACTGCTAGCACTACAGGCTTCTGTGGGTCAAAGGGAATCAAACATGCATCACTGAGTAGTGCAGACTTTAATTTGTCAAAGGCAACTTGGCAATCTTTAGACCATACAAAAGGAATATTCTTTCTACGTAAGTGATGCAGTGGAGCTGCAATCTGAGAGGCATTGGGAATAAATCTGAAATAAGAGTTAAGCTTTCCCATTACTGCTTGCAATTCGTGCACATTCTTAGGAGGAGGCAAATCTTTGATCGCTCGAAGATGTGACTGTAAGGGATGAATTCCTTGGGCATTAATCACATGGCCTAGGTACTCTATTTCAGTTTGAAAAAAACGAACACTTTGCTTTATTACAATGTAGACCTGCTGCAGTCAAAACTTTGAAAAGGCACTCCAGGTTTGCTAAATGTTCTTCAACTGTACGTCCGGATACCACAATATCATCTAAGTAGTTCGAGCAACACGGTACAGAAACTGTCAGCTGTTCCAAGAAACGCTGAAAAATAGCGGGGGCGGAAGAACTGCCAAAGGGTAGGCGTTGAAATTGAAAAAGGCCCATGTGAGTATTAATGACGAAAAACGTTTTTGACTCGTCATCAAGCGGAATCTGTAAGTATGCCTCTGCTAAATCAGTCTTGGAAAAGAAGCGAGACTGTCCTAATTTGTCCATTAGTTCGTCAGGTCGGGGCAGGGGATAAGTGTCTACAATTGTTTGACTGTTCACTGTTGATTTGAAGTCCGCACAGAGACGAAGTTTTCCTGACGGCTTGGGTATAATTACTTTAGGCGAGGCCCACTGACTCGCAGAAACAGGAGAAATCACACCACTATCTTGCCAACGTTTTCAGTTCTTCGGCAACTGTATCACGCATTGCGATAGGCACTGGTCTAGCTTTACGAAATTTTGGAACTGCAGATTCTTTTAAAGTTACATGTGCCACGTAGTCTTTTGCACAACCTAGTTCCGGCGAAAACAATTCACTATATGTTTCACACAATGCATTTATTTTGTCCTGAGGCACTACTGACGAAATTTGAAGCACATCCCTTTGAATAGATAAACCAAACAAGTCGAATGCATCTAACCCAAAAATGTTCTGTGTAGATTTGGCCTGAAGAACTACAAAAGCAACCGTTTTTGTTACACCTTGAAAAGAGGCAGGCAGGAAACACGTTCCTAGCACGGGAGTATTTTGACCTGTGTACGCTGTTAGCACTTGTTGACACGGCGACATTTTTGGCGAACCCAACAGCTCATAAGTGTCTTTATTAATTAATGTCACAGCGGAACCAGTATCAAGCTGAAATTTCACCAACTTATTTTCTATCGAAAGAGTCACAAATAGGTTTTGCTTGTGGCGCTCGACAGGTGCGCGAATGTGGGCAACGTCTGCTACGGCTTGTTTTATGCGCTCGCGCATGCGCAGGCTGCGTAGTGGAGGAATCGGCGCAGACTCGGCACACAGATTAATATTACTGTCCCTAGATGGCACTACCGCCGGATTGGCATCCGCGCAAGCATGTGAAGCTACTGCAGAGTCACTAACTACTGCACAACACTCTTGAGCAGCTACTTGATGTCTACTGTCACTAGCTACACAGTACTGGGCACTATGACAATGAGAAGTTGCGGAAGGTACCAAGTTCACTACTGGATTGCACTGTACATAGTCATTTTGCTTGTCCCGAACCCTTTTCCGTCGCACAGATTTATGCGCTCGTCGGTGCTTGCTACGTGGCTCACTACATAGTTGTGCAGTAGGCGCAGCAGAACTTTCTTGCAGTTGAAAATCAAGTAAAGCACTGTTCAGTTCCACAGCGTCTATGACATTGACTGCATGCACTGCTCTCGCACTCTGCGAAGCACTGTTTCTAACGTTACTGTTCTTTGAGTTTTTAATTTACATACACACAGACTGCACATGTCCCGATTTGCCACATTGATAACAGGTTGCGTTGCGACTAGGGCAATGAGCACGCTTGTGGCGAGACACACACTGGGGGCAAGATTTACGTACATTTTTCTGAAATGAGCGTTGGCGCCCGTTATTCAAATCACTGTTTCTAACACTACGGGGCGACCTTAGTGTCGCACTTTTACACTGTCTACTGTTCACTGTCTGTTCAGCTCGGCCTGTACTATTGTAAGAATCACTAGTGATACACTGAGAACTACGGCTAGGAAAGCGTCCGTTGTGGTGCACTGAATTAACACTGTGGCTTTGCATTTCTACATCTGCTAAGTCAAAAGTATATGCGCTTCTATAAGCTGCAGTACACTGTCTAATGAAGGGTCTGACTGTTTTAGAATTGCTGCCCTAATTCTGGGGTCCTGAATGTTCTGCGTAATCACATCCCTCAACATCACGTCACTATACGAAAGTCCACAAGAGCAAGTAAATTTACATTTGCGGGTTAAGCCCTTCAGTTCCGTAATCCACTCTTGGTGTGACTGCTGCGGTAATTTTTTAAGTCTGAAAAATCGGTACCGTGCCGCAGCTACGAGAACTTTTCTCTCATAATGAGCATTTAGTGCCTCTACTATTTGTTCAAAGTCTACATCACGAGGAGATGCGTCGGGGAAAAGTTTTTTCAGTAACACGAAGGTGTTGGTGCCCACCACAGATAATAACAGATGCTTCACTTTCTGACCTGTAATTTGATGAGCCGCGACGAGTTCTTGAAACTGTGCAAAGTAGTCACTCCATTCTTCCTCACGTTTGTTGTACTGGCGAAATGTAGGAGGCGGTGCAGCGGCAGGTGTGGGCTGCAGATGTGACGGCTGTTGTTGTTGGTGAGCAGCCTGTGCCGTTAACTGCGACACCGCCTGCAGGAGTTGAGTGATTTACGCCGTCTGTAACTGAATAATTTCCATTAAGTTTGGGTTCGGGGTAGTGGCCATGCTGACCGATTAGGCGCCGTGCATACAAGTAAATTATAACAAAACACAAATGCAATATGAAAAGAGGGCTCGCTCTGCAACAAAAAAGTCCACAAAACACGCAACTGAAAATGTTCCGCCAAAAATCTTATAATAAGGGTGGGTGGGCGGGAGCAATTTCTGCGTGCACCGACTACTGCTGTCTGGCTGCTGCAAGCGGGCTGGTCCACGGTTCTATCACTCCTCATCGCCACTTTTGTGTCCCAGCCTCGTCGCCGCTTTTGTGTCTCGTTTCCGTCGTAGGTGTCGGTAGCCGAGTGGAATGAGACCGACACAGGAATAAAGATAGCACGCTGGTGCAGGTACGGAGGGGAGCAGCCAGAAACTAGAAACACTAGAGTAAATTAGAACGAGATATATATTGAACAGAATTTATACAGTACTTTTACATAGTACTGCAGAAGGCTGATACATAGTTGAGCTAGAGGCCTGCCTAGTACTGCTTCCTAGTGCCTATACGATAGCCAAGTCTTCACTGGTGCCTATCTGATTACGAAGGTCCTAACTGGTTGCTATCTCAGTCCCAAGTGAAGGATGTCGTTCAGTGGTGGCCACGAGCGGAGTTGCAGCAGAGGGCGCTCGTGGCTGTCGTCGTAAGAACGCCGGGCCGTGCGTGCATGGCGGCGCGCGGCGAAAGTAGGTGGCGCGCACTTTGGACTTGTGCGACACCAAAAGGACGGCACAAATATCCATGCCCGAGGGGGGATTCGAACCCCCGACCGTAGTAGCCGTGCAGACCGTGACTGTAGCGCCTCAGTCCCCTCGGCCACCGCGGCCGGCCCGAAGCAAACTCCGAGGATTGCTGTCAGAAGGTGTGTTGTTGCACGACAATGCAAGTCCGCATACTGCTGTCCACACTGCTGGAACGCTCCAGAAACTCAAATTAGAAGTACTGGTTCATCCTCCATATAGTCCCGATCTTGCCACTTCTTACTATCACTTGTTTGATCCACTGAAACAGGCATTAAGGGGCCGTCGATGTGAGTCGGACTAAGCAGTGAAGGAAGCGGTGCATTCCTGGCTACATCTACATTTACATTGATACTCTGCAAATCACATTTAAGTGCCTGGCAGAGGGTACATTAACCACTTTCATAACTTTTCTCTACCGTTCCATTCTCTAATAGCGCGCGGGAAGAAAGAACACCTAAATCGTTCCGTTTTCGATGTGATTTCTCTTATTTTATTGGGATGGTCATGTCTCCCTAAGTAGGTGGGTGCTAGCAAAATATTTTCACATTCAGAACAAAAAGTCGGTGATTGAAACTTCGCAAACAGATCACGCCGCAATGAATAACGTCTTTCTTTTAATGATTTCCACCCCAATTCGTGCAACATTTCCGTGACGCTTTCCCCCCCGTAACGTGATAAAACAAAACGAGCTGCCCTTCTCTAAACCTTCTCAATATCTTCCGTCAGTCCCACCTGGTGAGGGTCCCACAAGGGGCAACAGTACTGCAAGAGAGGACGCACAAGTGTGATGTAAGCAGTCTCTTTGGTGGAGCTGGTGCATCTTCTAAGCGTTCTGCCAATGAAACGTAACCTTTGGTTCGCCTTCCCCACAATATTTTCTATGTGTTCTCTCCAGTCAAAGATGTCCGTAATTGTAACTCCTAGGTATTTGGTAGAATTTACGACCTTAAGGTTTGACTGATTTATCGCGTAATTGAAGTTCAGCGGATTTCTTTTAGTGGTCATGTGTATTACTTCACACTTTTCTTTATTTAGTGTCAATTGCCAATTTTCGCACCAAGTAGAAATTTTGTCTAAATCGCTTTGCAGTTGCTTTTGATCCTCTGTTGACTTCACTGACCGATAAACGACAGCATCATCCGCGAACAGTCTAAGGGAGCTATTCAGATTATCTCCTAAATCGTTTATAAACACGAGGAAGAGTAGGGGACCTATAACGCTTCCCTGTGGAACGCCAGATATCACTTCTGTTTTACTCGATGACTTACCGTCAATTACAACGAACTGTGTCCTTTCTGATAGGAAATCATGAATCCAATCGCACAATTGGGGAGATATTCCATAAGCACGCAATTTCATTAGAAGCCGCTTGTGGGGTACAGTATCAAAAGCCTTCCGGAAATCCAGAAATATGGAATCGATTTGAGATCCCTTGTCGATGGCACTTAACACTTCATGTGAATAAAGGGCAAGCTGTGTTTCGCAAGAGCGATACTTTCTGAATCCGTGCTGACTATTGGTTAATAGGTGGTTCTCTTCGAGGTAGTACATAATATTCGAACTAAGTGTATGTTCCAAAATCCTACTACAAATCGACATCAATGAGATAGGCCTGTAATTTTGGGGATCACTCCTATTGCCTTTCTTGAATATTGGAGTAACTTGGGCAACTTTCCAGTCTTTGGGTACGGATCTTTCGCTGAGTGATCGGTTGTAAATTATGGCTAAGTACGGAGCTATTACATCAGCATACTCTGAGAGGAATCTAGTTGGTATACAATCTGGCCCGGAAGATTTATTTTTGTTTAGAGACTTAAGTTGTTTTACTACTCCAGGAACATCTACTTCTAAGTTTCGCATGCTGGCAGCTGTTTCTGGATTGAATACTGGAGTGTTCACTTCGTCTTCTTTGGTGAAAGAATTTCGGAAAGCTGTGTTTAGTAATTCCGCCTTAGCAGTACTGTTGTCGGTAGTATTACCATTGCTATCGCGTAGTGAAGGTATTGTTTGTGTTTTGCCGCTAGTGAACTTCACATATGACCAGAATTTCTTTGGATTTTCTGCAAGATTACGAGACAAGATTTTGTTGTGGAAACAACTATAAGATTCTCGCATTGAAGTCCGCGCTAGGTTGCGAGTTTCAGTAAAAGATTGCCAGTCTTGCGGATTCTGTGTCTTTTTAAATTTTGCATGCGTTTTTCTTTGTTTCTGCAACAGTGATCTGACCTGTTTTGTGTACCACGGGGGGTCAGCCCCCTCTTTTATTAATTTGTTTGGTATAAATCTCTCGATTGCTACTGATATTATGTCTTTGAAAGTAAGCCAAAACTGATCTACACTCGCATTTTTAGTTTTGAAGGACTGGAGACTATCACTCAGGAAAGCATGAAGCGAATTTTTATTTGCTTTATTGAATAGATATATTTTTCGTTTATTTTTGGTGCATTTGGGAATTTCGATATTCAGTCTCGCTACTACAACTCGATGTTCGCTAATCCCTGTATCTGTTTTGATGCTCTTTACTATCTCTGGATTATTTGTTGCTAGGAGATCAAGAGTATTTTAGCAACCACGTACTATTCTAATGGGTTCATGAACTAACTGTTCGAAGTAGATTTCAGAAAAAGCATTCAGAACTAGTTCGGACGATGTTTTATATTTGCCGCCGGTTTGGAATACGTAATTATGCCAACATATCGAGGGTAAATTAAAGTCGCCACCGATTATAACAGTATGCTCCGGATACCTATTTGAAATATGATTCAAGCTTTCTTTGAACATTTCTGCAACCGCATCGTCTGAGTCAGGGGGCCGATAAAAAGATCCAATTATTAATTTATTTCGGTGGTCAGGTATAACATCTATCCAAACCAATTCACAGGAAGTATCTGCCTCAATTTCGCTGCAGGATAAACCGTTTGTAACAGCAATAAACACGCCACCCTCTGTTTTATTTATTCTATCCTTTCTGAAGACCATTTGGCCCCTTGAAAAAATTTCGGCCGAATTTATCTCAGGCCTCAGCCAGCTCTCAGAACCTATAACGATTTGTGCCTCAGTACTTTCTATCAGCGCTTGGAGCTCTGTAATTTTCCCAACACAGCTACGACAATTTACAACTGTTACACCAATGGGTTTTAGGTCTGCTTTCTTCCCGTGTCTGACCTGCCCCCTTTGAGACTGAAACCCATTTTGTGTATTTCCGAGGCCATCTAACATAAAAAACCGCCCAGTCCACGCCACACAGCCCCCGCTACCCGTGTAGCCGCTTCCTGAGTATAGTGGACTCCTGACCTATTTAGCGGAACCCGAAAACCCACCACCCTTTGGCGCAAGTCGAGGAATCTGCAGCCCACACGGTCGCAGAACCGTCTGAGCCTCTGATTCAGACCCTCCACTCGGCTCTGAACCAAAGGTCCGCAGTCAGTCCTGTCGACAATGCTGCAGATGGTGAGCTCCGCTTTCATCTTGCAAGCAAGACTGGCAGTCTTAACCACTTCTGATAGCCGCTCAAAACCAGAGATGATCTCTTCCGATCCAAAGCGACACACATCATTGGTCCCGACATGAGCCACCACCTGCTGCTGGCTGCACCCTGTGCTCTTCATGGCGTCCGGAAGGAGCCATTCCACATCCGGAATGACTCCCCCCGGTATGCACACGGAGTGCACATTGGAATTCTTCCCATCACAGCTCAACCGAAAACCTTTTATGAGGGCATAAGGAAGCTTGTAGAGCGATGGACGAAGTGAATTGAAAAGCAAGGAGACTATGTCGAAAAATAATGTTCTTGTAAGTTTCGAATTTTATTACAATAAAATTTTATAACTACTTTGCCGATAATAATTGACTTACCCTCGTACTAATGAACACGTCCCTTGAATACTATTTTCGTTTCAAATGTTCAAATGTTTGTCATACTTAAGGGACTTAACTGCGGCGTCATCAGTCTGTAAACTTACAAACTACTTATGAACTACCTTATACTAAAAATGCCACAAACAGCCATGCTCGTGGGGGGATTCCAACCTCCGACGGGGAACGGCCTCGCGCATCGTAGCTTAGCGCCTCGTCCTTTCTGTAGTACTTAAAAGGGTTCTGTGGGTGTGTCTATTAACATGAATGCATAAAATACTAGCGAACTCAGCAATAATGAATGCCTAACAGTTGCTAAATAAATGCGGGAATTGGATATACATCCTAAATTCCTTTATCACCCCTCTCTGCCTATTTCTTGTCTCCCCTCTATTGGTACAGCGCCCACTTCTCTGTCCACCTCCTTCAGCCCAATCTTCTATGTGTATTTCCTACCTCTTTCTCCTCTTACCCCTCTTCTGATCTTCAGCCTCGTTTATTGTTATTGCAGTTTTTGGGAACTGAGAGCGCTTAAAATGAATGTTTAAATAAGTTACGATAATTGGAACGTGGTACATGAGAATGGCTTCTGCAGCTACTAGAACTATGAGTAAAGTACCTTCAATGGCCGTATTTTACATAATTTTAAACTGGGATTGGATAGGATTACAATGTTCCCACTACTTAGATTTCGTAATACCACTTCAGTCATGAACTTTAAGTACGACATTTTAAATCCCTCAGTTAGTTTTTAGAGAAACCTATTCATTGGTGTTTGAAAGATATACAGCTTATATGTATCTGAACCCACTCCCATGAACCACAGACATTGCCGAGGTGGGGTGGCTTGCGTGCCTCAACGATACAGATAGCCGTACCGTAGGTGCAACCACAGCGGAGGGGTATCTGTGGAGAGGCCAGACAAACGTGTGGTTCCTGAAGAGGGGCAGCAGCCTTTTCAGTAGTTACAGGGGCAACAGTCTGGATGATTGACTGAGCTGGCCTTGTAACATCAGCTAATGTGGCTTTGCCACACAGCTACTGCGAACGGCTGAAAGCAAGGGGAAACTACAGCCGTTATTTTTCCCGAGGACATGCAGCTCTACTGTATGAACATATGATGATGGCATCATCTCGGGTAAAATATTCCGGAGGTAAAATAGTCCCCCATTCGGATCTCCGGGCGGGGACTACTCAGGAGGATGTGATCATCAGGAAAGACAATACTGGCATTCTACGGGTCGGAGCGTGGAATGTTAGATCCCTTAATCGAGTAGGAAAATTAGAAAATTTAAGAAGGGAAATGGATAGGTTGAAGTTAGATATAGTGGGGATTAGTGAAGTTCGGTGGCAGGATGAACAGGATTTCTGGTCAGGTGCGTACAGGATTATAAATACAAAATCAGTTGGGGGTATCACAGGAGTAGGACTGATAATGAATAAGAAAATAGGAATGCGGGTAAGGTACTATGACCAGCACAGCGATCGCATTATCATTGTCAAGATAGATACGAAGCCAACACCGACAACAGTAGTACAGGTTTATATGCCAACTAGCTCTGCCGATGATGAGGAGATCGAAGAAATATATGAGGAGCTAAAGGAAATTATTCAGTCAATTAAGGGAGAGGAAAACTTAATTGTTATGGGAGACTGGAATTCGGTAGTAGGACAAGGAAGGGAAGGGAAGATAGTGGGTGAATATGGTCTGGGCAAAAGGAATGAAAGAGGAAGCCGCCTGGTAGAATTTTGCACGGAACATAATTTAGTTATAACAAACACCTGGTTTAAGAATCACAAAAGAAGGTTGTATACGTGGAAGAGACCAGGAGACACCGGGAGATACCAGATAGATTTTATAATGGTAAGACATAGATTTCGGAACCAGGTTTTGAAGTGTAGGACATACCCAGGGGCAGACATAGACTCTGACCATAACTTGTTGGTTATGAACTGTAGGCTGAAACTGAAGAAACTACAGAAAGGTAAGAAAATAAGGCGATGGGACCTAGATAAATTGAAGGAACCTGAAGTTCTTAAGAATTTCAGAGGGAGCTTCAGGCAACAATTGACAGAAACAGGGGAAAATAAAACAGTTGAGGAGGAATGGGTAAAATTGAGAGATGAAATAGTGAAGGCAGCAGAGGACAAAATAGGTAGGAAGGCAAGACCTACAAAGAATCCTTGGATATCACAGGAGATACTAAATTTAATCGATGAAAGGAGAAAGTATAAAAATGCAGTAAATGAAACAGGCAAAATGGAGTACAGACGACTAAGAAATGAGATTGACAGGAAGTGCAAAATGGCTAAGCAGGAATGGCTAGAAGGCAAATGCAAGGATGTAGAAGAATGTATAAATAGGGGAAAAATAGATACAGCCTACAGAAAAATAAAAGAAACATTTGGAGATAAGAAAAACAGCTCTATGAATATCAAGGACACTGATGGAAAACCAGTTCTCAGCAAAGAAGGGAAAGCTGAAAGGTGGAAAGAGTATATAGAGGGACTCTACAAAGGACAAGAACTTCGAGACACTATTGTAGGAAGGGAAGAGGATGTAGATGAAGATGAAATAGGAGATACTGTACTGAGAGAAGAATTTGACAGAGCACTGAAAGACCTAAGTCGAAACAAGGCCCCTGGGGTAGATGATATCCCGTCAGAGCTACTGAAGTCTCTGGGAGAACCAGCCATGACAAAATTGTTTCACATTGTGTGTAAGATGTATGAGACAGGTGAAGTACCCTCAGACTTTAAGAAAAATGTTATAATCCCCATTCCAAAGAAAGCGGGTGCAGACAGGTGTGAAAACTACAGAACCATCAGTTTGATAAGTCATGGTTGCAAAATATTAACACGAATTATATACAGAAGGATGGAAAAGCTGGTAGAAGCCGACCTCGGGGAAGATCAGTTTGGGTTCAGGAGAAATGTAGGAACACGGGAGGCAATACTCACTTTACGGCTTATCCTAGAAGATAGATTAAGAAAAGGCAAACCTACATTTCTAGCTTTTGTAGATTTGGAGAAGGCTTTTGACAATGTTGATTGGAATAAACTCTTTCAAGTTCTGAAGCAAGCAGGAGTAAAATATAGGGAGCGTAAGGTTATTTACAACTTGTACAAAAACCAGACAGCGGTTGTCAGAGTTGAAGGACATGAAAGGGATGCAGTGGTTGGAAAGGGAGTAAGACAGGGTTGTAGCCTTTCCCCAATGTTGTTCAATTTGTACATTGAGCAAGCTATAAAGGAAAGCAAGGAGAAATTTGGAGAAGGAATTAAAGTTCAGGGTGAAGAATTAAAAACATTGCGTTTTGCCGACGACATAGTGATTCTGTCAGATACAGCAAAGGACCTGGAAGAGCAATTGAACGGAATGGACAGTGTGCTGAAAGGTGCATATAAGATGAACATTAACAAGAGTAAAACTAGGGTAATGGAGTGCAGTGTAAGAAAATCAGGTGATGCTGAAGGAATTAGATTAGGTAACGAAACAATAAAGGAGGTAGATGAGTTTTGTTACTTGGGCAGTAAAATAACAAATGATGGTCGCAGTACAGATGATATAAAATGCAGAATGGCAATGGGTAGAAAGGCGTTTTTGAAAAAGAGAAATTTGTTAACATCGAATATTGATTTAAGCCTAAGGAAGTCCTTTCTGAAGGCATTTGTATGGAGTGTTGCCTTGTATGGGAGTGAAACATGGACGATAAGCAGTGTGGACAGAAAGAGGATAGAGGCTTTTGAAATGTGGTGCTACAGAAGAATGCTGAAGATTAGGTGGGTGGATCGCGTAACTAATGAGGAGGTACTGAACCGAATTGGGGAGAAAAGAAATTTCTGGCATACCTTGACTAAAAGAAGGGATAGATTGGTAGGACACATTCTTAGACATCAAGGAATTGTGAATTTAGCGTTGGAGGGAAGTGTGTGGGGTAAAAATCGCAGAGGGAGACCAAGAGACGCGTATAGTAAGCAGATTCAAGTGGATGTGGGTTGTCGTTCTTATGAGGAGATGAAAAGGCTTGCTCAGGATAGAGTAGGGTGGAGAGCTGCATCAAACCAGTCTCCGGACTGAAGACCATAACAACAACATGTATCTGAACATTTATTATTGGAAAAAATTAAAGTATATTGGTAAAAAATTATTCGAGATTTTTCCTGACTACATTGCTTCCTCTGTATTAAATATAAAGGTTGTTAAAAAAAAAGTGTCAAATACTTTTAGAGGTGGTAGTACTCAAAAATTCAATAAACGTGGGTCCGGAATCACATAGTTTCGTAGGTAAACACGTGTTTGAAGGAGATGGCGTCCATTCAGGGCAATGGCCTTCCTCTGCCCTTGGGCATAAGGAATGACGCACCCTTTTAAATATACCCAGTTGCTGTTGTAAGATGGAAGGAAGCTTCAGATTTAACGTCCCGTCGACAGCTTGGTCATTAGAGGGTAATTTTTGAGTAACGATGGGGAAGAAAATAGGCGGTGCTCTCTGAAAGGAACCAGCTTGGAATTTGCCTGGAGTGATTTAGGGAAATACAGGAAATCTGAATCCGATTGGTCACAGGTGGATTTGAAGCACTGCCACACCGCGGTGGATACACCGATTCACGCCAGTTCTCCGAAGTTCAGCAGCGTCGGGAATGGTCCGACCGAGTACGTCACGCGCTGTTGACAATTTTCCCTTTGCCTTACGGCAGAGGGGACGGGAGGGGTGGTGGTGGTGCAAAATTCTAGAACACCAGTCTTTGCACAAATGTCCTGAATTAAATTCCAAACGTCTCCACAGTGTTTCATGGTGGGAGGGCATGGACACTGTTGATGGTGATCCGCCCGTCGGATGGGGACGTTAAGCTCGGGGCCCACTTGGTGCTTTATGAGAGGAGTAGGCTATGTGTCGGCAGCGGGTTACACCCTCTACCTTCTCATATCGTCTCCAACACGAACACGACACTACACTACACTACAGACGCACCCATACAGTGACCTATACTTAAATAGACACTTCAGCACACAGTACCCACACTTCGCGAAGGAAAGGCGCCTGCGGGCCTTAAGGAAAACCTTTCCAATTAGGCGGCTGAACCTGCCCTTCGGCATCCATTCATGCCATACGACTACTTTACCGCCGCACGACCTCGCTAAGTGGTTGTTGTAGTTCCTGTTAGCATGCATTGAAGACGCAATGATGTCTTAACATCGCTGATTGGCGATGCGTAGACCATTTTCTTCAAGTGTCACCTTAACGAAAGGTGTAGGGGAGTGAGGTCAGGGGGAACGAGATGGTCAAAGTTTGGGACCTGCCAGACCAATCCAGCGGTCCTGAAATGTCTGCGTCAGATGGTCGCGCACGTGGGAGGAAGGGAGGAAGCTTAGGGTTTAACGTCCCGTCGACAGCGTGGTCATTAGAGACGGAGCTTACGCTCGGAGTTTTAGGTAAGTACGAGGAAGGAAATCGGCCGTGCCCTTTGAAAGGAACCACCCCGGCAGTTGTCTGGAGTGATTTAGGGAAATTACGGAAAACCTAAATGTGGATGGCCGGAGGTGGATTTGAACCACCGTCCTTCCGAATGTGAGTCCAGTGTGTTACCACTGCGCCACCCCGCTCGGCTCGCGCACATGAAAATGTGCTGGTGCACAATCATGCATGAACCACATATGCAAGCGTTGCTGACATGGCACAACCTCCAAAAGCTGGACGATGAATAAATTACAGATAATACGCACCATTTAGCCATTGTGCTAGCACTATGGCCCTATTAAACTATCGCAATACGCCAGATCATACGTGAATGAGAATCGGTTTTGATGCCCTATTTCCTGAATTCCTTGGAGATGTACATCTACTCAAGTATTCTGTTTATGGTCAAGAAGTCTGCATTTCCGCACCCATGTTTATTGAACTTACGTATCTGCTATCGATAACTACTAACACTTCTCAAAGTATTGAACATGTTTTGAACAACCTGTATATTAATATGTAGCACGTAAGAAAAAAAAAAAAAAGAAAAAAAAAAAAAAAAAAAAAAAAAAGAAAACTTAACCTGTTTCCATCCAAATGAACTTTATATTGCGGTATAGAATTTTTAAGTAAATCGATGCTGATATTTCTGAGGTTTTTTTTAGAGAACTGCTTCTCCAGTATTATATATACAGGGTGTCCCATTCAACTTTTTCAACCAGGATATCTCTGGAACTACAAGAGATATTGAAAAACGACTTCCACGCTCATGAACGTCTAAAACGTAAAGAAATATTATTTTCAACGCACACTTACGTTTTCGTAAGGTATATCCCATATTATTTCTTAAGCAATGAATAGCATGGAAAATCGCAAAAAGAATGGCGTTGGTTGCATCGCGATGTGTCAATTACATTCGGAGAAATTGCGAAGCGAAATTGACGTTTGAAATATATGAGGCGCGGTGCTAGCGCGTGTCCGAGACTCAACCGTGAGTCTCACTTGAGTCTCGGGACGCATTAGCTGTGCGCTTCGTGTGTTTCAAACATCAACTTCGCTTCGAAGTTTATCCGGGTGCAATTGACGCAACGCGATGCAAACCAACGCCATTCTTTTTGTGATTTTTCATTCTATTGATTGTTTATGAAATAATATGGAGTCTCCATTTAAAAAAACCTAAGTTTGTATTGAAAATAATGTTTCTTTGCGTTTTAGACTGTCTCATAGTAACTACTTTCATTAAGTCCCTGTCTTACGTTCATGACCGTGAAAGTCGTTTTTCAATATCTATTGTAGTTTCAGAGATGTCTGGGGTGAAAAAGTTGATTGGGACACTCTGTATATGTTCGTATTTTATAGTGCGGTGTAAAAAACTAAATCGAGAGATTTTTTAGAGGACTGATTCTCCAGTATTACATTTATATTTATTATACACATTTAAAAATGAATAGGCATATTTTGTCACCATCCGAATATTTAATAGAGTATTCAGCAAAAACTTGACGCGCATCGCTCAAAAACTTCTCCACACTTTTGGTAACTACTTTTCATCATTTCATCTTAATATAAATTTACATGTTATGTATACAGTGGAAATTGACTATAACGACATTCATGGGACCTGAAAAATTATGACGTTTTAAATGAGTGTCGTTCTAACCTAGATTTTTATTTTATTGTACATACAGTCTTCACTCTTAAGGTTACATGAATGCAGTATAAAGTACAGTATGTTGAGTACTTACCAAACTTATTCACTTAGGAGTGAAGTAATCAGTGTTTTTATTCTGCTGTGTATTTGCACAGAACACACTTTCTTAATTAGTTTCTATTTTCATTATTTCATTTGCAGATACACTACACCCTCATGTTCACAATTCTTGTGGCTTCTAAAGCGTCACTCACAGTAGGGACAGGTACTTTACTTCCTTCTTCTTCCTCCTCTTCACCATCTCCCTCGCAAACTTCGTGGTAACTGTAGCCCTGATTCTTCACTTCATTTGCAATTTCGTCTTCAGTTCGCACTTCGGTTGTAACGAGGTCATCATCTGTTGTTGCATATATTTTATAGTCGCACTGTGAAAGACGGCTGACTGCCGCCTTCCCTATGTTTTTGACTTTGTAATTCATCTAAGCTCACTAGACGGTCTTTTTTGCTAAATGAGAACCCCTTTCGTTCGGAGGCATGAGGAATAGCATTTAATTTCATGTTTTTAAATGTTAGTTTCTGTAATACTGCGTTAATATTGCTGGGATTTTATTATGCTAATAATTTATCATTGTGTCTATGAATGTGGCAAGATGAACGGATTCTCCGTGACGCCACTGTCCCTATGAGAATGTATACTTCCTTTACTCTGTATGTGCATATATGATAATCTTCTAGCATGGCAGTCTGAGTGTATGTATGAGAGTTTTCGTCGTCGGCTGCTGGCTGGGCGCTTTGCATCTCTGGCTTCGAGTCGATAGGTAGTCGTTACCAACCTCTGCTTTTGATGCTACCAAAGAGGTTCCTCCCCCCTTTTGTTACAAGATGGATTGGCAATGTCCGCTAGCGAGCCTCGGTAGGACATGCGACTTTAAACTCTCCCCCACCAACTGGTTTTTCCTGGGTTTTACCGATTTCCGGTGGCCGCGCATCGACCTGGTAAGACGTTCGGACTTTCTTTCCTCTCTTGAGATGGCAGCGATTCGTTATCTGGTTTGTTAGACTTCAGATATTAGGTTCATTTTTCGGGATAAGTTTCTCCGATCACGTACGGAAATGTATTCAATTTAATTTCGATGATTTTGCACAGGTAAACGCGGTGAATATGCAACTAATTCGCTTTGATAACGGCTGGGAATCGGTAACCTGTGTGAGACTAGCTGGCGGTGTATGAACTCTGTTTAATTTCTTTCTAGCTTTGTGGAACGCGACTAATATGCGGGAATATTTTTATTCTGTGTGGTACATGTGAAATATTTCTTTCCGTTTCATCCTTCCGCGAGTGACATGTACTCCACGTGGTGTGTTCTTATAACAAAGCCTTTTGCTACCCCTGTGTCTGTTTCTAGGCCCTTCAGGCAAGAAATCATGTATGTATCGTTCTGATTTTCCTTATTACATCGCGATCTCCTCTTCGTCTATTTTAAATTGTTGTTTCGTGTCCAAACTTGTACTCTGCATTCGGACTCCGTCAGTAAATTCTCTTCTAGCCTTGTACAACGCCCGTTATTAGCTTGCTTACTACGTATTTCTATGGGCTGCATGCCATATTTCTTAGCTGATTTACTCCGACTTTGAATTTATTCCACTTTTCTGACATTTGAAGACTGGACTTCGTCCCTCCGTGTAAAACCTTCCCAATCGCGTCTAACTGTATTTCTTTAGCTTCCTTATGATATATTACGCATTTCTAAGGGTTGCACGCCGTAGCTATTTTTCTTTATTTTTCCGAAATGGAATGTTTCTATTTTTACTGGTTTTCGGATCCACGTGGCTCCGAACTCCGACTTCAAGTGTTTGTTAAGCTTATGGGACTTAACTACGGGGTCATCAGTCCCTAAACTTACAAACTACTTATGAACTACTTACGAAATAGGACGGCACAAATATCCATGGCCGAGGGGGATTCGAACCCCCGACCGTAGTGGCCGTGCTGACCGTGACTGGAGCGCCTCAGTCACCTCGGCCACCGCGGCCGGCTATAGCTAGTCACTTGAGTTCTCGCCACTGCTCACACACCAGTGCCTTCCTACTGTGTATTCTTGCTTCGTAATCTGTGATTCCGTTGGTTCTTGTTGAAATAAATGCCATCTTTAAGCACTTCGCCTTCAGTGGGGTGCGAATATGTAATGTAGCAGACACGTGCCGTGTGTCTCATTCTGCATGCTCACGGTTTGATTTAAATGGAAATTAATCTCGCTATTATCGCGTACCATCTCAAGTAAACAAAGACAGATCAGAGCCACCTACGAAGTTTATTTTCCTTGTGTTGTGTGGTACATTCTGGGTCGCTGAATTTCGCCTACGATAGCGGCGCCTGTTTCTGCTTCGTATCAGCACGCTGAATTGGGAGAGTTTCGCTTTGCTTCGCGCGTGTGAGTGGATGAATGCTTGTTGATTGTAAATCACCCCCACCGACGATGTTCAGTTCAGATTACTTTAGCTTAATTTTCAATGTGGGATGCGTTTTTTTTTTTGTTTTTTTCTTGTTTAACAAAACTGGTGACCCCATATACTCATATTTTAACTGAATAAATAATTTATTTTCAGTGAAATTTTATCCTTCTTATGAATATTAGTTTATGAATACCCTCCCTTTTTTATTTAATGTTGTTTTTCACCAGTGCTGAGAACAAACTCAGACGCAAATTATCATGTTTTAATTCTGTTGCGCCATAAATGCTCTCACAGCCACCTCCGTGAAATGGTTTAGTTCGGGGAGGCTTGTATATTAATGATTGTGTGTAATTCTCGTGCTCTACGACCTATGTTGGCCACCGTCTCTTTGCGTTCCTGCTGCTAAAATAAAGTTTGAGTCAGTTCTAAATTCTGGGCCAGGGAACAAGATTCTGTTGCAGGAAGTAGTCACTAGTTCACGCAAATCCTTTAGCTGGTTTTACGACCAGAGTTATATGTTTAAAATAAGATTTTAACGGGCTCCTTTCAGCTAGAGTTAATTTTACAATGAACGGTGGTCCTTCACCTGGCCGCGGTGGAGTAGCCGAGCGGTCTAAAGCGCCTCGCTGCGGAGCGCGCGGTTGCTCGCCGTGGAGGTTCCAGTCCTCCCTGGGGCATGGGTGTGTGTGTTTGTCCTTAGGTTAGTTTACCTAGGTGTAAGTAGATTGTAAGCTACAGACTGATGACCACGCAGTTTGGTCCCATAGATTTACAAACATTTGAACATTTGATTTTCTTTCACCTGATTATTACAGTTCATTTGTGGCAGTAATGCAGATGGCGGCAGCTCGTATCATCGACTGTGCCCTCAATTTCGGCGGTATTTATTCCTTCTTTGTGATTACTGCATGACAAAAGCGGTTCTTGATGGTTTGAGCTGTGACCTGGTCCAAGCTTTGGTAATGTATCTGATTGCGTCCATCAGTGTAATAGAAATATCCTGCTTTTTGTCAATGCATTTTTTTTCATTCTCGGTAATATGAGTTTACTACGATAATGGCATTTCAGAGTTGTACTCACTCCTTGGTCCATGGGCTGCATTAAGCTTGTGGTATTTGCGGGAAGAAAGACAAGGTTAATATTACCCAGGCGGAAGAGTGCAGGAAGTGCTAGACGGTTGTGAACCAGATACATTATCTTCCCATGTTCTCACCGAGCTAGGTGGCGCAGTGGTAACGCACTGGACTCACATTGAAGAGGACGGTGGTTCAAATTCTCCTCCTGCTATTGATATTTATGTTTATGATTTTCCTAGATCACTCCTGGCAAATGCTTGGGTGGTTCCTTGCAAAGGCTTCGGCTGATTTCCTTCCCCATCCTTAGCCAAAACTGCGAGCTTTAGCTTCATCTCTAGAGACCAAGCTGTCGATGGGACGTTAAACTCTAAGCTTCCTTTCTTTCTTCTAATCTCTCGATCTACTACTAAAAGAAGTGATTAGTGCACTTGTTCCGGAAGTGGCGCGGCGAGGTGTGGAGACCGCCGGCGTTTGTGGCAAATTAGGGACACCGCAACACAACCGATGCCGTAATGAACTGTGACGGACTGATGGCGTACGATGTTATTTCACTGTTCCACTATGCCGCAAGAGTCGAGGAAGACGCAGATGTGTCCTGCGATGCCCTTTTCCAGATGAGGTGTCGATCTTCTGAGGGGAGTGGGGGGGGGGGACGATCTGGGTTTTGCGACCTCACCCAACTCGTGTTCTGTGGCCTTACGAGGACCATTCTGCACGCAACCATTGCACTGCCGAAAACGGCCCACTTACTGATTTGACGGTACACTGCACTCATATGTTTGCTAGGCATCCTTCACGTCCGCTCAAGTGTCGTTGATCCATTACTTTCGGTTTATAGCAACAGTGAGAGTCACAGGCACATCGTAATGGTAAGTGGTGTTGCACCATGATGTAGACCAGGCCTGCTGAGCGATCTGCTCGAGCGAGCTGGCTCGCGCCACAGCAGTGAGTTGTCGACCGGCTCGCGGTGGTTGACGGTAACGGGCGAGACGTGAGGGGCGACGAGGGGAGGCAGGAATGTCAACAAAGTAACTTCGCAACGGAGAACAGTCGGTCGCTCTAATTCTACGGCCACTGATATGTTCTCGGTGGTTCAATAATCTATTCTGTGGCAAATTAATTGTACAGGGTGTCCAGAAAAGGGCTCCCTGATTCCAAAATTAAATGTCTCGAAAACAAAGTTCGATAGAGGAATGCAGTAAACGGTATGTTTATTGTGAATGCTGTAAGAAGTTTATACAGCACTTTGAAATAATAGTTACAAAAGCTGCTAACAGATGGCGCTGTACGCTGTACGGCTCTAGAGCCCTGTATTGGGAGAGTACCGCCAACCGGGCGAGCGCCGCCATTGTAGGCCTACCTCGCAATAGCAGCGCTGTGGGCGGCACTGTTAAATTAACATTTGTGATGAAGGGAACCGGTCTGTACATCGACGTGGTATGACAGTACGTTAAGTAAGCGATGAACTAAGGTTTTTAATCGTTTCATCACATCTACAGCGAATATTATGGACAAATTGTAAATGTGAAATCAAGACCTTTATTTTTGAGCAAACTAGTTGTAAAAATTTTTCGTGCTAAAATTTAAACCCTGTACCAAATGCACTGCTTTCGCAATAAGTGACGTTCCTGCTTTCAAATTAGCTAAGAACTGACGTTTTTATATCTAATTTATTGGTTTTTATCAAAGTAGATGTAATTAATACATGTTGCTTTCCATTAATATAGTGCCTAATGTTGATAGGTGTTGTGTGCTAACCTACATGTGATATTATCACATAACATTAACTGAGCTAACATTTTGAGAAGGTTTCAGTTTTTACACATTGTTATCGCACTGCTGAGTACTTCAGTAAAATAAACTTCATCTTAAAATTCGAGTTTTGGAGATCTATTTAATGGGCGGTTTCATTTACCGCCCAAACTTTCGTAATAGGCAGGCTAAGTATAAATACGAAATTCGTCAAATACGGCACATTATGTTAGATTTTCACGTATTTATATCTTTTAAAAATATCTTTTCTCTTACATGTGTTGTCCGTCCAACATTGCTCGCAAGAAACTTGAACAGATAAACCTAGAAGTTTACTCGATATTTCAAAACAAATTTACTTACTTCGCAAAATTTTGCATTCTCGTATGGAAATGCATTTTTTCTGCCAATGCGGTGTACCTACAATTCGCGTCTTTTCGCACCTCTTTCGCGTAAAACTTGCTACCTCGGACTGTCTTAGTATAACCACTGCCAACAATGCGGCATTTTTCACCATATAAAAATGGAATATGCTATGTTAAGCTCTTAATTTAATACGTAATGAGTCTACACATTTCCAACAGCTCTAAATGCTAAAATAACAGCTAGTTAAGTGAAATATGCCATTTACGCTGATGGATTGCTTAGGCCTAAAATGGCGGACGTGCCCCACCCGCGCTCAACTGACCAATAGCAGTCGGCGGTTGTCGGCAAGCCACACATAAAAGGTTGGCGCTATTCTCCCAACACAGGTCTCTATACAGCTCATACCATTATACATAAGTGAACTAATCGTATGAAAACACTCTTTGCCAACAATCACATCACAATGGTTGAAAAATGTTCACCATTGGCACTTTTTTTTTTTTTTTTTTCACTGCTGCCTGCGATTATGGACCCGCTGCCTGTGTAATATAGCGGGTCGGTCTTCCACAGCGGTCTCTTAGCCGCCACACCGGTCGTCTAGACACATTTGGTATAGAGGACCAGTGCGCCGTTGCCCGTGTCCCACCCCGTGGAGGTGGAACTGTATTGTAAGAAGTCTGCAGTATTTACTCAGTAGCTACTGTATACTTTTATTAAATTAATTACAATAATAAAGAAATACATATGTTTACAATTATATAAATAATCATTGAATTGTAACATGGTTAATTATATAAAATTCATTACATACAAAATGAACTTGATAATATAAGAAGTATAATTTAACATTTACCTACATTAACATAAAGGTAAAGAAAAACAGATACATTACTTTGCTGAAAACATAAAAGCTACAATTCTGATTTGAATTTTTTCTATTTTCCATGTATCTTTTTTGTAAATAAATAACAGACAAAACATACTTAGTCATGTAAAAAGTATAATTAAATATTTATCTACACAAACATAAAGGTACTTTTCGTTATAACAGGAAACAGTCTGATACATTGTTTGCTAGAATCATGGAAAATAACGATTCTGATTTAAAATATATTCCATGCAACTGACTTATATGTAGAGATACAATATAATACCAGTTTAATTATAATTTCTTACAATGAAGTAGATTAAAATACATTAGGAATATAAGATGTGTAAAAATGGTAATATCACTTGAACTACAATAAACAGTAAGTTTATAAATGTTCAGTTTAACTGTTATGAATATATTTATTTATTTCTTCTAGACAAACTACTAGTAGCAGTTAAATATCTTAGTTCCTAAGCACATAAAAGATATAGTAAAGAACTTATTTGTAACAGTAGCATATTTTAACAATTAATTACTGTAGATTAATATATATTAGTTTGTAAATACAAAGTTCACATGGTTTTAGTCAAAATCATAATTCATATGTTATGTTTAGATATACAGGATGACATTTCTCATGATATTTTGGATCTGAGAAGTATAATACCAACATAACTCATAGAAAATCAGAAATTACATTATTAGGACAATAAGTATGAGTGCAGGAAACAACTGTTTCACGCAACAACTTTTATGTTATTTACGTAATTAGAAATTACGAGGTGTGTAAAAGAATAATTTTAATTAAAGTAAGAAACAACAACAAAGTGATGCTGCTACGGCATAGAATTTGGGTACAAGAGGATTCACAATTTAGTTACATTTCCTCCATTCCAAAGCCCATACTTGTATCTCCTTCAGTATCTGTATCATCATCTGTAGTACTACCGGTTTCTTCATCACTGATGTTATAATCTGTATGCACCTGCGGTCTATTAATTCGTACTCTGGGTCTTTCTGTGGCATATTCTTCTTGAAGTTTCCTTGATATCTTGTCTGCGGTTTCCTTAAGTTCATTCCACGCTTCATGATTTCTAATGGAATTGTAAATGTTGTTGTGATCCATTTCCAGGTGCCTTACTTGTGAGAGCGCTGTGTAATTTATTACTGTGTTGTAAAAAGATATAAAATAGCCATGATCGCTTATCATCAATTTTTATTAACGACGACCGGTTTCGCTGATCTATGTCAGCATCATCAGGTCAAATAAAATATTTTACAAGGCCATAATCTTGTAATGTCAAACAGTTGTTATATAACAATTTACAGTGCATAGGTGCACTATGTCATTATAATAAAACATAATTATCACAGTGAGTGACAAAAACAAACTGATAATACACTCACTGTGATAATTATGTTTTATTGTAATGACATAGTGCACCTATGCACTGTAAATTGTTATATAACAACTGTTTGACATTACAAGATTATGGCCTTGTAAAATATTTTATTTGACCTGATGATGCTGACATAGTTCAGCGAAATCGGACGTCGTTAATAAAAATTGATAATAAGCGATCTTGGCTATTTTACATCTTTTTACAATATTATAAGTGGATCGCCTCCTAAAACGTAAACCAACTCAATTATTACTGTGTGTTCCGGGGTTCCTACATCACCACACTGACATTTGACTTGGTCGTAGGTTCATTCTATGTAGGTGTGCTGGGTATGGTCCATGTACAGTTATGAAGTGTATCATCTCTCGGCTAGGATTAATAAACTTCAGAGATAATCTTTCTCTTATACTGGGAAAAAAGTCGTATACCCTACGTCCCTTGTCGATCTCATCCCACACTTTTTGCCTGGTACTGTTACGCCAAGTATTTAGATTGTGACCATCCAGAATTTCTTCCCCAGTTATCTCAGTTATCTTATCCTTGTCCCCTTTCTTCAGCCAGTATCTTGCAGCTCAATATCTGATAGTTATATCTATTGGGTATATACCCATGACCACACATAGGGCTTCCAGGGATACAGTGCCGAAAGCACCTGATAACCGTAAGAGTACTCCTCTCTGTCTGCGTCTCACGATAATCCTGTTCGAAATCAATCGCAGTTTATGCGCCCATGGACTACCTGCAAAGGATATGACCGATTCAAATATGGCACAGTGATAAATCTTCATATACGTTAGTGGCAATCTGTATTCGGTGGTGTTTATTCTGGCTATCTTATGTAATATCTTTTCAGCCTTATCTGCTGTTTTTTCTATATGTTCTTTAAAAGAAAGTTTTTCATCAATTATTATTCCGAGATATCTAGTTGACTTCTTCCTGGCTATGTTCTTGGTTTCTAACTTTATTGATGGGTTTCTCATAAGCCCGCCTTTGAGTAAGATGTATGATGTTTTCTGTGGTGCGATCGACATTTTGGTTTTGGCACACAAACTGGCCATCTCGTGTAGTATGTTGTTTGCCCTTTCTTCTAGTTTTAACCTTGAGTTAGCTGACACTACCACCAGCAAATCATCGACATAGGCCACAATTCCGTCGATATTCTCGTTGGCATCTGCTAATTCAAGCAATGGTTCAATTGTGATATTCCAAAAGATGGGACCACAAATGGAGCCTTATGGGCATCCTTTGGTAATACATTTAATTACTTTTCGGTGTCCCGCGCACCACTCGACAACTCTACCTGTACAATAGTCTCGTAAGCTGTAATATGAAGCTGCTTGCACTTGTAGTTGTCTCAAACGTGCAAACAAGGCCGGACACCACAAATTATCGAATGCACCTGAGATATCGATCATAATAGATATCACGTACTTGTTTTCTGTCTGGTAAACCAAATTAAGGGTCTTATTGATGGCATCATCAATTGATTTATGCTTGCGAAAGCCGTACTGATGTGGATTCAGCCCCATAAGTTCACGATGTGCCTGAAGCCTATTGCATAGTAACCGTTCTTGGACTTTTGCCAGCGTATTTATTAAACAGATAGGGTGATATGATTTAGGGTCGGTGGGATCTTTATCCTTCGATTTTTTGATTACTATTGCACATTGGCACTACATAGGAGGCGCAAACGGAGAATGAAATTCGCCATCACATTTCGTTGTGTCTCAACCGAAATGGATCCACATGCCACAGAGATCGCCGATTCAAGCTCGTCCAGCGTGGCGGGATGCTTCGGGTAGACCATATCTTTCACTGTGTGCCACAACAAAAAGTCACAGGGAGTCAAATCCGGCGAATATGGAGGGTAATCCATGCCTGCACCAGTAAATTTGAGATATTCCAAATCAATGGCTCGATTCCCGATGTATTCCTCAAGAAAGCGAAACACTTGTTCGATCCGATGTGGTCGGGCTCCATCTTGCATAAACCATTCAGTACCTGCTCGATCCTCTAACGGTTGCTGTGTGGCGACAGATTGTTCCAAAATTGCAACGTAACGTGCACCAGTGACCGTTTCTCGAATGAAAAGAGGGCCAATAATGCCTCTGCTGCATACTGCAGCCCACACAGTAACTTTAGGAACATCGAAACAAGGCCCCTGGAGTATATGACATTCCCTGAGAGCTACTGAATCTCTGGGAGAACCAGCCATGACAAAACCGTTTCACCTGGTGTGTAAGATGTATGAGACAGGCTAAGTACCCTCAGACTTTAAGAAAAATGTTATAATCCCCATTCCAAAGAAAGCAGGTGCAGACAGGTGTGAAAACTACAGAACCATCAGTTTAATAAGTCATGGTTGCAAAATATTAACACGAATTATTTACAGAAGGATGGAAAAGCTGGTAGAAGCCGACCTTGGGGAAGATCAGTTTGGGTTCAGGAGAAATGTAGGAACACGGGAGGCAACACTCACTTTCGGCTTATCCTAGAAGATAGATTAAGAAAAGGCAAACCTACATTTCTAGCTTTTGTAGATTTGGGGAAGGCTTTTGACAATGTTGATTGGAATATACTCTTTCAAGTTCTGAAGCAAGCAGGAGTAAAATATAGGGAGCGTAAGGTTATTTACAACTTGTACAAAAACCCGACAGCGGTTGTCAGAGTTGAAGGGCATGAAAGGGATGCAGTGATTGGGAAGGGAGTAAGACAGGGTTGTAGTCTTTCTCCATTGTTATTCAATTTGTACATTGAGCAAGCTGTAAAGGAAAGCAAGTAGAAATTTGGAGAGGGAATTAAAGTTCAGGGGGAAGAATTAAAAACATTGCGTTTTGCCGACGACATAGTAATTCTGTCAGGTACAGCAAAGGACCTGGAACAGCAATTGAACGGAATGGACAGTGTGCTGAAAGGTGCATATAAGATGAACATTAACAAGAGCAAAACTAGGGTAATGGAGTGCAGTGTAAGAAAATCAGGTGGTACTGAAGGAATTAGATTAGGTAACGAAGCAATAAAGGAAGTAGATGAATTTTGTTACATTCTGTGCAATATATATCTCTTTCTAATTTACTCTAGTGTTTATAGTTTCTGGCTGCTCCCCTCCGTACCTGCAACAGCGTACTGTCTTTGTTCCTGTGTCGGTCTCATCCACTCGGCCACCGACACCTACGACGAGGCTGGGACACAAAAGCGGCGACGAAGTTGGGACACAAAAGTGGCGACGAGGATGGGATCCAAAAGTTGCGACGAGGAGGGATAGAACCTTGGACCAGCCCGCTTGCAGCAGCCAGACAGCAGCAGTCGAGCACGTAGAAATTGCTCCCGCCCACCCACCCTTATTATAAAAATTTTGGGGGAACATATTCAGTTGCGTGTTTTGTGGACTTTTTTTGTTGCAGAGCGTCCTCTTTCATATTGCATTTGTGTTTTGTTATAAGTTACTTGTATGCGCGGCGCCTAATCGGTCAGCATGGCCACTACCCCGAACCCAAACTTAATGGAAATTATTCAGTTACAGACGGCGCAGATAACACAGCTTCTCCAGGCTGTGGCCCAGCTCACGGCGCAAGCAGCTAACCAACAACAACAGCCGCCGCTTCAGCAGCCCACACATGCCGCCGCAACGCTTCCTACCTTTCGCCAGTACAACGAACGTGAGGAAGAATGGAGCGACTACTTCGCACAGTTTCAAGAACTCGTCGCGGCTCATCAAATTACAGGTCAGAAAGTTAAGCATCTTTTGTTGTCCGTGGTGGGCCCCAAAACCTTTGTATTACTGCAGAAACTATTTCCCCACGCATCTCCTCGTGATGTGGACTTTGAACAAATTGTAGATGCACTAAATGCTCATTATGAGAGAAACGTTCTTGTAGCCGCTGCACGGTACCGATTTTTCAGACTTAAAAAATTACCGCAGCAGTCACACCAAGAGTGGATTACGGAACTGAAGGGCTTAACCCGCCAATGTAAATTTACTTGCTCTTGTGGACTTTCGTGTAGTGACGTGATGTTGAGAGATGCGATTACGCAGAATATTCAGGACCCCAGAATTAGAGCAGCAATTCTGAAACAGTCTGACCCCTCATTAGACAGTGTACTGCAGCTTATAGATGCGCATGATACTTTTGACTTAGCTGATGTAGAAATGCAAAGCCATAGTGTAAATTCAGTGCGCCGCAACGGACGCTTTCCTAGCTGTAGTTCTCAGTATAGCACTAGTGATTCCTATTTTTCTACCGGCCGTGCTGAACAGACAATGAACAGTAGCCGGAGTAAAAGTGCGACGCAAAGGTCGCCCCGTAGTGTTAGACACAGTAATTTGAATAACGGGCGCCAACGCTCATTTCAGAAAAATGTACGTAAATCTTGCCCCCAGTGTGTGTCTCGCCACAAGCGTGCTCATTGCCCTAGTCGCAACGCAACCTGTTATCAATGTGGCAAATTGGGACATGTACAGTCTGTGTGTCTGCAAATTAAAAACTCAAAGAACAGTAACGTTAGAAACAGTGCTTCGCAGAGTGCGAGAACAGTTCATTCTGTAAATGTTATACGGGCTGTGGAATTGAACACTGCTTTCCTTGGATCTCAATTGCAAGAAAGTAGTTCTGCGCCTATGGCAAAACTATATAGTGCACCACGTAGCAAGCGCCGACGAGCGCGTAAAACAGTGCAACGGAAGAGGGTTCGGGACAAGCAAAATGACTATGAACAGTGCATTCCTGTAGTGAAATTAGTGCCTTCTGCAACTGCTCCTTGTAATAGTGCCCAGTACTGTGTAGCTAGTGACAGTAGACATCAAGTAGCTACTCAAAAGTGTAGTGCAGTAGTTAGTACATCTGGAGTAGCTTCGCAGGCTTGCGCGGACGCCGATCCGGCGGTAGTGCCCTCTAGTGACAGTGTTGTTAATCCGCTGCGTGCCGAGTCTGCGCCGCTTACTTCACTACGCGGCCCGCGCAAGCGCAGAAAACAATATGTATCAGACGTTGCCCACATTCGCGCCCCTTTCGTGCGCCAAAAGCACAAACTTTTTGTCAATCTCTCCATAGAAAATAAGACTGTGCAATTTCAGCTTGATACTGGTTCCGCTGTCACATTAATAAATAAAGATACTTATGAACTTCTGGGTTCGCCAAAATTGTCGCCGTCACAGCAAGTGTTAACAGCTTATACAGGTGAAAATATTCCCGTGCTAGGAACATGTAGCCTGCCCGCCTCTTTTCAAGGTTGCCGGGCGCCGTGGCTCAGCGCGCCCGGTCAGAGGGCTCAACGCTCTCTGTAATAAAAAAAGCTGTGCCAGGAACACATCGAACAAGAAAGAACAAACACGAACAGCGTCCGCAACGGACAGAAGTACCCATAGAACAAAAGAAGAAGAAAAAAAAAAGGTGTAACAAAAACAGTTGCTTTTGTAGTTCTTCAGGCCAAATCGACACAGAACATTTTTGGACTAGATGCTTTTGACTTGTTTGGCTTATCAATTCAAAGAGATGTGCTTCAAATTTCGTCAGTAGTGCCTCAGGACAAAATCAATGCTTTATGTGACAAATATAGTGACTTGTTTTCGCCGGAACTAGGTTGTGCAAAAGACTTCGTGGCACATGTAACTTTAAAAGAATCTGCAGTTCCAAAATGTCGTAAAGCTAGACCAGTGCCTATCGCATTGCGTGATTCAGTTGCCAAAGAACTTAAACGTTGGCAAGATAGTGGGGTGATTTCTCCTGTTTCTGCGAGTCAGTGGGCCTCGCCTATAGTAATTATACCCAAGCCGACAGGAAAACTTCGTCTCTGTGCGGACTTCAAATCTACAGTGAACAGTCAAACAATTGTAGACACTTATCCCCTGCCCAGACCTGAGGAACTGATGGACAAATTAGGACAGTCTCGCTTCTTTTCTAAGATTGATTTAGCAGAGGCATACTTACAGATTCCACTTGATGACGAGTCAAAAAAGTTTTTCGTCATTAATACTCACATGGGCCTTTTTCAATTTCAGCGCCTACCCTTTGGCAGTTCTTCCGCCCCCGCTATTTTTCAGCGCTTTTTGGAACAGCTGACAGTTTCTGTACCGTGTTGCTCGAAATACTTAGATGATATTGTGGTATCCGGACGTACAGTTGAAGAACATTTAGCAAATCTGGAGTGCCTTTTCAAAGTTTTGACTGCAGCACGTCTACGTTGTAATAAAGCAAAGTGTACGTTTTTTCAAACTGAAATAGAGTACCTAGGCCATGTGATTAATGCCCAAGGAATCCATCCTTTACAGTCACATCTTCGAGCAATCAAAGACTTGCCTCCTCCTAAGAATGTGCATGAATTGCAAGCAGTAATGGGAAAGCTTAACTATTATTTCAGATTTATTCCCAATGCCTCTCAGATTGCAGCTCCACTGCATCACTTACGTAGGAAGAATGTTCCTTTTGTTTGGTCCAAAGATTGCCAGGTTGCCTTTGACAAACTAAAGTCTGCACTACTCAGTGATGCATGTTTGATTCCCTTTGACCCCCAGAAGCCTGTAGTGTTAGCAGTTGACGCCTCATCGTACGGTCTGGGCGCTGTAATCTCACATCGTATTGGATGTCACGATCGTCCTATTGCCTTTGCATCCAAGCTACTGACGCCAACGCAACAGAATTACAGTCAGATAGAAAAGGAGGCCTTAGCAATCATTTACGGCGTCACAAAGTTTCATCATTATCTGTACGGCAGAAAATTCTATTTGTTGACAGACCACAAGCCTCTCACGTCGTTGTTCTCACCCACAAAGCCAATTCCGCCACGAACGGCACAAAAGCTTCAGAGATGGTCCTTGATATTGTCAAATTATCAGTATGAGATTTTGTACCGACCTACCACTAAACATGCCAACGCGGACACAGGAAACAGCTGCGGATGCAGACCTAAGTGTGGTAGCACGTTTTGTTCGCTCAGGGTGGCCTGCCAGAGACAAAGACATTGATCGGCCTCTGGTTCGACGTTATTTTACACAACGTCATGCATTATCTTTAAGTCAGGGTGTACTGTTGTTGCATACCGACAAAGACCAAGCAAGAGTGATTGTTCCTCGTTCCCTGCAACGAGAAGTGTTACGCCTCCTGCATCAAGGACATTGGGGCATTGTTAGGACAAAGCAATTGGCCAGACGTCATTGTACCTGGGTTGGTATGGACGCTCAGATAGAGAGCATGACATCACAGTGTACAGTTTGTGCGGAGCATCAGGCGGCTCCTCCACAGCGTTTCTCAGACTGGCCACGCCCCAAGGGACCATGGCAACGTTTACATATTGACTTTGCCGGACCTTTCTGGAATACGCGCTGGTTAATTGTTGTAGACGCTTTCAGCAAGTTTCCTTTTGTGATTGCCATGAACTCAACGACAGCTTCTAGTACAATCAGTGCCTTAACATCAGTGTTTTGCATCGAAGGTTTGCCTGAAACTATCGTCAGTGACAATGGACCTCAGTTTGTTAGTGCGGAATTTCAACAGTTTTGTCGTGTGAATGGCATTCAGCATATTACCACTGCACCTTTTCACCCTCAGTCCAATGGTGAAGCTGAACGTTTCGTTCGAACATTAAAGTCTCACATGGAGAAGATGAAAGGTCAGCACTCCAGGCAGCAAGCTCTTCAAATTTACCTGTCTACGTATCGGTGCATGCCACGTGACGGCCCGTCTCCTGCCGAGCTGCTACACGGCCGCCGTCACCGCACTCTCCTTCACCTGCTGCAGCCTCCCACGCACCGAGTCGGTTCGTATGGCGCTTCGCGTTTTCAGATTTCCACGCCGGTGCTTTACAGGGTGTTTGCTGGCAACAAGAAGACGTGGTTACCGGGCATCATTCAGCGCGTGCTCGGGCGCAATATGTATGTTGTACGTTCTTCCACAGGGTCGGAGCTGCGGCGCCACGCAAACCAATTGCGCCTGCACAGGCCGCGCGATCCTGTCTCGGGTTTCTTGATTCCAGACCCAGTTCACCGCCAGGGAGCACAGCCACATCGTTCGTCCCCGGACTACGAGATTCCTATGGACGTCGACACACCTCCGACGCAGTCGTCGCCGCCGCTGTCGCCGCCGCAGATGACAGCGTCACCGAGAGGGACTCCGGGACCGTGCGGACCCCCCCAGCTTGGGCCACGCACCTCAGAAGAAGATGACCTGCTCCCTCTGGGCGGGGGCGGGCGCCCTTCCCCAGGTTTCGGCGGGTTCCCTGGAGTATCGCAAGGCGGATGCCGGGGCGCGGACGGCGTCTCGATCCCGGCCTCAGCTACGACGCCCGTCCCACCAGTAACGCCCCCGCCCAGGCCCTCCTCCCAGTGCCGTCGCCGTGGCCCTCAGCCCTACGCCACGACGCCGCGGCGGTTTGGGGGGGAGGGGTGTGGTGTCGCACAAGTACAAAGTGCGCGCCACTTACTTTCGCCGCGGGCCGCCAGGCACGCACGGCGCGGCTTTCTCACGACGACAGCCACGAGCGCCCTCTGCGACAACTCCGCTCGTGGCCACGACTGAAGGACATCGTTCTCTTGACTTCGGACTGAGATAGCAACGAGTTAGGACCTTCGTAATCAGATAGGCACCAGTGAAGACTTTGCTATTGTACAGGCACTAGGCAGGCCTCTAACAACTATGTATCAACATTCTGCAGTACTATGTAAAAGTTAAGTATTGTTACATTCTGTGCAATATATATCTCTTTCTAATTTACTCTAGTGTTTATAGTTTCTGGCTGCTCCCCTCCGTACCTGCAACAGCGTGCTGTCTTTGTTCCTGTGTCGGTCTCATCCACTCGGCCACCGACACCTACGACGAGGCTGGGACACAAAAGCGGCGACGAAGTTGGGACACAAAAGTGGCGACGAGGATGGGATCCAAAAGAGATGAAGAGGTTTGCTCAGGTTAGGGTATTGTGCAGAGCTGCATCAAACAAGTCTCAGGACTGAAGACCACAACAACACAACACTTCGTAAGTAGTTTCTAAGTTTAGGAACTCATGACCCTGCAATGAGTCCCTTCATCTTAACAATCATTTGAACATTTTCCGCTCTTCTTTCTTGCTATCTCCCATAATCTTTGCATGGAAGGTCTTGTAATGCCATTGTAAATTACATTTTTTCGATTGTAAAGAATTTTGAAGCATGCTAAGAATTTTCAGACGATCACATATAGGAAATATTGACGTTGATGTGTTTGCTTTTCACTTCGGAGCCATCGTACTAACTTTCTTCGACGTGAAAAGAGATGTCGTGCATTGCGTGGTGAATACAGGCGGTCGCAATTAGAGCTATGCCTAATCGACGCTGTGCCTAGTCATCTGTAGACATCGCCTATGTACACCTCTACCCCCTCCTCTGCTGCAGTACGACGCGACGCCTGAGCGTTCAGCCCCATTCAGCCGCGAGCGCTCACGGCCCGGGCAGCGAACGAGCGCGAAAGCTCGTGCTCGTCTAGCCGACCCCTGGGCAGGTCTGATGTAGATGGTCATACTGAACATGTACCCCGACATGGCTGAAATGCTTATCTTTTCTGCAGAACACACTAATATGGATGCAGGTCCGGCGGTTCATATTTTTTTAAGAGTGGGTAGTTGTCCATAATTTTGATACCTCTAATTCCGCCCCCCCTCCCCCCACCGATGTCAATAATCCCTATACATAAAAATACGTACACATACTTGACAAAGAGTGTCATTTCGAAACGACTATTACAAATCAAGAAACGTTTAATGTTTTATTAGAAACCTAGGGTGCTGTACTACCACGTGTAAAAAAAATCGGATCTTTAAACCGCATGATTTCTTCGAAATAGAGTGAGAGGCGTTATGAAACTAAAAACTCACGCAGAATGAAAATTAGGCATTTCAGATTTTCGCAAGCAATGGAAACATGTAAGGAAAAAGTAAGTTCATGAAACGATATTGGGTAGTTCTATATGCCGTCAACAGTTTTTACAGCGTGAAAATCCAAAAAGTCATTTTCCCCCTTTTCCCAGCCCGGCCCAACCGGGAGTGGCCATCCCCGCGCGGCCGAGGGTAAATAAATATTCCTTCATTTCAAGAGTAGGTATTTTACCCATTTTGAGTCGACACATCTACCGCGGTACGCACTACAACCGCCGGACCTGGTGCATGTCATGTAAGTATGAGCTTCCTATCTCTAGTCTTACAAGGTTTTTTATTTTATTTATTTATTTTTTAATTTGAATATGAGAGTATAACAGCTTTCCTTTGTTGAAGTATATGTCCGAGGTGGAAAATTTACTTTATAGTGAAGCTAAAACATACAGGAATATAATGGATTTCCGATAAAACCAGAACATTTCGAGTGGTCCATTGTAATGTGTTGTTTCTTGCAGGTGCAGGTTTTACTTTCAGACGCAGTTCCAAGAGGTGATGTTCAAGCCGTACGTGCAGCCGTTTGAAGACAGGGTGTGGGTCGCGCTGCTGGGATACGTGGTGGCGACTGCTCTTCTCAAATGGCTCTTCCACTACGTGCTTCGCGAACGTGCTGACCCCATAACTGCACTGTTTGCTGTTATCGCGGCGTTATTAAACCAGGGTAAGTGGCGTCTTCTAATTTAATGCATGTGTAATTAATTAATTTCATGTATATGTAATAGCCCTATTAAACAGCACACAGGTGAGTACCC
Source organism: Locusta migratoria (assembly GCA_026315105.1). Lineage (NCBI taxonomy): Eukaryota > Metazoa > Arthropoda > Insecta > Orthoptera > Acrididae > Locusta > Locusta migratoria. Next base: position 384,189,316 of record CM048750.1, on the reverse strand, counting down.
AGATAAGGGCAGAGACGAATAATTGGGTGGACAGAAAATAAATAAGACAGGTGTAGACAGGTTACAGACACGAACTGAATGATTTAATGAACAGCATATTGTTATACAAAAATAAAACATACTACAGTCTGTACATAACGCAGAACAGAAATACATCGCGTAGTGTAATAAAATAGTAAAGGAATTTAATATGAGGTACTCTAAAAAGAAGTCTATTCTCCATAAAATTGTCTAATTGAAGATTTCGTTAGTAATGAAAAGTGCTATTCTTTCAATGAATAGTTTTACCTAGAAATGTTCCACTGGTGACGATTAACATGTAATCTATGCCTGCATGATACAATAATTTTAAGGGGAACACACCGTGGTTCAGGTCGAAAACAATAGATTTTCGTTTTCATCATATTTAGATAGATTAAGGTTTTATTTAAGAGCTTTGTAAAGGATTTTGCGGAAATTTTTTCGAGCATTTAAAGAGCATTTTCCTACCATTTGAGTTTATGTGTCACGTCCACTTTTGTCACCCACTTTTCTGCATATATTTTAGATCCTTATCTCCCCTACATTGCACGTTAGCGATATTTTTTACTCCCCAGTGGGTTGGCTGTCCTTGGGATACAACGGTCGGTATTCTACTGTTTCTGTTGTATGTTAACAACACGCTTTGAAACACGCGGTTAGTTTTATTCAAGTGTAATTGCGAGTACATCTACATCTACATACATACTGCGCAATCCGCAGTGAGGTGCGTGGCGGAGGTTACACTGTACGGCTACTAGGCATTTCTTTTCCTATTCCATTCCCACATAAAACGAGGAAAAAAGAATGCCTATATGCCTCCGTACGAGTCATAATTTCTCTTATCTTGTCATTGTGATCACTACGCGAGATGCAAGTAGGTGGCAGTAAGATCGTTGTTATAGTTACATTTGCAGGTATACTATGGAAAGGCAATTAGGAGAAATGAACAAAATCTGGAGGCAGTGAAGATAGATGTTTGGGCCATATTCTTCCATAAGTCCTTTACTGATGATAAGCCGTGTCGTGCATTGTGTCCACCAGGAGAAAATTAGTGCTGCAAATACAATAGAGCTCAGGCAACTAGAGAATCTTATTCTCACCAGCATTCTCTTCCTGCTCCTGTTATTATAGCAATTAAACCTATTTTCAGAGACTTGGCTCATCCTGACCATCTAAGAGCAGACGCAGAACCCAAATGAATGTTTGAACAGCATAATTTGGAACCGCCTTCTTAAAACTATTTGTAGGCAAGCGTACAGTGAAACTAGGAGTTCATGATGCTGTTATTACATTCAGTTGTGGTAATACTGGAAAGTGTTGGGTACTGAAAAAACTGGGAATTGATCCTAGTGAAATTATTATCACTGGGCTGTAGCATTGCGATAAAATGAGGATAGCCAATGCAGACAGGTCTGCATCTAATATGGCCAAGAAAGCAAGACAAATATCCAGGAAGGTGAAGAAGAAGCTGGAAGACTTGCTAGAGGCCAACGAAGGGCCTTCATATGCAGGACAGTTTTAATTAACTGGAACAAATTTGAAAAGTTATTTCTTTACAGTCAATTTGATTTAAATACATATGTGCCATTATATCATAGATAAAAGAATGAAATTTTCAGAGACTCTGCATAAAATAAAAAGCCATCTCTGGTACTACATTCATTATTATTCCCCAATTAGAAAGTTCACAAAAATATTTCTTGCTGAAAAAAACTTATTACTTTTGTTAATAAATTTAAAAAAAGTATTTGTTAAAAACTATATAATTGATAAAGTATATTTTAGTATAGTTGACTCTATTATCATCATGTAACATACAGTAAAATATTAAGGTCCTGCATCAAATAGCTTTTTTTTTCCAGAAATGGGTCACTTGCCTAAATTAATATGGGTTAGATTGGCAGGGTGTGGCCTCCTTAACTTGAATATGACTGAAGACAAAGACGAGGAATTATGGATAGTAGAAGATAGTTGAATTATGGATGGTAGAAATACAGGGAACTAACAACACTCTGGGGAAAAAATTTGATTCACGCTCTAAATCATAAATACGAAGTATTCTGTCATTCTAGCGTCTATAAAGTAATATCCTTGCTTCTATTAAGGACAAAGAGGAATCATAATTGGATTCATAGAACATTTATTGCGTCAAGGAGGCCGTTCAGGTCGCTTATTGTTCACGGGTTAAAATATGCTGCATGTAAGCCTATCTCTGATTTTAATCCCACAGTCTTTTCACCAGGAGAAGCAAGGAATTGGTTGACTCTTGGTTAATGAAAAGGCAGTATATTCAAGGTTAATTGCTTATATCAGTTCCCATAATTTGCTGCCAAATGTACTGTTTGGTATCAGAAGTGGTTTAACACGCGAACTTACAGAGTGAAACTTTTCACTCTGCAGCGGAGTGTGCGCTGATATGAAACTTCTTGGCAGATTAAAATTGTGTGCCGGAACCGGGACTCGAATCTGGGACCCTTCCCTTCCGCGGGCAAGTACTAGAGCGCTTGCCCGCGAAAGGCAAAGGTCCCAGGTTCTAGACCCGGTTCCGGCACACAATTTTAATCTGTCAGGAAGTTTCAGTCGAACTTGCTTTATTTTCTTTTCTCTTTTCTCAAATAAAAAATGGCAAACTCTGGGCGTATTTTTTGATTTAACAAAATCGTTTGATTGTTACAGAAGTTGGAACATTATTGAGTAAGGGGAGTAGCTCACAATTGGTTAACCTCTGACTTCAATAACAGACAGCAGAAGGCGATTCTCTGCAAATTGAAAATGGCTGTGATGTGCACTCACAACGGGTCACACTTAAGTAAGGGGTACCACGAGTTTCTGTTCTGGACCCACTCTTGTTTCTCATACATAAAAATATTTCTTCTAGCAAAAGAGGAAATTCTAAGATATTTCTGGTTGCTTATGACACTAGGTTGGTAGTGGTGGACGTTGTTGACAATATTGACGTATTATTGTTTAAAGAAAGACGTCCATGGCTTGTTGTAAATAAATTAATACTAAGTCACAAGAAGACTTGGTTTTATACAGTGTCTAACACACGATTGATCAAAAACTACATTTTGATTACACGGAATATGCATATTTTAAGAGAGACTGAAAAAAAGCAGTTTATCCATCCGAAGATTTATAGATGGATGAAAATACCAGCAGCTGTATTCAAGATCTTTATTAAATTCTGTGCGACCGGTTTCGTTGCTTCACTATACCATCTTCAGGCTGCCGTTATGTGATTATTATTACAAGCACATTTGAACACACAACGGCAGCCTGAAGATGGTATAGTGAAGCAATGAAACCGGTCACACAGAATTTAATAAAGATCTTGAATACAGCTAGTGGTATTTTCATCCATCTATATAATCTAATCAGCTGCGTCCCAATTCCATCACTATGGAGAGAATTAAATCCGAAGATTGGTTTTGCACAACTGTGCTTTACTAGGCAGGGTCCTGTTTGGAGGTGGTATGCCGTTGCCTTCCTCCGACCTTATTTACCCAGTCTGGTATAAGGGGACTTACAGTTTAACGTGGATTCCGAACTACTGTGCCACTTGACATTTTCAGATCAGCAACTTTGCCAGAGGGGAAATAAGTAAAAATTGTGAGCTAATAATCCTAGGACTAACCGGGCATCTAACCTGCGACGTTTGGATTAAAAGTCTGTAACTCAACCATTGTGCTACCGAACCACACTCAACAGATCAAATTACGAGGCGTTCAGGTAAATAGTAAGCTATTGTGGATAGCACATGTTCAGGACCTTGTCTAAATGCTGCCTTGTTTACCATTCGAAAAGTTTCTGAAATAAGGGATAGTTCAACGCGAAGAAAAGTCTACTTGGCTTATTTTCATTCGCTTACGACGTACGGTATTACTTTTTGGGGCACTCCTCTGGTACATAAACGGTATGTGATAATGCCCTCATTTGCCTTTGCTTTACGTTTGATTGGGTTAGATACTAATAGCTGTGTATCTTGGACACGTGTGATATGGCATGATTTGTTGCAAATTCGTATATACTGCCACCTCCAAAATATTTACTTCTGCGACAGAAACGTCCTGTGTAGTAAAGGGCTCATTCGTTCTATTTATCCACAGTATGGTACATCTATTTGAATTCATGATCAAGTGACACTCATCTTTAAATTACAGATCCTCCTGCATTTCGCTACAATAATTTTCCAGCGCTGGGACTTCTTGATGCTCTACATCATTCGCGCAAAATTTCATGACATTTCCAACATTATGTACCAGATCATCGTATGTATATATTGTGTAAAATAACGGCCCGATAACACACCTTTGGGGTACGTCAGATATCAGTTTCTCGCCAGAAGACGTCTCTTCGTTTGGAATGACGTGCTGTGTACTGTTCATTAGAAATTCGTCACTCCAGTCACACAGTTATTTTGACACCAGCGATCCGCCCCGGTTTCGCACGGGCATCACAGACCATATGTAAGTCATTATTTTTTTCTGTTGTAATGTCGTATCATCCTGATGCATCGAGCTTGTTTGTAAGATTAAAAGGTACCTCATGTTCATCCTACCCATTACAAAACCGTAATCGCATCACGGTAATGTTGGTTAGTCACAGAACATAATTATAGCTTTTCCTAAGAATATTTATCGCTCAATTTCGCGGATTTTTGGTCTTCACACGAAGATACTACCAGGAAGCTCCATGAATTATACACTTAAACCTTCCTCTAAATAACACCATCCATTGGCGAAAACCGTATGAAAATCCGTTCGCCATCTACATCTTCATCTACATCTACATTCTACAATTCACATTGAAGTGCATGACAGAGGGTTCATCAACAACTTTATGTTATTTCTCTACAGTTCCATTCTCTAATAGCTAACGGGAAAAAGGAACATCTAAACCTTACTGTTTTCGACCAGATTTCTTTGATTATTTTATTATGGTGATCATGTCTATGCAAGCGGATGCTACCGATATATATTCGCATTCGGGCAGAAAGTTGGTAAAAGAAATTTCACAAATAGATCCCGCCGTAACAAATAACGCCTTTCTTTTAGTGATCTCCACCCCAACTCGAGCAACTTTTCAGTGACATTCTCTCTCCTGCATCGCGATAATACAGGACGAGCTGCTCTTCTCTGTACTTTCTCTAAATCGTCAGTCAGGCCCACCTGGTGTGAATCTCACAATGCGCAGCAATACTGCAATATAGGACGCAGAAGTATAGTGTAGACAGTTGCTTTAGTAGAACTGTTGCGTCTTCTAAGTGTTGTGCCAATAAAACGTGGTCTTTGGATCGCCTTTCCTACCAGATTTTCTATGTTTTAATTATATGGCGAATGGAGATTTGTGTGTGGCGGGAGACGTGCAGGGAAGAGTCCTCTGCAGTGGGGCTGGACACTGTGTCCTCGGTGGCGGAGTGGTCAACGCGTCTGCCTAGTAAGCAGGAGATCCCGGGTTCGAATCCCGGCCGGGCACAAATTTTCATTCGCCACTGTTTGGTATTCAATCTAAATCTAATACAGTGATGCCATAACATCGCAAATTGCGATTTCTTTCTTTCTATGTTTTGTTTCCAATTTAAGTTACTCGTTATTGTTATTCCTAGGTATTTAGAAGACTGATGGCCTGTAGATGTGACTGATTTAAGGAGTAAACGAAGTTTAACGGATTATTTTAGTGGTCATATGGATGACTTCACACACCATTATTAAGGATTAATTGCCAAGTTTTGCACCATGCAGATAACTTATCTAAATCATATTGCAGTTGCTTTTAATCTTCTGGTGACTTTACTATCAGATAAATGACTGAGTCATTCGCTAACAGTCTAAGATATCTACTCAAATTGTCTCCTAAATCGTTTATAAAAATATGGAAGAGTAAGGGTTCTATAACACTTCGTTGGGGAACGCCAGATATCACTTCTGTTGACTTTCCGTCAATTACAACGTACTGCGTTCTTTGTGAAGGGAAATCACGAACCCAATCGCATAACTGTGACTATATTCCATAAGGAAGCAATATGATTAGAAGACGCTTGTGAGATACAGTGTCAAAAGCCTTCCGGAAATCTAGAAATACGGAATCTATTTGACATCCCTTGTCGATAGCAGTCATCACATCATGTAAGTATAGAGCTAGCTGTGTTGCACAAGAACGGTACTTCCAGAATTCATGTTGACCTCTTCGAGGTAGTTCACAACATTTGAGGAAAGTATGTTCTAAAATCCTACTGCAAACCGACGTCAATGATATAGACCTGTAATTCTGCGGATCAGTCCTATTGCCTTTCTTGAATATTGGAGTGTCCTGTGTAATTTTCCAGTCTTTAGGTTAGTTTTATAATACTTATAGATACTATACACTCGTATTTTGTTTTATAGCGACTGATACTCGCTGATACTGCGGGGTAGCGTTTGCGTTAGTCTTTCGCGCGAACTTTTAAGTTCACGCGCGAAGATAGAAGACTGTCGCCCGATGCTTAATTGCTTATAGCATTTTCGGCGTTTGGAGCGCGCTGATACGCCTTCAACGACGCAACACGTTTGATTCATTGATTGATTGATTTTTCCAGGGAAGCCAAAACAGTCTTGGTCCAACCTGCCATTGCCCGCACCAAAACTAAGTTTATTGTGCGGTATCGCTCCCTTTATATCTAGTAAAGCCAACCAATGCCCTTGAACAGAGCAAGGAGTTCCTTTACCAGTTCTTTAATAGACACAATTTCTTCGGGTCTAATTGTCCCAAATAGTCTGTGCCTTTTATTCTCCAATGCAATGCATTCGAAGATTAGATGTGATGCAGTTTCATTACCGTCATCACAGATCCTACATTTAGGGTCCTTTTCTGTTATTCCCATTGTATGTAGGTGTTTTTTGAAATTTCCATGGCCTGTCAGCAGTCCAACCATGAGTCTAATCTCTCTCCTGTTCAGGCCCAGGATTGCAGAGCTTCTTTTAAAACATGGCTTTGGCATCATTACCTTGCCATGTTTTTGTTGATGGACTTTGGTCCAATATTCTACGTGCTGTCTTCTGAGCCAGTTACGTAGCTCCAATTTGATCATTGCCTTGGTGATTGTCAGGACAGGTTCCGGTCCAATAAATGGAGTCTCTGCCCCAATCCTGGCTAATTTGTCGGCATGTTCGTTGCCACTGATCCCCGAGTGGCCAGGGACCCACAATAGGCTTACTCTATTGCTTTTCCCTAGCTCCACCAGAACCCTGTGACATTCTGCAACAATTTTAGACCTTGTTGCAGAAGCTGCCAGTGATCTCAGGGCTGTCTGAATAGAAATAGATGCGATGATCTTTGTAGCACATACGCAAATTCTCCTCCACACACGCCCTGATGGCAGTGATTTCGGCCTGGAATACTGACGCCAGTTTTCCTAGATAGATGACACCTTGGTCTGATTTTGACCCGTCAGCGAACCAAACAATATCCCCCATACGGTGTCGAACTATTTTCTCTCACTGCTCCCTACTTCCAATTGTTATATTGAAAGGCTTGTTGAAGCAGTATGGGGTTATAATATAGTCGGCTGGCATTTCTCCAACCTTTCCTATATTTACCTCACTCACTATTTTAGTGTGTGATTCTGGATATCCTAAAGAGTTCCAGTTGTTGCCAGATTTGAGTCTGTATGCACCAGCTGCTGCCTCCATCTTGACCCCTAGCAGCAACCTGCTGTTCTACCTTCTTCCACCACACGACCGCCCCGTAGGTGATCCTGGATCACTGTGGTGTATATCCAGTGCTTACCCTTGGGGCTCACGCCGCAATTTTTGCCACAAGCTCTCCTGGTACTCACAAGAGTACCTTTTGCCTTGGAGCAAATATTCCTGATGTGAGGGGTCCATGTCAGTTTCTCATCTAGGGTAACCCCTACATATTTCACTGTCCCCTTCCCCTTCGGGCAACCCCTAGTGGTGTTGATTACCATTTTTTCATTCATCATGGTAGCTTCTACCTTTCTTCCACTGAGCATGGCCCTACTCCACCGACATATTGTGGTCCCTAGGTCATGAATCTCTGCTGCCCTAACCATGGAATCGAAGGTCGTGTTGCTAAAAGCTCCCTAGATGTCCAGGAAGATACAGAGAGCTATTTCCTGAAAGTGTAGTGCTTTCTCCACCTTCTCAACGAGTTGGTGGAGAGCTGTCTCACATGATTTACCTGGCTGATATGCATGTTGATTTGAATGTATAGGAGCCCTACTTAACCTCCTTTCTCCAACATGCACATTAACCAGCTTTTCCAATGTCTTAAGAATGAAGGAGGAGAGGCTGATTGGTCTCATATGCTTGGCCTTGGTATGATCAATTCTCCCTGGTTTAGGAATGAAGACAACCTTCACTGCCCTCCAGGCATTGGGAATGATTCCTGCTGCTAGGCTAACCCTGAATAACCTGCACAGGAATCTAATAAGATTTTCTCCCGCTTGTTGCAGGAGAGCTGGAAAGATTCCATCGGGGCCAGGTGACTTGAACGGTTGAAATGTTCTCACCGCCCATCGGACCTTACTGAGATCGACACACTCCTTTGCCAAATCCCAGTCCTCTTTGCGAATACCTGAGAACCGTTGTCTCTCAGAAATCGCATTCTTGTCTGAGTTATCCCCCAGAGTATATTGAGGAAAGTGAGTCTTGAGGAGCAGTTCCAGCGTTTCGTGTGCTGTATTTGTACACTCCCCATCCTCCTTCCTCAATGTTACTCCTGGATTAATTGGTACCCTAGTGAGGATTTTATGAAGTCTCGCTTGAGCAGCCGTGCCCTCCACTTCCTCACAGAATACCTTCCAGGATGCCTCCTTTGCCCGTCTGATGACAAGGTTGTAATTGACAAGGGCCTCACGATACTTTGCCCATTGTCCTTTCCGCCTCGCAAGGTTAAACAGTCTTCGCACCTGTTTCCTTTGCATTTCCAGGTTATTATTCCACCAAGGTACACTCCTATTTGTGCACTTCTTGGTGACTGAGCAGTTGTCCTGGTATGAGGTCACTTTTGCAGAGGTTATGGCCTCTGCTACTTCCTCAAACTCTTCTGGATTCCTTATCGAAGTTTTAATTTCCGATAGGCTGAAGTCAAGGTCTTTTCTATGGGTCTCCCAGTCCGTTTTCCTGGGGTTCCTATAGGCCATGGTCTGTCTGGTTACCATTTCAACCTTGAATTTAATATACATGTGATCTGATGAGGATGGATCCAGGACCACATGCCACTGTTGGACGTAACTTCCCATCACGATGGAACCAAAAGTTGTGTCAATTACTTCTTCCCTTCTACTATTCCTGAATGTAGGTTCATCACCCCTATTCAGGATCTCCAAGTTGTTAGATAGGATAAATTCAAGAAGGTGCTAACCTCTACTGTTGGTGTCCTTGCTGCCCCACGATAGTTTGTGGGCATTGGCATCACATCCCAACAATTCGTCACCTTGCCGATGGCAGGCTCCTCACTTCCAAAGAAGGAGGAGAGCTGTCTTCGTAAGGAAGGTATGCTGAGGCCAAAACAATTTCCCTCGTGATACCTTCCTCACGTTGCTGCATCATGATGGTCACAATGTCCCTGGAACAAAAATCAATCATTGGTATCAAAGGTATTACATTTCTAACATAAATGCATGTTCTGGAGTTTTTTTAGATTTCTGGCATAAATCAGATTACCTCCAGTACCACCGTGGCACGATACACCCCCTTTGTATAAATAGGGTTCTTGTATCAGGGCCACGTCCACCTCCTGTCTCCCCAGGCGACGGCTCAGGGCAGCAGTGGCCCCTTTACTGTGCTGCAGGTTTATCTGCAACAGTTCCAGTCCCCATCTTGCTGCCATTATTGCCTTTAAGGTCTTTGATTACCCTGACGCAGACCTGCGAGAACCCTAAAAACAGTTTCAGGCCTTGCTCTCGCAATGCTTTCAGAGACTTCTCTCCGACCTCCACCACCAGGGTTCGTCCTTCCGGAACGACCTTTTGGTTAATTACCCTCCAATCCTCTGTCGAGACTTTTGGGTTCTTGACCCTTATTTTCTCGAACAGAGTCTTTGGAGAGACACCTTTAAGGATCTTTGGTACCCATATTGTCTTCAGGACTTCGGCTGCAGTCTTGACCAGCAGCTTCGCATCCTCCCACGGGGATATCATGGACACCTTGTACTTAAGCCATTCTGCTGAGTGCTCCCCCTCACAGACAAAAATGAGGGCACCGCGATCTAGATAGACTCTCCTGAATTTGGGTCCTGGACCAGCGTTCCCCCCATTCTCTTGAAAGAGGGCTCCTCCTGCTGCGAGGTGATGCTTACCAGTGGGTATCCTTCTTGGACAACCGCCATTCTAAAGACCGAGACTGCAGTACTATAGGTCTGTTTCCCTATTTCCTGCCTCAGCCTTTTAGGATCACGCTTGTCCAGAGAGGAGGGAGTCTATTCCTCCCTAACCCTCTTGCCACCTGTCTTTGACGTCGAGGGGGTTCTGTGTATCCCCTTCGACCTGAGGCAGTTTCTTTTTGGGGGTCTTGGGCTCAAGCCCTTTTGATTCCCTCCACTTATATTTAGGAAGCCATTCTTTTCCTTCCTTTTGCTTCTGTTCCTAGAGACGTTTCCTCCTCTGAGCCCCAGACAAGGCCTTAATCCTAATCTGGTCCAAGTTCTCTGTTGCAGTTCACACTTCTTGCTCAGGTCTAGACCCTGACTGAGAAGTAGGAGTGCACTCCATCGGTCCTGATCCCTATGTCTGAGTATCTGAGGTCTCAGATTGCCCCTCGGATTCTTTCAAAATATTTTTTTTCTCCGTGTTCATGTTAGTCCCACGAGATTTGGGGATTTATATGGTCCACAACACGATAACCCCGCGCGATGCAAGGCTACTTACTCAGGGAGGTCGCCCGGTATCCCTGAGGCTCTGTTAGAGACACATCCACCCATGTGCCACGCACCCCTCGGCACGGGTCGCACCACACCTTGGGTTGGGGGGCAGTTTAACGTCGTGGCCGGAACGACGCAACACGTTTACTCCTTGAATACGCAATATTATCCTTGTGCTTGTACTGTATTCTTTTTATTTATTATTATTTGCAGTGTTTGTTCTGTGTTAGCAATGCTTATAACTGTTAAGTTTTTGTCTCGCTCAAAAATCAATAAAACTTGTTCACTGCTGTCATGTCACGTGACCTTTCCTCTGTTTACCGAAATTTCTTTTCTCGTCATTGGTCATTTATTAAAATCTGTCTTTTGTCGTTCTTGTGACGATTTAGATGGGTACTATATTGTGATTTTTCCCTGTGAAACAGCTTTGGAAAGAGACGTTTAATATTTCAGCCTTTTGTGTGCCATCCTCTGTATCAGTTTCATTATAGTTACGGAGTGTCTGGACATACATTGTTTCTATGCGTTTACTGATTTAACGTAAGACCAAAACTTCTTCGGATTTTCTGTCAAAAGTTCAAATGTTTGTAGAGCTTATGGGACTTAACTATGGGGTCATCAGTCCCTAAACTTACAAACTACTTATGAACTAGCTACTACTAAGGACGGCACAAATATCCATGCCTGAGGGGGGATTCGAACCCCCGACCGTAGTGGCCGTGCAGCCGTGACTGGCGCGCCGCAGTCCCCTCGGCCACCGCGGCCGGCGATTTTCTGTCAAATGTGTACATAGAGCTTTACTTTCGACTTCGTTGAACGCTTGACGCAAATCCCTCCTGAATTAATGATGGCTCCTCTGCGAGTTTTTCCCTACGTTTAAATTTTCAGTGTAACTTTCATAGCAGCTTTCTCGTACTTTACGCGGCACATACGAGAGTCATTTCGACGTTAATGCAACGGTGGGCGTAACATAGTTGAAACTTCTCGGAGGCGTTTCAATACATTTTATCATAGTAACTCCTCCTCTACACAAATGGCACATTTCAACATAGTCTCCATCGTAAGCGATACGTTTACGTCGCTGTTGAATCCAACACTGGAATCCTGTTTGGAAAAATTCTGGTTTTTAATGGCGAAAGCACTGTTTCACTGTCACCCCATCTGTGACCTGAAAGTATCGTCCCCTAAGACTGTCCTTCATTGGGCCAAAGAAATAGAACGAGCTAAATTTGTACTGTACGGCGAGTGAGGAACCACAGACAAACCAAATTTACCGATCTCCTTATTTGTGACCAAATACGTATTGGGTTTCGCATTCTCATGATGTCTTTGGATCAATTTGAATTCCTTGTTTGGCCTCTTCTTCCAAATGGCTGCTCGAAGGTTCCTGAGTATTACTGTTTGCGGTGTCGCACAAGTATGAAGTGCGCGCCACTTACTTTCGTCGGGCGCCGCCATGCACGCACGGCGCGGCGTTCTTACGACGTCAATGACGAGCGCCCTCTGCCACAACTCCGCTCGTGGCCACGACTGCTGCATCGTTCACTTGGAAATCAGATAGGCACCAGTTAAGACTTGGCTATCGGATAGGCACTAGGAATCATCAGTAGGCAGGCCTCTATCTACTTCAACTATGCATTAGCATTCTGCAGTAATGAACTTTGTAAAAGTTAAGTATTAGAACGTTTCTATGAAATATATATATTGTTTTAATTTAGTCTAGAGTTTCTAGTTTCTGCTGTCCCACTGGCTGGTCACCTCCGTACCTGCACACGCGTGTTTCCTATTTTTCTGTGTCGGTCTCTCTCTACTCGGCCACCGACACCTACGACAACTGGCGGAAACGAGACACAAAAGCGGCGACGAGGATGGGACACAAAACTAGTCAATGCACAACCATGTTCCATAAAATCAACGAGAATGACGTCCTTGTCATTCCCGAAACTGTCACTTTGAGTTTCTTTGCTGATCGTTGGTTTTTGACATTTTTAGGACTTAGACAAGAAGTGTTATTTTTTTCTGGTTCATAAGCCTACACTCATGTTTCTTTCCGTGTGATCAGACCAAAGAGAAACGTGTCTTCCCTAGCGTCATATGCTTCCAACTGCTCAGAATAAGCTTGCGCCCTTCTGTCCTTCAAATCAAAAGTCAGCTGCCTAGGTACCCACTTCGCATTCACTCTCCGATACCCTGTTTCAACTTCTCCTTCACGGCATTGTGGCCACAATCCAGTTGTGTAGCAAACTCACGAACTGTGATTCGTCTGTCCGCACGAATCAATTCATCCAGTCGTTCGCGATTCATGTCATTGGTATATCTACAGTACTGGTTTCTCCTCTTTAAACTTCCTTCATCCATCTCTGCACATTGCGCTTGTCAGTCGCGCTGTCTCCGTAGATCTTTTTCAGTCTCCTGCGGATGTCAGGAATGCCACACGCGCTTCCTTTCTCGAAAATACAGTGACTGTACGCTGATCAGTTTCTAATCCATGTCCATTCCCCACGAGTAACCTCTTTGTCTGTGTTTATCTGTTTTTTCTTTCTTTCTTTTTTTTTCTTTTGCGGTTTCCTTGCCTCATTCATTGCACCTTGTTTTGCTACCAAGTAGCAGAATTTCTTCGTCTACTTCATTGTCATAAATGTTGATGTCAAGTTTCATGACTTTTTGTCTCTTTGTAGTTTACTTTCAATCTACGCACTGTAAACATTACACTATTCATTTTATTTGTTCCTGTAATTCGTCAGCACTTTCGCTGACAATAGCAAGGCTATCGGCAAATTTTAACATTGCACTTGATAATTCAAGCAAGGCAATGTCTTTTTCAAAAAATCAAATGTTCAAATATTTTTAGAGCTTATGGGACTTAACTACGGGGTCATCAGTCCCTAAACTTACAACTAAGGACGGCACAAATATCCATGCCCGAGGAGGGATTCGAACCCCCGACCGTTGTGGCCATGCAGACCGTGACTGACGCGCCGCAGAACGCTCGGCCACTGGGGCCGGCACAATGTCATGACTGCCTCCCCCTCCCCCCACCATTATCTTTCCTAAATCCAACTGATGCTCATTTAGAAGTGTAAAATAAATAAGTAATTAATGTAGATATTTTGTAATCCGTCAATGCAACTAAATAATAAAAGTATTATATTGCCATAGGCATTTCGCCTTGGTTTGTAAGGCATCATCAGTGGCCTGTAATATATACAAGATCATGTTTTACAATATTTCTTTTTTCACGTTTTTAGTATTTTAGTTTATAAACAGTTCTGGTGCGTTACCTAAGTATAGTTAATGATATTTGGATTTTATTACTTACAATTTTTGATGGCTGCTGATCTACATGTAATGCTGATTGGTGACTGTAGGTTGTTTTGTTTCCAGTTTTATTCCCTTGGCGATTTTTATTTTTAGCACTTCACCACTAGCACAACTTGCTATTTTGTTGGTGTTGTGTTTTGTTTTGGGTGGTGTTGACAACTGTTGAATGTGCGTAGCGGTGCTAGTGATGAAGCGCTAAAAACAAAAAAACGGCAAGGGAATAAAATTGGAACAAAAACAACTTATGTTACCAATCAGCACCACTTGTAGAGCACCATCCACCAAAAAATGATAAGTAATAAAATCCAAATATCATTAACTATACTTAGATAACGTACCAGAACTGTTTATAAACGAAAATACTAAAAACGTAAAAAACTAAATATCGCAAAACATAACCATGCATATATTACAGGATGACATCTTACGAATAAAGCCGAAATGCATAAGACATTTATTATTGAGTTTCATAGAGGGGTAACAAAATATCTACATTGTAATATTAAAAAAAAAGAAACTCTGGAAAGAGAGGACAAAAAGGAACTACCAATGTACTCGTGACGTTAATGAGTTTGTTTTAAAATGGTATAATGGGAAACATCCTGATATAGTACATAAATACGTGAACATGAAAATTGATGTACCGTTTTTTTAATATGAATTATACAAGGAGGTCAATAAAACTGCTATAATTTTAAAGGGTTTTGTCATAGATGACCGCAAAACAGAATTGATGTGTGTACGCAACTGTTAAGAGTGGTTCAAGGCAGTGGCAGTGCTTAATTTCTAAAATTTTAGGTGCCGAAACGCGCACCTTCAACCATCCTTCCTCCTCGCCCCCGCCTACGCCACTCCGTCAATAAAAAAAAGTGATAAAATTTACAATGAGAATTAATTTTTTAAGAAATATTGTTCTGATTTCTGATACTTATGTTTTTAAACTGTAATATCTTAAAACCAAAACAGAAAACCACAAGGTCCAATATAAAGAACAGCTGCGAACCATTGTCACGTTCATTTGTGTTGGTTCAACGGCCGAAATTAAAGCCTTGGTTGAAGGAAGCATGGGTTTCCATTATTATTCCGCACGGAGAAGTACATCTCTGGCACGAGAGCCATGTTGCAGTTTAATGGGTGGAACTATGAACTACCGAGCTATCCATAAATACTAGCGGTCCTATCACACTCCCCTGGGGCACGCCTGACGATACACTCGTCTCTGATGAACACTTGCCGTCGAGAACCACGTACTGCGTTCTATTACTCAGGAAGTCTGCCAGCCAGTCACAAATCTGTGAACCTATTCCATATGCTCGTGCTTTCGTCAGCAATGTGCAGTGTGGCACCGCGTCGAACGCCTTTTTCAAATCGAGAAAAACAAATCTGCCTGTTGCGCTTCATCCATGGCTCACAGGGTGTCATGTGAGAAAAGGGCAAGCTGAGTTACACATGAACCATGATTTCTAAACCTGCGCTGAAATAATAGAAAGAAGTCTCAAGGAAATTTACTCTAACAATATGTATGGTCTAGATCCCTTGAAACTATGACACACCATGGGAATACTACCTTCGTCTTTAAGCAATGCACGCCATTTTGTTTTAAAAGATTTAGGAACTGAATCTGGTCTCCACAATTTGAGACGCCAAAATTATTTTGTGTAAATAGCGCGTTGTGTTAGGTGGGGTTATTGCTTCCGGAGCGCCTGTTTATTTCTGTGGAAGAGGCTATTTTATTCCAAATTATTCTTACAGCTTCATATCGGAATACACTGTAGAACTTCTCAATCGACATTTAGCCGTAGGCTGTCCTTTTAGATTAGGGATCTAGTGTGATAACATTGAGCAGTCTTCAGCCTCGACGTTTTTATTGTACGACACTTTTCGGGGCTGGAATTCCATTATCGAGGACTTTAATGGTATATTTTGTGTTGCATCTGCTTCAGTTTTCCACCTAACGGGAGAAGAACGACGTAGTTGTTACTTTCAGAAAATTGCCTCAGGTGTGTTTAATGAAAGGACCTTAGAATAAATACGCAGTGAAGCATTGTGTAGAATTACCTGCATTTGTCGACGTATAATTATCTCCTGCATCAGTGAAAGTACTTCCGCATTTGCACACATTTTATACAGCATATGTTCACAACTTAGCATGTTTATGCCGGTACTACATGCTTTCGATCATTTGTCTAGATTAACAAACTAGGTTAACAGATAAATAACATTACTAAGAGGATTGAAAATCAGTAATTTTTGTTAATATTTGATATATTCAATTTAAAATTGGACAAACTTTTCACCATACAGGATTATTCGAAGCATGAACTGCGTATATTACTAAGTGTTTAAGTGGACTTGCTGGAATTTTTACATTTCTACAAGCGAGGCAAAAATTGATCTGCAGCGGGGTGGCTTCAGAAAGGTGGGGGATGGGGGGGGGGCGGTGATTAGGAGACAGAGGAAGAGGGAGTTGAGAAATAGAGAGAGAGAGAGAGAGAGAGAGAGAGAGGAGAGAGAGAGAGAGAGAGAGACACAGACAGACAGCCCCCCCCCCCCTTTTCTGAAGTCACTTTGCTGTGGGTTAAAGTCCTCAATAATGGAGTTCCGGCTTCGGGATGTGACGGACAATTGAAACGTTGTGACTGAAGACGGCTTGTTGTGATAATGATATATCTCTAACCTAACTGTAGAATCAAAGATATCCTTTGTTGGTGGATGTACCTGCGCTTTTGTCCAGTAATGGGGGAGCATATATGTGCTGAAAGGATCTGCCTGAAATTCTCTTTTGCTGTTTTACATCAGTAGTGTACAATATTAACTTTCATAAAGGAAAGTTGGAATTATTACTGGCATTTGCAGTTACCGAAAGTGCCCTCTTTTGGTTCTTTGTGGTACAAAGAAATTTAAACTGTTTTTATCTTAAAGTGATATTATGTGTGCTATATATATATATATATATATATATATATATATATATATATATATATATATATATATATATACAAGACCTTAAAGCCAAGACCAAAGTAAATACAAATGTTATTCGAGATTTGCTATAGGCAGACGATGCAGCTCTGGTAGCAAACACAGAAGATGAGTTGCAGTGCCTAATCAACAAGTTCACACATGCATGTGGAAAATTTTGTCTCACCATCATGGCGCAAGGCATCAATCATCGTCGGGCCCGGTGGTCTTGGGGTAAAACCGAAGGGTCGCGGATTCGAAACCCGCTCGGATCTCGAATTTTTTCAGTCTGCACTTTAACCCATCCTTCACCTCTCAACGATGTGAGGGTCTCCAGAAACGACACGTGGTTCGGATTCCACGTTAAGCTGTAGCTCCCCTTTGCCCGGTTGGATAACTGGGGCAGACTAGGGACACGCAAGTCGCCGAAGTGGCGTCCAATTGAAAGACTTGCACCAGGCCAATGAGCCACACGAAATTATTATTATTATTATTGTCAGTAGTGGATATCAAAATACAGCAGTAACGAAATAACGTTATTCCTTGATGTTATATATAAAAACATAAACATGAAAATTTAAATGACAGGTTTTAATTTCATAATCTCGATCACAGTCAGTTTGTACTGTTATTAAAATAATTAATGTAAATCGGTTTCTCAGGTTAGAAAGCAGTTCAAATGTTCAGATATTTGTTAAGTTTATGGGACTTAACTGTGGGGTCGTTAGTTCCTAAACTTACAAACTACTTATAAACTAACTTATACTGAAGACAGCACAAACACCCATGCCCGAGGGAGGATTCGAACCCTCGACGGTTCCCGGCTTCGCACATCTGAACATAGCGCCTCAATGCTCTCCGCCACTCCGACGCTGCTAGAAAGCAGTCATTTTACTTTATTCTAGAAGTATAACTTTGATGTTTCTTCCGCCATAGGGTTCAGCTGACTGATTTAGCGCACCTTATTTGCTTGTTGTTCAGTGTGTGTGTGTGTGTGTGTGTGTGTGTGTGTGTGTGTTTATAGTGACGGTTTCTTTTATTTTATTTGATACTGTATTTCTATTTATTTTACAATGGGCCCTTGTATTACGACTATATCGTCCATATACAGAGGTGATGGCGAGTATCGGATATTTATAAATATAGCATTGAAGTAATCAATAGGATCAAGTACTACTCAGTTATGCGAATGTGCTTTTTCTAATTAGCTTTTTGCATATACAGGGTGCTCCACTTTTCTGGCTTGAAGGGGGAAAACAGATGGCGCTATGGTTGGCCCACTCCGATGGCGCTGCCATAGGTCCAACGGATATCAACTGCATTTTAAAAAAATAGGTATCTCCATTTTTATTACATATTAGACTAGTACGTAAATAAATATGAATGTTTTATTTGGAAAACTCTTTTTGCTTTGTGATAGATGGCGCTGTAATAATCACAATGTGGAAGTACGTGGCATCGCAAAATATTTCGCCACTGAGGACAGTATTTGCTTCGTGATACATTACTCGTGTTAAAATGGACCATTTACCAATTGCAGGAAATATGCTATTTATGTATGGCTATTGTGATGAAATTGACCAACGGGGCTGTGCTATGCATGTTGATTGTTATCTTGGGAGACATCATGCAAGTGTCCGGACCTTTTGTCGGATAGGTATGTTATTTAAAGAGACAGGAAGTGTTCAGCCACAAGTGAAACGTCAACCATGACCTGCAACAAATGATGATGCCCAAGTAAGTGTTTTAGCTGCAGTTGCGGCTAATCCGCACATCAACAGCAGACGAATTGAGCGAGAATTGGGAATCTCAGAAACGACGGTGTTGAGAATTCTACGTCAACATAAATTTCACCTGTACCATATTTCTATGTACCAGTATTTGCATGGCGAAGACTTTGAACGTCTTGTACAGTTTTGCAAATTTGCACAAAATAAATTACGGGACGATAACAGATTTTTTTCACGCGTTCTGTTTAGTGACTAAGCGTCATTCACAAACAGAGGTAACGAAAACCAGCATAATATGCACTACTGGGCAACGGAAAATGCACGATGGATGCGACAAACGGAACATCAGCGACCTTGGCGGGTTAATGTATAGTGCGGCATTATGGGAGAGCCGGCCGCGGTGGCAGAGGACACTGAGGCGCTCCAATCACGGTCTGCACAGCCACTACGGTCGGGGGTTCGAATCCCCCCTCGGGCATGGATATTTGTGCCGTCCTAGTTCGTAAGTAGTTCGTAAGTAGTTCATAAGTAGTTTGTAAGTTTAGGGACTGATGACCCCGTAGTTACGTCCCATAGACTATACAAACATTTGAACAAACATTATGGGAGGAAGGGTAATTGGCCCCTATTTTATCGATGGCAATCTAAATGGTGCAATGTATGCTGATTTCTTACGTCATGTACTATCGATTTTACAACAAGATATTTCACTGCATGACAGAATGGCGATGTACGTTCAACATGATGGATGTCCTGCACATGGCTCGCGTGCAGTTGAAGCGGCCTTAAATTGAATGTTTAATGACAGGTAGATTGGTCGTAGAAGCATGGTTCGCACGTTCACCGGATCTTACATACCCGGATTTCTTTCTGTGGGGAGAAATTGAAAGATATTTGTTATCGTGATTCACCGACAACAGCTGAAAACACGCGTTCTTTCTGTGGGGAGAAATTGAAAGATATTTGTTATCGTGATTCACCGACAATAGCTGAAAACACGCGTCAGCGCATTCTCAGTACGTGTGAAAACATTACTGAAGGCGAACTATTCGCTGTTGAGAGGAATTTCGTTACGCTTATTGCCACATGCATTGAAGTTGAAGGGCATCATTTTGAGCGTTTATTGAAGTCATGAGGTAATTACAGGTTATCACGCAGTAACATCTTGCGTTCTCATAATGTATGATAATTTCACAAAAATATATGTATCATATTGGAACAACCGAAATAAACTTCAAACGTACCTGCGTTCTGTGTTTTAATTTAAAAGACTTACCTGTTACCTACTGTTCGTCTAAACCTGTGAGCAATATGTGTGTGAATATTACAGCGCCATCTATCGCAAAGCGACAAAAGTGTTCCAAATAAAACATTCATATTTGTTTACGAATTAGACTAATATCTAATAAAAATGGGGGTACCTATTTAAAAAAAATGCAGTTGATATCCGTTTGACCTATGGCAGCGCCATGTAGCGGGCCAACCATAGCACCATCTGTTTTCCCCATCCAAGCTAGAAAAGTTTTGTTCTTTGTAGTTTTTTCGTTTGATGCTTATTTCGTGAGATATTTGGCCCAGTCACTAATCAATGGACCACCCTGTATGTAAAATAGAAACTAATTTTACGTAATAAAATTTTTACGCCTAAAACTAACAATTTTTAATCCAGAAATAGAAAGACAAAGAATGTACACTTTCACAAGTATCATTGAATTTTCCACGTAATTTATATGAAATAACTAGTCGACCCGACAATGCTTCACAATTGCTAATATGTATCTACTTTTGCTTTGAACGTCAAATGTGCAAAGTTTTATCGCAATCAGATGAAAGGTATTGCTATTTCATAGAAATATCTCTTTCTATTTTTTCTTATTTTTTTCCAATTTGCCGGGAAACTTTTCTAAATTTTTATTTCATAAGAACCTTACTCTTACTTTGAACGTCAAATATGCAAAATTTTATCGCAATCAGACGAAGGATATTGATATCCCATAGTAAAATGCTCTTACGGTTTCACGCGAATTTTCAAATTTTCCGGGTAATTTTCCCAAATTTTTAGTTCATAAGAACGTTCACCTTTCTTTGAACGTCAAATGATCAAAATTTTATCGCAATCGGATGACCGCTTCTCAAGGTATAGTGTTGAGTACATTTAGAAACACATTCAAAGAGGAACTTGGTTCGAATTTTCCTACTTTCCTTTTTAACTGTTCATTTTTTCTCTTTTTTTACTGAAAACTTCTCCAAGACCATAAGAAACATAACAAAAAAAGAATTACCCCTCTCCTTCGTACGAGTAGTAAGTATAGTACTGAATTCAATCAATAACACATTGAAAAACGCACTTTCAGTTTTTCTCAAATTTTCCAATTTTCCGGTACATTTTACAAAAAATTTATTTCATACAAACCTTGTCCTGTCAAGCTGTACTCAAGTGATGCTCTTAGAACCATGTGGCAATTGATTTTTATTCATATAAAAATCGCTTTTGCTTTTTCGTAAAATTTCTTACTTTCCGGGCGATTTTTCCAAATTTTTATTTTATGCGAACATTCTTCTTGCTTTCAGCTTGAAATGTACAAAATTTTATCGCAGTTGGAAGAACGGCATTGATAGCTCACTGAAAAAAGCCGTTTCAGATTTTCCTCTTTCCCGGACAACTTTTCCATCTTTTTTAACCGTTTAAACCTTCCCTGAACTTACACGAATATTTCAAGACAAAAATTAGCCAAATTGGTTCAGCCGTTCTCGAGTTTTAGCGAGACTAACGAACAGAAATTTATATATATGGCGACAAGTATTCAACGGACGCGATCAGCTGATTGCAGCGGACGCAAGAAGTTCGTGCGCCTGCCGCTTGGGGCGCTGCCTTGCGCCCTTATTCCTTGGCGCGGAAGCAACACTCCTTGAAATAATTTAATTTCTGTTGTTTAATGTATCTGTATGTGTTCCTTCCTAGTCGAAGATTTCATTTGCATTCTAGTTATGTTTGAAATAAAGGTTTTATCGCTACATCTACGGCATTGTTCTTCTGTAAATGGAGTGCAGATGAATTAATTATAAGAAGCAGTTAAAATATGTTACTGTGTAGTGGAGACTCCGCGTAAGTTACGTAAAACAAGTCTCTGATTTCTTAACGCTAAAGTGTACCGCTTCAGTAACATACAGCTTCAGTGGTGACCCCAAACCTTCTTTGAGCACTAAAATGCCGAATGAAGACGCACTCAACACATCAAGATTGGCTGTACGACTTCCGCCGTTCTGGCCTAATAATCCCGCGCTGTGGTTCGCGCAAGTAAAGGCCAGCTTCTCATGTTCTGGAATAACTACGGACTCTACAACGTTTGCACTTGTGGTTAGTCAACTTGATCACAGATTTGCGGAAGAAGTTCAAGACGTTATTACGACGACGCTGCAAACGAACGCTTACATGAAACTGAAGTCGGAACTCATACGCCGAGTATATCTGCCTCGCAGGAAGAGAGAATACGGCAGGTCCTGACGCAGGAAGACATAGGCGACCGGAAACCTTCGCAATATTTACGCCACTTACGCAGTAAAGTTGATGCACACACTGTTCCAGACTCGTTGCTACGCACATTATGGAGCAGCAGGATGCCAGCACAAGTTAAACCAATAATCGCATCTCAAACAGAAATGCCCTTAGACGACTTGGCCGCTCGTGCTGACCGCATACAGGATGCAATTGTACCCAATTCCTGTTCCGACTCGGCAATTACGTGCAACAGTGCCTCTACAGAAACGAACCCCGATTACGACAGGTTATCAAAGAAAGTGTCTGCGTTAGAAGAACAGCTATTCAATAGCTTGGCAAGCAGAATTAAGGCTTTGACCAACCAACTTAGTGAACTGCTCGCAGATCATAGCACTAAAAACAGACACCGACGACGATCACGGAGCCGTTCCACACACAACGGTCCCCGTCACAACGATGTGCAAGCAACTAATATATGCTGGTATCATCACCAATTTGGAAACCAAGCTCACAAGTGCAACCCGCCAAGCGATTACGGTAATAGCAAGCATCAAGCAGAAGTCGGTGCGCCTACTGGTGTCTCTACCCGCTTGTTTTTCGACAGATCGCAAGTCAGGTGGTAAATTTTTAATCGATACAGGCTCTGACTTAAGTATTCTGCCACGGGATAAAACTTACAAGTACCTTCCGATTGACGGCGGCCAACAATTCCGTGATTCAAACATACGGTACAAAACACATGGAACTAGACCTTGGGCTACGCCGTGCAATAGTGTGGAATTTTGTCATAGCCGATGTTGCGGAACCAATAATCGGAGCGCATCTATTGGCCCATTATCATCTTTTGCCGGACACTGCCAACACCTGCTTACGGGATGCAGTCACCGGGCTATCTGCCACCGGATTCCGACGTCACGCGGCCGGCTGTGGCGTCAAGCTTATCCAAACAGCAGACGGAGAGTTCACCAAGCTACTCAACCAGTTTCCAGCACTTACAAGGCCTCCAGGGGCCCCACAGCAGGTATGTCATGATACTATTCATTACATCAATACTACAGCAGGCCCCCCAGTTTCGTGTAAACCTCGACGATTGGCCCCTGACAAGTACGCCATAGCAAAGGCTGAGTTTGATTCTATGCTGGCTGAAGGTATCATACGTCCGTCCAGTAGTGCCTGGTCGTCAGCTCTGCACTTAGTACCCAAGAAAAATGGTGCATGGCGGCCATGTGGGGACTATCGTGCTTTAAATGCCAGAACCATTCCGGATCGATATCCAGTGCCACACTTGAAAGATTACAATCATGCTTTAAGTGGGAAACGAGTGTTTATACTTGATTGCGCAAAAGCTTATACACAGATTCCCATGGCCGAGAAGGACATTCCGAAAACTGCAATAATTACGCCTTTTGGATTATTTGAAAGTTTATTCATGACCTTTGGTCTGCGAAATGCGGCACAGACGTGGCAACGCTTCATAGATTCGGTGTTAGAGGCTTACCACAGTGTTTTGCTTATCTAGACGATATCCTTGTTTTTTCGGAAACACTTGAAACACATCAGCAGCACCTTACTCAGGTCTTTGAACGCCTTGCTGCTCACGGTATCGTTCTGAATGTGGAAAAGTGTGTGTTCGGTCAACCGGAGGTAACCTTCTTGGGACATAAAATTTCGTCAGAGGGATCACGCCCACTACCTGAGAAGGTACAGGCGGTATTAGACATTCCACGTCCGATTACAGCAAAAGAACTACGCCGATTTCTCGGTATGCTGAATTTCTACAGATTCCACCTCCCACATGCAGCTGAAATACAACAACCACTCACAGCTGCACTAACCGATTCCAAGACAAAAGGCAAGGCATTGTTGCACTGGTCACGACCGATGATAGACGCTTTCGAGACTGCCAAAAAGACACTTGCTGACGCTACACTTCTGGCACACCCTGTAAAAGACGCACGCCTGGCTCTGGTAGTAGACGCTAGCCAGATTGCAATCGGCGCGGCACTTCAGCAATATGTAAACGAAACGTGGCAACCTCTTGCATTCTTTTCGCGCAAACTAACGCCAACGCAACAAAAGTGGAGTGCGTACGATCGCGAATTGTTGGCCATCTACACAGCTGTTAAATACTTCCGCACGCAACTCCAAGCGAGGATGTTTACAATATTTACTGACCGCAAGCCTCTCATGTATGCTTTTCGTCAGAACAATGACAAGTGCTCGCCAAGACAATTTCGTCAGCTTGAGTACATAGCACAATTTTCCACTGACATACAGCACGTCTCAGGACTGACTAACGTAGTGGCTGACTGCTTATCTCGAGTCGGTGCTATCACAGAGACAGTTGGTTTTCGGGAGCTGTGCGACGCGCAAAAGACCGATCAAGAGCTGAATAACCTACTTAATAATACGGAGACCGGCCTACAGCTCAAACTTATTGATGTGCCGGGAGCGAACGCTCAGTTGTACTGCGACACTTCCACTGGGAAAACACGCCCATATGTGCCAGTAGGACTACGCCACAGTGTCTTCCACGGACTCCACAACCTCTGCCACCCAGGCGTCAGAGCTACAGTTCAACTTGTTGCCTCCCGTTACGTTTGGCCAGGACTACAAAAAGATTGCCGCCAGTGGGCCCGCGCATGCGTAGCTTGTCAACGTAGTAAGATTGCACGTCACGTACGTGCGCCCATCGGGAATTTTCCAGAAACCACAGAACGATTCGCCCATGTTCATTTGGACGTCGTGGGACCCTTACCGCCGTCTGACGGGCATCGTTACTTATTAACGATTATTGATCGATTAACACGTTGGCCAGAGGCGATTCCGGTTGAAAATACCTCCGCAGAGACATTGGCGATCGCTTTCATGTCACAGTGGGTCGCACGATTTGGTTGCCCGTTACACATTACAACGGACAGAGGGCGCCAATTTGAATCGGAAATCTTCACCCAGATGAGCAAGTTTTGCGGCGCAAACCACCATTTCACTACAAGTTACCATCCAGCAAGCAATGGGATGGTGGAGAGGTGGCATCGCTCTCTCAAAGCAGCACTAATGTGTTATGAGACTAAGTGGACTGCAGCCTTGCCCCTCGTTTTACTCGGCCTGCGAACGGTACATAAGCCAGACCTCGACGCGTCGCCTGCAGAATTAGTATATGGTGAGACACTCCGCCTCCCAGGAGAATTTATTGAGTCAAAAACCTCATCGAGGGACAACTTACACCCACCAGATGTTACAGCTCAACTCAGGGAGCACATCACGCAGATCAGACCTCAACCAGCATCGCGACATGGAATACGCCCCTCCTTCGTGCACAAAGAATTGTAAAATTGCTCACATGTCATGCTCCGTCCAGATGGAATTAAGCCAGCCCTTACACCTCCATATAGTGGACCCCACCGTGTCCTTGCACGCAACGGCAAAACTATGGACATTCTCCTTAATGGTAAAAGAAGTACCGTCTCAATTGACCGAGTGAAACCACGTTTGTATTTGAAGACTTGTGTGATACAACCCTGCTCGCACAACCACCGTCGCCTTCGTCTACACACACCCAGCAACCTCCTGCCTCGCCAGTGGCACAGCCGCCACGTCAAAAGCGGTCGGGTCGGCATGTCCACTTTCCTGCAAGATTCCTCGAAAGCATCGAGTATGGTGGACGCCGACGACGCTCCGCTACTCCGCGGGGGGCTGATGTGGCGACAAGTATTCAACGGACGCGATCAGCTGATTGCAGCGTACGCAAGAAGTACGTGCGCCTGCCGCTTGGGGCGCTGCCTTGCGCGCTTATTCCTTGGCGCGGAAGCAACACTCCTTGAAATAATTTAATTGCTGTTGTTTAATGTATCTGTATGTGTTCCTTCCTCGTCGAAGATTTCATTTGCAGTCTAGTTATGTTTGAAATAAAGGTTTTATCGCTACATCTACGGCATTGTTCTTCTGTAAATGGAGTGCAGATGAATTAATTATAAGAAGCAGTTATGTTACTGTGTAGTGGAGACTCCGCGTAAGTTACGTAAAACAAGTCTCTGATTTCTTAACGCTAAAGTGTACCGCTTCAGTAACATACAGCTTCATATATATGAAATGTTCCCTTCATCACTTTCAAAAGTTTATAAATGTTCCATTCATCACTTTCAAAAGTTTTTCTTCCAAAACATTTACATATAATAATATTTTGTGTGTCAGATTAGACATAATGTTTCTGTCTCAAACCGCTCGTCAGTCACTGGCTGCGTGCCCCCGCGTGTTGCAGCGTCGGGCGACCCGCGGCGGTGCGCCGTGCGCGTGCTGTACTTCTCGGTGTGCGCGCTCTTCCTCATCCTGAGGATCGGCTACGGCGCGCGGCTCACCGCCACCTCCACACTGAGGCACGCCGCGCCGCCCTACCGCAGGATGGAGGACATCCTCGCCAGCGACTGGGGCGTCAACGTCATCAGCAACAGCTTTGCGCTCGAATCGATGCAGGTACTCTACACTCTTATTTATGGTACCACATGAGTAGTAAGGGAATGAGGGTCGACCGCCAAAATCCAAGATGGTGGCCATTAAGTGGCCGACTGCAAAATCCAAGATGGCGACCGTTTGGGGGCCGACTGCACGGGGAAAATCCATGACAGATCCCGACTTGCCCTCCCCCTATAGTTGCCTGGCTTCCACCCCTGACAAGCCAAGACTTGTCTGCCCCTACAATAACTCACTCGGAGAATGAGCAACGTTGTCAGTCCAGACTCGCCTGCCCTCGGGCAGACCACAAACATCACTGCCTCTGTTTATTATTTTTTTACTTGCACTCAAATTAATTGTTGTACTTAGTATGAAATAAATGTACGCATTTTTTTCGATACTCCTCTAATTATTTTACGAAAGTATCCTTTTACTGCCCCCGCCCCCACTACCAGCCTCTCCTGCCGTCACGAACCATCTCAAGACCTGGAAAAAGTAATATTTTTGGGAATGTTTACAGAGTATTTTATTTTACTTTATTATTTTTTTTTTTTTTTTTTGCAATGCAGTCATCCATCCGTCCTCCTGAACCTCCAGACTTTAAACTGATGTTACTACCTGCTCACACACCAGATCACATGTTCTCCCCACCATACATGAGATCACAAGTTCGCCCTCCCCTCCCCCACTACTAAATTGGTGGGAATCTCAGTCAGTCTGATGCTAGAGCCAGCTGTGAGACATCGTAGGTGGCAGCAGAGATCCACACATACCTCCCTCCCCCCCCCCCCCCCCCCCGCGCCCGCACACACACACACACAATGCCACGTAACATGTCCCAGAAGTGCAGTGCCGAAATCACACTCACTACACTGTGTAACATCAATGCCGCACCGAATAAGAACACGCTGCCTTCGGGACCAGGTAAAGAACATTGGGTCTACAGCCGCGGCGAGCACCAAAGTGCTGACCAACACCCTCGTGCAGTCGTGCTGACAGTTTCACGAGTGCTGCTGCCAACCAGAACTGCCTGATGTCGTACATTCCCACAACAGCACAGCAATACTAGGAGAGCCACAGACTGGTCCAGACACTCTGATGTGAACTATGCTGCTGTACTTTTGATACTACTCTTCCAACAGTTTGTAGTAGGCAACAGAAGACTTTAATCTACCTGAGGCTTCTGCAAGGAGAGATCAACACGCAGAATTCAGAAAGCTGCTCCTTGTCTACCTACAATCGATGAAACTATCACTTATGCAAATGTAGACGTAGATGATATCTTCTGTAAGAAAAATCTTAAAATTAACAAAGTGTAACTAGTGAGGATCAGTTCGGGTACTAAAGTGATGTCGCTACTTTTTGAAATAAAAAACTGATTGTGAACTTTATATTTATTAACTTCAATATTTTACAAGAAGAATCAAGTTGATAAACAAACAAATTTCGAGTTCTGGGTAGGTTGACAGGATAGAGTAACTTTTGAGGAAACATATGAACAATTTCAAAATAAAACAAAGAATGGCTGAAGAACCAAGCCTACTTGACTTTAAAATTAATTCAATGTCGTCAGTTTACGATCGAGGCTCTTCTGATGTTAGAAATGTTATGCAATGTTAACGTATTTGTTATTACTGCTTTGGGATGGGTGGAGTTCGCCTAAAGCCTTCGCACACAGTACCGTTAATTGCACCGACAGTTGCCAGCTGCGTCTTCACTGAAATCGAAACTAAAACTTTTCTGTCTTGATCGACTACTACCAGTCACACTTTTCCTGCATCTTGATGAAGTCAAGAATGGCTTGCTAATCCCATTCTGGCTATATATAGGTGTGGTACGTCAGTCTCAGACTAACCCACCACATTGCCACTCGAAAATGCACTCTCAAGCGTTATCTACTTCACTCTGCCTAGGTTCACTATGAACAGCGTATAATCCTTAGCATCCTCTACTGGAGATTTACTCAGATCCGCTACACGACAGAGGTGCTCGTTACAGTGCAATACTGTACAAGAGTCGTTATCACCTCGTGTTGTGGTCTTCAGTCCGGAGACTGGTTTGATGCAGCTCTCCACAATACCCTATCCTGAGCAAGCCTCTTCAACTCTACATAAGAACGACAACCTACATCTGTTTGAATCTGCTTACTGTATCGATCTCTTGGTCTTCCTCTGCGGTTTCTACCCCACAGACTTCCCTCCAAGGCTAAATTCACAATTATTTGATGTATAAGAATGTGTCCTACCAATCGAACCCCCTTTTAGTCAAGGTATGCCAAAAATTCCTTTTCTCCCCAATTCTGTTCAGTACCTCCTCATTAGTTAAGCGATCCACCCACCTAATCTTCAGCAATCTTCTGCAGCACCACATTTCAAAAGCCTCTATCCTCTTCCTGTCCGCACTGTTTATTGTCCACGTTTCACTCCCATACAAGGCAACACTCCACACAAATGCCTTCAGAAAGGACTTCCTTAGGCTTAAATCAATATTCGATGTTAACAAATTTCTCTTTTTCAAAAATGCTTTTCTACCCATTGCCATTCTGAATTTTATATCCTTACTGCGACCATCATTTGTTATTTTACTGCCAAAGTAACAAAACTCATCTATCTCCTTTATTGTTTCGTTACCTAAACTAATTCCTTCAGCATCAACTAATTTCCTTAGACTGCACTCCATTACCCTATTTTGCTCTTGTTAATCTTCATCTTATGTCCACCTTTTAGCAAACTGTCCATTCCGTTCAACTGCTCTTCCAGGTCCTTTGCTGTCTCTGACAGAATTACTATGTCGTCGGTAAAACGCAATGTTTTTAATTCTTCCCCCTGAACTTTAATTCCCTCTCCAAATTTCTACTTGCTTTCCTTTATAGCTTGCTCAATGTACAAATTGAATAACATTGGAGAAAACCTACAACCCTGTCTTACTCCCTTCCCAACCACTGCATCCCTTTCATGCCCTTCAAATCTGACAACCGCTGTCTGGTTTTTGTACAAGTTGTAAATAACCTTACGCTCTCTATATTTTGCTCCTGCTTGGTCCAGAACTTGAAAGAGTATATTCCAATCAACATTGTTAAAAGCCTTCTTCAAATCTACAAAAGCTAGATGTGTAGGCTTGCCTTTCCTTAATCTATCTTCTAAGATAAGCCGTAAAGTGTTTTTACATTTCTCATGAACCCAAACTGATCTTCCCCGAGGTCGGCTTCTACCAGCTTTTCCATTCTTCTGTAAATAATTAGTTTTAATATTTTGCAACCATGACTTATTAAACTGATGGTTCTGTGGTTTTCACACATGTCTGCACTTGCTTTCCTGGGAAGGGAGATTACAACATTTTTCTTAAAGTCTGAGGGTACTTCAACTGTCTCATACATCTTACACACCAGGTGAAACAATTTTGTCATGGCTGGTTCTCCCAGAGACTTCAGTAGCTCTGAGGGAATATCATCTACTCCATCTACTTAGGTGTTTCAGTGCTCTGTCAAATTCATTTCTCAGTATAGTATGCCGGCCGCGGTGGCCGAGGGGATTGAGGCGCTCCAGTCACGGTCCGCACGGCCACTACGGTCGGGGGTTCGAATCCCCCCTCGGGCATGGATATTTGTGCCGTCCTTAGTTGTCAGTAGTTCATAAGTAGTTTGTAAGTTTAGGGACTGATGACCCCGTAGTTAAGTCCCATAGACTCTACAAACATTTGAACATTTCAGTATAGTATCTCCTATTTCATCCTCATCTACTACTTCTCCCCTTTCTACAATATTGCCGCTAAGTTCATTTCCTTCATAGAGCCTCTCTATATACTCTTTCCACCTTTCAGCTTTCCCTTCTTTGCTGAGAACTGATTTTCCATCAGTGTCCTTGATATTCATACAGCTGTTTTTCTTATCTCCAAATGTTTCTTTTATTTTCCTGTGGCTGTATCTATTTTCCACCTATTTATACATTCTTTTACATCCTTGCATTTGCCTTCTAGCCTCTCCTGCTTAACCATTTTGCACTTCCTGTCAATCTCATTTCTTACGCGTCTGTACTCCATTTTGCCTGTTTCATTTACTGCATTTTTATATTTTCTCGTTTCATCGATTAAATTTAGTATCTCCTGTGATATCCAAGGATTTTTTGTAGGTCTCGCCTTCCTACCTATTTTGTCCGCTGCTGCCTTCACTAATTCATCTCTCAATGCTACCCATTATTTCCTCCGTTTCTGTCAATTGTTGCCTAAAGCTCCCTCGGAAATTCTCAAGAACTTCAGTTTACCCAGGTCCCATCTCCCTATTTTGCTACCTTTCTGCAATTTTTTCAGTTTCAGCCTACAATTCATGACCAATAAGTTATGGTCTGAGTTTATATTTTATTTTCCTCCGTTTCTGTCAATTGTTGCCTAAAACTCCCTCGGAAATTCCCAAGAACTTCAGTTTATCCAGGTCCCATCTCCTTATTTTCCTACCTTTCTGCAGTTTTTTCAGTTTCAGCCTACAATTCATGACCAATAAGTTATGGTCAGAGTTTATATTTGCCCCTGGG
The DNA here is from genome assembly GCA_026315105.1 of Locusta migratoria. NCBI lineage: Eukaryota > Metazoa > Arthropoda > Insecta > Orthoptera > Acrididae > Locusta > Locusta migratoria. The sequence continues at coordinate 384,157,943 of CM048750.1, read as the reverse complement.
TATGTCTTACTGTTTAAAACCTGGTTCCGAAATCTATGTCTTACCATTATAAAATCTATCTGGTATCTCCCGGTGTTGTATACAACCTTCTTTCGTGATTCTTAAACCAGGTGTTTGTTATAACTAAATTATGTTCCGTGCAAAATTCTCTCCACACAAGAAATCGCTGCGAGACAGTCACTCCGCTAGCTTATGAGGACACTGACGCACACAGCCGGCGCGGGCGAGAGTTTGAGTTAATTTCGCTCGTTCTCCTTGTGCATATCCTCCAGCGACGCTAGCGCTTCCGTGCCAGTGGCTCGCCTACCAATCAGATGATGTTTCTTAAAACGCCGTATGGATAACCGACCAATAGTGAGTCAGCTAATGTCTCGTTTAGGTGCCTCTTTTCTGACTTGATGGCGCCAGTTTGGAATTTGCTTGAGAATTTTGTCTGGCTTTCTGCCTCCGCCTAAAAGCTGCGAGTAAACATCTTTTGTTCCGAATGGTATTGTGTTGCTTTTAAAAGGGTTTAAAGTGTTCACATTTCTCCGAGGTGGAAGGAGCATTTCTTAAGTGGGATGTTCCAAAGACAGCTTGGGGCGTTGCAGGTGAGTGCGGACCCTTTGCCTACCTGCCTCTTCTTGCCAGCCGTCACCTAGTTCCGCTTCAGAAAAACAAAAACTGCTTGGGTATGTGTTGAGTGAGTAAGCTACGGACTCGTATCTTATCGCACTTGGGACATGATCTCCTAATTTGCATATTAAACTGTAATTATTATCCTTAAAAATGTCTGTAACCCACCGTGTTTATATTCAAACGATTCGTCTTGACAAGTGGAATGTGGTTCTAAGGTAATATGCAGGAAATGACAGCGAGGAAAACTTGATTCCTTACAACACGAAGCACCAATCAATGGGAGATTCCCGTATGGAACACAGACAGCAGTCGAGGGCTTTAGAGCACGACTATCTGTACATGTGCAAGACGCTGACAGCTGCACCACACCATAATGCGCGCAAACAAAAGGTACCTTACACCTCTAGAGAAAGTCCTTACATGGCACCACTTTGGGGGGGGGGGGGGCACAAGAAGGAAACCCTGACAGATCAACACCGCCTATACTCCATTCACCGAAACGAGAGACGTACTGTAAACACAGCAAGGCACGTGACCACAGCGCTGCCTTCGAGGGGTGTACAAGGCAGGGGCGCACAGTCTACGTGGCCATGTAAATTGCAGGGGTGAGCTCGTTAGTGCGCGTTGTACAGCGGCGATTTCAGGATCTCTTAAGTTCTTCTTTAAAGACGCTTGAAGGATTAGTTGAACCTTCGAGAAGTGATTTTAAGATGTTCTTCCTCGGCTTGCAGCTATTGATGTTGATAAAGCGCCGTACCATTATCGTAGAAAAGAAAAAAGTTTCCTGTGCGAATTCCAATAAGCACGAAATATCAGAGTGGCTAAAATCTAAAAACCTCGATTTTGAAGACTGTATGTTGAAAAAATAACTTTTAGATATATTTCCAAATTACAGAACAGCGCACAACGAATACGCGATAGATGAAATGGCGAAGAATGCAGGGAAAACAGGTTAGCATTCCTCCGCACCGCTGTGAATTAAACGCCATCGACTAAGTGTGGGCCAGAATCAAAGGCTACGTTGCAGTGAAAGACAAAACATACAAAATGCCGGAATTTAAGAACTGCAAGAAGAAGCAGTAAAAACAGTGACTGCAGAAGTTTGGAACCCTCCGCACCGCTGTGAATTAAACGCCATCGACTAAGTGTGGGCCAGAATCAAAGGCTACGTTGCAGTGAAAGACAAAACATACAAAATGCCGGAATTTAAGAACTGCAAGAAGAAGCAGTAAAAACAGTGACTGCAGAAGTTTGGAACAAGTACGTCCTACGTGTCGTATTTTTAGTTGAAAGTCAAATGTGGCAATTGTAGAGGAGAGAGAGGAGCTGTTTGGTATAAATCTCAATGAAAACAGTTCAAGTTTGACAGAATGCCCCTTGTTTCGCTGTCCTTTACCATTATTATTATTGGTAATGTTATTAAAAATTGTGTACGAATGGAGCGTTTTGTTAGCAACCTGTATGAAAACAAATCTGTTTTGACAGAATGAACTCAGTTTCATCGTACTTTTAACATTATTGTAACTGGCTTTGAATCTACCATGTCGTGATTTATTTCGTTACATTGTTGTCCAGGTTTCTCAGGGTCCGCTATTACGTCAGCTCGGCAGCCAGCCGACGCTACCAGCTGCAAAGCGTGCTACAAGGATTTTGTACACCCCTTCGTATCACGTGAACACCGAATGCTTTTTCTGGATAAGATCGTAGTCGCTCAGGTGATACTGTTTACGTTTCATACCAGCTATTGGTGTACGGACTATAGAGAGAAGGCCGCGGCGCTGTCGTGTTACGTCACGCAGAGTAGGTTCTGCGCGCATAGGTGACTGGGTAGCCGCTGGGGCACGGCCCACTATGTCGAAGCAGCGAGCCAGTCAGCTATGCGCGCGCAACCTACTCTACCTGACGTCACACGAGAGCGCTGCGGCTTTCTCTCTAGGTGGTGGTGGAGAGCTCCAGACGTGTCCACTTCCCTGCCTCCGAGATATACACACTTGCCTGGAATTATTTAAGAATTCCCATTTAACAACAACATTTAGGTTACATAAGCGAAAAACCGTTCTCCGAGTTGTTTGCTACAAATATTTGGACGCTATTATTTTTTAAACGGATGTGTTGCCGTTATGGGGGATGTTGTTGGAGATAATTGTGAACGTATTTTTACTTCCTCTGCGACAGTGAGACGGCCGGACCTAGATAGAGTGGACCCTGCCCGTCTCCAAAACCCAATGGGCCCACAGCCAACTGCACGCCAGATGCACGACACAAACAAGCCTTCACATACGTACTCCGTTGTATAGACAAACATGTGAGAACTCTCTTCCTTAGAGAGAGAGAGAACGTGCTCTAAATAAGCTCAAATCACCTGCACTTTGTGGGTGTTGTTAAACACCATCAAAATGATCAAGTTCTTAAAAACCCATAGCAGTAACGAATCGTGTCTCTGTTCAAGCATTATTTCTTCTCGAATATCACTCTCGTATTTCATAATTGAGCTAAACTAAACAACCACCTTTTCCACATGACGTTAACCCAAAAATTGAACTACCGATAAAAATACTCTCACATTACCTGTTGGACCTAATTATTATTCAATGCGAAACAATCCAAAAGTAATTCTCTCTTGCGGCCACGCACTGTCAAAATGTTGCAGACTGCAAACTCTTCTATTCACACCTTCTAGCACTCTATAGTGTAACAAGTCTCTCACCCATTTAAACTCGAGCACCGACTGTTCCCTACTCCAAACGTTCTACAGCTGTAAACCGATGCATGTCAAAATTTTGTACAACTCAAAACATCTGTCACCTAAGCAACACCATCTAACGACTACACACTACCTGGCCAAGTCAGTGGTATGTAACACGAATTCGTGGCCCAATTCCATTTCATAAATGTTTTAAATAATAAACGCTTGGTCCACATGACACAAACCCAGTAGTTAAACTTAAACCAAACCGCGCTCACAATACTATTTATTCAACTCTACTTACATTGAAATTTAACATTCGTCAACATTACCATCTGCACTATCATCAAAACACTTCTCGGAAGAGCATTATACAGACAATAAACCAACATCTAAACGACTTTCTACGTTCAAATCAAAACATAATTTGGAAATTACTCCCCTCTATCACACAATAGCTATAGCATCCATCTGCTCAATCAACCTATCTCATCTCGGAATAACCTTACAGTCTATTCTTCATCAATCCCAAGCAAGCAAGTCATACACTTTAAAATTATTAGCCAATAGTGAACACTTTAACATTCAAACTGACATATTTCGATGTAAATAGTACGTCTTCGGCCTCACAAACGACAGTACATAGTGTCAGAGTTTCATCTCACCTCCAGATTAACAGGTATCGAACATGTTGTGTCTACACGTTTTTGTTACAGTACAACTGTCTACAGGAAATGTAATGATCGCAAACAAGAGACTCATTTGGCTAGTCACCACAATGCAGGAAAATGTGTCACGCCTCTGACAGATACTCAGACATCGAACATCATATTTCTAAGAGTTTTTTATTTATTTATTTATTTATTTTTTATTTTTTTTATTTTTTTTTATTTATTTTTTATTTTTTTATTTTTTTTATTGCTGGTTACCATGCAAGCACAATGTACTAATCAGAAAGTACATACGTACGCCACATAGACTAAAATCATTATATTGGAGCCCCTACAGAATTATTGAGCTAACCAACCATTTCTTTAAACAATAATGCCAAACAATGGTAGCCACAATCACACAACAGAAGATAATTGTGAACTCAAAATAGATCAATAATATTAGTCCAGCGAGTATCAACCCTCATAAGATCTCTATTTGTTCTAAACCAGTACAAGCTAATACAACATTTAAACACTCCAGAAATGTTTTCATTCTTACCACAAACACTACTAACATAGGAGCTACATAACAGTTCCACGAGAAAACAGGCAATTCTTTGATGAAAGATCAAATAACATGTTGTTGTTGTGGTCCTCAGTCCGCAGACTGGTTTGATGCAGATTTCCACGCTAACCTGTCCTGTGCAAGTCTTTTCATCTGAGAATACGTTCGGCAACCTACATCCCTTTGAATCTGCTTACTGTATTCGTCCTTCGGTCTCCGTCTACGATTTTTACCCCACACACTTCCTTGTAATGCTAAGTTGACGAGTCCTTGATGTCTCAGAATGTGTCCCACCAACCTATCCCTTTTGTTAGCCAGAATACGCCAGAAACTTCTTTCCTCCCCAATTCTGTTGAGTACATCCTCATTAGTTACGTGATCGACGCATCTAATTTTCATCATTCGACTGTACCACCACATTCCAAAAGCATCTATCATCTTTTTGTCTGAACTCCTTATCGACAACGTTTCACTTCGATACAATGCTACACTCCAGAAAAATGCTTTCAGAAAGGACTTCCTAACATTTAAACTAAAATTGGATGTCAACAAGTTTCGCTTCTTCAGAAACGCCGTCGGGCCCGGTGGCCTTGATGCTCGACTGGAAACCGAATGGTCGCGGGTTCAAAACCCGGTCGGACCTCGGATTTTTCAGTCTGCACTTTAACCCATCCTTCACCTCTCAACGATGAGAGGAGTCGAAAGAAACGACACGTGGTTCGGATTCCACGTTAAGCTGTAGGTCCCCTTTCCCCGGTTGGATAACTGGAGTAGGCTAGGGACATGTAAGTCGCCGAAGCGGCGTCCAATTGAAAGACTTGCACCAGGCCAATGAGCCACAGGAAATTATATTTCAGAAACGCTTTTCTTCCCATAGTCATTTTGCATTTTATATCTTCTTTACTTCATCAGAAGTTATCGTGCTACCCAAGTAACAAAACTCATCTACTACTTTTACTGCCTCAGTACCAAATTTAATTCCTTCAGCATCGCCTGATTTTCGGACGCTACATTCCACTATCCATATTTTAGTGATGTTGATGTTCATCTTATATCCTCTTTCCAAGACATTGTCCGTTTCATTCAATTGCTCTTCCAGATCTTTTGCTGTCTCTGATATGATTACTATGTCATCAGCAAACTGCAAAGCTTTTATTTCCTCTCCCTGAACTTTAATTCCCTCTCCAAATTTCTCCTCCAATCCTTCACTACTTGCTCAATGTACAGATTGAACAACATTGGGGACAGGCTACAACCCTGTCTTACTCCCTTCCCAACCCCTGCGTCCCTTTCTTGCCTTTCGACTCGAATAACCGCTGTCTGGTTTTTGTATAGGTTGAATATAGCTCTTCGCTCCCTATATTTTACCCCTGTTAACTTCAGAATTTGGAAGAGTGTATTCCAGTCGACATTGTCAAATGCTTTCTCTGAATGTACAAACGCCAAAAACGTAGGTTTGCCCTCCCTTAGCCTATCTTCTAAGATAAGTCGTAATGTATTGCCTCCCGTGTTCCTATATTTCTACATTTCTCCTAAATCCAAACTGATCTTCCCCGCGGTCAGGTTCGACTAGTTTTTTTTTTTATTTTTTTTTTTTTATTTTTTTTTATAATTCCTCTGTCCATTCGCCTATACATTTGCCTATCCATTCGGCTATGGAATAGTATCTAAAGGTATCAGTGGTTCCATATCATACCAACTGCTCACACCCTGCACCACTGCAGCGCCTCCACCAGCTTGAACAGTGCCCAGCTCTCATGCAGGCGACATAGTGAGGTTGTCACCTTACCGGTACTCTTCCATCTGTTCGAGACAGTTGGGAACGAAACTCCTCAGACCAGGCAACAGGTTTCCAGTCATAAACAGTCCAATGTCGAGGTTAACGGTCCAAGGCGAGGCGTAAAGCTCTGTGTCGTAGAACCAACTAGGGCATAAGAGCTGGTCTTCGTCTCCGGACGCCCATATCGATGATGTTTCATTGACTGGTTCGCACGGTAACACTCGTTGGTGGCCTAGTATTTGCATTAGGCAGCAGTTTGTGGAAGCGTTGCACTTCTGTCACGCTGAATGGTTCCCTTCAGTCTTCGTTGGTCCCGTTCTTGCAGGATCATATCTCGGCCGCAGAGATGTCGGAGATTTGTTATTTTTACCTGATTCTCGATATTCACGGCGCACTCGTGAACTGTAGGAGAAAATCCCCACCTCCTCGCTACCTCGAAGATCCCGTGTCCCATCTCTCGTGCGCCGAACATAACACCCGCGTTTAAACTCACGTAAATTGTGATAATTTGTCACTGTAGCAGCAGTGACCAACCTAACGCCTGCGTCAGACACGTGTTGTCTGATATAGGCATTACTGATGAAAGTAGGTTCTGTGTATGTTTACTTGTCTTTGTGTTAGAATACGCATGCCTATACCAGTCAGTTTCTTTGGCATTTCAGTGTATATCTTCCTTGGCGACCTTCAGAGTCTCATCTTATATGAGGCGTGTTTTCTAAGTAAGTACCGTTTTGAAATTAAAAAAAAGTGACGTACTAAGATGTCACAATAATTTTTACCTACATCCGTTGTCTACGCACTGACGCCAGTACAAAAAAAAAAAAAAAAAAAAAAAAAAAAAAAAAAAAAAAAAGTTCAAATGTTTGTTAAGCTTATGGGACTTAACTACGGGGTCATCAGTCCCTAAACTTACAAACTACTTACCAACTACATTATACTAAGGACGGCACAAATATCCATGCGCGAGGGGGGATTCGAACCCCCGACCGTAGTGGCCGTGCAGACCGTGACTGGAGCGCCTCAGTCCCCTCGGCCACCGCGGCCGGCACTCCATTACAGTCTGATTCTTTCTTGTTTACGTTGTGTACTGTTTAAGATAACACCGATAATCGTGAGTCCCACCGACTGCGAAGTACGGGCTGATATAAGATTTCTTAGTGCTAAAGGCCTAAAAGTGTTCGATATTCATTGTGAAATCTGTGCAATTTACGGAGAAAACATGATGAGTGATGGAATGGTGAGAAAGTGGGTGAGATCATTTAAAGACGGCCGTACAAATGTGCATGATGAAGAACAGAGTGGACGTCCTTCGGTCGTTAATGAAAGTTGGGCGGAGGAAGTGGACAATAAGGTGAGAGAAAACAGACGCCGAGGCGGATTAGCCGCGCGCACCGAAGCGCTGTGTTACGTTGCGCGCGGCAGTCCACCGTCGGGGATTCGAATCCCCCCCCCCAGGACATGGTTTTTTTGCTGTCTTTAGTATAAGTAAGTTCATAAGTAGTTTGTAAGTTTAGGGACTGATGACCCCTCAGTTAAATCCCCAAGGCTTTACAAACATTTGAACATTTGAGAAAACGGACGCTTTACGATTTCCTCCTTCCGGAATGATTTTCCTAATGAAGAAACACCTGGGCGGTCAGCGTCTTCAAGACGATGAGGAACTCCAAACAGATGTGATGCAATGGTTAACAAGTCAGGCGGCACACTTCTATGACGAGGCTATTTTGAATACGTTATGACAAGTGCCTCAATATTGACGGAAATTATGTAGATAAGTAGATTACTTGTACAGGCTTTCATGCAAAAATAAAATTGAGATATCTTAGGGGGTCTTTTTTTAATTTCAAAACGGTACTTACTTAAAAACACGCCTCGTACTTCCGTGGTGGACAGGAATTCGCATGTCTCTGAAGTTGCGCACGTTAACACCCTGTGGGTGGAACCAGACGCCTCTTCTATGAAGGCACGAAGTTCCCTCGTCTTCGCAACTGGATGCCTAGCCGACATCTGCCACCTACCACTCGACTCACAAAAATACCAGTGTTTTTTTTAATAGGAGTTATAAAAAATAAGTAAGTACTACTTCTAGCGATATCACGACACCAGACGCTTTAGCTGTAGTACAGATCGCCAGTTGCTGACCGCACTCGTATTCATTCAGGAGTTCTGCATCTTCAGATTTGCTCTGCACATCAGATTTAAATGCCTAGTAAAGGGTTTATCGAAATACTTTGAAAATATTTGTCTACTGTTCCATGGGGATCCCACAATGCGCAGGAAATACTCCAAAAAAGGACGCACATGTGTAATTTAGGCCGTATCTTTAGTATAATTGTTGCATCTTCTAAGTGTTCCGCTAACGAAACGTAGCCTTTGGTCCGCCTTTCCCCAGAATTTTTTATGTGTGTTCTTTTCAATTAAGGTTTTTCGTTATTGCAGTAAGATATATCGTGGACCACGTATTGTGTCCCAGCTTCGTCGCCACTTTTGTGTCTCGTTACCCCCGATTGTCGTAGTTGTCGGTGGCCGAATAGAAAGAGTCCGACACAGGAATAAAGGAAGCACGCGTGTGCAGGTACGGAGATGACCAGCCAGTGGAACAGCAGAAACTAGAAACTCTAGAGTAAATTAGAACGAGACATATATTCCATAGAGACTTAGTAATACTAAACTTTTACATAGTTCTTGACTGCAGAATGCTGATACATAGATTAGATAGAGGCCTGCCTACTGATGATTCCTAGTGCCTATCCGATAGCCAAGTCTTAACTGGTGCCTATCTGATTTCCAAGTGTTAACTGGTTCCTACCTGAGTCCCAAGTGAACGATGTCGTTCAGTGGTGGCCACGAGCGGAGTTGTAGCAGAGGGCGCTCGTGGCTGACGTCGTAAGAACGCTGCGCCCTGCATGGCGGCGCGCGGCGAAAGTACGTGGCGCGCACTTCATACTTGTGCGACACCATATATATATATATATATATATAATGTGTGTGTGTGTGTGTGTAATATGTGTGAATGTTTATGACAAAGTACACTTGATCTGATTGCGATATATCTCATAAATTAAATTAGCAAATGATATCAGATAGAATAATATTTATATATGAATTTCAATCTGACTCCCATATATATATATATATATATATATATATATATATAGGTAAAGCAGTTAACAATCCGAGTGCTTTACTAGGCATGGTCCTGTTTGGAGGTGCTATGCCGTTGTCTTCCTTCGCTCTTCGAGCTGACTTACCCAGCCAGTTATAGGGGAACCTAAGTTTAACGTGGGTTCCGAACCACGGCGCTACTCGGTATTTTTCACATCAGCAACAAATGTTCAAAATTTTGTATAGTTTATGGGACTTAACTACGGGGTCATCAGTCCCTAAACTTACAAAGTACTTATGAACTACTTCCGAACTAGGACGGCACAAATATCCATGCCCGAGGGGGGATTCGAACCCCCGACCGTAGTGGCATCAGCAACACTGCGAGAGGTGAAAGAACTGGAAAGTCACAGATAAAGATCTTACGACCTGGCGGGGATCGAACCCGCGATCTTAGGATTTGTAGTCTCGCACTCTACCACTGTACTACGGAGCCCGTATATAGAAAAAATTGTATAACCTAACCAAATCCAATAGATGTGACTAGGTGTCACGCTGTGAACACAAACGTTTAATAAACTGAATATTCAAATACATATTAAAATTAAATATAAACTTGTACAAAAAATAGAAATTAATTGAAATGACTGCCTATATCGTTTAGGAGCCTATCAGTAAAAGTGAAATATATAAATAGACCTTCTCATTATCTCATCCCACTCTGAGAGAAAGAAGGAAAGTAGATACTGTAAAGGATCCCATCATAAGAGCTGAATCCTAACCAGGACTGGAGCAGCTCAGACAAATACTATACCAAACACTGAGGTGAAGTTCGTACAGCGGCGGCGTCAATGACAGAAGATTGGAGCAGCAACTGTTAATTCTATCCGGGAACATACAATCACCTCGCCAAGCAGAGGTGCGGCGATATTTAATCTAACTCACCAGATGTAATTCGCAGCATTGGCCGTTAATGTTTAATTTAAAAAAAAAAAAAAAACCTTAGATCGGTTTCAATCACATAATGATCATCTTCGGTGTCCTTCAAACGAGCATATGAATGCCCTGAATGTTAACTGCAACGGTAAACATAATATTGCAGTGTCAAAGTTTGAAACTGCGAATTACATCTGGTGAGTTCATCATTGTGTGGTCGTGGAGCACCTCCAAGTAATGGAATCAAACCTCAATTTAATCTAACTTCAGTTTACAACAAAATACCGAAGTATAGTCATAGATTGCGAACCCACCAAATTCTGATTCAGTCTGAGGTCGCACCCAGCGAACCAACTCTCCGAAAAAACAGAAGTCCGCGCAAACCGCATCTGCGGTGCCTAAGTCGCCAACGATACGATCCGACCAAAAGCGGAGGCGAACGTGGTAGGCCTCAGAATGTCCACCGCCCAACCCCTCTTGCGCGCACGCATCTGCCGAACTCAAAAATACAGCCGAGCACGCGGCCAATCTCACAGACCCACTAATGTCCTCTTCAATCAGAATGCTCAGCCGGGAGTTGCGTACAACAAAACTTAAAAAAATATAACTCAGACGGCCAATCGCAGAGCTTGCCGCCATCGGCTTTCCAGACTCCTCCCCGACATACAGATTTCACACGCCAAGTGACGTAGGCCAGTGCAATACTAGGAAATTCTCTGCAAAATATCACTACCGGCATCTTGGCGCCTAATGTTATAACTGCCGACGGCAGTGTCCTGTTGGGCCAGACAGATTTCACTTTGCGGAGACACGGACGTGGTGCGTCCAGCCATTTATGAAATTGTGAACGCTGCTACCTACTACTGACAGTTTTGGGACGGAAAGATAGCGGGGCGTCCTGTAACCATCAAATGTTTTTCTCTCCAACGCACACGGCCAGAGAAACGGCGAGGTACCCAGACTGGCGCCGGGCGCTCTTACGGCCCGGAGATCGCAAATGGCGGTCAGTTGCTTCGTCCTGCGAAACTGGCCTCCCCACTCCACTGCAGCATGCCAGACGCCCGAGGGTGCGTAGCCTTCCGCGAAACGCCGAAAGTGGGCGGCGCGACACAGAATTCCTGTGATCTCTACCAGCGAGGGCGACCCAGCTGACCGTCCAAGAACTATTAAGCCATGCTGCCCCACAACGCCGACTTGAAAGTGAGGACACAATTGGAATCGGAAGCACTACATCAAAAGAATAAATAATACACCTGAATCCCAATGCAATTCTCCCTATGCATACATAATATAGAAATTACAAAACATGTACAGTAAATTAATTTCATGCAAAAACATAAAAATTAAGCAATTAATAATAATAAAGAGACACAGGATGCGAGAAAGAAGGGAAATAAAAGACAGAAAAATGACCACAATCTCTCATTGTAATTTCGTACGGCTTTACTTCAATTTACACGCTGTAGCTTTGCCTGGTCATCCTTGGATGACCGTGAACAGCGTAAGAAAGCTACTCAGATTATCTCCTAAATTTCTTGTAAAGATAACGAACACTTTCCTAGCGAACGGCAGATATCGCTTCTGGCTTACTCGATGACTTTATGTCAGTTACTTCGTACTATATCGTTTCTGACAGGAAATCGCGAATGGAATTGCACAACTGTAGCGATATTCCACAACCATGCCATTTGATCAGAACCTCCTTTGAGGTAGTGTTAAAAGACTTCTGGAAATCTAGAAATGTTGAATCGATTTGAGATCCCTTGTATACAGCATTCATCACTTCGCAAGAACGATACTTTCAGAATCCGTGTTGACTGTGGGCCAATCTCTTCGAGATCGTACACAATGTTTGAAAAAAAAAGTAAACATTCCAAAATCCTGCTGCAAACTGACGTCAGTGATATGGGCTTGGAATTTTTCGGATCACTACTACTGCATTTCTCGTGTACTGGAGTGACCTGACCAACTTAACAGTCTTTGGCCATGGTCTTTCACGGAGCGAGCATTCGTGTTCAATGATTGCTCAATTATTCTAATCCGTGACGGATTTCCAATTCATCCCAGCCATTTTCAGCACGCAGTAACGATCGATGGCTGGGTACCTTCAAGGCCCATGGTATCGCAATTGCACTAACTCCTCGCAAACTGAATAAACGTAAAACTACCTGGCAGATTAAAATTGCGTGCCGGAACCGAGACTCGAACCTGGGACTCGAACCTGGGACCTTTGCCTTTCGCGGGCAAGCGCACTACCGACTGTGCTATCCCGACACGACTCACGATGCTGCCTCACAACTTTACTTCCGCCAGTACCTCGCCTCCTACTTTCCAAACTTCACACAAGCTCTCCTGCGAACCATGCAAGACTAGCACTACTGGAAGAAAGGATATGGTGGAGACATGGCTTAGCCACAGCCTAAGGGATGTTTCCAGAATGAAACTTTCACTCTGCAGCGGACTGTGCGCTGATATGAATCTACCTGGCAGATTAAATTTGCGTGCCGGAACCGGGACTCGAACCTGGGACCTTTGCCTTTCGCGGGCAAGCGCACTACAGGCTGTGCTATCCCGACAAGATTCACGATGCCGCCTCACAACTTTACTTCCGCCAGTACCTCGCCTCGTACTTTCCAAACTTCACAGAAGCTCTCCTGCGAACCATGCAAGACTAGCACTCCTGGAAGAAAGGATATGGTGGAGACATGGCTTAGCCACAGCCTAAGGGATGTTTCCAGAATGAAACTTTCACTCTGCAGCGGAGTGCAGAGTGAATGTTTCATTCTGAATAAACATAATTTCTGTTCATTAACAGGCTCTATAAGGTGACAGAAGGAATCCAAAACTTCATTGAGCACTGGTATCCCATGAGTGTGAATGGCCAACCTTTAGTGTTTCAGGAAAACAATTAAAACGACATGGATAGTTATTTGCCTACAGGGTGACAATTATTTCCGTGCAGGAATGGCCGCACGGTCAAGGGCGCCAGGTCATGAATTACGCAGCCGCTCCCATCGGAGGTTCGAGTCCTCCCTCTGGCATGTGTGTCTTGTCCTTACTTAAAGTACTTTAAAAAAAATTCATTAATTTTTATGCTCTACCGGTTTCGGCAATTGCTACCATCAACAGGAAATCAACAAAATATTTTACATCTCAGACAGTAAGATAAAATTGGTACTGAGTACAGCAACGTCCACTTTGCAGTAAAATATTGCGATCGTTTCTAAAAGCCCTTTCAGTTTACGTCGTGTAGTGAGTATTTCTGTAATTAATCTTTAACCTACTACAGTCAGTACACTTTGACTGCTTGTCTTATATCTGAATTTACTTGCAAACTTCCTTCGAGCCGCAGATGGGCTATTATTGCTCACATAAGCTATAAGTTTTTGACACCAAGATATTTGTAGGTGCTAGTGGCCGACAGCAACGAGGTATGTGCGCATGCGCGAACTAATTCCCACCATTCCCCGCGGACAAACGCGCACTTTAAACGTGCGGAAGTTGTGGCGATTTTACTTCATGTTGTTTTTGCGGTCTTCAGTCCAAAGTCACGTTTGGTTCAGCTCTCCATGCTACCTTGTCGTTTGCAAGCCTCTTCATACCTGAATAGAAACGACAGCCTACATCCTTTCAACCTGCCTAATTCGTTCGTCTCTCGGTCTCCCTCTGAGATTTTTACAGCACACATTTCCCTTCGATGCTAAATCGATCATTTCTTGACGACCTAAAATGTATCTCATCAATCGATTCGATCTCTTAATAAGGGAGAGCCAGAAATTTCTTTTCTTACCAGTTCTGTTCAGCATCTCCTTATTAGTTACACGATCTACCCCTCTAATCATCAGCATTCGTCTGTAGCACCACATTTCCAAAGCTTCTGTCATTTTTCTCTCTGAACTCTTTATCGTTCACGTTTCACTCCCTTACAGTATCACACACCAGACAAATGCTTTTAATGCTTTTTGATGTCTACAAATTTTGCTTCTTTAGAAACGCTTTTCTTCCCATAGCCATGCTGCATCTTATATCTTTTCTACTTCGGCCAGCAGAAGTTATTTTCCTAACCAAATAACAAATCTCATCTACTACTTTTGTTTCATTACCTAATGTAATTCCTTCAGCATCGCCCAATTTTCTTACACTACATTCCCTTACCCTTGTTTTACTCTGTATAATGTTCCTCTTATAACACCCCCACCCCCGCACCATACTCCCACGCAGTTGCTCTTCCAGGTCTTCTGCTGTCTCTGAAAGAATTACAAGGTCATCGGCAAACAGAAACGTTTTTATTACTTCTCCTTGAACTTCAATTCCTTTTCCAAAATTTCTTCTCGCATTCCTTCACAGTTCCCTCAATGTACGGGTTGAAAACCACTGGGAAACGCTGTAATCTTGTCTTAGTACCTTCCCAACCAATACGTCCCTTCTGTGGTGTCGCACAAGTCCAAAGTGCGCGCCACCTACTTTCGCCGCGCGCCGCCATGCACGCGCGGCGCGGCGTTCTTACGACGTCAGCCACGAGCGCCCTCTGCTACAATCCCGCTCGTGGCCACCTCTGAACGACATCGTTCACTTGGGACTGATATAGGAACCAGTTAACACTTCGGAATCAGATAGGCACCAGTGAAGACTTGGTTATCGGATAGGCACTAGGCAGACCTCTAGCTCAACTATGTATCAGCCTTCTGCAGTACTGAGCTATGTAAAAGTTAAGTATTGTATAAATTCTGTGCAATATATATCTCGTTCTAATTTACTCTAGTGTTTCTAGTTTCTGCTGTCCCACTGGCTGCTCACCTTCGTACCAGCACAAGCGTGCTTCCTTTATTCCTGTGTCGGTACTTTTCTACTCTGCCACCGACACCTACGACGGAAACGAGACACAAAAGCGGCGACGAGGCTGGGACACAAAACCTTCGACTTTTATAACTGTTGTCTGGTTCTTGTACAAGTTGTATATAATTTTTCGGTCTCTATATTTTTACCCTGTGTTACAGCCAACATCGTCAAAAGCTTTCTCCAAATCTACAAAAACTAACAACGTAGGTTTGTGTTTCTGTAACCGATCTTCTAAAATAAGTCGTAATGTGAGTATTACTTCGCGTGTTCATACATTTCTCCTAAATCCAAACTGATCTTCACCGAAGCCGGATTCTACCAGTTTTTCAATCGTGTATGAACAATTTGTATTAATATTTTGCAACCATTACTTATTAAACTTGTCTGTACTTATTTTCTTTGGAACTAAGATTATTAGTCTGACGGTATTTCATCGGTCTCATACACTTTGCATACAAGGTGGAACAGTTTCTTCAGTTTCTGGCTCTCCCAACAAAGTCAGGAGTTCAGAGGGAATGTCATCTGCTCCATGGGCTTTGTTTCGACTCCAATATTTCAGTGCTCTGTCGAATTCTTCTCCGGTCTTCACTACTGTGTCTCTCAGAGCTACCCATTCTTGTCCTGCTGTACTACTTTCTCCAGTTTGGGTCTTTCCTTGCCTAATGCTCCTTCTGAAACTCTCAACTACCTCTGGTTCCTTAAGTTTATCCAGGTTCCATTTACGTAGTATTCTACCTTTCTCCAGTTTCTTAAGTTTTAATCTACAATTCATAACTTATGGGTAGGGTCTACATCTGCCCTTGGATGAGTCACAATTTAAAACCACTTTCTGAAATGTGTGCCTTACCATTATAAAGTCAATTTGGAACCTTCCGTTGTCTCCTCGTCTCTTCCATCGATACAATATACATTGTTTAAATAAAGTGTTTGTAATGATTAAATTCTACTATGCGAAAAATTCTGCCAGGCAACGTTCTCTTTCACTCCTATTTTCCCCCTGCATATACACCTGTCATTTTTCTTTCACTTCCATTTCCTACTACCGAATTCCAGTCCGCATCACAATCATCTGACTGAATATCTTCTCTTATCATACATATTTTGCAATCTCCTCATCATCAGCAGAGCTAGTTGGCATATAAACGTATCTTAATGTGGTCAGTGTTGGCTTTGTGTCTATTTTTGCTACAATAATGCGTTCAGTATGTTGTCCATAGTAACTTTCAAATGTTCAAATGTTTGTAAATCTATCGGACCAAACTGCGTGGTCATCAGTCCGTAGCTTACAAACTACTTAAACCTAGGTAAACTAACCTACGGACAAGCACACACACCCATGCCCCAGGGAGGACTCGAACCTCCACGGTGAGCAACCGCGCGCTCCGCAGCGAGACGCTTTAGACCGCTCGGCTACTCCACTGCGGCCATAGTAACTTTCCACATTCCTATTTGCTTATTCATTATTAGACCTACACTTACGTTCTCCCCAATTATTTTTTGTATTCACAATCCTTTACTCAACTGATCAGAAATCCTGTTCATCATGCCACCGAAATTAACTAATCTCAAGCAAATATAACTTCAAGCTATCCGTTTTTCTTTTCAAATTTCCTAAGTGACCTGTCCGATTAAGGAATAGAACACTCCACGGTCTGATCCGTAGAATAGCGGTTTTGCGTTATTTCTTTCATATAGTTCAGTAATTGTCGCCCTGAATCACGACTGTATGGAGGAATTAGCCCACATTAATAGACGTTTCAAAACGGTAATTACAGAATCAGACATCCTACGAGCGGCATTGTTGAAACCGACAGCTGCCAACATTCGCATCAGAAACTCATGATTAACTCAGTCAAGTGCCTAATGAAAGTTAGTATAAAGCATCTGTATCGGAGGCGGTGGAAGCGATCAACATCAACATAATTTCCCTGCAAATCACATTCAAGGGCATGGCAGAGGGTACATCGAACCGCTTTCATGATATTCTTATATCGTCCCAGTCTGTAATTGTGCGAGGGACAAAACTTAAAACTTTACGTTTTCGATCTCTCTTATTTTATTATAGTGATCATGTCGCCCTATGTACCTGGGTGCCAACAAAATATGTTTGCATTCTGAGGTGAAAGTTGGTGAGAGAAATTTCGGAAGTAGGTCTCGCCGCGCTGAATAACGTCTATTTTTAATTGTTCCCACCAGAAATCGTGCATCAGATAAAATGACAACATTCAGCCATGGGAATCAAGGGAGATCGACCGAGAAGACAACGTTGATGGCTCCCAACTATGGC
The DNA here is from genome assembly GCA_026315105.1 of Locusta migratoria. Classification (NCBI taxonomy): domain Eukaryota; kingdom Metazoa; phylum Arthropoda; class Insecta; order Orthoptera; family Acrididae; genus Locusta; species Locusta migratoria. Next base: position 384,140,474 of record CM048750.1, on the reverse strand, counting down.
TGCCAGGAAGACGTATAGGTTGCTCTTTCCCGCCTGTGCTACTATTTTACAATCAGAATTAAGGAACATTATCGGTCGGTCCTGATCCACACGGAGACGTCTTTTCTGAAGGCAACACAATTTTAGCTACTTTAAAACAGAGTGTGATATGATCCCCGAGCACTACTTCATTTACCATAACAGTTATCATATCCCCCATCAGAGGCCAAAAGCGACCATCTAAGCTAGGTGATATACGTGAGGGCTAGCGGACCATAATATCAATCATCTCGATGCAATACTGAGATAAACTCGCCCTATATAGCTGGAGAACGACGATACGTAGGAGAGAAGTGGAATAACCAAACGCCAGATATCGGAATCCATTTCTGAGTAAAGATTGGAAAAGAAACTAATAAAGATTCCTCATGATATCAAGTTTAGAACACCACTCATGCTCATCAAGAGAAGGAATTGTATAAATTCACGACCTCTGAGATCGCTTTCAAAGCCGAATAAGATGTTACAGAGAGGCTAACTCATCCTGTAGGACTGAACACCATCCAGTTGCATTCTTTTAAGTTGCTTCACTCGTAAGTCTAGAAGGGTATCCCACCTTCAAAATCAGTCTGTATTTATTTAAGCGCTGTTATTAGTGCTATCCAAAACCTTTCTTGATCGTTCACTGTTTTACAAAGTTGTATGTAAAACTGCAATTTAGGCCTAGATGAGCTTGGTCCAGTACATGGAAGCTCTCTGGGCTAATTACAGCAGTTTTCTCTAGGCCATGTGACGACAGTTTGCGTCCAGTAAAGCAGCCGCGTTGTTGAGCAATGTTTTGCAGTGGCGAAAGTAAGACGTCATTTAGAAAGTGTCGATAATTTCAGTGACAGTTCTTAAAAGTTTTCATAGCACGGATGTTGACGCTAATGAAAGTGATTTCGTTTCAGAAACTTCCAACGACGAGGAACGATTGCGTTAGACGGTACCTAGTGCATTTGTGCGTGCTGGTTAGGGTGACCACACGTCCGAATAAATCCAGACATGGCCTCTTCTTTAGCTCTTTTTCCGGGATCCGGTGGATTTTAAACTGTCCTCTTTTTTCCCAAAATTTACTATAATAAAATTTTATTTATAATTATTCCCGTTCTATTCCTTTTTACAGAAACAACTTATCGACAGATAGCAGCAGGATCATCGATTTTGTCATGTATAATTCCATAAGCGAAAGTAAATATCTCAAAATTTCCGCTCCGTACTTCGGTTCCGGATAGAATTCACATGATCTTTTCTTGGAATTACGGGCTTTGTGCCACGCGTTCATTACTGATGTGTGACGTGTGAATGTACTGTCAGCGAGTGAATTTCGTAGAATATTTGGCAATGCCTAAACGCAAGTGCACAACCTTGGAGGTTATATTTCAAAAATATCCTTCTTTCAAGAAAGGTGGAACTTTATATGAAAAAGAGTGTAAAGTATGTGGACCTGGAACCTACATCTCTGCCAATATAGGTAAGACATAGCTCGATAGATTTTTTTATGGTCGTGGTTTTATTTCATGGTTTCTTGGTCATTCAGTCTATTTGTAGTTACATTTCCATTCTGGCGGACACTCATCAACTTGTACATGTTGGTCGAACCGCAATTGATTATGGAAGATGAATGATTTTTTATGTCTATGTTCGAGGCAAATACTTTGCAAATAGGAAAGAAGGATAATACTGTGCTGGAAATGAGGGAAATTTTAGCGTCCGTATGCAAGGTGCTTGAGGACCGATTAAATGAAAAATTCATTTGCATAAAGGTTAAACAGTTACTGAAAATTTGCAACAGAAGACAGCCTCAATAAAGATGTTAAATTGTTTATTTCAAAATGTTTGTAAATCTGTGCGGCTTACCTGCTTGGTTATTAGTCACTAGCTTACAAACTACTTAAACTAAGTTAAACTAACCTAAGCATAACACATACACCCATGCCCGACGGAGGACTCGAACCCCCGACGGTGAACGGCCGTACGCACCGCAGCACGCCGTCTCTGTGTGCACGGCTATTCCGCCGCGGCAAAGTTTTTATGCAGGAAGCTGTGCTGTTGCATCCGTCATGTCATGAATATTTAAAACGATGGCTCTGTATGTTTGATGACTTTTTTTGTTTCAAATGGATGTTAACTACAGTGATGTTGGAAAAAACCTTGTGTAATTTGGAAGATAAATACTTTCCAAGTTGAATATCTAAAATGTTTTGACCAATTCCGATATTTTAGACTGTCTTGAAACAGGACAGTAATGATGTAAAATTTAGTGTCTTATCTTTGATTGAAAAATAGGCCAAGTTTTTATTTTATTTTTTATTTATTTGTGTGTTTTTTTTATTGTGAAAATAAATCTCTTGATTATCACTCAAGAGTTGTTAAAACTTTCAGCAAATATAGTTTGCACACCTTTAGGGCGCGATCTGTTTCAATAGAAAAATGTTGGCAACGATCGCGTTTTTGCAATTTATTTTATTTTTGCACAACCAGTTTCAGCAGTCTAGCTGCCATCATCAGGTGCTCTACAAATAAAAGGAAGAATGTAACAACTGCATACAAAATTTTTACAAAAATTCTTTTTTGTCTAATGTTATATACATACCAATTACATGACTCTCTAAGCCACTTCAATTGAGAGGATACCTGAACAGAGTTTGGCTTAACCTTTCCTGCAATAACCAGCCACAACTTCCTCCCCGCCCGTCCCCCTCAATTACACACTAGTATCCAAAATAAAGCACACTGGCCGCGGTGGAGTAGCCGAGCGGTCTAAGGCGTCTCGCTGCGGAGCGCGCGGTTGCTCGCCGTCGGAGGTTCGAGTCCTCCCTGGGGAACCGGTGTGTGTGTGTTTGTCCTTAGGTGAGTTTACTTTAGTTTAAGTAATTTGTAAGCTACGGACTGATGACCACGCAGTTTGGTCAGATAGATTTACAAACATTAGATTTTTTTAAAAGCACACTGCCCCTCTCCAATTTCTGCTTCCCTATCCCCTCGGCGCCGGCCGCGGTGGCCGAGGTGACTGAGGCGCTCCAGTCACGGTCAGCACGGCCACTACGGTCGGGGGTTCGAATCCACCCTCGGGCATGGATATTTGTGCCGTCCTAGTTCGTAAGTGGTTCATAAGTAGTTTGTAAGTTTTGGGACTAATGACCCCGTAGTTAAGTCCCATAAGCTTAACAAATATTTGAACATTTTATCCCCTCGGCAAACCACCTCCATCTAACTTATCTTACAAAATCAAATATTCTGATGTTTAGAAGTTTAAGCTCTTCAAAAATGTTTTATGAAATTTTCAAAATTAAGCTGAACAGCACCTACTGCAGTAGCTGATGCACAGTGAAACAGTTACTAATACTGATTATGATAGGTGTCAGTGAACTGTAGTAAATTCACTAGTTTTATGGGGAGATTTTGTATATTATTGCCAAAGTTTAGACATCCCTCCACAGGAATCTTCCCCTCCCCTTCATGTTAAAACTATAACGAATTGACCCATATTCCTTCTGGCAAGGAGATAGGTTACACTCTGAGACAGTCGTTACTAGTTTGTATAAAGATTCACTTGTCAACTAGAATACGTGATGAGACACTGATGAAAATAGTCTAATTACAGCCCTAGTATGTCACCCCATCTCAGTCTTTACCCTGATTAGCAACTCACTAGAATAAAGAAAGATGCCTGAATAGAGTTGAGCCTTGCCCTTCCATGCAATATCCATCTACAACGACTTACCACAATCCCACACCAATATCCGCTCTGTACTACCCCATACATACATGAAATATCCTCCCACCCCCTTCCAAACCTCTGCCCACTACCTCTAGGTAACCCAATTCCGGTTTGGTATAAAATATTCTCCATAATACATTATGTAAAAAATGTAAGTAGTTGATATATATGTCTTTATATTCAGTATGATACAGAAATTAGGTTACACTTAGAGACGTCCCTCATAGATGCTGTGTAAATGGTTATAACAGTGAAAACTGCCCTGATACAAATGCGTATAGGAATACATAGTAAGGTGCTAGTCAAATTAATCTATAAAACATACCAATCCATGTAAAACTGAAATAAGTTTTTTAAATACATCCCTTACAGATTTAGTGTAAATTTGAATAGTATGGAAGAATAAGTGACTTTTTTGATCTAATTTATGATAATTTTATTGTAGCGCTATCCTGTGGTAAAATGAAATACGTACCAACAGTTAAATAAAAATGGAAACGATCAGTCTACGTTGGAGGATGGATCGTTGTTGTAGCAATAACTACAGAGCTTTTGAACGCCATCTAATAATAAGCTGCTATACTAACTCTGCACTGCCATCTCGTGACTAATCGTGACTATCACACAGAGCCTCTTAAACAGCATCTCTGGAGTATGTTCTTTAATTTGAAAATGTCTCCTAGGATACTGGACGTATTAGATGTGTATTTTAAAATATTAGATAAAACAAACAAGTTATTTAAACTAAGCACTCTCCATAAACATCAACAAGCTTGTGTTATTTAATGTAAATGGTATGTATATAACATTAGGCAAATAAGATTTTTTGTAAAAATTTTGTATGCAGTTGTCACATTCTTCCTTGTATGTTTGTAGAGCACCTGATGATGGCAGCTAGTCTGCTGAATCTGGTTGTGCAAAAATTAAAAAAAAAAAAAATGCAAAAAAGCGATCTTTGGAAACATTTTTAACTTTCAGAAAACTTTTCCAGATTATGAGGACATAATGCCAATGCAGAAAAAATACGAGGGTTGGAACTTAAATAATGTCAACTATTTATTCACAACCGATACATAAGCGTTACATGTTTGCACCTGTTACTGTTTTGTTTCGTAAATTAACACATTCGTGAACACTATGTTTTGTGTATTTTACAGATGTCACCTCCAAACAGCACGGCTTGGAAACTGTGGCAGACGAAGATTGACAACAATCCTTACAGTACGGTGGAGACTACTGAAGATGGCCTGTGGAATGTACTTGACAAGAAAAAATTGGCGTTTTTTGGTTTCGAAGACGCTTGCAGAGATGTGCTGCACAGAAGATTTTCCCCAGAACAGTCGTGCAGGATTTCGGAACTGGATGGAGTTTTCTTTAAAGCACCGCTGTCGTTTGCGCTTCCGCGCGACTCTGAGTTCCTGCTGACCATCAACTACTGGTAAGGTTCGTCGTATGTTAACACCTTTAAAATGTTTGCTCTTTAATTACAGTGACTGAAACAAATAATGTCCATCCCGAAGGACTCAGAATGCATTTCATCCGACAACCACATAAACACTACGCTAATCACTTCTTAGTGCATGGCAGAGAGTTCATCAAACCGCTTTTATGTTATTTTTCTACTGTTCCATTTTATAATACCGCGCGGGAGAAAGGAACATCTAAATCTTTCCGTTTTCGATCTCATTTCACTTATTGTGTTACGATGATCATGTCTCCCTATCTAGATGCAGCTGCGTATATTGTGGGCTATGAAAGCTAACACCGAAGCCCATATCTAAAGCAAACCAGAAATTAAGAACCGATATTAACAAAAATGGCAATAGAAGCCATTTTCCGTCTTGAAGAATTACCGCGTAGTGTGGCATATGTCTCGTTCGCTTCATTCCAACAGTGGGACAACACAGCTTTCTCACGCTCACTGCCGCAGCCTTCGCTATGGTGAAGGGAAGGGAGGGATAGGGTGGGGTAGTGCGGCCAACAGCGCAGCAGGCCAAGGCTTCGGAATCCCTCGTCGCAACACAAGCACGAGCGCTTCCGAAATGTGCCGAACGGACACGACTAGCCCTTAGCGAACTCCGCATCACTTTAAACTTCAAACTTTAAAGCAACAATGAGCGTGTTTGTGTGTCTGTTTCGTTTCACAACAGCTCATAGGTGCCAGCTTAGCCATTTTATGGCTAGATCTGGCCATTTTGAAGTGGCGTCTAGCCACTGTTTTTGAAAAAAAGCTACTGCTGGCTTTCCTAGGCATTTTGGTGATATTATATAGCCATTTCTAGCCACTTTTATTATTCAATAGTTTTCACAACAAAAATGCAAAACTCTGAAGTTTTTATTATGAATAGAAATGTATTTATTGATTTATTATTTTTAACGTTCCTCCAAAGTACGACAAATGAAACACCACTGTGTTAGAAACAGTGATACCTGGAAGTTTCAAGACAATGAAACAGTTCCGCATATCGATTCATTGTTTTGAAACACAAACAATGCCCAACACTATGTAGTTGCACTTGCTTGGAAACGCTGTTACAACAGTGTGGTGTGAAGTGTCTCTTTTTTTAACGTGTGTTAACATTGAGTATTGCAAGAATACCGTGTGCTGTACCAGTGTTTTGTGACTGTGATAGTTAATTATCTAGCCACGTAACTAACATTACACTTTGAACTTGCCCGCCAAAAAGCGTACCGCTTTACTGCAGAACTTTTACACAATATGTATAAGGATCCAGCCAATAAGGTATATTATTCAGAATGTCCTGAATGAACTACAAAAAAAAAAAAAAAAAAAAAAAAAAAAAAAAAAAAATGCGGATCCTACCAAGAATGCGGATCCTACCAAGTTGTTAGGCAGTTCGGTCCATAAGCGGCAGAGTAATAAATCCCACTGTTATAAATGATCCTCTCAAGAGCAGCATTGATAGTTATATTGACCCATCTCCATATCTCGGCCACGTAGTCGAAAATGAACTAAAACTCTCCAATATGTCCAATATGTCCGATGATGCAAAGAAAACTTTACTTTGATTCATAAGCTTCAGAATAGGCTTCCAGATATCTTTGAAGTACTCCAACAAATATCGTTACTAAATGTGAAAGACACATTGTAAACAGTGGAACAGCCTATTACTGGTTTGATTTTAGCAATGGGTTTTGAGCAAAATGCCGATAAAATTGAAAACCAGTGGCGAAACGTTAATTACATAAAATGGACGAATCAAATATCGACTTCTACATTCTGGCAAGAGGTTAGTCCGTACAGTGATGCAGGAGGAGAAAATCCTTTTGCGGAGTTAGTCTCACTCGCATTTTCAGTGTAAACTGTACCATACTCCAATTCGGAAGTCAAGAATTTTTAGCCAAGTGAACTTGGTGAAAATCAAACTCAGAAAAAGGCTTAAAAAGAATACATTAAGGTGTGGATTGAGACGCGAACATAAATGTTGTTTTTCATATGAAATCCCAGAAAAAATACTGAAGCTTGTTGGTAGGAATGCTATATACACGAGGGAGACCAGTGAAATCTGCAGCAGCAATAGCAAAGAAAATGAGGATGAGGACGATGATATTTAGTTTTGCTAGGTGAGTGTTTTTCGCAGTTTTTATGCATAAAACATATAAATTTTTAGCCATTTCTGGCCAATTATTTGTTGGACTGTTTTGCCATTTTCTCTGACTGATAGTTGGCAACACTGCAACAGCTGTATTGGTGTTGTTTATTTCATAGTGTGCACTGTTGGTGGTTGTATCCAATACATAAAAATGAATGTTTGTTCGTATTTTAAGCGCTGTTGTATCGTTCATCCGACTATGGGGAAACTTTGGCAACATACTGCTTGCACTTTCGCCAAGGTATTAGGCATAATTATATCACTGTAAGACACATAGTTCAGGAGATATGTCGTCGAGAACAATGAGATACGTGAGAAACTGAGCGACGTTCAAATTTATTACTTCTTTGCTACACTTTCATTTTTGCCGATTACAGCGCCATTTATCATGAAACGAAAAAAATGTTTCATACGACATATTTTTCAAGAAGAATCCAAATCTGCAATAAAAAGTAGGCGTTCCTATAAAAGATTTCAAAGTTGCCTACCACTACCCATCACGAGTTTCGGTAGGGGGGGGGGGATAGTGGCGGGGGGAGGGGGTCACTATCAATGGATGTCCCCCTCAACGCTTTAACATTTGCCGGTGAGTTTCTTCGTTTGCTGATAATTTCTTGAGATATTTGGCACGGTCACTATCAATATCTCGTAAACAGCGCAATATATCGATTTTTTTCTTAGCATTTCTTCTTCGGTACAACCTTAGAAACTGAAATATTAGTAGTGAAAGCCCAAGTTACAAACCCAGCATATGCCACTGTGTAGATGGGTGCGAACAAAATCGCATTCGGAAGAGAAAGTTGCTGAGAAAATTTTCGCAAATAGCTCTCGTTGCAACGGATAACGCCTTTTTCTTTATTGATTTGCATCCCAATCCGTGCATCATTTTTGTGACACTCTCTCTCTCCTATATAAAGTTAATACAAAACGAGCTGCCCTTCTCTGAACTTTCTATATTTCTTCTCTCAGTCCCACATTGTGGGGATCCCACAATGGACGAGTGCAGTGTAGGCAGTTTATTTAGTAGAACTGTTGCATCTTCAAAATAGGGCGTGGAGATGTACCGGTTCCAACAGAAATACACCAACAAACATTGTGGGGTTGGAAAGCGTGCCTTGAAGCACATTCAGACGATAAGAAACCATATCCGAAGACAGAAACCAACGTCGGTACAGGACGTTGAAGTTCTTTTGGGTCAGTGGTGATCTGAACCTATTGTCTTCGGCTTAATGTTGTAGCTGAACAGTAATGTGGCGTTTCGATAGACAAAAAATAAATACTAACAACATTACATTTGAGTATATGTTCGTTTTTTAATTATAGATTTTACAGAATGATTTGACCATATCTCGAGGTCTGTTTTAGGTTAGAAGGTGACAGTGCGATTGTATGTTGTCGAAGCTATCGAATGAGAATACAAAATATTGGCCTCTTAGAGGCTGTCAGGACCAGATGTTTAGCTTACAGCAGGTAATGGGAAAGTGCTATGAGTGGAACAGGGAATTGTACCTATGTTTCATAGATCTAGAAAAGGCTTATGACCGTGTTCCTAGGAGGAAGCTACTGTCAGTTCTTCAAGATTATGGTATAGGAGGCAAACTTCTGTAGGCAATTAAAGGGCTCTACGTAGACTGTCAGGCAGTAGTTAGAGTAGATGACAAATTAAGCTCATGGTTCAGGGTAGTTTCAGGGGTAAGACAAGGCTGTAACCTGTCACCACTGTTGTTCATAATATTTATGGATCATATGTTGAAAACAGTAGACTGGCAGGACGGGATTAAAGTAGGTGAAAACAAAATAAGCAGTCTCGCATATGCGGATGACTTAGTTGTAATGGCCGATTCGATTGAAAGGTTGCAAACAAATATTTCAGAGCTCGATCAGAGGTGCAAAGATTATGATATGAAGATCAGCATCTCCAAAACGAAAGTAATGCCTGTGGGAAAGAGATTTAAAGAGATTGAGTGCCAAATAGGAGGAACAAAGTTAGAACAGGTAGACAGTTTCAAGTACCTGGAACGTATTTTCTCACAGGAGGGCAACATAGTGAAAGAACTGGAATCGAGGTGCAGCAAAGCTAATGCAGTGAGTGCTCAGCTAAGATCTACTCTCTCATGCAAGAAGGAAGGAAGTACCAAGACTCAGTTAGCAGTGCACCGCTCTATCTTTCGACCAACTTTGTTGTGTGGGAGTGAAAGTTGGGTGGATACAGGTTACCTTATTCATAAGGTAGAGGTTACAGATATGAAAGTAGCAAGAATGATTGCAGGTACTAATAGATGGGAAAAATGACAGGAGGGTGTCCATGATGAGGAAATTAAATAAATAAAACTGGGAATGAAATCCATAGATGAAGCAGTTACAGCGAACATACTGAGATGTTGGAGTCATGTTACACACATGGGAGAAGCAAGGGTACCTAAGAGACTCATGAGCTCGGCAGCGGAGGGTAAGAGGAGTCGAGGTAGACCAAGAAGAAAGTACTTAGATTCGGTGCAGAATGATTATGAAGTAAAAGGCATAACATCAGACGAGGCATCAATGTTAGCATTGAATAGGGGATCATGGAGGAATTTTATTAGAGGTATTATGCTCCAGACTGAACGCTGAAAGACATAATCAGTCTCTAATGATGATGATGATGATGATGACGATTTTTTTAAAACCTGTAGATAGCATATACTGAGCGATAGATTAGGTGATACAATGATTGTAAGTTTCCAAAACGTTTCATTTAGATAGAGGCGGCTGTAACTTTGACTCTCTGTAGCTTTGCTGGATGACTTTTACGGACATTTTATCCAGGACACAAACAACAAACATCCGAAGTCTATTGGAATTTTTGTTTCTTTGTTTAGATTGGTTGGTTGTGTGTTTCAGACGGGGGGACCAAACTGTTAAGGTCATCAGTCCCCCAGTGATGGAGGGGAAGGAGTGATAATAGGAAAGAAGTGGAAGGGAAAGGAAAGGCAGTCCAGTGGGGAAAGAAGAATGAAAGACTGCATTAGCTCGGAGCCCCATGCTCGCCACGCACGTTCTCACCAAAGAACCGAAAGCCCCGTTGGTGGGCGGGGGGGGGGGAGGGGGGGTGAGGTAGCGGTTCTGTGTAAGCAGTAACGAGTACTTAAATTGCTGTCATCGCAGTGATGAGTTTTTTAAACAATTCTTTTGGCATCGCTCTTGTGTCTTGCTGCTGTTTAGGCGTTTAGTGAAAGACGTTTGCAACTTAAGCTTAGTCAGTGAACTCAGCGTAGCATATGACTTTCCTGTCCTAATATTAATTCCTCATAGAATAGACCACATAAAGGAACTCTACGATTACAAAACTCTGATCAGTGGTATCAACCAAGTCTGTAATGGGATTGGCTGTGTATGAATTCTTCAATATAATTTTGTAATCTCAAATGTCGCTAAATAATATTCGCAGATGATTAAATATGCATTAGAGCATAGGTAGTGTAGAGACGCAACTGAGAGAGTAGAAAACTAACAATTCGCCAGATCTAAATGGGGTACCAATCCGGTTATACAAAATGTACTCAGCGGCATTGGCTCCTTATTTAGCTTGCATTTATCGCGAATATTTGATCCTGCACAAAGTTCCAAGCGGCTTGAAAAAGGAACAGGTAACTCTCGTGTATAAAAAAAAGGGCAAAATAACGAACCCACGAAATTACATACCTATATCATTAACATCAGTTTGCTGTGGTATTCTTGAACACATTCTCATTTCTAATTTACTAAATTTCCTTGAGACAGCATCGAATGTGCTGAACCTAGCTTGTCCTTTTCTCTTATAACATTTTGTGTGCTCTGGATGAATGGCACCAGGCAGACTGCATAATTCTCGATTTTCGAAAGGCGTTTGACACGATACCGCACTACAGACTGCTAAATAAGGTACTAGCTTATGGAATAGGTATCCAAATATGTGTCATTCATATGAGCACTAAACGAAATTCGTTAAATGTCATTTACACTATCATCATCAAATCGCCAATCGAGGACCCTGTAGATCATGAGCCGACCCCACAATGCTCGTCCACAAATGACGATCTTGTGCATTTTGCATCCAGTCGTCATGGATTCCTAGCTCACATAGGTCTTTTTGTAGTTCATCTTCCCATCGCTTTCTGGGCATTTCAATTGGGCGGGTACCATCGCGTCTTCTCATAAGAACGGCTTTTAGCCGTGGGGTGTCTGGTCTCTTAGCTTATGTGGCCTGCCAGATTGGTTCCCCATGCTTTTCAGTTTTTCCCAAGCCGGAGAGGCCTTGACAGAGGAGCCAGACGAATTGTATCCAACAACATAGGACAGGGAGGGCTCTTGAGGCGTACTGAAGCCAGCTATCCTAGGAGAGTAAACCCTGAATAAAAATCCTGCCACTCAGGAGCAGCAAAGCGGCAGCCCTACTACTGAGCTAACCCTGCACAGTGGACATTTATCGCCACAAAATTCAATTAAATATGTAAGTATTACCATGACTAACTATTTAAATTGGAGAGAACACAAAGAAAATATTGAAGAGAAGCCGAACCAAAGGCTTACGCTTCATTGGCGGAACACTTTGAAGATGCAACAGTTCTAATAAAGAAACTGCGTACAGTACACACATGGGCGTCGTATTTTGGAATACTGCTGCGCACTGAAGGATCCCCACTAAGTGGGACTGACGGAGGTTCAGAGAAGGGCAGCTCGTTTTATCGCGATATAGGAGAAAGAATGTCACGCCTCTGATACACGAATGGGGGTGGAAATCATTTTAAAAAAAGGCGTTATTCGTTGTGGCGAAATTGAATTTCGAAATTTCTTTCACCATCTTCCTGTTACAGAAGCGAATGTATTTTCTTAGCATCCACCTACATAGGGAGACATGACAATCGTAATATAAATCGGATCGAAAACGGAAATTTCAGGTGTTCCTTTTCCCGTGTGCTATTAGAGAGTGGAACGGTAGGGAAATATCATAAAAGCGGTTCGATAGAGCTTCTGCCATGTACTTCACTGTCATTTGCAAAGTATTTATGTAAATGTAGGTGCTACATCTCGCGGAATTCTTACGTGGCATACAGATTCGCCGTAGTACATCCGGCGCGGAAGACACATTAGGCAATATTTTTTCTGTACGTCATGACATTATATGACAGTTGATTACAGAAAAGCCTGCTTCGATTATTGGTTCAGACATATCTGCAATCAGAAATGTGTTTGTGCGGCTGTAGTTTGAATTCAGGTTCAACATTAACTGCTTATCATCGTGGATTGCGATTCTTGAGTTGTTTGCTGTAGTACGCACATGTTTCGATATTGCCGTTAGTGTGTCAGTAATTAATTTCGTAGAAACGCTCATTTCTGAACCAGTGTCAACAAGAAACTCTTCACCTGATGATTGGTCTTGCGCCTACAATCGGTTTGATTCACTGTGGACAGAGTGGAGTTTGCGTACCTTCGTAAGACGTTTCGCTCTGGACTCTTTTACTGTTGCTGACGGACGTTATCGGGGCGTCTTTGTAGTCTGAATAGTTGTAAGGTTACACACATTAATTGGCAGCGTGCCAAATCGCCTATGCAACCAGCACAATTTTTTCTGTGAGTTTTGTGAGACAACAGTTTTGTGTCTTCTCTTTCCACGACGTCTTTGCAGCTGTAGTTGCTGTTGATGAGTGTCTTATTGTGCGTTTAGTTTCGACTCTTGTGCTACAAGCTACTCCACTGTGGGATCGATCGATGCTTATTACCGCTACGAAGTATATGTGCTAATATGGTTCAATACCGTCAGCTTCTACAACTCTGCCCGTTCCACTCTATCCTGGCTGATGTCAATTATTGCACATGGTGAAACTTCACTTATACTGTTTACATATTGTCTGTCTTCTTTGCCAAGGCTTGTAATGGCACGTCTCTTTGAGCTTCTATGATAGTACGGATGTTAGCTGGAATTTATGGATTCATAGCACACGTAAGAATAGTTCAGAACCCGCTAAAGGTACGTAGAGCATTGAGTACTTGTGACGGTGACTTGTCATCCACATTTTCGTTCAAAATGTTCAAATGTTTGTGAAGCTTATGGGACTTAAGTACGGGGTCATCAGTCCCTAAACTTACAAACTACTTATGAACTACTTACGAACTAGGACAACACAAATACCCATGCCCGAGGGGGGATTCGAACCCCCGACCGTAGTGGCCGTGCTGACCGTGACTGGAGCGCCTCAGTCACCACATTTTCGTCTGCGAATAATTTTTTGTAATCGCAGTTCTGGTAAAAACGCGTACCGCTCTATGAGAGATTCCTCTAGTGCAGCGTATCTTTATTGCGGGTGAGATGTCTTCTGTTTCTTCGATCACTTCTAAACCTAGATGTGAAACTACAATATCAAACTTATCGGTGTTATTGGTCACTCGACCTGTTAAATACGCATGCAACCTGAGTGAACCAAAGCTGAGGGCGTGGCGTCCAGAAGGTAGGAACTTTAATCTTTCTATCTCGCTTATATGTGTTCCCATCTTAGACAGTTTCCAGAATCATTACGTTTTGCGGAAGATGAATCGGATGAATCGTTGTGGACAGTGATCCTTGATCTGGCAGTGAATCTTGTTTCGTCTTGATAAGAGTTTCCGGTACTTCTGTCGACGAATCCATTATTTTTGACCATACGTAGGCCTACACGCTATTATTATTCGTTCTTCTTTCGGACCCACTCCTATGGAAACTGGTATAGTAATTACCAAAATTATTTTAATTGTACTGTTTTAATAACCTTTTATTAAAACTCAAAAAGACAGAAGATTACACGATAAACAAAGAGGTATTATGCTGACCGTGGCAGGTAAGTAAAATTGTAACGTCGCTTCTAGTGTATTCCACGCAATATTGTCAAATGTATTCTCTAAATCTACAAACACTGTAAACGTAGGTTTTTCTTTCCTTAACCTATCTTCCGAGATACGTCCTAAGGTGAGTATTGCCACGTGTGTTCCTACATTTCACCTAAATCAAAACTCATCTTCCGCGAGATCACATTCTATCAGCTATTCTATTCGTCTGTAAATAATTCGTGTTAGTACTTTGCACCCTTATTTATAAATGCTAATAGTCTTGTAATTTTTCATACTAGTATACACTTTTTTCTTTGGAATCGGCATTATTACATTTGAAACACGTCCACCTGATTTGTGTTCGTATTCCATATGTTATTTATAACTGCCACAGCCAACTTCTTCCTCATTCTTCTTGAAGTCTGAGGGTAGAGCTTATGGGACTTTACTACAGGGTCATCAGTCCCTAAACTTACAAACTACTTATGAACTAGCGAATACTAAGAACGGCACAAATATCCATGCCCGAGGGGGGATTCGAACCCCCGACCGTAGTGGCCGTGCAGACCGTGACTGGAGCGCCTCAGACCCCTCGGCCACCGCGGCCGGCAAACACTGTTGTGATGCCTCGTGTAAGGAGGAGAAATACGTACCATCATCACGTTTTCGACTTCGATAAAGGTCGGATTGTAGCCTACCGAAATTGCGGTTTATGGTATCGCGACTTTGCTGCTCGCGTTGGTCGCGATCCAACGACTGTTAGCAGAACATGGAATCGGTGGGTTCAGGAGGGAAATACGAACGCCGTACTGGATCCCAACGGCCTCGTATCACTAGCAGTCGGGAAGACAGGCATCTTATCCGCATGGCTGTAACGGATCGTGTAGCCACGTCTCGATCCGAGTCACCAGATTCGGACGTTTGCAAGACAACAACCGTCTGCACGAGACGTTTGCAGCAGCAGCAACTCAGAGACCATGGCTGCGGTTACCCTTGACACTGCATCACAGACAGGAGCGACTGCGATGGTGTACGCAACGACGAACTTGGGTGCACGAATGGTAAAACGTCATTTTTTCTGTGGAATCCAGGTTCTGTTTACAGCGTCATGATGGTCGCATCCGTGTTTGGCGACATTGCGGTGAACGCATATTGGAAGCGTGTATTCGTCATTACCATACTGGCGTATCACCCAGAGTGATGGTATGGGGTGCCATTGATTACACGTCTCGGTCACCTCTTGTTCGCATCGACAGCACTTTGAACAGTGGCCGTTACATTTCAGATGTGTTACGACCCTTGGCTCATCCCTTTATTCGATCCCTGCGAAACCTTACATTTTTAAAATACATCTTAACATGAGATATTTCTTTAAGTAAAAACTGGCCATCTGAAACCACTTCCTTACTAATATAACATTATTTGAATACAAAAACATGTTCAGTCGCCAGACGTTTAATAATTAGTATTTTTTTTAAAGTCTGAAATCAATAAATAGACAAACCAGTTTTATGAGCTTCACCACTCATACCATACAATATTACTGGAAAATTGCACAATGAGTCGACATACTATCAAGCTACTTGCATTTTCGGTGTTAATGTGGAGAATATTATGATCTGTTTATATTACATTATAAATTTATATCAGTTAAAACTAGTCATTAAATAAATATACACAAGTGTCACACTTTCAAGTAGATAGTTTGAAACAAGAGTTTGTTGAAATTGCATGACGTATTCAAAAGTGTGTTACCTTTAGCTTGATTTTTCTATATATTTATATAGTAGTCATAATCATGAGTAATTTTTGAGATACGGAAATTATTTTTAGAATCATAAGATGTACGTAATTTTCCAACATCGTAATGTCTCAAATGTTGATGATAAATAATTTTATAAATTATTTTATTTTATTCAGAATTACTGGTGTATGTAACTCACAGATGTTTCCAGGCACACCCTTGAGAAATGCTCGGCTAACAGGCTTCACTTGTTTTGAGTACAAACCATGTGCGCTTCCTAGATTTCCGCCGATTTGCACAAACCCTGACCGGCCGTTCAATTTAAACCTGTACCACTCTACCTGAGCTATTTGGCAGTTACTCAAACTGCTCGCAGTGGTCCACTGCTGGTCAATCCTTTATCTTTCGAAACCATAAATTTTTATAAACTTTTACAATAAATTGCGTTAAAATGGTGTTAATTAAAACCTTTACCTACGGTTTCGACAAAATTAATTTTGTCTTCTTCAGAAGTAGGGTTAATCATGTAAAAGTTGTTGTAACGAACACAGATGCTCTAATGAAGCGCAGCATTACTCCATGTCAAACAGTTATCATGTAATAAGTTAACTAGACATGTCAAATTTAAATCTGTGGAGTAATAATGCCGCACACACGCCGTGTGAGCTCCGCTTTCCAAACATACCATTACATATACTAAGTTAATTGCGCGACTTTACTTCCGTATAGCCACACCTGTTTCGTACATCTTGCACACAAGGTGGAACGATTTATTCATGACTGACACTCAAGGATATCAACAGTACAGATGGAATATTATCTAACTCAGGAGATTTGTTTCTTTCACTGTTCTGTCTAATTCTTCTCTCAGTATCGTATCTAATATCTCATCATCATCTACTTCCTCTTTCATTTCTGCAGTACTGTCTCCAAACTCCAAATTAATTTCTTTTGTATAGCCCCTTTATATGTTCTTTTCACCTATAAGCTTTCCCTTCTTTGTTTAACATTGATTTTCCATCTTAGATCATGATATTCATGCAGCTGCTTTTCTTGTCTCCAAATGTCTCTTATTTTCCTGTAGGCAGTAGCTATCTTTTCCCTAATTATACATTTTTTTACGAAGTTGTATTCGTCCTTAGAGTTGTAGAGTTTTGCACTTCGCAACACATTTAGTCATTCATTCTATTTATTTAGAGTGTCATGTTCCAAAATTCCATTACTGTCGAACATAGAGAACTTCCCAAATGTCTGTTTACTGTTGTTGTTGTTGTTGTGGTCTTCAGTCCGGAGACTGGTTTGATGCAGCTCTCCACAATACCCTATCCTGAACAAGCCTCTTCATCTCTACATAAGAACGGCAACCTACATCTGTCTGAATCTGCTTACTGTATCCATCTCTTGGTCTTCCTCTGAGATTTTTACCCCACACACTTCCCTCTAATGCTAAATTCACAATTCCTTGATGTCTAAGAATGTGTCCCACCAATCTATCCCTTCTTTTAGTCAAGGTATGCCAGAAATTTCTTTTCTCCCCAATTCTGTTCAGTACCTCCTCATTAGTTACGCGACCCACCCACCTAATCTTCAGCATTCTTCTGTAGCACCATATTTCAAAAGCCTCAATTCTCATCCTGTCCGCACTGTTTATCGTCCATGTCTCACTCCCATACAAGGCAACACTCCATACAAATGCCCTCAGAAAGGACTTCCTTAGGCTTAAATCAATATTCGATGTTAACAAATTTCTCTTTTTCAAAAACGCTTTTCTACCCATTGCCATTCTGCATTTTATATCCTCTGTACTGCGACCATCATTTGTTATTTTACTGCCCAAGTAACAAAACTCATCTACCTCCTTTATGGCTTCGTTTCCCAATCTAATACCTTCAGCATCACCTGATTTTCTTACACTGCACTCCATTACCCTAGTTTTGCTCTTGTTAATGTTCATCTTATATGCACCTTTCAGCACACTGTCCATTCCGTTCAATTGCTCTTCCAGGTCCTTTGCTGTCTCTGACAGAATTACTATGTCGTCGGCAAAACGCAATGTTTTTAATTCTTCCCCCTGAACTTTTATTCCTTCACCAAATTTCTCCTTGCTTTCCTTTATAGCTTGTTCAATGTACAAATTGAATAACATTGGAGAAAGGCTACAACCCTGTCTCACTCCCTTCCCAACCACTGCATCCCTTTCATGCCCTTCAACCTTGACAACCGCTCTCTGGTTTTTGTACAAGTTGTAAATAACCTTACGCTCCCTATATTTTACTCCTGCTTGCTTCAGAACTTTAAAGAGTTTATTCCAATCAACATTGTCAAAAGCCTTTTCCAAATCTACAAAAGCTAGAAATGTAGGTTTGCCTTTTCTTAATCTATCTTCTAGGATAAGCCGTACAGTAAGTATTGCCTCCCGAGTTCCTACATTTCTCCTGAACCCAAACTGATCTTCCCCGAGGTCGGCTTCTACCAGCTTTTCCATCCGTCTGTATATAATTCGTGTTAATATTTTGCAACCATGACTTATTAAACTGATGGTTCTGTAGTTTCCACACTTGTCTGCACCTGATTTCTTTGGAATGGGGATTATAACATTTTTCTTGAAAACTGAGGGTACTTCACCTGTTTCATATATCTTACACACCAGGTGAAACAGGTTTGTCATGGCTGGTTCTCCCAGAGACTTCAGTAGCTCTGAGGGAATATCATCTACTCCAGGGGCCTTGTTTCGACTTAGGTCTTTCAGGGCTCTGTCAAATTCTTCTCTCAGTACAGTATCTCCTATTTCATCTTCATCTACATCCTCCTCCCTTCCTACAATATTGTCTCTGAGGTCATTTCCTTTGTAGAGCCCCTCTATATAATCTTTCCACCTTTCAGCTTTCCCTTCTTTGCTGAGAACTGGTTTCCCATCTGAGTTCTTGATATTAGTAGTGTTGCTTTTCTTGTCCCCAAATGTTTCTTTTATTTTCCTGTAAGCAGAATCTATTTTTCCCCTATTTATACATTCTTCTACAGCCTTGCATTTGCCTTCTAGCCACTCCTGCTTAGCCATTTTGCACTTCCTGTCAATCTCATTTCTTAGTCGTCTGTACTCCATTTTGCCTGTTTCATTTACTGCATTTTTATATTTTCTCCTTTCATCGATTAAATTTAGTATCTCCTGTGATATCCAAGGATTTTTTGTAGGTCTTGCCTTCCTACCTATTTTGTCCTCTGCTACTTTCACTATTTCATCTCTCAATTTTACCCATTCCTCCTCTACTGTTTTATTTTCCCTTGTTTCTGTCAATTGTTGCCTAAAGCTCCCTCTGAAATTCTTAAGAACCTCAGGTTCCTTCAATTTATCCAGGTCCCATCTCCTTATTTTCTTACCTTTTTGTAGTTTCTTTAGTTTCAGCCGACAGTTCATAACCAACAAGTTATGGTCAGAGTCTATATCTGCCCCTGGGTATGTCTTACACTGTAGAACCTGGTTCCGAAATCTATGTCTTACCATTATAAAATCTATCTGGTATCTCCCGGTGTCTCCTGGTCTCTTCCACGTATACAACCTTCTTTTGTGATTCTTGAACCAGGTGTTTGTTATAACTAAATTATGTTCCGTGCAAAATTCTATCAGGCGGCTCCCTCTTTCATTCCTTTTGCCCAGACCATATTCTCCTACTATCTTCCCTTCCCTTTCTTGTCCTACTACCGAATTCCAGTCTCCCATAACAATTAAGTTTTCCTCTCCCTTAATTGTCTGAATAATTTCCTTTAGCTCCTCATATATTTCTTCGATTTCCTCATCATCGGCAGAGCTAGTTGGCATATAAACCTGTACTACTGTTGTCGGTGTTGGCTTCGTATCTATCTTGACAATGATAATGCGATCACTGTGCTGCTCATAGTAGTTTACCCGCATTCCTGTTTTCTTATTCATTATCAATCCTACTCCTGTGATACCCCCAATTGATTTTGTATTTATAATTCTGTACTCACCTGACCAGAAATCCTGTTCATCCTGCCACCGAACTTCACTAATCCCCACTATATCTAACTTCAACCTATCCATTTCCCTTTTTAAATTTTCTAATTTTCCTACTCTATTAAGGGATCTAACATTCCACGCTCCGACCCGTAGAATGCCAGTACTGTCTTTCCTGTTGATCACATCCTCCTGAGTAGTCCCCGCCCGGATATCCGAATGGGGGACTATTTTACCTCCGGAATATTTTACCCGAGAGGATGCCATCATCATATGTTCATACAGTAGAGCTGCATGTCCTCGGGAAAGGTAACGGCTGTAGTTTCCCCTTGCTTTCATCCGTTCGCAGTAGGTGTGTGGCAAAGCCACATTAGCTGATGTTACAGGACCAGCTCAGTCAATCATCCAGACAGTTGCCCCTGTAACTACTGAAAAGGCTGCTGCCCCTCTTCAGGAACCACACGTTTGTCTGGCCTCTCCACAGATACCCCTCCGCTGTGGTTGCACCTACGGTACGGCTATCTGCATCGTTGAGGCACGCAAGCCACCCCACCTCGGCAATGTCTGTGGTTCATGGGAGTGGGTCTGTTTACTATTATGTAGGAAATTTGGCATTCCCACATAATAGTCTGTTTCCTATTATGTAGGAATGCCATATTTTTTGTCCCGTATCGCAGTCATTTACGGTGACACCATGTGATGTTGTCTTCTTCCGCAGGATACTGAGGATGTTCGAGACAGGAATCATCGATCGTCTCTCCCGGAAGTGGTTGCCGAAACCGCCTGTGTGCGACGAAACCAAGTATGAGGCGGAAACCTTCGCCGACGTCCTGCCCATGGTCATCCTGTTTGCATCTGGCTTCTGTTTGGCGATCATCGTGCTAATAGGAGAAATCTGCGTATATAGTTTCAAGAATAGGAATATGAAGGTGGTTTCGAAAAATCGGAAGGTTAGGAAGACGCAGAAGAATTATTTGTATCCTATGTTGTAGAAACTGTTACGCACTGTGGCACTGTGCAGTGGTTATCACCCTGATTTGAAAATATATATGCGAGTGCCTAGAACGATGGATAATATTAATTAGACTGCACCTTTTTGTTAAGAATACTCCCATTGTAGAGAGAATTTCTATTAATGTGTGCAGAGGGTGTAAGATTTCATTTCGTCACTGTTTTGTAGATCACTGTGTATTTTGCAATAAAGAAATAAAGTTTTTCATGCAAGGAAATAGCGTTTATGAAGTACGTAGACAGTGTGCTTGTTTTGTTTTATTAAAAATGCATATTACTAACCATCAGCTGTTTATTATATTTATAAATTTACCGGTTTCGGTAAGTAAATTAAACGGATTACATTGGTACATTTTCTGCCACCTTATCTATGTCAATCAATAGAAGATTCATAAAATGTCACTTGACATTAAGTCTTCACGATAAATAATACAATTATTTTGTCATTTTATTTATCATCAAGACCTAATGTCAAGTGACATTTTACAATTCTTTCATTGATTGACATGGATAAGGTGGCGGACAATGTACCAATGTCGTCAGTTTAATTTACTTTCCTGTTGATGGTTCAAAACCGAAACCAGTAAAGTTATAAATGTAATAAACAGCCGGTGGTTGGCAATATGCATTTTTGAAAGTATATTACGGCTGTTACCATACATTTCAGTAAAAATTTGTTTCATTGTTACTGAGACTCTATCTAAACTTAATGTACTGATTGTGGTATTGTAAAATAAACCGTGGTGGCATACTACTCAACTTTGTTTTAGAGTTTAAGATAAAAAATGCAGACTACTTTCCTTATTCTGTATAGCCAGCTAATTTTCTTATATTCTCTGCAGGGAAGAATTTCTTTGTGGTACCAGAGATGAATTTCAGATTGTTAAATATGCAGGGTGTTTATTTTAACTGAAGATATTCTGATATCCCCCTCAGGGGCTCAGCATTAATTTGCTGAGTACGGGCTTGGCGAATCCGAGGTCCTGAGCTGTGGGCTGTGTCGCACCAACAGTCCGGTACACCGTAAGCTCTGTGCGTGCCTCAACGACCATCGTTCGGCGCAACGGTGGAATGTTGTACGTTTCAGAGCCCGGGGATCTTGGGTTAATCGCCCGGGTCGCGAGGACGGTACAAACCTCTATAAAAAACCCTTCAATCTCAAGGTGTGCTACGTGCCGAGGAGATGCATGGCTGTTGAGGTTGAACAGCCGCTAGCGAGCAACCTCTGAGGAACCTGCCGCACCTCAGTTGTATAAGGCTTACCCAGGCAAGTGGGGCTCTGCCTGGGTGGACCTTTAGTTCCCTAGCTGCTCGTGGGACGAACATGAAACGAGCAAACAAAAGCGTGGCCGGCCGCGAAAACGGCATCTCAAAGCGTGGAAGAGTTGCTTATAATGCAGCGACATATGATCCCCGAACGTTTCCTTCCCTGGCCAACCCATGGGAGGAACGGCGGGCTAAAGAAAGGGATGAGGCATACTCACATAAGTATCTTGTTTGTAGTCGAACAGATGGGGAAACTTTCATGTCGACGAAGCCACTTTTCTTCGTTGAACACATTGAGGATAAGTTTGGTGAAGTCTCAGGCATGTCAAAGATGAGAAGCGGTTCGGTACTGATCGAAACAGCGTCATCCGCCCAATCAAAAGCATTACTTGCTTGCGATAAGCTGGGTGACGTTCCGATCAGTATAACACCTCATAAATCGCTTAACATGATCCAGGGTCTGATCTATCACAGGGACCTTCTCTTACAGTCAGATGACGAGCTACGCGCCAACCTAGAGCGACGGGGTGTCCACTTCGTCCAGTGCGTGCATAGGGGTTCGAAGGATAATAGGGTAGCCACCGGTGCTTTCATCTTGGCCTTTGACAGCGATACATTGCCCGAAAAGGTCAAGGTCAAGGTCATGGTCTACCGGTGTGAGTTAAAGCCTTACATCCCTCCCCCTATGCGCTGTTTCAAATGCTGGAAATTTGGACATATGTCCTCCAGATGTAGCTCCAGCCCCACATGTAGGGAATGCGGGCATCCATCACACCCGGACGCTCCGTGTACTCCACCTATCTCTGTCAACTGTGGGCAGCAACATCCACCTTGTTCTACAGACTGTACCATGCTCCGTAAGGAGTGAAAGATAATGGAATACAAGACCCTGGGTCGCCTGACATATACAGAAGCACGTAAGAAATATGAACGGCTTCACCCAGTTTCCATGACGACATCTTTCGCTGCAGTTACTTCATCACCACCACTTCTGATCAGACCTACCGTGCAACTACCTTCTGTGAGCCCAAAGGGCCGTCAAAGCTCGTCAGCCTCCATCAAGGTCGGGGGCACTCCTCGCACTGCCCCCCCACTACCACCAGCGGGGGCACCTCCACCCCCACCACCGGGGACACCAGTCCCCACCTCCCAGCCAGAGGAGGAGCAGCAGCCTCCTTCAGCTCCCCTCGCTCGGAAGGGGTCCCTCGGGGCACTCCCTTCTGAGGCTTCTCCTAGTGCTCAAGCAGATCCCAGCCAATGGCTGAAGGATCCAAAACCTGTGGGTGGAAGGGCATCTCGCTCTTCTTCTACCCCTGGTGTCACTACAGAGAAGCCCTCCCGGCCCTGCAAACCTAAGGGCCAGCGAGAGGGACGGAAAAAGAAGACCAAAGAGTCTTCGGTGGCTCTCAGGCCACTCGCTACCTCATCTTCTGCATCAGACAATGAGGTGCAGATCCTCGCGTCACGTGAGGATCTGTCTCTCACTGAATCCCCAGAACGACTTGTCCTGGACTCCGTAGGTTCTCAATTGGCTGCAGCAGATGAACCTATGGAATAACGTTTTTAATATTTAATATTTTATATTTTACCTTTTATCATGGCTTTTAACGTCTCTAACCACCACATCCTCCAGTGGAATTGCGGCGGTTTCTTCCACCATCTGGCTGAGCTGCAACAGCTATTGAGCAACTTCCATGTTATCTGCATAGCGATACAGGAAACGTGGTTTCCTGTGCAGAGGACCCCAGCCCTGCGTGGCTACCGGGGCTATTTCAAAAATCGCCCCTTTTGCGACAGGGTCTCTGGAGGTGTGTGCCTCTATGTCCTTGCCACTGTCCCCTGTGCAGCTGTGCCGCTCACCACGAATCTAGAGGCAGTAGCTGTAAGGATAAGAGTCAGGCAGGAACTAACAATCTGTTCCCTCTACCTTCCTCCAGATGAGGTTATTTCTCTTGCTGACCTTGATCCCTTGATTGCTCAACTCCCCCCGCCGTTTCTCCTTCTGGGGGATTTTAACGCCCACCACCCTATGTGGGGTGGGACATAGACCTCGGCTCGTGGTAAGGATGTGGAGATGCTCTTCACACGGCGAAACCTTTGCCTTCTTAATACGGGCGCAGCGACGCACTTCAGCATAGCTCACGGGACGTATTAGGCCATCGACCTATCTATCTGTAGCCCGAGTCTCCTCCCTCGTCTGAACTGGAGCGTCCATGATGATCTCTGTGTCAGCGACCATTTTCCCATCTTTCTGTCGCTCCCAGAGACTCAGGCCGCAAACCGGCTACCTCATTGGTCGCTCCATAGGGCTGACTGGCCGGCATATGCTTCAGCTGCAGTGGTACCGACTACGCTTCCAGCCGGCATTGATGTGGCTGTCCAGCTAGTCACGAAGGCCATACTTTCTGCTGCTGAGAACACTGTCCCGACCGCGTCTACGTCACTTCGACGTAAGTCGGTCCCTTGGTGGACGCAGGAAATCGCTGAGGCCATCCGGGAACGTCGGCGCGCACTTCAGCGCCACCGGCGACACCCTTCTCAAGACAATCTAATCGCCTTTAAGCGGCTCCGCACACGAGCTCGGCGATTGATTCGCCAGAGTAAGAAGGATTCCTGAGAGAGGTTTGTAGCCTCTATCGGCTCTCGCGCCTCCCTTTTATCGGGTCTGGACCCAAGTGCGGCGCCTCTTTGGATATCGCCCACTGGCAGGAATTCCATCGCTCACTATTCAGGGTGCACTTTGCACTGACCCGCAAGCCATTGCTGAGTACATGGCGGATTACTATGCACGTTGCTCAGCAACTGAAACGTACAGTGCAGACTTCCGCACCTTCAAAGAGAGGGTCGAGCGGAAGCAGTTACCATTCCGCACACGCCGCCAGGAACCTTACAATGCCCCATTTAGCGAGTGGGAGTTTGAAACTGCTCTGGCTGCATGCCCCGATACTTCTCCGGGACCAGATCGGATACATAGCCAGTTCCTCCGTCACCTTTCGGCTGAGTTTCAACACCGACTACTCTCCCTGTTTAACCGTATCTGGGCAGATGGGATCTTTCCACCACAGTGGCGGGTAAGCACCGTCATCCCGGTGTTGAAACCTGGAGCAGATCCATTGGTGGCTGACAGTTACCGCCCAATCAGCCTTACCAATGTGCTCTGCAAGCTGCTTGAACGAATGGTGAGTCGGCGGCTGATGTGGCTCCTTGAAGACTTCAAATGCTATTGGGCAAAGCTGAAAATCGTTAGTGGGGAGGGGTGGGCAAGTTTGAAGCCCTTACTCTTACGGGAATTAGGTAAACTACGAGTTTGAGTACTATGGGCAGGGCGGAGCTGGGAATTTGTATCTGACGGGAGGCGTGCATGGGTAGTCCTTGCAGGTGTGGTGATCACTGTGTCCCCAGTGGTGTAGGGGTCAGCGCAACTGCCTAGAAAGCAGGAGACCGGGTTTCGAATCCCGGCTGGGTACACATTTTCAGCTTTGCCCAATAGCAGTTGAAGTCATTTATTCTATGAATATTAAATAATAACAGCTGCAGGATCAGAATGTGACGTCTGTTCTTTCCGAACAGACGCCACATGTATATATATAATATGCCGGTGACGGGCAATGATCCTATCGTTAGTGGGGAGAGGTGGGCAAGTTTGAAGCCCTTACTCTTACGGGAATTAGTTAAACTACGAGTTTGAGTACTATGGGCAGGGCGAAGCTGGGAATTTGTATCTGACGGGAGGCGTGCATGGGTAGTCCTTGCAGGTGCGGTGATCACTGTGACCCCAGTGGTGTAGGGGTCAGCGCAACTGCCTACGAAGCAGGAGACCCGGGTTCGAATCCCGGCTGGGTACACATTTTCAGCTTTGCCCAATAGCAGTTGAAGTCATTTATTCTATGAATATTAAATAATAACAGCTGCAGGATCAGAATGTGACGTCTGTTCTTTCCGAACAGACGCCACATGTATATATATAATATGCCGGTGACGGGCAATGATCCTATCGTTAGTGGGGAGGGGTGGGCAAGTTTGAAGCCCTTACTCTTACGGGAATTAGTTAAACTACGAGTATGAGTACTATGGGCAGGGCGAAGCTGGGAATTTGTATCTGACGGGAGGCGTGCATGGGTAGTCCTTGCAGGTGCGGTGATCACTGTGTCCCCAGTGGCATTCGCCGTCTAGCTGCCGTCGAGTGAAGACCTGCTTGCTAGTGCTGCGCGTAACTTAGCTTCTCGTGTGTGTTTACGTTCAATTAATTGTTCTTTCTGTGAGTGTTTACATCTGAAATTTGTGGAAGTGCGTCTCTAAGCTTGCCGTACGTCCACGTTTCGCCTATTGGCGGGATCTCGGTTTTCACCGAAATCTACACGCTACTGAAAAGTCATGGCTGATTCCCTGAGGAAGAACACACTGATCTTCTCGTTCCAGAAAGAAACCCGGCATGTTCAACCAACTGCACTCGAAATCCTGGATTGGCTGTATGAGGTAATGGGCATTGATAATGATCTTGCACATACCACTCAGTTAGATTCTGATGAATACTGTCTTTTTATTAAGTTTTTTAGTTCTGTGACAATTGATAAAATTTTGGGAAAGTGGGGTAGCTCTGTTGAGTTTGAACATAGAGATGGGTCCAAAAGCAAGGTTTCAATTAGGAAAGCTGATACCAAGTATATAAAAGTGAGAGTCTTAAATTTACCGATAGAGATGGATAATATTTTAGTTAAGGAGGCACTTTCCAAATATGGTGACGTGCTCTCGATAGAAAATGAAAGGTGGTCAAAACACTACAAATTACAGTGTTACAATGGTATACGTGCTGTAGAAATGGATGTAAAGACGAATATTCCGTCATATATGACAGTGCATGGATACAAAGCACACATTGTATATTCAGGACAAGAACCAACTTGTCAGATATGCAATGAATATGGGCATTTTAGGTTAGACTGTCCACGACGGTACACGGTACTGAAAAGTAATTATGTAAAGCGGCAACGACTCACCCTTGGTGAAGTAATGCCTCCTACTGCGATACCCTCCTCTGTTAATGACGTCACGGAAAGTATCACGGATATGACCAATGTTGATAAAGAATTTCCACCTTTAAAGACACCTGCAAGTTATAGTCTATCTGTCCGAGAAAATGATCAGCAACCCAAGAAAAGACCGCTAGAAACAACTGAAGATCGTTCTGATGATGATTCCTCTTGCACTCTTCCCGTTCGTAAACAAAAGCAGTGCGAAGCGGGAGACGAAGAGCCCACAGTAAACACTGCTATGGAAGTGGAAACTGCAGTGAAGGAATCAAAGGCATTGGATGAGGAAGAAAAAGGTGCAGTAGTAGACGAACCTGTCACGATTCTGCCTGGCGCGGAGGAGAAGGAAGTAAACTCCGACGAGCCGGTAGAATCAGGGGAAACAGAGGAATCAGGAAAACAGCAACAAGACGCCGCGGCCGCAGTGATACCCGCCGCGCATGAGCGCGAACAGCAGGGCGGCAGTTTCCGCCAGTCCCCGCCTGAGCGTCCCTCGCAACCGACGGACGTAAACAAGGACACTGTGAAGGAGGTGCCGGCGACTCAGGATGGCCGCCGCCGCCGAATAAAGCCGCAATCAAATCTGAAAGTGGCTCGTAATCAAGGAAACCAACAACCTGCCATGGGCGCTCCGAAGCCACGTAATATAAAATACGAAATAGTCACTGCAGATGCCTCGAAAGAAAACACAAAAAAAACGATTCCTTACCAGTTACTCCACACAAGGATCAAAGAGATAAATCCCAAGCACCGGAGTCTAGAGAAAATACTTAAGTGTAGATCAAATAGTGTGCCAATGATCATGAACTGTTATTTCTTTTTTCGTTCTTCTGTAAATCTTCAGGTTTTCTATATCAGTCAAGTTTTCGTTATAAATTCTGTGATTTTAATTACTGTCAGCACAGTAGTGTCTTAAAACAGTTTATTATTTGTTACTATTATTCCTTGAGGGTAACTTAAAGCTTTAGTTAATTATTTTCCCTCTCGCTTACCTAATGATGCAAGCGTATACTGTAGCTACTATGAATATCAATAAGATTCACTCATAGTGACTAAAATTTAAATGTTAGAATGGCTACAAGTAATATTACAATGGCGCAATCTTATACGATTACTACAGTAAACATAAATAAAATAACATCAGAATTGAAACTGGCGGCGCTTAAAGAATTTCTATACGACTCTGGAACCGATATTGCCTTGCTACAGGAAGTTTTAATGCCCGATCTTAGTATACCAGGATTTATTTCTTACATTAACGTCTCATTGAAACAAGTGTAGGAACGGCCGTATTAATACGACATGGCATTCCAGTAACAGATGTGGAACGATTGGAATCCGGAAGAGGGATAGGGTTAAAGATCTACGATGTGACAATAATCAACTTGTACGCTCCTTCCGGGTCTTCACATCGATCTGACAGATCAAAGTTTTTTAAAGAAGACATCATATACCTATTACGAAGAAATCCAAGCCAACTCATAATTGGTGGTGATTTTAATAGTGTTTTAAATCGTAAAGATCAGATCCCCAATTTTAATTTTTGTAATGAATTAAATCATCTAGTTACGAACCTGAATTTAAAAGACGCATGGGAAATCAAGTATCCTACTGCTGTCGAATTTACTTTCGTCACATCAAATTCATGTAGCAGAATTGACAGGGTATATGTTGCTCAAGATCTTACATCCTCCGTAACAAAAGTAGAAACTATTCCTACGTACTTTTCGGACCATTCCAGTTTGTTGATCTGCATAAATTTGCGACCACAGCCTATACGTCAGTTCAGGAGTCACTGGAATTTAAACGTCTCGTTGTTGCAAGACAGTGATTTAGAAGACACACTAAAGGAAGCCTGGACAGTGTGCCTGCGTGCGCTTAACAGATATGCAACCACTATCGATTGGTGGACAAAAAGAGCGAAGCCGAATCTGAGGAAGGTTTTAATGCAATATAGTAGTCGGAGGGCAAGATGTATTAAGAATAATATAGAGTTTTATTATTCAATCTTAAGAGAGTTATATAGACAGACATCTGCGTCGACCCTTCCCCTGGAAGACATTAAAAAAGTCAAAGCGAAATTGCTCACTATTAAAAGAAAGCAATTAGAAGGATTAAAAATAAAATCAAAAGCGAAATCAGTTACAGAGGATGAAATGACTTCTCTCTATCATTTACTAAAGCATGCTAAGAATAGGAAGAGATCGTTTATTGATGAAATCAGAACAAAACATGGCATTACTCTAAAAACCCAGAAGGATATTGTTAATGAAGTGCATCGTTATTATAATGAATTGTATTCTGGAAATGCAGGAGGGGTTGAAAATTCTGATAATTTCTTTAACATTGTAGTCCCACAGCTGACGGAAAGTGATAATCAGGAATTCCTTTCTGAGGTTAATGAAGAGGACGTTTATGAGTCTCTCTGCAGTTCACCATTAAAAAAATCCCCAGGACCCGATGGTTTGCCAGTGGAATTTTACGTTCGTTACTGGCCAATTGTCGGTGAGAAAATTACTGAGATGGTGAATGAGGTTATTAAGGCAAAAATGATACCACCTGAATTTAAAGAGAGCAAAATTGTACTCGTCCCTAAAAGTAAAGGGAACAAAGACCTAAATAACTTTCGCCCAGTTTCGTTGCTGAATTCAGACTACAAAATTGTTGCTAGAGTTGTAAATAAAAAGTTTTCACCATTAACACACAAAATCATTAGTCAACATCAAAATTGTGCCGCGGGGAGAAATATATTTCATACTTTAGTTGATTTTAGAGATGTCATTGCAATCACCTCTGTCACGAACATAAAATGTGCGTTGACTTTTTTGGACTTCCATAAAGCCTTCGATGTGGTAAACCATGAATACCTGCTGCAGACTTTAAAGCGTCTGGGATTCAATCAACAGGCCTTGTCTCTGATCCGAAACATTGCCACAGGAATAAATGCAAGAATAGCTGTCAACGGCCAAACAACAAAACTGCTACAAGTCAGACGAGGTGTTCCTCAAGGAAGTCCCCTTTCCATGACCCTATTCGCCATCTCACTGGACCCGTTTCTCAGACATGTTCATGACAAATTAACAGGCATCACACTAGGAGGACATAAAACTGTTACAAGAGCTTATGCTGACGATGTAGGAATTGTCATAAGAAATATGGAAGATATAGACTCATTAGAAACAGTAACGAGAACTTACTGTAGGTTGTCTGGAGCAAACGCAAATGAAAAGAAAAGCAAAATCTTAAATCTTAGAGGTTTTGACAAAATAAACATGGAATGGGCAAAAGTGGTGAAGCAGCATAAAAGCCTAGGAATAACACTAACAACAAACGCCATGAAAATGGCTGCAATAAACTGGAAAGACACCTCCGAAACACTTCGAGGTGCTATAATGGAGAACTTATCACGTTCCTTAAATCAGTTTCAGAGGGTTAAGTACATAAACTTATGTATCCTGTCCAAAGCATACTATACAGCCCAAGTATTTCCAATACCAAGGATGATAGCCCGGAAAATTATGTCCAGAATTACAAACTTCCTGTGGAAAGGAGAAATATTTCGAACAGCAGTCAAGGTAGCCACCTTAGATCCGAGACATGGCGGTTTAGGTCTAACTGACATCACAAGCAAAGCTTCGGCACTTTTCGTCAAGAGGCAAATGAATGTCATAAGAGAATCTCAAGACAGTATTACCAGTCAGCTCTTTGAAATCGTTAAACCAGAAAATCTACAACCCCCTATTGATGTGCGAAAAATAAATAGTCGTCTACAGCATGTGAGAACATTTTATATTGAACTAAGTTATTTGAGTACTGGACTTCGACAAGCTCAACAGATAACATCAGGAGCAATCATGAGGGAAAGGTGGAAAAGTGAAGGCAGAAATAAAATAGAAAGACAGTATCCAAATTTAGACTGGAATGCTATCTGGGAAAACATCAACTTAAAAGTCCTGACCTCCGATATAAGAACAACGTGGTACAAATCAGTGAACAACATCATTAGTACTCACGAAAGACTCTACGAAATTGGTCTCAGTGATACCATTCTGTGTCAACGATGCCATCTAACAGATACAATAACACATAGATATACATGCGGTGGGAATATAAATAATTGGAACTGGATTAAAGAGCAAATTGCATTTATTACAAGGACATCACCCAACAATATACCATCAACTGTTCTTCATAGACCTCAAGAACGGTACTTTCCAGACGCAAAAAATAACGCCGTGTACTGGCTGATAGGAAATTATGTAAATTATGCCATCAAAAACCTGGGACCAGACAACATCATAGACTTCCAGATGTATATACGGAACGAATACTACAAAATTAATAGGTACATGTATCACAAGAAAAAGTTCGGTAACATGTTGAAAATTGTATTTGAAAGAATGGGGATCGGATAAAATACTAAATACATGACTCAATAACAACACGCTATTTTTTTTTTTTTTTTTTTTTTTTTTTTTTTTTTTTTTTTTTTTTTTTTTTTTAGGCGAGGCAATTAGATTGGGTATGGTTAGTTAGGTGCCAACGCCTGAAGTGGAGAAGCACAGGAAAAAAAAGTTGGATACAAAAAATAAATAAAACAAAAAAGAAAAAAGGTTCTTGTTTGATAATAATACAAAAAAGTCGCAAAAAAATACAAAAAATTGTCCTGACGCAAAAAAAAACAAAAAAAAAGAAAACAAAAAAAACAAAAAAAAAAGAAGGAAACTAAAGAAAGAAAGAAAGAAAAAAAAAAGAGGCAGTCAGTGCTGCGTGTCAAAAAAAAAAAAAAAAAAAAAAAAAGTGGTGTAGGGGTCAGCGCAACTGCCTAGAAAGCAGGAGACCCGGGTTCGAATCCCGGCTGGGTACACATTTTCAGCTTTGCCCAATAGCAGTTGAAGTCATTTATTCTATGAATATTAAATAATAACAGCTGCAGGATCGGAATGTGACGTCTGTTCTTTCCGAACAGACGCCACATGTATATATATAATATGCCGGTGACGGGCAATGATCCTATCGTTAGTGGGGAGGAGTGGGCAAGTTTGAAGCCCTTACTCTTACGGGAATTAGTTAAACTACGAGTTTGAGTACTATGAGCAGGGCGAAGCTGGGAATTTGTATCTGACGGGAGGCGTGCATGGGTAGTCCTTGCAGGTGCGGTGATCACTGTGTCCCCAGTGGTGTAGGGGTCAGCGCAACTGCCTAGAAAGCAGGAGACCCGGGTTCGAATCCCGGCTGGGTACACATTTTCAGCTTTGCCCAATAGCAGTTGAAGTCATTTATTCTATGAATATTAAATAATAACAGCTGCAGGATCAGAATGTGACGTCTGTTCTTTCCGAACAGACGCCACATGTATATATGAACTCCTTAGAGTTGAAGAAACACACCGCTTCCTCGGTATGGTTTTCGATGCCCGGCTGACTTGGCAGCCACACCTCCGTCATCTGCGACAGAAATGCTGGAAACACCTTAATATCCTTCGCTGTCTCGGCCACACGGCTTGGAGAGCATCACGCCCAACGCTTCTGCAGCTCTATTAGGCTCTCATACAATCGCGCCTGGACTACGGAAGTATCGTATATGACTCTGCAGCACCGTCAGCACTACAGGTATTGGACCCGGTCCTCCATAGTGGTGTCCAGGTGGCGACAGGTGCTTTTCGCACAAGTCCAGTGACAAGTCTGCTAGCTGAAGCAGGGGTTCCACCCCTGCGTTTCCGCCGTCAGCGCTTACTTGCTTCTTATGCTGCCCATGTACATGCCTTACCCCACCATCCAAACTACAGGCTTCTCTTTACGGATGTTGTCCTTCCTTCCCCACGACGGCGTCCAAGGTCGGGTCTCCCGATCGCGGTCCGTGTTCGTTCCCTTCTCTCTTCACTTGAATCCCTTCCTATTCCTCCTGCTTTCCACTACCCTTCCCGTGTTTCTCCTTGGGCTGTACCGCGTCCGCAGTTTCGGCTGGACTTGTCACGTGACTCTAAAGCCTCTGTTGCACCGATGACTCTCCGCCGCCAGTTTCAGGCGGTACTTCTTTCGTTCCATGGCGCGGAAATTGTCTACACCGACGGGTCCCTAGATTATGGGCGTTGTGGGTATGCCTACACCCACGATGAGCATACTGAACTACACGCCTTACCCTGTGGGAGTACTCACTGCAGAGCTGATAGCTATCCATCGAGCACTGGAGCACCTTATAGCTTGTCCCGGGGAGTCGTATGTTATCTGCAGTGACTCCCTGAGCGGCTTGCAAGCCCTTGACCAGTGCTTTCCTAAACACCCACTGGTGCGGTCAATTCAGGAATCTCTTGACCTTCTCGTTCAGTCTGGCCGCACTGTGGTTTTCGTTTGGACCCCGGCACACATAGGAATTCCGGGGAACGAACGCGTGGATCGGCTGGCTAGGCAGGCGATTACTGCAAGCCCCTTAGAAATTGGTATTCAGGAGAGGGACCACCGATTAGAGTTACAAAAGAAGGTGCTAGGGCTTTGGAACACTGAGTGCGTTGACTCACCTACCCCAACCAAGCTCCGTACAGTGAAGCTTTCTACAGCTCCATGGAAGTCCTCCCTGAGGGCCTCTCGGAAGGAGTCAGTTGTCCTTTGTCGTCTGCGTATTGGCCACACGTGGATGACACATGGCCATCTACTTTCACGGGAGGATCCTCCACAGTGTCGCTGTGGCACTTTATTGACAGTGGTCCACATCCTTGTGGACTCTCCCCTTTCAGCTGCCTTACGACAGTCATTTGACCTGCCAGCTGCACTTCCTTTTATTCTCGGTGACGATGCTGCTACAGCTGATTGTGTTTTACGTTTTATCCGTGCAGCTGGGTTTTATCATTTGATCTAAAGGTGGGTAATTTAGCCTGATCTCTCAGGCACCCATCTTTCACAAATCTTTACTCTTCTTCTTTTGTGCTGTCTCCCTGCTTTTACTCGTATGTTTTAGCATGTGCGGAGTGGCTGGCTCATCCTTTATTATCCTCGCGATCAGCCAGCCACACTTTTCTGCTGTAACCTTTTAGTACAGTTATGTTTCTTTCCTCTTTCAGTTTTCTTCTTTCTACGTTTCTTTCCTCTTTAGGATTCCTTCTTTGAGTGTCCTGAACTCATTACCCCTCATTACGTGCCCATTATGAGTTTGTCTTATGTGTGAGTCACGCATTGTTTTGCAGGATGAATTACGCCGTATCGACTTAGCTCGCAACAGGGGACTAATGACCACGCAGTCTAGTCCCCTCTAAACAACAACAACAACAACAACAACAATTCAGATATCACGGAAACTACAGGTCAAGTAAAAAAAAAGTACAATACTAATTTGTTGTATCGGAGAGGAACATTCAGTGTTAGTGAATTCGCCCCCCTCCCCCAAACAATCACCTGCGTGGATGGCGGGGAGCAACTTTGAAATCTTAATGGGAATCCCCTGTTGGTTCGCTGATCACGACTTCACGGCAAAAACTACGTACCTTTCGCCACAGAGGCGTTGTAATCAGCGGAAACGAAGTGAGTCCACAAACGCAATTTACAACATACAGCTAAGTGTCCATTTAATATTCAGTGATACGGGGGACCCCACATTCATAGAGCGAGAGTAGGACACGCAAGTAGTTCGTAAAGTTTACTTGGAAGCTCCATCCGCAACGTCGTATTCCTCTGACATGTCAAACATGGGACTATTCGATGCGCCACTGTGGCCGTGTAGCGAACTACGACGTATCATAACGCAGTAAACTGACTGGAGTTAATGTATTATAAGACGTAGCACAGAAAGCAACTCTCAGCATTACGTGTACAGTGTTTACTTCCTTCGCATCTACCTATCATTCGTGGACGAGACGTGAATAGACGATGCACGCTGCAACCACAGAACCAAAAATTTAAATGAT
Source organism: Locusta migratoria (assembly GCA_026315105.1). NCBI lineage: Eukaryota > Metazoa > Arthropoda > Insecta > Orthoptera > Acrididae > Locusta > Locusta migratoria. The sequence continues at coordinate 384,105,378 of CM048750.1, read as the reverse complement.
TCTGATTTAAGGCGAATGTAAGAGAAATGTTGTCACTGCTGTTGACACATATGCCGAGCTCTCATTCGTTATATTGTAAGGTTGTGAACGCCTTTATGTGGGGTAGGAGTGTACGGACTACCAAACGAAGCAGACCAGATACAGGAGAAGCCTCATTAAACAGCAGTACTAGCAATAGTGCACCATACATCGTTATAGGTATCATCCATACCACGTGTCACTGCAAAATGGAGACGATTTCCGTAGCCGGACAGTGTTTTGTGAATGGGCACTTCAACAAATGCGAACGATCCCCGCATTCCTTACGAGGTACTGATTTACGATGAGTCTACCATCACAAACCGGCGTAACATTCATTAGTCGAGTGTAGAAAATCCCCTCTGATTACCACAAGTCGATCGTCGACGCTGTTGGTGGGTTAACGTATGGTGTGCCATCGTGGGGAACAAACTCATTGGTCCATATTTTATTGATGTCACTTTGAATGAACGCAAATATGGAACGTTTTGGGAACAGGAACTATCGATACTACTCCACGATACCGAAGAGATGCAGGATATATCGTGGCGGTATAGAATCGGTGCTTCTGAAATATACATTACTAGCTGAAAACCCGGCGTTTTCAGGGTATTTATTTATTTATTCCTGCCATTTTTCACGTATATATTCATTTGAATAAGGGCTGTATCTCTGTAAAATCTCATGGGAATACAATCAGTAGTAAAGAATCGTAATAGATTAAAACCTGGTGCGTGATGGGGCGGTTTTCCATCAACGTTATTGTTTATGTGTTCATATCTCATGAACTACGACTCGTAATGTGACACAATTTAGAAGGTACACTTAACTATATGTGTGTATACTGTCTAAAATTTCCTGCGGCTACCATTTGTAGTGTAGAAATTATAAATTGTAACGTCATACCGAAAGCCGTAGTTTTAGTCCATGTACAGCGGAACGTTACTGTTTATGTGCTCATACCTCATGAACTACGGGTCGGACTGTGATACAATTTATAGGATACATTCAACTATATGTGTATAATGTCTGTAAAATTTCCTGCTGCTGCAATTCGTAGCGTACAAATTATAAATTGTAACGTCATACCGAATGCCGTAGTTTTACTCCATGAACAACGGAAAAGTAGTAAGCGGAAAACTTTTTTCCTTTAATCTTTTTGCTATGGTTGCCAGCGAGAAAAAGTTTAATATAGGTTTGAAACGATGTTTAATGTTTGTTGCAAGTCGCTAAGTACTGTCATTCTCATACAGTATATTTCAAAAGTCTCGTGGCATTATATGACATTTTTTTGCGATTTCTATTGGTTATGACGTAATATCTTTTGAACCATGTGCCGTATGTGTTTCTTAACCATGCAGCAATTGTTACCTCACGGTAAGGAATGTGTGTACCAAATTTGGTTGAAATCGGTCCTATGGGTTAGGAGAAAATGAGCAGCATTGTCGCAAAATGCAGCAATTTTTCGCGCATCTCTTCGAAAAACTGCTGCATTTTGCGACAATTTTTTTGCAGTGAAATGGAAGTATAAATAATAGAGTGAGCAATGAATCTATGTATTCAAGTAAAGAAAAAGACCGATTCTGCTGAGTTAAATCAAGAACTGAATCATCTGTTTTTCAGCCGCCATATTGAGTGGGCTGGTAAATCCGCTTCAGGATATAGCATGAAAACGCGACAGCGAAGAGCGGTTTACGAAATTCGGTTTTCGACTTCCGGAAGATGTAGTGAGTCTGAGAAACGGTGACAACGCCAGCACTGATTTTGAGCGACTGGGGGAGACTAGGGTTACCAAATCACCCGGTTTTTCCGGGGTCCACCCGGTTTTTAAGCTCTATTTCAGCCCCCCGGTTGCAAACACCCAAAACAGTAAAAATCACCCGATTGTTTGGTCCTCCACGTCAAACTGTTGTTCTGCAGTGTCAAGGGTGATTTAACAAACTGGGGAGATAAAAACAAGTGACAACTAGATGATTACAAGTTTCTACATAGTCTTTCCACCTTCTACACAAATAAAAATATTGCGTATTGAAGGTGAAAAAAAGACCGTCGTAGAAGTGTACTCTGTACTCTCTGATACTGTGTCAAGTCTACAAGAGAGAGCTAAAAATAACTTCTTTCCCCTAAAAGTAAGAAATGTCATCTCTAAATGTGACAATGAGCAGGTTGTTCATGTGTTCAGGAAAGACATGAACGCTTTTTATACTGTATGTAGTGATTACATTAGTAAGTGGATGAGGCAGTATGAGGAATTAACTGTATTCAATTGGTTAAATTTAAACAAGGAAGTTGATAGGGAAAGTGTGGAAAGTATTGTTGCCTATTTGAGAAACAGAAAAGTTGTTGTGAATGACATTGAATTGTTTGATGAGGTAACTCGCCTAAAAACGTTTCTGTGTGAACAGTTCAAATCCGAAACTGGGCCAACATTTTTGGACAAAACTGTATCTGATAGATGGAGTGACGTCATGAATCATCGTGCAAGAGATGAATATTCAGAACTTTTAAAAATTTTTCAGTACTTTTTTCGCAATCCCTGCCCACAATGCCACTGTGGAAAGGATATTTTCATTATTAAATATACAATGGACTAATGAAAGAAATCGAATGTTTGTACAATGTGTAAGGGATTTGCTGATCATCGGTTACAACTACAAAGATATTGCCGGGAGAGACCACGTACACCGACTGCGGGCGTGGCGCAGGGGATAGCGTCACGGACTGCGGTGCTGAAGGTCGCTAGTTCAATTTCGTCCCCCGGAAAAACATTTATTTCTTTGTAATTAACAATTTCAGAATGTTCTACATCTTTCTTATGTTCACTTGTAGATTGTACTTGTTTCTTATGTTAACTGTTCTTCTAATTTCTGGTAAATTCTGTCTGTATATAAATAGCAGAGCACTCTGCCCGAGAGGCAGTCAGTGCTGCGTGTCTGTTAAGTTCGTAACAAACGTGCTTTCAGTATAAGTGCTATGTTCAGTTGCCTTCGAAGTCAAACCTGCTCCCATTTCAACGCGACAGTATCACTTGCTCTCACTTCTATGACCATATCAAAACCAACAAATAATTACCTAAGAAAATTCGAGGAAGTTAGAAATATGATTTTGAAAAAAAAAAAAAAAAAAGAGCTGTTGTGGTTGAAATAAAGATTATCTGTAATACTCCTCCCCCGGTTTTTACTTCCAAAAAAATTGTAAAAGAAAAAAAGGTATTGTAGTCGAAATACAGACTCTCTATAATACCCCTGTTTTATTTTGAAAATTTGGTAACCCTAGGGGAGACAGGCAGTGGAGAGGCTCTGTTCGCAAACACCTTGTTCCAGAACCGGTTGGTAGGGATACGTAAACAACCTGCGGCACCCTTGTAGGAAACCCTTACTGTAGGAAAACCCACGTAGCCCTGAGCTGCAACTGCTAGTTGCTTACTCGCTGCCGTACTGGTGCACTCTGAACTGAGCTGCCACTGCGAACTGCAGACTGCTCTGAAACACCTGCTGTTTATTTCACTCGGCTTGGCTGTTTCAAGTCACGTACAAGTCAACACCTTCGACTCACGCCTGGTGTATTGACCCCGGACGTTACACATTTGCGGCTACTGCTGTGTTCACAGTTCTGGCCGGCTGCGGCCAAAGAGTCACGTATTTCATACACAAAGCTGTTGCGGTATTGGAATGCAACTCTTGCCTCAGTGACTGGCTCTGAACCGGTGTCTCACTGGCTGCTTCGTTCACACTCTGAACGTATGTGGTGTCAGTACCACGGGTGCACAGTGGTGGATCGGCAGAGATGGCCCTATTAACTGACCCGTCAGGTCACTCGATTTTGAAGCCACTAGATTTCTTTCTGTAGGGGTATTTAAAAGGTAAGTTGTATCAGCAAATGCCAACAGGCCGGGAAGACATGACCGAGCCCATGCGTAGCGTTTGTCAGTGGCGGACTAAGGCTGTTGGAGGCCTGGGGCGGTGGCGAAACAAAATGAGTCCCCCTCCCCTCCCGCCCACTTTGAAATATATTACTGTAAAAGAGTAACTTTTGAGATTTGGAGGCCCAACAAGACGAGAGGCACGGGCCAGTCTAAAAAGAATTAGTTTTGAGATTTGGAGGTGCCAGCAGAAAGAGGTGCAAAGCGTGTTGTTTTCGAGTAGACTTCCTCATAATAGTTCACGATCGGGAGCGCTCACTTTAGTTCGCGGATCTGCCGCGAACTAGTTCCGCTTTAGTTCGTCCGCTCCCAGTGACGGCTGAGCGGCGTGGTCTGCGCGTATAGGTGAAGGCGGAAGTTCGTCCGCTCTTTGTGGCATTTGCTACCGCTCTAAAACAGCTCTTTCTTTTATGACAGCTTTTTTATATAATTAATCAGTGTTGCCAAAGCGTGTGCTATTACCCGTATTTTGCGGAATGTGACGTCAAATACGTAGACAAATAAACCAGTTATTTACGCGAATGGTTAATACAATGGTATTCAACTACTTTGCGTACAGAGTACTCGTAGTACTTTATTTTTAAAATGGATTTCTTGTGGCAGTGAACTATGAAACTACAGCTGAGCTGCATCTCAGCTCGAAATGACGGCAACTGGCAGAAGGAAATCACGCTATCGCTTCCCCTCGCTGTTCCCCGTCAGTCTTCGGAAAAGGAGCGGACGAACTAAGAGGCGAGGGATCTGCGAACTAGTTCGCGTAGTTCGCCTCTTTCGAACTAGTTCGTTAGCGAACTACACAAGACTACTTTCGAGGCATCTGGAGGACCCCAAGACCGGAGACCCGGGGCGGTCCGCCCCCTCCGCCCCCCCCCCCCCCAAAAGTCCGTCACTGGCGCTTGTGCTGACATTTACACAGATATGCCCCATATCGTGTATACAGCCATTTGTAAAGCGGGTGACTGAGTGTACTGTTACATCTAAACATTTACTTTAATTAGAAAAGCAGGGGAGCACCCGCTTAGAGCCCCCGATCTTCTATTTCTTGTACGGGCGCTCATGACCGCGGTGTTGAGCGGCCTAAAGCTCCAATAACAACAACAACATAGAGCCCCTGACACAGAGGCGCATAATGTAGTCCCCTGTACGACGTGTCGGAGGTAGACAACGTCGTGAGTGGGCTGCACAGCTGGAAGCATATTTATTAATCTATTTATTCTTGCCTTGAGTTAGTAATTCTGCTATCCCTTCTTCTTTTGTCCATCTCCTTTTTTCTAAAAAAAAAAAAAACAAAAAAAAACCATAATATATTTATCGGAGAATATGTAAGAAATAAGCCTGTCTTGCATAATGTGCAAAATTATACGTGCAGTATCCAAATAAAGATAGGAATCAAAACATAACTGGCATATAAAATTCGCACGATATCAAATTTATTGAGTTATATGTTGTATAATTTTTCAGGTATATATTCATTTGTATAAATGTTGTATGTTTGTAAAATCTGTTCCGAATGCAATTAGTACTAAATAAGTAATAGACTAAAAGTTGGTGCGTGATAGGTCGGTTTTCCATGAACATGACTGTTTATGTGCTCATATCTCATGAACTACGTCTCGTACTGTGATACAACTTCGAAGGTACATTCTGCTGTAAGTGTGTACACTAGCAGTAAAATTTACTGCGTTATATCTCCTGAACCATGTGTCGTATGTGGTTCGTACTCTTACAGCAAATGCTATCTCACGTAAGGAATATGTGTACAAAATTTGCTTGAAATCCTTCCAGTGGTTTAGGAGAAAATGAGCAGCATTGTCGCTTAATGCAGCACTTATCCGCGCATCTCATTGCTTATGACGTCATAGGTCGTGTTCTATGTGTTGTACGTAATTCTTATACTTACGGTGACCGTCCTCATAGATTGAAGCTTACGTGTACAAAACTTGGAAATGATTAGAAAAATCTGTAGATTTGTATGCAATACGTACACACAAACATGCGGACACGATGCTTTATACATAAAAAAAGAAGAAGATAGAACTTGTAATGCTGCTTTCGTATGAAAATGGGTGTTGCGTATTAAAGTTAAGGTTGGGGACCGCAAATGAAATTTTACCAGGTAGTGAAATATTTTTAAATGAGATTACTACGCAATTTTTTTTACAAGGAAGGGACAATTTAAACAAAATTATTGGATTCCGCCATTAAATGGTAGCGGTCGTAATTTCGGTGGCAAATGCAACACCAGAAAGCAACATTACAGAAGAAGTCGGCGGAATCTAAATTTTACCTCATTGAGAGCTGGTACAAATATTTCGGTCATGTTCTGTAGTGATTCCAGCTTCGACGAATGGAATATTACTTCGACAAATTGATGCTGGGATTGTGCGTTTCGGTTATTATTGTTATATGACCGTGTGGAAAATTAATCATGATAGTCGCCAAAAATTGCAAAATTATCGGACTTCATAAACATTACGAAGATTTAGACACGAAATAAATAAAAGTTACACAGAGAATGTTCTAGTACAATCGAGAAACAAATTGCAACAATACCCGAGCATCACTTTATGAAGTACTAGATCTGCTGAAAATAAATAACTTTAAAATTAGTGAGAATGGGGAAAGGATTGTAAGTAAGTAAGATATTTCAAATTAACTGTGGGGTTTTATTGAAATTAATATAAAAGAAGCTCACACTTACATTAATTAGTCGAAGTCCTGGAATACGTCCTAACACCTCAAGGAGAAGAAAGCAAGTGACGAACAGTTCCGCTCTCTCCCTTCAGCTTGTTGCAAAAAAGTTGAACGTGACAAATGTCATATGTTTATCGATACGCTGTCAGAGAGAGAGCAGAAGTCAGCGACAAGCATCGCACAAGTTATAAAAAAAATCATTAATGTATTACTACAAACTTCCACGAAAAATTCGATCGAAATTCCTCTTCTCGTTTGTAGAAGACGTCATATTTAAGACTGTTGTTAACACTTATGTACCGGAAGTTACTGGAAATAAATGAGGTGACGTGGTTATGTTTAAAGACGTCACAATCAAAATGACTTTTTTTTCACTAAAACTGAAGTTATAGGTCTAGTATTTATTGAACGTGTCTCGTACCCTAAGAAATGATACATTTTGAAATAAGAGAGATTGCAATACTGAAGCAGCAGTATATAGCGGCCGTTTGTAAAAGTTTTAAAGGGAACATGTAGCAAGCTGAAATGTCGAAGTTCGTGCCAGATGAAGTCTTTCTCTGGAGCACGCAAAGCGAAGGTTTCCGAGTTTCTCTTTTAATTTGTCACATATGATATACACAAGAGGATCTACAGTATCTCGCTCGCGAACGTTTAAATGGGTTGGGCTGTGGAAATGAATACATTTATTTTTACCTTCTCCTAAAAAACGAAAGATAAATAAAGTCAAAGATATCGGTTACTTAACAGAGAACGCAACACGCATCAGTTGAAAAAAAAAAGGAGAAGATTAAGGATTAAAGATATTGAATCCGTCCTTTCATAATAACTTTCTACCTAAGGTATGAGTTGTAATCAGCCATTCATAAATGCTTTGCGGAGAGAGCAAAAACAAATCTTTCTTTTTTTTTTTTTTTTTTTTTTTTTTTTTTTTTTTTTTTTTTTTTTTGGAGCGCACTTCATGAAAACAGGCTACGGCAAAAGACGTGGACGTCGGTAAATTAAAGGCTCATCTCGCACCACACGGGCTTTCGCTTCATTTAATACCGCGCAGGCAGCGAACCCTGTGTTTGGAGGAGTGAGTGTGTGTTTCTTTCTGGAGAAATGAAGCGGTATTTTTTTCGTCACGAGCAACCCTACTTATCTTTTTTCATACAAAACGGTTCGTCAGTCTTTTTATCTCTGCCTGGCTTGTGCAAATGTTTTTATCATCACATTCTACACGCGACAGCACCTGTTATTCTTCTCACGTATTTCATCACTTTTTTTTTAACAATATAAAATATACTCTTCGTTCTTAATTTTTTTTTTCTCTGTTACTCTTCTGCACGACATGAAGTTGTCTGTTCCTTGATAACTGCTACAACCGATGCGCCATTGAAACATCGCTTTTCAGTAATAGTTTTCTATAGACACATGGTTTTTCTCCTCGGTGTTTCAGTATCGTAGCCAATTTGAACGAATGCACGGAAGAGAACTTCATAAGCAGTGTACGGGATTTTCTACCGTTTTTGTAGTTCCAGAACATTGAGATTATTTTACATGCAGCATTTATAAATATTTTTAGGTCTACATAGTTTTGTGTTGGGAAACGTAAGGTCATTTAGAATTCGTATCACAGGGAGAGCCAGTCATAATAAAATTAATCCACTTGGTGTGCAAGATTTATGGGAAAAGTGAATTGCCCTCCCACTACAAGAAGAATGTAATAATTCTAATTCCAGGGAAAGCACATACAGAGAAGTGTGAAAATTTTAGGTCAAGGTTACAAAATACTAACACGAATTATTTACAGACGAAAAAGTGGTAGAATCCGTCTCTGGGGAAGATGAGTTTAATTTTGGAGAATTTAGGAACACTGTCTTAGAAGATAGTCTAAGGATAAACAAGCCTACGTTGGTAGCTTTTCGAGATGTGGAGAAAGCGTTTGACATGGTTGATATTGACTGAAATACGATGTTTAAAATTCTGAAGGTATTATACGAAAAAAATAGGGAACGAAAAGTTACATGTAACTTGTCTATAAACCAGAAGGCAGTTATGAGTCGAATGAGACGAAATGGAATAGAATCGATGGGAAAGGAGTACGTCAGGCTTCTAGCCTTTTCCAAACGTTACTCAGTCTGTACACTGAGAAAGCTGTGAAGGAAGACAATTAGATATTTAGATACGGCGTAAATCATCTTGAAGGAGAAGAAATAAAACCTTTGCATTTTGCTAGAAAATGTTCAAATGTATGTTTGTAAATCTATGGGACTTAACTTCTTTGGTTATTATTCCCTAGGCTTACAAACTACTTAACCTAAGTTAAATCAACCTAAGGTCGAAACACACACACACACGCACACACACACACCACACACACACACTCACACACACACACATACACATGCGCGAGGGAGGACTCGAACCTCCGACGGCGAGCAAACACTCTCTCCGCTACGAGGCGCCTTAGACCACTCAGCCACTCCAGTACGGCTTGCGGTTTGTCTATAATTTTTTTTTATCTTGTGAGGAACAAAAAAGGGCCTGGAAGAGCAGCTGAACCGAATTGACAGAGTCTTGAAAGGATGTTATAAGATGAACGTTAACAGGGGCAAAACGAGGGTAACTGAATGTAGTCTACAAAGAGAGGGCGGCGCTGAAGAAATTAGATTAGGAATCGAGACACTAAAAGTAGTCGATGACTTCTGCTGTTTGGGTAGTAAAATGACTTATGATTACCGGAGGAATATATATATATATATATATATATATATATATATATATATATATATATATATATATGTTTGTCTGTATGTCCTCTATGTCGATTTAATGGAACTTTGGTGAGCTGTTCACCGTACGCCCACAAAGGTTTCTGACCCAAAAACAAAAGAGCTCGGCACATAGCTTAGGAGATATGACGTCATAAATAATGAGAGGCCACCGCGTAAGAATACCCAGCTTTTTGCGTCAATTATTGGAAAATGTGAGTAGTTAGGGACCTGCAACAAAGTTTTCATGTAATTTCGGACGTTTGTGAAGCGTTTTGTAACTGCCCCCCACTCCCACAAAATGATGAAACGAAAAGGAGTCTACCGCTCACAACAGTTTCGCTGTAGAAGCCGTAAAACTGTCGCCTGAGGCATGACCTTGTATCAAATAAAATTAGCATTACAGATTTCCATGTTACTATTTATTATTGTCTGCAAGTCTCCCTTAATTCTCTTGGATCCAAAATTAAGCAATCTGTTTTCGTAATCTCTATCTATATAAAAGCGAAAGAACACTCACTCAGTCACTTACTAATCACGAAATCTAGAAAACTATTTCACCTATGAAGCTCAAATTTGACAGGATTGTAGTTTATAAGTAGAAAACGTAAGCTAAGAAAGTATTTTGTGGTGCATACGGTGCATGGGGGAGGGTACTTTGTAACATAAAAATGGATCCCTAAATACCTTGGTCGCGCCATACTTTGAGAAGGGCTCGAACAATTTCACAGATCCTTCTTTTGTTGTTGTCATTATTCTCAGAACTAGGGTTGTATGAAATAAAACTGGAATAGTTGAGTACAACAAAGTGCGTTTTTCAATATGACCCTGCGTTTCTATTGTATAGAAATCTATAGTTTTGTTCCGATATTGCTGAAATTTTGCACACTCTACCTTAAAAACAAGAGGAATATCACTGTCTGTATAAAACTTCGTTAGGTGCATGGTGGAGGGTACTTAACTTGCGGAATTTTATAAAATACATAGCTTTGCTGCAATCTTTATGAGGTTTTGCACACATGACCTTTAAACCAAGAGGAAGATCACCGGGTACATAAATGTTTGGTACAAAACAGAGGACACCTTGCAGAAAACTTCGCCGAGCGAGGAAAAGGTGGAAACGAACGGAGAGATGGGAGAAAAAGAGATGAATACAGAGATAGAGGAGGAAGGAGATGTGGACTACGACGGCAACGTCGGGTTTACAGCTAGTAAGATATAAAATGTAGAATGAAAAATTTCTGAAAAACAGAAATTTTTTGACACGAATGTAAATTTAAATGGTCGATATTAGAAAGTGTTTCTTAAAGGCATTTTCTGCATTGAAGCCTTGAACGACAGTGTACCGTTAACAATTCAGACAAGAAAGGGTTGCAGCTTATTAAATTTGGAGCTATAGACTAAAGATGAAGATTAGGTGGGTAGATCATGTAACTAACGAGGAGGTACTGTACAGAACTGGAGAGAAGAGAAATTTCTGGCATATCTTGACTAAAAGACGGGATCTATTGGCGGGACACGTTCTGAAACATCATGGTGTTATCAGATTAGTATTGAAGGAAAGTGTGTGTACGTATTTGTGTGTGTGTGTGTGTGTGTGTGTGTGTGTGTGTGTGTGGTGGCATGGGGGAGAGGAGTGTTTGGAAACATTTAACACAGATCGAGCGAGGGTTTTCAGGACTTGGAAGAAAAAAGCAAAATAGGAATAGGGAACAGCCCAAGATCAATATCTGCAACATTGTGTGACTACGAAGAGACAAGGCGTCATGGTTATTAGAAGCTGTAAATCCTCGTTATAAACGCACTCGTATTCCATCTCCTTGTTTATTTTACAAAATTATGGTCCGGCCGGTCATTGCAGTTTACGTTTTGTTAGCAACTGTCACGCTAAAGTCATCAATATACGAGGGTTAGAATTTACCTAGTGGCAATTATTTATTCACAACCGATGCAAAGGCGTTACACGTTTTCACCTGTTACTGTCCTTCAAAGTAGTCACCAGCGTTGTGTAGATCCCGTTGCCAGCGATGTGGACGGCGTATACCGTTAGGAGAGCCTGTTCTGTTGATGGTGCGACTCCGGTACACTGTCTGTCGAATCTCTGGAACAATTCTGAAGCGAATGCAACGAAGGCGTTCATTCATCTTCGGTGTCAGATGAAACTCACAAGGACTTAAGTTTGCGGATTATGGTGGATGGTATATTACTTCCCAGTCCCATCGACCGAACAGAGCAGCCACAGCTTGCGCTGTATGCGCCCGCGCATCGTCGTGCAAAACGATGGGTGGGTTGCACAGAAGGTGTTGCCCCTTCTTTCGCGAAGCTGGTCGCAGGTGATGACCCAAAAACGGGCAGTAATACTCTGCATTGACGTTAGGATAATACCATCACAGTCGTACATAGTGAATCCGTTACGCTAGACCACTCGCTCACGACTGACTGTGTTTCCCTCAAACGTGCGCTCATGTGTAAGGTAGGTACGCCAACAACGTGCGCTATTAGTGACAATAGTAGATTGCAATGCAAAGTGTCTCCACAGCAGTGTGCGCATTGCTGAAGTTGCAACCGTCATACATATTTAAAAGGAAAGTGAATGCGGGTTTGAGCACTGCCACCCATTCATTGGTTTTGTGGTAGTTAAATTAACTATTTTCTAATAAAACACGCTAATTGTGAACATGATGTATGAATATTTTAATAAATTAATGAATACTCTTATGGGTATTGGACCGCAGCGTCAATATATTAAATATTTCACCGACGTTTCGGCCACTATTGCCATCTTCCGTGTGTTACGTTTACTGCTGGATGAGGGGAAGCTGGTGTCTCAAATATTGAACGTTGCCAGTTATGATTGATGATTTCATCCCGGAAACAACAGCGGCCACGCGTACACAGAGCAAATAGCACGCTCTAGCCGGCGCTAGGCATCGGTGGTACGTCATTGCTACCACCGCTCCTCATTAACCAGTTTCACCAATGGAAAACATTAATGCAAACACCAATCAAGGACTTCCTATTCCACCAATAGGAATAAATAAAGGAAACACAAATGAAAGAGAGCTGAAACCACCAATCATAACTGGCAACATTCTATATTGAAGACACCAGCTTTCCCTAATCCAGCAGTAAAGGTAACACCCGGAAGATGTCCGCTTGCAATAGTGGCCGAAACGTCGGTGAAATATTTGATATATTGAAGACTTTTATCAACAATGACAACGGTCGCGGAAGCCTTCGTTTACATCCCTATGCATTATATGCCACTTTCGTTAAATATTGAAACGGGATCTTGTGAGGTGGGAGAGGGGACTCGTGGTGATAAAGGAACTGGAGCTGTTACTAATAGTATTTAATAATGTTTGTCAGGCATCCGTAAGGCGCGCGGGACGTATCTCCACTCGGGATGGCAACATCGGTGAAACAGCATTTAGTTAAGACAGCACTTATTTACACCCACTGTACATGTTTTTAACCTGGATTCCGCGGCCTTCAAGGTCTTGACTGTGAGAGCGTTGGCGCTGACGTGATAGGACGGAGTGCGGGCGTCATCAGGCGTCCCTTATGACGGTCTGCTGCCGTCTGCGACTTCTTGTGCTTCCTGTCCGTCGCCGGCCAGGAGTGTGTTGCTCCGCTATCCTACAGACCTAGTCCGCAAACAGATCTGCCGTGCCATATCCCCACACATCCCAAATCCTCCCTCTACCACCAAGAACCATCCACAAAAAAGCGCTCCCCTTGTCACCCAGTACTACCCAGGATTCTAACAACTAAATTGCATCCCTATGCAAGGCTTTGATTTTCTGCCCTCATGCCCATAAATGAGAATGTTCAAAATGTTTGTAGAGCTTATGGGACTTAAAAACGGGGTCATCAGTCCACAAACTTACAAACTACTTACTACCTAGCTAATACTAAGGATGGCACAAATATCCATGCCTGAGAAGGGATTCGAACCCTCGACCGTAGTGGCCGTGCAGACCGTGACTGGCGCGCCTCAGACTTCTCGGCCAACGCTTCCGGCCATAAATGTTAGACGTCCTACCCAAGAAGCTTCCCACCCCTCCTGAAGTGGTGTTCGTCACCCTTCAAACCTCCATAACTTCCTAGTCCATCCCTATCCCACCCCAACACCCAGACCACTGCCACAGGATTCATTTTCCTGTGGCAGACGCCTCTTCAAGACCAGTCCAATCCACTCACCCAGCACTTGATATTCCAGTCCTGTCACAGGCCTATCCTACCATATCACATACCGGGCCACCTGTGAAAGCAGCCATGTAATTTAATGTGATGCAGTCACTGCACAGCAGGACCACTGACCAGCTATCCATTAGGATGAATGGCCACCGCCAACTGTGGTCAAAAACAAGGTGGACCACCCTGTGGCACAGCATGCATTGGAACACATGCTTGATTTTACAACCTAGGCCATCTTGATCCATCCACCATCAGATTTTCTGAATTGCACAGATGTGAGTTATCCCTTCAGTACATTCTCCGATCTCGAAATTATCCAGGCCTCAACGTACCAAAAATTCCCTTTTTTACTCACCCTGCAGTTCTTACCTGTCTATCCTAAACCTCGCCTATTTTGATTGGTGTATAAGCGTGTGTGTGTATGAGCGTTTGTGTGTGTGTGTGCGCGTGTGTGTCTGTGTGTTTGGTTGTGCGCGCGTGCAAGTTTTGTATGTATATTTATATGGTGCTGGTGCTTCATATGATTGAGGGTTCACCTCTCTGTGTGCCAGATCTTGATAGTTGCGCCTTCCCTCCCCGAGCTCGGCGCCCCAGTTTGCCCCCACCCCCTTTAGATATATTTTAATTAAAAGATCTGCAGAATGTCTTATCTCGGCTTGTATGCACTTGCTTCAACTCGAGCTGAGGCGTCGGCCTACCAACATTCTTTATTTCACTCTTTTCTTAAATATGGGTAATTTGTTTTAAAAGATACTGGACGTTGTTCAGTCTTCTTTGACAATAAACACCAAGAATATATGAATATGCACATGAACAATAAAACTTAGTAAGTAACTGATTAAACTGCTAAGTGACTGTAACAAAATGAATCTATTACGATGAAGAGAGAAGCTGCTTTTGGGTCACATGACACTAAGCAGCACCCACTCCTAGCCTTACAGCCTTTTCAAACAGTTAAATATATTTTGTTACAACATAGAGTATAACTGTCAGTTACCCTCAAAATCGCGACACATTTGGAAAAACGTACAAAGATATGTGGCAAGTAAGAATACAAAAGTAATTGAATGCTTTGGTGAGGCGAGAGTCAACAGCCGTAATATATTTCATAAAATGCATCTTTATAAAAACCATCAGCTGTTTATTAAAAACCTTTTTCATCTACTAGTTTCGGTCATGGACCATCTTCAAGGATAAAAAGGTGTTAACAGAGAATGGTAAAATACATCAAATTTGATGTATTTTACCATTCTCTGTTAACACCTTTTTATCCTTGAAGATGGTCCATGACCGAAACTAGTAGATGAATAAGGTTTTTAATAAACAGCTGATGGTTTTTATAAAGATGCATTTTATGAAACAAAAGTAATTGTTGTTCCCGTGTCTGTTAAAAAGAAGATTGGGTTTAATAAAAATTGCTTGTAGTCGTTTTCGAACCCACTACCTTCGACGGCGCAACACGATGTCTCTTAACCACACGGCTATTCTTGCTTGGTGGACAGTAGTAACTTCATTATTATAATGATGGAATCTTCTGAAGGCTTTTACAGTTCATGCGTCTTTAATTTGTGGTTATAAGATATTTTACCAAATATGACGCGGTCTTGATGAATCATAAATACGTCAAAACAAAGGGCAGATGTTGCCTTCATGAAGGATTTACGCATGCGCAAGGCGAGGTGCGCAGTAGGTCCACTGTCTTGATCCGGGAACATTTTCGTGCATAACCGTCAGAGCTCGAGTAGCCAGGAGCTGGTCTCTCTATCGTCTCCAGCTCCAATGTTAAAAGCGGCGGTTCCCTTCACCCCTCCCTGCCGCAGGAGCGCCCATATTCTGGCTCCAGCGGGTTCAGAAGAGAATTTGAACCTCAGCCGCACATGCGCATTGCAACCCTGCGGCCACTGCGCGCTGCGCTACTACTCGTGCGATAGCAATACTCTGAACGTGCGTATAAATTGGTTTGATAGAAGAACGAAACAGAGAATGATACTTTCAAAACTTTTTATTTAATTTATTTATTTTCGAGAGTAGCGTTTTACCGGGGGTTCACTGACCCAGCTATCTACACAGACAGAAAACAGACAAGGATAAAAATCAGGTAGACTCAAAGATAAAAATAGAAAGAACACTTCCAATTTGTTCACACAAATCTGCAGTTTTATTCTGACGTTAATAAAATTTATCAGGCGTGACCTTCAAAAGTAGAGGAAGATGTCTACATGACGTTTAGTACGTCGCGTGGCGGAGGGTACCTTACAACAGACTTCGATAGCATTTGATCCATCACCATGAAAGTTAGCACATGTATTTATTTTTAATTATATATTTTTGACGACTGTACAGCGTTCATTGAATGAAATAAAATGCAATTTGCGATCAGTTACGGCTTTACTGAACTAGGTTTAGATGGAATACCATTCGCCGCACTTTGGTATTCCATCTAAACCTAATACAGTGAAGCCATAACTGATCGCAAATTGCGATTTATTTCATTCATTGAACGCTGTAACGTCGTCAAAAATATGTAATTGTATACAAGCTCCTGACGACAATTAATTGTCTCGATACCTCATGGTCTGTTCTCCCTGATACGGGAATACAGTATTGTGGCTGCGAGCATTACAGAACAAATAGGCTGTGGTATAGGAAAGCGACAGTGTGGCGAATGGGGAGTTGGGTGTGGCAGGAGACATGCAGTGCTGGTCACTATGTCTTCGGTGGCGGAGTGGTCAACGCGTCTGCCCACTAATCAGGAGATCCAGGGTTCGAATCGCGGCCGGGCACAATTTTCACTAGCCGCATTTTGTTATTTATGTTTTAATGGGAAAGGTTTTTATACTCCGCAATACAAGGTGCATAGCGGATCGTATGTCGCAGTAATGTACGAAAATGTTTCACCAATTACTATTAAAGTTGGCAGGTGTATGTAACTTATCATATACAGGGGAAGGACGATATGGTTGAGAGAAGCCGAGGAGGAGATGAACAGAGCGATTTTTTTGGGGGAGGGGGGAGAGATGCTGACAAGAGAGCGGGCAGGAGGAAATGACAGACGGAGTGTTGGAGAGAGGGGGGAGGAGGCAGAACGAGGGGGAAGAGGGAAGGAGGGGGGAAGAGAAGAAGGGTTGGGGGAGGAAGGAGGAACAGATGGATATAGAAAGAGTGATGGACCAACAGAAGAGTGGAGTAAACAAATGTCTTGGTAACGCCAGGTACTAGGGCTAGTTTGCTGATGTATGAGGGGTGGAACTTAAAAAGTGGCAACACTGCTGTAGAGACACTATGCAGTGGGATCTACTATTCTCGCTGATAGCACACGTTGTCAACACACCTACCTCACCTCGGAGCAAATGGCCTCACCCGTTCCATGTCACCTGCGTATGCACAATAGATGGAAACAGAGTAACTTGTGAGCTAGCGGTATAACCTAACGGTGTCACTATGTTTACGAAACAGTAACAAAGGAGTTGAATCAAGATTGAATGTTCCGGAGGTCATACAGCACGACAGTTTCATCAAGGTCTTCAGGACGTACAGTGAAAGCTATGGTGATTCTCGCGTATGACTGATGTGTCATTCTAACGCATTACGTTCCTCCACGAGAGAACGTCAATGCACAGTATTACTGTTCATGTTTGGAGCGACCATCTTTGCGAAAGAAGCGGCAACACTCTCTGCGTAACCCACCCATCACTGCTCGGGGCGTGCGCATACAGCACAAGCTGTGGCTGCTCTGTTCGGTCGATGGTACTGGGAAGTACCGTACAATCCACCATACTCCCTGGACTTAAGTCACTGCGACTTTGATTTGATTCCAAAGATGAAAGAACCACTTCGTGGCATTCGATTCAGAACTGTTCCAGAGATTCGACAGGTAGAAGACTGCACCATTCGCACCTTCAACAGAACAGGCTCTGCTATGTCTTCCACATCACTGGCAACGGGCTCTGCACACTGGTGACTACTCTGAAGGACAGTAATAGGTGAAAACATGTAACGTTGTTACTTTCACTCACTTATGACGTACGGCATTGTTTTTTGAGGTAACTCGCCTGATGTAAAAAGGATATTTCTGGCTCAAAAATGGGCGGTTCGATCAATATCTGGTGTAAGTTCGCGAACGTCATGTCGACACCTTTTCAGTAGTCTGGGAATTTTGACTCTGGCGTCACAATACGTTTTTTTCTTTAACGTCATTTGTTGTTAATAATATCAGGTTATTCTCACGAGATAGTAGCTTTCACTCGATGAATACTAGACAGAAGTCTAATCTAAATTTGCATCACACCACCTTAACACTTATGTAGAAAGGGGTACAGTATTCTGTGGCATCTATTTTCAATAAGCTGCCACAAGTACTAAAGAATCTTAGCACTAATCCACACGCTTTCAAATCTAAATTGAAGAGTTACCTCATGGCTCACTCCTTTTATTCTGTCGAGGAACTCCTAGAAAAGTTAAACAATTAAGCTAATTCATTTTTTTCTTTGTTGATTCTTTTCACTTTGTCTTAAGATTGTCGTGTGCAAAGGACTACTTAAAAAATTTCTATTAGCATTCTTGTGTAACAATTAATGTATTGACTTGTTCGACCAACTCCTCAATTGGGTCCTATGGAACAGAAAAAGCCAATAAATAAATAAATAGTTGCCACTACGTAAATTACAAACCTCGTAGTAAAGGGCCAGTTAGTAAATTAAAAATGTTCGTGCCATACTTCACTTGTCACGTCTCCATCTGTTGCATGACAACACTTAACTGACCGTCACTTATTGCGTTATATGAGACGTCTGCCTGCCATGAATTTATAGAAGTCCATAGGCCGGGAACTGTTTTGTATTTCTAATGAACTCTTGATTGTGCCGAACCTGATTCGCTCCATAAACTCCATTTGAGATTCAGGTGCTCTTCTTGCTGCTGAGTTTTTTTTTTTTTTTTTTTTTTTTTTTTTTTTTTTTTTTTTTTTTTAAGTCTGTGAGTTTGGTGCAATAAAGCCGTCTTTGTTGTTGTTTCCTCGCTGTGCGTAGCCACCCATTCTTCTCCAGTAATACGAGGTACTGCGAACTCTGTATAGAGGGATTGAGTAGGCCCGATGATTCGCAGCATCGTTTTTCGGAGGAGAGGGTGTAAAGGAAAACTCGCGGATTTCGCTAAATTAAATTCTCGACCAGAGTGAAAAGAATGTGGAACGCCCCCGTGCCCGGTTCACCTGCGACGCCAGCAAATTAAGGTAATTCAACACTGCAGCCGGGGCCCTATGATTCGCCGCCTGCTGCATTCCATCAGGCGTCAGAAATGGGGATCGCCGGAATTACCTGCTCTTTCTTTCGCAGCTTCCCGCCTTCCGACGGATTTATTTAAGCAGCTCAAGGGGCCATTGTTCGCCCGGCTATGTCAACACCACAATGAAGGCTTCCAGTACCGGATGTCACAGTACCGCGGTGGAGTAGCCGAGCGGTCTTAAGCTACTCGCTGAGGAGCGCGCGGTTGCTCGCCGTGGAGGTTGGAGTCCTCCCTGGGGCATGGCTGTGTGTGTTTGTCCGTAGTTTAGTTTACCTACGTTTAAGTAGTTTGTAAGCTACGGACTGATGACCATGTAGTTTGGTTCGGTAGATTTACAGACATTTGAACATTTTGCCGGCCGCGGTGGCCGAGGGGACTAAGGCGCTTCAGTCACGGTCTGAACGATCACTACGGTCGGGGGTTCGTATCACCCCTCGGGCATGGATATTTGTGCCGTCCTAGTTCGTAAGTAGTTCATAAGTAGTTTGTAAGTTTAGGGATTGATGACCCCGTAGTTAAGTCCCATAAGCTTTACAAACATATGAACATATATATGATGTCACAGTGGCTGGGGAATATTCCGGTACTCTTTCAGTGTCGGCTGGGGCTTCAGATGACTGGGGTTCACCTCTTTGAGTGCTGGATCTTGATAGTGGCGCCGCCGCCCCCCCCCCCCCCCCCTCTCGGCGTCCAAAGACTCACAATTCGACGCACCTCTGGAAGTGGTGCCGGAGGAAAGAGCCCCAGTTTGCCCCTCCCTCCTCCTTTGGATATTCGTTAAAAGATACGCAGAATGTCTCAGTTCGGCTTGTTTGCGCTTGCGTCAACTCGAGCTGAGGCGTTGGCCTAACTAGCTTCTTTATTTCATACTTTTGTCCCAAGCTTAAAGCTGAGTAATTTGTTTCTAAAAGGCATTGAAAGTTGTTCATTTTTGTTGTTGATAATAAACACGAAGAACATATGAATATGCACGTGAACACTTAAACACAATAAGTAACTGATTACACTGTTCAGTCACTGTAACAAAATGAATCTCTTACGACGATGAGACAAGCTACCTTCGGGTCACGTAACTCTGTATTCAGCTCCCTCTCCTTACGTTACGTATGCGCAAGGGATGCTCTCCCCCACAACAATTAAATATTTGTTGCAACGAAAAGTATAAATATTGCCGCGAGACGCCACATATACCGACTGCCGGCGTGCCGCGGGGGACAGCGTCACCTACGGGGTTGGAACACTTGCGGGGAGTGACACTTGCGGGGAGTGACACTTGTGGGGAACGCGGGGCCCTTGGGGCGGCTAACAGCTTTTCCTGGGTACAGGCACACAAATAAGTCTAGCACTGTCAACATAACACGAAACTTGTTCTAACTACATATTAATTCGTTGAGTGTTCCTCCTGAAAACAAAACGGTATTTTAACAGTGATAATGTTTTAAGAGTTACTAAGACATTCTCTGCTACTACAAGACGATGACCTTCAACAGTCATACCTCTTAAAAGCATATTATTCAGAACACTAAGCATATCAAGAGCCCTGCACAAGCAATAAATATACTAGGCATACTGCACAGATACGTTGATGTAATTGACCACTATTTAGTTAACTTCCATCTCTTTAAAAATAGATACTATGCTTTTTAATAGGAGACGCAACCTTAAACCTTCAATCAAAAAACGTTAATAATGAGTCAATGAGTATTTTACATACTTGATGCGTTTATTCGAGACCCCAAAACGATTTCGCTGTATTCGAATTACAAATACATCTAATAAATGTATGAAATACGGAATGTGTAAGGGAATGTCACACACCGAAAAATGCTAAAGATAAATTCTATTTTCTATCACCGTGATATAGAACCATTTGTACTTCGAACTTGGCATAAAACAACAGGGAGAAACAAGTTGCAAGACTTCCAGGAAAAATAAAGCGAAATTGGCAGCCAATAGTTGGTTATAAATTGCATTGCCTTTTAACTGCATAAGTATAGAATGAAACTTTCACTATGCAGCGGAGTGTGCGCTGATATGAAACTTCCTGGCAGATTAAAATTGTGTGCCGGAACCGGGACTCAAACCTGGGACCTTTGCCTTTCGCGGGCAAGCGCACTACCGAATGAGCTAACCCGACACGACTCACGATGCCGCCTCACAACTTTACTTCCTCCAGTACCTCGCCTCCTATTTTCCAAACTTCACAGAAGCTCTCCTGCGAATCCTGCAAGACTAAGACTAGCACTCCTGGAAGAAATGATATGGTGGAGACATGGCTTAGCCACAGCTTAAGGGATTTTTCCAGAATGAAACTTTCACTCTGCAGCGGAGAGTGCGCTGATATGAAACTCCCTGGCAGATTAAAATTGTGTGCCGGAACCGGGATTCGAACCTAGGACCTTTGCCTTTCGCGAAGTGCGCTTGCCCGTGAAAGGCAATGTCTAAGGTAATAGGCAGTGGTTTACAATCAAATATCCGTATCAGCCTCCTCCTCAAGAAGTCTGTGTGAAGACTTATATTCAGAACATTCAAGAAAAAGGCTACTGTGATGTTGAAACTACAAAAAGCAGCTCATTTACTCAGGAAGGGCAAATTTGAATGGCTGTATCTCTTGTAGTAATATTCATTTTTTGATAAAATGTTAAAATCCAATATACCAGAATTTTTTTTTTCTAAACTCAGTGCCAACTTCTTTTCGTCGAAATGTTTGCAGGAAGTAGTTTTGATGTGATTTCATACTTCTATGCATTAAATTGACATTATCAAACATGTAATTTGTGTCACAAATTGTGCGGCCGGTCCGGTGGGCCTTTCCCTGAATACGGCACAGGTAGCGGCTGGAGGGCGTGGAGTAGGGGTGGTGTATCCCTACTTGAGGAACACCCTGTTCACTACCTGCAGCGCACGGGTCTCCCCGCAAGTGTCTGCACCTTCCCTTTCCCCGCAAGTGTCACAAACTCGTCACGTACTGCGGTGGTGCAGGTCGCAGCCGGGCGCCGTGGCTCAGCTCGCTCGGTCAGGGGGCTGAATGCCCTCTGTAATAAAAAAAGCTGAGCCAACCATTCAACGAACAACCACGAGCAAACTGAACGAACGACTGCGAACCATAGATCTACCAGATAAAAAAATAAATAAAAATAAAGAAACGTCGCCGGTTCAATCCCGCCCACCGGCAAAAATTTATTTCTTTGTAATTAACAATTCAAGAACCTTCTACATCTTTCTTATGTTCACTTGTAGTAGTAGTGGCAGTCAGTGCTGCGTGTATGTTAACTTCGTAATAAACCTGCTTTCAGTGTAAGTGCTGTGTTCAGTTGTCTTCGAAGTCAAGCCTGCTTCCATTTCAACGCGACAATATCATTTACCCTCAAAATCACGACACATTTGCTAAAACCTCGAAAGATATGCGGTAAGTAACAATACAAATGTCATTGTTGTTCCTGTATCTGAGGAAAAGAAGATAAGATTTTAAAAAATTGCTTCCAGACGGTCTCGAACCCACAACTTTCAACTGCGCAACGTGATGCCTCTAACCACAGAGCTATTCTTGCTAGTTGGAGATTCGTGACTTCATTATCATTCATTATCGCATTTTCTGAAAGCTTTTAGAGTTGATGCTTTTTTAATTTATAGTTATAACATATTTTACCAAATATAACATGTTTTTGATGAATTTTCAATGGGCAAAAAACAAATATGAAGGGCGGTTATTGACGTAATTGAGGATTTGCGGATGTGCAAGGCGTGGTACGCAGTAGCTTCATTGTCTTGCTTCGGGACCATTCGTGCGTAATCGCCAGAGCTCGAGTATCCAGGAGCTGGTGCCTCTACCAGCTCCAGCGCCAATGCTAAATCGGCGTTTCCCTTCGCCCCTCTCTGCCGCGGGAGCGCACATTTAGGCCGTCCACACAGGGTCGATTCTCACCCGTCGCGGCTGCTTCTCGTCCTCGACGCGATTCCGTCCCCACGCGACTGTGCTTGTTAGTAATTGGGAGGCCGCCAACCGGTCGATTTGCACGCGTCTCGTAATCGTCTCGAAGTCGTTGCGAGCGACGCTCGTCTCTTGCGACCTGCATTGCACGGGAAAATTCGAGCGTGACGAGCGAATAGTACATCAGGAAGGTAATGTACCGTGTATTTTTTCTGAATTTCCAGTGCATAAAACACTGTAGAGCCTATGAAAACTACCTGCAACCACTGTAATGAACCTTTACTACCTAAATAAGTAGAAATATATTAATATTTTCAGTGTGTCTTGTGTTGCAGCTCGCAAATATTCAAGAAAAGACCTTTTTTATATCTCAAAGAGAGCTGCTGATGTTTATTTTCTTTTGGACCACTTTAGGTTACGGTAGTAATAATAAAAGTGGGCCTTTGCGAACGTTTTTTGACAGCTCGAAATTTAAATGAAAATAACGGCTTAACTATCATCTGACACGAAAATTGAATAACCAATTTGTAGAGGAGAAAATTCTCTACAACTTGGCTCTGTAATGTTTTTTTTTTTCATATCTCTTAGCGTTTCAAAGATATTTGCAGAAATAACGGCGATTTTGGGATGTCTGTCTGTCTGTCTGTCCGTAACGTGTTCCCTGTTTTTAAGACGAACCGTTCAACCGATCAGCACCAAATTTTACAGATAAGATTGTAGGCCACCAGAGACCAGACCCTCTCTTTTTCAAATTTTTCGAACAAAAAATACGGTAGTAAAACCAAAAACTGCCGTTTGTAATATAATTGTAACTGCAAACGAACCGTTCATCTGTCACAAATTGAATAACGTTATCGATAGAGGAGAAAATTAAATATAACTTAGCTCCCTTATGTTTTTCTCATATCTCGTATCGTTTGAGACATATTTGCAAAAATAACGGATATTTGACACCCTTCATTGAATTAACGAAAACCAGCCGTTCGGAGATGTCACGTGACATTCCTACCGTAGTTGATGATTTTCTTATTGTAACTTACACGTTGTCATTTCAAAGCCACGACACACTGAGGAATTAACAAAAACACATCGTTCTTCTTACGATAAATGATAATCTAATGTATACAAATATTAACATCAGTTAACAACGGCCATGAATAGTATGAGATTAAAGAGCTCTTGTTTCGGGTTATAGTCGTAGCGTAGTGGGCAAGTTGCTGGCCTATGATGCGAGAGGTCTGTCGTTCGAAACCCGCCATAACTTAAATTCTATTTCTAAAAGGGTGTCAGACACTCTTATTAATTAATTGATTATTATTTAGATTCTTATTTTGGTCCAAAATGTTTGCAAAAACTTATAAAACTACAAATCTAGAGTGGGCCGTAAAAGACGTCTGTGCAATTTTTTTTATTGGCGACTAGTTTCGGACATATCCAATTTTCTCAAGCCACATTGTTTATATTCTTTAGAATGCTAAAATTTTGGTGTCAGTCTCCAAGCACAACCGATGATGAAAATTCCGCTCTATATACGGGTGCACCTATAAACACTCTTACGCCGGTACATCTACATACATACATACTCCGCAATTCACCGTAAGGTGCGTGGCGGAGGGTACACTGTACCTCTACTAGGCATTTCCTTTCCTATTCCACTCCCAAATTGAACGAGGAAAAAAAGAATGCCTATATGCCTCCGTGCGAGCCCTAATTTCTCTTATCTTGTCTTTGTGATCTTTACGCGAAATGTAAGTAGGCGGCAGCAAGATCGTACTACACTCAGCTTCAAATTCCGGCCCTCTAAATTTACTTAACAGAAATTCACGAAAAGAACGTCGTCTTTCTTCCAGCGATCCCCAATTGAGTTGCCGGAGCATTTCCGTGACACTCGCGCATTGGTCGAACCTACCGGTAACAAATCTAGCTGCTCGCCTCTGAACCGCCTCTATGTCTTCCTTCAAACCGATCTGCTGCGGGTCCCAAATACTTGAGCAATACTCAAGACGTGGTCGTACAAGCGTTTTATACGCGGTCTCCTTTACAGTTGAAGTACATCTTCCCAAAATTCTCCCAATAAACCGAAGTCGGCTGTCTGCCTTACTCACAACTGTCCTTACATGCTCGTTCCATTTCATATCGCTCTGCAATGTTACGCCTAGATATTTGAACGACGCGACCGCATCAGTAAAACTTCACAGCGTCCCCTTAATCACTAGAACTGTCCGTTGTACGGATAATTATTAGAGGAAATTACCAACACAGTTTCGTAGCTCCCTGTTGGAAGTCGCCAGCTGAGTGAAGGAAAATCGCGCCTGTGACGAGTGCCAATTCGACCCGTGTGCGGACGGCCGTCGCTGGCATCGCGAGGTTCGTACAAGACGCGCGCGACGGACGAACCGCGAGTCGCGCCCACGACGAGTGAGAAACGAACCGTGTGTGGGCGGCCTTAATGCCTCCTGGGGGTTCAGAAGAGATTTAGAACCTCAGCCGCGCATGCGCATTGCAACGTTGCGGGCACTGCCGCTTATATTGAGTGGCCGAGCTACGGCTCGTATACGTGATGTCTCTGCGACGTAAAACGTTTTTCATGAAAAAAGGAAAAGTCATTATCATTAGAGACTGATTATGCATTTCAGCGTTCATTCTGGAGCATAGATCCTCTAATAAAATTCCTCCATGATCCCCTATTCAATGCTAACATTGATGCCGCGTCTGATGTTATGCCTTTTACTTCAAAATCATTCTGCACCGAATCTTGGTCTGCCCCGACTCCTCTTACCCTCCGCTGCCGAGCTCATGAGTCTCTTAGGTAATCTTGCTTCGCCAATGCGTGTAACATGACCCCACCATCGCAGTCTGTTCGCTCTAACTGCTTCATCTATGGTGTTCATTCCCAGTTTTTCTTTGATTTCCTCATTATGGACACCCTCCTGCCATTTTTCTCATCTATTAGTACCTGCAATCATTCTTGCTACTTTCATATCTGAAACCTCTACCTTATGAATAAGGTAACCTGTATCCACCCAACTTTCACTCCCATACAACAAAGTTGGTCGAAAGATAGAGCGGTGCGCCGCTTAGTCTTGGTACTTACTTCTTGCAGAAGAGAGTAGATCTTAGCTGAGCACTCACTGCATTAGCTTTGCTGCAACTCGATTCCAGTTCTTTCACCGTGTTGCCATCCTGTGGGAAAATATATCCCAGGTACTTGAAACTGTCTACCTGTTCTAAATTTGATGTAATTATACCAATATGCTGATATAAAGTTTTTTTATTGTAATGCTGTTATGGATCCATTTCGGCACAATTAGCCATTATCAGACCAATGACCATGTGACATCCTTGGCAACGTCTTGCTGTTTATTTTGTATCCCATCCTCGTCGCCACTTTTGTGTCCCAGCCTCGTCGCCGCTTTTGTGTCTCGTGTCCGTCGTGGGTGTCGCTGGCCGAGTGGAATGAGACCGACACAGGAATAAAGATAACACGCTGGTGCAGGTACGGAGGGGAGCAACCAGAAACTATAAACACTAGAGTAAATTAGAAGAGATATATATTGCACAGAATGTATACAATACTTAACTTTTACATAGTACTGCAGAATGTTGATACATAGTTGTTAGAGGCCTGCCTAGTGCCTGTACAATAGCCAAGTCTTCACTGGTGCCTATCTGATTCCGTAGGTCCAAACTGATTGCTATCTCAGTCCCAAGTGATGATGTCGTTCAGTGGTGGCCACGAGCGGCGTTGTACCACAGGGCGCTCGTGGCTGTCGTCGTAAGAACGCCGCGCCGTGCGTGCATGGCGGCGCGCGGCGAAAGTAGGTGGCGCGCACTTTGGACTTGTGCGACACCACACCCCTCCCCCCCAAACCGCCGCGCCGTCGTGGCGTAGGGCTGAGGGCCACGGCGACGGCACTGGGAGGAGAGCCTGGGCGGGGGCGTTACTGGTGGGACGGGCGTCGTAGCTGAGGCTGGGATCGAGACGCCGTCCGCGCCCCGGCATCCGCATTGCGATCCTCCAGGAAACCCGGCGAAACCTGAGGAAGGGCGCACACCCCCGCCCAGAGGGAGCTGGTCATATTCTGAGGTGCGTGGGCCAGGCGGCGGGGGCCCGCACGGTCCCGGAGTCCCTCTCGGTGACGCTGTCATCTGCGGCGGCGACGGAGGCGGAGGGGCCGACTGTGTAGGAGGCGCGTCGACATCCATCGGGAGCTCGTAGCCCGGGGAAGCTGGGCCCGGCGGCGAGCGATGTGGCTGTGCTCCCTGGCGGTGAACTGGGTCTGGAATCAAGAAACTGGAGACAGGATCGCGCGGCCTGTGCAAGCGCAATTGGTTTGCGTGGCGCCGCAGCTCCGACCCTGTGGAAGAACGTACTACATACATATAGCGACCGAGCACGCGCTGAATGGTGCCTGGCAACCATGTCTTCTTCATACCAGCAAACACCCTGTACAGCACCGGCGTAGAAACCTGAAAACGCGTAGCGCCATACGAACCGACTCGGTGCGTGGGAGGCTGCAGCAGCTGAAGGAGAGTGCGGTGACGGCGGCCGTGTAGCAGCTCGGCAGGAGACGGGCCGTCACGTGGCATGCATCGATACGTAGACAGGAAAAGTTGAAGAGCTTGTTGCCTGGAGTGCTGACCTTTCATCTTCTCCATGTGAGACTTGAATGTTCGAACGAAACGTTCTGCTTCACCATTGGACTGAGGGTGAAAAGGTGCAGTGGCAATATGCTGAATGCCATTAACACGACAAAACTGTTGAAATTCCGCTTTAACAAACTGATGTCCATTGTCACTGACGATAGTTTCAGGCAAGCCTTCGACGCAAAACACTGATGTTAAGGCATTGATTGTACTAGAAGCTGTCGTTGAGTTCATGGCAATCACAAAAGGAAACTTGCTGAAAGCGTCTACAACAATTAACCAGCGCGTATTCCAGAAAGGTCCGGCAAAGTCACTATGTAAACGTTGCCATGGTCCCTTGGGGCGTGGCCAGTCTGAGAAACGCTGTGGAGGAGCCGCCTGATGCTCCGCACAAACTGTACACTGTGATGTCATGCTCTCTATCTGTGCGTCCATACCAACCCAGGTACAATGACGTCTGGCCAGTTGCTTTGTTCTAACAATGCCCCAATGTCCTTGATGCAGGAGGCGTAACACTTCTCGTTGCAGGGAACGAGGAACAATCACTATATTTGTCACACAATGCATTGATTTTATCCAGAGGCACTACTGACGAAATTTGAAGCACATCTCTTTGAATTGATAAACCATATAAATCGAATGCATCTAGTCCAAAAATATTCTGCGTAGATTTGGCCTGAAGAACTACAAAAGCAACTGTTTTTGTTGCACCTTGAAAAGAGGCAGGCAGGCTACACGTTCCTAGCACGGGAATATTTTGACCTGTATATGCTGTTAACACTTGCTGTGACGGCGACAATTTTGGCGAACCCAGAAGTTCATAAGTATCTTTATTTATTAATGTGACAGCGGAACCAGTATCAAGCTGAAATCGCAGCGTCTTATTTTCTATGAAGAGAGTCACAAACAGTTTTTGCTTGCGGCGCTCGACAGGTGTGCGAATGTGGGCAACGTCTGCTACGGTTTGTTTACTGCGCTTGCGCGGGCCGCGTAGTGAAGTAAGCGGCGCAGACTCGGCACACAGCGGAATAACAACACTGTCACTAGATGGTACTACCGCCGGATCGGCGTCCGCGCAAGCATGCGAAGCTACTCCAGATTTACTAACTACTGCACTACACTTTTGAGTAGCTACTCCAAGTCTACTGTCACTAGCTACACAGTACTGGGCACTATTACAATTAGAAGTTGCAGAAGGCACTAGGTTCACTACAGGATTGCACTGTACATAGTCATTTTGCTTGTCCAGAACCCTTTTCCGTTGCACAGATTTACGCGCTCGTCGGCGCTTGCGGCGTGGCTCAATACATAGTTTTGCAATAGGTGCAGAACAATTTCCTTTGAATTGAGAACCAAGTAAAACACTGTTCAATTCCACAGCGTCTATGACATTGACTGTATGCACTGCTCTCGCCCTTTGCGAAGCACTGTTTCTAACGTTACTGTTCGAGTTTTTAATTTGCATACACACAGACTGCACATGTCCCGATTTGCCACATTGATAACAGGTTGCGTTGCGACTAGGGCACTGTGCACGTTTTTGGCGAGATACACACTGGGGGCAAGACTTACGAACATTTTTCTGAAATGAACGTTTGCGCCTGTTATTCAAATTACTGTTTCTAACACGACGGGGCGAACTTTGTGTCGCACTTTACACTGGCTACTCTTTACTGTCTGTTCAGCACGGCCGGTAGAAAAATAAGAATCACTAGGGCTAAAATGAGAACTACGGCTAGGAAAGCGTCCGTTGCGGCACACTGAATTAACACTGTGGCTTTGCATTTCTGTATCTGCTAAGTCAAAGGTATCATGAGCTTCTATAAGCTGCAGTACACTGTCTAATGAAGGGTCAGACTGTTTCAGAATTGCTGCTCTAATTCTGGGGTCCTGAATGTTCTGCGTAATCGCATCCCTCAACATCACGTCACTATACGAAAGTCCACAAGAGCAAGTAAATTTACATTTGCAGGTTAAGCCCTTCAATTCCGTAATCCACTCTTGGTGTGACTGCTCGGGTGATTGTTTAAGTCTGAAAAATCGGTACCGTGCCGCAGCTACGAGAACTTTTCTCTCATAATGAGCATTCAGTGCATCTACTATTTGTTCAAAGTCTACATCACGAGGAGATGCTTGCGGGAATAGTTTTTGCAGTAACACGAAAGTCTTGGTGCCAACTACGGCGAGAAAGAAATGTTTAACTGTCTGACCTGTTATTTGATGAGCCGCGACGAGTTCTTGAAATTGAGCGAAGTAGTCGCTCCATTCTTCCTCACGTTCGTTGTACTGGCGAAACGTAGGAAGCGGTGCAGCGGCAGGTGTGGGCTGCTGAAGCCGGCGGCTGTTGTTGTTGGTTAGCTGCTTGCGCTGTGAGCTGGGCCACAGCCTGCAGGAGTTGTGTTATTTGCGCCGTCTGTAACTGAATAATTTCCATTAAGTTTGGGTTCGGGGTAGTGGCCATGCTGACCGATTAGGCGCCGCGCATACAAGTAAATTATAACAAAACACAAATGCAATATGAAAGAGGACGCGCTGCAACAAAAAAGTCCACAAAACACGTAACAAAATATCTTCCCCCATAATTCTTATAATAAGGGTGGGTGGGCGGGAGCAATTTCTGTGTGCTCCGACTACTACTGCTGTCTGCCTGCTGCAAGCGGGCTGGTCCACAGATCGTCTATCACTCCTCGTCGCCACTTTTGTATCCCATCCTCGTCGCCACTTTTGTGTCCCAGCCTCGTCGCCGCTTTTGTGTCTCGCGTCCGTCGTAGGTGTCGGTGGCCGAGTGGAATGAGACCGACACAGGAATAAAGATAGCACGCTGGTGCAGGTACGGAGGGGAGCAGCCAGAAACTATAAACACTAGAGTAAATTAGAAGAGCTATATATTGCACAGAATGTATACAATACTTAACTTTTACATAGTACTGCAGAATGTTGATACATAGTTGTTAGAGGCCTGCCTAGTGCCTGTACAATAGTCAAGTCTTCACTGGTGCCTATCTGATTCCGAAGGTCCTAACTGGTTGCTATCTCAGTCCCAAGTGACGACGTCGTTCAGTGGTGGCCACGAGCGGCGTTGTACCAGAGGGCGCTCGTGGCTGTCGTCGTAAGAACGCCGCGCCGTGCGTGCATGGCGGCGCGCGGCGAAAGTAGGTGGCGCGCACTTTGGACTTGTGCGACACCACAGTTTATTTAATGATAATGTGAACTTTTGTGCCACATTTATGTAGCGTTATACAAATATTGTTACATAAAATTTTTAATATTTTTTTATCTTGTTCTTGTGACAGTTGGCCACAGATGTTACATGTTTTCCGGAGGTTCACTGAACCAGTGAACACATGGGATGCGCCGCCAATGTTCACTTGTCTAGTACTGTGTTAGGCCCCAACGAGCAGAAGTGCCTTAACAAGAAGTGTCATGAAATCAAATAATGTCAGAAACAGTACTGGAGGGAACTATCGCTATGCACCCCGCGGGGCTTTCATTAGAGTCGCAGATCTCTTCTCAATAGCACGTTGCTAGGCATCCTGGATATGCTGAATAATGTTCATGTCTGGGAAGTTTGGTGAGCAGCGGAGGTATTTAATCTGAGAACATTCCTGGAGCCACTCTGTTGAAATTATAGAAGTTCGGTGTATCGTATTGTCTTGCTCGATTTGCTCGTCTGAATCAATGGATGCAGGTGAACACCCAGAATACGTACGTACGTGCCACCTGTCAGTGTAGTATCTAGCTGTATCAGGGGTCCCGTATCACTCCAACTACGTAGGAGTCACACCATTACAGAGCCAGACCATCTTGAAAATTCCACTGTTGACATGCCGGGTCCAGAATTCATCAGGTTGTATCCGTACCCATATACGTTCATCCATTCGATACAAGTCGAAACTCGTCTGACTAGGGAACATGTTACAGTAATCAATAGTCCAACACCGGTGTTGACGGGCCCAGGAGGAACGTAAAGCTTTGTATCGTGCAGTCACCAAGGGCACAAGAGCAGGCCTTCGACTTCAAAAGCCCACATCGCTGATATTTCGTTGAATTGTTCGCTGACACCTGTTGGTGGCCCAGGATTTAAAAAGAAAAGGTTCAAAGGTTTGTAAATCTATCGGACCAAACAGCGTGCTCATCAGTCCGTAGCTTATAAACTACTTAAACCTAGGTAAAGTAACCTAAGGACAACACACACACCCATGCCCCAGGGAGGACTCTAACCTCCACGGCGACAGCATTGAAATCCTCAACAATTTGCGGTAGGGTTGCACTTCTGTCAGGATGTTTTTCCTGCTGCAGCGATGTTGGAAAATTGATGTTGTACCGGATTCCCGATATTTACGGTTCACTTACCAAATAGTCGTACGGGAAAATCATAAACAATACTGTCAGAGAACGTATTCGCCTTCTGCCGCGTTTGCCAAATGCATCCCAGCCACCCTCAATCGGGTTTAAGTCTGCTGAACATGCTGGCCACTCCATCCGTTCAATATAGACAAGGTCACAGACAAGAAAGATAAAATAGCAAATTAATTTGAAAGATATTTCATAAAAATTGCATAAAATTTATTACACACTACCAAGAACTATACAACCACACTTTCCACCACAAATTTTCCCCAAAATTCCTTTTCCCTCTTCCCAATAACAAAAGAAATTGAAAATATCATGTAAGAAAGGTAAAAAATATGAAGTCCTCTGGTCATGATATGATCCCATGTTTTCTATTTTAAAAAATGCCCACACATCAACAGTAATCCTCTTTCCCATACCATAAATAAATCATTCAGTAGAGAGAACATATCCTCACCTCCTAAAAGTTACAAAATTGTCAGCAGAGAACGTGGAACTCAGAACAATCCTGCTTACGTAAAGGAAACATTATCATATAATGTAAAATGTGTTAAATGAAAGGAAATTAGCGTTAAAAATTAAGTTTTCAAATATCTTTTGATGAGTATTTACCACTATTGATACAAGAAAGTATATTGTTTGAAAGTACAAACTTTGCGCTGTCAGTCTATGCGCCGGCCGCGGTGGCCGAGGGGACTGAGGCGCTCCAGTCACGATCTGCACGGCCACTACGGTCGGGGGTTCAAATCCCCCCTCGGGCATGAATATTTGTGCCGTCCTTAGGATAAGGTAGTTGATAAGTACTTTGTAAGTTTAGGGACTGATGACCCCGTAGTTAAGTCCCATAAGCTATACAAACATTTGAACATTTGAATTTCAGTCTGTGCAGTGCATTAACAGTAAGAGGGTCGAATTAGTTTTAACGGAGAAATAGCATTCCACAACTCACCAAGATGGCGGACAGACTTCAGTTAACGTATGTGCTCGGCATAGATGACGCCATCTCCCTTTATTTTTACTTCCTTGATCTACGACTTATATAATCTGCGTTCTCTGTTAACCACCTACACAAACATATTTCTTTGATCGATACGTAAGACAGAAGTAGAACTCGGAAAAACTACCAAAATCAAAAGCGTAATTAACTACAAGGAGGCATCATACAGAATTACCAGTTTATAAATGGTAAAATACACCGGTAATTACATAAATTAAAGTTGCGAGAATAAACAGTATTTTGTACATAGAAAAATGTTTCCATAGTACGGTACATGAAAAAGGAATTATTTCCTGAAACGCGCCGAGCGAGAATAAATAAGAAAAAATAACTAACGGCAACAGCAAATCTTATTATAAAACCAACGGAACTACATGACTACATTGTAGCACACGAATTTATCACTTAAAAACGTTCCAAAACGTGGTACTGCAAGTATGTTTTCAATTGGCCTGAAATATGGCCTCAAATATAGGTATTTGAAACAGATTATAAAACAATCCTAAGTGTTACAATTTAACTTCTTACTCCTTTCCGTGTTTTGATGTATAATTTGTGTGTGAAATGTGACAGAATTTTCTTTTTCAACTGAACGAAAAATAGGTAATGGCTCAAATTCAATTTTTTGTAAATATAAGGGACTTAACTGCTGCAGTTATCAGTCTATAGGCGTACAAACTACTGAACATAACTTAAACAAACTTATGCTAAGGACAACATACACACGCAAGCACACACACACACACACACACACACACACACACACACACACCTATTCCCGAGCGAGGACTCGAACCTCTGACGGCGAGCAACCGCGCACTTCGCGTGCAAGGCGCCTTAGAAAGCTTGGCCACTCCACCGTGGCAGGGTAATGGCCGAAAGATAACTTTCTACGTATATTAAAATACTCGCCGAAACGAGAGCGTATTTACAACATCCTATTTTTTATTATCATTAGCGCTGGTGGCTGGTGATTGAGTGTTTATGGTGTTTATGTGGTACTGCACTGTGCGGACTGTAATCATCACTCTAAAATTATGCTATGATGTGATATCATGTCAGCAATTCGTCAGCACATTACCGAGAGAGATGGTGCAGAGGTAACACTAGACTGGCATTCGGAAGGACAGTGGTTCAAATTCACCTCTGGCCATCCAAAATTTAGGTTTCCCCTGATTTTCCTAAATCACTGGAGGCAAATGCCGGGAAGGTTCCTTTGAAAGGGCTCGGTCCATTTCCTTTCCCATCCCTACCCAGAAATCGCAACGTAAGCCCCGTCTCTAATGACCACACTGTCGATGGCACATTAAACCCTATGTTTGTTCCCTACCTTCCATCCAGCACGTAACTTTTGTGTCCCAGCCTCGTCGCCGCTTTTGTGTCTCGTTTCCGTCGTAGGTGTCAGTGGCCGAGTGGAATGAGACCGACACAGGAATAAAGATAGCACGCTGGTGCAGGTACGGAGAGGAGCAGCCAGAAACTAGAAACACTAGAGTAAATTAGAACGAGATATATATTGCACAGAATTTATACAATACTTATTGTGGTGTCGCACAAGTACAAAGTGCGCGCCACTTACTTTCGCCGCGCGCCGCCAGGCACGCACGGCGCGGCGTTCTCACGACGACAGCCACGAGCGCCCTCTGCGACAACTCCGCTCGTGGCCACCACTGAAGGATCGTTCACTTGGCACTTCGACTTCGGACTGAGATAGCAACGAGTTAGGACCTTCGTAATCCGATAGGCACGAGTGAAGACTTTGCTATTGTACAGGCACTAGGCAGGCCTCTAACAACTATGTATCAACATTCTGCAGTACTATGTAAAAGTTAAGTATTGTTACATTCTGTGCAATATATATATCTTTCTAATTTACTCGAGTGTTTATAGTTTCTGGCTGCTCCCCTCCGTACCTGCACCAGCGTGCTGTCTTTGTTCCTGTGTTGGTCTCGTTCCACTCGGCCACCGACACCTACGACGAGGCTGGGACACAAAAGCGGCGACGAAGTTGGGACGCAAAAGTGGCGACGAGGAGTGATAGAACCTTGGACCAGCCCGCTTGCAGCAGCCAGACAGCAGCAGTCGGAGCACGCAAAAATTGCTCCCGCCCACCCACCCTTATTATAACACTTTTGGGGGAACATATTCAGTTACGTGTTTGTGGACTTTTTTGTTGCAGATCGAGTACTCTTTCATATTGCATTTGTGTTTTGTTATAAGTTACTTGTATACGCGGCGCCTAATCGGTCAGCATGGCCACTACCCCGAACCCAAACTTAATGGAAATTATTCAGTTACAGACGGCGCAAATAACGCAACTCCTCCAGGCGGTGTCCCAGCTCACAGCGCAGGCAGCTAACCAACAACAACAGCCGCCGCTTCAGCAGCCCACACCTGCCGCCGCAACACTTCCTACGTTTCGCCAATACAACGAACGTGAGGAAGAATGGAGCGACTATTTCGCACAGTTTCAAGAACTCGTCGCGGCTCATCAACTTACAGGTCAGACTGTTAAGCATCTTTTATTGTCTGTGGTGGGCCCCAAAACTTTCGTGTTACTGCAAAAACTATTCCCGCACGCATCTACTCGTGATGTAGACTTTGAACAAATTGTAGATGCACTGAATGCTCATTATGAGAGAAAGGTTCTTGTAGCCGCTGCACGGTACCGATTTTTCAGACTTAAAAAATTACCGCAGCAGTCACACCAAGAGTGGATTACAGAATTGAAGGGCTTAACCCGCCAATGTAAATTTACTTGCTCTTGTGGACTTTCGTATAGTGACGTGATGTTGAGGGATGCGATTACGCAGAATATTCAGGACCCCAAAATTAGAGCAGCAATTCTGAAACAGTCTGACCCCTCCTTAGACAGTGTACTGCAGCTTATAGAAGCGCATGATACTTTTGACTTAGCTGATGTAGAAATGCAAAGCCATAGTGTAAATTCAGTGCGCCGCAACGGACGCTTTCCTAGCCGTAGTTCTCAGTATAGCACTAGTGATTCTTATTTTTCTACCGGCCGTGCTGAACAGACAGTGAACAGTAGCCAGTGTAAAAGTGCGACGCAAAGGTCGCCCCGTCGTGTTAGAAACAGTAATTTGAATAACGGGCGCCAACGCTCATTTCAGAAAAATGTTCGTAAATCTTGCCCCCAGTGTGTGTCTCGCCACAAGCGTGCTCATTGCCCAAGTCGCAACGCAACCTGTTATCAATGTGGCAAATCCGGACATATACAGTCAGTGTGTATGCAGAATGTAAATTCAAAACACAGTAACGTTAGGAATAGTGCTTCGCAGAGTGCGAGAACAGTTCATTCTGTAAATGTCATACACGCTGTGGACTTGAGCTGTGCTTCTGTTGGTTTTCAAATGCAAGAACAATTTTCTCCTTTTTTTTTTCCTTTATTGTTAATTTCACTCCGACTTTCGTCGGCGGGCTGGCAGCAGCATCAGCGCTGCTCTTCAGCCGAGAGAACAGACACATGACAAGCGAGATAAAAGGAACAAAGACATGAAGTTAAAAACAATGAGTATAAAAACATGGTACGGAGGAAAAATGGAAGACTTACATACTGGACATCGGAGACAATACTGCAGACTTAAGACACATGAACAAGAGAGACTGACACACATAAGCAGATTAAAAACAGTCTGTGCCACGGTGGCGATAAAATCACATGGAGATACAACACTGGACACACGAAGGCACACGATGATATAGGTGGTGACGACATGAGTTGCGACGCACTGGAGGTGAACACACGGCGATGACGATGCACTTGACACGAGAATACACTGTTGTTAAAAGGCGACGCTGCAGCCCCCGCGGGGCAAGGAGAGGGAGGAAGCGAGGAAGCGCGGGGGAGGGTCGAAAAGAGAGAGAGGGGGGGAGAAGGTGGGGAGAAGGAAAGACAGGCGCGATTGAGACTCCAGGTGGGGAGAGGAGGGGGGAAATCCAAGCGGGGAGGGGGAGAAGGAGGGGATGGGGAGAGGGGGCCGCTAAGTCTACGGGGAAGGGATCAAAGCTGATAGGAGGGGTATATTTCGGGGCGAAGGGCGTCATCTGGTAGGGGAAGGGAGCGGAAGTTGCCTTGGGAGAGGATATGTAGGGTGTGCAGGTGGAGAGAGGGAGGAATGCAGTGGTGGAGGCGTGGCAGAGGCCCAGGGGCGGTGAGGATAGGGTAAACTAGCGGGTTGCGGGAATCGAGTTTTCGGGTGACATACAGGAGGCGGAGGCGTTCAAGGTGTTGAAGGAGGTGAGGGAAGGGGATGAGATTGTAGAGGATCCGCGTGGGGGAAGGAAGGCGGATACGGTAGGCGAGGCGGAGGGCGTGGCGTTCAAGGACTTGGAGGGTGTGATAAAAGGTGGGAGGAGCAGATACCCAGGCAGGGTGGAAGGAACAATTTTCTCCGCCTACGGCAAAACTATATAGTGCACCACGTAGCAAGCGCCGACGAGCGCGTAAAACAGTGCAACGGAAAAGGGTTCGGGACAAGCAAAATGACTATGAACAGTGCATTCCTGTAGTGAAAATAGTGCCTTCTGCAACTGCTCCTTGTAATAGTGCCCAGTACTGTGTAGCTAGTGACAGTAGACTTGTTGCAGATACTGAAAGTAATTTTAGTGCAGTAGCCTCGCATTGCGCGGACGCCGATAGGGCGGTAGTGCCATCTAGTGACAGTGTTGTTAATCCCCTGCGTGCCGAGGCTGAGCCGCTTCCTTCACTACGCGGCCCGCGCATACGCAGCACACAAACCGTAGCAGACGTTGCCCACATTCGCGCACCTGTCGTGCGCCAGAGGCACAAACTTTTTGTAAATCTCTCCATAGAAAATAAGACTGTGCAATTTCAGCTTGATACTAGTTCCGCTGTTACATTAATTAATAAAGATACTTATGACCTTCTGGGTTCGCCAAAATTGTCGCCGTCACAGCAAGTGTTAACAGCTTATACAGGTCAAAATATTCCCGTGTTAGGAACGTGTAGCCTGCCTGCCTCTTTTCACGGTGTTACAAAGACAGTTGCTTTTGTAGTTCTTCAGGCCAAATCGACACAGAACATTTTTGGACTAGATGCTTTTGACTTGTTTGGTTTATCAATTCAAAGAGATGTGCTTCAAATTTCGTCAATAGTGCCTCAGGATAAAATCAATGCATTGTGTGACAAATATAGTGACTTGTTTTCGCCGGAACTAGGTTGTGCAAAAGACTTCGTGGCACATGTAACTTTAAAAGACTCTGCAGTTCCAAAATTTCGTAAAGCTAGACCAGTGCCTATCGCCATGCGTGATACAGTTGCCGAAGAACTTAAACGTTGGCAAGATAGTGGGGTGATTTCTCCTGTTTCTGCGAGTCAGTGGGCCTCGCCTATAGTAATTATACCCAAGCCGTCAGGAAAACTTCGTCTCTGTGCGGACTTCAAATCTACAGTAAACAATCAAACAGTTGTAGACACTTACCCCCTGCCCAGACCTGACGAACTAATGGACAAATTAGGACAGTCTCGCTTCTTTTCTAAGATTGATTTAGCAGAGGCATACTTACAAATTCCACTTGATGACGAGTCAAAAAAGTTTTTCGTCATTAATACTCACATGGGCCTTTTTCAATTTCAACGCCTACCCTTTGGCAGTTCTTCCGCTGCCGCTATTTTTCAGCGTTTTTTGGAGCAGCTGACAGTTTCTGTACCGTGTTGTTCGAACTATTTAGATGATATTGTGGTATCCGGACGTACAGTTGCAGAACATTTAGCAAACCTGGAGTGCCTTTTCAAAGTGTTGACTGCAGCAGGTCTACGTTGTAATAAAGCAAAGTGTTCGTTTTTTCAAACTGAAATAGAGTACCTAGGCCATGTGATTAATGCCCAAGGAATTCATCCCTTACAGTCACATCTTAGAGCAATCAAAGACTTGCCTCCTCCTAAGAATGTGCATGAATTGCAAGCAGTAATGGGAAAGCTTAACTACTATTTCAGATTTATTCCCAATGCCTCTCAGATTGCAGCTCCACTGCATCACTTACGTAGGAAGAATGTTCCTTTTGTTTGGTCCAAAGATTGCCAGGTTGCCTTTGACAACTTAAAGTCTGCACTACTCAGTGATGCATGTTTGATTCCCTTTGACCCCCAGAAGCCTGTAGTGTTAGCAGTTGACGCCTCATCGTACGGTCTGGGCGCAGTAATCTCACATCGTATTGGTTCTCACGATCGTCCTATTGCCTTTGCATCCAAGCTACTGACGCCGACGCAACAGAATTACAGTCAGATAGAAAAGGAGACCTTAGCAATCATTTACGGCGTCACAAAGTTTCATCATTATCTCCATGGCAGAAAATTCTATTTGTTGACAGACCACAAGCCTCTCACGTCGTTGTTCTCACCCACAAAGCCAATTCCGCCACGTACGGCACAAAAGCTTCAGAGATGGTCCTTGATATTGTCTAATTATCAGTATGAGATTTTGTACCGACCTACCACTCAACATGCCAACGCGGACACACTTTCCCGACTTCCGGTTGGCCAGGATGTATCATTTGATTCTTCAGAAATGGCATGTTGTCAGATAGACTCCAGAGATGCTTCCGCTGTCGCAGACTTTCCTTTGAACACTCGTCGGGTTGCACAGGAAACAGCTGCGGATGCAGACCTAAGTGTGGTAGCACGTTTTGTTCGCTCAGGGTGGCCTGCCAGGGCCAAAGACATTCAACGGCCTCTGGTTCGACGTTATTTCGCACAACGTCATGCATTGTCTTTAAGTCAGGGTGTTCTGTTGTTACATACGGACAACGACCAAGCAAGAGTGATTGTTCCTCGTTCCCTGCAACGTGAAGTGTTACGCCTCCTGCATCAGGACAAAGCAATTGGCCAGACGTCATTGTACCTGGGTTGGTATGGACGCTCAGATAGAGAGCATGACGTCACAGTGTACGGTTTGTGCGGAGCATCAGGCGGCTCCTCCGCAACGTTTCTCAGACTGGCCACGCCCCAAGGGACCATGGCAACGTTTACATATTGACTTTGCCGGACCTTTCTGGAATACGCGCTGGTTAATTGTTGTAGACGCTTTCAGCAAGTTTCCTTTTGTGATTGCCATGAACTCAACGACAGCTTCTAGTACAATCAGTGCCTTAACATCAGTGTTTTGCATCGAAGGCTTGCCTGAAACTATCGTCAGTGACTATGGACCTCAGTTTGTTAGTGCGGAATTTCAACAGTTTTGTCGTGTGAATGGTATTCAGCATATTACCACTGCACCTTTTCACCCTCAGTCCAATGGTGAAGCAGAACGTTTCGGTCGAACATTCAAGTCTCACATGGAAAAGATGAAAGGTCAGCACTCCAGGCAGCAAGCTCTTCAAATTTTCCTGTCTACGTATCGGTGCATGCCACGTGACGGCCCGTCTCCTGCCGAGCTGCTACACGGCCGCCGTCACCGCACTCTCCTTCACCTGCTGCAGCCTCACACGCACCAAGTCGGTTAGTATGGCGCTACGCGTTTTCAGGTTTCCACGCCGGTGCTGTACAGGGTGTTTGCTGGAAACAAGAAGACATGGTTGCCGGGCACCATTCAACGCGTGCTTGGTCGCAATAAGTTTGTTGTACGTTCTTCCACAGGGTCGGAGCTGTGGCGCCACGCAAACCAATTGCGTCTGCATAGGCCGCGCGATCCTGTCTCCGGTTTCTTGATTCCAGACCCAGTTCACCGCCAGGGAGCACAACCACATCGTTCTTCCCCGGACTACGAGATCGTACCCATGGAGGTGGACGCACCTCCGACGCAGTCGTCGCCGCCGCTGTCGTCGCCGCAGATGGAAGCGTCACCGAGAGGGACTCCGGGACCGTGCGGGCCCCTCCAGCTTGGGCTACGAACCTCAGAAGAAGATGACCTGGTCAATCTGGGCGGAAGCGTGCGCCCTTCCCCAGGTTTCGGCGGGTTCCCTGGAGGATCTCAAGGCGGATGCCGGGGCGCGGATGGCGTCTCGAACCCGGCCTCAGCTACGACGCCCGTCCCACCAGTAACGCCCCCGCCCAGGCCCTCCTCCCAGTGCCGTCGCCGTGGCCCTCAGCCCTACGCCACGACGGCGCGGCGGTTTGGGGGGGAGGGGTGTGGTGTCGCACAAGTACAAATTGCGCGCCACTTACTTTCGCCGGGTGCCGCCAGGCACGCACGGCGCGGCGTTCTCACGACGACAGCCACGAGCGCCCTCTGCGACAACTCCGCTCGTGGCCACCACTGAAGGATCGTTCACTTGGCACTTCGACTTCGGACTGAGATAGCAACGAGTTAGGACCTTCGTAATCCGATAGGCACGAGTGAAGACTTTGCTATTGTACAGGCACTAGGCAGGCCTCTAACAACTATGTATCAACATTCTGCAGTAGTATGTAAAAGTTAAGTATTGTTACATTCTGTGCAATATATATATCTTTCTAATTTACTCGAGTGTTTATAGTTTCTGGCTGCTCCCCTCCGTACCGGCACCAGCGTGCTGTCTTTGTTCCTGTGTCGGTCTCGTTCCACTCGGCCACCGACACCTACGACGAGGCTGGGACACAAAAGCGGCGACGAAGTTGGGACGCAAAACTTATCTTTTACATATTACTGCAGAATGTTGATACATAGTTGAGCTAGAGTCCTGCCTAGTGCCTAACTGATAGCCAAGTCTTCACTGGTGCCTATCGGATTCCAAAGTCTTTACTGGTTCCTAACTCAGTCCCAAGTGAACGATGTCTTTCCGTGGTGGCCACGAGCGGGATTGCAGAAGAGGGCGCTCGTGGCTGTCGTCGTAAGAACGCCGCGCCGTGCGTGCATGGCGGTGCGCGGCGAAAGTAGGTGGCGCGCACTTTGTACTTGTGCGACACCACAACCCTCCCCCCCCCAAACCGCCGCGCCGTCGTGGCGTAGGGCTGAGGGCCACGGCGACGGCACTGGGAGGAGGGCCTGGGCGGGGGCGTTACTGGTGGGACGGGCGTCGTAGCTGAGGCTGGGATCGAGACGCCGTCCGCGCCCCGGCATCCGCCTTGCGATCCTCCAGGAAACCCGGCGAAACCTGAGGAAGGGCGCACACCCCCGCCCAGAGGGAGCCGCTCATCTTCTGAGGTGCGTGGCCCTAGCTGGGGGGGGGGGGGGGCGCACGGTCCCGGAGTCCCTCTCGGTGACGCTGTCATCTGCGGCGGCGACAGCGGCGGCGACGATTGCGTCGGAGGTACGTCGACGTCCATAGGGATCACGTAGTCCGGGGGCGAACGATGTGGCTGTGCTCCCTGGCGGTGAACTGGGTCAGGAATCAAGAAACCCGAGAGAGGATCGCGCGGCCTGTGCAGGCGCAATTGGTTTGCGTGATGCTGCAGCTCCGACCCTGTGGAAGAACGTACAACATACATATTGCGACCGAGCACGCTCTGAATGGTGCCCGGCAACCATGTCTTCTTGTTGCCAGCAAACACCCTGTACAGCACCGGCGTAGAAACCTGAAAACGCGAAGCGCCATACGAACAGACTCGGTGCGTGGGAGGCTGCAGCAGGTGAAGGAGAGTGCGGTGACGGCGGCCGTGTAGCAGCTCGGCAGGAGACGGGCCGTCACGTGGCATGCACCCATACGTAGACAGGAAAATTTGAAGAGCTTGCTGCCTGGAGTGCTGACCTTTCATCTTTTCCATGTGAGACTTGAATGTTCGAACGAAACGTTCTGCTTCACCATTGGACTGAGGGTGAAAAGGTGCGGTGGTGATATGCTGAATACCATTCACACGACAAAACTGTTGAAATTCCGCACTAACAAACTGAAGTCCATTGTCACTGACGATAGTTTCAGGCAAACCTTCGATGCAAAACACTGATGTTAAGGCACTGATTGTACTAGATGCCCTCGTTGAGTTCATGGCAGTCACGAAAGGAAACTTGCTGAAAGCGTCTACAACAATTAACCAGCGCGTTTTCCAGAAAGGTCCGGCAAAGTCAATGTGTAAACGTTGCCATGGCCCCTTGGGGCGTGGCCAGTCTGAGAAACGCTGAGGAGGAGCCGACTGATGCTCCGCACAAACTGTACACTGTGATGTCACGCTCTCTATCTGAGCGTCCATACCAACCCAATGACGTCTGGCCAATTGCTTTGTCCTAACAATACCCCAATGTCCTTGGTGCAGGAGGCGTAACACTTCTCGTTGCAGGGAACGAGGAACAATCACTCTTGCTTGGTCGTT
Source organism: Locusta migratoria (assembly GCA_026315105.1). NCBI lineage: Eukaryota > Metazoa > Arthropoda > Insecta > Orthoptera > Acrididae > Locusta > Locusta migratoria. The sequence continues at coordinate 384,062,376 of CM048750.1, read as the reverse complement.
GTCGGTATGCAACAACAGTACACCCTGACTTAAAGATAATGCATGACGTTGTGCAAAATAACGTCGAACCAGAGGCTGATCAATGTCTTTGGCTCTGGCAGGCCACCCTGAGCGAACAAAACGTGCTACCACACGTAAGTCTGCATCCTCAGCTGTTTCCTGTGCAACCCGACGAGAGTTCAAAGGGAAATCTGCGACAGCGGAAGCATCTTTGGAGTATCTGACAACATGCCATTTCTGAAGAATCAAACGACACATCCTGGCCAACCGGAAGTCGGGAAAGTGTGTCCGCGTTGGCATGTTGAGTAGTAGGTCGGTACAGAAACTCATACTGATAATTAGACAATATCAAGGACCATCTCTGAAGCTTTTGTGCCGTACGTGGCGGAATCGGCTTTGTGGGTGAGAACAACGACGTGAGAGGCTTGTGGTCTGTCAACAAATAGAATTTTCTGCCATACAGATAATGATGAAACTTTGTGACGCCGTAAACGATTGCTAAGGCCTCCTTTTCTATCTTACTAATTCTGTTGCGTTGGCGTCAGTAGCTTGGATGCAAAGGCAGTAGGTCGATCGTGAGATCCAATGCGATGTGACTGTAAGGGATGAATTCCTTGGGCATTAATCACATGGCCTAGGTACTCTATTTCAGTTTGAAAAAACGAACACTTTGCTTTATTACAACGTAGACCTGCTGCAGTCAAAACTTTGAAAAGGCACTCCAGATTTGCTGTACGTCCGGATACCACAATATCATCTAAATAGTTCGAACAACACGGTACAGAAACTGTCAGCTGTTCCAAGAAACGCTGAAAAATAGCGGGAGCGGAAGAACTGCCAAAGGGTAGGCGTTGAAATTGAAAAAGGCCCATGTGAATATTAATGACAAAAAACTTTTTTGACTCGTCATCAAGCGGAATTTGTAAGTATGCCTCTGCTAAATCAATCTTAGAAAAGAAGCGAGACTGTCCTAATTTGTCCATCAGTTCCTCAGGTCTGGGCAGGGGGTAAGTGTCTACAATTGTTTGACTGTTCACTGTTGATTTGAAGTCCGCACAGAGACGAAGTTTTCCTGACAGCTTGGGTATAATTACTAAAGGCGAGGCCCACTGACTCGCAGAAACAGGAGAAATCACCCTACCATCTTGTCAACGTTTAAGTTTGTCTGCAACGGTATCACGCATGGCGATAGGCACTGGTCTAGCTTTACGAAATTTTGGAACTGCAGATTCTTTTAAAGTTACATGTGCCATGAAGTCTTTTGCACAACCTAGTTCCGGCGAAAACAAGCACTGTATTTTTCACACAATGCATTTATTTTGTCCTGAGGCACTACTGACGAAATTTGAAGCACATCTCTTTGAATTGATAAACCAAACAAGTCAAAAGCATCTAGTCCAAAAATGTTCTGTGTAGATTTGGCCTGAAGAACAACAAAAGCAACTGTTTTTGTAACACCTTGAAAAGAGGCAGGCAGGCTACACGTTCCTAGTACGGGAATATTTTGACCAGTATAAGCTGTTAGCACTTGTTGACACGGCGACAATTTTGGCGAACCCAGAAGTTCATAAGTGTCTTTATTAATTAATGTAACAGCGGAACCCGTGTCGAGCTGAAATTGCACAGTCTTATTTTCAATGGAAAGATTCATAAAAAGCTTTTGCTTGTGGCGCTCGACAGGTGCACGAATGTGGGCAACGTCTGCTACGGTTTGTTTACTGCGCTTGCGCGGGCCGCGTAGTGAAGTAAGCGGCGCAGACTCGGCACGCAGCGGATTAACAACACTGTCACTAGATGGCACTACCGCCGGATCGGCTTCCGCGGAAGCATGCGAAGCTACTCCAGATGTACTAACTACTGCACTACACTTTTGAGTAGCTACATGATGTCTACTGTCACTAGCTACACAGTACTGGGCACTTTTACAAGGAGAAGTTGTAGAAGGCACTAGGTTCACTACAGTATTGCACTGTACATAGTCATTTTGCTTGTCCCGAACCCTTTTCCGTTGCACTGTTTTACGCGCTCGTCGGCACTTGCTACGTGGTGCACTATGTAGTTTTGCCATAGGCGCAGAACTACTTTCTTGCAATTGAGATCCAAGGAAAGCACTGTTCAATTCCACAGCCCGTATAACATTTACAGAATGAACTGTTCTCGCACTCTGCGAAGCACTGTTTCTAACGGTACCGTTCTTTGAGTGTTTAATTTGCATACACACAGACTGTACATGTCCTGATTTGCCACATTGATAACAGGTTGCGTTGCGACTAGGGCAATGAGCACGCTTGTGGCGAGACACACACTGGGGCAAGATTTACGTACATTTTTCTGCAATGAGCGTTGGCGCCCGTTATTCAAATCACTGTTTCTAACACGACAGGGCGACCTTTGTGTCGCACTTTTACACTGGCTACTGTTCACTGCCTGTTCAGCACGGCCTGTACTACTGTAAGAATCACTAGTGCTACACTGAGAACTACGGCTAGGAAAGCGTCCGTTGTGGCGCACTGAATTTACACAGTGGCTTTGCATTTCTACATCTGCTAAGACAAAAGTATCATGCGCTTCTATAAGCTGCAGTACACTGTCTAATGAAGGGTCCGACTGTTTTAGAATTGCTGCCCGAATTTTGGGATCCTGAATGTTCTGCGTAATCGCATCCCTCAACATCATGTCACTATAAGAAAGTCCACAAGAACAAGTAAATTTACATTTGCGGGTTAAGCCCTTCAACTCGGTGATCCATTCTTGGTGTGACTGCTGCGGTAATTTTTGAATTCTGAAAAATCGGTACCGTGCCGCAGCTACGAGAACTTTTCTCTCACAATGAGCATTTAGTGCCTCTACTATTTGTTCAAAGTCTACATCACGAGGAGATACGTCGGGGTAAAGTTTTTTCAGTAACACGAAGGTGTTGGTGCCCACCACAGATAATAGCAGATGCTTCACTTTCTGACCTGTAATTTGATGAGCCGCGACGAGTTCTTGAAACTGTGCGAAGTAGTCGCTCCATTCTTCCTCACGTTCGTTGTACTGGCGAAACGTAGGAAGCGTTGCGGCGGCAGGTGTGGGCTGCTGAAGCGGCGGCTGTTGTTGTTGGGTAGCTACTTGCGCTGTCAGCTGGGCCACAGCCTGCAGGAGTTGTGTTATTTGCGCCATCTGTAACTGAATAATTTCCATTAAGTTTGGGTTCGGGGTAGTGGCCATGCTGACCGATTAGGCGCCGCGCATACAAGTAAATTATAACAAAACAAAAAATGCAATATGTAAGAGGACGCTCTGCAACAAAAAAGTCCACAAACACGTAACTGAATATGTTCCCCCAAAAATCTTATAATAAGGGTGGGTGGGCGGGAGCAATTTGTGTGTGCTCCGACTGCTGCTGTCTGGCTGCTGCAAGCGGGCTGGTCCAAGGTTCGTCTATCACTCCTCGTCGCCACTTTTGTGTCTCGTTTCCGTCGTAGGTGTCAGTGGCCGAGTGGAATGAGACCGACACAGGAATAAAGATAGCACGCTGGTGCAGGTACGGAGAGGAGCAGCCAGAAACTAGAAACACTAGAGTAAATTAGAACGAGATATATATTGCACAGAATTTATACAATACTTATCTTTTACATAGTACTGCAGAATGTTGATACATAGTTGAGCTAGAGTCCTGCCTAGTCTTCACTGGTGCCTATCGGATTCCGAAGTCTTTACTGGTTCCTAACTCAGTCCCAAGTGAACGATGTCTTTCCGTGGTGGCCACGAGCTGGGTTGCAGCAGTGGATCGTTGCTGTCGTCGTAAGGACGCCGCGCCGTGCGTGCATGGCGGCGCGCGGCGAAAGTAGGTGGCGCGCACTTTGTACTTATGCGACACCACAGTTACTACTGTGTAATGCTGTTGCAGTGTGGCTGTACATAGTGTTTTTTCAAGCAAACAGATAAATTATGAACTGCTAGTTCTAATTTTACAGTAAGGTACGTGAACCAAATAAGGCCCACCTAACATTTAGAAATTTCGTATGCAGTATGTTTAAGTGGTAATATTCCAAGATCGTAAGTGCAACATCCTAGAACCATATTCAGTTCAAAAATAAATTAAAATGGAAAGTTTATATAATTGATATCATCACCCAAAGAAAATGTTTAACCTGTGCAATTGGATCTTGTTAGGAGACCCTGTTCCTAATATGGCCTGTAGTCACGTCTAGTTCATATTAACAGTCTGGGGCACGTAAATAGCAGGAAAACTGTTGGAATACACAGCAAGAGTTGTAATGTAATTTTATTTTAGACATAAGTGGAATGAGATGATACATAGACTTTTTATTTACATTTTTTTACCAAAGCTTCATACAGTACTGTTGGTAAATTACTTATTGGTTATTAACGCTTCAGTTTATTAAATTTAATCAGCAACCAACATTGTTATGACAGCAGTAAGTTTACTTATCGTAAGTTAATAGGAACATAAGTTTAATCATTACATTTTCTATGATAGGCCTTATTGGGAACAACCCATTTAAAACGCGCGTGTGTTTATTGTTTAAGAAGAAAAGATTTATTAGGAAGATTATGCCACTATCTTAACACAGCACACTTTTCTGTAAACATATACATATTTATCAGTATAAATGCTTGATGATCGAAGCGATTGCATTAGATGTAACGAAAGGTGAAAATACGAAGCAGCCCTCCTTTGTTGAACGCCGTAGCACTTATGAAAGTAAAATGGCTGGCACGAAGGGGGTACGAAAGTAGTTGTTGCCTTGGCCACTAGATGTTACAAGCTATCATTACCAACGACATTTAACGCTGTTTTCAAACGTTCTATGCAAGAAAATGAGAGTGGGCCTTATTATAATGTACCTTATAATGAGAGTAGTTCTCTACTCATTGTAAGGACATGCGTCTAGCTGTGAGGCAAATAAATACGACAGAGGTACACAAGCTTTTAGTCATCAGCTATTGTCAGAAAAAAAAACCACCATTCACAGAATCTCACGGGCACACTTCACAGACACACAACCGGCTGTTGCAATCCGAATTGACAGACGGTTGTCTCGCTGTGAAGTGTGCCTCTGCAGGGCATACCCAATTTTTTAGCCTGAGCGGGGGGGGGGGGGGGGGCGGCTGAGATCTTGTTTCGTAGAGTCACATCAAAATTTTCTTCCCTTCTGTTTGTCGTTTTATTATGGTGAGTGCTAAAGCAATGTCACACTTCTTTCTTTTTCTTTTCCTCATTTTTTTAAATTCAGAAATGGGTTTTTGGGGTCTGTGGCGCTGCATCCCACTACCCCTGGATACGTCACTGTACCTGTGTAATTGTGTGAAACGGTGTCTTTCTTTCTAACGAAGCCTAATGGGAGTTATGTGTATGTCCTAGTTCACATTAATGCGTTAAGAAAACGTAGCGGAAATAATAAACATATAAACAAGATAACTGAAATATAATATAAAATCTAAAATAAAAATAGTAAATAGTAAAAATAATATAAATACTTGACAATGTCGGAACAATATTGATTTGCACCTATCACGACGACATGTTTCTTAATACGAGGTATGTCCACAAAGTAAGTTCCGTTTGATTATATGAAACAAATGTGTACAGGTACAGAAAAAAATATTTATTGTATAAAAGTCTACAACTGTAAAACTACTCTTCTACATAGCTTCCGAAATTTTGTAGGCTCTTGTCACAGCGTGGCTCACGTTTTTGTATGTTTTCTTTATATAAGGTTGCCGCTTGTATTCAGCCATGTGGTAAATAATTTTTTCAATTTAATGTTTGTAGAACTTATGGGACTTAACTACGGGGTCATCAGTCCCTAAGCTTACAAACTAATTACGAACTAGCTAAGACTAAGGACGGCACAAATATCCATGCCCGAGGGGGGATTCTAACCCCCGACCGTAGTGGCCGTGCAGACCGTGACTGGAGCGCCTCAGTCCCCTCGGACACCGCGGCCGGCAATGTTTTTTTTTTTTTTTTTTTTTTTTTTTTCGGCTCGTCATTGTCGTTGAAGTATTTGTTTACAAGATAAATCAATCAAAACTGAAGGCTGTGAAGGAAATGATACAGGATCTGGGATGGGAATCATTTCAACAACGGCGCTTATCGCTGCAACGTGAGCTACTTGCGAAACTCCAGTCGCCAACATTCTCCTCCGAATGCGAAAATATATTGTTGACTCCCACTTACATAGGTAGAAATGATCATCAGAATAAAATACGAGAAATCAGAGCTCGAACAGAGAGATTCAGGCGTTCTTTCTTCCCGCGCGCTTTTCGAGAATGGAATTGGAGATAAATAGTATAATGGTGGTTCGATGAACCCTCTGCCAGGCACTTAAATGTGATTTGCAGAGCATCCCATGTAGATGTAGATGTAGACCAACAAGGACAGATTTTAGGTGTACTAAGTGTAAAGTTACGGTTGTGCTTAACCTTCTCCTCAATTGTGTGGACCATTTCATCAGTATCTACACACGGGCGTCCACTTCGTTCTTCATCGTGCACTTGATCACGTCCTTCACTGAACAGTCTGACCTATCTTCTAACCATTGAATCACTCACAGCATTTTGTCCGTAAACCTCGCAGAATTGCAGATGAATTCCCTTTTGGTTTAAATTTCTTTGTATTCAGAAAATGGATCACAGATCTGATTTTACACGCGGAGACACGTTCAGTTGAGGCTGACATTATAAAGAAGCACTACAAAGCACACGTGACAGCAGCGAACTGGAAGTGGAGTACGTGTCTTTTCCTTGAGTCAGAGTAACTGCCGCACATGCTCGTAACTGTGATCGTAACGCTACCGCGAATAGAAATATAAACGGAACTTACTTCGTGTGTGTGTTGTCCTTAGGTTAGATTTACAAACATTTTTTTACTTTGTGTACGACCTTCGTATTATGGCACACTGATAAATTTGACATGTCTCGCCACTATTACTCACTTGTTTCTCTAAAGAGAAAGTAAAACTCAAGTATCTGTAAAGCTTTTATCCGTTACGGATAAGGAACACTGCGACTGTAGTGAATAAATGTGTAGCCGCTTCTTAGTATCATATTAAAATAAAATTAAAAAAACGGCTTGCACTTAATACACTTTAATCACGTCAATTATAGAACAAAGAATAGAAGACAATAAACAACAGAAATTATATCATCAAAGAGCAATTATAGTTTAGCATTAATGATAATCTTTGCCGTCTTCGTCTGCACTGTACGTCATTCAGCTTCATATTAATATTGTTGTTCCCACACAGCCCCCTTCCGGTAGAGCGGAGCTCCTGGTATTTGTGGAAACTTGTAACGAATTTGCCGTCCTGTTCTTGTATACCGCACTGTTTGATTTCTTTCACTATGCGTGTCATGTTCTGATTGTTGTTTTCTATTTTTTGCTTTGAGCATCTTCTGGCGATGTTGTCCAACTAAAGGTTGTTGATTGCCTTGTGTCTCTTCTGTTGACATTTCTTCTTTTAAAAGGTGGGCAGGTTTCACTCTGTCAATGGACACCATAACTTGTTTAATTTGTATTTGCAGTTTTATTGTACCGGTATGCTGACTGTGTTGTAGTACCTTGTATGGTCCTGTATATGCTGGCTGTAATGGTGCTCTCACTGCATCAGTTCTTAACATCACATGTGAACATTCGTTCAAATCACGGTGTATGGATGTATTGTCATTTCTATGTTTAATCGGTGACTGGGGCCTTAGTTCTGCTAATTGAGCTCTTAGTCTTTTTAAGAAGTAGGGTAGGTCAGTCCGCTCTTTTCGTTCTTCAAAAAAATTCACTAGGGAGTCGCAATGTTTCCCCGTATACCAGTTCAGCAGTAGACGCCCCTAAGTCTGGCTTAAAAGCTGTGCGGAGGCCCAATAATACTAGCGGCAAGGCTGTTGACCAACTTTCTTTGTGGCACATCAAGGCACTTTTCAAAGTCCGGTGCCATCTTTCCACCATTCCATTACTTTCCGGGTGGTAGCTAGTTGTACGATGACGCCGGAACCCACAAATGTTTGCCAGTTCAAGGAACAATTCTGATTCAAATTGTCTGCCTTGATCAGTGGTGACACGTACCGGGCACCAGAATCGTGCTATCCATGATGACAAAAAATTTCGACTAATTGTTTCTGCCGAAATATCTTGTAGCGGAATTGCCTCTGCCCACCTTGTAAATCGATCAATTACTGTAAGGAGATAACGATACCCTTCAGACATGGGTAGCGGACCAACTAAATCGATGTGTACATGTTCAAAACGACCAGATGGTTCTTCAAACTGTCCCAAGGGTTTCTTTGTATGATGTCCAACCTTACAACGCTGACAAGCAAGGCACGTCTGTGTCCACTTTCTACAATCTCTTTTGATTTGTGGCCAAACGAAACGATCAGTCAGCAATTTGATACCTGCTTTTTGTCCTGGATGAGCCAGATTATGTATACTGTCAAAAACTTCTCTCCTTAAACTCTCAGGTATAAAAGGCCGAGGTTTACCTTGAGAAACGTCACACCAAATTGTAATTTGTTCACCTTCAGGTCGTACTTCTTCCAGTTTCAAACCTGTGGAGGGGTTTTGCCGAAAAGTATGAAGTTGTGCATCTTGCATTTGTTCTCTTGCTAATCTGTGATAATCTACCGTAGTTGTTATCATGGTGATTCGTGAAAAATAGTCAGCGACAACATTTGCTGCTCCTTTAATATGACTTATGTTGGTCGTGAACTGACTTATGTACTCCAGCTGACGAAATTGTCTAGGGGACAAAGCATCTGTATGTTTAGAGAAAGCAAACGTGAGTGGTTTATGATCTGTGAACACAGTAAACGATCTGGCTTCTATGTACGATCGGAAATGTTTTATTGATTCGTATAGTGCCAACAATTCACGATCGTATGCGCTCCAGTTTCTTTGAGCCTTTGTAAGTTTCTTTGAAAAAAAAACTTAATGGTTGTAAATTTCCGTTTACTTGCTGCTGCAGTGCCCCCCCCCCCCCCCCCCGATCGCTTCTTGACTCGCGTCTACTACTAGAGATAGTTTTGCATTTCTCACAAGGTGCGCCAACAGTATAGCTTGCTTGAGATTTGCTTTAATTTGTTCGAACGCTCGTTGCATTTCCGTCGTCCACTGTAGTCTCCTGTTGTTGTTACTCTTTGGACCTGCTAATAATTCAGTGAGCGGTGCTTGTAACGCGGCCATCCCTGGTAAATGACGACGGTAAAAATTTATTACACCAAGGAACTTGCGTAATTGCCGCAAATCTTTTGGTAGGGGCATCTTTTGTATTTGGTCAACTTTCTCATCCAACGGACGTATGCCAGCAGCCGAGAGAATATGACCTAAATATGTGACATTATCTCTTCGTAATGTGCACTTATCTTCATTCACTATGATCGCGTATAATTTAAGTCTATCAAAGACAGCCTTAAGATGCTTTTCGTGAAGTTATGACGTCGCCGAAAACACCAAAATGTCATATAGATATGCAAAAGTGAAGTTTAACCCTCTTAACACCTCGTCGATAACTCATTGCCATGTTTGGGCTGCATTTTTTAGTCCGAATGGCATGCGTAAAAATTCAAAAAGGCCAAAAGGTGTTGTAACTGCAGTCTTAGGTATGTCCACTTCAGCTACCGGTATCTGATGATACGCTTTTTGACAGTCAATAACAATGAAGAAATTCATGCCTGCTAGTACGTTCGTAAAATCACGAATATTTGGTATTGGGTATCGATCGGGAATTGTTCGTGCGTTTAATTCTCTGTAATCTCCACACGGCCTCCAACTACCATCTTTCTTTTTAACCATGTGTAAAGGTGAAGCCCAAGGGCTGTCTGATCTCCTTATTACCCCTGTGTCTAACATACGATTGAACTCAGCTTTTGCATCCATGAACTTATCTGGTGCTAATCTTCTCGGTCTGCAAGAAATTGGGGGGCCCGGTATTGTGTTTATGCGATGCACTGTTTTGTGTGGTACTAAATTTTGTACTGAAACAGGTAGATATTTATTTTTATCTGCGTTAATCATTTGAATAGGTTTATATCCTTCAGTGCCGATGTTCTTTAGATAACCAGATACAATTTCTTCTCCTTTCCTAAGTTGAGCCGTCCGAATATCTACACTGATGCTATTTGCATAAAGAAAATCTGCTCCTAGTATATGCTCTGACACTTCAGCTATAACAAATGTCCATTTACAAACTGCATTAAATCCTAGGTCCAATTCTCTGACACAACTGCCATACTTTTGTATCGGCTGTTTGTTTGCAGCTGTGAGACAAATCAACGGATGTTCCCTACTTGTTCTACTCGACTGCACAGGTATGGTACTTACATCAGATCCAGTATCTACAAGATAATAACACGAAGTATTTACATCCTGGACGTAGAGCCGTCTGGACACAGGTAAAAAAGAAATGTCTGTACGTACAATTATTTCCATGTTACGCACGGAACGTACGTAATTGCAAGGAGGTGTACATTTAGCTGCTCGCTCACCAAACCTCCGGTGGTACCAACATAACTGGTCGATCTTCTCTTCTCCTCCATCTCGTACGCGTGTGTCCTTCGCCGCTATCTTCCAGTTTTCAAATTGTTTTTGTAGTCCATCTAATTGTTCCTTTAACTGCAGGAAATGCGATTTTGTCTCCGGTTTACGTTCTTTGCTGATTGCAGCTGCTTCAAAGTGATCCGTCATTGATATTGCTTCCATCGACGCAAATGTATCCGTTGTCTTGATTGTTGAGAAAACTCTGTCGGCTAATCGAAGAATGTGTCTGCCGCTGCTCTGACTGCCGAGGGAAGCTGTGACGCCCAAATGTAACGAAGCGTAACTTTTGATAGGTCTTCCTCTGTTACTATACTTCTTAACTGTCGCCAGAATTCTGACGGAGATCTATCGCCTCGACGTTCGTTTCTCAGTACCTGATGTATCCGTTGATCTAGAGGTTTGCTGAGTCTGTCTATTAACAACTGCTTAAGGTGAGTATATTGTTGCGTCGACGGAGGGCTTTTAATTGCGTCTTCAACTATTGTCGCAGCTCTGTAGTCCAAACCATTAACTGCTATTGCAAACTTCTCGTTATCGTCCGTAATCCCATTATGAACAAACGCTAGCTCTAACATGGAAAACCATAACTCCGGTTTGTCTGGAAGGAACTGCGGAGTACGTACTTTCATGTGTGTTCTGAACCAATTCTTTTTATCTTCTCCACTATCTGCGCAATCTGCCGCGCGTCTCTCGGAAATTCGTTGGGGCAAATTACTCTGTTGTCGTCTCATCTCGTTACGCAAATCTTGCATTTGATTTCTTAACGTGTCTTGTAGCTGTGTTAAATCCAACACCTGGTTGCTACGTTCCACTCTACGTTGCGGCGAATTTACATTCTCCCGCGTATTTTCTTCTTCTTGTGCGTGTTCTTCAGTCTCTGGGGTCACCACATTGTAGCCGCTTCTTAGTATCATAATAAAATAAAATTAAAAATAACGGCTTGCATTTAATACACTTTAATCACGTCAATTATAGAACAAAGAATAGAAGACAATAAACAACAGAAATTATATCATCAAAGAGCAATTATAGTTTGGCATTAATGATAATCTTTGCCGTCTTCGTCTGCACTGTACGTCATTCAGCTTCATATTAATATTGTTGTTCCCACAAATGCATCTTCAAAAACAGCAACTACCCGCCGTTTATGTGGAATGTTTTTGTTTATCTTTTTTCCACCACCGGTTTCAACGTGTCTAGCATACAATCATCAGATGGTAAGAGAAATCGTACATTACATTTGGTGTGCAGTGGGATTGACTGATCTGTGACGGAGTGAGAACCATACATAATTTGATGTAAATACTTGGAATAATCTCTCCCTCTCCCCCCCCCCCGTCTTCCCTCCCCACTCTCTTCCCCTCTCTCTACCTATACATATAGGCTTATCAATCTCTCCACATATAAACTCCACTTGTGACCCCTTCCGCATACTATATTCCCAAATGGTCAGTACCCATGTCAATCCACATTAAATATAGAAGTACCACTAAGTCCTAGACCACCATCACTTTTTTATTACGCCAACGAAATTAAATTAATTTGCTGTGATGTAGAATAATTGTAACGAAGATTTAACATTAATTTGTCAGAAATAATTTAACGTAATATTATGGAATACTTTCAGTCAAATATATGACTTTCAAATAATGCAAGTGTTAACCGTAGCACAAATGCAAAATCTGTCCACTACATCTTTAGGGAAGTTCTTTGGTCTGTTTACTTCTGTATTGAAGTGTGTTGAAGTGTTAATCGTGTAGCTGCAAAGTCAAAGGGGGTCATGTGTGTGTGTGATGTCCTTAGGCTAGTTTACCTAGATTTAAGTAGATTGTAAGCTACGGACTGATGACCACGCAGTTTGGTCCGATAGATTTACAAACATTTAAAAATTTATTTTGAAAGTCAAAGGAGTAATTAACTAAAATAGACAAGTAGACATAACCAGCTATACCAATTTGGAAGAAATACCACAACAGAATATATTTAACGACGATACGAATTGTAAATAGCGACTTTACATCGATAATATTATGTTACTAACTTTTGGCACATACCGGGTGATCAAAAAGTCAGTATAAATTTGAATAATTAATAAATCACGGGATAGTGCAGATAGAGAGGCAAAATTGACACACATGCTTGGAATGACAAGGGGTTTCATTAGAACAAAAAAACAAAAACAAAAAACAGAAAGTTTAAAAATGTTCCACAGATGGCGCTTCATCTGATCAGAAAAGCAATAATTAGCGTAACAAAAAAAAAATGTTCAAATGTTTGTTAAGCTTATGGGACTGAACTACGGGGTCATCAGTCCCTAAACTTACAAACTACTTATCAACTACCTTACACTAAGGACGGCACAAATATCCATGCCCGCGGGGGATTCGAACCCCCGACCGTAGTGGCCGTGCAGACCGTGACTGGAGCGCCTCAGTCCCCTCGGCCACCGCAGCCGGCAATTAGCATAACAAATTAAGTCAAAGCAAAGATGATGTTCTTTACAGTAAATGCTCAATATGCTCACCATCATTCCTCAACAATAGCTGCAGACGAGGAATAATGTTGTGAACAGCACTGTAAAGCATGTCCGGAGTTATGGTGAGGCATTGGCGTCGGGTGTTGTCTTTCAGCATCCCTAGAGATGTCGGTCGATCACAATACACTTGCGACTTCAGGTAACCCCAAAGCCAATAATCGCACTGACTGAGGTCTGGGGACCTGGGAGGCCAAGCATGACGAATGTGGCGGCTGAGCACACGATCATCACCAAACGACGCGCGCATCCGGCCGCGGTTGTCGAGAGCACTGAGGCGCTCCAGTCACAGTCTGCACGGCCACTACGGTCGGGGGTTCGAATCTCCCCTCGGGCATGGATATTTGTGCCGTCCTTAGTATTAGCTAGTTTGTAAGTAGTTTGTAAGTTTAGGGACTGATGACCCCGTAGTTACGTCCCATAAGCTAAACAATCATTTGAACATTTCGACGCGTGTAAGAGATCTTTCACGAGTCTACCAATATGGAGTGAAGCGCCATGCTTCTTTTGGTTCTAATAAAACCCCTTGTCATGCCAAGCATGTGTGTCAATTTTTACCCCTCTATCTACATTATTCCGTAATTTATTAAGTTTTTAAATTTATACTGACTTTTGATCACCGGTTCTTTATTTGTGTTGCTCTCTGTCTCAGAACTGTCAGTCCCTGCGTACCCAAATGTAATGTAAAATTTGTCTTACCATCTGATGATGATGATGTGCTACGCATGTCGAAACAGTTTATGGAAAAAGGTGAATGAAAATATTCTTCATAAAAGGCTGTTTTTCAGGATATTTTTTTCTTTTCGAAGATCTGTTTACAATGGAAATAATAGCAACTGATGTACAGACGTTGTGTGCCTGTTGTGGCACAATAAATCCCAGCTTTTAAGTGGGCTGCAGATTTACAGGCAGGCGGTTTGCATTCACGCTGCCTTACACAGCGTGCACTGCTGACCTCACGCCAGCCAGCTGGAAATGATCTCGCGGCAACAGACAGCGGCGGTCGGCGGTGTGGCTGCCCGTAAAACCCCACAACAATCGCACAGTGGTGCAGCCGACCGCGCGCGCGTTACGACAATGTCACAGGGACAGGAAGCGCTCGCCATTCGTTACGCGGCTGTGTGTGCAAAATGACGAACGGGCGGAGGTCAGGCCGTAAATAAACACGATGAGCAGCTAATGATGGGCCACGCCCCGCGCTCGCAAACATTCCTAATGTTTACACTCGGAGCGACTGTGGAGGGCAAAGCAATCAAATTATCCAACGCCATTTCATTACCTAGTATTGGCAATTCTGGATTTTCGTTGTTGACGTGTTTAAAGGAAAGATAAAATTAGTATTACTAATATGAAGATGAACAACATACGTTCGGACACATACGATGAAACCACATTTGATTAATGCTTGAACTGATAATTACTTTTCATTGTCATCCTCTCCCTTTCCTTTACTTCCTCAACACGTTGATGCCAAAAACATGTTTTTTTTGTGTTGGATCAGCATTCAAGACTCAAAATCTCATCTCCTCGGCTGGAAGACTTCCTAAGTAATAGAACGCAGTACGTTGTTCTCGACGGCGAGTGTTCATCAGAGACGAGTGTATCGTCAGGCGTGCCCCAGGGGAGTGTGATAGGACCGTTATTATTTTCTATCTATATAAATGATCTGATGGACAGAGTAAGGTGTAATTTGCGGCTGTTTGCTGATGATGCTGTGGTGTATGGGAGGGTGTCGTCTGTAACTGACTGTAATAGCATACAGGATGACTTAGACAAAATTTCTAGTTGGTGCGAAGAATGGCAGCTAGCTCTCAATGTAGAAAAATGTAAGGTGATGCGCATGAGTAGAAAAAACAATCCTATAATGTTCGAATACAGCATTAGTAGTGAGCTTCTTGATGCTGTCGCATCGTTGAAATATCTAGGCGTAACAATGCAGAGCGATATGAAATGGAACGAGCATGTAAGGACAGTTGTGATTAAGGCAGACAGCCGACTTCGGTTTATTGGGAGAATATTGGGAAGATGTACTTCACCTGTAAAGGAGACCGCGTATAAAACTCTTGTACGACCACGTCTTGAGTATTGCTCAAGTGTTTGGGACCTGCAGCAGATCAATTTGAAGGAAGACATAGAGGCGGTTCAGAGGCGAGCAGCTAGATTTGTTACCGGTAGGTTCGACCAATGCGCGAGTGTCACGGAAATGCTCCGGCAACTCAATTGGGGATCGCTGGAAGAAAGACGACGTTCTTTTCGTGAATTTCTATTAAGTAAATTTAGAGGGCCGGAATTTGAAGCTGAGTGTAGTACGATCTTGTTGCCGCCTACTTACATTTCGCGTAAAGATCACAAAGACAAGATAAGAGAAATTAGGACCCGTACGGAGGCATATAGGCATTCTTTTTTTCCTCGATCAATTTGGGAGTGGAATAGGAAAGGAAATGCCTAGTAGTGGTACAGTGTACCGTCCGCCACGCACCTACGGTGAATTGCGGAGTATGTATGTAGATGTAGATGTATCCCGCCGGAAAGACAACTGCACACAACCACGGTCCCCACGCATCTGCAATCTCACCCGCGCGCCTAGCAAAGTCTGCCCTCTCAATAATCACAACCCTACTTCACGGCGACAATACTATCGCCGTTTACAATATCGATAGTACTGCCATCGAAAAATAAGCTTGCAACAAAAGATAAACAACCCTTGCCTGACTAGCTTGACATTGGTCTCAATTTTGCAGTACATTTGAATTTGAAATGTATACATTCTTATAGCAGGTATCTTACATCATCCCCTTTCTCCCTATCCAGAATTTGAGAGGATTTTTTTAAACAACCTAGAGAGAGATGATAACCTTTCACGCTCCGTAGCAAGGCGCTTTAGAGCGCTCGGCCACTCCACCGGGGTTACATAGTGGTATCACTAACATCACTACATTTAATTTACACTCCACTAGCTGAAAACTCGGTGTCGCCAGGTTATTTATTGATACCAGTCTTAAGTTCATCCATCGTTCATTTCCCTTTCACTCTCTGTCCACATTCTCTTTCTTTCTCTCTCTGTCCATCTCCTCATCTGCCGTCTTTATGTTCATCTCCTCACTCCTCACACCCCTCTCTCTGCCCTTCCCAACTTCCCTATTTCTCTGTTCATCTCCTCCTACAACTCTTCAGTCAATTACCTTCTCCATCTGAAAAATAACAGTGGAGATGTGTTTAACTTTAGTGCAAAGTACCCTTCGCCATGCACTGTATATCTTAGCAGGTGTACCTTTGTTTTGCAAGGGGAAGTGTGCAACATTTTATCAAAATCTGAATAAAACCATAAATTTTGTAGAAGTTCGAAGTGTCCTCCTCCACGCCCCATACAAAATTTTGCGTATACGTCTACATCCACACCCTCATTCCGAAAGCCGCTTGGTACAGTCGCGTATAGTTCGCGGAAAATATGACTGCCTGCATGCCTCTCTCTGATCTTATCCTCGTGGTCGCTTTGCGAGATATAAATGATAGGAGGCAATGTATTGGTTGACTGCTCATTAAACGTATATCTTCTCGGAACTTTGACATAAGCCCGTACCAGGATACACAATGTCTCTCTTGCAGCGTCTGTCATTGGAGTTATCGCGTGCTGCTCTCCGTTGCATCTTCTCTATGTCTTCTATTAACCCTACCTGATGAGCAATACTCAAGCGCTGGACGAACGAGAGTTCTGTAACCTACTTCCTTTGTTGACGAACTACACTTCTCGAGTATTCATCCAGTGAATCTAAAGCCTGTTTTACACAATCGACTTTTTGGAGAAAAGTAACTACTCGAAATGCGTGCGACTTCCGTGTCTGCGTCTATATCAACAGACAATCCCGTTGCGAGTGTGTCTATGACATCAATGATCTATAGATTGTGTCGAGTGTGGAGTTCTAAGGCTTCGAGTGTGCTGCAGAGTGCGCATGCGCAGAAGCAATTAACAGTAGTGGTGTCTGCTAACATCGGAGGTTAACCTACTCTGGTCGAGTGCATTCATATTACAGAAATGCTTTCGCATATTCTTTAACTTTATTCTGTTGTTTAATTTGTGGTTTCATCACACCGAAAAAGGTGCACCAGAGCCTAATATTATTTTTCTACTAGTTTTATCCTAGAAAAGAGACGAAATATCTGCAAGCAGAAAAATATTTTCGTTTTACGGGGAGAAAGTCTACACTATGTATATATACGAGCGTAAATATATAAACGTATTTTACCGAAAATTATTACAACAGAAGAGTCAGAATTATTAGATGAAAAAATTATTTTCATGTCATTTCGACTGTTAGCAAGAAAACAAGATGTTGGTGTTGTAGTTGTGGTCTTCAGTCCACAGACTGTTTTGATGCAGCTCTCCACGCTACCCTGTCATGTGCAAGGCTCTTCATTTGAGAATACGTTCGGCAACCTACATCCTTTTGAATCTCCTTACTATATTCGTCCCTCGGGCTCCCTCTACGATTTTTACCCCACACACTTCCTTCTAATGCTAAGTTGACGATTCCTTGATGTCTCAGAATGTGTCCAACCAATCTATACCTTCTCGTAGTATCATATCTCCTATCTCATCTTTCTCCACTTCGTATTCCATTTCTAAAATACTGCCTTCAAGTTTATTTCCTCTGTATAGGCCCTCTATATATTTCTTCTACAGTTCAGCTTTCCCCTCTTTTATTAGTACTGCTTTTCCGTCTGAGTTCTTGATATTCACACAGCTGTTTTTCTTGTCTCCAAATATCTCTTTTTATTTTCCTGTAAACAGTATCTATCTATCCCCTAGTTATGCATTCTTCTACGGTTCTGATATGAAAATTAAATCTGAAAATTAAATAGTCGCTTTTTACTGCATTTTCGATATTGTTTCGTGTGTTTGCCAGTATAACTTATGTAAACCAAATAAATGTGTAAGTTTTCAAAAGTATGAATGACACTTTCCCTACTTTTTTTCTTTATTGTAATTTCAGTTTGAGAAAGCCTCAGTACAGAGCACCGCTCATCCTAGCCCTTCTGAGATCTAAAGCTTACAGCTCCTAACGGCCCCCCGTTAAACATGGAAGACTCCAAAAATACTTCTAGATTTACAGCAACAAGACACGCTATTGGGATAATTTTAGACCACCAGAATTAAATCTTAATGTTACTACCCTTAATAAGATTGTTTCTGCCCTTTATGAATATGATGGTAATGTGGGAGGAAATTTGAAAATACACAATGCGTAAAGGAAAGCACATTCATTCACTCACAGAGACATACATAATTCTTGTGACACATTATTTATGCAGCAAAACTTGATAGCAGCAGTGAAACGAAACGTCGGCAGCATTTTGACGAGATGGCAGGTGTCTTAAAGCACTAATTAAAAAATCTACTATGCACCAAACGAAGTCATGTGCAGGAAAGCAGTGGCATACCATCCTCAAGTACCATGTGGTGTGCGACCAAGTAAAGCACATGTGAGAATTCATATAGAAGAAAGCTAGTATTAGTGAAAGCATGGCTGAAGGCTGAAGTAAAGACCGTTACAAAAGCACGTGGTGCAATCGGTCATACCAAAACAGGAAAGACGGAATCAAAGCAGAAAATCTGAGAAATATTTAGCATACTCTCGGATACAGACACGACGCGAAAACGTTAGTTTAAAAAACATCAAGGTAATTCAAACTGACTAAGTTTACACAAAGGCTGAAGGCTACACATGAGTATTCCAACTTGAGAAAAACCGGACACAAAATCATCACCGGAATGAGAATGCAAATACTAAATTAAAACTGAACAGGAGTATATGTTCCAGGCTCCACGGCAGCGGAGGTTCTGTCGTCGACGAACCACGGGAAACCGAAACATCACGCCGAGGTACGATACAGTCATGCAACGCGGCGAGGAGCAGCACGACCGGCCCGTATAACGTGGTCTCGAGCTCTGAATGAGCCATGCTTCTGGAACCGACGACGCCTCAGCACCTGAATCAGCACTCACCGTGACTGGTAGCGCCGCGCGCGTCCAACCCACGTCAGGCAAGATTCTCACCCAAGTAAAGATGTTGTATTGGTAACATTCTGTCAAAGCAGAAAAGCTGTAGAGTCTGCCAAGTAATAATTGAATATGTGGAATTTAACACGGTAACCGGTCTCCTTCAGGGACACGAGCTTTGTAAAGTTAGAAGTTAAATAAATGTATTTAATTTGGACTCCTGTCTTATTCACAATCCTCTTCCCTTGAGTCAAGTGAACCCAGTCTACTAAGTGGAATATCCTGACAAGAGCCACAGAAAAGTAAATAAAGTACAACAAATAACAAAGTGACAGAAAACACTCTTCAGTACACTTGTCCGCTACCTGTGCTGCCTGTCCACTAGCAAAATCACTTCAATACTTCCAATAATTCAATTTTACCTATTTCACCCCTTACTGTTCTAACAACATGCTATCCCCTCAGCATGATTCCACGATATACTCACTTCGGTGGTCGCAGAAAGAGTGAACTCGAAAGCCACGCCACCTTCACATAACACTGCAATCTTCTCTAAATCATTTTCTGTATCGGGAACACGTCTGTGGAACAATCTTCCTCAAAATTTAAGAAAAATAAAATCAATTCAAAACTTTAAAAGACAACTAAGGGTTCACCTTCTGTCACAATAGCCATCTTTTTCTCCACTTACCAGTCTGTAGCCCACTGTTGTCAATTCCTCCTCCCCCCATAAATGTTTCCCTTTCCTTTCGCCAGCAGAGATCTCCATTCATATATGTCTCCACTTCCTCACATCCATTAGCACTGTAATTTTTCAATCTTCTCCTCTTTCACTAACCATTTTCTCTCTTCTGTTTAGTTTAAATTGAATTCAAATGTGATTATCTCTTGTTATTATTAGTATTACTTTGATTTTTGTGTTATTATTATCATTATTATTATTAGTATTATCATATATTGTTATTATTTAATATTATTAATGCAGTGTTTTTTGTAATGAAATCCTTTGTTTATGTTGTTCCTGATCAGATGTAAGAGAGGGCCCTATGGCCCTAATCTGGTCAGGTTAAATAACCAAATAAATAAATAAAATAAATAAAAGCCTTCCCCTCCACACAACGGATGTAGAGCGCGCTAAAAGCGATGCAGAGCGCGTTCAGAGCATAGTGTCTACTAACCCTTGCTACCTGGACAAGATAATACCATCTTCTAGAGCTCCAGAGGTCTCTTTTGTCACCTCTTTTCACCATGATTATGTTGATACCACACTAAGAACAGGCCACCCAGCCATCTTGGCACCCAGCAGACTCCAATGCAGACGACATGTGAAACCGTACATTCATAACTAAAGTAAACGAGGCCTAAAGCGCGAGGCGGCGACTGTAAGCCATTGCGCGGCAGTCAGTATTAAAAGCAACAGTCAAAATTCACATGAACACACAAGTTCAATCGATGGGTGGAAACATATATAAACATGGGGCATTGATCATTAATAAAATAATTGACATACAAATAGGCAATAATAATGGCGGAGAAACACTTAAGAGTAATGAATAATTCCAAAAGGAACGCGACCACACATTCAGTGGACCTGTTTCAAATGCACCGGTAACGTGTTTTTATTGTTTTATTTTATTAATAAGTCCTATAAATTCCGCTCAAAAATGAAGAGCAAATAAATTATAAAAAAGCTTTATCTAAATTCTTGTGCAACTTGGTTAGAATAATACTACAATAGATAAGGTGCATTGTCTAGCTGTAACATAGGGGACAGGAAAAAGATATGTGTTTGAAGAATCTAACACATGCCTTAATTTTTATAAGTAAGTCATTTATTCAAAAGACGACCTATCAAATTTGAATTAACAATGATTTAAAAAATGTTGTAATTACATGAATGAATGCACAGTGGGGTGAAGAAATCAGAAAAACTGAACATACTGTTTTTATTGACTTGTAATCTGCAGTTCCCACAGTGTTAGTGACATCATACAACGACATTTTAATAATACAAATTATATATTTATAACAGTGTATACTTTAATCTTAGCTATAGTTCCACACTACCAGTACAGACTTATCAAGGAGATAATCCCACCTTTGATCTGAGATAATAATATGCCAACAAAATTATCAAAGAAGAAAACCTTAAAAAAGTAGCGTAATTTCGTTTCATATTTTTCCCTTTAATTACAAATGAAGGCTTTCCCTCAAATCCAAAGAATCAACACCACACCAGCAAGACGACAATATAATCTCTCGACACGCAAAGACATGTGTTCTTTGAAAAAATGTAAACATACTACATCTCTGGAGAGCTATCAAATAAATGTCAAATTCCATAACATAAGTGAATAGTAAACATCTTACATATGAAAACTGAATGTTGTAAGTTACGAGATATTACAAAGTACAGAAAACATTTCGTCATAATAAGATCAAAATGAACGACCTGCCAGAATGTGGTATGTATTAATTTCATTTCCACTCTGTATAAAATAAAGAAGCTACACAGTACAAAATATTTTGAAACACTTGTGTATTGCAGGCGAAACACCTGAAAATGGATTATTAGCGGAAATAAGTTTGTTTTTGGAACTATGGCTAACATGAACTATATAATTTGTATTATTAGTACCTTTTTCGCGTGCAATACCATAATAATTCCAAATCAATTATAAATTATAAGTCTTTATGACCTTTCAAAAATTATCGAAATACAATGCTACGATAGTCGTGTGGTCTCCGGTAGCCCACGCTGTACTCTCCGTCTTACATCCAGCAGCTCACTACTCACTGGTACTGATTACTGCAACAGACGCCGCCTACGCCATATCCCAGTCTGTGAAACTAACATCGATGACCAAAGTCTGTGACAGTACAAAAATGAAATGTTTCTACTCCTCAAGATTCTACTACTTCTACTTGAGGCTAGATCAGAAAGCATTAATGCGAGACGCTTACAATAACAGTAGCAAGGGCGTACGTCCTCCAGGACGGGCACTACCGTGGCATCAACAGTAGCACGATTGTAAAAAGATGGACTATTAAGATCTGCACTCGAAGTGAAGAGAGACTTCTGCGGAGCTTATCGGTTTCTATCGTTCCACTCTGCGGAAGCAGGCGGTTTTGTACGCAATTCAGAGCGCACCATAAAATCACCGGCTCTACGTACCACACAGGAAAAGAAGAAACTCCTTGTTGAAATAGTTCCTTTATTTGACTTTGTCCATCTTAATTACGGATCAGGGGCTTCAGCTATATATCTTGTAACGAAAAATAATACCATCAGCTGTGTTCAATACATTTATTTCTCAACCAGTTTCGACGGTCAATGCCGTCATCTTCAGGTTCTTAAAATTAGAAACCTGCATATTGCTGGATTACAGTCAATATCACACATTCGTCCAATATGTTCAAATGTTTGCTAATCTATCGGAACAAACTGCGTGGTCATCAGTCAACTACTTAAACCTAGGTAAACTAACCTAAGGACAAACACACACACCCATGCCCCAGGGAGTCATCCAGTATTACAGCAGCTGTTGTTCCTTGTTGTTGTAATACTGGACGAATGTGCGATACCAGTTATATTGACTGTAATCCAGCCATTATTTTAAGGGCATTAAGATGATGGTATTGACCGTCGAAACTGGTTGCTAAATTAATATATTGAACACAGCTGATGGTATTATTTTTAGTTCCTTTGAATTCACATATCTAGCGTGAAGTATGCAGAATTCCAGTTACGTGCAGAAACTCTCCACTGTTATATTGACCTCTGTGTCTACTGCCTCACAAACACATGAAACGGCTGTCGTATGTATTTACTGCACACTGTTAAGTACCATTAGGTATCATTATATCACAACCATCCAAATGATTACTCTCGAGGTACGTGAATTCGATTTCGCTGCCCCAAAATTAGTCACCCATCAAGATAACAGGCTATGAGTGGGTTATGTGTAGGTGAAGGGTGGTGAGAAAGGAGCCGTTACGTCACAAGCTGCTAAATATTAGGCTGATCCAGGGTTACTAGTGGTGTGGAAATTAAAAAACCAAATTATTGTCGAAACTAAAAAAGAAAAAAAAAAACTATGAAGATTATTGCAGTGGGTGAAAGATAATACAACTTGTAATGTAGTTAGGAGTTTCTTGTTTCACAAGTGTGAAAAACTAAAATGTTTTTAGAAGAGGTGTCCAATCAGAAGTAGAAGCATCTGCCTCATAAATAGTAGGTAATTTGCATGCGTATTTTAGAATTCTGTAGGGCTGCCCTCCCTTGGAAACTAATATATATATATATAAACTGAACAAGGTGCGGTGGGAAAAAAAAGGGAGGCAGTGTGGCAGAGGAGAGAGAGAGAAAGAGGTACATCGTGCGAGTATGGAAATGGATGTCAAAGTTAATGCACTTCTTATCATAGGATAGACATGATTGTCCCTCCAAAGGCCGAACAATAAATTAAATTCTAATTTGCAAATTAAACTGTTTAATCAAACCTATCCAAAATAGTGATAAAGGGAACAAGCTAATCGGAATGACGTAAACTGAAAATTAAAGTCAAATTCATTTTATATCTCATGCCAAATGCACATCAGAACCAAATAGCAGAACAAAATACAATTAATGATAGTTCAAATTAATAAACATACAAGATTCACAATAAGTACAAACATTCCTACAGTAAGTGGCTGGTTAGTCGACGAATGATACAAGACACACATAACAATCTACATTAACTGGGAAACAGTGGTGTAATCGGGAACAATATTCCGCTACCCGATTTCTGTAATTAGTCTACCGTCGTCCAATATGTCTGATAACGTGGATACCCAGCAAGTGCAGGCGATGCTACACAAAGAAACAGTGGCGGCTGGCCGAGTAACCAAGTCGTTGCTGGACTACGACAGTGTGTGTGAGTTGATTGCTGTAAGGTGCGGTCCAGGAAAACAGCTCGGCTTCGTATTGCAGAAGTGCTATTTAACTATTATCTGCCAACTGTGACCCCAGCGGATCTCAGTGCCTACGATATCACTCGTTCGGCTACGTCGTGCCACTACAGCCAGAGTGTAATAATGAACGAGAATACTGTAAAGGTGACACCAGAACAGTGATAATCGCTATCAGCGCGTCTACACGTCTAATATCAAGCTGGCTGACCTTGTCCTCGGTTTGCCGACAGTTAGTGCAAAAAGTACAAGTTTTGGTACCAGTCTGAAAGTTGCACCAAACTCTAAGTTTCACACCTCGAAACAAGAATCATCAGAGAGCAGAAGAGAGACGGCTGCCCAATAGAAAGTCCCCTCATTTTACCCTCTCTAAGAGCTCCTCATTCTCTCCCCTCCAGCAAAACTTCCAGGCTCCGCCTATCCTAAACTACCGGGTGATCAAAAGTCAGTATAAATTTGAAAACATAATAAGTCACGGAATAATGTACATAGAGAGGTAAAAATTGACACAGATGCTTGGAATGACATTGGGGTTTATTAGTAAAAAAAAGTTCAAAAAATTCCTGACAGATGGCGCTGGACAGCAAAATGTCAGTGACTGCACATGAAAATCGTGTATAAAAGCAGCTGTAATGAGAGAGAGAATCAGATGCACCAGCAGTAGCAGCACGTTGACGTTACCTAAAAAGGCGATTTTAGTGAAGCTGTGTTAAGGAATTCGGAATGTGCTAGTTCAGCGTTACCATCCTATCGCCATAGGTGGGGGATTCGAACGGGTAAAGGTCTGTTGACAAATGCAGTTGTGGCGAGAATGATTTCAATGTTCGAAGCCACAGGTTGTTTAGACGATAAACCCAGTAGTAGCCGACCGAGAACAAGGCGTAATGCTGCTGAGACAGTTCAGGAAGAATTGGAGATTGTAGCGGGTTCGCCTATACACAGGGAAGTCAGCGCTCGAGCAGTCGCACGTCGCACCGGCATTCTATGTTTGGTTGGCACTTAGGAGTACCCTCCGATGCTATCCTTACAACATCCATTGGCATCATGAACTGTTACATGGCGATTTAGTAAAGTGGAGGGCATTTGCGATGTGGGCGTTTCAAAAGATGGCGGAAGATGACGATTGGTTGAGTAACGTGTTGTGGACCGACGAAGCAGATTTCACGTTCCGAGGGTCTGGCAATGCTCACAACTGCAGAATTTGGGCTATCGGAAATCCTAGAACTGTCGTGGAAACTTCATTGCGCGACGAGAAAGTCACGGTATGGGATTTACTACATATACCGTTATCGGGCCTTTTTTCTTCGAGGAACTGCGTGATTCTGGTTTTGTAACTGCTACCGTGACGGGTGAGAGGTACGCCGAAATGTTACAGAGTCGCATCATACCAAGCCTGGCTTATAAACACCTGCTGGAAGCTACGATTTTTATGCAGGATGGCGCTCCACCTCATATTGCTCGACGCGTGAAAGATCTCTTGCGCGCGTCGTTTGGTGATGCTCAGCCGCCACTTTCATCATGCTTGGCCTCCCAGGTCCCCAGGTCTCCGAGGTCTGTGCGATTATTGGCTTTGGGGTTACCTGAAGTCGCAAATGTATCGTGATTGACCGACATCTCTAGGGATGCTGAAAGACAACATCCGACGCTAATGCCTCACCATAACTCCGGACAAGCTTTACAGTGCTGTTCACAACATTATTCCTCGACTACAGCTATTGTTGTGGAATGATGGTGAACATAATGAGCATTCCCTGTAAAGCTTTGTCTTAATTTGTTATGCTAATTATTGCTTTTCTGATCAGATGAAGCGCCATCTGTCAGACATTTTTTGAACTTTGTTGTTGCTGTGGTCTTCAGTCCGGAGACTGGTTTGATGCAGCTCTCCACAATACCCTATCCTGAGCAAGCCTCTTCATCTCCACATAAGAACGGCAACATACATCTGTCTGAATCTGCTTACTGTATCCATCTCTTGGTCTTCCTCTGCGATTTTTACCCCACACACTTCCCTCCAATGCTAAATTCACAATTCCTTGATGTCTAAGAATGTGTCCTACCAATCTATCCCTTCTTTTAGTCAAGGTATGCCAGAAATTTCTTTTCTCCCCAATTCTGTTCAGTACCTCCTCATTAGTTACGCGATCCACCCACCTAATCTTCAACATTCTTCTGTAGCACCATATTTCAAAAGCCTCAATCCTCTTCCTGTCCGCACTGTTTATCGTCCACGTCTCACTCCCATACAAGGCAACACTCCATACAAATGCCTTCAGAAAGGACTTCCTTAGGCTTAAATCAATATTCGAGGTTAGCAAATTTCTCTTTTTCAAGAACGCTTTTCTACCCATTGCCATTCTGCATTTTATATCCTCTGTACTGCAACCATCATTTGTTATTTTACTGCCCAAGTAACAAAACTGATCTACCTCCTTTATTGCTTCGTTTCCCAATCTAATTCCTTCAGCATCACCTGATTTTCTTACACTGCACTCCATTACCCTAGTTTTGCTCTTGTTAATATTCATCTTATATGCACCTTTCAGCACACTGTCCATTCCGTTCAATTGCTCTTCTAGGTCCTTTGCTGTATCTGACAGAATTACTATGAAAACTTAATAAAACACGGAATAATGCAGATAGAGAAGTAAAAATTGACACACATGCTTGGAATTACGTGCGGTTTTATTAGGGTATAAAGTTTTCAATTTTTACTTCTCTATCTGCATTATTCCGTGATTTATTAAGTTTTCATATTTATACTGACTTTTTGATCAACCGTTAGAAACACCAATCCACAATGAGGCTTACGTACGGATGGTGGATTGTAAAAACAATCTTACTACAGAAAGGCTCCCAATGGGTTACCTCCCCGCGTTTTCACTGCTTGGATCGCGCCCACGCGTCCAGCTTTCTCACGGTTCGGGACGATGACCTCAGGAAACCGCCAAAAACACAGCCGCCAAGCGATTCTTTGCAACCGTCGACATTTCTGACTCTGTTGTAAGACGCGTCACCGGACTTTCTTGCGCCAGAGGTGTAATATGTCCTGCGAGATAGCACCCAGACGTTCGCCGACTTTGCGCCAAACGTTTTCGTCCACGGAGGCTGACCTCCATATATTTTCCCAGCTTTCCCCTCGTAAAACAGTGCGCACTGCCCTTAAAAGTATTCTCCAGCTGCTCTCGGCCAGACGATGCCGCCAACGTCGGCGCCAGAGTAAAGGCAGAAAGTTTGCGAAAATACTTGGAAGACACTCGTGGCCCGGTATACCCGCTGGCCACAGGAACGCTTTCTGGGATGTTAGGATCCCTCAGAATAATAATGAGCCGTGCCGCCCCTGTGAGTGTTCTGCGGCGGGTCCTGCTAGGATGGCGAATCTCTCCTCTGGCTTCACACAAATTCAAGTATGAGAATGGTTTCCCCCAGCCACAAGTTATGAAAGAAATTGACAACCTACTCTTTACAGACGAATGGGAAAACTGGTGGACTCCGTTGGGGAAGATCAGTTTCGATTTAGGAAACAAGTATGAATATGCGAGGCAATACTCACTTACGACTTAGATAATAGTTAAGGAAAGGAAAAGCATTCCTGGATCTGGAGAAAGCTTTTGACAATGTTGATTGGAAAACACTCTTTGAAATTCTGAAGATAGCAGGGGTAAAATATACGGAGCGAAGAGTTATATTCAACTTGTACCAAAACCAGACAAAAATTATTATCTATCAGAGACATCAAATGACCTGGAAGAGTAATTAAATGGAATGGACAATGTCTGGAAAGGAAAATATATGATGAACATTAACAAGAGTAAAACGAGCGTAATGGAATGTAGTATCAGAAAATCAGGCGATGCCGAAGGAATTAGATTACGTAATGAGACGATAAAAGTAGTAGATGAGATTTGTTATTTGGTTAGCAAGATAACTTCTGATGGCGGAAGTAAAGAAGAAAAAATGTTCAAATGTTTGTAATTCTATGGGACCAAACTACGTAGGTTATCAGTCACTAGTCTTACAAACTACTTAAACTGAGGTAAACTAACCTAAGGACAACACACACATCCATGGGCGAGGGAGGATTCGAGCCTCCGACGCGGGAGGGTGCGTGATCCTTAACGTGGCGTTCCACACCGCTCGGCTACTCCCGCGCTACGAAGTGTAATGCAGAATGACCATGGGATAAAAAGCGTTTCTGAAAAAGCGAAATTTGTTGATATACAATGCTGCGAAGTGAAGTAGTATATATAACGCAGAATGACCATGGGAAGAAATGCGTTTCTGAAAAAGCGAAATTTATTGACATCCAATATTAGTTTAAATGTTAGGAAGTCCTTTCTGAAAGCGTTAGTCTGGAGTTTAGCATTGTATGAATAGGAGTGAAACCTAGATGATAAGGAGTTCAGAGGAAAAGACGATAGAAGCCTCCAAAATGTGGTGCTACAGACGTATGATGAAGTTTAGATGGGTAGATCACGTAACTAATGAGGAGGTGGTCAACAGAATTGGGGAGGAATCGAATTTCTGGCATATCCTGACTAAGAGAAGGGATAGGTTGGTGGGACACATTCTGAGACATCAAGGAATCGTCAGCTTAGCATTACAAGGAAGTGTGTGGGGTAATAACCGTAGAGGGAGACCGAGGGACGAATACAGTAAGCAGATTCAAAAGGATGTAGGTTGCCGTTCGTATTCTCAGGTGAAGAGGCTTACAGAGGACAGGGTAGCGTGGAGAGCTGCATCAAACCAGTCTACGGACTGAAGGCCACGACAACCTATGATTTAATTAAACATATTTACGGTTGGAAAGCAACGTGTCATTACTGAAATCTCTCAACTATTTAAAGAATCTACAAAAATCCGAGAATATGATGTTTTAACTTCCTTATATTTTACTACGTTGTAAAGTTAATTGTAATTGCTTATAACTTTTCTTGTGTGCTGGTGGGCCAACAAGTTGTAGAAAAGTTTATTGTCACAGTTAAATTTTCATTTTTCACTAGCCGTCCTGCGTTCTACGACAGTCACGGAGCCGAGCCTGGGTTGGGGTGAACCGGAAACCACCGGTATGCACCACCCAGCCTCTCGCTGTTCACGTACCTGCCTCTCCACAGAAAATCCTGCTGACGAGGGCACGCTTCACAAAGCGTCGTTTGCAGCAACATGCTTGGAAAGTAGCAGCAAACCAACCAATCAGAGGCCTCTGCAACAACATGTGATGGCCGCGAGGCGGGTCGGCCATAGAGGCGGCCTCTTGCTTGCCAGCTTCCAGTTCATGCAGACGTGCTCACCTGGTTCCCTCGTGGACGCAGTGTCCGCAGCCTATTGGCTGCCTTCCTTCAGTTTGTAACCCCACTTATCAGTCATTACTTTTGGCCCACTTTAGGTTACGGTAGTAAAAGTGGGCCTTTGCGATCGTCTTTTGGCAGCTCGAAATTTAAATGAAAATAACGGCTTAACTATTCATTTGACACGAAAATTGAATAACCGAATTTGTAGAGGTAAAAATACCCTACAAATTTGCTCTCTTATGTTTTTTTCATATCTCGTATGGTTTCAGAGATATTTGCAAAAATAACGGCGATTTTGGGATGTATGTCTGTCTGTCCGACTGTCTGTCCGTAACTAGTTACCTGTTTTTAAGACTAACCGTTCAACCCATCAGCACCAAATTTTACAGACATAACTGTAGGCCATCAGAGACCAGAACCTCGCTTTTTTAAATTTTTCGGGCAAAAAATACGGTACAAAAACGAGTTTTTAATGTAATTTTAATTGCAAATAAACCGTTGATCTGACGCAAAAATCGAATAACCGGATTTGTAGAGGAGAAAATTCTCTACAACTTTGCTCCTATATGTTTTTTCATATCTCGTATCGTTTGAGAGATATTTGCAAAAATAACGGAGATTTGACCCCCACCCCACCCATTGAATTAACGAAATCCAGCCGTTCTGAGATGTCATGTGACATTCCTCGCCCAGTACTCTTTCTGGCATATGACATCTTGCGTATTTGATGATTTTCTTATCTTACATGTTGTCATTTAAAAACAATGGCGCACTGAAGAATTAACAAAAACACGTCGTTCTTCGTACGATAAATGATAATCTAGTACCTACAAATGCCATAGTGGCATCTGTTGACAACGGCCATGAACAGTATGAAATTAAAGAGCGCAAGTTGTAAATGTTATCTGTAGCGTACTACGCAATGCGTTGGACAGTGATGCTGAAGGTCAGCGGTTCGAAAACCACCGCTAACAAAAAAATTTTCCCTAAAAGGGTTTCAGACACTCTTATTAATTAATTTTTTATTATTTAGGTTATTATTTTGGTCCAAAATGTTTGCAAACACTTATAAAACTTCAAATCTAAAGTGGGCCGTAAAACACGTCAGTGCGGTTTCTTAAATTATAACGCGGTGTCCATGCCAAGATTTAAAATGAAATCTTGTGTTACAACTTTAAGAAATTCGTGTTAGATGCCAACTTCCAGGTCCGTCGCTTCGCCGTCGTGAACACTTGCCATTAAACAATTTTGCTGCTGTATTCATAGTACTATTATTTCTTAGTCTTATCATTTCCTTCCTCATCCTAGCTGTCCCTCCCCACTCCTCTAACCCTCTGGCTGGTGACTCGCTCGAAAATTTGTGTTATCCCTTTCCTTGCCACCTTATAGCGTCATAACGGAAAGTGGAAAATGATGTCTGACTTGCGTTCCTGACGGGACGTTAGTGTCCCTCGGACGTGACACTCCCTGAGGTCCGCTGGTTCGATTTACTTGTATTGGCGCCAGTTACCTCGCGTATTGGTATCTCTTCGTTACTTTGCCGTGGGTGGCGTGGCTAGTTTTAGTTTGTCATTTATCTCGCGGCTGGCACTATAGTTTAGCCGGAGTACGATGGATGATCCCTGGTGCTTGCGCCAATCGGCTTTAAGCGCTGGCAGAGCCCGCAGACCATTGGAGTAAATCAAACGCGAACTTTACTCTGCGCATGCGTGCATCCAGCTGCACTGTACACTTCTGCCAGTTCTGTCGATACAACAGCGACCGTTAGCTACACTCGCCGGTTGCGAACTAACTATTTGGCAACATGGTTTCATCCCGTTTCTCCCAGCCCATTAGGTGGAGCCAGGGATCTTCGTATTTCGGCCCGACTATAGTTGGCAGGATCGGCGGGTATATCTGATGGCAGGTGCGCAAGGCATGGACAATATCACAGCCAGAAAAGCGCCTGGCCCTGATGGCATTCAAAACCGTGTTCTCCAGGAGTTCACGGATAGAGCAATAGAGTACCTGAAAACACATCACAAATGCCATCCTGCAACACCAACACTTCCCTGCCTTTTGGAAGGCGGCCAAGGTCCTGATTTCAGGAAGCCAGCGAAAGACAACTCCCTCCCACAAAATTACCGACCCATCAGTCTGCTGAGCTCGCTCAGTAAGATAGTTGAGAAGGTAATACTTAAACGTCTCATTCGGCACTGCATCACCAATGACACACTAAGACCGGAGCAATTCGGCTTTAGGAATCACCACTCTACAACACAACTACTCCTCCACGTAGTTGAACACATAACAGACGGCTACAACAAAAACAAAGCCACTGGGGCGGTGTTCCTGGACATAGAAAAAGCTTTCGATCGTCTTTGTCACAACGGCCTTATACGCAAACTTAACGACGACGCGTTTCCCGACGGACTCGTGCATCTCATACACTCATATCTCACCAACAGAAGCTTCAACACTGACGTGCAGGGTAAACAGTCTACACGACATGGTATTCAAGCTGGAGTACCCCAAGGCAGCATCCTGGGGCAGCATCCTGGCTGCAATCTACGCAGATGACACCGCCATAATGGCGCAAGATTGGAAGCCATCAAACATAAATTCACGCCTACAGACAGCACTCAGAACTGCCGAACCTTGGTTGGAGAAATGGCGTGTTAAAGTCACCGTCGACAAGTGTGAGGCAGTTCTGTTCACACTCAGACCGAAACACCTGCGCAAACACCAATACTGTAGACCAATTACTCTACATACACGCCCAATACGTTTCTGTGAGAAAGTCAAATACCTCGGTGTCTGGCTGGACCGGAAACTCACATGGGGGGACCACATACAACACATGACCAACCGAGCAAACGCGAGGCTCAAACAACTCTACCCGATGCTCAACAGGAAAAGAAACTGAATAGCCGGGTGTCGAGGAACCTCTGCATGACACATATTAGACCTCTGATGATGTACGGTGCTCCGTGCTGGGCATACGCGACGCCAACACGGCTGCGCCGCCTGCAGCTCATACAGAACAAGGTACTACGCATCATCACCAACGCTCCACGATAAACACGCACCGTGGACCTTCACAATGAATACCGCCTAGAGCGCCTCTCGGTGATATTCAAGAAACTCGCCACACGTCTGTACAAGAACTCGAGACACTCGAACAACCCCTTCATCCTACGCTTGGGGAACTACGATCACAACCATAGGTGGAAACATAAACGCCCCAAAATACTTCTCCTCAGAGATTAACACCTACGGTCGTAGGGAACACCAACTCGCAAACACGATGAACATGGCAAACCACTGCAGAACAGCAAACTGACTGGCAATGCCAGCTGAACCCACAGCCGACCTACAGCCAAAGCAGGGAAACCATATTCAGCGCACTAAACACAAACAAACCTAAACAGTCCCACACACTTAGCCAGTTCTATGACCGAACTGCCTAACTACCACGACAAACTTGGCTATGTTACAGGTATTCTGCCACAGCCGATGTTCACGGGTATTCTGCCGCAGCCGACCCAGGAGACTTCACAGGAGATCAGCTGCAGCAGAACCTCGCATCAAACGGACTGATTCTTTATGACGAACCTAGCAAAGTTAACGGTACTGAGAAAATACCCATACTAACATTAGCAAACCTTGCATGATCTGTCGCAGATAGCATACCGCTACTACCCTTCAAATCTACCCCACTGTCGCAGAGGTTTTTTTCCCTTGGCTTTTGCCTTGGCACTTTTTTCCTCTGCCCTTACATACCTTTACCCTTCGTATACCTTTCGACCAATTCTATCTCCAGATGCACCGTATTAATGGGTGATCGTGCCCACATGTACGGATAACATCGCTGTTCCCACATCCCGTGACCCACCTTAGCAAACTAACCTAATTACGGAGGTGATGGTCACCACGTTGGTGTGGGCGTGGAGGGGCCCCATCCTTTGGAAGGCATGGACAGTTCGACGCCGACTAAGGAGGCGGCGAGAGGGCCTTACGAGCGGAAGGTGGTGTGCTCAGCCGGCCAGGCGTGCTGACGGTGTACCTAGCGTTGTCCCTTTTGGCGGGCGGGCGGTGTCGCCTAGTACGTTCCATGTGACGGCGGCCTCGTGTACCTTTGAGCCTGCGATCTACCTGCTTCTTCTGAGTCTTTAACTTAGATTAAAATCAGATTCTCTTCCATCTCCGAGAAGTCTATCCAGGCACCCTGGCACATTGTATAGAACTGTTATTGGACTTTGAAGTTACGTAGTAGCGTTGCTTGGCCATGTCCAATTATTTATACGTTCGTTTTCTCTCCTGGCTCGCCATGTACTTGCCTTTGTGTCCACGTGTTAGTTCAGGGCGGTTAGCTGAAGTCCAGCAATTTTTCACACCTATGTACTTGTGAATATGTGCACTCTGATGACCGGTAGTGGTTGTTGTGTTTCATAGCAACTAGGTCTTCTGTTTGAGGGGCTGTTCGCCCATGAATTTGATCCTTTATGTTTTTCTTTCTTTCTTTCTTTATTTTTTTAACTACTGTTTGCTGATTACAAAAAAACTTGTCTCCGGATTTTATTTCTGGTAATATTTACCCCACTGTTACCTCATTGCCTATGCGGGGGACAGCCCTAATCAGAGGTGGACTGTTTTCCTTTTAAGGGGCATATTATGCCAACCCATCGTCGTATTTTTGGGCAATGTTGTGGGACTTTTAGAGATTCCTTTCTGGTTAAGGCTGTAGCTCCTTAATTGCTGCAATGGGACCGCGATTACAGTTTTCCATTTGTCCTACGTCTAGTATTCATTGTTCACCTAAACTGTTAACTTGTATGTAGGGCCGTGTGGCTGTAATCCCTGTTTGTGCAGCATATACTTGGGTATTTGCTTAAAGTGTGTGGTACTACTTATATGGTTGCCCTTGACAGTTAGTCATTATGGACTGTTGACGTATGTATAATTTGAATTGTAAACAACTGTTGTTTCTTTTTTTTAACTGTGCCCTTCAATCCCTTTTAACTGCAATCTTTCATGATTATGAGAAGAAAGAAATTGTCATTATGTACTTCCTATCGATATTTAATAATTTAAATTTTACCTTTCAGGCAAGTTAAATTAGGAAATCGCGCCTTGATATCATGTTTATTATCTGTTGTTGATTGGGGCTAGTTCTTAATCTTAATTGCCTTTCACCTTGCATTTATTTTTCGTTCATTGTATTTCTGAATCTGTTAATATGTTCCCATCGGGCCAAGTTATGCTTGCCTCCCCTTGTGAAGTTGTTTTGATGTATCTGAACTGAAGCCTTTTCTTAAATTTTAAATAATACATGATTTCCCTTAATCGGTTTAAAATTCATAACTTTCACAAGAGTTGTTTATCTATCACATGTACACTCAAAATACTCCACGTAAGGAAACCCAACCCAGACCTTCCTAATTTCACATTTGTCTATTGTTATGCAGGTACTGCTCATACTAATCAGTGACCGCTTGTAATCACCCTATCACTCTGGCTGGTCGAGATTGTTAAGTACCACTGCTCACACACAGCAACAAACAACGGATTGTTTTACGTCTGTGTGCACGATTTCGTCAGGCGAGTTTTGCTGTTGTGTGTTCTCACGTTGTTTCGGCTAACGGAAAGTCATATTATTCGAGGAATAGAGCTCTTTTTATTTATATGGCTGGAAGTTTTTAGTAGTGACAGTATGTCACAGACATTTTGTGCACGTTATTTTTGTAGTTGTCTTTGTTGCTAGAAGTCACTAATAGTTGGTTCTACTTTTGTTTTCTTTTGTTTACGATTTGCGAAATGTGAATACAATTCAGGGTTCAGTTTGCTTTTCCCCTCCTTCAGGTCAATATCTAAAATGGCATTTCGATATAAAAATTTTGCTAGCTCTTCGTTGCTGGTAATCCTTATGTTAACAGAGATAAGCATTTCATAATGTCTCCCAGTTGCGTTATAACCCTTGCACTTTGAAGACCCATTTTTAAATATTTTTAGTTTATATTTTTTGCGTCAAATAAAGAAAACAAAAGTGTATGAATCCACTAATGTGATTTTATTCACTTCGGTAGTAAAGTCATGTGCTCGCATGTTTGATATCTTGGGCAGAAAGTTATCTTATAAATGATAATTGATAAAGGACTGTCATGTTTGGGGGTGTACTTTTAATCAATTTATTGAACATAAGGGCCAAGATTGCTTTTTATTTTTTATTAAGATTACCGGTTTCGGCAGTTTAACTGCTATCTTCCGATCTTAGGTTTCATTCTTTAGAACATTATCATTAAAAGCTTTTAAAACCACAATTTACTCGCCTACTAAGTGATAATTAGTGATCACGCCTTATTACAGGATGCTGATGTTCATGTTTTATTTATATGATGACAAGCCAACAATTAAGTTGGCGAGTAAATGTGGTTTTAAAAGAATTTAATAATAATGTCTGCAATAAAAATGCTAATTGATTCGGAGTTTTTATCGATGAATTTTTATTAATGCTACGGCACTCAAAGAAAGGTATGTTGTATTCAATAAAGAAAGAGTTTGTTGCTGCAAACTAAAATTAATTTCTTGCACTATTAACGACTCCTTTGCCGCCGATATTTACGCTTTTATTACGTCCTTGGTTTCAGTTTCCCTTTCGCCCAGAAGTTTGTCGTTACACTTCTGCACGGCTAACGCTTTTTTGTGTGCTATCAATAACGCAGAGTTGAGAGTAACGTCTCGAAAAATCGTTTTCCTCTGTCTCTCACGATACTTTTTGCGATACTTATTTCGCAATTTTTTTTTTGTCAGTTTTGTGTCAGATGACGGATTAGAAGCAGGCTTCTCTCTTCCACAATAGCGGTCGGCGCGAATCGAAGCTCCTGCAAAAGGAATTGCTCCGGTAATTAAATCACTGTGCCTGCGAAAATCCGACGACGTCTTAATCGCAGCTCCTCGATTTTGCAAACTCGGAGCTGATGCCGTAATACTGCACAGCGCGTCCGGTGGTATGAAGCAGAGAAGAAGCAGGAGTGGGGGGTAGAGGGGGTGAGGGAAATGGAGTAAGGGGGAGGAGGAAGGTGCAACTTGTAGGAGTGTGGGACCTTTCGAACTGCGGGACCGAAGAACAGCGTGATTGCATCTGCTGTAAAAGTTGCCGTACTGTTATCTTAGGAGGCGGCTGAAAGGAAAGTAAGCAGAAAAGCCGGCTTAATTGAGAGTCAGAACTGGGAAGGAGGCAGCTGAGCGCACTGCCCGCGGGAAGGAAAGTTTAGCGCGGGGGGGGGGGGGGGGAGCGGCGGCGTGGACAGGGCAGGGGGGGGAAGCGGAACTGGGCGGCCGTCGGGGCGGCGCGAGATACAGCAGGCCAGGCGAGGTGGGCGCCCGCCACTCATTAACGGCTTTTTGTGTCGCCGCCGTCTTCAATTCCAGTCGGACTTTCGCAGCCCTCTGATAAACTCCGCCGGCTGCGAGCGGCAAAAACCGGACGAGCGGGCTTCTTGCACGCGCCCTTTAATCTCGGACCCTCTGGGACTGCCCGAGGGGCGGGTGGGAGGGGGGAGGAGGGAGATCGAGGAGAAGAGGGGGGGGAAGTCCAAGAGAGGGAACGAAAAGCAAGAGTCGCGAAAGCGGCGTCGCAGCTGCTGCACCAAAGAAGTCTGCAGAAAGAAAGGCGGGCCCTTGTGTGCGTGGCTGAAAGGTGCGGAGGGGCAGCGGCGCTGGGTGGGGGGGGGGGGGGGTCTCGAGCCGGTATCGAAAGGTTAGAGATATGGTGGACCTCTCCGCAAAGTACTAGATCTCGACTTGGTGACACGGGACTCGACTAGCTACATTTCAAGGCTTCAGAGCATACGCAGGCGATACAAACCCTTATTACATGATTCACCTGAGGGGTGCAAAGGGTGTCAGTGCAAGGGACTAGTGATCTAAGCCATCAGTCATCATCAGATAGCGAAGAAATTACGTTTAGTGTCCCACAAGGATCAATCTTAGGGCTATTGTTTTTCCTTGCGTTCATTAATAACCGTCAGAGGCAGAGTCGTTTTGTTTGCATGTTATACAAATATTGCAATGAATATCATTTCGAGCACAGTTATAGAAATGTCTGCAAATTATATTTTCATAGAAATTAATAAATGATTTGAGGGGAGATGGAAGGCAAGCGGGCTCAAAAAATTGTTTATTATTATTATTATTATTATTTTAGCGTATTTGAAATGCCTGGTATTCCCTGTGTAAAATAGTTTTTGTTTCATGTAAATACGATAACTTTTTCGTGAGGTATGATGGTTTTTCTTACGCTCTGTATTTAAAGGTCGGTGACAGCAAGGCTTAAGAGCGGGTATGCGCAGAACAACCCTATGGTCCTAATGCCACAATATCTAAATTAGGGTGCATTTGGCATGTCCAGAAGAGAATGGGAACCAGGTTGAGAAGATTATTAAAAGAAAAGTAAAAGATAGTATTTGAAGATGGTAAGAAGATAGGTGGTAAAGGTTTCGTGACTAATGTTGAAATTACAAAGTTAAGTCTTCGCCATAAGGAGAAATGTATGCAATTTAGAAAACATGAAAAATGCTGTATGGGCTATATTTTTCCATAAGCTTTCCACAAATG
The DNA here is from genome assembly GCA_026315105.1 of Locusta migratoria. Taxonomy (NCBI): domain Eukaryota; kingdom Metazoa; phylum Arthropoda; class Insecta; order Orthoptera; family Acrididae; genus Locusta; species Locusta migratoria. The sequence goes on along the minus strand of CM048750.1, from coordinate 384,024,469 downwards.
AAAGTCCAGTGCATGCTCTTTGCTTGAATGATCCTGACTCTTGGTGCAAGAGCAGGAGAAATGCCAGTTCTGACCACAAACATTCTTTACATGCGTCAGTAATGAATGAAATTAAACCCAACCTTTGTAAAGGTACATTGTTGAAGAAATGTTTTAATGGGAAAAAATCCATAATTTAAATGAAAGTGTCATTTGGACACGGTTACCGAAAAATGTATTTGTTCAGCTTACAACCCCCATATTTGGTGTTTACGAGTCTGTTTTATGCTTCAATGCTGGTGTAACTGGATGTTTTGGAATTATCGTGCATTCTTGGGGAAAATATATAAAGAGAGAATCCGCAAAGATGATGTTGCTAATTTAAAATGCACAAAAGACGGAAGACAGAAAAGTTGGGGGGGGGGGGGGGGGGGGCAGGGGAAGAAGAAATGATCAACATGATTCAGATGATTTTTCAGTATGGTGCTGTAAAATGTAACTGGTAAGTAATTCTCATCAATAACTACACTAGAATTGCAATCGTAAACTTTAAATGGATTTTTCTCGAAACTACATTTCTTTACATTTCAGGTACCATTATTTGATAAACTAGTGGGGCTAGAAACATGAAATTTGTACTGTAGATGGTAATCGGTAGTTAAAAGTAAATTGAAAACCACCAAACAATCAGAAAATATTTTATAATAAATAATGTGCTACAAAGTTAAATTTTACTAGTGAAAGAATTTTAAAAAATTCTTCAAAACCATAAGAGGTATTGTGAGGCATATATGTTATATATATATGCAGCCAAAAATTACATTAATTTATCACGTATAGGTCTTTTGAAAAGTGTACCTATTCAAAGGGTAAAATAGAATTGGCAGAATAGGGATAAATTGCCTTTCGTCTCCCCTTAAACCCATCTCAATGAAATTAATCTTTGAAAAGACTCACTACTTTTAGTTCAGAACGTGTAAGAGGTTTCCATCCAGAATATACATGAAATATGAAGAAGAGCAAAGAGTAAATAGAATTAAATTTCTGGGATGACAACTGAATAGTAAATTTCGTTGGAAAGAACTCACCACAGAACTGCAGAAACGCGTAAACAAAACTGTATTTGCTATTCGAGTATTGGTAGACTTAGACGACATAAAAATAAGAGAAGCTTCCGTATATTGCTTACTTTTATTCTATAATGTCACGTTATATAAGATTTTGGGGTAACTCCTTAACAAGTGTTCAAGTGTTTGTTAAGCTTATGGGACTTAACTACGGGGTCATCAGTCCCTAAACTTACAAACTACTTTTGAACTACTTACAAACTAGGACGGCACAAATATCCATGCCCGAGGGGGGATTCGAACCCCCGACCGTAGTGGCTGTGCTGACCGTGACTGGAGCGCCTCAGTCACCTCGGCCACCGCAGCCGGCTAACTCCTTAACAGCCGGCCGCGGTGGCCGAGGAGACTGAGGCGCTTCAGTCACGGTCTGCACGGCCACTACGGTCGGGGGTTCGAATTCCCCCTCGGCCGTGGATATTTATGCCGTCCTTAGTTGTAGGTAGTTCATAAGTAGTTTGTAAGTTTAGGGACTGATGACCCCGTAGTTAAGTCCCTTAAGCTTAACAAACATTTGAACATTTTGAACTCCTTAACAATGACAAACGTTTACAGAGTCGGAAAGCGTGTAATACGTGTTGTTCACGGACATCCAGTAAAAGCCTCTTAAAAGAACTGAGTTTACTATTTTTTGCCTCTCAGTACATTTATTCCTTAATGACATTTGTCGTAAAGAATATATCCCTTTTTCCAACACATAGATATTTTTTTTTTTGCATTGTATGTATGAAATGAGCTATCTGCACAAGGTCTTAAAAGCATCTACTTTATTCGAAAAAGGGGTCCACTACTCAAAAACACACATTTTAAATACTTTATCAGCAACCATATAAAATTTAGCTGCAAATAATTATTAGTTTAAGAGGAGCCTGAAATACGTACTTCTGACCAACTCTTACAAATCCATTGACGAATTTTTAAATATAACCAAATGATGTATGTATTCATACTATTAGTATTATTTGTTTAATTTATTTAGCGCTTGATTCATTAAATTAAAAAACACACACAAAAAATTACAGTACCATACACATATCACGAAATTTGAAAGTTTGAATTTTTTTCGTTGATCCACTCCATCATTACGGGGGTAACCAGGTTCAGCTCTTCTAGATTTCCAGGGAAAGCACGAATGGGACAATCGACCACAACGTGTTTCATTGTTTGTGGAATGTCAGCACAGCCACAAAATGGGCTGTCAATCCCAGCCCCATTTATAAAAAATTGAGGCAGTTCTTCCAACGTCACATCTAATATGGTTAAACCTGCTCCTGGTATATCTAGGCAGACTAAATCTACCGAATTTCACTGTTGGATCCTCAACGAATTTTTTAATAGGAACCAAATTATGTATGTAGTCATACTATTCGTATTACTTATTTATTTGGCGTATGATACATTAAATTACAAAATAATAATACTATTAGTATTAATATTTCAGCTTGCAATAACTAAATAGCTGGAATAAATAATTAAATTATATTGACATGTTCCATATCCACGAGGCTCTCGTCAATAAGGAGCTATTGAACGAACAGCCTAATTAATCCAACTAATGTAATCTGTGCAAAAGATCTGGAACTACACACTGCATGACGGCCACCTATTACACGGATATTCCTAGCTTAGGTAGACGTCATTAACGCGCGCGAAGTGTGAAGGGTAATGTCTGATCTCTTCCTATTGTTCATGCATAACGTGCGAGAGAGGGAATTAATCTATGGGATTTCTTGGAACGTCATTCGTTCAAATTATTTCTGTGATGCCAACGTTCGCCTGTAATGATAAGTTTTTTTTGTCATTTATATCAAGTATTTATTATTGTCTTAGGCAGCCATCGTGGAATTGTGTTACTAAGGCTCTGAATTACATACTCAACAGTTCGTTTTCTATTACGGCAGACACTTGTTTGCAGGGACGGCTCTATAGTGCGTGGGCCGTGCAATCACCCAGGATGACACAGTTTTTAATATTTATGTAGTTCCAAAATAGTATATTATACAATAGCATGAAAAGTGAAGTATCTTGTATAAATGAGAAATGTGTATATGAATTTTTTAATACAAAACTTATATACTACAAAAATCTAGGAAAACTAAAGTCATTCGGCCAGACCAAACTACCCGGCCGATTTCCTTAATTTTTTGTTTTACACGAAAGGTATTCATCGACAGATTTGTCATCAAGGATCAGAATTTACATAACTCTTGCCTTCCTTTTTCTATACTCAAACGCGATTTCCTTCTGTATGTTTCTTATGTCCTTGCTGTAAACTAAAGTCAGTCGGTCAGGCCGTTCTATCCGACCGATTTTTGCTTTAAACGAAAGCTATTCATTCGCGGACCTGTTATCAAGTATTCGAATTAAGTCTCTCCATCCTTCACTTTTTATTCAAACGCGGTATCCTACCGTCCTTGCATTGAATATGTTAATCGCTTTGTTTTAAGATAACTTCGGTTCAGATTAAGGTTCGCAGTTCTTTTTGAACTAACAACACTCGGCGGATCAAGCTCTTTCATTTGCGATTTTAAACACTTGTATTGATTGATCCTGAAAAAATCTATGCATGAACATTCAACTACCATTTTTTTCCAACTTTTTTGTCATTCCACTAACGGTGCGAAGTATTCGCATGGGTCCTCTAGTTACTCATAAAATGAAGGGTCTTACCGGCACTGAACATTATCTACTGTAAAGAAACCCTGTGCTCAGATTTACGAAGTAAATGTTGACTCCAGGCAACACTCCAATTGAAACGTTGCAACTCATACAAGAAAACTGTTTTGCAACCAGCGTAAGTGTAGCATTAAGAATTTTGCCGATACAACCGATGACAGTAGCAGATGGGGAAAGAAAATTCTGGAAGTTTCAATTAATAAAATCGTATCTAAGATCAACAATGATGCAGGCACGACTGTGTCAACTGAACATTAACTAGCGCTAGCCGACGCTTTGGATTTGATTATGTCAAGCAAAGAAAAATATATTATGCCATTTGATTATGTCAAGCAAAGAAAAATTTATTATGTCATACCACCTGAAAAGGACTCCTGTCGGAGCTCATAAAGCGCAAATATATTCTTGTTTAAACAACACTGACAGACCTGTCGGAAACAAGCTGCCTCAGTCCCCATCCGCCTTCCACCCCAAAACTTTTTTGAATGTTAACATACTCGCGCTCTTTTACCTAGTCTCATCGTAAAGACTCAAAGCCGCCAACCACAGAAGAAATAAAAGAAATCATAAAAGAACTTAAAAATAACAATTCACCTGGAGTGGATAACGTAGTTGCTGAACTATGGAAGTACTCTATTGACAACATGATAAACTGTCTATCAGAAATACTGAAAAAAAAAAAAAAATCTGGACGGCTTACCACCAGACTGGACATCTGCACTAATACATCCAGTACATAAAAAAGGGAAGAAAACAGACCCTAGCATGTATAGGGGAATCTCACTCTTACCAGGCGCTCTTAAAAAGAGCAGAAGAAATAGTTAACAAACAACTAGGAGAGTATCGGGCTGAATTTAGGAAGGGAAGGTCATGTGCAGAACACATTTTAAACTTAAAGAACATAACAGAAATGAGTAAAATCAGGAATTTAAAATATGTAATTACTTTTCTGGATTTAAAAAATAGCTTATGAGTCAATTGACTAAAATACACTGCTCGATATCTTAAATGAAGTGGGATTGATACTAAAACAACTGAAATAATTAAAGTAACTTTGACAAACACAAAATCAAAAGTAAAATTTAGGAGAAAGCTCACAAAATCGTTTGAAATAAAGTCAGGTGTCCTACATGGAGATGGTTTGTCACCTTTGCTTTTAATTGTGTGTTAAATAAGGTAGTTCGAGAATAGCGAAAGGCAATCAGTACTACATGGATTCAACTAGGAAGACATCCAAACAGAATGCCGACTGTTTAGCCTTCGCAGATGACATGGAATTGATTACAGATTCGCTAGATAATGCCCAACAACAAATAAGGGAACTGCAAAAACAAGTAGTCAAAGTAGGACTACAAATATGCTTCGAAAAAAAAAAGTTAATGAAAAAAGTCTGTGATGCTCCTCAACATATTGCATTTGGCAACAATAAAGTACATAAAACAGATTTCTTTAAATAACTATGAGAGTAGAGTACATACAAAGCAAAATAAAAGACAGCTATAGGAACTACCGTGTACAAAATAGAGTGTTTCATATGACCAAAAACATTTATAACAAAAATCCTTGTTCTGGAACACGAAGTTAAGACACTACCAAACAGTGGCCAGACCGGAAGCTCTGTACGCGGCAGAAACATTTAAACTAACAAGAAATGAAGATCTTGAGAAACTAGAGAAGGTAGAAAGAAGAGACGATAATGCTGAATACAGTTTAAGACCAAACAGAAAGCGTAATGATGAAGAGAAGACTTCAGTTTTTTTTTTACATATATTCAGTATGGATAACAATATACTAACCAAGGCGATATTCACATTACTCAATAGCTACAAATCCAAGCCCGCATGGGTCATAGAGACTGAAAAGGACATGGAAAACGCTGGAATTACAATAGACACAATAAAAAACAAAACTATTACATTTTAAACATCACAATTATACTAAAAATACATAGCAAAAATAGGGGAGTCTTATGGCAGTCTTAGTAGAGTAACATCTTAGTATGGAAGTGTGTTGTGAACCAGTCTTACTCTTGCAACACTTTTGTGCTTTATCAGGAATGGATATATAAACATACTTAAAAAATGAAAGTGTCACAAATGTAGTTATCTGAAAACCCAAGAACCCGTCGGCATAAAATAATTTTGTAATGTGTTAATGGTAGGCGAGCTACAGGATCTTCGAGACCACTAAACATCTGCAACAGGTGATGTATAGAAAAATGTGGCTTTAATGAATGTCAAGTAAAAAAAGAAATGCGCCACAAGGTCCTGCATCAAACAGTTTTTTCATGGGTTAGATAGGCAGGGCGTGGCCACCTTAAATGAGAAAACTTTATCGACTGCATATTGTTAATCCTAGTTTTACCTTATTCCTATCAGCAATTATAACTAGTCAGTAGTTTTGGCACATTTCGTTCGAAAGGTTTGAATATTTTCCATGCTTATTTCCATCATTCGTTATTAACAATTAAGACTTGCAAGTAGTTCTCAAACACCAGTATGGGTGCGGTATCTTCGGCTGTTCAGGATAGGATATTCCTCATTAGGGAAGGAGGAAGGTTAGGGTTTAACGTCCCGTCGACGGCTTGGTCATTAGAGATGAAGCTAACGCTCGGACATTTGGGTAAGGATAGGAAAGGAAATCGGTCGTGCCCTTTGAAAGGATCTATCTCGGCATTTTCCTTGAGTGATTTAGGGAAATCACGAAAAACCTAAAACTGGATGGTCGGAGGTGGATTTCATCCACCGTCTTCCCGAATGAGAGTCCGGTGTCTTATGACTGCGCCACCTCGCTCTGTCAAACATGACCTAGAGATCAGTGTGCAAGATGTAATACAATAGACCAACCAAAGACATGTGTGTCAAAATATGCCATTTTCAGTCTTTAGCAACGTTGTGCAGCAATGAAAAGAGGCCAGGTGTAAGTGGATTATATAGTAGGATAGACATCCTTACTTCAGAATGAAATCCCTTGGAGTCTGGAAGAGAACTGTCTAGAGAGTTTAGCAGCGTCTCATGAGTTTCAGATACTGCACTCCATGGACAATATGAATAAAATGGAGAATGCCCTTTATTCTCGTATTTTCAGAAAACATTCTTGGATTCGCATGAATAAAGCGAGTCGGAAAATATACTTCACCTGAGAAGGTCCTCATCTTGAGAAGAAGAGTAGGGGGGAGCTGCTTAACGTAAAGGACATATTCAGATTAAATATGAATAAAACTAGAAAAGTTCCTCACAAGTGGAGAATATTGTCAGTTTTATGAAGTGAGCTCTCTAGCATGTATTATTGTTAAGGTTACGTTAAATTGTGTTTTGTAATAAAAAAGACATAATTTGTGTTACTCAGAAGGCAAAAAAGATATCTTACACATCTTCTGAAGCAGTATGAGAGGAACTGGAGAAGTTAATACAAGTAAAATAATGAAAACCTTATTTGGTTACCTTCACAAAAATCATTACAGTGAAAATATTCGTGAAACTACTGGACCAAATTGCTTTGATCATCAGTCCGTAGACTTACAAACTACTTAAACTAACTTACAATAAGGACAACACACTCGAACAGGTGAATCTATCTCCATAGGAGATGATAAGAGCACAGACGGTATAGAAACGTCAGTGATACCACAAAATTGTTCAGTAGGTACCTCGTAAATCGTCGATGATCCAGACATTCACAACCATCCGTATTCAGCAAAATTACAGACGTCATATAAATCATTAATTGTTTATATCAACGAATTTGTATATCAGGCTGCAAACATTTATTATTGTTCTGTATATGTTCCACTTGGTTACTTGATCATGATTAACTTCAGTTGACAATGTGAATCGCTGTATAAGCTGTGTGACCACCACAGTCTCAGTGGGGTGTTTTTCTGCTTTATGGGTGGCCCAACCTAACCGAAAGATCTGCGCTGTCCTCTTACGATCGACCCACAGACTCGGGAGTTTTCGGTATCGTTGATATCTGCCCAAGGGTTCAGAACCATAGATAATTTTTACATAAACCTGATAGATACCAAAGAATTAAACAATGAACTCTTTAAACTTCAATACATTTTTTAAATTCTTGCCTTTGCTTCTTTTGTGTATTAATGTACTGTCTCACTGCTACAGCCCTCCTAGAAATGTGGGAGGGATGTGTCAGACTGAAGCTACTTTTAAGTCAGGAGACGAGAATTGATAGATCATTTGGTAGAACTGTTGTTTCGAGGATAATGCACAACCAACACTACCAACTGGAAAGTTTTAAAATGGATTCGAAAGCACAAAGATTGCTCACTCTCCAATACAAACAGTAAAAATTTCCTCTTCTCTTCACCACATTGCAGACACGAATAATATACAGTAACTATATAACTTTGAGAGACAAATACAAATAAATTTCCTTCTGAAATTCACTTTCAGTATCAATGTTCTTCTTTGGGTACGTCTGTATACAATTCGTTATCGTTTCACATAATTAATCAGCTAATAGCACACTGTGAAAAGTGACTATATCACTACCTTCCAAATGCAAATATTTTGCTGTTTTCTACGAATACATCAAGCTGATGTTGTGATTACTTGGGAACTTAAGAGAACGGCTTACGTAACTTGCAAATTAAATTGCACCGAGTGACAGAAAATATTAACTCGATGTACGGAGCAGTGGAAATAAATACGAAAGTAAATGCCATTGACTTTGAATGTACGCTACATGGGTAATTTCGATGGATGTTTACACATCGAAGTCACCAGGGCTCATACGACATGCATTGAATGTCCGATTGTAAATCGATGAAGCGGCTGATTCCGAGCGACATTACTGAAGATGAACTTACACAAATGTACACTTATTTAACAATTAATATTAAATTTTACTTTTTTGATGACGGCATATGAAACTTTTACATCAAAAGAAAGTATGAAATGTTAATTCGCCAACAACCCTTTTGTCATTTATGCAAAAACCTGACACAGAAATAGGGGAGCCGGCTGGAACGTACTACAGAAGTACAAATCTTTCATGTTAAATATTGAATGCAGTTTTCCGACGATCTCGTTGTTGTAGCCTTACCTTTCAGTAGTTCTTACATTTTGCTGATACCTGATATTGTGTCTATTGTCGAAGTGACAATACACGTGATCATTTTTGACCCTTTGGTCCTATGTTCGTCATTACTATAAAAATTAATCTATGTAAAATCACTCACTTTAAGTATCGTCTTAACGCTGGAAAACAGTAATTAGCTTTGTTGTGTGAAATATTGTTAACAATGTAGAACAAGGGACGTAAAAATAAACGCCTTTTGGTTTCACAAAAATATACCTGACACTCAGCTTTCTGCATCAGTAACAATTCGGAGGGTCACACATAATGTATTTTGAAGCACGTCTCTCTAGCCATTCTTCCTACAGTTAAATTTAATGCGAACAGCCACGTTCTCCGCCAATAATTCCAAATCTTCGAAACAATCTCTACACCAAAGGAATATGTTATAAACTGCATGACACTAATATCAACCTCAAACTGAGATGAATTGAATATTGGCAGCTGAACTACTAGTTTTGCCGTGACAACAATCAGCATGGATCACTTTAAATAGATTTCATTTCGAAAAGTAGTTTCCCACATCTAACCGAATTAGCACTATTAGAGAGTATTCTGTCTTTACTTTCTTAACTTTCTGGTGACAATAATCCTACGACAAATTCATCTTCGAAAACCTTGCGGTCTTTTTCATACATCACACAAAATTTCTGATACACTTGAGATCCTTTCGTACTAAAGCTACAATATAGCACTTAATTCAAGAACGGTGGAGGAGATTCTCTAACTACACAAATCATACAAGGTGAAGTTTAATTTTACTATAAGGTCTCTGTTCAAAATTTAACAATATAACTTCTACAAATACTACCAACATATGATTACATCTATCGGTATTAATTGAGATACACTCTATTGTGCTACAACAATGCCTGTTTTTAATTGTGAGCAATCTAACATACAAAAACAGAAAATTTCGATAACCTCGTTGTACCTTATAAATGCTGATATTATACAGTGTGTCCCAGCTATCTTGTCCACCCAAAATATCTCTGGAACAATAACAGCTATTGGAAAACGACTTTCACCGGTATCAATGTATGGCTGGGGACCATGGTTGTACATATTTGGAAATATTCTAAAACGAAAGCAAATGTATTTTTTTAACACAAACTTATGTTTTTTTAAATGGACAGCCTATATTTTTTCTTCAGTAATCCATAGCATGACAAATCACATTGCATCACAATATTCCATTTACATCCCGAGATATTGCGACGCGAAGGTGACGCTTGAAAAACCCGAAATACGCTGCTAGTGCACGTCCTGAGGCTCAGGCGTGAATCCCATGCTGCCCGTAATCGCAGTGTGATTGAAATGCGTAATCGCACTTCGATACTTATCAAGAGGTCCGAAACTAATAATACGGTCTGCTGCCATCAACTCTCATAAGCACATAATGGTTTCCCTCTTGCACGTTTTATGTGTCTACGTACACAATATGAACCAGTACCGATCGGTATACACCAGTCAGGTTGTCTTATTTATCCTGCACACCCAAACTAAGGTTTATCGAATGCGTTAAATGACCCATTGTGCCTTTCGCGCACTCGTTCATCCAGGGCCTAGCTCTTCTTAGACACGTGTCCAACGTAGTTCCCACTACAGCCACAGTTACCACTTCGCCTTGTTTGTCATTTGCGACCCATGCAAACTCCGATACTCCACCACCCTCCGAGCATCCCATTTGTTGTTGCTTTGGCGTGCAGTACACCGCTTGCCAGTGTAGTCGTGCATCAGAGTAATCTAGTGAAGGCACGGAGGTAGTACACATTGTGAATAAACGTTGTGTTGTGGAACTTATACTGTATTATGTACACACATGAAGATATGGTAGAAATGCTGCTGATCTATGGAGAATGTACGTTGACAGGAAATACTTTATTAGATTGCTTGTTTGTTTATAGTACTGTTAAAGAACATTTTGATTATTACGTCAATATGTCTGTTTTCTACCCTACTCTACATACCTGTACTGCACCCTGTTGTTGGCGGGCGAAATTCTGTGCAGGCAGAACGAATGTACAGAAGACGATTCCCTGATAAGCCATCGCCTTCGCGCCGGATGTTTGGTCGTCTCACATCTCGTCTACATGAAACGGGAAGCTTAAATCCAAGACCAAGACATATTGAACGTGAATTTGGTGTGTCGAAATCAAGTGCACAGCGTATTCTTCAACGTCATAAATTTCATCTTTACCATGTTCATTTACACCAGGATATTCATGGAAATGACTTCAGCGGTGGGTTCAGCAAAAACTTCTGACTAATCCAAATTTTTTCACAGATGTTCTCTTTACCGACGAGTCATCATTCTCCAACAAAGGAATTGTCAATATGAGGAATATGCATTATTGGTCCGCAGACAATTCAAAATGGCTCTGTCAGGTAGAGCATCAATGTCCGTGGAAAGTGAATGTTTGGTGTGGGATTATTGGAGATACCATTATCGGACCTTTCTTTGTAAATGGCGTCCAAAATGGCAGACAGTACTCCACATTTATACTATACAATCTTCCTTTTCTCTTGGCCACCGTACCTCTGTACAGGAGAATGGTCATGTGGTATCAGCATGACGAATGCCCTGCACATAACGACTTAAGAGCTCGACGACTTTTGAACCGTAAGTTCCCTGGTAGGTGGATTGGACGTGGTGGCCAAGTTAGGTGGCCTGCCCGATCTCCGGACCTTACATCGCTGGATTTTTTCTTTGGGGAGCAGTGAAGGATGCTGTTTACCAACATGAACCAACAACACCAGAGGACATGAAGCAACGCATTATTGATGCTTGTACAGCCATCAAAGAGGAAACAGTAGCACGAAGTAGGGTATCCTTCATCCGCAGAGTGACCCTATGTATGCAAGCCAATGGTTATAACTTTGAGCATGATATGTGAACGCTATCCTTAGTATGTAGTGCTGGTATCACAGTGCAACTTCCTACAAAGGACCATTTTACTAGAGCCCGTCGAAACGGCTGCCACTCCCGCTCGGTTCCCTCAGCGCTCGCGCCCCGCTCTCGACAGCTGGCGGCGGGTAAAGGGTTGGTAGAGGGGGACCGATGACGTCACACTCGCTAGAGCGAGACGTTTCGGGCAGGACGAGTCACGCTACTCCCGGGTTCTCGTCGCGCCCGCCGGGACGAGCTGCGCTTGGCTGAGCCGCCTCAGCCTAGTCGGCGCACGCCGCCGGCTGCGTGTTCACGCAACGCGCCGGACGTACCCGAGACAAAAAAGGGGGAAAATACACTTTCTCGATTTCCACGTTGTAAAAATTGTTGATGGTATACACGATCACGCTACATCGTTTTATGAAATTAGTTTTTCCTTACTAGCTTTGCCTTGCCTGTGAAAAAATAAAAAAGGCTAATTTTCATTCCGCACTAGTTTTTAGTCCCGTAACGCTCCTCACTCGATTGTGATGAAAGTATGCGTTTAAAAATCTGATTTTTGGACACATTATAGTAAAACATCTTAGCTTTTGTATACGACATTCACCTTTTCGTAATTCCTAACAGTCGTTTTCAAATGACGCCATTTCTCAAGTATATGCACTTGATTTACAAATCGTGTATTGAAAAAGTTAGATAGCGGGCAGGTTACTGTTCTATGATTTTTAGACCATATATTACAGCGAGTGAAATGGAGCTAAAAGAACAAAAAAGTTTTTGAAATGGTAATCGCACTGATATCTACCTCCTTTCAGAAGTAATTGCAAGTAATCTGAGCGCCCTCGGGCCGCGATCACAATTTACGAACTCAGCCTGTGTTGTGCGTAGCCTGAAGCACTGCAGTGCCGAAAAATCTGAATTGCTGGCTACGTTTGTCGGGCCCTCGTAATGTATTAAAGATCCATAATCAGAGAACAATAATGAACTAATTTTTCTTGGGTGGCAACCGATTACAATGGACAACTATCTGCTACGGTTTTACAGCAGATCATACTTGACTTTGAGAGGCATACATCCGGTTTTTTCCACATAATACAATTCATGGAATTTATATTTCGTGTTTGGAACTAGAAGAGAAGAACAAAGTAATGTAAACTGCGACTTTGCTCTTAATGGACTGAAATAAAATTTTGTGACATTACAGTTAACGGCTTTCTAGTTGCAGGTGAACGAGAAAGACAAAAATAATTTATATTTATTGATTCTACTCCTAAGACACAATATTTACCTTTTCGCTTTTGTAGCTTTCGGAAAATGTGTTCCCACCGGGTGAAAATAATTGTATACAGTGTGTCGACATAAATGCGTTACTTTCACATCTGAGATGAAAGTAAGAATGAACTGAGTTGCTTTTAGTAAGCTGTCTGAGACGAACAACGTTTCTACGAACATTTTTCTGTATCATTTGAAGACAATTTTCTTTGTTTGCAAGATGGTACTTTCGAATTTTCAACATACGCTGGTTTACTTAAGCCTCAGACACTGCAGGACAGGTCAGTAAAGGATGAGAAGCGCCTGTCACTTTTTTTCTAACTTTTTTCCGAGGGAAGGGGAGAGCTTGTCCTCACCTATAAGGAATCCCAATCCACTGTCAGCAGAAGATCGATTGCTGGCCACTTCAAAAATCCAGCTAACAGTTCATTGATTTTATTATATTATATATTAAAAGAATCTACGAAAACTAAAGTCAGTCGGACAGACTAAACTACCCAGCTGATTTCCTTCATTTTTGTGTAAAACTAAAGGTATTCATCCACTTTATCTACACTCAAACGGGATTTCCTTCTGTACATTTCTTACGGGGATGTCCTGGCTGTAAATTAAAGTCATTCGTTCAGGCCGTTTTATCTGACCCGATTTCTTCATTTTCGCTTTAAACGGAAGGTATTTATTCACAGATTTGTCATCAAGTATCATAATTAACTTAACTCTCTCCTCCCTTTACTTTCATTCAAACGCGGGATACTTCTGTCCTGGCATTGAATATTTTAATCGGTTTGTTTTAGGATATCTTCGGTTCTAAATAAAGTACACAGTTGTCTTTGACCTAACAACACTCAACGAATCAAGATCGTTCATAAGGGCTTTTAAACACTTGTACGGATTGATTCTGAAGAAAGCTATGCGTGATCATTCAACTTTACTTCCATGTCATCCCAACGTTTTAGTCATTCCACTAACGGTGCGAAGTATTCGCAAGTGTCCTCTATCTTTCTTATATATTAAAAGAAACTATTTTATAATTATAATTGATTTTAAATAAGTGTTTTGATATGAATGTAAGAAAACACAAGCTTATATAATATTCTGTATACTGTTACTATCTATAATAAATATTTTTAAATGATAAATATTTAATTTTACTTATTTCCATTTCACATGACTGGCCACTAATGTTGCAAAGTATTTGCACAGGTCACCTAGTTTTATTACTATTGTTCTCACACTGTAGCGAACCGTCGAATTTTATGAACATAAGAAATAGGTGGTAATGCACTCGTTCCATCCATATAGACTAACATTTAGGAGAGTATTTCCTTCCTTTAACATTCGATATCTTTAATATGAACGGCGCGAGTCGGCACCGGCACGAACCAATTGGGTATGGTGTTGCTTCTGCAGCACAAGTATCACAAGTCTCCAGCCTGCTTTCAGCTAAAGCTCCTCTGCATGATTTTTTTTCAATTATACTTATGATAATACATTTCTTTTTCCTCCATTACTATTAATTCTATAATATGAATTTAAAAAATTAAGAAATGTTTAGTTTTTCACTTAAGGAAAAACTCTCCTAAATGTTAGTCGAAATTAATGGGATGGGTCCATATCACATATTTCTAATGTGCTTATAATTCTATGAGTCACTACAGTGTGCAAACAATAGTAATAAAATTACAAAATCAATTAACAGTTAGCTGGCTCAAAGTAGATGGCAGTGAACAAGTACTGGTCACACCTGTGTTTCCTTCAATCTTCTACTGACAGTGGGTGACGATCCCTTGTTGCTGGCCACAAGCCCACTAAGAACCAAAAAACAAATCACAACATGAAACAAATGGCACCTGCTTCTCATCCTTTACTGATCTGCATTGTCTGAAGCTAAACTAAATCTGCGCGTTTTCCTTTCATTGAAAGTATAAAAATCGATGAAAGTACCATGGAGACAAGGAAAATTGTGAGATTCTGGAAATGTTCATAGAAAAGCAGTTCCCATCAGAGAGCTTCCTAACAAAATAAATACAAATTCTGAGAACCGTGTGGAGTTCTTTGAAAGTGGAGATGAGCTGAAACGTAGTACAGCGTGTACCACATAAATCTGGCACACCTGACGTACCCCCCATGGCCATAAGTTGCAGCATCCCTTATTAGGAGGTAACTAAATGTCTTTAATTTTACTGCTATGTACTCCTACTTTAGTCTACGTCTGAGGAATAGCGCTTTTATGTAAGACACTGTATATAAATTGTTTCACCTTGTGGTAGAACATTTTCTGGGAGTTACAAAAGCGAAAATTAGAGAAGCTTCAAATGTTTGTTAAGCTTAAGGGACTTAACAGCGGGGTCATCAGTCCCTAAACTTACAAACTACTTATGAACTACCTTATACCAAAGACGACACAAATATCCATGCCCGAGTGGGGGATTCGAACTCCCGACCGTAGTGGCCGTGCAGACTGTGACTGGCGCGCCGCAGTCCCCTCGGCCACCGCGGCCGGCTTAAGAGAAGGCTAAACAATGTAATCTTAGGTGTAGATGCATCAATAAATGTAAGTATATTTTTGGGTTTCTTCCGTTTATTATCCTCAACTAGAAAGTCATTGAGTAGAATTTCAGAAATTTTATTTCAGTCCATCAACAGCAAATTTGCAGTTTACATTAATTGTTTCTGCTCTTGAAGTTTGAAACACGAAATATGTATTCCATTAATTGTACAATGTGGAAAACGAACTACTTGTATACCTCTTAAGTGAAGTATTACCTTACATGAAACCATAGCAGATCATTGTCCATTGTAATCGGTTGCCACCCAAGAGTATAGCTATTTTCTGGTTATGAATTATTAACACATCACGAGGGACCAACATACGTGACCAGCAAATATTTTTTTCTGCACTGCAGTGCTTTACGCCACGCTCAACACACGCCGAGTTCGTTGGCTTGCGGTCGCGGCATGATGCTGCTCAGATAATTCACAATTACTTGTGAAAGGAGGTAGATATCAGTGCGACTACCGTTTCAAAAACTTTTCTGTTCTTTCAGCTCAATTTCACTCGCTGTAATGTATGGCCTAAAATGCATAATACAGTAAGCTGCCCGCTATCGAACTTTTTCAATACACGATTTGTAAATCAAGGCCGGCCGCGGTGGCCGAGGTGACTGAGGCGCTCCAGTCACGGTCAGCACGGCCACTACGGTCGGGGGTTCGAATCCCCCCTCGGGCATGGATATTTGTGCCGTCCTAGTTCGTAAGTAGTTCATAAGTAGTTTGTAAGTTTAGGGACTGATGACCCCGTAGTTAAGTCCCATAAGCTTAACAAACATTTGAACATTTTTTTGTAAATCAAGTGCACATACCTGACAAAAAGCATCATTTGAAAACGATTGTTACGAATTTCGAAAAGGTGAATGTTTTATTGGAAAGCTAAGATGTTGTACAACCCTGTGTCCAAAAATCAGATTTTTTAACCGAATACTTTCATCAAAATCGAGTGAGGAGCTTTACGAAACTGAAAACTCGTGCGGAATGAAAAGTAGACTTTTTATTTTTTCACAGGCAAGGTAAAGCTTCTAATGAAAAAATAAGTTGATAAAACGATGCGATGTGGTCTTATATACCGTCCAAATTTCTTACAACTTGAAAATCGAAAAAGTTGTTTTTCCCCCTCTTTTTCGTCTTGGCACATCGCCGCTCGGCTCGGCCCGGCCGGCAGTGTGAACGCACCGTCGTAGACGTGTGCCGGACGGGCGCAATAATTAACGGCGTCGTGAGAGGGGCTGGTCGTGCGCATGCGCACTGCTGTCGGCTGTTCCACATGCCAGGCCAGCCGGGAGTACCGAGACTTCTCGCTCCCGAGACTGTGTTATCGGCACTGCCGGCTCCCGGGTGCGGCGGTCTCGCCAGCCGCTCCCTCTGGCGGGAACGAGCGGGAGCCACGCCGTGTTTGGCGGCCTCTACATTTTACCCAGTGATGTTCAGAAACATTTGTTTGAAACAATTTGTCATGTAACGCATTAGATAAACATAACATTGATAATTATGTGATAATAAAACTAATTGGTTAAACATGTTTCCATTCATCTTCTATGTGTTACCTGAACTTCCCAAATGAAAACATTTTTACCTAAATAACGGTAAAATCTTTAGTGCACTTGCTCGTTACACTAAAACCATCAACATGAATTTTACTATAATGAGTGAATGATTCACTGTCAATTGCGCTAGATCTACAGTAAACTAAAGTTTTAACGTGTAACGGCATTACATTTTTAGTAACGGATTAACCCCCTATGGGATAAATACCTGCTGGAATGTACGACTTTAATGCAGGATGGCAGCAGACCGTATTATTCGTTTCGGACCTCTTGGTAAGTATGGAAGTGCGATTACGAATGTCAGTTCATCGCGATTACAGGCAGCATGGGGTTCACGCCTGAGCATCAGGACGTGCACTAGCAGCGCATTTCGGGTTTTTCAAGCGTCAATGTCGCGTCGCAATATCTCGGGATGTAATTGGAATATTGCGATGCAATCAACGCCATTGTTTATGTGATTTGTCATGCTATGGATTGCTGAAGAAGGGCGTCCATTTAAAAAAACATAAATTTGTGTTAAAAACACATTTGCTTTCGTTTTAGAATGTTTCCAAATATGTACATTCATGGGCCCCAGCCGTACATCGATACCGATGAAAGTCGTTTTCCAATAGCTGTTATTGTTCGAGAGATATTTTTGGTGGACAAGATAGCTGGGACACCATATATATATATATATATATATATATATATATATATATATATATATATATATATATATATAATTGTGGGAAGTTATATGAAAAAAAATCCCACCGCAAGGAGTCTCAACTCGGCCGCAGCTCACAGACCAGACAACCTTCCAGTGGAACGCTCAAAGGCTGACTGACTATCCACACTACTAGCGCGAACTACACTGACCTCAAAGATATTACACTTTCCGGCGAGTAGTGCCAACTTTATACCAACATGACAGACATAAATTACATTACAACTCTCCAGAGTCAGAGATCTAATATGACAGATGTTTCACACGGTATGCTAATGTGGCAAAGAAATGTTCGCTTTACCAGGATAATGTAACGGAGCCTACATGGCTACATACAAGAACGTATCAACCATAGAGCTGAAACAGCGTTAATTACTCGATTGTTTGTAAACCCATTAGACCTAACTGCTATGGTCATCAGTTCCTAAACTTAAAACTACGTAAACTTACGCTAAGGACAACACACATATCCATGACCGAGTGAGGGTTCGAGCTTCTGACGGATATCGGCCGTTCACACCGCAGAACGGCACCTTAGCGCGCTCGGCCACTTCTGCGCGACATTATTTATTCATTTCATCGTCAAGACAAAGGATCATTCCCCTCAAGCAATGTAATTGCGTTTACAAATTGTTTTCATCGGTTGTTGCCAGCATCACTACACTACGACGCAGCTGCTGTAAGTAAATTTTTACCGTCATTTTTAATAATTAATGTACGTTCGTAAATGTTGAACGTTTGCCGTCTTCTTAGTGACCAACGTAGAAATTACATTTCGTAAGTTGTGTGGCACTAACCACCTGGTCGATTTTCAAATTCACGTTCGATCTAGGGTATACTGGTTGGAACCTGGCGACTTCGGTATGCAAACATCCTCGCAAATTACCGACACATGAGTCATCGATTCGACGACATACAAACATCGCTCATACCGTTACCCACAATAATGAGCAACGGAAAATTCACAAAGAAAAAAATAAATTTGCTTTTACCGATTATTCTTTACAGCCGCCAGATCAGTAAAAACGTTAATAACTGCACACCTCCTAGTGTGTCAAAATGCAATCATAATATTATCGGCAGAAGATGTGGACGAGTTATGATTATTGGACAAGGATAATCTCACAAAATGTGCCTACATTCACTCGTATCACTGCACTAAATTGTAAAGAGCACCAACACACTTAGAAATATATCTACGTGCTTCTTAGAGGTGTTTGTTAACTTACGAAAGAGCGTACGTCACAACAGGAACCTACAATACAGAATATATTTCAAGCGACTGGTCACTTACCCTGGTGCCTCAACTACGCCTTGTCTGTAGCTCACTTTCTGTGACTGGATTTGAAGCCGAAAAACTCCCAATACAGCCAGAAAGCTCATGTGTTCTGCTACTTCTCACTCATCAACAAAAACCAGCAACGAAAAAGCACGAGACTTCGCAATGTTGTCTGAAACCTGCCCGCTGACATGGCACCATGTTCCATTATTGATAGCGTCACCTGGGATAACAGCAGCTGTTGAACTATGGTCACTGTGGCTAATCATAATAATAACAAAAGTATAAAACAGAGAGAACGATTAATACGACAATGTATTACTGCGATCACTAGGAAAGCTACTCTCAGAAATGCATCCTCATGCACATGATACTAGTTGCGTTTAACACAATGAAAAGTATACTTTCATGTTTGTGGGGAAATGTAATTTGTGTGCTGTTAAAAGTGCAGTAATTACACTGGAGAAATTTTTTATGCATATACCTGGTGGTTATAATTAAAGCTTCCGTAATTAACGCACTATAAAACGGAAAAAAATTACCGAGCTAGTTGGTAGCATTAAGGGACGTAGGACGTCAAACGGGCGACTTGGAGTAGGAAACGCACCACAGGACATTTTAATGTCCACCTTCTATACTGCTACAAAGAAATTCATAAAACTGTGCCGCGGTGGAGTAGCCGAGCGCTCTAACGCGTCCCGCTCTGGAGAGCGCGGTTGCTCGCCGTGGAGGTTCGAGTCCTCCCTGGGCCATTGGTGTGTGTGTGTGTTTGTCCTTAGGTTAGTTTACCTAGGTTTAAGTAGTTTGTAAGCTACGGACTGATGACCACGCAGTTTGGTCCGATAGATTTACAAACACTTGAACATAAAACTGTTTCGGGATGACCAGAAAGGATTCAGGATTCACGCTCACAGCAGCAGAAGTTCAATAACGTATCAAAAAAAAAAAAAAAAAAAAATATTATTACATGTGTAATATCAACATTTTTTTAAATTTACTTTTGGCTGCATTTGTTGCTATGGGTACACTTTTCTTCATAAGTAAAAAAGATTCTTCAGTGAACTTTGCACAGCATACAAACCATACATACAGGTGTTTCAAAATGGATTTTGTAGATGTAGTTGTATAGATTGGGAAAGAGACTCGATCACCCTTGTTATTGTGGAGCAGACTTCAGACTACGGACCACGTAGTGACAGATTGCCCCCAGCATTCTTTCTCCGGGGATAAGCCGGTCTCCACAAGTGAAGAAGGACTCAATGGCTTACCTTGGCTCTATGACAGAAGATTCCTAGTGCACATAATTTGTCCCCGTGAACGCAAGTACCCTGCACTGAAGATAAAATAGTTTAATATGTTGGCTTGAGAGAACGATATGGTTATATTGATAGTATCCTTGTGTTCAAAAAATGTTCAAATGTTTGTACAGCTTATGGGACTTAACTGTGGGGTCATCAGTCCCTAAACTTACAAACTACTTATAAACTAACTTATACTAAAGACAGCACAAACATCCATGCCCGAGGGGGTATTCGAACCCCCGACGGGGAACGGCCTCGCGCATCGGAGCACAGCGCCTCAATGCGCTCGGCCAATCCGCCGAGGACTCACAATAGGGTCTCGAGAACTGCCTCAGTTCATGCCTGGCATGCAACGTGACAACAATGCTAATCTCCCCACATGTCACAAGACAACTGAAACGCTGCCCCTTGATGAGATCACGTTCCCTCTGAACAGGTAATATGCTTGCTACAGCCACTTATGTAGAAACTGTTCCATCTTGTGTGCAAGTTATTTGCACGAGAAATACACACAGACTTCAAGAACAATGTAATTATTACAATTCCTAAACAAAAGCAAGAGAAGACAGGTCTTAAAATTACAGAGCTATCAGTTTAATAAATCATGGTTGTAAAATACTAACATGAATTATTTACAGACGAATAGAAAATCAGGTAGCGAAGATCGCTTTGGATTTAAGAGACATGTTGTAACATGTGACATTACGAATCATCTTAGAAGGTATGTTATAAATGTTCATATGTTTGTAGAGCTTATGGGACTTAACTACGGGGTCATCAGTCCCTGAACTTACAAACTACTTATGAACTAGCTAATACTAAGGACGGCACAAATATCCATGCCCGAGGGGGGATTCGAACCCCCGACCGTAGTGGCCGTGCAGACTGTGACTAACGCGCCGCAGAACGCTCGGCCACCGCGGCCGGCGAAGGTATGTTAAGGAAAGGCAAATCGGCCTTTATAGCTTTTGTAGATTTGGAGAAAAGTTTTGATAATGTTAAGTGTAATACACTTTTTTGAAATTCTGAAGCGAGCACGGTTAAAATATAGCGAACAGAAAGTTACTTAAAACCAGACAGCAAATGAAAGAGACGAATACCACGAAAGGAAAGCATTCGTTGGGAAGGGAGGAAGACATGGTTGTAGACTTTCTGCGATTTATTAAATTTGTTCACTGAGCAAGCTGTGAAGGAATGCTAGGAGAAATCAGGAAACTAAAGTCCAGGGAAGAGAAACGAAGATTGGTCGGTAGTTCTGTCAGGACCTAGGACCTAGAAGAACAAATGAACGGAATTGGAACTGTCTTGAAGGGAGGGTGCAAGATGAACATTTGTAACAGGAGCAAAACAACGGTGATAGGAAAGGCATGCCATGCTGAAGGAATTGGGGCATGTAGCGATGCAAGAAAAGTTGTAGTTGAGTTTTGTTGCTTGGGGAGCAAAATAAGGAATAAAATGAAGAACGGATGTGAGAAGAAAAGCCTTTCTGAAGAAGTGACATTTGTGGACAATGAATATTAATTGTATATGTTAGCAAGTTTCTCCTGAAGGCATCTGTTTGGAGTGTAGCAGTGCCCGAAAGTGAAACATGCATCATACGGAGTTTCTACAGAAAGATGATATAAGCATTTGAAGTGTGGTTGTACAGTACAATCCTGAAGATCTGATTGGTAGATCACGTTACTGATGGGGAGATAGTGACCAGAAAAGACCAGAAAAGAAATAAGAATAACTAGACTAAGAGATGGGATCGAATTATTACGAAACATTCGTAGTCATTACGAAGTTGGAAATGTAGCATTGGGGGAGTTGTGTGGCGAAAAAATCGCAGAGAAAGACTAAGAGACGAATACAATAAACAGCTTCAAAAGGATGTAAGGTTGATTGAAAAGACTTGTACAGGATCGAGTGTGAGGAGAGCTGCATCAAGGCAATCTATGTACTCAAGACCACAACAGTAAGAACGACCAAAGGTGGTAGAACGACGACCTGGCGTGGAAAAATGATCTGTATGATCGCAAGGATACCGGAATCTGCTCCTTAATTGCTGTCAATTTTACATCTTTCATCCTATAAGCAACGTCGAGTGCTATTACTTCCATCTTCTTTCCCATGTTTGTTATTATTATGTCAATAATTTTATTGTTAAAACAAGGAATGGACTTTGGTTTATGTACGTCTCGCGTACGAATTTGCGGGGAACAACCAGTACATACATAATCGCGCTATCAATAAAAACGATGCAGATAAGCGAGTAGTCAAGAGGTAACTAAACCAGAGACGGTCTAAAGTCGTTGCTGTTTTCCTGCATCGATACTTGATTGACACTACGATCGCTTAAGTTTTTCTCTTGACAAACTCACTGACTCATAAAATATACTGTAACTTCAGGTACATAATGACCTCCGGTGAAATGCATATAACCATATCCACCATTTCAAAGTTTCCGTATGCACATTCACACTACACACAATTATCCGCCTTAAAATACGTTTCCGAGTAAAGCGCAATACTGGCAGTGCATGACACGGGTGTGTAATTACGGTGCGCGGTTGGGCAGCTCGGACAATCAGAGCCACGCGCTGACAGGCACCGGGCCGCGCGGGAACAATGCTGACTGCCTGGGCGGAACTGACCTGGCCACTGTGCGTGATAATGGCTGGCCGCGTTGCCAGACTGACAGTCAGCTGACAGCCGACGCTCGTTCCGTCTGGCTGCGCGGCAACACTGTTTAATTAACGCCTTGTTTCTGTAATTAGCACGGCCAGTATCGACAGAGTTTTACGCCGTAAGTTTACCTCTCCTTGCCATCAATATTTCCTGAATCTGACGGCTAGACACAATATGTGATAAAAAGTATTCGGAGATCTGGTTGAAAATGACTTACAAGTTCGTGGCGCCCTCCATCAGTAACGCTGGAATTAAATATAGTGTTGACCCACCCTTATCCTTAATGACAGCTTTCACTCTCACAGGCATATGTTACATCAGATGCTGGAAGCCAGAATGATATTTTCACTCTACAGCGGAGTGTGCAGTGATATGAAACTTCGTAGCAGGTAGAGCGCTTGCCCGCTAAAGGCAACGGTCCCAGGTTCGAATCACGATTCCGGCACACAATTTTAATTTGCCAGGACGTTTCAGGTGCGGGAAGGGCTTACACCCCCTTGGCCGCGTACTCGACTGGGCTTGGCCCAGGCAGCCAAGGACTCGGTTCCTCCAGAGGCACTCCACCGTCAGTTGCTTGTGGTTGTAGCTTAGTTCACCAGATCTGACCTGATTTACGCGGATAACGCAATGGTTGAGAGCCGTGCTGGCTTTGAAAACGTCCATGGTAGCCATATTGAACAGCTGCCTGATGGCTGCTGTGTTTACACTGCAGAGCTGGTAGCCATTTACCGAGCTCTCCAGCATGTGCAGTCTTGCTGAGGCGAGTCTCAGGTGACTCTCTGCACCAGTGCTATCCACGTTCACCCGTGTTGCTGGCCATACAGGAGACCCCATCTGCCCTTGACCGATCCGGTCGATCGGTGGTGTTTGTCTGGTCTCTGGGACAAGTTGGCATACTGGGCACCGAACATGCTGACAGACTGGCGAAGCAGGTTGTCTTTGAGTCAACTCTGGAGATTGGTCTCCCAACTTCTGACCTTCGGATACTGTTGCGCCGTCGGGTTTGTTATGCTTGGGACACACAGTGTAAAAGTCGACCACTGTACGTAACAAGAGCTTTGTTTTGTCACTAAAATTAGCAAACGAGGTCCGTATGAACTACTGGTTACTCCCTGCTACAATGCCTTGTTTCCTGGCCCAAACTGAGAACTGACTCGTTTCGAATTACTTCAGTAACAGGAAGTTAATACTACTGTGGTCAATATACATAGCAGCTCACACGTTATTACACACAGACATTAATAAGCAAGCCACCACAATTAAAGATATCTTAGAAAGGTGGCTAAGAAAACATTTATGGCGCAAAGGAATTTAAACATTAATTAAAATTGCATCTGAACTTGTGAAGAACAATATTAAATAAAACATGGAAGGTGGTCAAAAACTACAATTTGTAGGCAACCTACGGATTATGTTGAACTTAAACTTGTTTATTCAGATAGAAAACAAGCAAAATGGGGAACCAATGTTGTTAATACAATAAAAATTCATCATTTACAGGGATTAATGCGGACGGTGCCCAGCCTAAATTATACATGATTTAACGCTACTGGGGGGAAGGATTCACAAACAACACTCATTCTCACACACACACACACACACACGCAATGCCACAGCAAAACTTACCAAAATTAGCGTGCTGAGACGAGGCGGAAGCAGGCGCGAAATTCAGCAAGTCGGAGGAAGGACAAAACACAACATAGAAAATATTTTGAAGCTGGCTCTGGTCTGTCGTGCCTGTTTTGAGATGGTGCGTGTGTGTAGAAAGTTAAATTACATCGGAACAGAAAACGCGAGCAAACACGCTAACGGCGACACACGGCTACGTTACGTGAACGCACTCCACTGTAGGTGAAGTGGTTGAAAGTCGGATTCATTATACAAAATCACGGTGGATTCTTAAGTTGCAGTCTGTCAGCAATAGATCTACGTACTGGTTTTATATGAGACGTGGCGTGAACCCAGGTCACTAGCCCCCTTGGACCCACGTGGTTCCGAAAACCGATAAAATTGTATAAATTCAGGTTCGGAAAAATAAAGAAAATTAACTACAGCATGCAACCCATAGAAATGCTTAGAATTATATAAGGAAGCGAATCAAATACAGCTACACGCGATAGGGGGCGATTGCAGAGGGATAGAAATGTTCAGAATTACAGGAAGAAGCGAAAGAAATGCAGCTACACGCGATAGGGAGCTATTACAGAGGCGGATGAAGTCCAGTCTCTAAAACTCGTAAAAGTGAAGTAAATACAAAGTCGGAAAAATAAGAATAAGAACTACGGCATGCAAGCCATAGAAATATTACATGAAGAAGCTAATGAAGGAGGTGGTACAGGGCTCAGAGAGAATTACTGCAAAGACAGAGTGCGTTCTACAAGTCGGAAAGGAAACAGCAAAATAAAAATAGGCGGGGAGAGAAGATCGCGAAATATTAGTGGAAATCAGAAGGATTCCCGCATAGTTACTTGCCTGATGGGCATGGAACAAACTAGAGTGGAAGCTGAAGGCTCTGTTCTATGAACCTACCACGTGGAACACATATCACTCAAGGAAGGAAACGATGAGAAGATTTTTACGTACACTGTATAAAATTAACATATCACCTATTAGAAATCGGGCCCCACAAAGCTAGAGAGTATTTACGCAGAGTTCGTACACCGCCACATGATCACAAAAGGTTTTAACATACCAAGCCGTTATCAAACTGCAACTAGAATCACACACACCGCGTTTATCTACCGGAAATCACTGAATTGAAAAACGATAGCACATTTCCGCACACGTTCAGAGAAAATATTCCAAAAAATGGTTCTAAGTTCACGAATCTAAGTTAAACGTGCTAGTCAATGAAACAATACCATCTCGCGGATACCAGAGAAGAACCAACCTTACCTCACCAGATGCCCAGTATAGAATGAAGATCCAGCGGTCATGAGGCGGGAAACTGCTACCGGACGCGCGAAGCCACCGGAAACTAGAAAATCCACGAAAAGCGGTGGTGGGGGACGCACAGCGATACTCGCTCTAGAGGGAAAGGTTCGATAACTTGCCCGCAACCAAAGAGTGTGGAAACCTCTGTGGTTGTATGAGCAGCTATCGATACTGAGCCAGAGAGAACGATGCAAAGTGAGCTATCACTCCCCACATTCAAACACATACTTAAAAGTACAACAACTGCACATTCACACAGGGACAGCGGCGTAGCGGAGCAGCCGTACTTATGCCACATTAATTAATATAATAATAAATTATTAACATAACAAAATAAGAAAAACATACCAATATTAACTAATATTTTAATATATGAAATAAAGACGCTATTCCTCAAGCGTTGAAAAGAGTGGGGTTCAAGTTTTAACAAAATGATAATCTAACGACATTAAATAAATTATAACTTTACAGAACTCACTTTACGGCTTATCCTAGAAGATAGATTAAGAAAAGGCAAACCTACATTTCTAGCTTTTGTAGATTTGGAGAAGGCTTTTGACAATGTTGATTGGAATAAACTCTTTCAAGTTCTGAAGCAAGCAGGAGTAAAGTATAGGGAGCGTAAGGTTATTTACAACTTGTACAAAACCAGACAGCGGTTGTAAGAGTTGAAGGGCATGAAAGGGATGCAGTGGTTGGAAAGGGAGTAAGACAGGGTTGTAGCCTTTCTCCAATGTTATTCAATTTGTACATTGAGCATGCTATAAAGGAAAGCAAGGAGAAATTAAAGTTCAGGGGAAAGATTTGCGTTTTGCCGACGACATAGTAATTTTGTCACATACAGCAAAGGACCTGGAAGAGCAATTGAACGGAATGGACAGTGTGCTGAAAGATACATATAAGATGAACATTAACAAGAGCAAAACTAGGGTAATGGAGTGCAGCCTAAGAAAATCTAGTGATGCTAAAAGAATTAGATTAGGTAACGAAACAATAAAGGAGGTAGATGAGTTTTGTTACTTGGGCAGTAAAATAACAAATGATAGTCGCAGTACAGATGATATAAAATGCAGAATGGCAATGGGTAGAAAAGCGTTCTTGAAAAAGAGAAATTTGTTAACATCGAATATTGATTTAAGCCTAATGAAGTCCTTTATGAAGGCATTTGTATGGAGTGTTGCCTTGTATGAGAGTGAAACATGGACGATAAACAGTGCGGATAGGAAGAGGATTGAGGCTTTTGAAATGTGGTGCTACAGAAGAATGCTAAAGATTAGGTGGGTGGATCGCTTAACTAATGAGGAGGTACTGAACAGAATTGGGGAGAAAAGGAATTTCTGGCATACCTTGACTAAGACAAGTGATCGATTGCTAGGACACATTCTTAGACATCAAGGAATTGTGAATTTAGCGCTGTAGGGAAGTGTATGTGGTAAAAACCACAGAGGAAGACCAAGAGATGGATACAGTAAGCAAATTCAGACAGATATAGGTTGCTGTTCTTATGCGGAGATGAAGAGGCTTGCTCAGGATAGGGTATTGTGGAGAGCTGCATCAAACCAGTCTCCGGACTGAAGACCACAACAACAACAACAACAACTTTACAGAAACTATACAAAAATATATGGAAGACGACAGACGGTCGTTTTCAAGTGGCATACCCTGACAGTGCTCAACGAACTTCGGGCTGTAGAGGAGACCACGGCTGTGTGGCGTTCCTCCATGTGGGACTGTCGCTGGGCCAGGGTCGTCCTCTGCCGCCTCTGCACTGACACACGGCCATCTTCTTCGTGGCGAGGACTTACCCAAGTGTCGCTTTGGCTCCCGCCTGACAGTAGCCCACATCTTGACATTTTGCCCTATTTTACCCACCTTGCGACGGAGTTTTAATTGTTCTGCACTTTTACCCGATGTTTTACGTGACGATGACAAAATAGCTGATATTGTTTCAGTACACTGTCTGTATTCCTCATGTCCTCTGATTGGAGGTTTTTCACATGTTGCCGCGTGGTTGACTACTCCACTTTTTAGTCTCACGGTTGGTCAACCCCAGACATAGGCTTTTATTTTCTATTCCTCGTCGTTGTTCTGTGTTTCTGTGTGATTGTCCCACTTTGTGTTGTCTCTTGTTGCCTTTTATGACTAGTGGGGATCTTCCTCCCCTGTGCTATTTTAAACTCGGGGCTCTTTTCCAGTATTCTGCCTTTTCTTGTAACGCCCATTGATGGAATGGGGGACTGATGACCTTGCATTTTTGTCCCCCTAAAACCTCCAACCAACAGCAACAACAACTGGAAGGGTTTGTGAGGATTAGAACCCCATTCTTCACAAAGTGCTGCACTGAGAAGAGGTATCGATGTAGGTCTGTAAGGAAAGAAAATATTTTGTTGGATATATTGGATGAAAGGTGTTTATTTTATTGAAGAAAAGTGTGAGTGGAGGTAAAAAAAAAGTAAATTTTGTTTAACGTTTTATTAACTGTGGTGGCTGTTGTTGTGATGTTTGAGCAACATAACACACCTGACCTTAATTTCGTGGTTGGTTACGTTAAACTCGTGATTAATGCAAGTGGTGTATAGTCTGATTTAAATTAGTTGTCACTTGACGTTTGCGGGCCAAAGCTGCAGCGTTGTCACGTCAAGTACTGGCTGGCGGCAGCCACCACAGCGCATCGCTCCACGTGGCGATAGAAAATCGTTTTAAAGCCTCTAACTTCTACAAGAATCGAGTAAAAAATTTCAAATTCACACACAATGTACGTATCTATAAAGTCTCACAGTATGTCAAAAATCTATCTTTGATTTTAATTAGGGCAAGAGCTACGTTAATTTATTTGAAACTATTAAAATTTTTCTAGTTCGCTAACAGCTTCAAACTTATCACTTTATATCTTAAAAACTATTGGTCTCAAAACAATATTTTTTTCCATTCATTGCTAAAGTAACATGCTTTGCAACGAATCTTTAAAAGTTTTCGTAGTGCATTGCGTTTCCGGTATATAAATTTCTGAAAACTACGTTTTTACGCATCTATGTCAATATTGAACTCGTAACAAGTATGATGTTTAAAATCTCTATTTCCTACAAACTTTACGTAAAAATTTTGAAATTTACATACAGTATCAATCTCGGTGATATTTCTAAGCACAAAAAAAATATTTTCTTTATTTTACTACGCGCCAGTTTTACATGGGCTTTTGAAGTACGAGACTTTGGCGTCCGAAAAATTTTCCTTCTTTTCATTGCAGATCACGAAAACTATTTATTACACACATTGAATAACATCTTAGTGTCTACAAAAATAAATTTTAATTAAAATGCAGTGTAACTTACCGTACGGAGGTGACGGGAGCTGGCTGAACAGTAATTTTTAGTCTCACAACAAGAATGAGATGTTAAACTAAATAAATTCACAAACACATTATTTGCTGGCAGTACGTACACTATACACTAATCAGACAACGGGAAAATACCGCTTAATTCAGAGTCACTAGAGCTATCTGTGTCGCTGTTGCTATTGACGGATATTATTAAGTCTTCGACGGATTGTTGTAAGACACCTTCATTCTTCCAGGCTTCCTGAATCACTCCTTTCACATGATGCACTACCTTTCGCCAGTCTTCTCGTGTCACTGTTTCAACTGCCTCTTTCAACAGGCGTTCCACTTCAGTTAATGTGAATTTTCTATTTTCTACAGCAATATGCTGTTTAACCTGTGCCCAAATCAGCTCTATTGCGTTAAAGTGGCAATGGTAGGGAGGCAATCTGAGCACTTTATGCCCGTATTTTTTGGCTACTTCATCCACAATGTAAATGGGATTCTTTGGTTTGTGTTGTGATACAAGTTCTAATAATTCCGCCCTTGTCAAATTGCCGTCGAACTGTATCTTACGTTTCAGTAGCCAGCAAACAATTTCGTTTTTCTTCGTTGCCTTTGTGGGTGCCTTGTCCTGGATAACTGAATGGTATGGAGCGTTATCCATTATAATTATAGATGTCTTCGTTAAGTTTTGAAGCACAGAGTCTTCAAACCATTTCACGAAAGTATTGTGGTTCATCTCTTCGTGGTAGTCGGAGGTCTTCTTTGAACTGAATAAAAGCAGACAATTTGGGATAAAACCTTTCGAATTTCTGGCATGCGCTACAATTATTCTCTTTCCTCTGCCTATCGGGGCTGCCATACTACCGTTGATGGTATCGTCCGTCCATCCTTTTTTTAAAGTGTGTCCTGCATTCACCCATGTCTCATCAAGCCAAACGATATCGTCAAAATTAGTCCCTACTAATTCTCTAAGAAAGCGGCATCGCGAAGCTGCAATATCTTGTCGTTCCATTAACAACTTTCTTCCAGAAATTGATTTATAGCGAAAACCTAACATTTTTCACGATTCGTAACAAGGACTATTTACTGCCTTCAAACAGGTCCGCTGCTACGAGAGTAGCATGTAGTTTTTTGAGTGTCGGATACTCCTTCCTCAAATAAAATGCGTATATCTGCCGTCGAATCGCATCTTCCTGAAAAGAGTCGAGTTTTGTTACTCTCTTCTAGAGCCGCCTCTTCTTCCCAGGTGTCAACTTCGATGATTCACCTGCGTCTTCTTTTGCGAATTTCTCCTTGCAGATCCTGATCACTGATCGCTCGCTGATTTGCAGAGCAGCTGCAGTTCGCTCCACCACTTTATCCAAAGGAGCGAGAGGCCCTCCTGCATGCCCCTCTCTCTCAAAATACTCCCTCAGAGAACACACGTATTCACGCGCCTGACTGCGTGTAACGACGCCATGTCAGCCCTTTTTTGGAAGTTTCCGAGGTGAGTGCAGCCTCGGTCTTCCTCTCTTTCGACTACTTTCGTCGCACATCGTAAAGCACTCTAAGCTAAATTCACAGAAACCCTTCAGTCGCACGTCTACAGCGGCTCACTGAGGACTGGCTGCCACATGCATTGGGCAGCGCGCAGCGGAACGGACCGACCGCCGACCGGGCCGGCCACCCATTGGTTTATGGCTGGCGGGAGCCGTGCGGCCCGCTGCCTGTCAAGTGACAACCAGTTTAAATCAGACTATAGTTAAGTTTGAAAATATTTAGCAAGACAATCAGTGTAATTAACAAATACTATGGCCCTATCTGAGAAACTTTTCAAAAGATCACTCACCTTTCCTTTCCTTACAAAATCTCCTACAGAGACTGCAAACACAGATAGCAGAAATTAACTTACTCTGTCTGTGCAATGCGTACGACTCAATTAGTACGCTAATGATAATGATAATTTAGAAAAATTATGAATAGTAGGATTTTTAACATCAAGTTATTGGCAAATGGGTTCAGTCCAACCACTATAGTCAGTATCTAATAAAAATTAATTCAGTCAAGCAGTTAGGAAATTTAGGTAAATCATTCTTAATTGATGCTATGCATACGGCGATTGTACGAGTTTGGTTCTTATAGGATAGATGTGGCGGTGGCTATTATTGTTGAACTCAGTGAAAAATGAAATAGAAAAATTATTCATTAAGTCAACTGTCTGTTATCTTCTACCATCAATTTTAGCAAAATTGTCTCTAACAATTAATGACACTCACTTGATTGTAAAATTTTGTAGAAAAATTATTCATGCATTATTGAGGATTGTCATATTAATTATAATTGTATGTAAAACTCTTCTGGGTGTTGGACCGCATCGTCAAAATATCAAACACTTCACCGACGTTTCGGCCACTATTGCAAGTGGCCATCTTCTGGGTGTTACATTTACTGCTGGGTCACGGAAAGCTGGTGTCTTAAATACTAAATGTTGCTAGTTGCTATTGGTGGTTTCAGCTCTCTTTCATTGGTGTTTACTTTATTACTTCCTATTGGTGGAAAAGGAAGTCCAGGATTGGTGTTTATATTAATGTTTGCCATTGGTTGAACCTGGCGAATGAGGAGCGGTGGTAGCAGTGACGTAGCAGTGATGCCTAGCGCCGGCTAGAGCCTGCTGTTTGCTCTGTGTACGCGCGGCCGCTGTTGTCTGCGGGCGGGCCCCTATGGACTGCACTGCGCGCGGTGTCGTCGCGGAGCGCTGCTACTGCTGGCAACCAAGACGCGGGAAGTCTGTACCCGTCTTCCATGTTCATATTTCCGGGTCGCTTAGCTATTTCAATTGCTTCCCTGATTTTCCTCTTCAAAGTATAGGGCTGTTTTGCCAGTACAGCGACTTTCCGAAAATCCATATGTTTGCCGCACTCTTCTTGGTGTTCAGCTACTGCCGACTTTGTATGCTGTCCTAGCCGAATGTACCTCTCGTGCTCGGCTATCCTTGTTTTAATCGGCCGCCCAGTTTCGCCAATGTACACCTGGCCGCACTCACAGCCGATTTCGTAGACTCCAGCTGTGTGCAACTTATCCGTTTTGTCCTTCAGTGAGCCTAGGACATCTCTTATTTTATTGTTGCTGCGAAATATAGGCTTGATGCCCTCTCGACGAAGTATTATAATTATAATTGTTCAAATAAGATAGCAAAGTAATGTCTAATGTTCTTGTATTTTAACAAAACTTAAACATGCATTCACAGTAAATTACAACCAATATCATTTAACTTATCTTATTTATCAGTCCAGCGACGTGGTACTCTGCAGTCACATAAATGATACACAAATTCATACAGGTATCATTTTGATTGTGGCTCCTCCTTTGGCAGCTTGCTAGCAGTTCACCGTGATGCTTCGCGAATCGCGTAATTAATCGCGACCGTTAGCAAATTCAAATGTTCAAATGTTTGTTAAGAAATGTTCAAATGTTTGTTAAGCTTATGGGACTTAACTACGGGGTCATCAGTCCCTAAACTTACAAACTACTTATGAATTAGCTAATCCTAAGGACGGCACAAATATCCATGCCCGAGGCCGTGCAGACCGTGACTGGAGCGCCTCAGTCCCCTCGGCCACCGCGGCCGGCGCGACCGTTAGCGTCCGCGATGACGCTACCGCGTTTCGGACGTCTGGGACGGTTACCGAACACGTAACGAATTTCTGCCTCAGCAGAACGAACGAATAAATGTTTCATTAAGATCAATTCTTACTTCACTTAGGTTCACATAAACTTTCATATCGTTGCACTTGTAAATTTCACTTTGCTCAACTTTATTGCTTATTTTGTTTGAGCACTCCGCTGACCGCGTACGAACGTCTGATCTACGTCACGAGGCGGCAGATATTGCTGCTTGCCTGCTCTCCCACAGGCGAGCGCTGCTATACGATAAAGTCTCTGACCTGAGGAGCCACGTCGATTACTATTCAGATTGATATTTGATATCGTTTATAGAGAAGTATTTTACATTGACAAATTAAACATAACAAGTAATCACAGTCATTTAGAAAACATACAAAGTACAAATAAAATAAAATAATATATACATAAACAATTACAATACAGATAATAAATAAATGACAGAAAATGTTCACAGTTAAGTTACCTACATACATTGTACATCACGATAATTAATTAAGTCGCGTAAGAAGATAATTACTACATATTCACTATAAACAGGTTCAAATGAATAATATGTTCAAAATGAAGCTCATTCCTCGTTATAATGTAAGGCTTACCTTAAGGGTTACCTTACAGGTCGGTGAGACCTGGCATGAAGCCTGTGTTTCAAAATATTCCAGAGGTGTTCTATAGGATTCAAGTCAGGTACCTGTGCAGGCCGGTCCATTAACAGGATGTTATCGTCGTGTAAACATTCCGCCACAGGCCATGCATTATGAACAGCTACTAGAGCGTGTTGAAAGATGCAGTCGTTATTCCCGAATTACTGCTCAACAGTGGGAAGCAAGAAGGTGCTTAAAAATCAATGTATGCTTATGTTGTGGTACTGCCAGGCAAAAGAACAAGGGGTGCAAGCCTCCTCCATGAAAATCACGACGACACCGTAACGCCACCGCCTCCGAATTTTACTGTTGGTTCCACACGCGCTGCTACATTACGCTCACCGGGCATTCGCCATACCCACACCCTACCCTCTGATCGCAACACTGTCTACCGTGATCGTCACTCTGCGTAATGTTTGTCCACTCTTCCATTGTCTAATGTTTACGCTTCTTACACCAAACGAGAATGTAGTAAACTCCGTACCGCGTGCCATAAGGCGGGGCCCTGGAAGGCTGGCAACCCGCAACGCAGTCTCCGGAGCTATCGACCGAAGCGGGAACCCTCAAACAAGCAGCCAGGCGTGTTTACAGACGCCCTGGCCAGCGACGTATCAGCCGACTCCACTGTTCGACTCGTCGGCCAACCTGCGCTTCAGTTCCTGGTCGATCCACCAGGCGGGCCAGCATCGCGACTCTGAAGCGAGTCTCTACCAGGCTCCAATGGCGCCACCACTCTCCGCTGGCGAGTCCTTTTAAGACGGTCACCCAGCCTCCAGGGGCATGCGTCCTGTCCTTTGCAGCTTCCATCCGGCCTGGATCTCCGCTACCACATCCTACTATAAAACCCTTCAAGTCCTCGAGCGCCACGCCCTCCGCCTCGCCTACCGCATCCGGCTCCCTTCCCCCACGCGGATCCTGTATGACCTGATCCCGTTTCCCCACCTCCTTGAATATCTCCAGCATATCCGTATCCTCTAAACCACCCGTAAAATAGACTCCCGCAACCCCCTGGTCCACCCC
Source organism: Locusta migratoria (assembly GCA_026315105.1). NCBI lineage: Eukaryota > Metazoa > Arthropoda > Insecta > Orthoptera > Acrididae > Locusta > Locusta migratoria. The sequence continues at coordinate 383,989,792 of CM048750.1, read as the reverse complement.
ATCCTTAGCGACCCTGGGCCTCTGCCACGCCTCTACCGCGTTATACCCCATTCCCTTCATCTCCACACCTCTCCCAGGGTAATTTCCGCCTCCTCCCCCTCCCTGATGACGTCCTCCGTTCCGACATATACCCGTCCTACCAGCTCTGATCTCTGATCCCCTACCCACAGATAAAGTGCCCCCTCTCCCCCCCTCCCCGTCCACTCCCCCCTCCTCTCCCCCTCCCTGCCCTGGAGTCCCTACGGTTCCTCCCGGCCGCCCCCTTTCCCCACCGTTTTTTCTTCTCCCCCACGCTTCCCCCCCCCCCCTTCTCGGGGTCCTGGACCGACAGTTTTAACAGGGCTATGTCAAGTGTTGTGTGTTGTGCTCCAGTGAAGTGTGTGTTTTTTAACTGCGTCCACCGCAACCAGACAAGTGTCGCACCGTGTAATTTAATTAGTGTCTCCGTGTAATCGCCGTCCTGTGTTCTTGTCGTCCTACATTGTTTTTTGGTCACCGTGGCTCATCATTTTTAACTAACTAAATGTGGTTTTAATCATCTGTCTATTGTCATGTACTCCAACCTGTCGCCTTGTCTATGTCACTTTATCTCTGTTGTTTTATCTCCTGTTATATATTTTAATTCTCCGCTCATATATGTATTTTTACTCTCGGCTGAAGAGCAGCCCATAGTGCTGCTGCCAGCCTACCGGTGTACTGCTGGTATAAAATACAATAAAGGGAAGAAAAACCCTCCAGCGGCAGTTAGTCTTCGCTGACGATAACCGACGCACTGAAGAGTCCTGCAGAAGCCAAGCTACATCAACACCTTCCTCGACGGAACGCTGTCAGCCTACCTATACTATTGTTGGATTAATTACTGGTTGTAATAAACTTCTTACTATTGCAGATTGGTTGAGTATTGATTATAACAGAGAAGGCATTTGGCATTGACCTGCGTGATGTGTGGCTTATGGGCAGCCGCTCGACCATGAATTCCAAGTTTTCTCACCTCCCGCCTGTTATGGTACTTTGTGGCCGCTCGCCGTCGGGGGCTCGAGTCCTCCCTCGGGCATGGGTGTTTGTGTTGTCCTTAGGTTAGTTTACCTTAGTTTAAGTAGTTTGTAAGCTGCAGACTGATAACCACGGAGTTGAGTCCGATAGATTTACAAACATTTGAACTTCGTGTCGATCCTGATGCAGTTTGGAATTCATGTATGATGGTCTGCATAGATGCCTGCCTATTACACTGTGCGGCCCTCTTCAACTGTCGGTGGTCTCTCTCTCGTGAAACAGACGCTTACCTGCGGTACATTACCCTTTATGTTTACACTTCACTATCACACCAGAGACAGTGGACGTAGGACATTCTTTCGGAGTCCTTGAGTTCCTCGGAGCGCCACTTTCTCTTCTTTCACGATGTCTAATGGCTATTGAGGTCGCTGATATGGAGCAGGTGGCAACGGAATGCACGTAACATGAAAAAAAAAAAAAAAAAAAAAAAAAAAAACCATATGTTTTCGCGGGTGTCGGAATACTTTTGATGACATAGTGTATACCTGCAAAAATAATGAGCAGTATTGTGGTCACACTAAACGTTTTTCAAATGTTTAGTTCTAAGGAAAATTTATCTAACAAACACACTACCGGAAATAAAACTTACTACACCCTCTTAGTTTTTTTCCCCCAAAATGTAATTTAGCAGAAAATGGTACGATAGCCTTGGCTGGCTGAATTATCGGAAACATACAATTGTGTTAAACATACTCGCCCACGGTCTGTGCCGTGAAATTGCTTTCTCGTATATATATATATATATATATATATATATATATATATATATATATATATATATATATATATATATATATATATATATATTAAATAAATAATTAAATAAAAATAAAAAAAAAGTTGCAGAAACGTCTGAAAGTATAGTCAAATATGTACTCCGCCCCAAACCTGAAGAAATTGCAGTGACAGCTCGTAAATCTTATTGTCGTGATGGATATCCTACAATTTACTTCAGTATTGCTACAGATACATCTAATAAAGGAAATAAAAAAAAATGTATACCATTTGCATTCAATATTTTTCCCATGAAGACGGATGTCAAACAAAATTATTGGATTTATTTTAGTGTCCATTCGAAACGGCTGATGCTATAAGCGATGCTATTGTAGCCACGCGTTCAAAGTTTGATTTGGATATCGCATGTGTCTCAGCATTCAGTGCAGATAATACAAACATCAATTTTGTAAAAAATAGGTCTGCTTTACCTTGCTCAAGGATAAAAATGCAAAATATATTTAAAGCTGGATGTCTGGCTCGTGTTTTGAATAATACATTCAAACACGCTTTGAACCTATTGGAACTCGATGTGGAACCTGTGGTTTAAAAAATTTACAATTTATCATCTTCCGCCTTAAGAAGGGAACATTTGAAGGAGTTCGTAGCCTTTGTGCAATTGGAGTGGAAGAAGCTAAATAAACATGACAACATTGTAGCTATCTTTGGGTACAGCTATACAAAATATTTTGGAAGTTTACCCAGCAATAATTTCCTATTTCATATGGATTGGTAATTTATTGTCCCAAACCCATTAAGGCATTTTATGCATTACGACAGACGATGAAAGCGACGTGGAATCGCATATGTTTAGTAAGACGTCTCTATACTTACATTTTTGTGCCAATGTATGCACAATGTTTGAAAACGCTAGCTTTAACGTTGCAGGCAATTATATAGAATTTTAGAAAATGTGGCAGAAAGTCTGCAGACAAGAACTGATGAAAAGTTTTTCGGGTCGCATTTACATATTGCGCGAAACCGCACTGATGAGAAAGCTTATGAAGCTTATCTCCAAAGCCACTTTGATTTTAATGAATCGAATCCATTAAAATATCTGGAAACATTGTCACTCACTGGTGGGTTAACATTTACAGAACTTTGTGATGCTGCTTCTGATTTAGGATTCGATTCAGACGAAGATTTTTCAACAGATGAACTATTTCAATACCACAGTGTTTTAAAGAAAATATTGACTCACGTCGATCAAATCAAAGTGTAGATAAAAATGGGTGCAAATATTTAAAACAGCAGAACTTCGTAAGTTAAATATGTTATTTGGTATTGTATCTCGCGCTTTGAACTTTCCGTCCTGAAATCCATATGCTTTTTTTAAATGACCAATGAACAAATGAACGTAACCGTTGCTCTGTGAACTTAGTAAAAGCAGAGTTACAAATTTCGTTTAATATGGACATAACATGTTCGGAATTTGTTAGCATCCACAAAAATGACGCCACATTTTTGAAAGCGACTCATAGTAACAAAAAATATTCATGAAAAAATAATTAAATATATTTATGTAAAAAAGTAATAAAATAACACTCTAGTATAAACGCATTTTTATTTATTTTCCAACACTCGATGGTCCATAACACCTTCCCCTGCTGTCGCCATGCCATCGAGCAATTGTCCCGATTTTTTATAACCTGAAAGGTGGCAACTCTGACCGAGTCTTGAAAATTAATGATTTTTAGCTTTCATTTTAGAAAAATAACGTATGTTTTCTATGAACAGCGATCCAAAAAGTTATTTGAACGTTACAATCCTTCAGATTAACAACAATTCCAACCATACTTCTAACATCGGAAAATAGAGTATTTTATACCACCAAAGTTCTGTCCCAGACTGGGACACTGTAGTACACTAACAAGGCTACGTTTTCAAACAGAGTTTAATGTTCCAAAAGTAATCGATGTGAAAAGAAATCGTAAGTTTTTGTCCAAATTCGAACTTACAATGAATATTACTGTTGCTCGAGAGACGGAAAGATATCTCAAAGTACACAACATCCGAGTACATACTTTCCAATAATTCTAGCAGAGACTGATGCATTCCAGCTACTGAGAATCGTGTAAACATCTTTCCGTTAAGAAAATACAAATCACCAGTTCAGCGTCATCTATAAGTAGATTTTTTAGTTAGTATTTAGGACATTACTGAAGTTTTACACATGCGGTCTGTAAACATAGTGGTTATTGCACTGTTCGATCGACGTTTTATTCTTATTTAATTTTACTGTCTTAATTTAGTTCCATGTCAGAAAATTTCTATCCATCAAGACTGAAAAGCTGCATTCTGCTTCTCAGGCACTCATCATTGTTCAAATGTTCAAATGTTTGTAGAGCTTATGGGACTTAACTACGAGGTCATCAGTCCATAAACTTTCAAACTACTTATGAACTAGCTAATACCAAGGACGGCACAAATATCCAAGCGCGAGGGGGGATTCGAACCCCCGGCGGTAGTGGCCGTGCAGACCGTGACTGACGCGCCGCAGAATGCGTGGCCACCGCGGCCGGCTGCAATCATAATTCAAATTAGGTATAGCAACATGAGTACTTCTTAACTGTGTTCCTTAAATATGATTTTTACTTACTGCATTATCGCACATGGGAAGAAGAGTATTGGTTCAGGTGTAACTGACAACAGGCCAGAAGATCAGAGCGAACGCTAGGAATAGCATAATTACATGTGGTAAGTAAAAATCAATGGCATAAAGAACGAAATGAAGTACGGTATCATATTCTTTTAAATCAGGTCAATGATTGTATGCCTCTTCTGAAAACGCCATAACGAAGGTCGGCTCGGAACATCCAACAACTTTTTCTTTTTAGCCATCAGTTTGAGAGACAATGCCTCAAAATTTTTACTCTTGCTCCCCCCCCCCCCCCCCAAAAAAAACAAAGTAAAAAGAGAAGAAAAACTATATGCTAAGTTCTCCAATGGTAAAAATTATATTCCAATAACTTAGAAACCGTTACAACAAAACTGAAATTGTGAATCACAGTCGACACTTTAAATGTAAAAAATAAATAAATAAAATAAAAAAGGACCATACACGTTGAAAAATACACGTGCGTTTCTGGTAGTTACATGGTCGGATTTGAAAGAACTTACTGAAGCGAACCGTGTTTATGGTGTGTATTTGGTGACTGTGCAAAACAAAATGCTGTGCAAAAAATTTCATAGAATCTCATTTATAATACTTTTGTTGAACCCCTGAAATAAGTGAAGAACTTGGAAGACTGGACGTTTGACACTACGTTTATATGCAACACATCTTCCGGAAGACGAAAACCGAATTTCGTAAACCGTTTCTTGCTGTCGCGTTTACATGTTATAGCCTGAATCGGATTTCCTAGCCCACTCAATATGGCGGCTGAAAACAGCTTATTCAGTTCTCGATTTAGTCAAAATAATCGCTATTTTTCTTTACTTAGTAAATACGTAGATTCATGTCCACTCTAATATTTGTACTTTTGTGTCACGGTAGGAAATGTCACTCTGTCCATATCAACCGAAAATTCTTCACATGAAAACACAACCTGACAAGCCAACAATTCTTCGAAAACGGTTGCATTTACATGGGCATGAAAATCGATTGCGGAACTGGAAAACCGCTTTGCAGAAGTGAATTTCCAGAATTGCTTTTGTAGTGTTTACATGACCAACCAAAAGCGGAATTGAGAAATCGGTTTACGAAATCCCGTTTTGGGAGCCCATGTGAATGGGGTGTGTGACTGTCCCGTTACTCTGGAAGACATCATTCTATCGTAAATTTTTATTTGTGTCACGATTACTTGTAAGTACACACTGCAGTATATTTCTATTCATCACGAATTTAGTGATGTCTTTATTTAAATGCAGAATCGCTTCCATAAAACACTTAAAATTTTGTTTGTTTGTTAAAATGTGTGTGATGAGAGACGCTATTGTTAACCCGACTGATTCAATAGTGCAATATTCTCTAATTCAGTTTAACATTTATGCAATTCTCTGCGTTTCCTTTCATTTTGCCCGAAGTTCCATTTCTCTGTATCGGCTGCACTTATCGTGATGTGCGTTTGTTAGATGCGGGGCCCCGGTGTTAAACTAATTCAACAAAAAAAATCAAACTTCATAATTTCTATTTAGATCGAGGTATTGATATACCCAGATGAAGGCCACTGTAACGTTGGCCGAAACGTCGGTTATTTAAGTAATAGCCTTCTTACATCATGACGCGGTACAACACGCAGAAAACTTTTATGTCATTGTTCCTTTCAATTAGATCAGGAAGTGAAAGGTTTAAATAATCTTACGTGGTTGAAACAAACCGTTCCCTTCGCTCGTCGAATCTATTGTTAAACGTCCTCATTTTATTCACCTACAGCTTAAAATCAGACACTGAGTAACCCAAAACCAAGAAGCTAAACTTTTTTCTATAACTAGAGAAACTCCGTGTTATTTCACGATTAAGCATGTCTGCAAGCTGTCTTAATAAATCGTATGCTGTAAAAGTCCAACACCTACATTTTTATCGAACTCTAAGGCAATGAACAACAAAAGGCAATTCTCCGCAGCTTAGAAAATGGCTATGACGTACAATCGCAATGGGGCACAATTAAGTGTGGGGTGTCCCATGGGTCTGTTTTTGGGACCGTTGCTGTTTCTTATTTACGTAAGTGATATGCCTTCGAGTATAACAGGTGACTGTAAAATATTTTTGTTTGCTGATGATACCAGCTTGGTAGTGAAGGATGTTGCTCGTAATATTAACACAGTATCAAATAATGCAGTTCAAGAGATAAGTTCATGGGTTGTAGAAAACAAGTTGATGTTAAATCACAGTAAAACTCAGTTTTTACAATTTCTAACACAATTTGACAAAAGCTGACATTTTGATTACACATAATGGGCATATGATAAGTGAGACTGAACAGTTCAAATTTCTAGGTATTCAGATAGACAGTAAGCTGTCGTGGAAAGCCCATGTTCAGGAACTTGTTCCAAAACTGAATTCTGCTATATTTACCATTAGAACAATATCTGAAATAAGTGATTTTTCAACACGAAAAGCAGTCTATTACGCTTACTTTCACTCACTTATGACGTACGGCATTATTTTTTGGCGTAACTCACCTGATGCAAAAAGGATATTTCTGGCTCAAAAACGGGCGGCTCGAGCAATATGTGGTGCAAGTTCACGAACGTCATGTCGACCCCTTTTCAGTAGTCTGGGAATTTTGACACTGGCGTCACAATACTTTTTTTCTTGAATGTAGTTTGTTGTTAATAATATCAGCTTATTCCCAAGAGTTAGTAGCTTTCACTTGGTGAATACTAGACAGAAGTGGAATCTGCATTTGCATTACACCACCTTGACACTTGTGCAGAAAGGTGTACAGTATTCTGCAGCATCCATTTTCAATAAACTGCCACAAGAACTAAAGAATCTTAGCACTAACCCACACGATTTCAAATCTAAATTGAAGAGTTACCTCATGTCTCACTCCTTTTATACTGTCAAGGAAGTCCTAGAAAAGTTAAACAATGAAGCTAATTCATTTTTTTCTTCATTGATTCTTTTCTCTTTGTCTTAAGAGTGTGGTACGTATAGGACAACTTAAAAAATTTTTTATTACCATTCTTGTGTAACATGCATTGACTTGTTCCATGACCATTGAAACGACACAATATAAATCGTAGATAAATAAATAAATAAATAATTTGATGAATCAGAGAAATTTCGAGTATAGCAAAGATCGTTTTTCTTTCTCTCCCGTTAAATTATCTGGGATCCACCTTCCCTTGTTTTACTGCGGGAGAGAAGAAACAGCGATTAACGTTTTTTTGTCTTCGTATCGCCTTTCTGTAGATAAGACGTATTCGATGCAGCTCTCCCCTGGTCATACTCAATTATGAGTATAGTGCCGCTTCCAGTAAATTATGATTTTTAACTCGAAATACATCAATATACAATTTTATATGCCAGTCATCTTTCATTTAACTGCCCTTGTTCACTCGAGTGGCGTGAACTTGAAGTGTGAAGGAATTGGACGCCATTACGGCTAATAATGACCAGTGTAGTAATTGTTAAATCGGTTTCATTGCTTTTTCTATTCCAATATTTCCACCATCAAAGATAGGGATGATTACAGGACCTGCAGTCGAATTTGTATAGCTATTTATTAAAACGAAGTCCGAATATTTTTACATTTGTGTTACATTCTTGCCAACCGCACACGCGGAGCCCACAACTAAAATTTAGCACACGGCCCACTGCTCAATAACAGATTTTAATACGTCCAATTCCCGATCACGACGATGTGTACCTTTAATTATACAGTATTTTATTACAGATCCCTGACGTACCATCATTCCACACCGAGATGGTACTTACTGAAGGTAACATCGTCTTCTTTTTGTAATGTAGAAGCCGCCCGTCTTTACTTTTGTGTCTCAGCCTCGTCGCCGCTTTTGTGTCTCGTTTACGTCGTAGGTGTCGGTGGCCGAGTAGACAGACCGATACAGGAATAAAGGACGCACGCTTGTGCAGGTACGAAGGTGAGCAGCCAGTGGGACGGCAGAAACAAGAAACACTAGAGTAAATTAGAACGAGATATATATTGCACAGAATTTATACAATACTTAACTTTTACATAGGTTCAGTACGGCAGAATGCTGATACATAGTTGAGCTAGAGGCCTGCCTAGTGCCTATTCGATAGCCAAGTCTTCACAGTTGCCTATCTGATTCCGAAGTATTAACTGGTTCCTATCTCAGTCCCAAGTGAACGATGTAGTCCAGTGGTGGCCACGAGCGGAGTTGTAGCAGAGGGCGCTCGTGGCTGACGTCGTAAGAATGCCGCGCCGTGCGTGCATGGCGGCGCGCGGCGAAAGTACGTGGCGCGCACTTCAGACTTGTGCGACACCACATTTACCCTTACAGTCGTTCTAATTCTTTTTGTTTTAATTTAATTTTTATTCCCTTTTTATCATAATCCGCCATTTCCATTTATTCCCAGTTCAGTACATAATATTTCAGCTAACGACTCCCACGAAACACCAAACAGCATCTACATTATGCCGTGGAGTGTCACTTTTCAATTGGGTCCTATGGAACAGAAAAATATATTGTTATTGTTATTTGCCACCACGGTTCCTGTAAGTCGTTGCAAATTTCGAAGATAGAGCAACTTACCGAGAGTTGCTTTTGTAACCGCAGGACAGCGGAGGTGGAGAATCCAGCAGAGACGGTGACGTCACTGAGCAGTGCCGTAGGTAACCCACGCCTGCTGTCTGTCGCTACGGTACGTCTTTTCCCTCGCGATTCTCTTCCGCTAGGAAAGGCTGCGAACGGACGACCAGAGATCTGAGGAGGAGACGGCAAGACGACGTCCGGGTGCGATAATACCGAAATTCGTGAACAAAGACAATGGCGTCGTTGGAAATCACGTCTCGCGGTGGCAGAAGGGGGGGGGGGACTTTTGAAAGGCCTGCAGCAGTCGTCCTTACAATTTCCTGCTGCAGCGCCGCCGCGGGCACGTCTGACATCTGAATTCAACGCCGTTCCGCTCCGAAGGAGCGGAAATTTCTCGAAATAAGGAACGTTATCGTTCAGGAGGCGTCGTATACCGGACTGTAAATGTTAAACTCTCACCGAGCGAGAAATGTTATGACAAGTGCGTAGCTGATGTCAGTGGCAGAGACGCGCTAATGTATGTAGTCGGTGTCTGTATAATACGACTGAGGAATGCACCTTGTCAGACGTAGTACTTGCTGAGGAATTTGCTACGAACTTCTATGTTGGAAAGTCGTTGCACTGCAGGAAATTGTAGCACGCAACAGCATCTAATAGAAGCGTACCCTACAGAGTACTAAATTTGTAGGTAATGGAGCTGTACGGAGTATTTCAGGAGTAGTAGTAAATATTTTAGCAGTTGTTATCAGGGCTGGCTTCGCCATCCAGGCGCTCCGGGCTAGTCTCCCACTTGGCTCCCTCAGGGAGTCGTTCTTTCTGGCCCACTTTAGGTTACGGTAGTAACACTAAAAGTGGGTCTTTGCGATCGTTTTTTGACAGCTCGAAATTTAAAAGAAAATAACGGCTTAACCATTCATCTGGCACTAAAATTGAATAATCGAAATTGTACAGGAGAAAATTCTCTACAACTTTGCTCTCTTGTGTTTTTTTCATACCTCGTATCGTTTCAGAAATATTTGCAAAAATAACGGCGATTGTGGTACGTCTTTCTGACTGTCCGTAACGTCTTTCCTGTTTTTACGACGAACCGTTCAACCGATCAGCACCAAATTTTACAGACATAATTGTAGGCCGCCAGAAACCAGACCCTCCCTTTTTCAGATTTTTCGGGCAAAAAATACGGTAGTAATACCAAAAATAGCCGTTTGTAATATAATGTAATTGCAAACGAATCGTTCATCTGACACGAAAATTGAATAACCTAATTGGTAGAGGGGAAAATTCCTCTACAACTTCGCTCTTTTATGTTTTTTTTTCATATCTCTCATCGTTTCAGAGATATTTGCAAAAATAATGGCGATTTGACGATGTCTGCCTGGCTGTAACGTGTTCCCACGTTTTAGGTCGAACCGTTCAACCGATCGGCACCAAATTTTAGACATAATTGTTGGCTGCCAGAGACCAGAATCTCGATTTTTGAAAAATTTCGGACAAGAAATAAGTTAGTAATAAAAAAAAAGCCGTTTGTAATGTAATTTTAATTGCAAATAAACCGTTCATCTGACGCGAAAATTGAATAAACTAATTTTTAGAGGACAAAATTCGCTAAAACTTTGTTCTCTTATGTTTTTTTCATATCTCGCATCGTTTGAGAGATATTTGCAAAAATAACGGAGTTTTAACACCCTCCATTGAATTAACGAAAACCTGCCGTTCGCAGATGTCACGATGCGACAGTCGAAACATAGGTGTAGTGTGTACGCATGATGCCAAGTCGCTCAACCATATCTTTCAAGTTCAGTGCGTCAGTCAGGTTTTGTAGGGGACAACAAAAAGGTATTGCTTCTGTAGAATCTATCGCCCTTAATATGCAATTTAAGTCTGCTGCCATGATGATGTTACCTTTCGCTTGCCGAAGAAAATATGAGACATCTTCGGTAAAAAGACATTGCCCTTGCAGCCCTATTATGCGTTCCGGAGGGAGCGTAAAGATTTAAAAACCCCATTCACAACTCCTTTGACTATATGTCCTCCAGGCTCTTTTTCTACATCCTGCAACTCCTGTCCGTGCCTGGTTAAAATACAGCAACCCCTCCCGGCCGAGGCAACATTGTTGTACGCGTTGTATGATAAAAAGGAACCCACCTCTTCACATACGACTTCTTGTAAAAAAGCAATATCAACATCATTGAGTTCTAAGAAATTTCTCCAAAATTTTATTCTTTTTAGCATTACTTATCCCACAAATTTTCAGAGTCAAAAACGTGAGGACCCTTTTATTGTCCATGTGGCGAGTAATTTATTGACACCACCTAGTCATGTGGTTTGTGTCTGGTCCAGGATTATGTTATGTTCCCTCAGTTTGTGGGTCGTGCGTTCTGTTGTCTATGTGCTGATCTTTTACGCCTTCACTCCTCATTTTGTTGCGTGCCACATTCACGTTTGGTTTAGGTTTCACACGTGCAGATTTTGTGGTACTTTGTCGTTTGAGAGATTTACGGGGGGGGGGGGGTAGGGCAGGGGCACGTGCCCCCCCCCCCTAGACAGCCTAACAAAAGAGGGAGAGAGAGAGAGAAGAGGGGAAGAGAGGGAGGGAAGGAGGGAGGGAAGGAGGGAGGGAGAGAATCTCATCATAAGAATAATTGACTTTTACTTACAGACAGCATGTCATTTACTGTATTGTGATGGTTTGGGAGATAAATGACATATTGTGTACGTTTTATTCATGTGTAAATAAAGTTTAAGGATATTATCTTGTAGGTATTTATATTACCCATCTACGCAACTGACAAATGAGAGGTTTTTTTTTTTTTTTTTTTTTTTTTTTTTTTTTTTTTTTTTTTTTTTTTTTTTTTTTAATAACTGTATGCATTTCGCCTTTATTTCGAGGGCATCATCAGTGACAATTTTGAGTGGATCCTGATTTACATGTTGTGCTGATTGCTGACTATAGGTTGCCGCGCGGGAATAGCCGAGCGGCCTGGAGCGCCAAGTTGCGGATCGCGCGGCTTCCCGCGTTGGAGTTTCGGATCCTCCCTCGGGCATGGATGTTTGTGCTGTCTTTTGTATAAAGTAGTTAATAAGTAGTTTGTAAGTTCAGGGACTGATCACCCCGCAGTTAAGTCCCATAAGCTTTACAAACATTTGAACTTTTTTCTTTGACTACAGGTTGTTTTGCTTCAATTATATTCTTTTGGCGTTTTTGTTTTTCAGCACTTCTCATCTAGCACCTTTATGCACATGTCATTTCGTTATTTGGAAGGCATCATCAGTGCAATCAAGAAAAAAGAAATTATAAGTATTTAAGTATGTGAAAAAAAAATTGTCGGGAATTTCTGGGGCTGTGTTCAGGCTGGCGCATTCATAACCAAAGAAGTCCCACAAGTTTACAAACACTTGAACATTTTCTACCCTACACGTAGTATTATCCACATGAGTCAGGCATGCTATTGTTGCAGCTATTTTGCTGTACTGCTATACGTGAGTAATCGATAAATAATAAGATAAGTAATAACATAAATAAGTTTCGCTTAAAATACAGCCCTTTATCTCGGAATTTTGTGAATAGTGCGCCTTAAAACTTCTATGAGTGGACACCATTAAATTAGATTAGAGATTAGATTAATACTTGTTCCATAAATCATAAATACGACACTTCGTAATGATGTGGAACGTGTCAGTTAAATGAAATGTGTCTATACATAATATTACATGACACTCAATATTTGAATATTTTATTTTATTATTTAAATTTTATTTTATTATTTTTTTATTTCCTAAAGTACTAACTTTTATCTAGAAATTCATCTAATGTGTAGAAGGAACTGCCATTCAGAAATTCTCTTAATTTATTTTTAAATGCTGGTTGACTATCTGTCAGAAGTTTGATACTACTTGGTAAGTGACCAAAGACTTTTATGGCAGAATAATTAACCCCCTTCTGTGACAGAGCTAAATTTAACCTTGAATAGTGTAGTTCACCCTTTCTCCTATTGTTGCAGCTATGCAAACTGCTATTACATTTGAATTCAGTTGGATTGTTAATAACAAATTTCATAAGTGAATATATATAGTGTGAAGCTGCTGTAAAGATTCCTAGATCCTTAAATAAATGTCTGCAGGATGCTCTTGGGTGGGCGCCAGCAATTATTCTGATGACCCGCTTTTGGACAATGAATACTTCTGATCATGCAATGAAGGCTTTCACGACCGGATGTCATAGTTGCTGGTAGAACTTCCGGGTTATAACGCCGTGGTCCATAAAACTTTCCAGTTTCACATAACGTTTCGTCCAGAGCTGACTTTTGTAACGGATATTTTCCCAGAAGATCTGACTGTTCTTTTTGAACATTGCATGACTTAGTTCCAGTGGGGTGGTGATTTTTATGAACAAGTTGATGGTGTTGCCATGGGTAACCCATTGGGCCCGGCGATTGCTAATTTCTATACGGGGAAATTCGAACAATCAGCTTTAGGAATAGCAAAAAAGAAGCCAGTTCTATGGTATCGGTATGTGGACGATACATTCGTGGTATGGCCTCACGGTAAAGAAGCATTGGAATTATTATTTTCTCATCTGAATAACATAAATAATAAAATCCAGTTTACAATGGAAATAGAAAAAGACACCGCAATATCCTTCTTTGATGTTCTAGTTATGAGAGAGGTAGATGGAAAAACTAAAACATAAAGTTTTTCAAAAAGCTACACACACAGACAGATATTTACAGAACTCTAATCATCACCCACAGCAGAAGAGAGGTGTCATCAAAAGTCTCGTTGACAGAGCCAAGAAAATTAGTACTCCGGAACACCTGGATGCTGAATTAAAACATCTGAAGCAAGCTTTCAAGAAAAATGGATATTCAGATAAAGAAGTAAACAGGGTTCTGCGACCAAATGATAATAGTCTAAAAACACGTGATAAAACAAAGCGATGGAAGAGCACACATTCCCTGCCATTTATCGGAAAAGTAACTGATCAAATAGGGAAAATATTACGCAAACAAAACATCAGACCGGTTTTCAGACCAACTACGTTCTGTGAAGGATAAAGTTTATATTGGAACCACAAAAAGAAGTATAGAAACTAGGCTGAAGGAACACAAAAGTCTTTGCTGACTAGGAAAAACAGAAATCGGCTGTGGCAGAGCATGCTCTTCAATCTGGAAGTCATAGTGAGGTTTTCTGAAACATCAGTTTTCAGAAAAGAAGGTTGTATACGTGGAAGAGACCAGGAGACACCGGAAGGTATCAGATATATTTTATAATGGTAAAACATAGATTCCGGAACCAGGTTAAAACTGTAAGAATACCCAGGGGCAGATATAGACTCTGACCATAACTTGTTAGTCATGAACTGCAGGCTGAAGCTGAAAAAACTGCAGAAAGGTAGGAAAATAAGGAGATGGAACTTAGATAAATTGAAGGAAAACGAAGTTCTGGAGAATTTCAGAGGGAGATTTAGGCAACAATTGACAGAAACAGGGGGAAATAAAACAGTAGAAGAGGAATGGGTAGCATTGAGAGATGAAATAGTGAAGGCAGCAGAGGACAAAATAGGTAGAAAGGCAAGACCTACAAAAAATCCTTGGGTATCACAGGAAATACTACATTTAATTGATGAAAGGATAAAATATAAAAATGCAGTAAATGAAACAGGCAAAATGGAGTACAGACGACTAAAAAATGAGATTGACAGGAAGTGCAAAATGGCTAAGCAGGAGTGACTAGAAGCCAAATGCTGTAGAAGAATGTATAACAAGGGGAAAAGTAGATACCGCCTACAGGAAAATAAAAGAGACATTTGGGGACAAGAAAAGCAACTCTACGAATGTCAAGAACTCAGATGGGAAATCAGTTCTCAGCAAAGAAGGGAAAGCTGAAAGGTGGAAGGAGTACATAGAGCAGCTCTACAAAGGTAATGAACTTAGAGACGATGTTGTAGAAAGGGAAGAGGAAGCAGATCAAGATGAAATAGGAGATACTATACTGAGAGATGAATTTGACAGAGCCCTGAAAGACCTAGGTCGGAACAAGGCCCCAGGAGTAGATGACATACCCTCAGCGCTACTAAAGTGCCTGGGAGAGCCAGCCATGACAAGACTATTTGAACTGGTGTGTAGGATGTTTGAGACAGGCGAAATGCCCTCAGACTTTAAGAAAAATGTAATAATACCCATTCCAAAGAAATCAGGCGCAGACAGGTGTGAAAATTACAGAACCATCAGTTTGATAAGTCATGGTTGCAAAATTTTATCACGAATTATCTACAGGAGAATGAAAAGCTGGTAGAAGCTTACCTCGGGGAAGACCAGTTTGGATTCAGGAGGAACATAGGAACCCGGGAGGCAATACTCACTTTACGTCTTATCTTAGAAGATAGATTAAGGAAAGGAAAACCAACATTTTTAGCTTTTGTGGATTTGGAGAAAGCATTTGACAATGTTGACTGGAATACACTCTTTCAAATTCTGAAGTCAGCAGGGGTAAAATACAGGGAAAGGAGAGTTATTTACAACTTGTACAAAAGCCAGACCGTAGTTATTAGACTCGAGGGGCATGAAAGGGAAGCATCAGTTGGGAAGGGAGTAAGACAGGGTTGTAGCCTTTCTCCGATGTTGTTCAATTTGTACATCGAGCAGGCGGTGAAGGAAAGCAAGGAAAAATTTGGAATAGGGATTAAAGTTCAGGGGGAAGAAATAAAAACATTACGTTTTGCCGATGACATTGTAATTCAGTCAGAGACAGCAAAGGACCTGGAAGAGCAGTTGAACGGAATAGACAGTGTGTTGAAGAGAGCGTATAAAATAAACATTAACAAGAGCAAAACAAAAATAATGGAATGCGGTCTTAGAAAATCAGGCGATGCTGAAGGAATTAGATTAGGTAACGAAACAATGAAGGTGGTAGATGAGTTTTGTTACTTGGGCAGTAAAATAGCATGTGATGGTCGCAGTACAGAGGATATAAAATGCAGAATGGCAATGGGAAGAAAAGCATTTTTGAAAAAGAGAAATTTGCTAACATCGAATATTAATTTAAGTGTAAGGAAGTCTTTTCTGAAGGAATTTGTGTGGAGTGTTGCCTTGTACGGGAGTGAAACATGGACGATAAGCAGTGCCGACAGGAAGAGAATAGAGGCTTTTGAAATGTGGTGCTACAGAAGAATGCTGAAGATTAGGTGGGTAGATCGCATAACTAATGAAGAGGTACTGAACAGAATTGGGGAGAAAAGGAATTTTTGGCATACCCTGACTAAAAGAAGGGATCGCTTGGTAGGACACATTCTTAGACATCGAGGAATCGTAAATTTAGCATTGGAGGGAAGTGTGTGGGGTAAAAATCGCAGAGGGAGACCAAGAGACGCGTATAGTAAGCAGATTCAAGTGGATGTGGGTTGCCGTTCTTATGAGGAGATGAAAAGGCTTGCTCAGGATAGAGTAGGGTGGAGAGCTGCATCAAACCAGTCTCCGGACTGAAGACCATAACAACAACAACAGTTTTATCTACTGTGACAAATTATTATCCACAACAATACAGGGGAGCAATTGAAATATATAAACATAAAGAAAATTTTAACAGGAAAGAAGAAGCTATGAAACCTAGCGACATATGGATAGTAGCTTTGAAAGATCGACAGGGTTATCTCTGACCGATTGCAAGCGATAATGTTGTTTTATCTTTGACAAGGACTATCTCTGCTGATAACGTGACAGCTTGACCACGCCCACTTTTCACAGTATATATGGCGCTCTCACACACCAGACTCATCAGTCGGCAAGACTCAACGCAAGTAAGAAGACCTCTGAGGATGTGCGGCGCAGCTCTGGACGAAACGTAACGTGAAACTGAAAAGTTTTATGGACCACGGCCTTAAAACCCGGAAGTTCTACCAGCAACAATGAATACTTTCATACTAAATGATGAATTACCCCAGAATATGATGCCCTAAGGAAGCAGGGAATGAGTATGCTACTTTACTGAGTTGTACATCTGTAGCATAAGTAGCTGAGCTCAAACGTTTCAGCAGATCTTCAATGTGTTTCTTCCAATTCAATCACTCATCAATGCATAAACCTAAGAATTTTGAATATTCCACCTTAGCTATAGATTTCTGGTTGAAGTCAATATTAATTAATGGTGTGATGCCATTTATTGTGTGAAAATGAATATACTGTGTTTTTTTTTTTTTTTTTTTTTTTTTTTTTTCAAAATTTAAAGAGAGTCCATTTACAGAGAACCACCTAATAATTCTCTGAAATACTTCATTGACAAGTTCATCAGTTAATTCCTGTGATTCGGGTGTGATAGCGATACTTGTATCGTCAGCAAAGGGTACTAGCTTGGCATCTTTATGAATATAGAAAGGCAAATCATTAATATATATTAAGAACAGCAAAGGTACCAGTACCGCACCCTGTGGCAGCCCAATCTTGATTGTTCCCCAGTTTGAGGACTCGGCTGTTTTTTTTTTTTTTTTTTTTTTTTTTTGTATATTATGTGAATTACTTATATCAACTTTCTGAACTCTTCCAGTTAGGTATGATTTAAACCATTTGTGCACATTCCACAATACTTAAGCATATCTGACGTATACTACTACATGTGGAGCCACGAAAGAAGGCGGGATGCGCATGTCTAAGCACAGATGGAGATAGCATTGTTGCCGATTTCAAGCAACAAATTCAAATGTTTGTAAAGCTTATGGAACTTAACTGCGAGGCCATCAGTCGCTAAACTTACAAACTACTTACGAACTAGCTTATACTAAAGACGGCACAATTATCTATGACTAAGGGGGGATTCGAACCCCGAACGGGGAACGTCGTCGCGCACCGTACGATAGCGCCCCAACAACATTTACGTTATTTGTATACGAGGGTTTTCGCTTGAAGAAAGATTACATCGCTTGCTTTTCGCATACCTGCACCATCAGTGATGACAACTTGCAACAAATACATTTAAATGCACTAAACAACTCGCCCGATCACATTATATGGTGGCGATGCTTACAGCATTCACAACAGAGCCCTCAGAGCAATGGTGAACCCTCACTGGCCGTCGGAGAATCAGTGACGTAGGTGTGCAGAAGCAACCGTCGGTTCTGGTTCGGACTATAATATGCTTAGTTTCATCCCAAACCGATCATGCGAGACAGGAAGGCGTGCTACTCATTCTCTGTTCAGTCCTTTATCGAGTAAACGTATCAATTACTTCCCCCTACAGTCCACGGCACATAGGAAGGCGGCACAGTTTTCAGCCGTTCTGCGCATTCTGCTCCATTAGGGCACTGGCAGGCAATAATGTTCATTCCCTACCTAGGTGAATGGCTGGCCGCGAGTTACACAGTGTTTCTCTCTCAGCATCAACTGTTGGTGCTCGCCCTTAGCTCCCCCTGCCCACACCGTTCACGTTTCCCCTATCGTTTTTACCCTATGCGAGGAAGCGCCTTCTTACATGTCGACAGTAGGGATGGGCTAAACTGTGATTTTCCGATATCACTTTCTGTAACTGCTACTTTTAGATATCTGTGATTCTTAGTTGCGATTTGTCACTGTTTACAATCACAGTGTACAAACCCTCGATATGTATCTCTCCGCACTCAGACTGCGATTTCGGTGACTCTGAATGCGACTTCTGTGATTTCTGCTACTGATATTGCCACTTCTGCGATTTCTGCTACTTTCGTGATTTCTGCTACTTCCGTGACTTAGGCGATGTTCAAATGTTCAAATGGTTGTAGAACTTATGGGACTAAACTACGGGGTCATCTTTCCCTAAGCTTACAAACTACTTATGAACTAGCTAAGACTAAGGACGGCACAAATATCCATGCCCAAGGGGGGATTCAAAACCCCAACCGTAGTGGCCGCGCAGACCGTGACTGTAGCGCCTCAGTCCCCTCGGCCACCGCCTTAGGCGATGTGTGTGGCAAATGCAATATATATCATCCATAACAGATTCCTCGTCCTATATGTAAATACATACAAAAAAAGAATATTGATGCTCCATTTGCGTGTAATGTTCGGATTATTTACACATCGACAAATGTCAATTAGTCTTCTACAAGCTATTTCAGTGTTTGGTGTGTAATGTATACTTAAAAGTGAAGTTATTCGCAAGTAATGTGTAACAGAAATTGGCAAGTATGCCTATAGTCTACCTTAACAGAAACTTCCGGCAGATTAGGCATGCAGCAACTGTGTCAGTGCAGTGCAGTGCAGTGCTTGTAGAATGTATGGACAGATTTTTTTTAACATTTTGTGATATAAGTCACTTACTAATTTGAAAGGGATAAGTAAGTGTGGAATACACCGTGAGTGACTTCTGAAAATTCTAATTCCCCTTTAAAACCTTTCGATATCACTACATATTCTGCCAAATAACTATAGATAAGAGCTTGCGTTATATTTTACTAATCGACGTGCCGATCTCGTGTGCTAATGTTGGCAACTAAATCTTCATTTTGTAAGAATTTCTAATTTATTGACTGTACAGGGTTACACACAAGAAACCTTACAACCACAGATTAAGAATAACATTAATTATTTATTTTATGATAAACAAAATATTATTTCCATCATTCTATGTGGTTTAGATATCTAGGATCATTCATCGCTCGTTGCCAACATAAGCTCACTATGCCACCACTGCAATAAAAATGTTCAAATGTTCAAAAGTTTGAAAAACTTATGGGACTTAACTATGGGGTCATCAGTCCCTAAACTTACAAACTGCTTATGAACTAACTAATACTAATAACGGCACAAATATCCATGCCCGAGGGGGGATTCGAAACCTGCAGTAGCACAAGGCGGAATATTAAATGGTTTTCTCAGTTGCTACTTTCAACTCTTAATCGGGACTTTTCACTGAAATCGCAGTTTGGACCAGTGAGGACGTTCGAGCTCACTGGTTTGAGCCGGCGGCGTTCGATCAACAGATGGCTCGCCTCGAACGATCTAAACTGCTACTTGTGAGTCTTAGTTGCGACTTTTCACTGAAATAATGCTAACATATACACACAAATCCACACATACACGAGGCAGACGGCACGAAGCTAGAAGTAACAATTTCGGCCAACAGATGGCAGCCTGCAAAGACTAAAGTGCGTCTATTAGTTGCGACTCTTAAACGCGATTTGTCACTGAAATAGCAGGTAGACTCTATAGCAACAGATGACAGAGTGCAAACTGCTTCTTGCTACTCTTAGTTGCGACTTGCTACTTTTAGTTGTTATTGCGCTTCTAAACTGCGACTGGAATCGCAGTCAGATTCCGTAAAGTTGCGACTGTGACAAATGCTACTTCTAAATCACTGTGAATCTTAACAGATACCCGATTTTCGACCCATCCCTAGTCGACAGTGGCGGCGCGTCCTGTGTGTTCGCTGGTTCAGTGAACCCCCAGAAAAAAAAGCTCGTCGGGAAAAAAGGTAAATAAATTGTTTCTAAAATATAATTCTTCGTTTAGTTCCATCACATCATTTTATATGCACGTTGAAAGTATTTTTATCGCATGAGACACTTTTTATGTCGCGGAGACAGAACGTACACGCGTTCTAGGGCGGCCGCTTAATATAGGCGGCTGTGGCCGCAGCATTGCAATGCGCATTCGCGGCTGGGTTTCAAATTCTCTCCTGTACCTCCTGCGCCGTTATCATGAGCTGTTTGACCATTTTCTTACGGCAGCCTAGGTGCATATGTACCAAAAAGAGCTGCACCAATGATGTTCACAGTATCGTCAACGAAAAACGGTTATTTCTTGCAACTTTTTGTGCAATATTTTGTGCCATTTTTTTGCGCATCTTTCTTGTATGATTTGTCATCATGTCTTCAGCAGCTCCCTTTATTCTTCTTCACGCCTGTGGGGGGATGAGTATATTTTTTCAGGTATATGCGGATTTAGTTTTCTTTGGCTCCCCTGAATTTTTAAGTATCAGAGAGTCTTTTAAGTTTTACATTTTTTTCCTCTTAGAAGTTGCTTTCGGTTTCACTTTCACCTGATATGAGGAGTGTTTGGTTTCGTTCGATAAATGCTCGCCTTCCACAAGCTGAGCGGTTTCTTTTTCTTGGCTCGGAAATACTTCCTTTCCGATTGTGTCTGATATTTATCCGTATCCATGCAAATGCCTTTTCTTTTTCTATCCGTTTAATGTCACTGGGGCAGTGACGAACTTGCTGTTTTCGTTTTTAACTAATAATTTGTTATATTTGTTCGATTTAAAAAATAAACAAATAAAATTAGCCGGTCGCAGTGGCCGGGTGGTCTGCGGCGCGCCAGTCACAGTCTGCACGGCCGCTACGGTCGGAGCTTCGAATCCCCCCTTGCGCATGGATATTTGTGTCCTGTAGTTCATAAGTAGTTTGTAACTTTAGAGATTGATGACCCGCTTAACAGACATTTGATATAAAATGATAACAGACATTTGATACAAAAAAAAAAAAAAAAGAAAAAGAAAAAAAAAAAAAAGGTGGCGGCATATGGGCGCACCCGCAACATTGGCGTTGGAGCTGGTAGAGCTCCTGGCGACGACTCACTCTTGAAGATGTTGCCCGCAGTAGGCAACGAAACGTTGGCAGTAAGAAGTTTTATTGATGGACCACGGTAAATTAGCCCGGAAGTTCTAATTAATGAAGACGCCGGTCTTGAAAGCCTACATTCAATAATAAATTCCCTCACCGCGCGGGAGTAGCCGAGCGGTCTGGAGCGCTATGTTACGGATCGCGCGGCCTCCCGCATCGGAGGTTGGAATCCTCTCTCGGGCATGGAAGTGTGTGTTGACCTTAGGTTAGTTTAACTTAGTTTAAGTAGTTTGTAATTCTAGGGACTGATGACCAACGTAGTTTTGTCCCATTGGATTACAAACATTTGAACATCAGTTTCTTCCACCTTGCAAGAATAGCCGTGTTGTTAGCGGCATCCCGCTGAGATGTCGAAGGTAATGAGTTCGAGCCTGAGTGCATGCAATTTATTTGGAAACCGAATGTTTTTTAAACAGTGACTTTTGTACTGTTACTTGCCACATATCTTTACACGTTTCTTGCGAATGTGTCGCTGTTTTGTGGGTAAATGTTGCGCCATATTGTCTCTTTGGACGTCGTGCGGGGCGCTGATACATCGACGCGCCGAGCGTGTAGGCGTAAAGCGCCACTATGAAGTCTCGGCCCCGGTTCGGAAATATCGTAGATGCGGCACTGAAAGAAGTGAACCCCCAGTCATATGAAGAACCAGCCGCCACTGCATGACGCCAACTATGGTAGTCTTCTCAGTGCGGGTTGAGAAGTGAGACTGAACAGTACAAATTTCTAGGTATTCATACAGACAGTAAGCTGTTGTGGAAAGCCCATGTTCAGAATCTTGTTCCAAAACTAAATTCTGCTATATTTACCATTAGAACAATATCTGAAATAAGTGATTTTTCAACACGTAACGTAGCCTATTACGCTTACTTTGACTCACTTATGGCGCACGACATTATTTTTTGGAGTAACATGCCTGATACAAAAAGGATATTTGTGACTCAAAAACGGGCGGTTCGATCAATATGTGGTGTAAGTTCACGAACGTCATGACGACCCCTTTTCAGTACTCTGGGAATTTTGACACTGGCATCACGTTTTTTTCTTTAATGTCGTTTGTTGTTAATAATATCAGCTTATTCCCACGAGTTAGTAGCTTTCACTCGGTGAATACTACAGAGAAGTCGAATCTGCATTTGCATCTCACCACCTTGACACTTGTGCAGAAAGACGTACAGTATTCTGCAGCATCCATTTTCAATAAGCTGCCACAAGAAATAAAGAATCTTAGCACTAACCCACACGCTTTCAAATCTAAATTGAAGAGTTACTTCACGACTCACTCCTTTTATTCCTTCGAGGAACTTCTAGAAAAGTTAAACAATGAAGCTAATTTTTTTCTTTATTGATTATTTCCACTTGTCTTAAGAATGTCATGTGCATAGGACTACTTAAAATTTTCTACTACCATTCTTGTGTGAAAATTCATGTATTGACTTGTTCCATGACCATGCAGCCTCAATCCTAAATTGGGTCCTATGGAACAGAAAGCTGGCCGCAGTGGCCGACGGGACTGAGTCGCTCCAGTCACGGTCTTTCAAATGTTCAAATGTTTGTACAACTTATGGGACTTAACTACGGGGTCATCAGTCCCTAAGCTTATAAACTACTTATGAACTAACTAAGACTAAAGACGGCACAAATATCCATGCCCGAGGGGGGATTCGAACCCCCGACCGTAGTGGCCGTGCCGACCATTACTGGAGTGCCTCAGTCACCTCGGCCACCGCGGCCGGCAGTCACGGTATGCACGGCCACTACGGCCGGGGGTTCGAATCCCCCCTCGGGCATGGATATTTGTGCCGTACTTAGTATTAGTTAGTTAATAAGTAGTTTGTAAGTTTAGGGACTGACGACCCCGTAGTTAAGTTCCATAAGCTGTACAAACATTTGAACATATATGGAACAGAAAGCCATAATAAATAAATAAATAAGTAAAATAAATAAGTGTTTGACACTGAGCGGAACGCCGTCTACGCGTTACCTCGGCTCGACGTCATAAGCGCCTCAATTTTTGCGTAACTGCCGCAGCTCGCGCACGTCACTCTGCAGTGTCATATCGCTCCCCAAGTGCTGCACGCGCCTAGCCCCCTACTTGTTGGATGACAAGAGGTGGAAGACGTAGCGGCCGGCCCTTGGCACGGAGCTTCCACTCGCCAAGTGTATGAGGCGGCGAGGTCTCTAAGCGAGAAGCCGAGGGTTGGGGGAGAGGAGACGCAAGCGGCTTGGCAGCTGCGCGCATCATCACAATTTCACGGCCGCCGCCGCCGCCGCCGCCGCCGCCTTGTCGCTTTCAATCTGGCGGGGCGGGCAGGTGCGACGGCGCGGCTTAAAACAGAAATCTCATCTGGCGCCCAGTGTATTAGAGTGAGGGGTGGGGAGGGGAGGGAAAGGTAGTCCCTCCCCTGCAATATGCCGCGCCTGGGCGAGCAAGGGACAGGGCGCGTCCTCAGGGTGCCGGCAATAACGCCAGGGACTACAGAAGCAAGAACTGTGCGTGGTACGCAGCGACACACTAATCTTGTGTTCGGAAGAGCGCTCCCACAGGCGAACTACGCAAACTAGTTCTCAGATCACTCGCCTCTTAGTTCGTCCGCTCCTTTTCAAATGTTCAAATGTTTGTATAGTCTATGGGACTTAACTACAAGGTCATCAGTCCCTAAACTTACAAACTACTTAAGAACTACTTACGAACTAGGACGGCACAAATATCCATGCCCGAGGGGGGATTCGAACCCCCGACCGTAGTGGCCGTGCAGACCGTGACTGGAGCGCCTTAATCCCCTCGGCCACCACGGCCGGCCCGCTCCTTTTCCGAGGACTGATTGGGAACAGCGGAGCGCGCAGAATCGCGTGATTCCCTTCTGCCAATTCATTTCGAGCTAAGATGCAACTCATCTGTAGTTTCAAAATTCACTGACACAAGAAATCTATTTTAAAAATAAAGTACTGCGAGTACTCTGTATGAAAAGTAGTTGAATACCATTGTATCACCCATTCGTGTAAATAACTGGTTTATTTGCCTAAGTATTTGATGTCAAATTGCCCAAAAATACGCGTAATAGCACACGCTTTGGCAACACTGATTCATTAAATAAAAAAGCTGTCATAAGAAAAGAGCTCTTTTAGTAGCGGTAGCGAAAGCCAAAAAGAGCGGACGAACTAGGAGCAGCGGACGGTTATGCCAAACGTATCTCGCTTCATAGTTCGTTGGATCCTTTTCCGAAGACCGACGGGCAATAGCGAGAGGGCGCGTAGCAGAATTAAAAAATCACGTGTTTGCCTTCTGCTGATGAGTCATTTCGAGGTGAGCATCTGCCTGCTAGATTACATAGTTCAGTGGTACAAAATTTCTGTTTTGATATGTTCTGCACTCTGCAATATCTGACTAATAAATTCCATAGTGCCAAGATATACAGATAACTCTAAACTTAAACGCGAGATATCATCCACAAACTTTTTCTTTTGGTTTGCGTGATATCGTTAGCAGCTCAAGCAGCAAGCGCATGAAGCAGCTAGGTGGGCGAACTTCCCTCTCCACCTGCACGCGCAGACCACGCCGCTCAGCCGTCACTGAGAGCGGACGAACTAAAACAGTGATCTAGTTCGCGGCAGAGTCGCGAACTAAAATGAGCGCTCCCGATCGCGAACTATTATGCACAACTCTACGACACACGCACAACACCCGTCACGCATCAGCGGAAAGCTGACGCAACTGCTCCCTAATCACAGAGACGTTTACTGTCCGCGCTGACTTAAGTGGACACTCGGCGTGCTGACTCATGTCAGCGACCTCCGGTGGGAACTGCCCTGAGCTGACACGCCAACGTAGCTTGCGCGGACAGTGCAGATACTGGTCTGTAATAGGAATCAGGTGTGGTCCGTGGATAGGAAGAGGACCTCAATTGAAATTTTCTGCGCGAAAGATATCAAATTTCCAACATCTGTTCCTTTTAAACTAGATGAAAAGCCAGCGCTGGCTCGGTGTCTATTAATTTATTCGTGCCTTGAGTTAGTACTTCTCCTATCCCTTCTCCCTCTGTCACTCTCCTTTTTTCTACAAACATTTTATATTTATCGGAGAATATGTAAGAAACTAGATGTTACCCGGCGCGTTGCTGCCGCAAAAGAAATAATTGTGCAAATGACGTTTGCAATGTGGAAGTGTTAGCTTATTTGAATACGAATGATGGAAGTAATTGTTCATTTGCACTGGAAAATTACAATTAGATATAACTCACATATCTGGGCATCGAAATGAGTAGGACACAATGAAATGCTGATGTGTGTATTCAGACATCCCTCTAATTGAATGACCCTACTAATATATTTGCCCGTTCGACACACGCGCTACCTACTGTAATTTAACTGCACTATGTCTACAGAGAGTTACAAAAAGGTACGACCAAACTTTCAGCAAACATTCCTCACACACAAAGAAAGAAAATATGTTATGTTGACATGTGTCCGGAAACGCTTAATTTCCATTTTAGAGCTCATTTTATTAGTTCTCTTGAAATCACATTAATCATGGAATGGAAACACACAGCAACAGAACGTTCAAAAACTTTGTTACAGGAAATATTCAAAATGTCCTCCGTTAGCGAGGATACATACATCCACTCTCCGTCGCATGGAATCCCTGATGCGCTGATGCAGCCCTGGAGAATGGCGTATTGTATCACAGCCGTCAACAATACGAGCACGAAGAGTCTCTACATTTGGTACCGGGGTTGCGTAGACAAGAGCTTTCAAATGTCCCCATAAATGAAAGTCAAGAGGGTTGAGGTCAGGAGAGCGTGGAGGCCATGGAATTGGTCCGCCTCTACCAATCCATCGGTCACCGAATCTGTTGTTGAGAAGCGTACGAACACGTCGACTGAAATGTGCAGGAGCTCCATCGTGCAGGAACCACATGTTGTGTCGTAAAGGCATATGTACTAGCAGCTCAGGTAGAGTATCCCGTATGAAATCATGATAACGTGCTCCAGTGAGCGTCCCCTCAGGGGGCTCAACATTTAGTTGTTGAGTATGGGCTTGGCGAACCCGGGGTCCCAGAGCTGGGGACTGATAAGCGCCAACAGTCCTCTGTCACCGTAACCTCCGGGTAGGCTTCAACGACCACCACTTGGCGCAGTGGTGGAATGTCGGTTGTCCGGAGACCGGGGATCTTGGCTTTACCGCCTGGGTCGCGAGGATGGTAAAACCTCTATAAAAAACCCTAAATCCTAAGGTGGGCTTTGCGCCGAGGGTATGCATGGCTGTTGAGGCAGAACAGTCGTAAGCGGGCGACCTCTGAGGATTCTGCCGCACCTCAGACGTATGCCCACGCATGCGGGGCTCTGCCTGGGTCGACAATGTTTCCCTAGCTACTCGTGGGACGCCCATGGAGTCATTTCAATCCTTTTCTGATGCTCCCGGAGGATCGGATGGGCCACCGGTGAGCATTCCTTCCCATCCAAACAAGCGAAGTCGTGAGGGAAGCTCTCCTGAGCGCGCTCCTCAAAAACTTAGATTTAGTCAGAGGTACAGGGCACAAACGTGTCAAATTGTTTTTGTTATTATAAGACGAGTGGAGGGTTCCTTTTAGAAGGTGTCCCCATTCTACATTCAAAAGGCAATTGATGGGATTACGATTGGTTTGAAGTCCATAATGAGGCTTTGTAATGGTACGCTGCTGATAGAAACTGCGACCTCTGGTCAAGTTCAGAAACTCCTTCAAGCGAAATCTTTGGGTGAATATTCAGTTATTGCAGAGCTGCATAAAACCTTAAATTCCTGTCGTGGGTTGTATCATGTGAAGATCTCATGAATGATGATGTCAGTGTTCTCAAACAGGAATGGGCTAGTGAAGGCGTCACGGAAGTGCAAACTGTAATGAAGAGAGCGAGTGGAAATCTTGAGAAGACCTCTACCTTAATCTTAACATTTAATTCACAGGCTCTGCCCAGTCATATTAAGGCTGCATTCTTACGTTTAAAAGTTCGTCTCTTTTATCCAAACCCATTGCGGTGCTTCAGGTGCCAACGGTATGGTCATACTACGGTTGCGTGCAACGGTCGTGCAACATGTCAGTCAGCTCATGAGACAGGTGTGGACTGCACCTCTCCACCGGTATGTGTTAATTACTCCAACTCACATCCGGTTTGGAGTAGAGATTGCCCCACCTACAACGACGAGAAAAAATTCAAGAAATAAAAGTGACACATCGTGTACCTTATGCTGAGGCAAAGAAGCAGTTTAAAGCCATGCGACCTCCATCATTCGTTACGTCATTTGCTTCAGTGGTGAAACAGCAAGCGGCCAAAGTTAGTGTGTCAACTCAAACGGAAGTAGCAACCACAGCTACCAACACCTGTTCCTATTGTTGCACGTGCCAAACGCAGGATCCAGTTGTCCCTGCGCCTGCCAGGGACTCATCCACTCAAACATCTCAGAGTGATGCGGCCCTGCCGTTACCCCCAACAACTGTTCCCCCAGAATTGACCAGTGCACCGCAAGAAGAACTTTCAGGGTTATCGACCAGCCAAGCCAAACGTGCCTCAAGGTCAAAGGCTAAATCTGGTGACGTGGAACTTCACCAGCCAGCAATAAAATCAGCCGTCTCCACCGCGGAAATAGAGTTAGTACCAAAACAGCCAGCAAACAAAGCAGCAGCCACTGTTGCCGCTGCTACTGTTGCTGACGATTTGGTGAAGAAACATCCAGCAGGTAAGTCAGCGGCAACGGCTGCTGCTGCTGATCTTGCAATGGAGGTGGTCCTTCTCGGGGATCCACTGAGTCCCCCTGGCCCACCGCCAGGGACTCCAGGCTCCCCACCAAGGAGTAAAGGGTCGGTAAAGCCAATCCATATTAAAAGGTAATGGACATACTGCAGTGGAATTTAACCCTCCGTCGGGCGCAGTCGGCCTCACAGGCCAGCAAAACACTTTTTTGATTCCCGTGCTTAACAGTGGTGGCCCAGCGGCCCGCCTCTCCGTTTACTCGCGTAACTTTGGGAACCTCACACAATGCCGATCCGCAGGCTGCTGTCGATTTCCACGCGGGTCAATGGGAACTGCTTGGGCCTCACAGGCCATCTGCGCCCGATTACGTTATAGTTTTGAAGATGAGACTGAGTGCGCCTGATCGAGTTCTAATTTCAGTTTTCCTATCTTTCCCTACGTTATCACATCCATATTTTCTGCTGAAATGTCCAGAGAAGTATATTATGCCTCTAAGCCAATGATCTTGTGGAAATATTGCGACTCCTCGAGGACGAAAGTGCTGAAGATCCAGCAGCTCTCGAAGATTTAGTCGATGAGAGAGACACTCACTCTCAGGATGAGGTAGGGGAAGGCAAGGAGGACTCAGTAACTGAACAGGAAGTTTAGGGAACAGCTCGGGAATATGAAGAAGAGAAGAAAATATGTGAGGAGTTTTCATCTTGGAAAGGATAAGACGACGAAGTAGTGTAAGTAGACGCCTTCTAGTATTCATATCATGATTACACAACATTCAGTGTAAAATATATTGCTACAAATGACTCTACCAATTGCGAAACCTTGTGTCATCAACTTGTAACTGGACACTTTAGCCTGCGAAGTATGCTATGAATTTATGTGGAATGTCGATTCGGCTGTAAACTCGACTGAAAATAATTTTACCTCACAAGGAACGGGAAAGTTCTCCCACATTACTTCCCAAATGGCTAAAACGTCGACCATGCGTGGCTGAAACATGAGTTAGGAGGATGAAGAATCACGAATGTTCAGCTTGTCATCAACCAATCTGCTTGAGCGACGTATACCTCCTGTGCCATACCTGTGTTTCAGCTGTTGATTTGGGAGCTATAGCATCGCTTTTTGGCTGCAGATGTGGCGAGAAAAGATGACTCCATGTCAGAATAGATTGCCTAATGTCCTTTAAAAATAACTTCATTACTTTTATGGATGTCTGTTTGACCAATTTTAAATTCTCTTTGTGGGAAATTGGTAATTTTGGTTACTTTAGTTTAAGGTGTATTCTGTTCAATAAATCCATTATTATGCTTTAAGTTTACTGTAATTCCTTCCTTTAGATCCTCTTCAAGACTAGCCAACACGCATTTTGAATTTGATTTAAACTGGCGGAGCTAGTCCACAAAATATGTGGGTGGCCTCTCAGGCCGGGTGCGCCTGATTTTGTTTCATCTGGAGGTGCGCCCGACGGAGGGTTAAATGGCTTCAGACTCCATCTATATGAATTAAAAGTCCTCACACGATCCGGGCCTGTGTGTCTGTCCCTCCAGGAAACACATTTTAAGGAATCTGATCGCCCTGTTTTCCGGGGCTATCACTTATATCGTACTAATGACCTCAGTGGCGACAGGGCTCAGGGGGGAGTGGCGGTGTTTGTCAAAGACACACTTCACTCTTCGCATTTACCCCTCACTACCACCCTACAAGCAGTTGCCGTCACAGTGCATTTTGTGTCGTTTCCGTTAACGCTTTGCTCTCTCTATCTCCCGCCACATGGGCCGTTGGACGAAGATGCCCTTTTAGCACTAGTCGATCAACTTCCCCGGCCGTTTTTGCTCTTGGGAGATTTCAACGCCCATAACACTCTTTGGGGTAGTGTGTCTACCTGTCCCAGGGGCCGAGTAGTTGAACGGGTACTCCGTTCAGGCTCTTCCTGTCTCCTGAATACGGGTGCGTGACACATTTTTGTGCAGCAACAGGGTCCTTTTCAGCCATTGACCTGACAGTCTGTTCTCTTGTTCTTGCAGATTCTGTCCAATGGGAGTTAGCAGATGACCTTCACTCCAGTGACCACTTTCCTATCACTGGTCACCTTCTACAGCGATTGCCACCTGAGAGTTACCCAACAAAGTGGTTGCTCAATAAGGCAGATTGGGTTCTTTATAGCGAACTAGCTGTTCTTGAGCAAACTGTTCTTGAGCATCGGAACAATATTCATGACTGGGTGGATCACATAACAGCTGTGATACACTCAGCTGCAGACGCATCTATTCCTAAATCGTCAGGTCACAGCAGGAGGTCACCCGTTCCCTGGTGGACCGGCGCTGCGCTGCGTAGATTCAAGCGCTCTCCATCGGCAGAGAATCTTGCAGCCTTTCGGCAAACGAGGGCAAGAGCCCGACGAATATTGCAGGAGAGTAAAAAGCGTTCATGGTACGAGTTTCTGAAGTCCATTAGTCGCTCCACTTCCGCCACTGCAGTATGGGATTCCGTAAGGAAAATATCTGGGAAAAAGAGTTCGTGCCCGTTGGCTGCCATAAAGGACGATGGAATCCTTAAAGTTGAACCAGTCGAGATTTCTCAGACGATGGCATAGCACTTTTATAAGATCACATCGTCCCCGAGTCCAGTTCCAGGTTTCCACGCCTCCCGCGCGGTTCAGGAGAGGAGACGCCTTGATTTCGCCTCTTCTAATGATGAGGCTTATAACGCTTTATTTTCTATGTAGCAGCTGGACACGGCATTAGCTTCTGCTCGCGATACGGCCTCGGGGCCCGACTCGATGCACTATGACATGCTACGGCATCTTAATTTAGAGTCTAAGACTATTCTTCTTATTTTTTTAATCAGTTATGGACAGAAGGGGTATATCCCATCCCCTGGATGGAATGCATAATGATACCCATTCTTAAATCGGGGAAGGACCGCACGCTCCCTGATAGCTATCGTAGTGTCGCTTTAGCCAGCTGTGTCTGTAAGACGCTGGAAAGCATGATCAACTCGACACTTCTTTGGACTCTCGAATCTCGGAACCTCCTTAGTCGCCTCCAATGTGGGTTTCGCAGTTATCGGTCCACTCTTGATAACCTCACCTACCTGGAAGCGGCTATACAGGAGGCGTTCCTTCGAAAGCAGCACCTAATATCAATATTTTTCGACATTCACAAGGCATATGACACTACGTGACAACACACTATCATAAGTCAGTTGCATGAATGGGGATTTCGGAGACACCTTCCCACTTTTCTGCGTTCCTTCCTTGCTGACCGTTGCTTTAGATATAGAGTTAGGAATGCTTTTTCCGATAAATTTCCTCAGATTCACGGAATTCCGCAGGGGAGTGTTTTAAGTGTCACTTTGTTCGCAATTGCGATCAACGGTATAACGTCTACTGTAAGGAATCCTGTGCAATGCTCTTTGTATGTGGATGACTTTGCTGTTTTTTGCTCTTCTTCTAGTCCTGCATGTGCCTCACGCCAGTTACAATTGACACTTAAAAGACTAGAAGACTGGTCTGCTCGAACAGGTTTTAACTTCTCCCCTGATAAAACCGTATGCGTTGATTTTAACGGTGGTCGTTCTCTCTTTACCCCCCCCCCCCCCCCCGCAACTACTGTTGCGGGATACTGTTTTACATTTTCAGGAGACGGTGTGGTTCCTGGGTCTCTTACTTGATGACAAACTTACTTGGCTGCCCAACCTGAAGGAGCTCAAGATAAAAGCCCTGAAAGCACTGGACATCATGAGGTGCTTGAACGTAAAAAATTGGGATGCAGACAGATCCTGCTTGCTGCAATTTTATAGGAGTTTCGTGCGCTCCCGTCTCGACTACGGTTGTGTGGTCTATGGCTCGGCATCCCCAACGTCTCTGAAGATGTTGGATTCTGTGCACCACGAGGGTATTAGATTGGCTACCTGAGCCTATAGGACAAGCCCTATACCCAGCCTGTGCGCCGAGGCAGGAGAGCCGCCATTATACGT
This sequence comes from Locusta migratoria, assembly GCA_026315105.1. Classification (NCBI taxonomy): domain Eukaryota; kingdom Metazoa; phylum Arthropoda; class Insecta; order Orthoptera; family Acrididae; genus Locusta; species Locusta migratoria. The sequence goes on along the minus strand of CM048750.1, from coordinate 383,957,497 downwards.
CCGGCGGCGTTTCCTTATTGCTAAACACGCCTTAAAGCTCAAGTCGTTTCCGTCGTCTCCGGCTTTTTCTGTGACTATTGACATCCCTGCCCCCTTGAAGCGACTCTACGACGCACGACAACGAGGGTCGAAACCATTTGGCATCAGAGCGCAGCAGCACTTAATAGATCTCGGTGGGCCTCCGATCAACATACAGCGTCAGGGTTGGTGCAAAGCGCCACCCTGGCTATTAGTGAAGCCCAGCCTCGTTTTACATTTGACTGAGTGCAACAAACCGTTCACTCCAGATTATGTTTTTAAGGAAAAGTTTCGTGCAATTTTAAATAGCCATCATTCATGTAATGTTATTTACAGATGGGTCGAAACAGGGGGACACTGTTGGGTGCTCTGTAGCATTCCCTGCCGGAATCGTCAGATACCGTCTGCCTTGTCAGTTCACGGTATTTGACGCAGAACTTTACGCTGTCTTGAAAGCAGTGGAACATATGAAACGTCATACTGGGTCTACCTTTCTGCCTTGCTCCGATTCACTCAGTGCTCTGCAGACCATTCAGCATCTGTACCCAGCAGATAAGACCGTGCAGAATATCCAAGACATCCTTTTGCAGTTGCAACGGCAACTGCTGGGTACCTGGCCATGTGGGTATCCGTGGAAACGAGTTGGCCAATACCGCGGGCTAGGAGGCCTGTCAGCTTCCGAACGTAGCTGATTGTCCTCTCCCTCTCCGTGCCTCGCTGTCATTTCTTAGGAGCTCTGTCATGCGCCTCTGGGACCAAGAATGGTTCGCCGTCGTGGATAATAAGTTGAGGTCAATAAAAGACACAGTTAGGCCCTGGCATACATCCGTGCAGCCTGTCAGGTGTGCTGAAGTCAACAAGACTTCGAATAGGACACTGCCCCCTGACGCATAGATTCCTTCTTTGTGGCGACGAGCCCCCTACTTCTGATGCTTGTGGTGTGCTGATAACCGTTGAGCATATTTTAACAACTTGTGTTTCCTATGATGCCGCGAGGGAACAAGCCAGTTTGTCGGATGACCTTCGTTCCATTTTAGGTGATAGTGATATGCCAGTGGCAAGTGTTTTACGATGTTGTGTTTTGGCCGACCTCCGACCAAAGATCTTAGGTCGACGGTTCAAAAATACAGATAGGGGAAGATAGGACCGTTCGGTTCACCCCTGTATGTTTAGCCCGCCGTCTTTTTAGCCCTGTCCGCCATTTGTCTGTTTTGTCTAGTGTCTTATTAGTGCCACTGTATCTTTCTTTATTATGCATATGATGTAGGAGGAAGAGCGTACGTCCTTTGGTAATGTCTTTTCTCTTGCCCGTCTCCTGCACCATTTAGGGGTATTAGACTCATTTCTTTCTATTATGGGTGCTGATGACCACGATGTTTAGTGCCCTAAAGACCCAATAACAACAACAACAACAATCCTGTGAGCGTAGGTGGAAGAACATTAGGCCCAATAAAGACATCACCAACAATTCCTGCCCAAACATTCACAGAAAATCTGTGTTGATGACGTGATTGCACAACTGCGTGCGGATTCTCGTCAGCTCACACATGTTGATTGTGAAAATTTACAATTTGATCACGTTGGAATGAAGCCTCATCCGTACTAAAATGAGCTCTAACATGGAAATTAAACTTTTCCAGACACATGTCCACATAACATATTTTCTTTCTTTGTGTATGAGGAAAGTATTGCCGTACCTTTTTGTAACACCCTGTATAACCTTCGCGTAAGTGCAAGAAGTAAGTTAAGGAAGTCTTGCTGCAATCAGATGAAAGTTTCAGACAGCACATAAAATACGAACAAACGTCCATCTCGTCCTTTCCCTACTTTCTGTTCAACTGCTCCTCCCGTCTCCTCGTGTCCCTTTCTCTTTCCGATCCCTCCTCCCCCTCCCTCTGTTTATCTCCTATCATATGTCTATCTCCCCTCTCTTATTCAGCCACCGCATGGAAGCAGGCATAGCCCTACTAGCTCAGTGCTAGTTGTGGCTGTCTTCTTGCAGGCTGTTCTCACAGATTTTATGACCTGCTGCTGATGTCATCGCTCTGCCCGAACTCTGCCAGCGAGACCTGCTGCTGCCTGACGTCGGCAACCCCCGCCGCTGCCTTCAGTGCTGGTACAAGTGTTGCCTGCCCGGTCAGGTCCTGCCAGGCCCGCTGCCACTACCCGCCGTCTTCCGGTCGACCAGACCGGCTCCTTGCCGCCACTGCTCCGTACACTGTTGCCACCGCCGCCGGCTCCAGTGGGACCGTCGCCACCAGCGCGCCTGCTCGCGCCATTGTGGACTTCGCCGTTTTACAGTGTGTTCTTCGTTTGGAGACAAGAAAAGCAGCTGTATGAATATCAAGGAGTCAGACGGAAAACCAGTACTAAGCAAAGAGAGAAAGCTGAACTGTGGAAGGAATATATAGAGGGCCTATACAAAGGAAATAGCCGGCCGCGGTGGCCGAGGAGACTGAGGCGCTCCAGTCACGGTCTGCACGGCCACTACGGTCGGGGGTTCGAATTCCCCCTCGGGCATGGATATTTGTGCCGTCCTAGTTCGTAAGTAGTTCATAAGTAGTTTGTAAGTTTAGGGACTGATGACCCCGTAGTTGACTCCCTTAAGCTTAACAAACATTTGAACATTTTGAACAAAGGAAATAAACTTGAAAGTAGTATTCTAGAAATGAAAGACGAAGTGGAGGAAGACGAGGTAGGAGATATGATACTGTGAGAAGAATTTGACAGAGCGCTGAAAGACTTTAGCCGAAACAAGGCCCCCGAAGTAGATGATTTTCCGTCTGAACTGCTGATTTCGTTAGGAGAGCCAGTCATGAACAAATTTTATCACCTGGTATGCAAGATGTTTGAGACAGGGGAAATACCCTCCGAGCCGCGGTGGAGTAGCCGAGCGGTCTAACACGTCTCGCTGCGGAGCGCGCGGTTGCTCGCCGTGGAGGTTCCAGTCCTCCCTGGAGAATGGGTGTGTGTGTTTGTCCTTAGGTTAGTTTACCAAGGTTTAAGTACTTTGTAAGCTACGGACTGATGAGCACGCAGTTTCGTCCGATAGATCTACAAACATTTGAACATTTGAATACCCTCCGATTTCAAGAAGAATATTGTAATTCCAATTCCAAAGAAAGCAAGTCCAGCCAAGTGTGAAAATTACAGAACTATCAGTTTAATAAGTCATGAGTGCAAAATACTAACACGAATTATACACAGACGAATGGAAAAACTTGTGGAATCCGACCTCGGGGAAGATCAGTTTCGATTTAGGAGAAATGTGGGAATAAGAGAGGCAATACTCACATTACTACTTTTCTTAGAAGATAGGATAAGGAAAGGGAAACTTACGTTTTTAGCGTTTGTCGATTTGCAGAAAGCCTTTGACAATGTCGACCGGAATACACTCTTTCAAATTCTGAAGGTAACAGCGGTAAAATATAGGGAGTGAAGAGTTATATTCAACCTATACAAAAACCAGACAGCGGTTATTAGAGTCGAAGGGCAAGAAAGGGACGCAGAGGTTAGCAAGGGAGTAAGACAGGGATGTAGCCTTTCCCCTATGTTGTTCAACCTGTACATTGAGCAGGCAGTGAAGGAATGGAAGGAGAAATTTGGAGAGGACATTAAAGTGCAGGGAGCAGAAATAAAAACATTGCGGTTTGCCGATGACATAATAATTCTGTCAGAGACAGCAAAAGATCTGGAAGAGCAATTGAATGGTGTGGACAGTGTCTTGAAAGGAAGTATAGTGCCGCGAGAGACCACGAGCACCAACTGCCGGCGTGGCGCAGGGGATAGCGTCACCGACTGCGGTGCAGGAGGTCGCCGGTTCAATCACGCCCACCGGCAAAAATTTATTTCTTTGTAATTTACAATTCCAGAAGGTTCTACATCTTTCTTATGTTCACTTGTAAATTCTACTTGTTTCTTATGTTAACTGTTCTTCTAATTTCTGGTAAATTCTGTCTGTGTATAAATAGCGGAGCCCTCTGCCTGAGAGGCAGTCAGTGCTGCGTGTATGTTGAGTTCGTAATAAACGTGCTTTCAGTATAAGTGCTGTGTTCAGTTGCCTTCGAAGTCAAGCCTACTTCCATTGCAACGTGGCATTGTTTGGTGGAGGCGCCGGGTACACCGTGCAACAGCTGCATCACCGTGGCTCCGATTAGGCAACGTAAAAGCCGTCGCTTACACTGACTGGAACCGGAATACAAGGGATACACCGAGTACATCCTTCCAAAAGTTCGTATTATCAGAAGAACGATGGAGACGAAGCCAGCTGCACATCAGACAACCCGTCGGTGTTCTCTGGAGATGCTGGACAGGACCCCAACAAATGGCTAAAAGGGTTCGACCGAGTCGCCAAGTGCAACAGGTGGGATCATACGATGTGCTTGGCCAACTTTATTTCTACTTCGATGGAACAGCCCAGCAATGGTTCGAAAACAATGAATACGAGTTGAATGACTGGGAGACGTTCCAGGAGGAACTTAAGAAGACGTTTGGAGACCGCCAGCGACAAATCCGCTCGGCGGAAGAACAACTGAAGAACCGGGCCCAACGACATGGTGAGCCGACACAATCGTACATACAGAGTGTTTTGGCCCTGTGTAACGTAGTCAATCCGAACATGACTGAAGCGGACAAAATCACGCACCTGATGAAGGGAATTGCAGAAGATATGTACCAAGCTCTTCTGATAAAAGACGTCGCTACGACAGAAGAGTTCATCAAGTGGTGCCAGCGTATTGAAGAGATGCAACAAAGGAGAGTTGGACGCAAGAAGTATGACAGACTCCCAAATGTAGTCCCTATGGCCGTTGTGGAAGACCAGCAGGACTTGGCTTCTCTCATACGACAAACCGTGAGAGAAGAATTACAACAGTGCATGGCAGCCGGGACTATTAGACCGAGCGAGCATCAGATTATGGCCATGGATGTGAGCCCAGTAAGTCACGAGGTAGCCGACGCCGCTGAGGACGAGGTATTTCAAACATTAGTACCCCATCAGTCGCACCTGACGTGAAGAATGGCGTCGCCCTGCTATGACTTACGCTGCAGCCGCCAAACGGCAGCCCATGAACCGATCGACGCGACCACAGCCAACTCCCCCGGTAACTATGACACCCCGCAGAAGAACATACGTCCGGAGGACAGAAGACAACACACCACTGTGTTTCCACTGTGGACGCCCTGGATATGTCGTACGCTACTGCAGAGAGAGGAGGCGAGTATTCGATGATTACTTTGCCGCAAGACGTCAGCTCAAAATGTTCAAATGTTTGTATAGCTTATGGGACTTAACTACGGGGTCATCAGTCCCTAAACTTACAAACTACATATGAACTAGCTAATCCTAAGGACGGCACAAATATCCATGCCCGAGGGGGGATTCGAACCCCCGACCGTAGTGGCCGTGAAGTCCGTGACTGGAGCGCCTCAGTCCCCTCGGCCATCGCGGCCGGCCAAGACGTCAGCCGTCGGAGCAGTTCTATCCAAGGCAGTCACCTGCTGATGAGTTCAGTCGACCTATGGGAAGAAGCCCATCGCCGTACCCTAGACGAGGTCGCTCCCCGACGCGCCGCAGCCGTTCACCGTCGCCGTACAGAGGTACCAGCCGCTCCCCTAGCCGCCGCGCCCAGGAAAACTAAACGAGGCGACCATCTACGGAGGTGAGGCCACCGCAGATGAAAATCCTCCATGGACGACAGTCGCCAAGATGTCGGGAAATCTCATCGACGTCATAATCGACGGCTAACCTGTCCGGGCACTTGTTGATTCAGGAGCCTCATTTTCTGTATTATCGGATAATTACCGCCGCACACTAAAGAAGACAATGTTCTGTGATATGGGAGCAACTGTGCTGAAGGTCGCGAAAGGAAAGTACGTCCATCCAGCAGGAACTGGTGTCGCAAGAATAACCATCAACAACAGGACGCAGCCGTTTGAATTTGTCGTGTTAACAGAATGTAGTCTCAATGTCATCCTCGGATGGGACTTCCTTCAGGCATCCCAAGCTATCATTGACTGTGGAAGATCAGTCGCAAGACGCAAATTGAAGAAGTTGTTCCGCCAGATACATGTAATACAGAATTTTCTGGGAAGTTATTCGTCGTTGACAATGTGACGATACCGCCGTTGACAATGAGAAGAGTTGCAGTCACAAACACAGATGACTGGTTAAACTGTGAAGTTCTTGTTGATAGTAAAAAGTTTATCAGGCTCACGAAAGAAATTTACATACCAGCGGCTATCATAAGCATTACCGGTGGTCAAGGAGAGATTTGGATCACAAATTGTCACGAGCAGTCACAACTTATCCCCAAGGGAATGTGTATCGGGACAGCTGAACCAATCCAGGACGGTGAGCTCAACGTCATCAATGAAGACCCATGCCCTGCTATTAGTACAGACAACACGCTGGAGGAACAAACGTGGAACTGCCAATAGGGTCTGGACTGACCAAGGAACAACGCCAGCGGGTGTTAGGTATACTACGCCAATTTTCGGGTGCATTCACACCTCAGCAGGGGAAAAGTCAGACGAAACGGCCCACGATAAAGCACCGTATCAACACTGGGGACCATCCGCCAATTAGCCAGCGTTCGTATAGAGTGTCGCCAGCTGAAAGACGGATAATTCGGGAGGAAGTGGAGAAGATGTTGCGAGATGACATTATTCAACCTTCGGAGAGTCCTTGGTCGTCTCCGGTGGTCCTCGTAAAGAAGAAGGATGGCACGTGGCGATTCTGTGTCAACTATCGGTGGCTGAACAGTATCACAAAGAAAGATGTCTACCCATTGACCCGATTGGCAAATCGAGGTTGACGAAGCTGACAGGGAGAAGACGGCTTTTATTACACCTGACGGTCTCTATGAATTTAAAGTAATGCCATTTGGATTATGCAATTCTCCAGCCACATTCGAACGCATGATGGACAACTTGCTTCGGCACGTTAAGTGGACGACGTGTCTCTGCTATTTAGATGACATTGTCGTTTTCTCGAAAACGTTTGAAGAACATCTGAGTCGCCTGTCAACTGTGTTGAAGTGCGTTCAGGCTGCAGGTCTCCGCCTCAGTCCAAAGAAGTGCTTCTTCGTCGCCAACGAGATAAAAATCCTGGGGCACCTAGTCAACGGAGATGGTGTCCGTCCTGATCCAGATAAAGTAAGGACAGTCACAGAATTTCCAACTCCTCAGCGCATTCGTGATGTGAAAAGTTTTCTCGGGCTATGCTCATACTACCGATGTTTCATAAAAGGATTTTGTAACAAGGCACATCCATTACAAGAACTTCTGCAGGGAGACGCCAAATTTTACTGGGATGAGACAAAAGAAAGAGCTTTCCGAGCACTTAAGGAGGCTCTAACTTCCGCACCAGTGCTAGCCTCGTACGACGAGAATGCAGAAACGGAACTTCACACAGGCGCCAGTGGCTATGGGATTGGTGCAGTGCTTGTACAAGTTCAGGAAGGTGCCGAAAAAAATGTCTCGCGGTTATATGGGCTATCAACAAGTTCCGGCCGTATTTATTCGGCAAACCATTCACCGTTGTGACAGACCACCATTCTTTGTGTTGGCTGATTAGCTTAAAGGATCCATCAGGTCGACTAGCAAGATGGGCACTAAGACTCCAAGAGTACGATGTCACAGTGGTATTCAAGAACGGGCGCAAACACAAGGATGCCGACTGCCTTTCGAGGAACCCATTAGTCGAACACAACAGCATTAATGAAATTTCAGCTCTCACTGAATTAGATGACGTTACAGCTGAACAGAGGGAAGATCCAATACTATTAAAAATAATAGAGGCCTTGGGGAATGGAGAACCGACCAATGGAGAGTTCCAACTTATAAACGGAACATTGTACAAGAGCAACTACGATCCACTGGGCCCCAAATGGCTACTTGTTGTTCCAGCTCATCTCCAGCCAGCTATTCTCAAATATTTCCATGATGCTCCAATATCCGGTAATCTGGGATTCGTGAAGACCCTAGACAGAATCAGACGCAGGTATTACAGGAAAGGTCTCTACCGATCTGTCAAGCACTATGTGAGTCACTGTAAAGAGTGCCAGCGACAGAAGCATGTGCCGCAATTACCTCCAGGACATCTCTTACCGATTCCGCCGGCAGCAGCTCCAATCCAGCGAGTTGGGATCGATCTTTTAGGGAGGTTCCCGAAGTCGACAACCGGTAACCGTTGGATAATAATCTGCACTGACTACCTGTGCCGACTGCAGAAGCTCCAGAGATCACAAAATTCCTTGTAGAAGACATTATTTTGAAGCATGGAGCACCACGTATCATGATATCTGATCGTGGAAAAGTATTCCAGTCAAAACTAGTATCAGAGGTAATGTCACGGTGCAACATTGTCCACAGGATGACAACTGCATACCATCCTCAGACAAATGGTCTTACGGAACGTTTTAACAAAAAGTTACCGACATGCTGTCGATGTACGTTGATGTTGAGCAGAAGGATTGGGATACAATTCTGCCAATCATGACATTTGCTTACAATACCGCAAGACAAGACACCACAGGCTTCACTCCATTTTTCCTGCTCCATGGCCGTGAAGCTGAGACGACAATGGATACACTGTTCCCGTTACAACTGGACGACACTCAGGATGACTATGTTAAACTGCTCATCAACAGGGTCGAAAAAGCAAGACAGCTGGCTCGCATACGGACACTGGACGCTCAGGAGAAGGACCGTCAGCGGTATAACGACAAGCACCGACCTGTTGTGTACAGCCCAGGAGATCTGGTATGGATTTTTACCCCTGTACGGAAGGTTGGACTGACAGAAAAGTTATTGAAGCGATACTTTGGTCCGTATTGTGTCATACGCCGCCTGTCAGACGTCACATACGAAGTTGAGGATTATGAGCCGTCATCCAAACGTCAAAAACGAAGAGACATTGTTCACGTCCAGCGCATGAAGCCTTACTACGATTCTGAAGAGCAGGTATACGACAATAGCTTCTTGTTCAAGGACTTTAAGGACGGTAATGTTCCTGATGAAGCCACGACAGGAACGTCTGTCGTCGATAATCGCGGAGAAGGGAAGGATTCTCTTGAACTGTCATACAGAGACAGATCCAGGACATTGCAGCTGGCTCCACAGGGATCATAACAGCGGGTCGCTGTTTCTCCAGGAGAGGGAGCAATGCTGCGAGAGACCACGAACACCAACTGCCGGCGTGGCGCAGGGGATAGCGTCACGGACTGCGGAGCAGGAGGTCGCCGGTACAATCCCGCCCACCGACAAAAATTTATTTCTTTGTAATTAACAATTACAGAATGTTCTACATCTTTCTTATGTTAAACTGTTCTTCTAATTTCTGGTAAATTCTGTCTGTGTATAAATAGCAGAGCCCTCTGTCTGAGAGGCAGTCAGTGCTGCGTTTATGTTGAGTTCGTAATAAACGTGCTTTCAGTATAAGTGCTGTATTTAGTTGCCTTCGAAGTCAAGCCTAGTTCCATTGCAACGTGACAATATGAACATTAACAAGATCAAAACGAAGGTAATGGAATGGAATGTCAGAAAATCAAGCGACGCTGAAGGAATTAGATTAGGTAATGAGACAATTAAAGTAGTAGAGGAATTTTGTTATTTGGGTACCAAGATAACTTCTGATGGCCGAAGTAAAGAAGATATAAAATTCAGTATGGCTATGGGAAGACAAGCGTTTCTAAAGAAGCGAAACTTGTTAACATCCAATATTAATTAAATGTTAGGAAGTCCTTTCTAAAAGCATTTGTCTGGAGCGTAGCATTGTATGGGAGTGAAACGTGGACGATAAGAAGTTCAGATAAAGAGATGAGCCGGCTGCGGTGGCCGAGGGGAATGAGGCGCTCCAGTCACGGTCTGCACGGCCACTACGGTCGGGGGTTCGAATCCCCCCTCGGGCATGGATATTTGTGCCGTCCTAGTTCGTAAGTAGTTCATAAGTAATTGTAAGTTTAGGGACTGATGACCCCGTTGTTAAGTCCCATAAGCTTTACAAACATTTGAACATTTGAATTTAAAAAGATGACAAAAGCTTTTGAAATGTGGTGTTACAGACGAATGATGAAAATTAGATGGGTAGATCACGTAAATAATGAGGAGGTGCTTAACCAAATCGGGGAGAAAAGGAGTTTCTGTCATATACTGAGTAAGAGAAGGGATAGATTGGTTGGACACATTCTGAGACTTCAAGGGATTGTCAGCTTAGCATTAGAAGGAAACGTGTGGGGTAAAAATCGTAGAGGGAGACCGAGGGACGAATATAGTAAGCAGATTCAAAAGGATGTAGGTTGCCGAACATGTTCTCAGATGAAGAGACTTGCACAGGGCAGGGTAGCGTGTAGAGCTGCATCAATCCAGTCTGCGGACTGAAGACCACAACAGCAACTTAGTTTTGTGTCTGTGTCTGTCTGTGTGTGTGTGTTTGTGTGTGTGTCTGTGTAGTCCCTCTGTCCAGCTATGTCCCGAATACCTCTGTTTCCTCGATCATCACCTTCACCGTCGCCTCCACAGCCCCCACCACACTCTCCTGGAGCTTCACCTCCCCCCTCCTCCCCAATACCATCCCCTACCTCCTTACCCTCACCACCCCAGGACCCGCTGCCCCTGCCCCTACTCAGGACCTTGATTCTGTTACCCCTGTCACCTTCTACATCTACATACACACTCCGCAATCCACCGTAAGGTGCGTGGCGGAGGGTACACTGTACCACTACTAGGAATTTCCTTTCCTATTCCACTCCCAAATAGAACTAGGAAAAAAAGAATGCCTATATGCCTCCGTACGAGCCCTAATTTCTCTTATCTTGTCTTTGTCATAACTACGCGAAATGTAAGTAGGCGGCAGCAGTATCTTACTACACTCAGCTTTAAATTCCGGCCCCCTAAATTTCCTCAACAGAATTTCACGAAAAGTTGCCGGAGCATTTCCGTGACACTCCCGCATTGGTCGAACCTGCCAGTAACAAACCTAGCTGCTCGCCTCTGAACTGCTTCTATGTCTTCCTTTAAACAGATCTGCTGCGGGTCCCAAACACTTGAGAAATACCCAAGAAGTGGTCGAACAAGCGTTTTATATGCGGTCTCCTTTACAGATGAAGTACATCGTCCCAAAATTCTCCCAAAAACCGAAGTCGGCTGTCCGCCTTACTCACAACTGTCCTTACATGCTCGTTCCATTTCATATCGCTCTGCAATGTTACGCCTAGATATTTGAACGACGCGACAACATCAAGGAGCTCACTACTAATGTTGTATTCGGCCATTATGGGATTGTTTTTCCTACTCATGTGCATCACCTTACATATTTCTACATTGAGAGCTAGCTGCCATTCTTTGCACAAACTAAATATTTTGTCTAAGTCATCTTGTACCCTATTACAGTCAGTTAAAGACGATACCCTCATTTGCTCTAGAAACGTTTCCTTCCCTTCCCGCATGCAAAATTTGAACGAATACAAAAACCCCAGCATTGGCGATCCTACACAGAAGCTCGAAATTTAGCGAGGACTTCAATGCCAGATGTTTGCAATACTTTTCACAACGAAACTCTTTTTCGAAATCTGACTGAGAACACAAAGAGATTTTGGTCAAATGTCAAATATACTAGAGGCAAAACACAAACAATACCATCATTACATGATACAAAAGACGATCCCGCTGATGAGAGCACTACTGAAGCCGACTTACTAAACACAGTTTTTCGAAATTGATTCACCAAAGAAGACGAAATCAATATTCCAGATTTCGAATTATGAACAGAGGGCAGAATGAGTAACGTAGAAGTAGATAATATCGGAGTAGTGTAGCAACTGAAATCACTTAAAAAGACCAAGTCTTCTGGTGCAGACTGTATACCCACTACCTGTTTCATTGACGTCAATTTGCAGCACGGTTTTGGAACATTTCCTGTATTCAGCTTACATGCCCGTGCTCCACAACGGTTGTTAAACAGGGACCTGTGTATATCGTGGTATTTTATAGTTCTTGACCTAGGTCAGTAAAACCAGAATCCTCGTTCCATTTCTCTGTCAATAAAATCAATTTTAGCCAAGATGTCAAATTTAAGTAGAAGTCATTGTCGAAAACATAAACGTTTTCATACAAAAAGTGAAGTTAATTTAAGTCCGTACTCCGGAACGATGTAAATTCATTATTATTTTGTGTTCATAAAGTTAGGACTGCGGTGTATAATTGTCTGTTTGACGTAAACTTCTGAAAACACTTCCATGGTTGAGATGAGAAACAGTAATAATAATAATAATAATAATAATAATAATAATAATAATAATAATAATAATAGGAGCGCCATGTATTGGTTCTATGGTATAGTAATAAACTCTCTCACAGTAAGTGTATGCCGAAGAATGTTGCAGTGTTGAACTGGGGACAATGTAGTTATTCTGTATGCAGTGCTCCATATTATCGAAAAGTCGACGAATGCTAACGGACTTCACGTCTGTTGCAATAAGACATCAAGGTGGTGTCAATGTGTGATAAAGTAAGTCTGGGTAATTGTTGAAGGAATGGCGTCAGCTGATCGTCTGTATAGAACTTTCCATTAAATATGGTATTTCCAGTGAATTGTCTTGACTGTGTTAGCAGAATCGACGACTCTTTCAGCTAATAAATGTTCCCACTTACTGCAGTGATTTCATCGTCAAGCAAGAAGCTGAAATCAATCTTGTGTAAAAGAACTATATATTCAAAAGTCGGATTAACACTCGAAGTAGAATTGTCTCTGCAAAAGAAGACGTCTTTCTCTATCTTAAAGTAGTCCGCACCAAAAGTAAGTAATTACAAATTATAATCACAATATTGTACCGAACAATTATGAAAGCAGAAACGTTTCTTATGAGTTTGTCGCTTGTGGTTGTATGTTGTCTCTAGTGCCAGGCACAGAGGAGAAATATCTCTGGAGTGAGCATTGAGATGCGCAGAACAGATTTTCTGTCCTCACAATTAAGATGGAAATATCACCTGATATTGGGAAAAATCTAATCTCTGACTTGATATTGGTCCTCGTTTGTTCGGCTAAGACGGATGACTATATGTAATTGGCCCTTTTAGCGACGCTTCAACTTTCTTGTTGCTTCTGAGACACATTTATTTATATATTATTTCATGTTACTTGGTTGCTCTGCTAAAAAAAGGTTGGGCTTCTTTTCAGCCAATGCCGTACAAACCAATAGTAGGAGGAAATAAATGTGTGGAAAGAGTGGATTTATTTAAATATCACTTGGTAATTCCAGCTTAATGTTGAGAATATGCACAGAATCCAATGCTCACTCCAAAGATATTTCTACGCTATGTATAATTTAGTGGTTATACCCGTCGAAAGAGGCACTGCTTTTCTTCCTATGACATTGCAAATCGTATGGAATACAGCTAGGAAGAAAAAAATTTGTCTTACTTGGGCTTATCTTTACTTGCAGTGGCAGCAGTTTAGTTTGCTATCGTTGGCAACGAACTATTCGCTTTAGGCGGATGATTAATTTACTGACCAGAACAGCATAAAGTATTTATTTCATCTTGAACATAAATAATTATTCCCATTATTCTATATGACTGATTTTTGAAACAGCATTCAACGGCCGTTGCCAACATTAGCGCACAATGCAGCTGCCTTAAGTAAAATTGTACGTCGTCTTGTAGTGTAATACACCATAGTTATGAGAATGAAAGAAAAGCGGCAACGCCATAATTAGTTATTTGGTTTAGTATGTAACTAACGTCGCCTCACTTTGTCCTTTCCTGTACTATGGCGTTTTCAAGACATTCCTCAACAGAACACACTCAAAATATAATGAGGATACACCGAAATCAGAAAGGGAACTACATAAATTCCATTTTCCTTGCAAAGAATTCTTATGTAAGAGCATCGACAGAAGTGAAGGAATTTCGTTATGTTTTAAATTCAAATGTCACCTATCAAAACAGTCAAAGATGTCGTTAAGCTGTGAATATACAACGTGTTATCAGCAAATCGTTGTTCAATGTTTGTTTGTATTTGCAGAGCTAAGATTGCGGCTCTCAATTCAAAATACTTTTGTTACTGAGGGAATAAGCATAACACGATAAAGTATTCTTTCTTTGCTGCACTACTAAACCAACAGCACCTTTAGTTAAATTAAAATATGCAGCAGCGCCCAGAATTATTTCTTTAGTGCACTACATAACTATATAGCCTCTATTTGTTCTGTACTGTACGGTACTACACTGTTTTCTAGGCATTTCTAAAGAGAATGGACTCAAGATGGAATAAGTACGCACCGAAATTCTTAGTAAATGAAAACATCGATAGACCGAAGGAAAGTCGTCATGTTTTAAATTCAAGTGATACCCATGGAAAGAAGCCCTTTTTTATCTTTCCGTGGCATTGCAAGGCATACAGGATACAGCTAGTAAAGGAAATATTTGTTTGTGCCGTACCTGGGTTAAATAGTACTTGCAGTAGCCTCCTTACCCTTTCCCGTGGCAATTTCCGCACCCTCTCTGTGCCTGACGGTGCCTTCCACTAAGACATCTATCCCTTGTACCAGCTCTCATCCACCCTCTCCTGCCCCCTCTCGGTCTCTGATCCCACCAAGAGGACCCCACTCTCCTCCTTCCAACCCCCTTCCCTCCTCCCGGCCCTTTGGCCCCTCCTCACCGTGTCCCCACCTGTCGACCCTCCTCCGCTCCCTTCCCCCCTCCCCCCCCCCCGTTCCTCCTCTTCCTCTCTCCTTTTGCTCACCGGTCACATTCACCATCATCTGCGTGTGCCTCGACTGTGTCTCCATCCCTATGTAAATAATCAGTGTATTTTTTAACGCAACTGCGAACGACCGACCCGCATCCAATGCCTGTATCTTTCAACTATGCATCAGTGCAGTGTTTCCTCGTTTTCGTCGCCATGTGATTTTATGTACTGCACACCAACACTACATTTCAAATGTTTGCTCGTCTTCCATTATGTCGTCGTGTTCTGTGTATTGTCTCCTTTTTTACTCCATTTCTCTACTGTTTATATTCTTCTTTCCACGTAAAAATTCTGTAGGCTGAAGAGCGCCTCAGTTGCTGCTAACCCGCCCCACCTTCGGAAAGAAATAACAATGAAAATTAAAAAAAAATAAAAACCTCTCCTTCTCTACCCTCTCCCTGTCCGTGTCCTCCACCTACTCCTCTCTCTCCTATACATAAAAACATACATATATGCGCCAACTTTCATAGTGACTGGCCAAAGTCGCAAGGTACCCTCCGCCATACAAAATTCACTGGCTTGAGCATTACAGGAATCTTCTTCATAGAAACATACATTTATATGCTGACTTTCATGGTGTCCAAACAAGCAATTTGGATGTATGTTGTAACGTACCCTCCGGCATCAGTGGCGTAGCTATGTCACCAAGGGCCCCGGGGCAAAAATGACATTGGGGCCCTCTTTACACTAATACTGTACAGATGCAAAACTACTTCATCAGCTCCTTACCGCCCACTGGAAGACGTAAAAGGCAAACCTAAATACTACTGAGTACATTATTATGTGTCACGCAGCGGATAATATTTAATCGTATTCTCTAATATAATTGTGAAAGTTAGTTTGTTTATGTTTTCACGCAAAAATTACTAGGTGATTTCAAATGTTCAAATGTTTGTATAGTTTATGGGACTTAACTACGGGGTCATCAGTTCCTAAACTTACAAACTACTTATGAACTACTTACGAACTAGGACGGCACAAATATCCATGCCCGAGGGGGGATTCGAACTCCCGACCGTAGTGGCCGTGCAGACCGTGACTAGAGCGCCTCAGTCTCCTCGGGCACCGCGGCCGGCACTAGGTGATTTGGATGAAATTTTGCAGAGGAATAGAAATAGGGTTGGACGTGGGTAGGACATATAGATGAAAATACCCCATGGGATATTTTTCGTCAGCGGTGACAGCAGGCGGGCTTTTGTTAGTGCCGACAACTCACTCTCGTTAAACTACTGCGCTGTCAGATCATTTCGTTCACAGCCCACTCAAATAAGGAAAATAGGGGAAATATTAGTGTAGGATGGTTTCATCAAAAGTAAGTTGCCGGATTTTGTTTGATGAAACACTTTGGTTTGAGCCGTGCCCCTACCAGGCTTCTTGAAGTATGTGTGTCTGGCCAGGAAAAAGTAATAAGTAAAAATAACCAGATACCTTCGCTTATTGTCGTCACAGTGGGGTAGAGGGCAGCGTCTTGATACACAATTCATTATTGAGACATAGCAATTATTACATGAAACTTCTGATCCGCGAATGTAATTAAACCTATAAATGGCAGAATAAACAGTGTGCGGGTAGAAACGTACTTGAAAAGATTGCGTGAAATGCTGAATTCTCACCACAGTGAAGTTGTTTGTTTTTCACTTACAAGAACTGAGCAGAATGCGGCGGAGTGTATAGTGTTAGTATGAACGTGAATCGAAGAGCGAATAGTTCTTATGGTATGGGAAGGCGCCGTTCCCAGAAAAAAGCCACAGAATGTCGAATCCATTTCCCGCCTACCATTGCAAGGTAGTGTGTAGAAAGGTATGTAGATTCTGTTCGGTATTCCTTTCAGTATTAACGCATTTGTGGAAAATAAACATGCCTGTTTCCTGGCGCAACCCATTTTGTGGAAAATGCGCACTCTCCAGGTGTGTCTGCGCAGTATGTCATCTGTAATGGGGTAGACAGAGTGGGGGCTCGCTTTCTCGCTATTCGTTTTGCAGGCGCACAAAGAACGGCGATGCTGACCATTCCAGCGGTCTGCCCTTTCCCGCACCTTCTGCCCTCCAATCCCCCCCCCCTTTCCTGCTGTCAACTGTCACATCCCCACAACAAATCATATGCCCCAGTACTGTTCTACTGTTTTTAAATATGCTGTATACATTTAATATTTTCTCTTAGTCCATTCTGTTTAATAATAACTATGTTAACATATTAGCTGTCGAAGGTATACTTGGGTTACCGACCCCTGGGGACCAATTACATGTTTTTTTCCTTTTTTTTTTTTTTTTTTTTTCACATTCTGCTTTAATTTGCTTGAAGTAAGCTATTTAAGTACTGTACAAATAAGTTGAAAATATTGCAATTTAGTATATGACTCACATGGCGCCAGAGTAAAGTGCCAGGTGTGTCATTTGCTATGTCGCTAATAATTTTGGGTTGGTACTCCTGTAAGTCTTTCATTCCACAACATTATTTGCGTACAGTTCCATTATTGTTTTTCTGCATTGTTACTACAGCCTTTATTCAGTGTTGTTTGCTCTGTAACACAGTGATATTGTAGCAGGAGAAAGTGTCTCGTAGAAGTTATGTAGATGAACAAAGGCATGAACAGAAGCTTTTAGATGAAGTTATTGATATAAGTGAAGAATATGAAGATACTACTGAAATGAAAAAATTACAGGAATGTGTTGATGCTGACTACTGTTCATGGAGACGAAGACGCCGAAGTTCAAACCAAGAGGGGCACAAAGAAAATACCAGCAATGATAACTGACTATAATCTCTCATTTATAGATCTATCTCGCCAAATTAAGTCCTATATTGTAGGCGGGATATGAAATGGCACAGGAAGCTTGCAATTGAACTGTTGACAGGTGAACATGGGATGCTACGAAAAAATGAAGAATGAATTTGGACTAGCGCAGGCTGTCAAGAAATGCAGACAAACTACATGGAAATGTAAGAAGTTGTGAGTCATATGTTTCTTCATAAAACACAGTTCACGCAGGTGTTAGAGATAGAAAGTGGAATTACCCAATTTTTTCAGTCTGTTTCACTGTTGTTGCTATTAGAGTTGGAGAATTTAATTAAAACTGTATGTGATATAAAATCTACTGTATAAATAATCTGTAACACCAAATAATAATTTATAAAAACAAGGAAACTCCAATATGAATGGGCCATGTGAGTTACATATAGTTCACGATTTCAAGTGTCCATAACTACTCTTGAGCTCTTGAAAACTGGAGGCCACGGACATGATTTGTTACTGGGGCCACAACGTACTGTAACACCAAGTCACAGCACGCTACTGTGAGTTACAACTGCACCACGGAGCTTTAAAGGGAAAAATGTCCGTGAGTTGTATTTACTTCACGTGGCTCGAACACGTCCTGTGACTTACATTTAACTCACATAGCAGTCAATGTGTTAAAACATTGTTTTCTAAAAGTTGGGAATTTTTCTATTTCTTGTACTATTAGTCCTTGAAAAAAAAAATTCATAATTATTTTTCGCGTCTCACTGTGTATCACGAACTTAATGAGTGGCGTTTTCAAGTCGTGTTTCCTGACGCACCAAAGAATGAAAGAATACCTACTGGAGTAATACAATGCTTCAAACTGTTAGATTGCAGATGTTGGCAAAAATATGATTTCCGATCGGTAAGTGTTTTAAATGACTGCACTACATTATAGTAATAATATGGGTACACAATTAAAAAGTAGTCAATTTTATTTTAACAATTATTTTACAATCTTTTCCTGGCTTTGATTTTTGAAAAATCATCAACAAGATCTGTTAAATCTACACTCGATGCAGCCTTGTTTTCGATTGCTATGAGTGCCAAATGTCCGAGTCGAGCTTGAGCCAAACTGTACCTCAGATGCGTTTTGATAATTTTTAATTTGCAGAACGACCTTTCGGCTGCTGCAGAAGAATAAAACTGCGGTAAATACTTCCGTAACCTTACATTATAATAATTCATATTTTGTTATAATTTCCTTACATAATTGGCGAACTGTCCATTTTGGGGTAATTTCGGCAGGAGAAATTAAAAGTCGAGATTCTTTCATTCAACTAAAATATTATATACAGTATAACGTCTATTATCAGAAGTAATTTAGGGACATGGATATTCGGAAAACCGGTTTATTCGGATATTCGAATTGTACATTTCTATTTGCCAATAAGGAGTACTGTACAGTAAATGTATTTATACTGTATTTGGAGGAGCGCGATCCTTCACATTGCACGCCGCAACAATTGGAAGGTGAAGCTGTTGCTGTGAGCAGCTTTGACGCTGCCGCTACTTCTGCCTACTGGAGTGTGCCGATAGTTGACACATTGACCGGCCACTACGGTCGGGGGTTCGAATCCCCCCTCGGGCATGGATATTTGTGCCGTCTTTAGTATAAGGTAGTTGATAAGTAGTTTGTAAGTTTAGGGACTGATGACCCCGTAGTTAAGTCCCATAAGCTTAACAAACATTTGACACTTTGACTGGCAGCTTCGCCAGTCAGCAGCGCCACATAGTGGAATCTTGTGAAGGCCCAATTAGAAGCATTGTTTCGCCAGCCAGTGGCCCAGTGCGGCTACTGTGGGAAACGGTTTGAGGGGAAGGGGGTATGATGGACGATAGGGTGGGAGGGTAAAAAAAATAAAATAAAAATAAAAAATTCAACACTCTACTGCAACTTTTTTCGATCGTCGCTCACGAAGGCCGAGGGGCCCCTAGAGCTCGGGGGCCCCGGGGCACTGCCCCGCCTAGCCCTATGATAGCTACGCCACTGTTCGGCATGCATCTTTGAAGGCTTATGAAAGGTAACCCATGTATTAATTAGGGGTATAAGCTAACTTCATTCAATTCTGAACAGCCGTTTCAGCGTGAAAAATAACAAACATGTTAACCCACTGTAAAGTACCCTCCGCCATGCACCGTACGGTAACTTGCTAAAGGTTAAGGTTAATCCATAGCTATCTACAATTCAAATGTCATTCAAATCAGTCCAGCTGGTTCAGTGTGAAGAAAAAGACACATATTAAACCAATGTCAGGTTCCCTTCGCCCCACGCATGCTGTGGCTGACGAAGGCAGCGCATGTATTAATAAGGATATAAGCTACCTGTGTTCCTAATTTTATTCGTATACGTCGAGCCATTTCAGTATGAAGGCATGAGAAACGAAGTAACTGATTGCACAGCACCCTCCGCCGTAACCTTCGCGCGAGTGCAAGGAATGAGTTGACAAAGTTTTATCGCAATTGGATCTACGGTATGGCCGTGTATAAAATACGAACAAAAAGACAAAGAAAAAAAACATTAATTTTTATATATTAGATAAAGTGTCCTTATTCGAATGTCGCGTGGTGCCACAGGTTTACAGCCATGTAATTGTTTATGACGTCATATCTCATGAACTATATGTCGTAAGCTGTTCTTACCCCTACGTCAATTGTTACCTCATGGAAGAAATATGTGTACCAAATTTGGTTGAAATCGGTAGAGCGGTGTAGAAGCAGACGTCGCATGAAGCAGCACTTTTTCGCGCATTTCATTGTTTATTAAGGCAAATGTCCTGAACTATTTCTCATACAGTCATTTAATGGTGCCTATAACCATCGAGAAAGTGCAAGCAATATGTCGACAAAGTTTCATCACAGTCGGTAGAACAGTACGGTCCCGCATAAAATAGGAACACACAAACATTCATTTTTTTTATGTATTAGATAAGGCTGTCTTACATAATGTACAAAATTATAAGTGCAGTAGCCAAACAAATGAACATAACAATCAAAATAGAAATTACATATAAAATTCGTACGATCTCATATTTATTGACTTATATAATGGTACAATTGTATAATGTTTCAGGTATATATATTCATTTGTATAAGTGCTGTATGTCTGTACAATCTGTTGCGAATACAATTGGTAGTAAAGAAGTAACAGATTAAAACTTGGAGCGTGATGGAGCAGTTTGTCATGAACGTTACTGTTTATGTGCTCATATCACATGGACTACGTGTCTCACTGTAATACAGTTTCGAAGGTACATTGAGCTATATGTGAGTATACTGTCTGTAAAATTTCCTGCTGCTACAATTTGTAGTGTGGAAATTATAAATTGTAACGTCTTACCGAATGACATAGTTTTAGTCCATGAACAGCGAAAAGTAGTAAGCGAGAAACTTTTCTCCTTTGATAATTTTGTTATGATTGTCAGCGAGAAAAAGTTCAATAAAGGTTTGAAATTATGTTTGAAGTTTGTTGCAAGTCGTTAAGTAATATCGTTCTCATATACCGTGTTCATAAAGTCTCGTCGCATTATGTGGAAGTTTCTTGCAACTCCTGAACCAGGTGTCGTACGTGGTTCTTACCACTACAGAATTGGTACCTCACGGCAAGGAGTATGTGTACCAAATTTGGTTGAATTCGGTCCTGTGGGTCAGGAAGAAATATGCAACATTGTCGCGTAATGGAGCAGTTTTTCGAGCGTCTCATTGTTTATGAAGTCATATCTCGTGAACTATGTGTTGTACGTGATCCATACACGTACGGCGACCATCCTCATGAAGTGAAGCTTGCGGTAGCAAAATTTCATAAAGATTGGAACAAAACTGTAGATTTGTATGCAATAAGTACACATAAACACACGGACACTCTGCTTTATATATCGTCTGCCATGGCAATGTCATGTATCTGCTAAACCAAAATTTTACAGGAGAGACAAGAAATAGTCTATTTGTCATAATAATGGCATGGTATGTTTTTATAGAGTATGAGAAAACTATAAACTGGAATAAGAACACCTAGTACTGATGATGCTAGTTTAAAAACAAAGTCCCATCACGTAACTACATGTAAAAAAGTAAAATACCTATAATTTGCAGGTACGTGGTATTGCCGTGACACAATCGAAATAAAGATTACTCCTGTCTTCCGTGGTCTGTTGATTGTATTGCGTGTGTCAACGGTGACTTGACCACTGATGTTCCACACGGGAATAACTTCGATACCATTTGAAATATTTAATTTTGTCTCCTATTATTGTCAAATTTTCGCAGTTTTGCTGTAAGAAGACAAAAATCATACGACAACCGTCCGGAAATCACCTTCTTCTATCTTTCGAGTTTCTCCACGACTTAGGTGAACAACGATTTCCTGCTTCAAAACAAATTGACTGAACCTAAGTTATAAATGCTTGTGCAGCTTGGAGAAACAGTATTAACACTACTGTTACAGAATTGGCAAAAAATAAAATAAAAATTAAATTAAAATAAAAAAAAAGACAACCAAAACTCAAAACCCACATTTCTGAAAACGGAATTAAATTTTCTGCCAAAAGCTTCTAACATTACTGTTAATGCATACAACCTCTGACAATAAAGTTCCGTGAACGACGTCAGACCGTCGATCGAGCAACATAGGCGAATCAGAACCTACTCCCACCGTACTTCATTTCAGCAGCGTGTGTATTACGTGTTGGGTCCATTTCACACTTGTACGCGTACGCTGCTCACCGCCGCTGCGGTTTCACACTAGTCCGGCTGCCGTTGCTCATGGCATTGTAGCAGCCATCACTTCATTCTAGAGCTGGGCAGAATGGTTATTCTCCGATATCAGTTATAACAGTTATCGTTATTTTCTTCTGTCAGTTAATTTTAACGGTTATGAATAACTGCCCTTTATTTCTACAAATAACTTCCAGATGGTGCTGCTACAACATACTGATACGAGGTACCAATAACTGGCAGTTGTTGTTATTTCTACAAGGTAGAGTTGCTGTGTAGTTAAAGGGCAGTTATAGTTATTTATACTCACTACTAATACCGATGTTAGTGGAATCCATCTGGTGTAATTGAAATTGCGATCACTGTGTAATAGCAAAAGATATAGTCTGAATCGTGGTGTAAAGGTAGATAACTATCTGTTCATTATATTTCATTCGATATATAATGGGGTATTGGTGTTTAATACAATATTGAATGAACTCTGTACCCTATAGTCTATACAGTTATCCGTTGCTATTGCAAATATAGGCCTAATTTTTGAAGCTACTATAAAAAGTGTAGAAATGAAAGTGGACTATTAAAGGACGTGTGTGAACGGAATATTGTAATTAAAATTATAAACTTAACAGTGCTTTAATAACTGTTCTGTGGAGGGTCTTGAATGCGACATAAAAGTAAACGTAATGTGATCATTTCGTTTTTCCTCTGCAAGATGTTCTGTTTATGAAAACAAAGTACCGGTCCTAATAAAGTTCCCTATGAAATCTGAAAAATAGCTTGATTTGTGCAAAATTTTCTTTATTTAACAACATCTTCGTTTCTAAGTGTGATGGTAACTGAATACATTTTTCCAACTATGGCGTAAGAGATCAATAGAAGACCGGGATATCACCCGTCGGATTTGACAAAAAACGTCATATCTTAGTCACAATCAAGTTCATAGAATATATTTCGGAATACAACTTACTACCAGTGTGTAACAGTGTGCTTTAGTTAATGTAAACTGACCGCATATGTTCAGTAATAACTTCCATTGCTATGACATCATTGGTGAAAACAGATGAAGGTATCTCTCTTCAATTGATCACACTACTTTCAGCATTGCTGTATGCAGAACGCTAGTGAAAGTGAATGAATAGTTAATGTGGTAGCTTCACATGAGTGTTACTTTTAAATCTCTCGGGCGTCATTACTACACTTTTACCCCAAGTTTTAGAAGGGCTACATTTTTACCCCAAGTTTTAGAATGGCCCGCACTAATCTTGTTCATACTGCCCAGTACATGTAATTCATATCTGAACAGTTATCGGTGTTTAAAAATATTAAAAGTATTGTTAACAGGTTGTCGGTCGTTACTGTGAGTGTAGACCAAATTCTCGAAGATGCTATACAAAGTATTTGAAACGTTGTTCCAGTCCTATCAAATGTAAACTGTTGTAAACGTGCTTTTACAAATGCACTACAGATAAAATCAGAAACTTAATGGTGTTGCGGCAAGTATCTTCAAGTACAACACAAAAGTTGACGTACCATCACGTATTTCCATACGTTGTAAGAGAAATCCCATTTGTGAAAACTAAAAGCATGACAATAAAGTTTTATCTGAGCTGTGAAAGATGCTACTGACAGGGTATTCGATTAAATTTTAATTATGGCATGGTGGTAACAAAATGTTCACCTTACAAGAGTAATTACTTACCAGGCAAGGTTACACACAAGATCAACTCAGCAACAGAGCAGAAACAGCGTTAATTATTTATTTCACAGTCAAAACGAAAATTATTCCCTCTTATTCTTTACGGTTAAATTTTAAAAGAGCATTCCAAGGTGGTTAGCAACATCAGCACATTAGTCTGGCGAGGCCGTAAGAAAACGTTTACCATGTCAGTTATTCACTTTTAGGTGTGAGAATGACTTCTTATTGCATATACTTATCACAGTCTTGAAAGTACCCCCCCCCCCTCTCTCATTCTCTCTTGCGTTCAATAGCAATGCAGACAGAATTAGGTTCCACCTGTCACCTGCCATGTGTTTATTTTGTTTTCTTCAGTCGTGACTAAAAGGGGACTCCTCCGTGAATGGGCTGCATTTTAGCATATTTTCTCCGTCACAGTGCTACTGATCTATAAATGAGAGATAGCTCAAAATTTACACACAATTACGCTCATTACTCAAAGCATTTCCCAAAAAAACATTGAGATATTTATTATATTTTGATACTGACAACAGTATTTATAATAGTATAAAAACGGAACACTATATCACTGCGGTACCATTTCCTTTGGAAACACTGACTGCACAGCTTGGAGTAGTACTCAGAGTACAAATAACATTCACATAAGTGTTTTAAGTCTCCAATTTCCTTTCCAGATGCTGGTCTGTGAAAAAGACAAATAATTTGTTTTACTACAACAAAAATATTTAAAAATGTAACTAAAACATCACCGACTTTATCATTATGTTATAAATTTTTCAGATAAATGTAGGAAAGGGTGGTAGAGGATGTAATTTTAAATACCTGTACCAATTTTTGTGAGTTTATCTTCAGTTATTTAGGAGAAACGATGAAAATACAAGTTTTAGGTAAATTGCAAAAGAAGATTTATTAACATAGCACTATGCTGTTTTGAACATTCCAGCTGCATACTATTGTTGTCCTCCTGTTTCCTTTTCCTCCATACTCCTTTTCATTCTTTTCTTTATCCTTGACTCCTTGGTAGCAGCTTCTGCAGCTGTCTCTGCTTTGGTGGCCCGCCGCTGATCATCAGTAACTAGAGCCGAAGCCATATTCCTTCCTTCTCCTTTTGGACACAAACTGTGTTGTGGGGTTTCATCTGTTGACACTCTGTGAATCCATGTTGCCCAAACAGCTCATGTTCTCCAAATCTCCTACGTTTCTCCATATTGCTATTCCACAATATCGAACTGAAAGAATCAACTGAAGTCTTTACATAATTTTCTCAGCCGAGATCCCATTCTTTCTTGTACATGCCTAACATATTCAAGCTTTTCTATCCCCATATGGTCTGTTATTAACAACAGTAGTATCTCCTTTACAGTCTCCATCGCCAAGGTAGCCTACATACCTCACACGACGGCTGACCTCTGATCTTAAAAAAATATTTAGAATATTTTTGTTTCTATGTTTCCACTTGGCCATCAAAGTTCTTTACACGAATATGGGTGCCAATAAATGTGCTTGAACAACCCTGTCAGTGCTTTGTTAGACATTCATAATCTAGTATCTTGCCAGATTCAATAAATGTGGCGGTTACAACCCTATTAAGAGAAGTATGACCTCTCTTCTGCCGAGGTCCATCAAATGCTAATACAATGTCTGCATTCTCAGACAAGGCTACGGCTTCTTCTGCTGCTCTTTTCATTGACTATTCACTTACATCACATAAAGCATTGTGTATTAATTTATTTTATCTGTCAAACCTCAGTGGAGCTGGAGACAGAACCATCACTGCACAAAAAGTCTGGGCAGCTTTCCTTCCCCTTCAAATACGTCGCATTGCATAAGTAAGCTGAATATTAACACTGCAATGTCGACTATCAGTTACTGGCCATGTCATAGTGTCACTGTGCATCTTACAGGAACTACAGGCAATCACTAACCGACTTGAAAGACCCTTTCTTACTGAAATGTCCTCAGAAACGCCAATACTGTCTCCACAATTGCAGTACTTACATTTCACAGCACTCTTCAAAAGTCTTGACAGTATATATAGATTCACAATAACATTTCCGTCATTACTGCCGCTCTCAATACTATAACGCTTGTTCTGATTACATTCAGAATGCGAAAGTTTACGTCTAGAGCCACTGCCTGTAGAAACAGTTTCCGCGGGCGACTTTTGAAGCAAGTGATGTGTATTAGGGCTTCAAAATAAAAATAATTTTTTCCCTACATTTGTACCCATATCAAGAAAAAAGGCAACATAAAATAAGATACGTACGACCAAGGTACCACACACAGCCATGCCATAACACAGGGTAATTTAAACCTTTTTGAAATTTTGTGGCACATATGAAGTAATTATCCGATGAGATATACTATGAACATTGAAGGAATATATTTGAAGTTGAAGGCGTAGATTTAGAGCCACAGCTGAAACAAGCATCTATTACGATAGTTATAGCTAGCAAGAACTTTAAATACGTCATAACATGCAACAATATAAGGGAAAATTGGGACGTGCTGCTGTTGGTGGCACTTTTTCAGCCACGTCTGGAACAAAGATGAAAGTCTACATGTGTAATACATACTGCAACTGTAAAACAGTTTTAAGCTAAAAGATAAATATGGCTAACATGTGCTCGAATCGGCCTCACCTTCGCATTAAAATTTCCCATATTGTTACAGAGGAACATCTGCTGCTGATGCACAACTTCTGGGGCCACGATGAGAGAAAGATACAAGACAGCATATGTGATACTATGAATGTAACCCTTCTTTAAGAAAAAAAATATATACAAAAATGTGCCTGAACTACATACACCTTATTCAAAATTCTCACATTATAACATCTACTGCTAGTGACGAAAAACTTCGAGATATATTCAAGTTTTCCACTTTATAGAAATGTGACATCTACAGGTGGCTACGGAACGTTTGTAACCATTTTTGGAACAAAAATCCAATCAACATATTTAATAATGTAAATATAAAACTATTTTCAAGTAATATGGAAACAGTATACACTTTCTTATTCAAGCTACCCACTTTATAACAGTGTGACATCTACCTTTGGTACTGGAACTTCACAAGCCATTTCTGGGTGAAATATGGAAGTCAACATATGTCAAACATTACTCTCTCTCCGTCCAATAGGCCTTGAAAGGCCCATCGGGTACCGACCGACCGCCGTGTCATCCTCCGCCCGAAGGCGTGGATGGGGACGGGACCTGCACCCCGCACTTCCGACCATTGTGTCGATTTTCTAGACCTGTTTCTAATCCACTTTCCGCTGTAAATTTTGAAGATTGTGCAGATGTAAGAACGCACTGTGTAGACTATGCGTACAGCTGGTTTTCACTTGAAGCGGTACTGCAGTTCTCTCCATTTAAGTCCTATTGGGCTAGCTTCATAGTAAATCAGACTATAATGACAGTTTCATTGAGAATAATTACGAACTGTAACGCTGATTAACATCTCTGGCCAGTGAGATCTGGAAATACGTTATTTGTTTTACTTATAATTTGTCACTCTTCCTTTTTCCTCTGGTCTCCCACCATGAAAATGAGCGTGTCTGAATGTTTTTTGAGTAGGTTATTTCCTGTATTTACTAACCACAGATAGTTTCGAGGTGGTGGAGTAGTTGCGAAAACTTTGGCTTAGGTGAGGCAAAAAGGGCAGGTTGGCAGTGTCTTTCTCGGGTGTCGCTTGTCTTGAGGGGGAGGCAGGGACCGGCCAATGGCAGGTTTCTTCCTCGCGTTTAAAAAAGTAGCGGTTCGTTGGGCTCAGGAGATGTCATGTTTGGCACTGTTACCTTGGAGGGCCGAGAGGACGGACGTGCCGTGCTCGACTGCTGAAAATGCGGTAAGCAAGTTTGTGAAAATGTGTCTTACTATATTGAGTCTGACTCGGAACGCAATAGTCGAAGCAGACTTATGTTAATATGGCAGAAAGTTTAGCGATTTTGGTTATTTTTTGGTAAACTTGAGAATCTAAAATAGTTTGATGCCAACGGTAACGGTCGGGACTTAATATCCGCTTGCTACCTCACCCTTTGAGATTTCGCTACGTTTGATTGTTTTATTTAGTAAAGCTCTTGAAAACCCCCATTTTAAAGTTTGTGCGGAGAAAATCATATGAGAATTTACGGAGTTTTCTTTGTGCATTGGGACAAATTTTCGCGCCATTACACAATAGGTCGATAGTCTCGCAATTTCAAAGTAAGAATGCACCTTCAGTGGTCGATAGCAGCCACGGGAACAAGCAACATCTCATTCTCTACCGCAGATTGCCCGGTATGTCATTGATTTTGTAATTTTTTTGTAATCAGACCAAAGGCAGAATAAGCCGCGGAGGCCTCGTGACGGGGCATCGTCGAACTTGAGCAGAGTGGGGTAGAGTGGCGTCTTATCGTACAGAGTAGTCTAGTAACAGGTGAAATTTCGCTTCTTTTTTCTTTTCTGGAAGGTACTTAATTTTGTGGAAATCGCGGAGCCATGTGCTTGCCACCGTAAATCTTGTTGCGTGGTTCAGTATGATAAGGAAGGAGCGCCAGTTATGCTTGTTGTGTGACTAAGCCCCACGTGTAGATTTTCTTTATGATATTTTTATATGGTGTGTGTGTTTGAGTTTTTGGGATTCTGTAAGATTTGAGCGGTAGATACCGTTGCGTGTCTCATGTCTTGCATTAAAATCAGCAATTTAATAACGGCCACCTTCTTTACTGAACTATATTTTATTTCGTTTCGTAGCTAACAATGGAGTGGTTAGTGCATGCAGTGTAAAAGTGGTTGATGAACGAGTGTGTCTGTGAAGAGGGTATCCGTACTAGTCCAGTAAATCCTTTTTATCTCTCGTATTCCACGCAGTGTGGCGTGAAACATGTTGAAAATGTATATGTTTAGGAGACTAGCAAGTCTATTAGTTAATTCATCATAGAGCCTGAGACTCAAAATGTTTGTCTGCTCCGCAACGAGTGTTCACCATCCATTTTGTTTTGTTTGTATATTTAATTTGTCTACTATCAGAAAAAAAAAATCTTGTCCTAAATTAGACGGACTTTATTATGAAGAGATTTTCCTCCACCTGTTTAAATTTAACAGAGAAAGCTGGAATCCTAATAAGAGAAATTAAACACAGTGACTAATATCAGATGAGTGATTAGGATGCAGGTGAAAGCTAAATTCCGGGCAGTTGTCATAGTTTACCCCAACTCTGTATCGAAGGATGTGACAATTGATTAAATACCAGGGGTCGTGTTATCCGTTGCGCAATATAGCTTATAACAAATTTTTCGGTTTGAGGCCTCTGATTAATTTATATATAAATAAAGAAACTCGGCATTCAGCTGTCACAGCATTCGTTCAGAGCATGAACCATTTACCTTTATTAGCAATGTCCATAATAGTCAGCGTTATTAGCTGGCAAATCATATACCGCAGTACTAAATAAAAAGACCAAAATAAAATCAGTGTAAAAAGAGGGTAACTATGCACACTCATACTGAACACCGTATCCAATGTAGACAATATATCGAAATTTTATTTAAAACTGATTGTGGAACGATGTCTTATTTAATTCTCGAGAATGTGGGCGTTGTATCCGACTCACAATCACGAAAAGTATACCAATTCATGTCCACGCGAACGTGGCGGCTCCGATATCACCTGATTTTAAGAAATCTATTCAGTTTGCGGCCTCAGATCAAAAGAGTTCACCTATATAATCTTTTAAAAGCAATAGTAAACAAGGAGTAAAGATTTTTTTAAGCATCACAACAAGGAGTAAAGAGTTTGGATAATGAACTATGAAACTTCTGTTCCAAAGCAACATACATTGCAGATGGTTCGCAGTACATATATATGAAATTAAATAATCAGTTATTCATTTGTAATTTGCGAATTCTGCCAACTTTAGCTGCATTTCTGAAGATGTTCCCTTACAAATTTTAATTGTCACCAACTAATAGACCAACTTCGGAAATGCAGAAATCGTGAATTGCAAATGAATTACTGATTAATTTCAAACATGGATCTGACTAACTTTTGTCAGTATAATGTTCATTAACAGTGACAGGGATAAATTTTGTAGCTCCTGCTGCAGCAGCAAGCTCAATTATTGTCCTGAAGACTTTTATTGATCATTTACAATTCTCAGAAGCAGGGAAAAAAAAAAAACCCGAATGTTGTGTTACAGTCTCCACGCTTTCCTAACAGACATTTTTATCTATCAGATACTGTAGGTTTCCTTCTGCAAGGCTTTCTTGATAATCTGTCACATACTTTCAAGGATCAGTCACAGTGTATTACGTACAGTAGCGTGTACTAATGGTGTCGTTTTTTTGTACAAATTTTTTGAATAAAATGCATTATGGGTACTTGGAAAAACAGTAGGTTAATTAAATATCTATGAAAAAACCTGAAGAATTCACTGTATTCTCTTCAGACAACGGACAGGTACCTCATGGAAGCCACGGCGGAGCGGCCGAGCGCGCCGGGCGCCGGGGCTCAGGCGACAAAAAAAAAAAAAAAAAAAAAAAAAAAAAAAAAAAAGGCGGGTTCCCGTCGGGGGTTCGAATCCCCCATAGGGCATGGCTCATGGCTGTTTGTGTCGTCTTTAGTATAACGTAATTCACAAGTGGTTTGTAAGTATAGGGACTGATAACCCCGCAGTTAAGTCCATTAAGCAGGACAAACATTTGAACATTTTTACCTCATCCAACGTCATGTACAATTGATTGTGTTTCGGTTTTGAGTTTTCTACAAATATCAAACAATATTTATGGGTAGGAAAGAATTCGAACGAACAATGTACATGTTGCATGTTAAAGCAACATTTGTGACACTTACGTCCTTGTCGAGTGTCTTGGACACACATTTTGAGTGTAAATAATAGGTAAGGCGTAGGGAGAGAAGGTGTCCAATCCTCTCCTCTCGCTCTCACCAGAGCCATATTCATGGAAATGTTGCTATTTTTCTTTCTTGTGGTTGAGAACTGCCACCATCTTCCTAGAAAACGACCCTTCCCCCTAGAAGATTAAACGAATGAATTATCTTCGTTCGGCACGTGCTTTTGTAGCAATTCAGAAATAATCCTACAGGGAAAATAAACAAGTGTAGTCATGGCGAAGGGCTGCAGTCCGACAGTTCACCCACCCACCCCCAGACCATGGTTGCGTCACTGTTTTCTTCCCTTCTTGGTTCGACAAGTACAGGTGAAACGACAGCAATTCGACGTTATTAAAAGTAAAACATCTGAAAATACACAATACTTTTCATGTCACATAGGCAACGTGTAGGAGCAAACTGACTCGATTTCAGCCAATCACGAACCGTTGAGCGACAGGGAAAAGGACGGCTACGCTCTCCCCAGACACCGCCTTCGCCGCCCTAGCAGGTGCTGCCCCAAGCGGCGCTTCTGGGTACTAGCACCTCAGCCTGGGCCCCCGCTGAAGCTGCTGGCTGCGGCAAGGATCGCAACATGCCGCTCGCGAGCCAAGGCTGTAGAACCAAGCGGAAAATGTTCCTCTAGGCACGGTCGCATTTACAAGTGACGGCCGCTGTCACGCGGAATGTGTACTGAAAGTGTTCACTCAACGTGCCGAGTCCACCGTGCGGCTGAACGCTCGAAGTCGGCGTGATCTATGCACAGTGACGGATACATATTTTTTTCTGAGGGGCACAAGCCTGAGGAGATGATCATGTCCTTAAGGGCTTTGTGAGACTGATTTTAACACACACACACACACACACACACACACACACACACACACGTTATTATCACATATAACTGCTACAGGAAACACAAAAATATGTTCCAAAGCCACAGTCGCATCTTAGAAAAAATCTTTTTAATTTACTTCCATCTAAGTACGAATGCATATTAGTTTCTGCGCAGTATGGCGTCATTTTCAAATGCCTATGATCCCAAAAATATTACACTGATTCAATCACATTAAACAGTGTAAATTTTCTAAATTTAGCACAACATAAAATAAATAAATGAAACAGAGAATTCAGAGCGTGCCCTGTGTTCAGCTGTGGGCACACTTTGTTTCGTGCTTCACCAAGAAGAATTT
Source organism: Locusta migratoria (assembly GCA_026315105.1). Taxonomy (NCBI): domain Eukaryota; kingdom Metazoa; phylum Arthropoda; class Insecta; order Orthoptera; family Acrididae; genus Locusta; species Locusta migratoria. The sequence continues at coordinate 383,925,480 of CM048750.1, read as the reverse complement.
CTACTACTATGAAAATCTTTTGTATCTGATGTGTGGAAAAATGCCGTTCAAATTTCTAATTTGCCCCAATAACTGGAAAATCGAAACGTGTAGCTTCAAATAAACCTGTTTGTAATGGATGGGAGTACCATTTCTTAGTGTCTAGGAAAACAATCAGATAAACCGCCAGCATGAAAGCAATCCTTGACATTAGTTTTTATACATAGTTAAATCCTTTATTTACGTATGAGTGAAACATACACAATAGCTCATTTATCTCACAAGCAATCGCAAAACAATTGACAACTTTTATTTACTTTTATCGTAAATCACTGAAAAAAAAGGAAGAAGCAATTAAATGGAAGCAAAACACAAAAAGTCAAATTACGTTATGTTAATTACAGGGATTTTGCATTTTTAAACTCACAATTACATGCTGCTCGTAAGTAAAAATTAATTATTCTAGTGCTAAGATTCTTTCCATCCGTCCCTTCCTCACTATCTCTCTCTCTCCCTCTCATTTTTCGTTGGGCCGTTTGGGGAAGGGGTGAGGGTGGCGTGGAAGCACGTACTACACCATTGGCAAACATAGAATATATTCTCGGGAGGGGCCAAGATTAATGTAAAGATACGCCTATCCTATCGCGATTGTGGTTTATCGTATCGCGAAATTGCTGCTCGCGTTGGTCGCGATCCAATGACTGTTAGCAGAATACGAAATCGGTGGGTTCAGGAGGGCAATACGGAACGCCGTGCTGGATCCCAACGGCCTCGTATCACTAGCAGTCGAGATGATAGGCATCTTATCCGCATCGCTGTAACGGATCGTGCAGCCACGTCTCGATCCGTGAGTCAACAGATGGGGACGTTTGCAACACAACAACCACCTGCACGAACAGTTCGACGACGTTCGTAGCAGCATGGACTATCAGCTAGGAGACCATGGCAGCGGTTACGCTTGACGCTGCATCACAGACAGAAGCGCCTGCGATAGTGTATGCAACGACGAACCTGGGTGCACGAATGCCAAAACGTCATTATTTCGGATGAATGCAGGTTCTGTTTACAGCATCATGATGGTCGCATCTGTGTTTATGGACATCGCGGTGAACGCAAATCGTTAGCATGTATTCGTCATCGCCATACTGGCGTATCTCCCGGAGTAATGGTATGGGGTGCCATTGGTTACACGTCTCGGTCACCTCTTGTTCGCTTCGATGGTACTTTGAACAGTGGTCGCCACATTTCAGATGTGTTGCGATCCGTGGCTCTAACCTTCATTCTATCCCTGCGAAACGCCACATTTCAGCAGGATAACGCACGACCACATCTTGCAGGTCCTGTCGGGCTTTTCTGGATACGGAAAATGTTCGACTGGTGCCCTGGCTAGCCTATTCTCCAGATCTTTCACCAATTGAAAACGTGTGGTCAATGTTGGCCGAGAAACTGGCTCGTCGCAATACGCTAGACACTATTGATGAACTGTGGTATCGTGTTGAAGCTGCACGGGCATCTGTACCTCTACATGCCATCCAAGCTCTGTTTGACTCAATGCCCTGGCGTATCAAGGCCGTTATTACGCCCAGAGTTTGTTGTTCTGCGTACTGATTTCTCAGGATCTATGAACCCAAATTGCCTGAAAATTTAATCACATGTCAGTTCCAGTATAATATATTTGTCCAATGAGTACTCGTTTATCATCTGCATTTTTTTCTTGGTGTAACAGTTTTGATGGCCAGTAGAGGATACATGCAGAATACGGGGATACAGCGACATTGTGATTTCTTGCTGCTGTAAATATCTCTTTCAGCCTCCAATACAGTACTCATACACCACAGCATGCATTAAACAAAATATCTCCTAAAACGAGTGAATCAATTTATCATGTAGTGGAGGATGAATATCTGAAACTAAATAAATGTGTAGTGGATTACTCGGGCATTAAGAACTATTTTTAATAATCGTATAATGATTATGCTCCAATGTGGGCATATACTTTGTAAACCAATAAAATACAATTTGTGTTCTACGCACTACAAAATTTATGCAAACGCATGAGGTAGATGAGCCGCTGTTTAACAAAAATCAGTTTCCTTCTCTATGTTATCTGCTGTACAATCAAACCGTATTTCGCGGCTAATAACCTCCACCAGTTTCTTATAGGTCTCCTTATTTTTATTATCAGAATGGCTCGCATTGTACAATGCCTCTTCATCTTAATATATTCCTTTTAATTTTGTGGTCGCCTGAACACACTGAAATAACTACGGCGATCATAGCGCTCAAAGCGGTTATACTTGGCATTGCAGTGAAAAGCGACTTTTATTATCGAATCTAAAGCGAGGCCCTATATTTGATATTTTTTTTAAGTTAATGTTTGACATATCAACTCTGACAAATATGATGGAGTAATACCGGCCTTACCACTAATGTGCACTGACCTTTTGTACTGAGCCTTTATTGCTGCTGGCAGTGTTGTGACTCGTCCCGGTCTGGTTGTCAATAAGGGTATTGGTGCAGGATCCTTTGACATCTAAAACATTAATATAGTTTGTATTACAAGATATTTATTAACTGAAAATGATAATACTCTACTTAAGAACGTAAGTCTGTTTCTTCTCTCTCCTTTCTTCTCGTGGTATCGTCCGTATGAGAGATACTAGCTGCGCTGAGACCTAGGGACTGCTAAGTTATGAATAGTAACTGATGGAGTATTCACTAGTAACTGCCAGAGTTCTGGACAGTATCTGTCCGAGTTCTCACTAGTAACTGCCGTATTCTCTAATAGTAATTGCCGGGCTCTCACTAGTAACTGACCTGAGTCCAGACGTATGTCGGCCTAGATACAGCCGCTTGTAGAGGGCGCGCATCTTCGGGTACTCCCTCCAGGATGCGCGGCGCCTGCTTACCTTCTGCCTTCTTCACGATCGTTCTCTTACGTCTGGTGTGTGGCATTGACTTTGCGCAACAGGCAGAAATCGAAATTCTTATGGAAGGAGAAACGTTCACATTCAATTCCCCAGCTGTAGATACCGGCGGGCTGATCTCGGTTACTTCAGTTGTTTACCTGGTACCCCTTCCTCCCTCCTGTTCCTTTTTAGCCACCGTGGCAGTTTTTAATACTGATTATGTGTGTTTTAAAGCCAACATTTCATCGTTTTCGTTCGCAAATTTTATCTTATTTTTTACTGTTAAATTCAACATTTTTGTCTCCTGTTTTAAACTACCGTTACCGACTTTCAAACTCATATGTACAATGTGCTGAAGAGCAACGTACGAGGCTGCTGCCAGGCTTTCTGACGGGGCATTAAAATACAATAAAGAAAAAAGAAAATAAAGGAAAACACTAGTGAAATGTCAGTCCGACATACTAGAACAAAACATGAGAGTCGTGAAACTACAAGTGATTTTCTGCAACTTCGTGACTGGCGCTGTCAAGCGGCTTGGTCGTATAAACATGACGCGAACGATTGAGCTTTGACTGTGTGTTTGCAGTGAAGCAACATACTGAAAATACCCTCGTTTTTATCAACTTTTGGGGCGCTACAAATTGTAATAACTATCAAAAATATATTTCGGAAATCCCACATTTGCTAAGTAAGAGAATAATGTTACGAACAACAAGTGTTAGTTACACTTTCAAGCACGGAAGAAAATCTTTAACAATTCATTTACTTCGAAACTTTCGCTGCCAATGAGACTCTCAAGTGCTTAACTACTACTACATATAATACTGCTTAATAAAGGTCATGTCTGAATGCTTTCGATCGCAGTTAACCAACTATTTCAGTAGAGCCTGCTGAGATAAGCGGCTGGGCATATGATACTCATGGTACACCCCTACTCGCCTTATCTACGTCCCCTTCTCTCTGCCCATCTTCCCCTTCCCCCCTCTTTCTCCAGTATGCATCCTGCTCCGTCTCCACCACCTGTTCCCACTCTTCATCACCTCCTTCCATCTCCCATCCTTTATTGCCAGCTCCTCCTCTTTCCCATCTCTTTGTAAACTCCCACCTACATCCTCTCACAGTATCTCTCCTCTTCCCTGTCGATGTCTTCCTCCCCTTTATCTGCGTCAGATTTTTCGCTGTCCTCTATATCTTCTTATACCTGTGTCTAACCTAGAGCCTAGATTAGTGTTGCGTTCAATGTATCTACGAAAATTCTCGACCGAATGCTCTGAAAGTTTCACACAAAGTGCATTGTATTTATTTGCTTATATAGTGTTCCGAAGGAGCCAATTGAGAAGCACTTCTCAATGGCCATGGATCGAGTCAGTACACCGAATTGTAACAGAAGTGTAGTAACAGACAAAATGAACCTTTCGGGTTTCTTAAGCAAGCCAGAAAATGTTTCAAATGTTTGTAGAGCTTATGGGACTTAACTACGGGGTCATCAGTCCCTAAACTTACAAACTACTTATGAACTAGCTAAGGACAGCACAAATATCCATGCCCGAGTGGGGATTCGAACCCGTGACCGACGTGACCGTGCAGACTGTGACTGACGCGCCTCAGTCCCCTCGGCCACCGCCGCCGGCGACAATTTTCATCCCAATACGACTCGGCACACACCAACTGTTCTGGAGAAGTTCGGCTGGGAGCTCTTTGATCATCCAGCATACTGTCCTGATATTATTCCATTTCTATTCGGCAGGCTTCTACGACACAGGAATATACAGGATGAATCTAAATTCGCGCACTCCAGCTTCGCAGCGCGATTCGCAGCTCTGAGTGTTCCATACGTCAGTGTGTTTCATAATTACACCAACAAACTTGTAAGGGATGTATTAGGCGTCGTGAAGACGAAAATGAGCATGGAAACCCATGCTCGGAAACGCCATTCAACGACGCTACGGAGAGTCCAAGTTACAGGTACCAGCTCCTGCCGCTAGACATCCTCTCCAGCAACTTCGACGCTCTGTAGCGTCATTGGATGACGTTTCCGGGGGATGGGTTTCTATGCTCACTTTTTTCCTCAAGACACTTCCCACACCCGGCCACACCCCCTGGAAGTTTGTTGGTATAGTAGTGTAATTCTGAAACACACTGACGTATGGGACACACATCCATCTCAATCCTCGACGTCCATTTACTGCCGAAAATTTGCGTAGAACGAAATTTTGTAACAGAATTTTTTTTTAATTGCTAGCATGTGAGGAATCGCGCTGCGAAGCCCGAGTGTGCGAATTTAGATTCACCCTGTAAGTTGATCCCACGATATGATAAGTGTCTCAGTTCTTTTGGCGAATATGTCTAAAAGTAGCTCTTAACATTATTCTACCTCTTGATATTTATTGTTTCTTGATATTTATCAACCAATAACACAGTTTCTTGATACAACATTGTCTCGTTATACAAAAGGTATTAAATATAGGGAGAGACTTTTAAGGAAAATTTGTGTTGTGCCCAGGATTCTAACCTGGAACCTCCTGATGAATATGTAAGCGCTTTAGACCGCTCAGTTAACATAGCGTTACGGACAGAAAGACGACACTGTCTTCAATCACGCCTCCCTCCACACCACATACAGGAGCTCCCGGGTTCGAATCGCTGCCACAGCACAGATTTTAATTCAATGACTCTCCTTGTAATTATGTAATACGTTTGGTATAACGAGGCAATGTTGTCTCAATGAACTGTAATATTTGTTGATATTTATATCACCTCGGTCTGAAGAACAAGGCGGGATTGTTCCCATTCGCGTTTTTTGCAAGGGTTTTATTCCAATATAGGAGAGCGTTGTCAATTTGATACGTATTTCACAGGGACCATTGAAGCAGAGTTAAAGAATTTGGTGTGGAGGGAGGCGTGTGCTGGTGTATTTGGAAGGATAATATTTTCTAAGTTTCTTTTGAATCTGCCACATTGCCTAGATGTAATGGAGGACTAGGTGTCAAAGACATACAAGCACAATGTTTGGCAATGTTTGTTAATCATACTGGCAAATTATTACACAGTAATCACCCAGAATTTCACGGAATCCTTTTCTTCCTATAAAGTTGGACAAATAAACCCAGAATTGGATTATGTTCGAAAATACTTTGTCAGGGATTCGAATCCCCCTCGAGCATGGATGTTTGTGATGTCTTTAGTACAAGTTAGTTTGTAAGTTTAGGGACTGGTGACCTCGCAGTGAAGTCCCGTAAGCTTACCAAACATTTGAACATTTTTGAGGAATAAAAATAAACACTGAAGACTTGGCAAACAAACCCTTTATTTTTATTATATATAAATAAAAAAATAATTATTTTTGAAGCTAAAACATAGGCCTATCTGAGTTTTTCAAAAGAACTCATCTCCATCACTATCTTTTATTCCTAATTTTTAATTATTTTTGAAGGTAAAACATAGGCCTATCTGAGTTTTTCAAAAGAAATCGTCTCCATCAGTATCTTTTATTCCTAATTTCCCTGCCACAGTCTGTATAATAAGTATCAAATATTGCGGCATATATCCTGACCTATCAGGGATAGACGTCGCACCTCACGACTCAGCCAAATTGGTCGGACTAGAATCAAAAGGCACCCAACAGAAGTTACTGTTCGTGCAGCTTCTCAGATATTTAAAAATATATCACTATTTAGCACCCTGTAATAACTAACCGTAGCACTAAAAGCGATTTCCATGCAAGATGTAGAGACCCACCTCGTTTATTAACACTAGCTAGGTCAAAACTACCACTACTGAAACAAAAGCAGTTGCCCCGCGACCCAGCGTCTACTGCGCAACATGCACTGAGGAGGTTTTTACCAAAACTAGCTTGGGTTCGCAGTCTGCACCGCATGCGGCACCTGTTCCGGACTTACTGTATTAAAATAACGTATCCCACTGCTCAGTTTACTTACGATTTGAATAACAGATATGCACTGACAATATAAGTGACCCACATACACCAAAAGACATTAAAAGCAATTATAAGAACTAAAAAGTTTTGACATCGAACATAAAAATGTAATTATTAATTTTCATTTGCCTGGAGTATAGCCATGTATGGACAGGTACAAGGACTACAAACAGTATAAACTAAAGCGTTTGAAAGGTGTACTGTGATGATCGAAGTAAAGAAGACATAAAATACAGAATGGCTATGGGGAGAAAAGCGTTTCTAAAGAAGTGAAACATGTTAACATCCAATATTAATTTAAATCTTAGGACGTCCTTTCTGAAAGCATTTGTCTGGAGTGTAGCATTGTGTGGGAGTGAAACGTGGACGATAAGGAGTTCAGATAAAAAGATGATAGAAGCTTTTGAAATGTGGTGTTACAGACGAATGATGAAAATTAGATGGGTAGATCACCTAACTAATGAGGAGGTTCTTAACCGAATCGGGGAGAAAAGCAGTTTCTGGCATATCCTGACTAAGAGAAGGGATAGATTAAGTGGACACATTCTGAGACATCAAGGAATTGTCAACTTAGCATTAGAAGGAAGACTGTGGGGAAAAAATCGTAGAGGGAGACCGAGGGACGAATAGAGTAAGCAGATTCAAAAGGATGTCGGTTGCCGAACGTATTCTCAGATGAAGAGACTTGCACAGGACAGGGTAGCGTGGAGAGCTGCATCAAACCAGTCTGCAGACTGAAGACGACAACAACAACAATTTATATGTTTCACAATTTAGTATGTAATTTCATCTCCCACATTACGAGAGACAGCAGTATATGTTACTCGTTAACAAGAGACTGAAACTGATGTATACGGTTCCAGTGAATTTGTTTTCATGCTGATAGGTGTATTGTTCGTATTACCGGCTACAGCTTTCGTTTTGAAGAAATTTCTGCAAATTGCGACTACGTATCCGTATTCCTCTAAATTCATAAAGTTAATTTTTTACTTCACATTATACGGTGTGTGTGAATATTTCGTTTCGTCGGACTGAGGAGATTTCAGTAATTGAGACATCCTTTCTCGTGCACTCTGAATTGGAGGGCGTAATTCTGATAACAAGCGTCGCCCGCCTCTTTCTGCACAACCAATTAGTTGTCTTGTTATTTAATGAGTGCCTCATTCGTTCGGGCCGTTATTTGTACTTAATTAATCGTTTAATGCGCAACATTTCCTAACGAGGCAGGCTTATTTACCTTCCTAAAAGTTTCACGTTACGTCAACAATATTTCTCGCTGTATTCCGTCCATGTTTCTGTTTGCTTATCTGCCATTTTGATGCGGCCCAGCTCTCTAAATAAATAAATAAATAAACCGTTTTGGCTCAATTAGGATGCAGCACTTTTTTTTATTTTATAATATGCGACTATATCTCCATTTGAAGCACGCAAGTGAACTGGAATGACAATGCAGCTCTGTGTTTCTGCCGTTAACATTAAGGAATACTAAGATATGTGTTATATACCGACTGTTCTCGTTTCTTCAATTTGTAGATATTTCAAAAGAGCATACACAATTTCCAATTTCGGAATATATAAATACTTTTTTGTCACTAGCGAACCTGGATATGTTTCGCAGTGGCGAAATATCTATCGGAACTGGATATACATCTTAAACCCCCGACCTCCCTCTTTGCTCGTGATATTCTCCAACTCCTTTTGTCTAATCCGTCTTACTCCCCCCACCCCCCACTCTGTGTGTATAAGCCCCCACCTTCTCTATCTCCCGCGGTCTGGTAACAATTTCCAATCATAATATATTTATAAATGATAGAAGACATATATTAATAATTATGTAGAAACGTGCGCGGAATTCCGTTGTAACGTAGTGTTATAATTTTAAAGCAATGGGTCAAGTACTTTCGGAGCTTTGCGGTTAGTAATATCTACATTTTCTATGTATGTACAAATGTAATTATTCATTTGTTCAAAGTCTCAGATCTCTGAAAAACCTTCGACTGAGTTAGAATTTTGACACACTGTAGCATTAAGCAGATATTCACAGAATATATGACTTCAATTGCGAATGGGTAAAGCTGAAAATGTGTACCCAGCCGGGATTCGAACACGGGTCTCCTGCTTTCTAGGCAGTTGCGCCGACCCCTACACCACTGGGGACACAGTGATCACCGCACCTGCAAGGACTACCTAAGCACGCCTCCCGTCAGACACAAATTTCCATCTTTACCTCCCACAGTACTCAAACTCGTAGTCACTATGTACTAATTCCCGTAAGAGTAAGGGCTTCAAACTTGCCCACCCCTCCCCACTAACGAAAGGATCATTGCCTGTCGTGGGGAGGGGTGGGCAAGTTCGAAGCCCTTACTATTACGGGAATTAGTACATATTGACTATGAGTTTGAGTACTGAGGGCAGGGTAAAGCTGGGAATTTGTGTAACAAGGGAGGAGTGCTTAGGTAGTCCTTGCAGGTGCGGTGATCACTGTGTCCCCAGTGGTGTAGGGGTCAGCGCAACTGCCTAGAAAGCATGAGATCCAGGTTCGAATGCCGGCTGGGTACACATTTTCAGCTTTGCCCATTCGCAACTGAAGTCATTTATTCTGTGAATATGGAAATAATGAAAACTGCAGATTCAGAAGTGTTGACTGTTCTTTCGGAATAGACGCCACATGTATATATTAAGCAGATAGTTTAGCGCCCACTGGAAGCCATCTGGTATTTACGTAGAATATATGTAATACATAGGACACGTGATAAACCTATTACTCTTCTTGTATTCAAAACCGTTAATATCCAAAAGTATTTTGGATATATTGATATTTTGACGCTACTTTGATTTCTAAAAATTTTAAATGTTTGTAAAACTATGGCAACAAATTGCAATGATGTAAGGTGTTATTTTTTGGGGTTAATTCTTCTGAATTAAACATGGGTATTTGTCTATCCCTGTTCAAAACAGGTGACCTTCCGCCACAAAATTTCTTGAATGTCGTTAGGAGGGGCGACGCAGAATTTTTGTTTCGGGGGGGGGGGGGGAGGGGGGGCAAATAGGAAATGTAATATTATCTAGTGCGGCGTTACATGATAGTAGAAGATAGCCAAACCAGGAGGAGGATAGACGGAATGAATGATTTTAAAAATTTATTTGAAAGATATAAAAGTGGATAAATATTTTTATTAATGTACAATCACCTAAATGATCAATAATATCGATATAAATCCACAGATGTAATTATAACGTAATGTAAGTGGGCAGAAAACAAAATAACTAATTGATTCTTCAAATGTTTTATTAATTTTAAGGACATTCGAAACATTTCATATATGTGGGAAATTGTATACCACAAAGTTTTAATACACCAGTGTTCACAAAAAATAGTGTACAAGTTTATTTAGTAGAGTAGTGAAACCAGTGAATGGCCTTAAATCGGACAGAACCCTGAGATTTCATCAACACACAATATCAAAATGTCGGTAACGAAAAATTAGCCGGAAATTTTATTTAAGAAATAGACTCCTATAAAGAGTTACATTGTTATATTTGTTTCAGCTCTCAATTTCAGTACCTGCAAATATAACTAATAATATTAATAATAATAATATTCAATATATTTAATATTAAACAATATTTCATTGTAATATTATACTAGTGTGACTTAAAATAATTAGTTATACTGTATTTATAATTACATCACATGTATAAATTATATTATTTACCTAAAATATATTAGTTACATAATTATATTAATTATATTTTGTGTATGTATATCAATCGTATTGAGCATTGAGTCTCTGTCAGACACATACAAAAGTCAATACAGTATTAATTTTCAGATGGGGGCGAGGCAAGTCAGAATGATAATTTTAACTTCTTTGAGTTTTTATATTATTATATAAATACATATTTCATTTAAAATTTGATCAGGTCAGACAGGTGAACAAGAAGTGATTTGTTGCTTTATTCGCCTTAAATGGTACATAATCGGTTTAGAATCTCATATGTCTGCAAAACTGATACGTAAATATTTAATGTATAGGCTCAGTGTTACTGGTATGTCATTGAAAAATAAACACAGCAAAGAACTGAACACACTAACCAGTTGTAATACTGCCTTTAGTCATAAAATGACATATTATGAAACTGAAAATATAACAGCAAATTTTATGCAGCAAATTACTGTGCTTTATCGTCACAGACTATAAAACAAATGGTCAGCGATATTATGTAACGAAAGTATGATGGCTACTAGGGAGGGGAAGAATTCCAATGTGCACTCCGTGTGCATACCGGGGGGAGTCAATCCGGATGTGGAACGGCTCCTTCCGGATGCCATGAAGAGCACAGGGTGCAGCCAACTGCAGGTGGTGGCTCATGTTGGGACCAATGATGTGTGTCGCTTTGGATCGGAAGAGATCCTCTCTGGTTTTGAGCGGCTATCAGAAGTGGTTAAGACTGCCAGTCTTGCTTGCAAGATGAAAGCGGAGCTCACCATCTGCAGCATTGTCGACAGGACTGACTGCGGACCTTTGGTTCAGAGCCGAGTGGAAGGTCTGAATCAGAGGCTCAGACGGTTCTGCGACCGTGTCGGCTGCAGATTCCTCGACTTGCGCCAAAGGGTGGTGGGTTTTCGGGTTCCGCTAAATAGGTCAGGAGTCCACTACACTCAGGAAGCGGCTACACGGGTAGCGGGGGCTGTGTGGCGTGGACTGGGCGGTTTCTTAGGTTAGATGGCCTCGGGAATACACAAAATGGGTTTCAGTCTCAAAGGGGGCAGGTCAGACACGGGAAGAAAGTAGACATAAAAACCATTGGTGTAACAGTTGTAAATTGTCGTAGCTGTGTTGGGAAAATTCCAGAGCTCCAAGCGCTGATAGAAAGTACTGAGGCACAAATCGTTATAGGTTCTGAAAGCTGGCTGACGCCTGAGATAAATTCGGCCGAAATTTTTTCAAAGGGCCAAATGGTCTTCAGAAAGGATAGAATAAATAAAACAGGGGGTGGCGTGTTTATTGCTGTTACAAACGGTTTATCCTGCAATGAAATTGAGGCAGATACTACCTGTGAATTGGTCTGGGTAGAGGTTATACCTGACCACCGAAATAAATTAATAATTGGATCTTTTTATCGGCCCCCTGACTCAGACGATGCGGTTGCAGAAATGTTCAAAGAAAGCTTAAATCATATTTCAAATAGGTATCCGAAGCATACTGTTATAATCGGTGGCGACTTTAATTTACCCTCGATATGTTGGCATAATTACGTATTCAAAACCGGGAGCACATATAAAACATCGTCCGAACTAGTTCTGAAAGCTTTTTCTGAGAACTACTTCGAACAGTTAGTTCATGAACCCACTAGAATAGTACGTGGTTGCGAAAATACTCTTGATCTCCTAGCAACAAATAATCCCGAGATAGTAAAGAGCATCAAAACAGATACAGGGATTAGCGAACATCGAGTTGTAGTAGCGAGACTGAATATCGAAATCCCCAAATGCACCGAAAATCAACGAAAAATATATCTATTCAATAAAGCAGATAAAAATTCGCTTCACGCTTTCCTGAGTGATAGTCTCCAGTCCTTCAAAACTAAAAATGCGAGTATAGACCAGTTGTGGCTTACATTCAAAGACATAATATCAGTAGCAATCGAGAGATTTATACCAAATAAATTAATAAAAGAGGGGGCTGACCCCCCGTGGTACACAAAACAGGTCAGATCACTGTTGCAGAAACAAAGAAAAACGCATGCAAAATTTAAAAAGACACAGATTCCGCAAGACTGGCAATCTTTCACTGAAACTCGCAACCTAGCGCGGACTTCAATGCGAGAATCTTATAGTTGTTTCCACAACGAAATTCTGTCTCGTAATCTTGCAGAAAATCCAAAGAAATTCTGGTCTTATGTGAAGTACACTAGCGGCAAAACACAAACAATACCTTCACTACGCGATAGCAATGGTAATACTACCGACGACAGTACTGCTAAGGCAGAATTACTAAACACAGCTTTCCGAAATTCTTTCACCAAAGAAGACGAAGTGAACACTCCAGTATTCAATCCAAGAACAGCTGCCAGCATGCGAAACTTAGAAGTAGATGTTCCTGGAGTAGTAAAACAACTTAAGTCACTAAACAAAAATAAATCTTCCGGGCCAGATTGTATACCAACTAGATTCCTCTCAGAGTATGCTGATGAAATAGCTCCGTACTTAGCTATAATTTACAACCGATCACTCAGCGAAAGATCCGTACCCAAAGACTGGAAAGTTGCCCAAATTACTCCAATATTCAAGAAAGGCAATAGGAGTGATCCCCAAAATTACAGGCCTATCTCATTGACGTCGATTTGCAGTAGGATTTTGGAACATATACTTTGTTCGAATATTATGTACTACCTCGAAGAGAACGACCTATTAACCAATAGTCAGCACGGATTCAGAAAGTATCGCTCTTGCGAAACACAGCTTGCCCTTTATTCACATGAAGTGTTAAGTGCCATTGACAAGGGATCTCAAATCAATTACATATTTCTGGATTTCCGGAAGGCTTTTGATACTGTACCCCACAAGCGGCTTCTAATGAAATTGCGTGCTTATGGAATATCTCCCCAATTGTGCGATTGGATTCACGATTTCCTATCAGAAAGGATACAGTTCGTTGTAATTGACGGTAAGTCATCGAGTAAAACAGAAGTGATATCTGGCGTTCCACAGGGAAGCGTTATTGGTCCCCTACTCTTCCTCGTGTTTATAAACGATTTAGGAGATAATCTGAATAGCTCCCTTAGACTGTTCGCGGATGATGCTGTCGTTTATCGGTTAGTGAAGTCAACAGAGGATCAAAAGCAACTGCAAAGCGATTTAGACAAAATTTCTACTTGGTGCGAAAATCGGCAATTGACACTAAATAAAGAAAAGTGAGAAGTAATACACATGACCACTAAAAGAAATCCGCTGAACTTCAATTACGCGATAAATCAGTCAAACCTTAAGGTCGTAAATTCTACCAAATACCTAGGAGTTACAATTACGAACAACTTTGACTGGAGAGAACACATAGAAAATATTGTGGGGAAGGCGAACCAAAGGTTACATTTCATTGGCAGAACGCTTAGACGATGCACCACCTCCACCAAAGAGACTGCCTACATCACACTTGTGCGTCCTCTCTTGGAGTACTGTTGCCTCTTGTGGGACCCTCACCAGGTGGGACTGACGGAAGATATTGAGAAGGTTCAGAGAAGGGCAGCTCGTTTTGTTTTATCACGTTACGGGGGGGGGGGGGGGGGGGGAGCGTCACGGAAATGTTGCACGAATTGGGGTGGAAATCATTAAAAGAAAGACGTTATTCATTGCGGCGTGATCTGTTTGCGAAGTTTCAATCACCGACTTTTAGTTCTGAATGTGAAAATATTTTGCTAGCACCCACCTACTTAGGGAGACATGACCATCCCAATAAAATAAGAGAAATCAGATCGAAAACGGAACGATTTAGGTGTTCTTTCTTCCCGCGCGCTATTAGAGAATGGAACGGTAGAGAAAAGTTATGAAGGTGGTTAATGAACCCTCTGCCAGGCACTTAAATGTGATTTGCAGAGTATCGATGTAGATGTAGATGTAGATGTATGATGATACATACGTAATATTGTTCCGACAATTTGGCTCTACTAATTTAATGCACATTGTCCTTTTCCTATATTCTGGCAGAACTATTAACGAGTGGGCATCAACTGTGCTTTTTGTTTCTCAATAGTTCGCTTGTGTAATATTTATCATGAGAATATATGTTTAGTTTTCATTTCATGATAGTTGTTTATTTCATGTGTTATCTTTTGAGGTATGTACTTAATTTCAGGTAGTAATGTCGTCATGAACTATCCTTACAATAATCTCTCCCGGTAAATACTATTACTTTCAGATTAATTTTTAAAGTCTTACTGCTGATTTCTATCTGACATGTGAGCTTAATAAACAGTTTCACTTATTCACATAGGTCGGTAAGGAATTTTCTATATTTAATTAAGCTCTAGAATATAACTAGTATTTTATGAGGCACAAAGCCGCCTCATGTTTCCACCACCCTAAAGCTTTACAACACTCAAATTTTCCCATTTTAAGTTATTTCCTATCAGTGTAAAATTAAGTACAGTTTTAATATTGCAGTCTCTCGTCAGTAGAATCGCCACCTTAAAATAGTGAAATAAATAATATAATAAAAAAATCCTGTAGTTTGAAATAAATCTACATCATTCATATTATACTTTTTTATATATTTTATTAATGAACATTAACAAGAGCAAAACAAAAATAATGGAATGCGGTCTTAGAAAATCAGGCGATACTGAAGGAATTAGATTAGGTAACGAAACAATGAAGGTGGTAGATGAGTTTTGTTACTTGGGTAGTAAAATAACATGTGATGGTCGCAGTACAGAGGATACAAAGTGCAGAATGGCAATGGGAAGAAAAGCATTTTTGAATAAGAGAAATTTGCTAACATCGAATATTAATTTAAGTGTAAGGAAGTCTTTTCTGAAGGCATTTGTGTGGAGTGTTGCCTTGTACGGGAGTGAAACATGGACGATAAGCAGTGCGGACAGGAAGAGAATAGAGGCTTTTGAAATGTGGTGTTACAGAAGAATGCTGAAGATTAGGTGGGTAGATCGCATAACTAATGAAGAGGTACTAAACAGAATTGGTGAGAAAAGGAATTTTTGGCATACCCTGACTAAAAGAAGGGATCGCTTGGTAGGACACATTCTTAGACATCTGGGAATCGTAAATTTAGCATTGGAGGGAAGTGTGTGGGGTAAAAATCGCAGAGGGAGACCAAGAGACGCGTATAGTAAGCAGATTCAAATAGATGTGGGTTGTCGTTCTTATGAGGAGATGAAAAGGCTTGCTCAGGATAGAGTAGGGTGGAGAGCTGCATCAAACCAGTCTCCGGACTGAAGACCATAATAACAACAACAACATATATTTTATTACAAATATTACATAGTTTACAAACAAAAATTAAGTCCTCGAGGGAATCAAGCGAAATATCCATTATGTCGTCAGGGTTCACATCAATATGGCGGTTAACAGACAAAGTATGCTAGACCACTCGGCCTCTCTTCCTTCATCGTCGAACGCAAGTAATTTTTTAGACGACGCAAGCAGCTAAAACGTCGTTCAGAACTCCATGTTGACACAGGAAGGACAAAAAATACTCGAGGAAGTGCTCGAATGTTAGGGAAGAACGATTCCGAACATACCTCTAATGTTTCGCCTGCGTTCTTCGGCTTGCCACTCTGGTCAACATTTTCCCATTTCTTCTTCTGCCTCTCGAATTCACCTCTTACAACACTTTTTGAACTTGGGAGGTCATTACTGTAGGTGCAAATAGTGCACTGTATATCTGAAAAGCTCACATTTTTAATGAATTTCGGGATAAGGTGTTACAAATTAAGACACTCATTCCTATATATGGAAACAAGTTGTGACAGTTCACCGTGCAACATCTCAGTGTACGGAGTGTAAAGGTTAATGCGGAAGTATTCCTCAGGTGTTGCATAAGGATTGTTCTCATGGTGCTGTCTGACAACCAGACGTGGTAGTCGTATGCCGACATCAGCCTCTTCACAGAGCTCTGCAACCTGTTGAAATTTTTGGTGGAATTCATCCACAGCATTTTGCCGTTTTTCAGCCAGTACGTTGACAACATTTTCAATCTGGAACGATAGAAATTATATATTTTTACTTCTATAAGTAGTTTTTCAACTCAGAAAAGTAAAAAGTGTTGGAAATGCATTTTGAGAAAATACATAAAAATTATTTACGTAATTATTAAGATAAAAACTGTTTGTTTCATGTTGATATTAAATTTTCCATTGTAAGCTACAGAGAAGTAGAATCATTATACGTGAAATAAGGGGTACTTGTATGTAATTTAAATACAACAAAAGATCCACGAATCTATGTGTTTACCTGTTTCGTTGCTTCAATAACGTCGAGTTGTGCAGACTGCAACTCAGCAGAGATTGGAAGTAGAAGTGAAGCAAATGATTCGACGCCAATGAATTCACACTTGCAGGTAGCTATTAGAGGAAAGTACATATTGCTTTCATTGTGCCAACTGCATTCCGTATGTGACGAATTTCACAGCTGTGAACCACCGCCAGGCTGAACACATGGTTTGAACAAGAAAGGTACTATGCTAGTGGACATCTCTTCTTCACTTCTGCTTGAACCTCCCTGTCCACACAGATAAGTTAATGTCACAGCCTTGAATCGTTCATATGGAACATTATCCTTTATGAAGCGCAAGGTGATGGAGAACTGATATTTTTTATAAATGTCTTGATTTTCATCTGATAAGACAGAAAACAACTTTGCTGCTCTAACTTCAGCAGCTACTTGTCCCATTATGTATGTGCCATAAGCTGAAATAACTTCATTCTGTGTTCGCCAAATCAAATAACTTGCGTTTTTAGGGGCTGTATTCAGATGACGCCGCAGATCTGTATCAAAAGCGTCTGAATCTGTGAAAAAAAGCAATTCGAATGTTAAGTACACGAAATGAGTATCTCAGTTGCAAATGCAGTTATTTCCACTCTAATATATAAAGCATAGTGTCCGTATGTTTGTACGTGTTGCATAGAAATCTACAGTTTTGTTCCAATCTTTATGAAATTTTGTACACGTAAGCTTCAATCCATCAGGACGGCCGCTGTAAGTGTAAGAATCACATACGATATATAGTTCACGAGATATGACGTCATAAACAAAATGAGATGCGCTAAAAACTGCTGCATTTTGCGAAAATGCTGCTCATTTTCTTTTAAACCATTGGACCGATTTCAACCAAATTTGGTACACACATTCCTTACCGTGAGGTAAGAATTGCTGCATGATTAAGAATCACATACGGTACGTGGTTCAAAAGATATTACGCCATAACCAATAGAAATCGCAAAAAAACGCGATATAATGCGGCAAGACTTTCGAAATACACTGTATGAGAATGACAGTACTTAGCGACTTGCAACAAACTTTAAACATAATTTCAAACCTTTATTAAACTTTTTTTCGCTGGCAACCATAGTAAAATGATGAAAGGAAAAAAGTTTCTCGCTTACTACTTTTCCGCTGTTATGGAGAAAAGTACGGCATTTCGTACGACGTTACAGTTTATAATTTGTACACTACAGATTGTAGCTGTAGGAAATTTTACAGACACTATACGCACATGTAGCTGAATGTACCCACGTAATTGTATCACAATACGACACGCATTTCATGAGATATAAGAACATTAACAGTTACGTTCGTGGAAAACTCCTTTTACTCCTTTACCACTAATTGTATTACCAAGAGATTTTACAGCCATACGGTTCTTATACAAATGAATAGATACCTGAAAATGGCAGGAATAAATAAAGAAATACACTGGCAACGCCGGGTTTTCAGCTAGTTCCTTAATATAATTTTATTTGACAGTTACTAAGTTGTTATTGTTTTAGTTGTCCTGGAGAAAGTAATTTCTCTCAAACATTCTGTATATCTTATTACTTAAAGTCGCTGCATGTATGTATGCGCGTATATATGTTCCACATCTTCTCCTAAGCTATTGGACCGGTTTCAACCAAACTTGGTACACATATTCCTTACTACCAGGCAACAACCACTACAACACATACTTCAGGAAATATTGCGTCATCAACAATGGAATCCGCGGAAAACGGCCGCATTGAGCGACAATATTCCATGTCTTCTCCTAAACTAATGGAACGATTTGAACAATATTTGGTACAAATATCATTTAACGTCACGTATCATTTCTGTGTAGTAAAACCCACTTACGATATATAGTTCAGGAGGTATGACACGATAAACAATGAAAATTGTCCCGGATTTCGGTGCGTGGTAACATGATATTACTCGTCCACAATTTGAGGATGAGAGCACTAAGCGATTTGAAATAAACTTTAAACATAATGTCAAATCTTTAGGAAACTTCTTCTCGCTGGCACCCCTAGCAAAAAATACGAAAGGAAAAAGTTTATCGCTTAATACTTTTTCGGCGTTCATGGAGTAAAACTACGGCATTTGGCATGACGTTATAATTTATTAAGTGTACACTATTAATGACATTCAAAAAAATTTACATACGGTATACACACATACCACTGAATTTACTCTCGAAATTTCATAAAAGTAGGACGCATAGTTTACGAGATATGAAGTAATAGATAATTACGATAATTAAAAACCGTCTCATTACTCACGACGTTTCGATTTATTACGTCTCTGCTACTAAATGTAGTCACGATGTATTTTGCAGATATTATACACATAATTATACTACTGCATGTTTCTTGGAAGTTATATAAATGTACGAGATATGACATCAAAAACAATTAAAGACATGAAAATTCTCGGCAATACGCATGACGTTGTAATTTATTACGTCTTTACTACCGACTCTATTCGCAACAAATTTCGTAGAACCTTTCTTACTATTCCGCTCTACGAAACTGGTAAATAACATTCAAATGAGACATGTAGTACAAGAGATTATGACGTACACTTAGATTATGGAAAACAAAATTACAGGACGAATTTCGCCATAGATACAAGCTGAATTTGTATTTGCACTGCCGGCCGCGGTGGCCGAGGGGACTGAGGCGCTCCAGTCAGGGTCTGCACGGACACTACGGTCGGGGGTTCGAATCCCCCCTCGGGCATGGATATTTGTGCTGTCCTTAGTATTAGCTAGTTCATAAGTAGTTTGTAAGTTTAGGGACTGATGACCCGTAGTTAAGTCCCATAAGCTATACAAACATTTGAACATTTTTGTATTTTCTCTTGTAGACAGTGCAACAGGTCAACCTAATCTATATGTACACAGCATAATGTCATTCCTCCTGATGGGTGTTTAAAACCTCGAAACGCGTTGTGGGTACTGGTAACAGTAATACCTTGTGTTACAATCAATTTAAAACAGTCACGGTAAAGCATTCACCAAATGTATTAATTTAAAAATATACCGTGGCTCAATTTAAATCAGAATATCTAAACACATTACCTATTATCTGTTAGGAATATCGAGCAGGTAGAGAGAAAAAAAAAAAAAAAAAAAAAAAAAAAAAAAAAAAAAAAAAACTTTAAATGTGTGTGTGATTTCTAATGGAATTAACTACGAAGCTTAACAGTCGATAGACTTACACACTGTTTAAACTAACGTGGCTTAAGGACAACACACACGAGCGAGGACTTGAACCTCCAACTCGAGCAGCCTCGCAATCCGTGACACGACGCGGAGTAAACTATCAACCCTCTACTGGCATAGGGATGGTACAGTAATGTTAGGATTGAAAAAATAGAGAGGGGAAAGAAGGAGGAGAAGACTGGTAGGAGAGAGGGTGAGTTGGAAAGATAGAGAGGGACAGACAAATTTATAGAGAAAGGGAATGGAAGGAAACGAACGTGGGTGTTGCGGCAGCAGCCCAACAGTTCCGACGCGAGATCAGCGCCTGCCGTATCCGCAACCACAACAACATAGGGGCCGACAAGGTTCCCGCCTGTTAAGGCGTACAACTCGAGCTTCGGCAAACAACAAGAGCAAAACAGAGTCCAACGACGTTACATGTAACCAGAGAGGTACAGAGCCTATCGATAGTAACCGGGAACCTTCTCTTGCAGATGGCGCTGTACGTCTAGTATCCATACGCCGGACGGAGATTGGCCGTTGCGTCCCGGCCCCTGGGCCGAACACGCCTTATAAACCAGCGTAGCGGCCCAAACAGGCAGTTCGCTCTCGCCATCGATGCGTTCAGTATCGAAGACGTCAGGACCGGACTTCACGACGACTTCTGCTGCCCACGGAACTTCTTGGCCCACACTAGTATTCGTGCTAGCTAGTGCTGGAAACGGAGTGGTTGTTCCGGAGGCGGAATTTCGCGCTATTTCACTCGGAGCCTCCTGCTACCTCCGGTTGGACGTGTCGTATCGAGCAGACGCCATTTTGGAGATGAATCTTGCCGTATTTATTTGATTTGGTAGTGTATTTTGCGTATCACGAAAAGATGTTGTTTCCGAGCATCAGTCCCATAAATATAAACCCAAATCGAAGTTTTCTGATACGAGTTTGTTAGAATAAGTTTTGTAAACGTAGAATTGTTGATAAAAATATCTCAATGGCCTTATGAGACTAATGAAGTACGAAACCTTAGTGCTTCTAGTTGAGTGCAATATAGGTCAGGTAGTAGCGTGTTAATTTGATGAGCAAAATGTCCTGAGATCAAGTGCGAACATTTTAATTATCTGTAACTGTTCTAATTTTCTTTTCCTTTCTTTCTTCTACTACAAAAGTTTATTATTATTTGAGGTAATACATTTGCACATGCCATATATTTAACAAGTTGTGTTCTGTTAGCTTTCTGTTCAAACGTTCAAATGTTTGTAGAGTCTATGAGACTTAACTACGGGGTCATCAGTCCCTAAACTTACAAACTACTTATGAACTAACTACAACTAAGGACGGCACAAATATCAATGCCCGAGGGGGGATTCGAACCCCCGACCGTAGTGGCCGTGCAGACCATGACTGGAGCGCCTCAGTCTCCTCGGCCACCGCGGCCGGCTAGCTTTCTGTCAAAAACTCTAGAATCTGTTAATGTATACACATTGTCCTTCCGTCTTCATATAAATTTGTCTCTTTTTTAGGATATCAATTTGAAGATGGTGAACACGGTGTAATGTCATGACTGCGTAACTAGAGACAAGCGTCTATACATAACAATATTGAAACCGAAAGTATCACATTGCAAGCTAGTGCAGACCTGTTACGTTGTCTAATAGTCTGCCCACAAAAATAATTCAAAAATTGTACATAAGCACCAAAGAACGGAGTGGTGTTAATGTTCCGTTTTATCAGTTTTGTGTTGCTTTGCTTGTGCTAGTTTTACCGTAACATTTCGAAGGAAAGCTTTGCAGCTACCTCGGCATGTCTTCCACAATTACGATTATTTTCATTGTGGAAATAATAAAATTTGTCATGGTTGAAGGTATCGTTTTTTATTTTTTTTATGGGAACATTCTTTACCATTTTTAACCACTTTCATATTGTTTTGCCATTGGTACTGTAGGATTGTTAACGAAATCTGCTTGTCTTCAAGATCAGATGTTCCACTACTAGTGTCGTCTACACAAGTTACATGTAGCCTTTTGGCGTCATCGTTCGCGCTCTCAAAGAACTACCACACATTGGATCTACGTTTTAATATATCTAGAAACATTATTTTATGATTAAAAATGAAATTTTTACTCAGAGAAAGACTTTTCACACAAGAAAAATTTGCGATCATTCATTATCTTCAAAATACCTGCTTCTATGTGTAATACAAAAATATGAAAGGACACGTTCCCGCAAGTTCAAAACAACAGACACATTCGTTTTGCCTATGCGGCAGTTCCAGAAATGCCCGTGTGGAGCGCACTCGTCGGATGTGCCTTCTGGCCAGCGATATTCCGTCGCGCCTCCGTTTCCTCCGGCCAGCCTCCGATTATCGTGGCGCCCCATACGGTAATACCGGAGATCACCGGATGTGGCGCACTAGTCGCACCTTCGATTTACCTGCCAGTTAACCGCATACGCAGACCAGCACTAGTGCTAGCCGCTGGACTACTGACCTCGCCTGCCCCTGGACTTAGCCTGGTAAACTCCTGCCACTATGGACTCACCTTCGGACTTTTAGAACTTTTCGGTATCAGTGACTGTGAATGGCTTCGCCTAATTTGACTCGTAAAAAATTCGTATTTCCGGACTCAGAACTGTGTGGGTCTAAGAGCCCGTTACTGTGATACTAATTTTGTGCAAATTAAATCCGGCGCAACTAACTATCGAGTGTGGTCAGTTATAACAGTGGGATATAAAAAGGAAATGGGGAGTGTATGTGGATAGATAAGTAGATGTTAAAGAGCAACTAGGGGGAGGTAATAGAGGAACAGGAGTGGACAGGTTGAAGGAGGATTGATCAGGCATAGGGAGAGAAGGGACGAGATGAACATTATGGCGTGGGGTGTGCACGGAAAGAGGCGGAATGACGAGATAGACGAAGGGAAGGCACAAATAAATACATACCAGGCCATTTAGTACATGTGACATTAAACATCCCGGGTAACGCCGGGCACTGCAGCTAGATTATATTTAAAGAACTGATTTTGTAAGAAGTTCTGCACTATGAAGAGTTTAGCAATACCTTTTGGAAACGTCGGTTAACTTTTAACTTAGAACAGCAATGATGTATTCCAATTGTATTTTCACTTTGGAATTGTTGACACTTTAGAATTTTCGCCATGCAGCCTTGTCTATCTTCCAAGCTGGTAAAATTTCCATTCAAATACGTGCTCACCAAAGCCTTTTGCCAAGAAAGAGGTCGTCCCTGAGTATTTTAGCAGTGCCTAATACAGAGGACACAAAGGAAGGTAAGAAATATCTACATCTACATATATACTCCGCAAACCACTGCAAGGTGTACAAGAACTAATTTCTTTTATCTTCTCTTTGTGGTCTTGACGTGAAATGTAAGTCCGTCGCCTTCCCACCAGCGCTTGCCAATTTGAATTCCCGGAGCATTTCCGTGACACTCGCTCATTGATCGAACCTACCAGTTACGAACTTCGATGCTCGTCTCTGAACTGCTTCCATGTCTTCATCTGCTACGGGTCCCAAACACTTGAGGAATAGTCAAGACGTTGTCGTAGTAGTTTTATACGCGGTGTCCTTTCCAGATGAAGTACATCATCCCAAAATTCTCCCAATAAACCGAAGTCGGCTGTCCGCCTTACTCACAACTGTCCTTACAAGTTCGTTCCATTTCATATCGCTCTGCAATGTTACGGCCTGATATTTGAACGACGCGACTGGCTCACTACGATTGTTGTATTCGACCATTGTGGAAATGCTTTTCGTACTCATGTGCATAACGTTAAATTTATCTACGTTATGAGCTAGCTGCTATTCTTCATACCAACTAGAAATTTTATCTAAATCATCTTGTATCCTATTACAGACACTTCATGATGTCACCCTCCCGTACAACACAGCATCATCAGCGAGCAGCAGCAAATTACAACTTACTCTATCCATCTGATCATTTATATGCGTAGAAAATAACAGCAGTCCTATAACACTCCCCTGGGGGGCGCCTGACGATACGGTCGTCACCGATGAACACTCTCCGCCGAGAACAACATACTAGGTTCTATAACATAAGAAGTCTTCCAGCCAGTCGCAAGTCTGTGAACCTATTCCATAATCTCGCATTTTGGTTAGCAGTCTGCAGTGTGGCACCGCGTCAAACGCCATTTTGAAAACGAGAAAAACACAATACGCCTGTTGCCCTTCATCCGTGGCTCGCAAGATGTCTTGTGAGAAAAGAGCAAGTTGAGTTTCACACGAGCGATGTTTCCTAAACCAATGCTGATTAATGGAAAGAAGCTTATCCGTCTCAAAGAAATGTACTATATTCGAGCTGAGAGTATGCTTCAAAATTCTACAGGAAACTGATGTCAACGACATTGACCTGAAATTATTTGGGTTAGTTATTTTACCTTTCTTATAAACAGGAGTCACCTGCGGTTTTTCTCCATTCACAGGAACTTTGCGCCGAATTAAAGATTCGCGATAAATGCAAGCTAAGTAAAGGGCCAATGCCGCAGAATACTCTGTAAAACCAAACTGGTATTTCATCCGGACGAGGACACTTTTAAGTATTCAGCTTTGTTAGCTGCTTCTTCTACACCGAAAATACCTATTACTATTCCTCCATTTGGGAGTTAGTGCGGTGGTCAAATGATGGTACCCTTGTATGGTCCTCCTGTCTGAATGATTTCTTATGTGTTAAATTTAAAACTTCAGAATTCCGTTTGCTTTCTTCTATTAGTATCCCGAAATGATTAACGAGTGACAGGATAATGGCTTTTTAGCCGCTTATCGATCTTACATAGGACAAGAATTTTTTTAGGTGTCTCTAAAAAAAATCTTTTGCTAAGGTATGGTTGTGAGAATTATTGTATGCTTCTCGCATTGATCTTCCTATAGATGCACGACTCTCTACTAAGTTTTGTCTGTCTTGATTTGTGTTTGTGTGTTTTTTAACTCAGAATGACACCCATAAATCAAAATGTTCAAATGTTTGTATAGCTTATGGGACTTAACTACGGGGTCATCAGTCCCTAAACTTACAAACTACTTACGAACTAGGACGGCACAAATATCCATGCCCGAGGGGGGATTCGAACCCCCGACCGTAATGGCCGTGCAGGCCGTGACTGGAGCGCCTTAGTCCCCTCGGCCACCGCGGCCGGCAACTATTAGCAGTGCCTCAGACAGAGATGTGGTTATTGTGTGACTTCCCACTGCTACATCATAGGTCTGCATGGCGCTAATCCACAGTAAACTGAAAACCGCACTGATATAAGGCTTCACCCGACCTCCAAATTCTTCGCATTTCTCGTTATTTTAGGCCTAAAGTGTCATACTCCAACATCTCTTGAATAACGTCGAGACGTGCTCAGAAATAATTTTACGTCTAAAAACTGGCGTTGCTGATATCAGAGTGTGTTAAAATGTGTATGGGTAAAAAATGACCCACCCGTTACTACTGTTATAACAGGTAAATTTTTCATACTTCTCGATGGCCTAGAGGGATGAAAGTTTGGTTAGTTATACAATTCTGTAAGTGATTAAAAGTAACGAAAGGGTTTGGTCCTACTATGAATATGGTGGCGGATAGGGCTCTAGAAATTCCCATATGGGTCAAAAATGACCCCTGTGGTCTAATGTTAACAAAAACAAAAAAAGATTAATGCGGGCGATGCTGAAGAAATTAGCTTAGGTAATGAAACAATAAAGTTGGTAGATTGTTTTGTTACTTGGGCAGTAAAATAACAAAAGATGGCCACAGTACAGTGGATATAAAATGAAAAATGGCAATGGGAAGAAAAGCGTTTTGAAAAACAGAAATTTGTTAAAATCGGATATTAATATCAGTGTAAGGAAGTCTTTTCTGAATGCATTTGTGTGGAGTGTTGCCTTGTAGGAAAGTGAAACGTGGACGAGAAATTGTTCAGATAGGAAGAAGATAGAGGCTTTTAAAATTGGCGCTACAGAAGAATGCTGAAGATTTGGTGGCTAGATTGCGTAACTACTGAGGAAGTACTGAATAGGATTGGGTAAAATTTTTTTTGCATTCCTTGACTAAGAGAAGATACCGATTGGTAGGACACATTCTGAGACGTTAAGGAATCGTAAATGTAGCATTGGAGAAAAGTGTGTGGAGTAAAAATCAGAGGAAGATCAAGACACGAATACAATTAGCAGAGTCAAATGGGTTGCCGTTTCTATGAGGAGATGAAGAGGCTTGCTCAGGATAGAGGAAGATGTGCAGCTGTATCAAACCAGTATCCCGACAAGACCATAAAGAGATGCTGATGAGTTTTATTTCATGTTAGGCATCAGAATCATACAGGAAAATTATTTCATTTACGGATCTATACCAATTAGCTAATATTCCGATATCTTTAACATTATACCTTCTTCCATCGCAGATTTGTGATGGAAATGTCGTTTGGACACTAAATGTTTAAAATCAAATAGCTGCTGTCTTCGCATATGCATATTCTTGCGCTTTTCTCATATTCTTGCGCTTTTCTCTGAATGTTCATGCATTTTTTATTAGGTTTGCAACCCATTCTAGTAAGTGGGTGTCGTTTTGGTAACATGATTCAAGGCGTGTTCTTGCCCTTGTCGTTTGCTGTACTGGATTTTCAGCTCTGGTAAATTCAACCCCCGTTTTCTATAACTTAAGGAATCCATTGTGGGAGTGTCACTTAATTTCGCGGCAATACTACAAAATGTTTTACATTTTTGCGTCCTCTGAACCAGGTGCAGTCGCGCTACTTGGTTGTCTCACAACCCAATGTAAGTATTCCTTCTTTCCTTTGGCACAATTAGGACTGAACTTGATAATGCTTCAGCTTTATTCTACCCGCGTTTATCGAAATAATTGTGGATAACGTCGTTGACCACAAAGGTAGTTGCCCTTTGAGCCCCCATATGTAATTGGTGCACGGAAACGCCTTATGATTATTGAAAATCAAATATTTGATAATCTGTCGGACTTAGCGTCTTTGGTTATTATTTCCTAGGCTACAAACTACTTAAACTAAACTACCTTAAGAAAACATACGCACCCATGTGCCAGCAAGAACTGGAACCTCAGATAGAGATTAACCGCGTGCGACGCAGCAAGCCGCCTTAGAACGCTCGGCGACTCCACCGCGGCTTCTTATTGTTGTTCGGCTTTGGACCAGTCACGAGAACGGATATGTATGTACGTGCGTGACCAATGAGTCCCTTTTTTCCTCATTTTGTCCTACATATTCCCATGTGCTCCTTGATGAACTAATGAAATGTGTGTGGAATCGAGCAGCGACTAACAAGCATCACCATCCTTTTTAAAATTAATTCACTTGAGATCCCGTGTGGGTGAAGACCTTTCTGAAGTTTCTTAACTTCAATGCAATTTTATTTACCGAAACAGTTCCATCCAATTTTCATACTGGATATCTTCAAAGCCATACTTTCAGGAACTCCTGTTATAACTCACTATTAAAAGCCCGGCAGTCAAAAGAATTGACTGCTGTTGTAGATACTATGAAACAAATCTGTGCAAAGGTGTCTGCCAAAGTTATTCTATAAAGGTTGGGCCCGAAGCGAAACGAGCTGCTATTGGCCGTTGAAATGACGTCAGCGGCGAAGCAGCACTGCTGCGCCGTCACATACAACACCACTAAACACAGAAAAGTTAACTGTTTACGTTTTGCTTATTGCAGTTACATTCCTCGTTAAATCCTTCCGGCAACCGAAGAATGCCACTGACGCAATTTTCACCTTATTGATGCCTCTGCTTTCTTTCTTCAGCTTCATGTTGAGGTAGCGCGCGCGAATAAAACTTCTGGTCAGTAAGAATATTGTAATGACCTCCGGCACCACGTGAGAATATTTCTGCGAAATTACGTCAGCTAATCTCTTAGAAATATTTTTTCTTTTGAAAGTATGTCACTTCCGTTAATCTCAAACTCTGAGATCTGCCGCATCCACTCGTCAGACGGCACTAACAAACCTCGTGATAGAAATTATATCCACCCGTATTCTGCGAGGTGTTTTAGAAGAGGACGAAGTAGTTCATTAGACGGAAGAACTGGTGAGGTGCCATATTTCGCAGCAAGGCGTGCAGTGTAGCTTCCCAGATATCTCAGTCCTTCAGCTGGGCATTCAACATCTCTCACAGCAGACCGTGCCGCAGCTTCAAAACTAGAACTTATGTCCTGGATTTCTGCTTCCACATCTGACATGACCATTGCTTCAGACATATCCGATAAAATTCCACAGAGCAGACTAGATGGCAGGATTTGTTGAGGCTTCTTCCTGTCTCACAGACCAAGTATTAGACAGTGGGCATTCTTTCCCAGAAGCAACAAACGCGGACGATGTTTTACTTCTTTAGGGGGAGGATGCTGATAGAAATGGCCAATACTTCTAATCCGTGAAAACAAATTTTCAAGACAGTCCTGCTTCAGCCGCGCTGTTAATATACACTTAGTGCGTAGTGACAAAAGGTCAGAATGAAGGCCAAATAAAGAATTAATTGACATTAAGAGTCCTTCGGTTTCCAATCTGCATTGTTTCACAGCACACATACATTATGCTGAGACACGAGAGGTGCTCGTTTGTTCCATAGGCACTTGCTCATGTCTTTTTGTCAACGATTTTGGGAGAATTTAAAGTGTCAAACGAATCATTAACATCATAAAGTGAATTAGAGGCATCGAATTTTCTCTTGTAAAACACAGGAATAAACGAAACAAAACGAAAACGTCCCAGCTCATACACAGTAAACAAGCTATTGCGGGGCTACCGCTACGATTGCCGCCACGTACTTCGGCGGTGACGTCATGCGCAGTACGATGAATTTCTACTTCGGACTGCGCAGTCCATTCGGGCCCCCTCTGAAATGAATTGCCCAGTGCAGGCGTCGAGGACATCCCTTTGCTTACTGCAGATAATTGTCAAGTTCCACCTTTCCCATGACACGCTCAATTTGCGATTAGTTTTTAACCAATTTAAAATTGTGTCAATTTGTCGCCGATAGCTCTTATAAACGTTTTTTCGTGACGTAACTGCAAGAGAGTAGTGCTGTATGTTAGAGTTGATCGGTATTCATTGCTGTTAGATAGACATATAGCGTTAACCTTGCTTTGGTATGATGCCATAAGATGTTAAAATCGATTCCGCGATTGTAATTTGGACAAAGTATTGGTTGTATCGAAATTTTCAATTTCGAATAATTTAGTTAAAACACTGCACAAATAAACATTCATAAACATTAAGCCAAATACACCGTGGGTTGAATGTTAGTCGGGCACCACACAAAGCAACGGCAAATTGCGACCTATGGACAGCATCTAGCTGCACCCTACGCTTCGTACTGCAGAAGCTGAAAATATTAATCTTTTTTTATTTAATATGAGATTATTCGAGATACTTTCCGAACTACTTTCTTTACTTATTGGTGCTTTTCTTTGCTGTCCGAATAAAGAAAAAAATGGCAAAAAACACACGTCTGTGATAAACATCCGAAATTGATCATCCAAATAATTTTAAGCGATCTTGGCTTGAATAATGACTGTCAATTTGAGAAGTTTGTTTGCCGTCTTGGAATTTGTCTGCTGTGATAAACACGCCACATCGGATTTTCGTACTCACATTACTGAATGTACTTTTATTACGTTATTGAGAAAGTTTCAGAATATATTACAAACACTAAAATGAAAATTTGTGTACAGGATATAAAGTTTACGGTCGTTGAGGCACACGGTGCCGATGTTGGCATCAACCGCTGAATGCTATTTGAAAACCTAATCGTACAGAATGCAGAATGAAGGGAATAATCCTTTGTGTTGACCATGAAATAAATAATTCTGTTCCTTCCGTAAGGTTGACAGGTTTTTGTATTAACAGTACCCTTGAATTGTCAGTAATTTAATAATCCTTGTAAAGCAAACATTTCGTTGCCAACATTAGCACACTACGCCGCCGCAGCCTTAAGTGAAATTTACCCAGTATTCTGTATCAGTTATGTTATAGTCTTTTGTAGGTAAGAGTCAATATTGGGATTTACTACTAAGAAATTGAATTGAGGGTGTATTTCGTGATAAAAACACCAGGTACTATTCTTTCAAATTGCATACTAAAAGTTATGATGCTAAAACTTCGAAATACCACAAGTATCATTCAACGGTCGTTGTCTGTATTAGCAGAGTACTCTGTCACAGCCGTAACTAAACTCTTTACCCAGTATATTTATGTGTTTCTCATGCTTTCTCGTAATAACGAAATAAGAATTATCTTCAACAATTTATGTAATGTCAGTATGATGTAATGTCAGTATGATTTGTCAGTAATGTCAGTTTTGATGTGTATTTCTCAATATACTATATAAGAGACACATATTGTGCTGGAAAATCTGTATGTTCTGGGATGCTTTGCTGTTTTGTGATATTTTGCGGCTGCTAACTCCCTACAGGCAACTTGTCTGTCAAGTAGCACTTTCAAAATCTAAACAAAAACTTACGTTCGAATACCACAGACGATTTTTACTATTAAATATTGTTTCAAGTTATATTAACTGATTCTTCCGTCGCTTCTTGGTAGAACTTATTCATTATGTAGATTAAAATGCACAATTATGTGCTTGTTCTACGGTTTTATTTTGTAAATCGATTTTCGGCTTATTAGGCCATCATCAGACACATACTGAAGTTCAGTCAAAGAACTTGTGTTGTCAGTAAAACAGAAGATATGTTACATACAGAAAAGTAAATTAAATTCTTTGATGGAGGAGTTACGGTGTATATAAATATTTGAACGAAATCTGTAAATTAATAGTGCTGAAAAAAAAGGAAACATAAATATCATACGTAGATAAACAGTGCAATGTATGCCGAAATCACATCCAGAATATCGCTGATGGTTTTTTGTTTCATCTCCGATGTTGTAGGGTTTGAAGGACACTTTGAAATTCAGACACAATTAATATTTTCGGGAAGTAATCGTAGAAACAAACCTAAGTGTTTCCAGAATTGCCACTGTCTCCGCCTTAAATAAAGAAGTATTCGTTGGCAGTTTGAAGGTTATCTGAATGTGAGGGCAGAAAAAGGCATATCCAGTACACTATTCTTGCGGAATTTTGGACCCATCTGTATACACACAAAGAAAATCAGGCCACTGAGCTACAACGAGGCGACTGAATCCGTTACTAACAGTGTTACTTCCTAAGCAAATCGTATTAAAATAGAAGACTGGAATCTGGCACCCAAGTGTTCGTAGATCGTATTCAAAAGGAGGCGAATGCGGTGACATGGCAGAGAACGTATCATAGGAAACCAAGTGTAGAAGCTGGTACAAATGGCTGACGGAATATTCCTTCTGTAAGAGGCAATCCATAGTCGATAAATGGTGTTTTTATTTCTGCAGACTGAACTGTCCATGAAAACCTTGGTAGCAACGGCTGACTGATCGTCGCTTACTACTGACCTTCTGGGGTTGTCTTTTGTTATATCATTCTGTCAAGATGCAATGATAAGAGTT
Source organism: Locusta migratoria (assembly GCA_026315105.1). Lineage (NCBI taxonomy): Eukaryota > Metazoa > Arthropoda > Insecta > Orthoptera > Acrididae > Locusta > Locusta migratoria. Next base: position 383,893,954 of record CM048750.1, on the reverse strand, counting down.
CCACTTTCCAAATCTTCAATGTCGATATTATATAACTTCGTCTCCGATTTGTTGCATGCTAATTGAACCGGATTAACTTCTTTAATTTAGTGTTAAGAAGGAAGGAGGAGGGAAGTTTGGAGTTTAACGTCCCGTGCAGAGCGCGGTCATTAGAGACGGTAGTAGACATTATGTTACTGTGCACTAGAAACTGATCAATCTGAGGTGAATATCCTCACATTTGGAGAAATTAAACGTCTGGTGGAGCCAGAAATGGGCAGACGAACGCGGGTCTCAATGAAAACAGTTCGCACAGTGATTATTCTTCCAGTGATTAAAGGATATTATGTTGTATTCTATGTTGTTGACGATATTAATTCGTGTAATTTTCGGCACAAAACCTCAGAAGTATAATATTCCCCTTAAGCCGAGAATAATTTTGATAAGTTCTTAAAAACCAATTCTTCTTCGAATAATAAACTATAATTGTAAATCGGCAAATGCAACTTTTTGGACAATTAGTGCAATGAGTATGGGTTGTTTAATTGCCAGAACAGTTTAGGTCAGAACATTGTTTTTGGGGTGTAAGATATGTCATTGTTTTGCTTGTGCAACAGGGACTTTTCCTAAAAGTGTGGGAATGACGATATGTGAAGTCCACATTCATTACGCCTACATAAAGAAGAGATTTTTTTGCTTCGTGTTTCTGAAGACTTCTTCATATAGACTTTCTGTGAACACGATTAATCTGGTTTGAAGGATTTTTTAAGGCACATTTGCCCATTTAGTTTACGAGACGATGGAAAAAGCTTTTCTTTCACATGGATGTAAGTTCAATAAACTTCTTTAGCAACGACTGCGAATTAGGTCAAGGAGATTCATAGATGAAACGGGATATCAAGTTTAGCAGAGTGGCTACTTTGTTGTAGTGTACTGTTAACCTTGTACACTATTATCTTAAATTTATTCCATTTTTTCTACCAAACACGTTAAAATTTATATATTATTTCATATTGACTTTAAGCTATTTTGACTTTTTAGAACGGTAGGTGCTATATCTGTCTGTTTTCCAACATAAGTTATTATCTCAATTTATTTTTTGTTGCCAAAGAGGTTAGCACACGCATTATGCGTACACTTACCCCGCTCGTTGAAGCAAGTATATACAGGTGTAGCCATGAGGAAATGTGAATTACGGATAAACTAAAAAAAAAAAAAAAAAAAAAAAAAAATTTATGATTATAGTGTTTGTCCGTCTATGCAACTACAAATAAAATGCGATTTTTCTCATCAGACACACGTCTTTTTAATGACAATAAAACATCTTCACTGGTCTGTAATAAAGTGCGAGGCGCGTCCAGAAAGTTAGTTCCGTTTGGTAATAAAATGAAATTGTACACAGATACACAAGAAATTTTTATTGCACAAAGTTCTACAACTCTTATACTACTTTTCAACATAACTGCCGAAATTTTGCAGGTATTTTTCATCGCGTGGCACCAGGTTTTGTATACCTTCTTCATAGAAATCTGCCGCCTGTGTCTTCAACCAGTTGGAAACAGTTTCTTTCAGCTCGTCGTCCATAGCGAGAGCACTAATTTTAAATCTACGGTTTTCCTGGATCTTGTCATCAATCGCGTGAACCAGTTCTTCTGTAACGAAAGGTGGACGCCCACTTCGTTCTTCATCGTGCACATCACTACGCCCGCCATTGAGCTGTCGGACCCATCTTCTCACCATCGAATCACTCATCGCATTTGGTCCGTAAACATCGCAAATTTGCCGATAAATTTCACTTGGTTTCACTTTCCTCGCATTCAGAAACCGAATCACCGACCTGATTTCACAGGCTGCGGGATTTTCAATCAACGCCGACATTTCAAACAAGCACAACAAAGTGTACGTAACTGACAGCAATCTCCACAATCTACACATCTACACAATCTACACATCGTCTACAGCGCATGTGCGGAACTGCAATCGCAGCGCTGCAGTGGAGATAAATTGAAACGGAACTTCCTTTCTGGACGCGCCTCGTATAGAGTTTTATTTATTTATTTTATTTTATTTATTTATTTTTTGGGGGGGGGGGGGGGAACGAAAGCAGTTGGTTAGCGAGACATGTAAAGTAGTTACGGAAGGTTTAGTCCTGTTATCGCCTCACATCATAGAATGCCGGTCTGTCTCGTGCAGTACCGTCGATTCTTCTTGCTGCATCTGGTGAGAAAAATCGCATTTCATTTGTAGTCGCATAGACGAAGAAACATTATCATTCATAATTATAAAAGCAACTACGGGCATCATGGCCACACAAGCAAAGAATTTAAAAGAAACGTAAAGTTATTTTGAGAGATGCATTTCTTACACCAGTACATGTTCACATTTTTGGATTTCTTCTAGTACTCTCCCAACCTATGCAGCATCTCCGAATGCACCTTCAAAATTATTTCACATAGTTCAGGAAATTTAACGTAATACACAATCAGACGCATCAAAACATACCTACTTAAGCGGCCTCTGTCTGGACTTTGTCTCCTTTAAGAATTTAAAACGTCAACGGAAAAGAGGAGTACGAGGTAAAAGAAATTTGTGATAAAAAAAAAAGAAAATTGTTACGTGTCATGAGATACATCAAGTTCCTGAAAATCTCTCATTTGCGGAGGAAATGAGTTCCGCGAGGTTAAAATGTATTCAAAGTAAAATATTTAGTTCCTCTGGTAAAAAATCCGTTACATTACTCTGTTATTGCTTCACCCGCTCATTTAAATGGATAATGAATTTTCGTGTTCTTTGATAACTCCCGTTAATTACATCGACGCGCGGCGAAGGCAAAGGATTTAGTCTGCAGTGTATTTTTTACGAGGAAATAAGGGTTCTTTTGCTTCTTTTTCGAAATCATGGAAATACGTAGGAGATAGACAGGCGCCAATTTTTGTTCAATGTGCCTTTCATTCGCAGGATAGAGGTTTTAACCAACACCATTTCATCTAGACAATAATGGATGTGAACTATCGACGTCGCAGAACTGTTGGTTTCGAAACAATAGTGAACAATCGCTAATGTCAGTCTAAAAACTGACACTGCTCAAGAGTTACGAGTCATTCTCGTATCTTAGTCTACTTTAACAACGAGATAGATGAACTAACCAAATAAAATGTCCAGTTTGACAACGAATTTTCTCCTAAGACATCTCGGTATTTTCCAGGCAGTTGTTTCATTGTGAGAAATTTTCCATACTTGGTGAACTTGCAAGATCTCCTTAATACTGAAGTTTTTTCTGTTTGGGTGCGATTTTATGAAACACCACACTATTCCTCTCAACGTAAACGCCCGTGCTGTTGTTTTGTTCAGTCTTCACTCTTCTGCTGATGCAGCTCTCCACCCTGCTCTATCCTGTGCAAGCCTCTTTATCTCCTCATAAGAACGGCAACCCACATCCTTCTGAATCTGCTTATTGTATTAGTCCCTCGGTCTCCCTCAACGATTTCTACCCCACAAACTTCCTTCCAAAGCTAAATGGATGAGGTCGCGGTGTCTCAGAATGTGTCCCACCAATTTGTCCCTTCTTTTAGTCCCCCCCAGGGGGCCCACAGTTCTTTTGTGGGTACGTGTGTGGCGCGCACGGGGCCCCGAGCCGGAGCAGCCTTTCTTCTGCCCCAGGCTGCTTCACTGTCCCTCCCGGTTTATGCCTTCGCCCGGAGACGGGCATATTTCGTGAGCTACGGTGGTTCTTGTTGTGGTTTTTCTTCCTTCGTTCCTTCCTTTCTTACCCTTTGTTTTCTGTCTTTCTCTCCTTGTACTCTCCTAGCCTTCTTCTCCTCATTAGTCTCCGCTTCGGCGTTTGAGACACTTCTTCCTTCTTTCTCTTCATTTCCTATCCTCTTCTTCTTTTCCTCCCTGTGCGTGTCTGAAGGCCGACCCACGCATTATCGTGCGTAGCAGGTGACGGGGTAACGCGTAATTCCCCGCCCCGGGTAGACAAGTAGGGCACGTACGTACCCCCTGGTAAAGGCCAGGCCCAGGGAGGGGTGATTACCCGAGCTGGTACCTTCCGAACGTGCCGATTGGTCCCTCCGTCAGTTCTCGGGAGGTGTAACCTGAGGTGTGAACAATCACCTAAGGCGGGTAAGCCCTCGGAGAGGGCCCCCACTAGGAAGGAGCGCGCCATCGGAGACGCCGGTAATCACAGGGGACACTTCCGCGATGACTTCCTTATCTTCTTTCGTGACGTTGACCCACAAACGTAAGTTAGACTCGCCTCAGCCTTAAAAGACTCTGCCTAATGTACCTAAATTTCTGGTTGTCTCTCGCACCGACGGAAAGGATTTCAATTCTGTCAATCCTTTCGTTATACAGAGAGGTGTAGATGCAATTGCTGGCCCTGTTAAAACCTGTTCACGTCAGCGCAATGGCACATTGTTGCTGGAAGTGGAAAGTGCCTTCCAAGCCCAAAAACTGATACCTACTACGTTGTTGCACACGTTTCCAGTTAAGGTAGAAGCGCACCGCACACTCAACTCGTCACGGGGGGTAGTTTTTACGAGATCCCTTGACGGGTTGTCTGATGAAGACATCCAATCGTATATGTCCGATCAGGGTGTGACAGCCGTCCACAGGGTGATGAAAAAGGTCGATAACCAATTGACACCGACTCGTACTGTGTTTTTGACGTTCGACAGAGTTGACCTCCCGTCGAAGGTCAAAGCAGGGTATGAAGTCATCTCCGTCCGATCTTATGTACCTAACCCAACGCGCTGTTTTCAGTGCCACAGGTACAACCATACCCGTGAACATTGCCCAAATGCAGCAAAGTGTGTCACTTGTGGTAGGGACGCCCATGAGGGGGATTGCCCACCTCCGTCCCCTCACTGCCTTAACTGCAACGGTGACCATGCGGCTTACTCTCGCGACTGCCCGGTATACAAGGATGAGAAGGTCATCCAGCAAATTCGGGTTACGGAGAAGGTATCAACATCGCCGCTCGAAAGTTGTTGGCGAGTCGAAAGCCCACTGTCCTCCCAGCGGGTACATACAGTAAGGTACTCACCTCAACTCGACCTACCAAGGATTCCAGTACCCAGACATGTGACTTGACTTTCGCTGACACAGTTGTGCGATCCGCCAGCCCGAAGATTGCCCGTTCCACGTCCCCGCTTCCTCCTGCTGCTTCTAGGGTACAGTCTTCGTCAAACTCTAGTAAACCGCGAGCACCTAAACAAGATGCCCGGACCTTGAAAAAGGAACCCGTCCGTGAGGATTTTCTGCGTTCTCAGGCTTCCCAACCGTCAACTGCCTCTTCCCGCCGTCACTCTTCCAGAAGAGCTGACAAGAAAAAGAGTTCCTCTCCTTCCCCGCCGAGGCGTGACCCATCCGTCACGCCGTCCAACAGTTGCCGGCCTCGGCCGTCTTCTGTTTCACCGGGTCGCTCCGTCTGCTGGGCACCCGGTCCTCTACCGGCGGCGGAAACTGCCCCTCCTGATCAACTCAGGGAGGTGGCAGGCGCGTCGGTCGAACCTATGGACCACGACACTTTGCCCCTGGATAGCGATAGCAGTGCTCCCTCGGTATCGGGTCCTCAGCGGCCGTCGAGGTGACCCCGCTCGCTAGTTGGTTTTTATCCTTATTTCTTCTCTCATTTTTATCATGGCGCTCCTTCAATGGAATATTCGCGGCATTCGTTCTAATCGGGAGGAGTTAAAACTACTCCTTCGATTGCACTGCCCGCTTCTAGTCTGCCTCCAGGAAACTAAGTTGCGTCCACGTGATCGTGCAGACTTTCCACACTACACCTCTGTGCGGTTCGACCTGCCACCCGTGGAAGGTGTCCCAGCCCATGGAGGGGTTCTGATGCTCCTTCGAGACGATGTCTATTTCCATCCCATTTCATTGCATACTCACCTACAGGCAGTTGCCGTCCGCATCACCCTATCCACATTTACCTTCTCCCTCTGTAATATTTATTCGCCATCGTCATCTGCCCTTACTAGGGCAGATGTACTACACCTTGTTGATGAGCTCCCTTCACCCTTCGTGTTGATAGGCGACTTTAATGCCCACCACCCCTTATGGGGCTCTCCGGCACCTTATCCGAGAGGCTCCCTTTTGGTGGACCTTCTCCAACACCTCGATCTTGTCTGCATCAACACCGGTGCACCAACCTTCCTTTCTGACACAACACACACTTACTCCCATATAGACCTCGCAATATGCACTCCTCAGCTTGCCGGTCGGTTTGAGTGGTATGCACTTTCTGACACGTACTCGAGTGACCATTTCCTCTGTATCATCCACATTCTGCATCATTTCCCATCTCCTCGTCCCACCAGTTGGAACATTTCTAAAGCCGACTGGGGGCTTTATTCTACCATGGCTGTTTTTCACGATCGGGATTTTCCCACCTGTGACAGTCAGGTCGACTACCTCACAGAGGTTATTCTCACAGCTGCCGAACGTTCCATACCTCGTACTTCCTCTTCTCCACGTCGTGTCCAGGTCCCTTGGTGGACTGCAGCCTGCCGTGACGCGCTTAGAGCCCGGCGCCGTGCTTTACGCACCTTCCGCCGCCACCCGACTTTGGAGAATTGCATACATTATAAACGTATGAGAGCGCAATGTCGTCGTATCATGAACGACAGCAAGAAAGCTTGCTGGACTGCTTTTACTAGTTCTTTTAACCGTTTTACTCCCTCCACGTTTGTTTGGCGTGGCCTACGCCATCTATCCGGCATTAAGGTCCACTCCCCGATTCCTGGCCTGAACGTGGAGAATGCAGTCCTCGTGGACCCCTATGACGTTTCCAACACATTGGGTCGTTTCTTTGCGGAGGTTTCGAGCTCTGCCCATTACCACCCTGCCTTTCTCCCTCGCAAACAGGTAGAGGAGGCCCGGCCGCCTTCTTTCCACTCTTCTAATCGTGAAAATTATAACGTCGCCTTCACCATGCAGGAGCTAGACCGTGCTCTCGCCCTGTCCCGATCTTCTGCTCCCGGGCCCGATTCCATTCACATTGAAATGCTGAAGAACCTCTCTCCTGCGGGCAAGTGCTTTCTTCTCAGTACCTACAATCGCATATGGACTGAAGGTCATGTTCCCACAAGTTGGCGTGAAGCCACTGTTGTCCCCATCCCCAAACCAGGGAAGGACAAACATCTTCCTTCCAGCTATCGTCCTATTTCTCTGACGAGCTGTGTCTGTAAGGTGATGGAACGCATGATTAACGCTCGGTTGGTCTGGCTCCTCGAATCTCGCCGCCTCCTGACTAATATCCAATGCGGTTTTCGTCGACACCGCTCTGCTGCTGATCACCTCGTTACGTTGTCGACTTTCATTATGAACAACTTTCTAAGGAAGCGTCAAACAGTAGCAGTGTTCTTTGACTTGGAGAAGGCATACGATACCTGTCGGAGAGCGGGCATTCTCCGCACATTGCACAGATGGGGCCTTCGGGGCCGCCTTCCTCTTTTCATTCAAGAGTTTTTGGCGGATCGCAAGTTCCGGGTACGGGTGGGTTCTGTTTTGTCAGATACCTATTGCCAGGAGAATGGGGTACCACAGGGCTCCGTCTTGAGTGTGGCGCTCTTTGCCATTGCAATCAATCCGATCGTGGATTGCCTTTCAGCCGACGTTTCCGGATCTCTTTTTGTTGACGATTTCGCAATCTATTGTAGCGCCCAGCGGACGTGCCTCTTGGAGCGTTCTCTTCAACGCTGTCTTGACCGTCTATATTCCTGGAGCATCGCAAACGGCTTCCGATTCTCCACTGAGAAAACTGTGTGTATAAACTTCTGGAGATACAAGGAATTTCTTCCACCCTCTCTACATCTCGGCCCTGTTGCTCTCCCTTTCGTGGAGACTACGAAATTCTTGGGACTCATGTTGGATCGTAAACTTTGCTGGTCCACGCACGTGTCCTACCTGGCTGCCCGTTGTGCCCGATCCCTTAACGTCCTTCGTGTCCTCAGTGGCACGTCATGGGGAGTGGACCGTACCGTCCTGCTTCACCTTTACCAGGCCATTGTTCAGTCGAAGCTCGACTACGGAAGCCTTGTATACTCCTCAGCGCGGCCGTCGATTCTCCGCCGTCTCAACTCTATCCACCATCGGGGATTACGTCTGGCGACCGGTGCATTTTATACTAGCCCTGTTGAAAGTCTGTATGCCGAGGCTGCTGTATTACCCTTGACCACTCGGCGTGACATACTTTTGTCTCGGTACGCATGCCGCCTGCGGTCGATGCCCAACCATCCATCTTACCGATTATTTTTTGACGACTCACTCGATCGCCAATATCAGTTGTCTGCGATTGCCTTGCTTCCACCGGGAGTTCGGTTTCGCCGCCTACTACAGCGGCTCGATTTTACCCTTCCTTCCACCTTTCGGTTGAGCGAAAGCCCATTGCCACCGTGGCATAAGGCCCCGGTTCACACACACCTCGAACTTAGTTCGCTCCCCAAGGAGAGCACTCCGGATTTGGTATACCGCTCGAAGCGTGTCGAACTCCGTTCGCGGTTGGATAATGCCATATTTATTTACACTGATGGTTCCAAGAGCACTGCCGGTGTCGGATCTGCCTTCGTTGTAGAGGACAACCGTTTCCAATACAAGCTCCCTGACCGGTGCTCGAACTTCACGGCTGAGCTTTTTGCCCTCCACCAGGCCGTTTTGTACACCTGCCGCAACCGCAAACCTTTCTATGCCATCTGTTCGGACTCCCTTAGTGCCCTGCAGAGTCTTAAGGACCCTTTGTCGCACCATCCTCTCGTGTATCGGATCCAACGCTCCCTCCAGTTGCTAGCAGATGACAGCTGTCACGTTTCTTTCCTGTGGGTCCCTGGCCACGTAAGTGTGCCCGGGAATGAGACGGCCGACATAGCGGCCAAGGCCGCAGCTCTTTTACCTCGCGTGGCTACCTTTTGCGTCCCATCTGACGATGTTCAACGGGCTCTCCGCCGGAGTATCGTGTCGCAATGGCACAGTGCGTGGTTTTCAATGTCCAACAACAAATTGCGAACTGTAAAACCGATCCCGACCGCTTGGAGGACCTCCTCACGCCCCTCTCGGCGGGAGGAGGTCATCCTGGCCCGGTTGCGGATCGGTCACTGCCGTTTCAGCCACCGTCACTTGCTGTCTGCCGACCCTGCACCGCTGTGCTCCTGCGGTGAACTGCTGACCGTGCGACATGTTTTACTGTCTTGCGTACTTTTTAATCATCTCCGTGTAGCCGTTCACTTTCCGTCTACTCTGGAGGAAATTTTAGCTGATGACACACGAGCAGCTGCTAGAGTTTTGCGTTTTATCAACTTGGCCAACTTATCCAAGGATATTTAACCCTTTTAATTGTCTTTTATCTTTCGTTTTTAGCCTCTTCTGGATGTTCTGACAGCCCCCATTTTTTTTGAGGCCATAGCGATTCTGTTTTTGACTGGGCGCTAATGACCATAGAAGTTGTGCGCCCTAAAACCACAAAAAAAAAAAAAAAAAAAAAACCTTCTTTTAGTCGAGATGTCACAAATTTCTTTTCTCAACGATTCTGATCTTTGACTCGTCATTTGTAAAGCAATTTACCTATCTAATGTTCAACACTGTTCTGAAGCACATTTGAAGAGCTTCTTTCTTGTGTGAACTGTGTACCATGCTCCATTAACTCCCATACCAGCATATAGTCGAGACAAGTGACTTCAGGAAAAGATTTTGTAATACTTAAGTAAATCACGAGGAATGCAGGGAACAGCTTTGGTCGTATGAAATCTTTACTGCTTTTATTTCTCCAAATCGATTTCGGTCACTGAGTGGCGATCTTCACTGCTGAAAATACATAAAGAAATAAACTAACAAAGTGTACAGAAAATAGAAATCAACCTTTTTTACAATCAATTAGCTTAAAGGAAGTTTTTAATAACATAGCTAGAACAGGATGTTCTGTGCGCCCACATAACTAGTTACTATTTAGCCGCGGTGAAGTAGCCGAGCGGTCTAGAGCGCCTCGCTGCGGAGCGCGAGGTTATTCGCCGTGGAGGTTAGAGTCCTCCTTGGGGCGTGTGTGTGTGTGTGTGTGTGTGTGTGTGTGTGTGTGTGTGTGTGTGTGTGTTTCCCCTTAGGTTAGTTTACCTAGGTTTAAGTAGTTTGTAAGCTACGGACTGATGACCACGCAGTTTGGTCCGTTAGATTTACAAACATTTGAACATTTTAAACTGGTTAGTGACAAGCTTCGCACATTACCTGTGCGCGTGCGGTGACTCCTAGCGTCCTCTATATGAATTACTGATTACGGACTTAGTTATAACATTTAAATTAAAAAAAATGTACACTGTTATTTTTTGGTTTGTAACCTGTATCCTCTTCTGTTTAATTTTTAAAAAAATGGTTTTTTTACGATTTTCGTAAAGAAATGTTTGTAGAGTTTATGGGACGTAACTACGGGATCATCAGTCCCTAAACTTAGAAACTACTTATGAACTAGCTAACACTAAGGACGGCACATATATCCATGCCCGAGGGGGGATTCGAGTCCCCGACCGTAGTGGCCGTCAGAACGTGACTGGCGCGCCGCAGTCCCCTCGGCCACTGCGGCCGGCGTTTTCGTAACGGCAGTATTACAGCTAGTGCCAGAGCACATATACCATCTCTATACAAGCAAATAATCGACTTTAAAACTGAGTTGTGGACGCAAATTACCTCTAAATCTACATCTACATGGATACTCTACAAGTCACAATTAAATATATGGCAGAGGGTTCATCGAACCAATTTGATGATGAAACTTCCTGGCAGACCTTTGCCTTTTGCGGGCAAGCGCTTTACCACTTTTTCAACCCATGTCACGAAAACAGCTACAAAATTCTACTCCAATGAGATCCGAACTATTTTATTATTTTAATTATTTTTCTATTTTCTTCTTTTTAAATCGCGTTGACCTCTTTTCTCAGACTGCTTTAATTTTTTTTTTTTTATTATGGGAAAAAATACTGGTGAAGTTTTGACTTTATTTTATTTACTTAATGTTTTAGGTTCTTCATTTTATTTGTGTAATATATATAACATAATCAATGGAAAATAAAATAAAAATATCTCCTTCTCTTGCGAGGATTTCTACCGGAATTAAATTATCTCTACATGAAGTGCAGCAGTAATAGCGTCTGATAGTGAAAATAGGAACGCCCTCCCGGCGGAACAAACATTAATGGTGACTGCACACCGACCATATGGGGATAGATGTTAGCTGAATTTCTGTTCCCTCACGCGAGTTCCGGGCACGTCTTCTCGAATAAAATGTTTTCATCCATTACATAGATCATTGAACCTATCTCGACAGTGGTAGAGCGCTTGCCCGCGAAAGGCAAAAGTCCCAGTTCGAGCAGTTCCGGCACACAATTTTAATCTGCCAGGAAGTTTCATATCAGCGCAAACTCCGCTGCAGATTGAAAGTTTCATTCTCGCACATTGATAATATTTCTCTATAATTCCGTTCACAAATAGCTCGCGGGAAAAAGGAACAACTATATCTGATCTGAATTCTCTTATTTTAGTATGATATGTCCATATGTAAGTGGGTGCTAAGAATATATGTTCCCATTTTTAAGAGAAAGTTGGTGAAAGAAATTTGGCAAATAGATCTCGCCGCAAAGAATAAGGCCTTTCTTTTGATGATTTCCATCCCAACTCTTGTATCATTAACGTATCGTATATCATCTCTCCCCTTTATCGCGATAATACAAAACGAGCTGCCCTTCTCAGAATTTTCTCGAAACGATCCGTCAGTCTCACCTGGTGTGGATCCCACAATGCGCAGCAATACTCAAAAATAGGACGCATAAGTGAGGTGTAGTCAGTTTCTTTAATAGAACCGTTGCATCTTCTACGTGTACTGTCAATGAAACGTAGTCTTTGGTTAATCTTCCCTACAATATTTGTGTGTTCTTTCAAATTTATGTTTTTCGTAATTCTTACTCCTAGATAGGTAGTAGAATTGACGGCTGTAAATTTGACGGATTTATCGCTTAAATTAAGTTGAACAGATTTCCTTTAGTGGTCATATGAATGACCTCACATTTATCATTATTAAGGATCAATTGCCAGTTTTTGCACCATGTAGATATCTTACTTAAATAATTTTGCAGTTGATTTTGATCTTCTGGTGACTTAAGTAATTAATAAAAGACAGCATCATCAGCGAGCAATCTAAGAAAGCTACTCAGATTGTCGCCTAAATCGTTTATGAAAATAAGGAACAGTAGGTGCCCTTAAACTAGGGAACACCAGATATTACTTCTGTTCCACTCGATGACTTACCGTCAGTTGCAAATAATTGTGTCCTTTCTGTTAGGAAATCACGAATACAATCGCATAACTGTAGAGATATTCCGTAAGCACTTCATACTTGTGCGACACCACACTTGGCATTTAGTGGAATTTATAGCCATTGACTGATTTATCGTATAAATCAACATTAACGGATTTCTTATGGAGTTCATACGGATGTCTTCACATTTTTCACTAGTAAGGATCAGTTGCCAATTTCTGCACCAAGCAGGTTACTTATCTACTTAAATTGTATTGCAGCTTCTTTTGATCTTCTGCTAACTTTACTAACTCAAACGACAGTCGTCTAAATCGTTTATAATTATACTGTAACTCTTCCTTGCGGAACGGCAGATAACACTACCATTTTACGCGATGACTTTCCGTCAGTTATTACGTGCTGTGTCCGTTGTGACAGGGAATCAGGAATTAAGCGCATAAATGAGACGATATCTCGTAAACACAAAATTTGATTAGAAACCGCTGGTGAGGTACAGTGTTAAAAGAATTTCGGAGGTCTAGAAATATGGAATCGATTCGAGATCCCTCTTCCATAGCATTCAGCACTTCATGTGACTAGAGCTAGCCATGTTTAACGACAAATATACTTTGTGAATCCGTGGTATGACTTAATAGGTCTTTCTCTTCGCGGTAGTTAAAATGTTCGAAAAATTATTCAATGATGTCATCACCTTCATAATCATTGGAAACTGATTATGAATTTCAGCATTTAGTCTGTAGCATAGTCCCCGTAATAATAATCATCCACGATCCCCTATTAAACAATATAAGCTTGTAATTTTGCGGTTCTCTACAATTTCCTTTTCTTGAATATTGCAGTAATCTGTTAAGTTTCCAGTCTTTAGGTACGGCTTCTTCGCTGAGCGATCATTTTTATATGATAGCAATGTTTGCATCAGCATACTCTGATAGGGAACTAACTGGTATGCACTGTGGTCTGGAAGACTTTCCTTTTCAGTGATTAAAGTTGCTTTAATACTCAAAGGGTATACAATTATATATCCCAGATTCTTTTCTAGAGGAAGGAAATTATTTTTTATGCTGTTATTCTCTTCAGATATTTTTTTATGATTTTACAAGCAAGATTTATACAGTTAAGGGTACCCATTTTCGTTCTGTGGAATTACGTACACTGAAAACCAAGGCTTCTTGTTATAGGCTAAAGTAATTAATTTTGAAGTACTAAAAGAACTGACCAATAATTACCTCGCAAAACAACTGCTGTCAGGTATACAGTAGATTACATACGAGGGCTGGAACTTAAAATAGTGGCAACACTATGCAATGGAATCTATTATTATCGCTGACATACCTACCTTAGGCCGTGTTCACATTGCCGGCAGGGCCGAGCCGAGCCGATTGGGCTACGGTGTTGCTTCTGCAGCACTAGTATCTCACGTCTTTTTCAACTCTCTTTGCATGATAGCTTTTTTTTTCTTTTAAATAACACTTGCGAAAATATGTTGTTTATTTTTACTTTTATTACCATTAATTCTGTAAAATGAATACAAAATTCAGAATTGTTTTAGCTGTTCGCATAAGGAAAAACTTTCTTAATGTCAGTCGAAATTCATGGGATGAATCCGTTGCCATCTGTTTCTTATGTACTTAAAATCAGATAGGTCACTACAATTTGACAACAAAAGAAATGTAACAACAAAATCAATGAACTGTTAGCTGGTTCAGTCGGCAGTGAAGTTTTGGTCACCAACGTGTTTCTTTCGATGTTCAGAAACACTGTGGGTGAGAGAATAGCTCGTAGCTGGAGACAAGCCCACAAAGGAAGCAAAAAAAAAAAAAAAATAAAAGAAAAGTCACAGCAAGATATAAAGTGGCACACGCGTCTCATCCTTTACTGACGAGACTTGCAGTGTCCGAGTCTAAATTACATCAGCGCATTTTTCTTTGAGTTAACATTTTTAAGAAATCGAAGTACCATACAGACAAACAATATTGACAGCAGATGATTCAGCAAATTGTTAGTAGAAACGCAGTTTCCCCTCAGACACCTTCTTAACAAAATAAATAAATAATAAAATTCTGAGACATGAGTTATTTGAAAGTGGAGGTGGGTTGAAATACAGTGCAGTGTATCCCACATAAAACAGGTAAACCTCACGTAAGCCATCCCTTTAAAAATCCCTTATGAGGAGGTAGCTACATATTTTTAATGTTAATATTATCTATTATTTTTTACTTAGTTCGCTCTTAACTTAATTTCGGGCGTGCGTGATATTGCTTTTATGTGGGACAAGCTGTATAGAACTATTTTTACCTGAGAGCTACAAAAGCGAAAATTAAAAAAAAAGAGTGATTATACATGACTTAGGTGTAGAAATACCTATAAATTTCAGTTTAATTTTGGGCTTCTTCCTTTTACCATTTCCAACTAGAAACCTAATAATAATTTATATATATATATATATATATATATATATATATATATATATATATATATATATATATATATATCAGTCCATCTACCAAAGTAAGAGTTAACATTAATTTATACTTCACTTCTAATTCCATTCACGAAAAAATATATACCATTTATTGTGTAATGTGGACAAGAAATCAGTTGTAGGCCTTTCATAAAGTATGACCTCTTGTAAAACCATAGCACGACATTGTCAATTATAATAGGTTGCCACCCAAGAAAAAAAAATGTATACTTTCTGGCTACGAAGCATTAAAAAATCACGAGGAAGCGGCAAACGAGGCCAGCAAATAATTTTCTCGGCGCTGCAGTGCTTCGCGCTACGTCAAACACCCGCCGAGTTCGAAGGCTTGCGACCGTGAAATAAAGTCGTTCAGACAACTCGCTATTACTTGTGATAGGTGGTAGATATCAGTGCGGCTACAATTTAAAAACTTTTCAGTACTTTTAGCTCAATTTCTCTCGCTGTAATGTATGGTCTATAATGCATAGAACAGTACGCTGCCCGCTATCGAACTTTTTCAATACACGATTTGTAAATCAAGTGCGCATAATTGACAAAAACCATAATTAGGAAACGACTGTTAAGAATTTAGAAAAGGTGAATGATTTATACGAAAGCTAAGATGTTGTCCTACTATGTGTCCAAAAATCATATTTTTTAACCTCATACGTTGATCAAAATCGAGTTGAGTAGCGTTACTAAACTAAAAACTCCCGCGGAATGAAAAGTAGACTTCTTATTTTTTCACAGGCAATGGAAAGCTTTTAAGGAAAAATAAGTTGAAAAATCGATGTGGCGTGGTCAACACCCATGCCGTCGGCGTGTGCCGACTAGGCGACAGCCTGGGTGTTCACACTGCGCGCCGGGCCGAGCCGAGACGGAAAAGAGGGGGAAAATCAACATTTCCGATTTTCAAGTTGTAAAAAATTTTGACGGTATATAAGACCACGCCACATCGATTTTTCAACTTATTTTTTCCTTAAAAGCTTTCCCTTGCCTGTGAAAAAATAAAAAGTCTACTTTTCATTCCGCGGGAGTTTTTAGTTTAGTAACGCCCCTCACTCGATTTTGATGAAACTATGCGGTTAAAAAAATTTGATTTTTGGACACATAGTAGGACAACATCTTAGCTTTCGAATAAAGTATTCACCTTTTCGTAATCCGTAACTGTCGTTTTCAAATATGCGCACTTGATTTACAAATCGTGTATTGAAAAAGTTCGATAGCGGGCAGCTTACTGTTCCATGCGTTTTGGACTATACATTACAGCGAATGAAATGTAGCTAAAAGTATGGAAAAGTTTTTGAAACAGTAGTCGCACCGATATCTTCCTCCGTTCACAAGTTATTGCGAGTTATCTGAGCGGCGTCATGCCGCGATAGTAAGCCTACGAACTCGGCGGATGTTGCGCATAGCGTGAAGCACTGCAGTGTCGAAAAATTTGATTTGCTGGTCACGTGTGTAGGTCCCTCGTGATGTGTTAATGATCCAAACCAGAAAACAAATATGAAGTAATTTTTCTTGGGTGGTGACCGATTACAATGATCAGGTACAGTTTTACTTTAGGTCATTCTTCAGAGTCATACATTGGATTTTTTTCACACTAGTCAATTAGTGGAATATATATGTCGTCTTTGGAAGAAGTAGAGAGGAAAAAAATCAGTATAACTGCGACTTTACTGTTAATGGACTGAAATATTCTAACAATATACTTAATGGCTTTCTAGTTGGACATGATAAAAGAAGCTAAAAACACAATTATATTTATGGATGCATCTACTCCTAATACGAAGTGTATTCATATTTTCGCTTTTCTAGTTTTCGAAAAATGTACCACAACGTGAATATAGTTGTATGCAGCGTGTCGCACATAAAAGCGATACCTTCACGTGTGAGATTAAATTAAGAATGAATTAAGTAAAACACAATACGGAACAGCGACATTCAAAACACGTAGATAACTCCTTATAAGAAATTTTCCAAGTGGTGGTTATTGGCGTACATGAGATGTACCGGTTTTATATGCGTCGTTTTGTACTATATTTCAGTCCACCTGCTCCTTCAAGGAACTCTACATAGGTCTCAGATTTTTATTTTTTAAATATTTTTTTGGATCTTCTCTGAGGGGAACTAAGTTTCTATGAACATTTTGCTGAGTCATCTGATAACGATTTTCTTTGTCTGGTTCTTTCGAGTTTTACACTTCAACTGAAAGGAAAATACGCTGTTTAGTTTAGCCTCAGACTCTACATGACAGGTCAGGAAAGTGTAGAAGCGTTTGTCACTTTCTTTATCTTTTCTATTGTTGGTGGGCTTGTCCCCAGCTAAAAGAAATCCCCACCCACTGTCAGCAGAAGATCGAAGGAAACACAGGTGTGAGCAAAACTTTCTCATTGCCGTCTTCTTCGAGCCAGCTAAAGTAATTGATTTTTTTTTTTTTTTTCAAAAACTACTGTATAGCAAAAAAAGCCGAAACACCTGTCCGTTTATATGCAATATCGTAGGCATGTGCAAAATTCGATCGAAAACGGTGACCCAAATGTCAAACACTCTCCTTGTTAGTGGTATGTTCTTTAATCTTTGAACGTCCGCTTTTCGCTCTTCATCTTGCAAGAGCCCATAGTCTTTCGCATGGAGGGTATTGTAATACCGTTGCAAATTAAATTTTTTCGTTAAGGATTTTGAAGCATGCTAAGCCTTTTCAGACACTCGCATATAAGAAACATACTTCTAGTTCTGAGGTGTTGTGCCGGCCGCGGTGGTCGAGGGGACTGCAGCGCGCCAGTCACGGTCTGCTCGGCCACTACGGCCGTGGGTTCGAATCCCGCCTCGGGCATGGATATTTGTGCCGTCCTTAGTATTAGCTAGTTCGTAAGTAGTTTGTAAGTTTAGGGTCTGATGAACCAGTAGTTCAGTCCCATAAGCTGTACAAACATTTGAATTTTCCTGGGGTGTTGTACATTGACTTTGATGTGTCTGCTTTTCGCTCAGAAGCTATCGCACTAAAATTCTTAGACATGAAAAGAGGTGCTCTGTACATTATGTACTGCGTGGTGGGCACACACGTTCGCATCTAAAGCTTAGACGGAACGACGTTGTGCGTACTCGTCTGTAGCCGGCGCCTGTTTACACGTCTACTCCCCTGCTCTGCTGCTGCAGTACGTCACGTCGCGACGCCTGAGCGCGCAGCCCCATTCAGCCGCGAGCGCTCACGGCCCAGCCAGCGAGCGAGCAAGAGCGCTCCTGCTCGTCTAGCCGCCTCCTGGCCAGGCCAGTGTTAAGCAACTGGCTAAGCTCTGCTGGCGCTTAAGAAAGATACATTAACCGAAACCGGTAGCTTCGAGCTAATAAATTAAGCAGCTGTGGTCAACATGTCATTTTACAAATATTGAAAAGTTGTTGAACCCCACCTTTTCACTTTTCTTCAAGTTATTCTCGATTCGAATTCTGATGTATTTTCTTTGCCTTGTTTGCAGAAGGCATTCCAGCTTTAGCGGCACTGTCGCCAGTGGCAGCACGAGTGGCAGCGCCGAGCACCTCAACAGCCTGGTGGGACCAACACTACCTAGAAGTCTGAAGGAACTGAGGTACCAACAGCCGTGAGTGTAATGAAATATTTATTCTACTACAACCAGTTTCGGTATTTCACTATGCCATCTTCAGGTCCCTGTGTATTAAACAAAACTAATCAAGAGACTAAGAAAAAACATAAAAAAACACAAAACTCACAAAAAAAGTTTTTGTGATACTTTAATGGGCTGTTTTCTGTAACCGTAGATACATTTTGGGCTGTCCTAGTACTTAGTGTTATGTGCCTATGACGACAAGCATGATATGTTTTATTACCAAAAAACGACTCTTTAGTCGTTCACTATGGCAGTTTTAGGATTGCAATGGTCTCTATTATACGTTTCAAAAAAAAAAAAAAAAAAAAAAAAAAAAAACTTTGTACATATTCACTGTGGTATTGCATAGTAGTTTCATTCCTATATTGTATTTTCTGTGTGCTACCATACAATACGTTTTTTGGTGCATTTTTGTGTTTTATGTCTTTTTCTTAGTCACTTGATTAGTTTTGTTTAATACACAGGGACCTGAAGATGGCATAGTGAAATGCCGAAACTGGTTGTAGTAGAATAAATATTTCATTATACTTACGGGTTGGTACCTCAGTTCCTTCAGGCTCTTGACCAGCCGCTGTCCCGTTCCACCACCGACGATGGAATCAATAAGACCTAGAGAGAAGGCCGCGGCGCTCTCGTGTGGCGTCAGACAGAGTAGGTTGCGCGCGCATAGCTGACTGGGTAGCCGCTGGGGCACGGCCCACTAGGCCGAAGCAGCGAGCCAGTCAGCTATACGCGCGCAACCTACTCTGCCTGACGTCACACGAGAGCGCCGCAACCTTCTCTCTAAGTGTTGGTGGTGGGACGCCCCTCAGCACGCAGGCAGGCAGTGTCGCGGCCTCTGTCCACAGATTAATCGCTGGCCGCCATTTTCCTTCCCCTGGCACACAAGTCGCAGGGCCGGCTCTCAGCAGCCTGGCTGCCGCCTCGGCCGCGCCGGCCGCCGTGAATTATTCCGCTGCAGACGCCGGCTGGCGGCATGCATTATTCGCTGCCGAGCAGGTGGCGGCCCTGCAATTGCCCCGGGGGGGGGGGGGGGCATCCGCAAAGTGCAGCGCAGCGCAGCGTGCCGCATGCGGGATGCGGACTGCCGCCCCGCCCCAAACACCTGCTCTAATAGCCGGGCCCCCGAGATTGCCTCAAGGCGCTGCAGGCGAAGGTACTCAAGAACAGTGCACACTACACTTGCGCACAATATTCAAAATTCAAATGTTTGTATAGTCTATGGGACTTAACTACAGGGTCATCAGTCCCTAAACTACTTATGAACTACTTACGAACTAGGACGGCACAAATATCCATTCCCGAGGGGGGATTCGAACCCCCCGTAGTGCCCGTGCAGACCGTGACTGGAGCGCCTTAGTCCCCTCGGCCACCGCGGCTGGCTGCGCACAATTGTTCGCGATCGGGAGCGCTCAATTTAGTTCGTTCTTTTAGTTCGTCCGCTACCAGTGGCAGCTGAACGGTGTGGTCTGCGCATGCAGGTCGAGGGGGAAGTTCCCCCATCTAGATGCTTCATGCGCTTGCGGTAAAAGTGCAGTTTATGCGGCAGCGGCTAGCCTTCTAGCGCGCTAGGTTAGGAACGGCAGATCAGCCAATCAAGAGTCGCGATGCCGCGGCCAATAAGAGAGAGCGTTACAATTGTACTATGTAAGCAAATCGAAGCGGTGTATGCAAAAGTTTTCGACGATCAACAAGTTACAGTTGCTATTAGGATGAATGTCATTTGATCACTGTTTCGAACATATAAAACATGCTATACCTGCTGTGGTCTATTAATGATAGGTCACTTAGTCACTTATGGTCATAATACAATTATCTAAAAATCTCTTATAAATGGAAAATCAATTACAATCACACAAACGCCGCACCGAAATCCTCGATTAAACTTCGAAATTACGTCAAATTTACCCGGCATGAAACACGCGATCTTATTGGCCAGCATAACTCGACTTCTGATTGGCTGCTCTGTCGTTCTTAACCTAGCGAGCGCGACGGCTAGTAGCTGCCGCATAAACTGCACTTTAACCTGAACTTGCTGCTTGAGCCGCTAACGATATCACGCAAACCAAAAGAAACAGTTTGTGGATAATTTCTCGCGTTCAAGTTTAGAGTTATCTCTATACTTTGGCATTATGGAATTTATTAGTCAGATACTGCAGAGTGCAGAATACTTCAAAGCAGAAATTTTGTAGAACTGAACTATGTAATCTAGCAGGCAGAAGCTAACCTCGAAATGGCTCTCATCAGCAGAAGGCAAGCACGTGACGTATAATTCTGTTCGCGACCTATCGCGCATCTTTTAGTTCGCAGCTCGGCCCCGAAGTAAGTCGCTCTTTTTAGTTCGTCTGCTCATTTCGGTTTTTGCTACCGCTACTAAAACTACAGCTGAGCTGCATCTCATCTCGAAATGACGGTAACTGGCAGAAGGGAATCACGCGATTCTGCGCGCTCTCGCGTCTCTTCCTGTTACCCGCCAGTCTTCGGAAAAGGAGCGGACGAACTAAGAGGCGTGGGATCTGCCAACTAGTTCGCGTAGTTCGCCTGTGGGAGTCATATAGTACTGTATAAAGTAAAGGGTAATAATATTAAATGTTCGTTGGAATTTTAGTAATGTTCTCTTGAAGAGAAAAAATGAAAAAAACTGTAGGAAAAACCGATAAAACGTAAGAAATATCTTCCTTTCTACTGATTTGGATTAAATAACGTGTGTGTGTGTGTGTGTGTGTGTGTGTGTGGCTCCCTAGAGACGTTAGGCTCGCACTTCAGCAAGGTAGGTGATGCTACGAAACAGAAAAAAATAAAATTAAACTCGTTATTTGGTACAGATGTCATCACTTCGGATTAGATTCGTATTTTATGTACTCCCATAGTGTTGATACAACTGCAATATATGAAGAATAACACTATCCCCATCCGTATGATTATGGTGAGGGGTTCTTTAATTACAGTTCGCACTTCGCCAACATCTGCACTTTTCTTCCGATCTTGATGAAAGTTCCACACTTGACCTTCAAAAGAAGAGGAAGATCACTGTCTACAGAAAATTTCGTATGGAGCCTGGCGGAGGACATACAAGACTTCGACACCAACCTACATTTTTATTCCAAATATGAAGGAATGTTAGGACACTTAACTTTCAACGCAAGAACGACTGTCGAAATAGTGTTCTATTTCGTGCATGGCATAGGGTATCTGACAACAGACTTGGTTCTACCAACTACCATGAGTATACGAGTTTCCCTAAATGGGGAGGGGAGGAATCGAAATTAGCAGATGGGTAGGAAGAGTAGAAGAAATGGGCCAAGAGAATTGCAAGGAGAAATGGACAATGGGATGGGAGAGGAAATGGTTGGAGGGATTGGAGGGGAGGAGAGATAGTCTATGAACGTATAGAATAAGTACTGCTGGCTTTCAGCTACTACAAAACTTTTGTATGCCATCCTCGTCGCCACTTTTGTGTCCCAGCCTCGTCGCCGCTTTTGTGTCTCGTTTCCGTCGTAGGTGTCGGTGGCCGATTAGAAAAGTACCGACACAGGAATAAAGAATGCACGCTCGTGCAGGAAGGAGGTGACCAGCCAGTGGGACAGCAGAAACTAGAAACACTAGAGTAAATTAGATCGAGAAATATATTGCATAGAATTTATACAATACTTAATTCTTACATAGTTCAGCACGGCAGAATGCTGATACATAGTTGAGCTAGAGGCCTGCCTAGTGCCTGTCCGAAGCCAAGTCATCACTGGTGCCTATCTGATTCCGAAGTGCTAACTGGTTCCTATCTCAGTCCCAAGTGAACGAAGTCGTTCAGTGGTGGCTACGAGCGGAGTTGTAGCAGAGGGCGCTCGTGGCTGACGTCGTAAGAACGCCGCGCCGTGCGTGCATGGCGGCGCGCGGCGAAAGTAGGTGGCGCGCACTTTGTACTTGTGCGACACCACAAACACTTTCGGTCATGGCATCCTCATATAAGGACATACTAAATAAATGCTTTGTATATTAAAATTCTTAAATTTTGTAAGGAGACAAGTTTTCCTCACTGTCATTTCCTGCATATTATGACCTTACAATCACATTCTACTTGCCAAGACGAATCTTTTGAATATAAACTCGATGGGTTACAGACACTTTCAATGATAACAATTACAATTTGATATGCAAATTACCAGATGATGTCGGAAGTGCAACAAGATAATCAAGGCAGACGCGTACTAGTAAACAAACAGAGTTTTTGTAAAGCAGAAGTGAGGCGGCTGTGCGACGACAGCCAGCGAGAGAGTGCAGGTGGGCAGAAGGGTCGACAATAGGCCACACCGGGCGGTCTTACGCATAAAAGGAACTTACAATCCTCCTTCCACCTTGGGAAACATGACAGAGACGCTTTGAAAGCCGTTTAAAAGGACCAACAATCGTTTTCTGTCAGCGAGCATGTTTACTTGCAACTTGTTAGGACGCATGAGGTAAGTGCAATGAATACAGACTATATCAATATTACAGAGTAGCGGCAACAAGAAATCCCTGTTCATCACCCTTCCTGTCTGTCTGTCTCTCTGTCTCTTTGGCCCTTTTCTCGCACTCATGCAGGGTTGGCACTGTGTTAAACGCATTTCACAGGGAACATGAGGCAGAATTAAAGTATATGGTGTAAAGGGAGACGGGCATTAAGAAAGTCCGTGTAGTTGCTTCGGCTACAATGCGGTGTTAGCTGAGTTGTCTGAAGCACCTACCTAGTAAGTAGGAGGTACCGGGTTCGGATCCCAGCCACCGCATAAATTTTAATTCAATGTCTCTCAATATGTTTAATACCTTTGGTATAATGAGACAATGTTGTCTCAAGGCATTGTATCGTTTGTTGATATTTACAATTTACAGTGATATGTTACGGGTATACGTATCATCGAAATTGTGAAATTTCTACATAACCTCGATAAATGGCAATATGCAACTTGTTTACGAAATTACCTGCACAATTAGCCGGCCGCAGTGGCCGAGCGGTCTGCGGCGCACCAGTCACAGTCTGGATGGCCGCTACCGTCGGGGGTTCGCGTCCCCCTCGGGCATGGGTGTTTGTGTTGTCTTTAGTGTAACTCCCTAAACTTACAAACTACTTATAACCAACCTTATAATAAAGACGACACAAACATCCATGCCCGAGGCCGGCCGCGGTGGCCGAGGGGACTGAGGCGCTCCATTCACGGTCTGCACGGCCACTACGGTCGGGGGTTCGAATCCCCCCTCAGGCATGGATATTTGTGCTGTCCTTAATTGTAGGTAGTTCACAAGTAGTTTGTAAGCATAGGGACTGATGACCCCGTAGTTAAGTCCCATAAGCTATACAAACATTTGAATTTGAACAGCCTCGCACATCGTAGCATAGCACCTCAAGACGGTTGGCCACTCCGCCGCGGCGGTAAAGGATATGTTATGGAAAAACATCGAAGACCTCCTGATCATCATTTAAAGAACTCATCGTGAAAACTGCGACGATTTTTTTAGTTAATGACGCGTTTCGCCCTTTAGCAGGGCATCTTCAGATTATAATGTGCTCTCCGTGGTGTGACACCGTAAGCTGTTATTGCGGTATTTCTATTCTGGAATTTTTTTTCCGTAATAGAAGCGGTGGTCTCTGGTGATACAAGATAAGCCCATGTTTACAATTGCGCTTATGGGCGGTGGGCGGGTGTGGTGTGCTGCTCCGCTGACTTGTACAGACTATGGCCGAGGAGACTGAGGCGCTCCAGTCATGGTCTGCACGGCCACTACGGTCGGGGGTTCGAATCCCCCCTCGGGCATGGATATTTGTGCCGTCCTTAGGATAAGCTAGTTGATAATTAGTTTCTAAGTTTAGGGACAGATGCCCCCGTAGTTAGGTCCCATAAGATTTACAAACATTTGAACATTTTGCTATCGTACACGGGCCGATATCTCGTGAACGAATAAGATACCTTTTTGTTCTCAACTTTAAATAAATCTTCGATATGTTATGTACATTTCATTAGCAGCAAAGTCTGACGTAAAGTCAACCATTAGAAAAGTCGGACATCGTAATTTTACGCCTGAAAATATATTGTAATGCTTGATTGAAGTGTATTCTGCACAGTAACTGTGGCGAATGACGAAGATAAAAATCACCCTTTCACCGATATCAGTCTGTAAGATGTACAAAAACAACACCTGATGAAAATTTCTAAGATTTGTAATGAATAGAAAATATCGAAGTGTGCAATCACACAGTAAGTGCTTTTGGTGATTTTCTGAGGATCCTTCCGTGAATTGTAAGCCATGTAAAGCCCACCATAGGCCATATATATTATTCAAAGACCAACCTATTTGCGCAATTTGGATGGGCTGCCGTGCGACGTCGTTTACCTTGGTATTTCAAATGTTTGTAATCCTATTGGACCAAACTGCCCCCCCCCCCACACACACACACAAACACAAACACTGAGCCCGAGGAAGGACTCGAACCTCTGGTGGGAACGACCACCCACGCCTTAGCATTAAGGCTTGTATACGACGGTGCCATTACACTCGGCTTTTGGCATACGTTCTGCAAAATTCGTTTAGTTTTTTTTACTTCTTTAAATTCCAACAATACACGTTCCATATTTTCTGGGGAATACTTCCAATATTTTCGAGAACGTACTTCAGGGCATTAGACTGCATCGTCATTGTGTAAAACCAACCGACGTCTCGGCCACTACTGCAAATCGCCTTCTTCAAGGGTATTCATCTGCCGTAGTACTGCCCATATTTTATACAGCAGTGTTAATGGAAATGTTTAAAAGAGAGGGGGAAAATAATACTTCCCACGAAACATCGACTTTTTCTTAGTTTCTGATTATTACACCTCATAAATCTATTTCAATTATTAAGTGCTTTCCTTTACTAATATTCTTATAATGCACCACTGAAAATTCCTAAATCGCACTGGTGCTATTTAAGGAACTAAGGAGTGGTGCGGTTTTGGTTACCACGCTATTTTGTGAATTTTTTTTCTACATCTACATGGGATACTCTGCAAAACACATTTAAGTGCTTGACAGAGAGTTAATCGAACCACCTTTATACTATTCATCAACCTTTCCATAGCATCTCTCCCTTCGAGCTCTGATTTCTTGTATTTTATTCTGATGATCATTTCTTTGTAGGTAGCAGTCAACAATATATTCTCGAATTCGGAGGATAATTTTGGCGATTGGAGTTCCGTAAGTAGACCACGCCGCAGCGATAAACATTGTTGTAATTACTCCCATCCCAGATCCTGTATCATTTTCGTGACGCTGTCTCCCCTGTATCGTGACAATACAAAACGGGCGGCCCTTCTTTCGACTCTTTCGAGATGTACCGTCAAACCCACTTGATAAGGATCCCACACTTTGCAGCAATATTCCAAATAAGGACGGAGAAGTGTGGTGTATGCAGCCTCATTAGTTCTGTTGTATTAAGTGTTCTGCCAATGAAACGCAGTCTCTAGTTCGCCTTTCCTACGATATTATCTATGTGTTCTTTCTAGTTGAAGTATGAAGCAATAGCAATTGCTAGTTATTTAATGGAGTATACGGGCTTCATATTCTAGTGATTTATCTTGTACACAAACTTTAACGGATTTCTATTAGTACTCGTGTGGACGACTTCACACTTCTCATTATTTAGAGTCAACTGTCAATTTTTGCACCATGGTGATATATTATTTAGATCGTTCTGCAGCTGGTTTTTATTTTCAGATGACTTTACTAGACGATTAATGACGGTGTTATCTGCAAACAACCTAAGAGAGCTGATCAGATTTTCTCCCAAATCGTTTATGTAAGAAAGGAACAGCAGAGGACCAATAACACTACTCTGTGGAACGCCGGATATCACCTCCATTTTAGTCGATGCCTTACTATCGACTACTACAAACTGTGTCCTCTCTGACAGGAAATCCTTTATCCAGCCACAAATCTGGTGCGATATGCCATAACCACACTGTGGTGTCGCACAAGTACAAACTGCGCGCCACCTACTTTCGCCGCGCGCCGCCATGCACACACGGCGCAGCGTTCTCACGACAGCCACGAGCGCCCTCTGCTGCAACCCCGCTCGTGGCCACCACGGAAAGACATCGGTCACTTGGGACTGAGATAGCAACCAGTTAGGACCTTCGTAATCAGATAGGCACCAGTGAAGACTTTGCTATCGTACAGGCACTAGGCAGGCCTCTAACAACTATGTATCAACAGTCTGCAGTACTATGTAAAAGTTAAGTATTGTTACATTCTGTGCAATATATATCTCTTTCTAATTTACTCTAGTGTTTATAGTTTCTGGCTGCTCCCCTCCGTACCTGCACCAGCGTGCTATTTTTGTTCCTGTGTTCCTGTGTTCCACTCGGCCACCGACACCTACGACGAGGCTGGGACACAAAAGCGGCGACGAAGTTGGGACACAAAAGTGGCGACGAGGAGTGATAGACGAACCGTGGACCAGCCTGCTAGCAGCAGCCAGACAGCAGCAGTCGGAGCACGCAGAAATTGCTCCCGCCCACCCACCCTTATTATAAGAATTTTGGGGGAAGATATTTAGTTACGTGTTTTGTGGACTTTTTTGTTGCAGAGCGTCCTCTTTCATATTGCATTTGTGTTTTGTTATAATTTACTTGTATGCGCGGCGCCTAATCGGTCAGCATGGCCACTACCCCGACTCCAAACTTAATGGAAATTATTCAGTTACAGACGGCGCAAATCACTCAACTACTGCAGGCCGTGTCGCAGTTGACGACACAGGCTGCTCACCAACAACAACAGCCGTCACATCAGCAGCCCACACCGGCCGCTGCACCGCTTCCTACATTTCGCCAGTACAACGAACGTGAGGAAGAATGGAGCGACTATTTCGCACAGTTTCAAGAACTCGTCGCGGCTCATCAAATTACAGGTCAGAGAGTGAAGAACCTTTTCTTATCGATTGTGGGCCCCCAGACCTTCGTATTATTGCAAAAACTTTTCCCTCACGCATCTCCTCGTGATGTAGACTTTGAACAAATTGTAGATGCACTGAATGCTCATTATGAGAGAAAAGTTCTTGTAGCCGCTGCACGATACCGATTTTTCAGACTTAAAAAATTACCGCAGCAGTCACACCAAGAGTGGATTACGGAATTGAAGGGCTTAACCCACCAATGTAAATTTACTTGCTCTTGTGGAATTTCTTATAGTGACGTTATGTTAAGAGATGGGATTACGCAGAACATTCAGAACCCCAGAATTAGAGCAGCAATTCTGAAACAGCCTGACCCCTCATTAGACAGTGTACTGCAGCTTATAGAAGCGCTTGATACTTTTGACTTAGCAGAGGTAGAAATGCAAAGCCACAGTGTAAATTCAGTGCACCGCAACGGACGTTTTCCTAGCCGTAGTTCTCAGTGTAGCACTAGTGGTTCTTACAATAGTACAGGCCGTGCTGAACAGACAGTGAACAGTAGCCAGTGTAAAAGTACGACACAAAGGTCGTCCCGTCGTGTTAGAAACAGTGATTTGAATAACGGGCGCCGACTCTCATTTCCGAAAAATGTTCGTAAATCTTGCCCCCAGTGTGTGTCTCGCCACAAGCGTGCTCATTGCCCTAGTCGCAACGCAACCTGTTATCAATGTGGCAAATCAGGACATGTACAGTCTGTGTGTATGCAAATTAAAAACTCAAAGAACGGTACCGTTAGAAACAGTGCTTCGCAGAGTGCGAGAACAGTTCATTCTGTAAACGTTATACGGGCTGTGGAATTGAACAGTGATTTCCTTGGATCTCAATTGCAAGAAAGTAGTTCTGCGCCTATGGCAAAACTATATAGTGCACCACGTAGCAAGCGCCGACGAGCGCGTAAAACAGTGCAACGGAAAAGGGTTCGGGACAAGCAAAATGACTATGAACAGTGCATTCCTGTAGTGAAAATAGTGCCTTCTGCAACTGCTCCTTGTAATAGTGCCCAATACTGTGTAGCTAGTGACAGTAGACATCAAGTAGCTACTCAAAAGTGTAGTGCAGTAGTTAGTAAATCTGGAGTAGCTTCGCAGTCTTGCGCGGACGCCGATCCGGCGGTAGTGTCATCTAGTGACAGTGTTGTTAATCGGCTGCGTGCCGAGTCTGCGCCGCTTACTTCCCTACGCGGCCCGCGCAAGCGCAGTAAACAAACCGTAGCAGACGTTGCCCACATTCGCGCACCTGTCGTGCGCCAGAAGCACAAACTTTTTGTTAATCTTTCCCTTGAAAATAAGACTGTGCAATTTCAGCTTGACACTGGTTCCGCTGTTACCTTAATAAATAGATATACTTATGAACTTCTGGGTTCTCCAAAATTGTCGCCGTGTCAACAAGTGCTAACAGCGTACACAGGTCAAAATATTCCCGTGCTAGGAACCTGTAGCCTGCCTGCCTCTTTTCAAGGTGTTACAAAAACAGTTGCTTTTGTTGTTCTTCAGGCCAAATCGACACAGAACATTTTTGGACTAGATGCTTTTGACTTGTTTGGTTTATCAATTCAAAGAGATGTGCTTCAAATTTCGTCAATAGTGCCTTAGGATAAAATCAACGCATTGTGTGACAAATATAGTGACTTGTTTTCGCCGGAACTAGGTTGTGCAAAAGACTTCGTGGCACATGTAACTTTAAAAGAATCTGCAGTTCCTATATTTCGTAAAGCTAGACCAGATCCTATCGCAATGCGTGATACAGTTGCCGAAGAACTTAAACGTTGGCAAGATAGTGGGGTGATTTCTCCTGTTTCTGCGAGTCAGTGGGCCTCGCCTATAGTAATTATACCCAAGCCGTCAGGAAAACTTCGTCTCTGTGCGGACTTCAAATCAACAGTGAACAGTCAAACAATTGTAGACACTTATCCCCTGCCCAGACCGGACGAACTAATGGACAAATTAGGACAGTCTCGTTTCTTTTCTAAGATTGATTTAGCAGAGGCATACTTACAGATTCCACTTGATGACGAGTTAAAAAAGTTTTTCGTCATTAATACTCACATGGGCCTTTTTCAATTTCAACGCCTACCCTTTGGCAGTTCTTCCGCCCCTGCTATTTTTCAGCGTTTTTTGGAACAGCTGACAGTTTCGGTACCTTGTTGCTCGAACTATTTAGATGACATTGTGGTATCCGGACGTACAGTTGAAGAACATTTAGCAAACCTGGAGTGCCTTTTCAAAGTTTTGACTGCAGCAGGTCTACGTTGTAATAAAGCAAAGTGTTCGTTTTTTCAAACTGAAATAGAGTATCTAGGCCATGTGATTAATGCCCAAGGAATTCATCCCTTACAGTCACATCTTAGAGCAATCAAAGACTTGCCTCCTCCTAAGAATGTGCATGAATTGCAAGCAGTAATGGGAAAGCTTAACTACTATTTCAGGTTTATTCCCAATGCCTCTCAGATTGCAGCTCCACTGCATCACTTACGTAGGAAGAATGTTCCTTTTGTATGGTCTAAAGATTGTCAGTTTGCCTTTGACAAACTAAAGTCTGCACTACTCAGTGATGCATGTTTGATTCCCTTTGACCCACAGAAGCCTGTAGTGTTAGCAGTTGACGCCTCGTCGTACGGTCTGGGTGCCGTTCTGTCGCATCGTATTGGATGTCACGATCGGCCTATTGCCTTTGCATCCAAGCTTCTGACGCCGACGCAACAGAATTAGTCAGATAGAAAAGGAGGCCTTAGCAATCATTTACGGCGTCACAAAGTTTCATCATTATCTCTATGGCAGAAAATTCTATTTGTTGACAGACCACAAGCCTCTCACGTCGTATTTCTCACCCACAAAGCCAATTCCGCCACGAACGGCACAAAAGCTTCGGAGATGGTCCTTGATATTGTCTAATTATCAGTATGAGATTTTGTACCGACCTACCACTAAACACGCCAACGCGGACACACTTTCCCGAGTTCCGGTTGGCCAGGATGTGTCGTTTGATTCTTCGGAAATGGCATGTTGTCAGATAGACTCCAGAGATGCCACCGCTGTCGCAGATTTCCCTTTGAACTCTCGTCGGGTTGCACAGGAAACAGCTGCGGATGCAGACTTAAGTGTGGTAGCACGTTTTGTTCGCTTTGGTTGGCCTGCCAGAGCCAAAGACATTGATCGGCCTCTGGTTGGACGTTATTTTGCACAACGTCATGCATTATCTTTAAGTCAGGGTGTTCTGTTGTTGCATACCGACAACGACCAAGCAAGAGTGATTGTTCCTCGTTCCCTGCAACGAGAAGTGTTACGCCTCCTGCATCAAGGACATTGGGGCATTGTTAGGACAAAGCAACTGGCCAGACGTCATTGTACCTGGGTTGGTATGGACGCTCAGATAGAGAGCATGACATCACAGTGTACAGTTTGTGCGGAGCATCAGGCGGCTCCTCCACAGCGTTTCTCAGACTGGCCACGCCCCAAGGGACCATGGCAACGTTTACATATTGACTTTGCCGGACCTTTCTGGAATACGCGCTGGTTAATTGTTGTAGACGCTTTCAGCAAGTTTCCTTTTGTGATTGCCATGAACTCAACGACAGCTTCTAGTACAATCAGTGCCTTAACATCAGTGTTTTGCATCGAAGGTTTGCCTGAAACTATCGTCAGTGACAATGGACCTCAGTTTGTTAGTGCGGAATTTCAACAGTTTTGTCGTGTGAATGGCATTCAGCACATTACCACTGCACCTTTTCACCTTCAGTCCAATGGTGAAGCAGAACGTTTCGTTCGAACATTCAAGTCTCACATGGAAAAGATGAAAGGTCAGCACTCCAGGCAGCAAGCTCTTCAAATTTTCCTGTCTACGTATCGGTGCATGCCACGTGACGGCCCGTCTCCTGCCGAGCTGCTACACGGCCGCCGCCACCGCACTCTCCTTCACCTGCTGCAGCCTCCCACGCACCGAGTCGGTTCGTATGGCGCTTCGCGTTTTCAGGTTTCTACGCCGGTGCTGTACAAGGTGTTTGCTGGCAACAAGACAAGATGGACGCCGGGCACCATTCAGCGCGTGCTCGGGCGCAATATGTATGTTGTACGTTCTTCCACAGGGTCGGAGCTGCGGCGCAACGCAAACCAATTGCGCCTGCACAGGCCGCGCGATCCTGTCTCCGGTTTCTTGATTCCAGACCCAGTTCACCGCCAGGGAACACAACCAAATCGTTCGTCCCCGGACTACGAGATCCCTATGGAGGTGGACGCGCCTCCTACGCAGTCCGCCTCTCCGCCTCCGTCGCCGCCGCAGCTGACAGCATCACCGAGAGGGACTCCGGGACCGTGCGGGCCCCCCCAGCTTGGGCCACGCACCACGCACCACGCCGCTCAATCTGGGCGGGGGGGGGGGGTGCGCCCTTCCCCAGGTTTCGGTGGGTTCCCTGGAGGATCGCAAGGCGGATGCCGGGGCGCGGACGGCGTCTCGATCCCAGCCTCAGCTACGACGCCCGTCCCACCAGTAACGCCTCCGCCCAGGCCCTCCTCCCAGTGCCGTCGCCGTGGTCCTCAGCCCTACGCCACGACGGCACGGCGGTTTGGGGGGGAGGGGTGTGGTGTCGCACAAGTACAAAGTGCGCGCCACCTACTTTCGCCGCGCGCCGCCATGCACACACGGCGCAGCGTTCTCACGACAGCCACGAGCGCCCTCTGCTGCAACCCCGCTCGTGGCTACCACGGAAAGACATCGGTCACTTGGGACTGAGATAGCAACCAGTTAGGACCTTCGTAATCAGATAGGCACCAGTGAAGACTTTGCTATCGTACAGGCACTAGGCAGGCCTCTAACAACTATATATCAACAGTCTGCAGTACTATGTAAAAGTTAAGTATTGTTACATTCTGTGCAATATATATCTCTTTCTAATTTACTCTAGTGTTTATAGTTTCTGGCTGCTCCCCTCCGTACCTGAACCAGCGTGCTATTTTTGTTCCTGTGTTCCTGTGTTCCACTCGGCCACCGACACCTACGACGAGGCTGGGACACAAAAGCGGCGACGAAGTTGGGACACAAAACACACAATTTTATTAAAAGCGTTCGTGAGGTACGGTGTCAAAAGACTTCTGGAAATGAAGAAATACGGAATCAGTTTGAGACCCCTTGGCGGACAGGGTGGCCGAGGGGACTGAGGCGCTTCAGTCACGGTCTGCACGGCCACTACGGTCGGGGGTTCGAATCCCCCCCGTCCTTGGGATAAGCTAGTTGATAAGTAGTTTATAAGTTTAGGGACTGATGACCCCGTAGATAAGTCCCATAAGCTATACAAACATTTGAACATTTTTTTTGAGACCCCTTGTCGATAGAACTCATCACTTCGTGTGAGGAAAGAGCTAGTTGTTTCACATGAACGATATTTTATAAATGCGTGTTGACGTTGGGTCAATATAACATTCTGTCACAGATAATTCATAACATTTTAATACAGGATATGTTCCAAAACCCTGCTGCAAATTCACGTCAATGAAATAGACCTGTAGTTTAGTGGGTTACTCCTACTGAATTTTATGAATATTGGTGTGACCTGTGCGACTTTCCAGTCTTTTAGTACAGATCCTTCGCTGTTAAGTAAGCAGCTATCGCATCAGCCTAATCAAATAGAAATCTAATTAGTATACAGTCCGGACTAGAAGACTTTTTCTTGTTAAGTTATTTCAGTTGCTGCACTAATCAGATGATATCTACTTCTACGTTGTTCATTCTGACCTCTGTTCGTAATTAGAAATCTGGAATATTGGTTTTGTCTTCATTGGTGAATGAGTGTCGAAAAGCTGTGTTTAGTAAATCTACTTTTGTAGCGCTATCATCGGCGGGATCGCCATTTCTATCACGTAGTGAGGGCATTGTTTTTGTTTTGTCTCTAGTATATTTGATATAGGACCAAAATCGCTTTGGGTTCTCAGTCAAATTTCGAGAAAGAGTTTCGTTGTGGAAATAATTGTAAGCATGTCGCATTGAAATCCTCTCTAAATTTCGAGCTTCTGTGTAGGATCTTCAATCCTGGGGATTTTGAGTTCGTTTAAATTTTGAATGCCCTTTTCGCTGTTTTTGAAACAGTGTTCTGACCTGTTTTGTGTACCAAGGGGCGATCACCATCTTCTTTTATTAATTTATTTGGTATAAAACTGAAAATTGCTGCCGATACTACTTCTTTCAATTGGAACCACATTTGGTCCATGCTCACGTTTAGGGTTTGCAATGAGTCGAAACTGTCTTTGAAGAAGCAGTTTAGTGTATTTTATCTGCTTTTCTGAACAAATACTTTTCGTCTATTTTTGGTAACTTTGAGACTTTTGATACTCAGTTTATTGTCTCGAGAGCCGTTGTGATGTAGGCCACTTTCCCCTAACTCAACCGCGGCTGCACATGTGTAGAGAAATTAAAGAGTCATAACGTTGTAAGGAACCTGAGTAATCTCAAAAAGGAAAGCCTGTAGCTTCATGTAGTTCGGAAAATGTCATAAATTTCTTACATAGTGTTACCTTTCTCACTGGATGGATGGATGGATATGATACGTGTGACCTGATTAAAATGAAATGAAGACAAATAGGGAACAGAAGAGAAAGTAGCCAAACGATAAGGGGAACGAAGCAAAGACCCAACCAAACATGGCAAGGTAGGAACAGTTGGTGAGCGTCTAAGGTTTACAGACGTACTCAAAATGCCAAGCCAGAGGAGTGGTGGGCTAACCATTCGTTAACGTCCTAAAACCTCCAGCCTAAAAGCTTAGGCCAGAGTCCGGAAAGTTCACAGAAATTGAATACTTTCGTCACACTCGCCTTGTCATCAGCTAAAACAGAGGGCAGGGGACCACAAAGAGCCACCGCTGCCCTAGCAGCACGGTAGGAAATACATTCCAGTAAAATGTGGCGTACAGTGACTTGCACACCACAAGCATCGCAAATCGGAGGGTCCTCCTGACGGAGTAAATAGCCATGTGTCAAAGGACAATGCCCGATTCGCAGACGTGTCAAGGCCACCTCATGCTGCCTCAATGAATGACAGGATGTTCGCCACGGTCGGACAGTTGGCTTAACCAACCGCAGTTTATTGTTCGTCACTGCCTGCCACGTCTCCTCCCACAAACGAAGGGACTTCCGGCGCACCACAGAGAGGATGTCCGGCAGGGGAACGGCACAATGAGTAATACCAGAACTGTCGCAAGCCTCCTTGGCAGCCCGATCAGCCATTTCGTTACCACTAATACCGACATGTCCTGGCACCCAACAGAATGTCACTTGCTTCCCCCGCGGAGTGGACCTTTCTCACTGCTTCTGGTACTCTGTAATAAGTCGGTTTGCTGGTGGTATATATTAGCAACCCATCCCCCAAATATTCGCCGCACCATGCTCTCATTGACTGCCTGAAAGCTACGTAGTTGCTAACAAGAAACTTCATTATTCTTGTAGGGAAAACTGGGGTACAATCGCCACAGGGGCAGGATTTCCCAGTCGAATTAGTTCATACAATGGACGCTAGATAGTGCTAGGGATCAATCAGATGGTAGCACTGCGCCCCTCTTTCTTCAGGACCAATATGCCTGGTTTTAGACAAACCGTAGTGATTGTTTTTGGGCGTGTTTCAGTAAAATCCTACTCGAGGCTGTTACTTAACTTTAGCTTATTTTATGCTCAAACAGGTGAGTGATAGTACGAAAGGTCTAGAATGGATCCTTCCATTCAAAGGTTGAATAATATCTTTCACTGACCTCGTAATTATCGTAAATTAATCTTGTGGTTAATTATCTCACACAATGAAATAACAGACCCTAGTACATTTAGATTAATAAAACCAGATTTTTTATTAACTTGACTGTTCCTCATCTGTACATAGCATTACATTCGATTCTCTTCCACAGCTAATCAACGTCTGTGATAACATAAACAATGTGTGATATTTATAATTACTCTATAGAGAGCGCACATGCAAAGATACTTAATCTACATTTCCGTTTGTATCTTTGATACTTATATTACGTACGTCAATGAAAAATAAAAGAATTTAAAGAAAATGGAAGTAATAAATTAAAGCACATAAAATCTTTTCTTTCATCGGTTATTCCATAAATGTTAGTGTCGTTCTTAGATTAAGGGTTATTTCTGCATGACATAAGTAAATTTCTCCACTGGGTTTTATAACGAACAGAACTTGCTGTAAAGATGGCAATGAAGTAGGTTGGCCCACAGAAGAAGGGGCACGATGGCCAGCCACACCAACCTGACGCCACCTATAGGGCCTATAATTTATTAAACTTGGAAAAGGTTTGCTACTTATAATAATAATATTTATAATTCGCGACATAATTTTTGTAGTTAAACATATTTTTATAAGTTTCAGAGGTTAAAATACTGTCATAAACACAGGACGAAAACCGTTATAAAAGAAAGCACCAACCTGTAATTTTTGTTTTACTCTTAAATAGCGATCTGAGTAGTTATAATCTAGTTCCTTTCCTTGTTTTTAGAACATCTGAGTTAAGACTTTGGTTTAATCTTTTATTTGGAGCAACACAAAAATGGTCCGAAAGTATGAAAGAAAAACTGAAAGACGGTGATTTCTGAAGCTACTATGCTAGAAGCAGTTTCTGAAATAAAAGAAAAGGAATGATCTGTGATGGCTGTTTGCTAGGGAATTGGGATCCCAAGAAAAACTTTGGGGAGGTACTGTTCTAAGTACAAATACACCTCATGTCAACCTGAACTGTTAATTGAGATTCAGGAAACCAAAACTGAATCTCAACCTATGCCTTGGATCAAAACCCTCCGCTTGGAGGAGTCCTAAAAATACCTAAAGCTGAGAATAAGCCTTGGGGTCAATTTGGCTACGATAAAAGATTTTGTTTGTTGCTGTGTACAAGTTGTAAATAACTCTCCTCTCCCTGTATTTTACCCCTGCTGACTTCAGAATTTGAAAGAGTGTATTCCAGTAAACATTGTCAAAAGCTTTCTCCAAATCTACAAAAGCTAAAAATGTAGGTTTGCCTTTCCTTAATCTATATTCTAAGATAAGTTGTAAAGTATTGCCTCCCGGGTTCCTACGTCCCTCCCGAATCCAAACTGATCTTCCCCGAGGTCAGCTTCTACCAGCGTTTCCACTCTCCTACAGATAATTCGTATTAAAATTTTGCAACCATGGTTCTGTAATGTTCACACCAGTCTGCGCCTGATTTCTTTGGAATGGGGATTATAAATTTTTTCTTAAAGTCTGAGGGTATTTCGCCTATCTCATACATCTTACACACCTGATAAAATAATTTTGTAATGGCTGCCTCTCCTAGAGACTTTAGTAGCTCTGAGGGTATGTCATCTACTCCTGGGGCCTTGTTCCGACCTAGGTCTTTCAAGGCTATGTCAAATTCATCTCTCAGTATAGTATATCCTATTTCATCTTGATCTACTTCCTCTTACCTTCCTACAACATTGTAAATTCAAATCCTTTGTAGAGCTGTTCTATGTACTCTTTCCAGCTTTCAGCTTTCCCTTCTTTGCTGAGAACTGGTTTTCTATCTGAGTTCTTCATGAAAGGGAAGCATTAGTTGGGAAGGGAATAGGCCAGGGTTGTAGCCTTTATCCGATGTTATTCAATTTCTACATCGAGCAGGCGGTGAAGGAAAGCAAGGAAAAATTTGGAATAGGGATTAAAGTTCAGGGTAAAGAAATAAAAACATTGAGTTTTGCTGATGACATTGTAATTCTGTCAGAGACAGCAAAGG
Organism: Locusta migratoria; assembly: GCA_026315105.1. NCBI lineage: Eukaryota > Metazoa > Arthropoda > Insecta > Orthoptera > Acrididae > Locusta > Locusta migratoria. The sequence goes on along the minus strand of CM048750.1, from coordinate 383,856,902 downwards.
ACCTGCAAGAGCAGTTTAATGGAATGGACAGTGTGTTGAAGAGAGCGTATAAAATGAACATTAACAAGAGTAAAACAAAGATAATGGAATGCAGTCTTAGAAAATCAGGCGATCCTGAAGGAATTATATTAGGTAACGTAACACTGAAGGTGGTAGATGTTTTTTGTTACGTTAAAACGTTTTTTTTCGTAATTAACAACAGTAAACATCTTTGGCAAAACTGTTAATTACGAAAAAGAAAAAAAATGAAAGTTTTCTTTAATTTAACGTTTTAACACAAAAAGCTGCATAATACCTGACAGCTAAAAACCGTATACAACAAATAAATACGTGTATATTTCCATGTAGTTTATGCAACAGATACGCCAGATGTCAACATTTAACGTCCAAACATCGTAGACACGCTTGAGAATGACAAACTGTCGAAACAGCTGTAGCACTATTAAGTAAAACATAAGCAGCAATCCGGAACTTTTTTGCTAAGTGTAAGGGAGTCTTTTCTGAAGGCATTTGTGTGGAGTGTTGCCTTGTACAGGAGTGAAACACGGACGATAATCAGCGAGGACAGGAAAAGAATAGAGGCTTTTGAAATGTGGTGCTACAGAAGAATGCTGAAGATTAGGTGGGTAGATCGCATAACTAATGAAGAAGTACTGAACGTACTGAACAGAATTGTGGAGAAAAGGAATTTCTGGCCTACTTTGACTAAAAGAAGGGATCGCTTGGTAGGACACATTCTTAGACATAAAAGAATCGTAAATTTAGCATTGGAGGGAAGTGTGTGGGGTAAAAATCGCGAGGGAGACCAAGAGACGCATATAGTAATCACATTCAAATGGATGTGGGTTGCCGTTCTTATGATGAGCTGAAGAAGATTGCTCAGAATAGAGTAGGATAGAGAGCTGCATCAAACCAGTCTCCGGGCTGAATACCATAACAACGAAATATTTTAGGTATGGAATATAACTAAAATTATTTGTAAAACTATTTTCAAAACGAAAGTCAATGTAGTCATAGAATGAAATTATCTAAATCAACTGCAGGAGGATTAAATGTTGTGGCGCCGTTATTCACCCAACGCTGGCGAACGAAGCAAGTCGCCTCGGCACTTCAAGAAGAGCGATAAGTCGCTCCATAGGACTTCGGCCACCGGGGGCGCCCGCAGTCTCGGTACCTCTTTGCTTACCTCGCGTGCCGGCCAGTAGGAATAAGGGCGCTCGCCTACATGTGCCGCCACTACACTGCACAGACAGTAAGAGGCAGTTCTGCGCAGTTCGTCAGTTTCGAACCGGAAGTTTAACAGAGGAGAGCCAGCAGTCTACGTAGCACAACCCGCAACAATTTGCCATTGCCTTGCAGAAGAACTATGTATTAGTGAAGAAGACTTTGTACTGTCACAAGAACGTCTAAGTATACAATTCATGTTATCAAAAAATTTTATGTGGAGTAATCATATGTTCATAAGTTTGTATAGTCTGTTAACTACGGGGTCATCATTCCCTAAACTTACAAACTACTTATGAACTACTTACGAACTAGGACGACACAAATATCCATGCCCGAGAGGGGATTCGAACCCCCGACCGTAGTGGCCGTGCAGACCGTGACTGGAGCGCCTCAGTCCCCTCGGCCACCGCGGCCGGCTGGAGTAATCATTTCCGACAGTTACATTCTTGTTCGTCACGCCCCATCTCCTGAATCCTCTACCTACCAGAGACACAAAAATAAAATGCAAGAAGAAACCAACGCTAGATGAATATGATGATGATGATGACGATGATGATGATAAGGAAGATTCATTATGCCTAAGGTGTCTCATGCCACTTCCAAACAGTCAACCTAGGGCACAATGGAATCAGTGCACAGACTGCTCATAAGGCATGCGTGAAAAGTGAAATCCGTGGACTGTTTTATGACTGTTACAACTGTGTTGATTCTTTAGATCTGGACAGAGATTAAAGTTTACTGGTTTATGTTAACGTACTATAAATTCCGTTGTCATAATAAAATAAGCATTTAATATAATATTGAACTTGATGTTACGTATGTTAAAGTATATTTTTTGATAAATGATAGTTTGGCTGAGGTAGAGTCAGATTGACCCACTTGTCATATGACCAGTAATTAATTTTTTCAATATTTTAAATCGTGTTTACGGGCTTAATAATTTCCATGTAAATAGAAATATATAATCCCTGAGGCGGATTTTCGTCTCGAATATGTCAAAGACATTAAAGATAAATCTGAAGCACTAAATTAAAATTTGTGATGCGACCGTGAATCGAACCCGCTCCTCTATTCTTACTAGGGTGACGTATTACCGTTAGACCACCGCGATTAAGGCGCCTCAGAATAGTCTAAGCATGATTTCCTTCATGTCACAAACTTTAATTCAGCTTGTGTGTTCCATAGAATATTTCCACTAATACACTGATTTTATATCACCTTAGACAGCTCCGCTGCACGGAGAGCCTTGGCAGAAGTGGCAATATTCTATGGAACAGAGAAGCTGAATTAAAGTTTGTGACGTAAAGGAAATCGTGCTTAGACTATTCCGAGGCGCCTTAATCGCTAGTGATGTGGCGATCTAGCGGTAATACGTCTGCCTAGTAAGCATGGAGGTCCGGGTTCGATTACCCGTCGCATCACAAATTTTATTTCAATGCTGAGATTTATCCATAATAACTTCCATCCAGATCGAGTAAGACCCCTCTAAAACTTAACAACAAATTCATAATATGTAAAATTTATATAAAATTCAATAACATGGCAAACGTGTCACGGTGTCCCCTACATGTTTCGAAGGAACCACCTCTCGTTTAAAACGAGAACGTGCCAACGCCTTTTCCACGATACCTCCCCCCCCCCTGCGACGTAGGTCTGTAGTAAGCCGCTTATTGGGAAATACGTGGGACTACGTTGCAGATCTGCTACATATTTGTTGGATCCGATATCTTCCTTAATCTTGTCCGTTACTTGTGCTGATTACCTGTCAGAGCCACATTTGGGGCGCACAGAACTTTAATTAGCAGCGCTTCGCGGAGCCTGGACTTAATTTTTGTTTTATAAGTCGGCCAATTGTTAATTAGAGGCGTGTTCACGTGGGCGTCAGTGCTTGCCGTGTTCATCCTCTGTGGCTTCGTGTCTTCTCTCTCGTCGTGTTCTGTCTGTGTCTCTTGTAACTATAATTAGTGTACGAGTTCCTGGTGTTTGTACTTCAAGAAACAGGCCGCCAAGCGCCATGTCGTTCCCGTATTTCGACTCAACTACACGCATCAAAAATGTGTTCATAACCACAATTCTACCCTTTACATAAAAATGGTACAGTGATATACAAAAATAACATTTCAGTTCTCTTTATTGCTTATGAAGACAGAAACTGACAAGTCGCGTTACAATAACCTGAAAAATTGTTAATATCTGTTCCACATTGAAGCATAAATCAGTACACCTACTACCCGATAACATTCCGTCTTGCTCTGATCCATGCTTGTATTGGTCGTAGCATATTTTCCACTAGATCAACGTATCTCAACCCGTCAGTCGCGACCCCCAGGGGGTTGGCAAATTCTTGTTAGGGATCGCCATAACAAGAATTAATTGTACCATAAAATAACTATGGGTACAGTAATATAGAAACATATGTTCAAGTGATATTTATTAAAGGTTAAAATCACGGCGTTCCTTGTGTAACATTGATAACGAATTAAATAGATCATAAATTGTTTCAAAATACAATGAAGTAGTGTAGAGTTTGAAAAATATTTTCAGGAGCCAATCTATAGGCAAATGAACATAATACAATAAGTAATTTAGAAAAATTGGAAAAAAATCTACTTCTTGACAAATTGCTTATAGAGTGGGACGTTTCTTAATGAGTATAATTCGCACGCGAGTCTTGCTTGAAATGCGAAACAGTTATTAAGCAGAATATATTTTTCTGTCGGAACTCTTGTAAAAACAGTATAATGTGCTTCATTCCAGAAAATATAATGCCAGCTGCCAGAGTCCAGTGTCAGCTGCAGCCACAGTCACATCGTAAACAGCGCTAAGTATCAAAAATATTCAAATGTTTGTAAATCTATCGGACCAAACTGCGTGGTCATCAGTCCGTATCTTAAAAACTACTTAAACCTAGGTAAACTAACCTAAGGACAGACCCACACACACCCATGCCCCAGGGAGGATTCGAACCTCCACGGCGCTAAGGATCGTAATTTACTTTGTGTGAAATTTAATTTTCCAGTCAAGTTCTTCATTTTCGCTAGTACTTCTGTTTTAAGAGGTTTATTCTTGCGTACTTAGCAGATTTCGTTTGTGCTACTGTTTTAATAGAATATTCTCGCGTATTTGATTGGTAGTGTTGGGCGCCAGACACATTATTCTAGCGTATTTGATAGATAGTGATGAGCGCCAGGCACAGATACAACAGCACCAGCAGAGTTACAGCTAAGTAGGAGCGAACTATTGTGACTCATCTGTCGGCTGAGCAGTGTTACATTTTTATAAACTCGCGCTGCTAACAAGTTGATACCTAACTCTCTACAGGCAATCGTTGATCTGTTAGGATGGACAGGATCTGTGACTGCTGCGTACGGACGCAGGAGGAGCTGGCCGCCGTTCGCGAACAGCTGAGCGCGCTGTTGGCCGCTGTCAGCCGTCTTCGGGCTGCTGCTTTGGACTGTAGCGTCAGTGGGGAGTCTGGTGCGTCGCGTGGGACATCTCAGGTGTCACATGCTCCCCCCCCCCCCGGTCCCTGCTGTCGGGACATCTTCGCGCGTACCGGACTCGGTTGAGCCACCCTCTCCTCAAGGGGTGTGGCAGGTTCAACGGCGTTCGCGTCGCTCGGGGCGAAAGGTCAATGTGGAGGCTGGCCGTGCGGTGTCGCCCGCTCTGCCTGTGAGTGGACATGTGGCCGCTTCTTCAGCAGGGTCCGAGCAGGCACACGGGGAGCCTGGTTGGAGCAACAATGTTAGGCGGGTGATAGAGCCCCTTAGGGAGATAGTGGAAAGGTCGGGGAAGAAGGTCAATTTGCACTCTGTTTGCTTGCCGGGGGTCTCATCCGACATGTGGAGGAGGCCCTTCCGGAGGTGATAGAGAGCACTGGGTGCATATTGTTGCTCATGTCGGTACCCATGACTTCTGCCGTCTGGGTTCAGAGGTCATCCTCAGTTCATACAGCTGGTGAAGGATGAAAGCGCCGCTCGCGGGGTGTAGTCTGAGCTAACTATTTGTAGTGTCGTTCCCAGAACCGATCGCGGTCCTGTGGTGTGTAGCCGAGTGGAAGGCTTAAACCAGACGCTCAGACGATTCTGTGGAGATCTGGGGTGCAAATTTCTCGCTCCGCTATCTGGTGAAGTAATGTAATGTTCCCCTGAATAGGTCAGGCGTGCACTACACGTAGAAAGGGGATACAATTTAGTGGAGTATGTGTGGATTGCACATGGGGGGTTTTTAGGTCAGAGAATTCCTTCCCTAGGCCCGATGCCTCTTGAGCCCCGACAAGGTACCAGACACAACAGCAAATGAAAAGATCAATGTAGTAGTAGTTAACTGCAGAAGCGTCTATAGAAAGGTCCCAGAACTGCTCTCTTTCATAAACGGTCACAGTGGAAAATTGGCTGAAACCATATTTAAACAGTAATGAGATTCTTAAATCAGATTGAAATGTTACCGCAGAGGTAGGCTGGACGGTGAAGGGGGAGGCGTGTTTATAGCGATAAAATGTGCACTAGTATCGAAGGAAATTGACGGAGATCTGAAATGTATAATTTGGGTGAAGGTCACGGTTAAAGCAGGCTCGAACATGATAATAAGTTTATTCTATTGGCCTCCTGGCTCAACAGCTGTTATGGCAGAACACATGACGGAAAATTTGGAAAATTTTTCGAGTAGATATCCCGATCATGTTACAGTTTTGGGAGGATTTTAATTTACTGTTTATGGACTGGGAGACTCAAACGTTTATGACGGGTGGCAGGGATAAAGAATCCAGTGATATTGTTTAAAGTGCATTATCTGAAACCTACCATGAGCAGTTAAAGAGGGAACCGACTCGTGGCCACAAGATATTAGACCTTCTGGTGACAAACAGACCTGAACAGTTCCAAACAGTTACCGCAGAACGGAATCAACGATCATAAAGCTGTTACAGCATCGATAATTTCAGCCGTAAATAGAGCAATTAAAAAATGTAGGAAGATTTTTTCTGTTCGGAAAAGTGACACAAAACGGATTTCAGAGTACTTTGACGGCCAACAGAGAAGTTTGATCTCAAGTACAGATAGTGTTGAGGAACATTGGACAAACTTCAAAGCCATCGTACAATACGCATTAGAGGAGTATGTACCAAGCTAGGTCGTACGAGATGGAAAGGAGCCACCGTGGTTCAACAATCGAATTAGAAAACATTTACGGAAGCAAAGGGATTTTCACTGCAAACAAAAACATAGCCAAAGCCTTGTAAAAATAAATAAATAAATAAATACACGAAGCGAAATGTAGTGTGAGGAGGGCTATGCGAGAGGTGTTCAACGAATTCGAAAGTAAAGTTCTATCTACTGAAATGGCTGAAAATGTAAGAAATTTTGGTCTTATATTAAAGCGGTAGGTGGATCAAAACAAATGTCCAGACATTGTGACGAAAATGGTATTAAGGATGACACTCTAAATGCTGAATTACTAATTTTTTTCCAAAGCTGTTTCACAGAGAACATTGCACTGTAGTTCCTCCTGTAGATTGTCACACAGATGACAAAATGGCAGATACCGAAATAATTGACAGAGGGATAGAAAAACAATTAAAATCGCTCATAAGAGGAAAGGCCGCAGGACCTGATGGGATACCCGTTCGTTTTTACACAGAGTACGCGAAGGAACTTGCCCCCCCCCCTCCCTTTTTGCAGTGGTGTATCGTAGGTCTCTAAAAGAGCGTAGCGTTCCAAAAGATTGGAAAATGGCGCAGGTCATCCCCGTTTTCAAGAAGGGATGTCGAACAGATGTGCAGAACTATAGGCCTATATCTCTAACGTTGGTCAGTTGTAGAATTTTGGAGCGTGTATTATGGTCGAGAATAATTACTTTTCTGGAGACAAGAAATTTTCTTTGTAGGAATTTGCATGGGTTTCGAAAAAGCCGATCGTGTGAACGCTAGCTTCCGCTATTCGTCCACGAGACTCAGAGCGCCAGAGACACGGGATCTCAGGTCGATGCCGTGTTTCTTGACTTCCGGAAGGCGTTTGATACTGTTGCTCACAGTCGTTTAATGAACAAAGCAAGACCAATTGTTTAATTGGATTGAGGAGTTCCTAGATAACAATGCAGCACGTCATTCTCAGTGGAGAGAAGTCTTCCGAAGTAAGAGTGATGTCAGGTGTGACACAGGGGAGTGTCTTTCTTTCCGCGAACAATATGTGACTGGAAGAGGAGGCAGAACCGATAGAGGTACTCAAGGTACCCTTCGACACATACCGTCGGGTGGCTTGCGGAGTATGTATGTAGATACACAAAAAGAACTACGTCCAACAATGGAAATGAAAAGTGAAGCAAACGAAAGGAGAATTTTTAATGAAGATTATTAAGCAATGTACCTATGTGCCACAGTCGCTACATTATAAATTTTCTATATTTTTGTACAATAAGTTTCAGTGAAGCAAGTCACCATTTTCAAGTACTTGTGTCCCCACAGACATTTTTAATCATTTCAAATATATATAAACTCTTCATAAAATCAAACCAAGGTCTGATTCTGTACTAATGCAACTGATTATAAGAAATAAAAATAACAAAAATAAATGTACTGAGCAAAATAATGGATCCTTATATCAGGTTGTTACATATCATTCCTGTAATAAGAGAACAGATATGGACTGAATTGTTATAAGCTTTGTTCCCATGAACACTTGTTTGTTCTCTTGACTGGAAATTTTTTTGTTTTCATGACAGGCAGAATAAACACATTTCCAGTCAAGAGAACAAACAAGTGTTCAAAGGAACAAAGCTTATAACAATTAAGCAATCCAACATGTAAAACAACCAATAAAAAGGACCCACTAAAGATGCTACAACTGTAGTGAAACATGTATTGGCATACAAAAACAGCAGGCCGCAGTGGCCGAGTAGTCTGCGACGCGCCAGTCAGTCTGCACGGCCGCTATGGTCGGGGGGTACGAATGCCCCCCTCGGGCATGGATATTTGTGCCGTCTTTAGTATAAGGTAGTTCATAAGTAGTTTGTAAGTTTAGGGACTTATGACATCGCAGTTAAGTCCCTTAAGCTTAAAACATTTGAACATAGAAAAAAAGGGGGAAAAAAACAAACGAAAAGAAACAGTGTTTTGCTCGAAGCAGACCCTTATCCAAAAGCAACTAACTTCAATATTTATGAAGCAAACACGAACCAAAACAGGGCTTCGTCATCAAGACAGTCAACATAAGCAGCTTACTTCCTTCCTGGTGTTACGGCTGTAACTGATGGGCCGTCTCAACCGCTCCGTCTCATTGACGCTCTTGTGTCGTTGTTTACATATTTGTGCGGCTCTAGTGACATCTATGGACACTCTGAGGAACTGTGTTCTTGATGAAATATGCACATTTGACGTCAGTGTTCATACTTGGAATCAGGATGATGCAACAATGTTCTTGAAAATACTTTTACGAAACATTGTTGCCGTGGAAAATAAACATGATCAAAACATTTCTGAATAATGTAACAATTGCAGCAGTGTAGATTTCAATATGTTATTTATGTTCTAAGGTGGCTACTGAATAGAAATTTCCTACCTTAAGTTTTGGGATTATATATGTTGACAAGAATATAATATAATATATATAAACATCTTTGTTGGGTACGCAAGGATTATCTTTGGCGGCTGGTAGGGGTAGGGGGTAGTGTATGCTGCCGGTAGGCTGGGTTTTGGTCAGGGTAGCCGCGCGATTGGTCGGAGAGTAGTAGCGGAGCGTGACGTTTCCAATGGAGCTCGCGGTGAACACAGCCCGGAGTTCTTCATGATGTTGCTAATTTTTTGGTAATTTACTTTAAATGTTTTTCGCATTGCGCAAGGCCTTTCATTGCATTTTATTTCACTTTATATCACTTTCCATTCAGTAGGAACCTATACACAACCTTGATTAATTCTTGGCTCGGCACTGTAATTGTTGTAATAACATAGATAGGGCATTAGCCACACGTAATAATAAAAATAAGCAGTTCCTTTCACTTTCTGACATTTTGATTTTTTATAATTAATCCTTTCCTGAGGGTAGGGCTGCATCCCTGTTTTAGAAACTGCCTCATTGCACGACTTCGCAGTAATATGCACATTCTTAATTTTTATAATTTCTGTTACTTGTGTCGAATTTGCTGATTGCTAATTTCCTAATTTTCTTCAATACAGATTTATTCAGTTTGATTGGTTTAATTTTGTTTGTGATTCTTCTTGACGCTGTGATTGTAAGGTAATGGTAATTAAGTACATTTTAGCAAGTGGGTGACATGAACGATATGAAGTGAAGAATGTGTGTTGGTGTGAAGCGAGGTATCACTTCCATTTTTATAACAAAATAATATTCCTTGCACACATTCATTTGAGTATGCAGACTGATTGTATACCAATACTAAGACAGGGCCAACAAGTACAACACAGTACGACATTCTTTTATTGTTCTCGTGAAGTGCCAATATCTGCCAACCAAGATTTTGCATCTTTTTAATCCTTCTAATTTTGCAGCGAGATAGCGTAAGTTTCCACGTGCCCAAACTTGCCTTACGTAGGTCATCATTACGTTGCGCACTAATTGTCAAGTTACTCTCCCAGTAGTATTGCGGTCAGATCCATAATTTTAGTAGCCCGATACGATCTTTCATTTTTGTAGACCCCTGTTAGTACTGAAGGCAATACACGCACACACACGCATTAAGTAGCCCCGTTATACGCACTTCACAAGTCCCGTTGCAATGTTATGATATTTAGCCCCTTTAAAAATCCAACCAACCAATGTTATGATGATGACTGGTTTCGATCAATAAAGACCATCCTCAGACGATGTCCATGGTGCGCTGACCCGTCTGATGAGGACCAATGTTGCATATTGCAATCTAGACTGCTGCAATTAATAAATAATTCACAATTTTCTTGAAGTTTGTAGTAACACTAGTCCTAAAGAAGAGACAACACAAATGTAATTAAGGCGAAGAAGGCCAAAGATTCCTCAGTGACGGTGCATACCAGGCCTTAACTGTTATGACCTTCTGCGACAGTACTCAGTGATTTGGTCAGGGACCCTATCCGCGCGACTGTCATGGTCGTTGTGCCTAATGGTGTAGTGGTGAGCATGACCGCGTAGCAATCACGGTACCAGGGTTCAAATCCTGGCTGGGTACCAAGTTTCAACTTTTTCCATTGCTTTATTTGAATGCTCACTTGCACGAGACATTCAATATCAACTCAAGGGCTTACGGTATAGGGTGCCGTTGGGTACCAACAAAAATCACAGTTCCTGCTATAGTGAACCGAATTCATATTGCTTCCCGGTTGCTCGCCGTGGAGGTTCGAGTCCTCCCTGGGGCATGGGTGTGTCTGTCCGTAGGTTAGTTTACCTAGGTTTAAGTAGTTTGTAAGCTACGGACTGATGACCACGCAGTTTGGTCCGATAGATTTACAGACATTTCATATTGCTCGACACCTGGCAAACAATCATGATTTCTTTGAACCTCCTAATACTATAAAGAGAACTCCCTGATAACAAATCCATCTAAGCCTAAAGTTAGCTCTTTCCATCTTCACTCAAAACAGGCAAACAGGAAGCTGAATGTCACCTGGAACGTTCGGACAAACCAACATACCTTAGTGTCGTTCTGGACAGATCACTGACGTTCAAATACCGTTGTGAAAAGAACTGCCAAAAAGTTTCGGCCAGGAACAATATCTCAAAGAAATTCACGAACAGTAAGTGGGGAGCCAGAAGACGTTTTACGAACGATTGCTCAAACACTCTGATTTCCACGGCAGAATATGCATGCCCTGTATGGTACCGATACAGACATGCCATAAACGTCACTACAGTCCTTAATGAAACATGCAAGCTAATAACAGGAAGCATAAAACTCGCACCACGTTGAAAACATACCGGGTGATCAAAAAGTCAGTATAAATTAGAAAACTTAATAAATCACGGAATAATGTAGATAGAGAGGTAAAAATTGACACACATGCTTGGAATGACATAGGGTTTTACAAGAACAAAAAATATTGCTAGACGCGTGAAAGATCTTTTACTAGCGTCGTTTGGTGATGATCGTGTGCTCAGCCGCCACTTTCGTCATGCTTGGCCTCCCAGGTCCCCAGACCTCAGTCCGTGCGATTATTGGCTTTGGGGTTACCTGAAGTCGCAACAATATCGTGATCCACCGACATCTCTAGGGATGCTGAAAGACAACATCCGACGCCAATGTCCCACCATAACTCCGGACATGCTTTACAGTGCTGTTCGTAACATTATTACTCAACTACAGCTGAAGGAATTAAATTAGGTAATGAATCAATAAATGTGATAAATGAGTTTTGTTACTTGGCAGTAAAATAAAACATGATGGTCGCACTACAGAGGATATAAAATGAAGAATGACAATGGGAAGAAAAGCGTTTTTGAAACGGAGAAATTTGTTAACATCGAATATTAATTTAAGCAAAAGGAAGTCTTTTCTGAAAGCATTTGTATGGAGTGTTGCCTTGTATGGGAGTGATATATGGACGATAAACAGTGCGGACAGGAAGAGGATAGAGGCTTTTGAAATATGGTGTTAGAGAAGAATGCTGAAATTAGATGGATGGATCGCGTAAGCAATGAGGAGGTACTGAACAGAATTGGGGAGAAAAGGAATTTCTGTCACACCTTGACTAAAAGAAGGGATCGATTGGTAGTACACATTCTTAGACATCAAGGAATTATGAATTTAGCATTGTAGGGATGTGTGTGGGGTAAAAATCGCAGAGGGAGACCAAGAGATGAATAAAGTAGGTAGATTAAAATGGATATAGGTTACCATTCTTATGAGGAGATGAAGAGGCTTGCTCAGGATAGAGTGGGCTGGAGAGCTGCATCAAACCGGTCTCCGGACTAAAGACTAGAACATTTTTGAACCACAACATGTAGATAAATTTTACTTTTGTAAAAGCTGACACTCTCAGAAGTTAACAATTAACAATAAATTCCAAAAGTCAGTTATGATACAAGAACTTGTAGCAATAAACAATCTCAAGCGCTCTACCTCTGAGCTATCCTAACAATTTCAATTCTGTCAGTACCTCGTCTCCTACTTTCCAAACTTCACAGAAGTTCACGTGCGAACCATGCAAGACTAGCACTCCTGGAAGAAAGGATATGGTGGAGACATGGCTTAGTCACAGCCTAAGGGATGTTTCCAGAATGAAACTTTCAATAATAACCTTCCTATGTTTTACCCCTGCTGACTTCGGAAATTGAAAGAGTATACTCATTGTAAATAGCTTTCTGCAAATCTTCAAAAACTACAAATGTAGATTTGCGTGTCCTTAATCTAAGACAAGTGAGTCTTGCCTCTCATGTTCCTATATTTTTCCTGAATCCAAACTGATCTTCCCCGAGATCAGGCTCTACCAGCTCCTCTATCCTTCTGTAAATATTTCAAGTTAAAATTTTGCAACCACGACTTATTAAATTGATGGTTTTCTAATTTTCAAACCTGTCTGCGCTTGATTTCTTCGGAATGGGGATTTTTACATTTTTCTTAAAGTCCGAGGCTGTCTCATACATCTTACGCTCCACTTTTCTTAAGGCTCGTTCTTCCAGAGACTTAAGTAGCTCTGCGGGAATATCGTCTACTCCAGACTTAGGTTTCTCAGTGCTCTGACAAATTCTTCTTCTTTTGCTCCGAACTAGTTTTCCCATCAGAGTTCTCGGTGTTCATACAGCTGGTCTCCAAAAACTCATTTTCCTGTGGGCAGTATCTGTTTTTGACCCAGTTATACTTTCTTCTACAGACTTGTGTTTGCCTTCTAGCCCCTCCTGCTTAACAATTTTGCACTTCCTGTCAATCTCATTTCTCAGTTCTCTGTACTCCATTTTGCCTGCTTCATTTACTGCATTTCTTTACTTTCTCCTTTCATCAATTAAATTTAGTATTTCGTGTTATATACAAGGACTTTATGTAGGTCTTGCCATGCTATTTGGTCCTATGGTGCATTCATTATATCATCTCTGAGAGTTAGCCATTTCTTTTATACCGCTTTATATTGTCCCATTTCTGTCTATTGTTGCCAAAAGCTCCCTCTGAAATTCTCAAGAACTTCAGGTTCCTTCAGTTTGCTTAGAACGCATCTCATTATTTTCCTACCTTTCTGCAGTTTTATCAGTTTCAGTCTACAGTTTGTGAGCAATAAGATAGCATCTCATATAACAACACAACTAAATTATTTACACTTTTTTTTTTTAAAAAATCAGTGTCTCTGAAAATAATCTATGCCTTTTTGACAGCAGAAATATCAATTTACAATTCCCATGAACCACAGACATTGCCGAGGTGGGGTGGCTTGCTTGCCTCAACGATACAGATAGCCGTACCGTAGGTGCAACCACAGCGGAGGGGTATCTGTGGAGAGGCCAGACAAACGCGTGGTTCCTGAAGAGGGGCAGCAGCCTTTTCAGTAGTTACAGGGGTAACAGTCTGGATGATTGACTGAGCTGGCCTTGTAACATCAGCTAATGTGGCTTTGCCACAAAGTTACTGCGAACGGCTGAAAGCAAGGGGAAACTAAAGCCGTTATTTTTCCCGAGGACATGCATCTCTACTGTATGAACATATGATGATGGCATCCTCTCGGATAAAATATTCCGGAGGTAAAATAGTCCACCATTCGGATCTCCGGGCGGGGACTACTCAGGAGGATGTGATCATCAGGAAAGACAATACTGGCATTCTACGGGTCGGAGCGTGGAATGTTAGATCCCTTAATCGAGTAGGAAAATTAGAAAATTTAAAAAGGGAAATAGATAGGTTGAAGTTAGATTTAGTGGGGATTAGTGAAGTTCGGTGGCAGGATGAACAGGATTTCTGGTCAGGTGAGTACAGGATTATAAATACAAAATCAATGGGGGTATCACAGGAGTAGGATTGATAATGAATACGAAAATAGGAATGCGGGTAAACTACTATGAGCAGCACAGTGATCGCATTATCATTGTCAAGATCGATACGAAGCCAACACCGACAACAGTAGTACAGGTTTATATGCCAACTAGCTCTGCCGATGATGAGGAAATCGAAGAAATATATGAGGAGCTAATGGAAATTATTCAGACAATTAAGGGAGAGGAAAACTTAATTGTGATGGGAGACTGGAATTCGGTCGTAGGACAAGGAAGGGAAGGGAAGATAGTAGGTGAATATGGTCTGGGCAAAAGGAATGAAAGAGGAAGCCGCCTGGTAGAATTTTGCACAGAACATAATTTAGTTATAACAAACAACTGGTTTAAGAATCACAAAAGAAGATTGTATACGTGCAAGAGGCCAGGAGACACCGGGAGATACCAGATAGATTTTATAATGGTAAGACATAGATTTCGGAACCAGGTTTTACGGTGTAAGACATACCCAGGGGCAGATATAGACTCTGACCATAACTTGTTGGTTATGAACTGTAGGCTGAAACTGAAGAAACTACAAAAAGGTAGAAAAATTATGAGATGGGACCTGGATAAATTGAAGGAACCTGAAGTTCTTAAGAATTTCAGAAGGAGATTTAGGCAACAAATGACAAAAACAGGGGAAAATAAAATAGTAGAGGAGGAATGGGTAAAATTAAGAGATGAAATACTGAAGGTAGCAGAGGACAAAATAGGTAGGAAGGCAAGACCTACAAAAAATCCTTGGATATCACAGGAGATACTAAATTTAATCGATGAAAGGAGAAAATATAAAAATGCTGTAAATGAAACAGGCAAAATGGAGTTCAGACGACTAAGAAATGAGATTGACAGGAAGTGAAAAATGGCTAAGCATGAGTGGCTAGAAGGCAAATGCAAGGATATAGAAGAATGTATAAATAGGGGAATAAATAAATATAGCCTACAGGAAAATAAAATAAATATTTGGAGATAAGAAAAACAGCTCTATGAATATCAAGGTCACTGATAGAAAACCAGTTCTCAGCAAAGAAGGGAAAGCTGAAAGGTGGAAAGAGTATATAGAGGGGCTCTACAAAGGAAATGAACTTCGAGACAATATTGTAGGAAGGGAAGAGGATGTAGATGAAGATGAAATAGGAGATTCTGTACTGAGAGAAGAATTTGACAGAGCCCTGAAAGACCTAAGTCGAAACAAGGCCCCTGGAGTAGATGATATTCCCTCAGAGCTACTGAAGTCTCTGGGAGAACCAGCCATGACAAACCTGTTTCACCTGGTGTGTAAGATGTATGAGACAGGCGAAGTACCCTCAGACTTTAAGAAAAATATTATAATCCCCATTCCAAAGAAAGCAGGTGCAGACAGGTGTGAAAACTACAGAACTATCAGTTTAATAAGTCATGGTTGCAAAATATTAACTCGAATTATATACAGAAGGATGGTAAAGTTGGTAGAAGCCCAGCTCGGGGAAGATCAGTTTGGGTTCAGGAGAAATGTAGGAACACGGGAGGCAATACTCACTTTACGGCTGATCATAGAAGATAGATTAAGAAAAGGCAAACCTACATTTCTAGCTTTTGTAGATTTGGAGAACGCTTTTGACAATGTTGATTGGAATAAACTCTTTCAAGTTCTGAAGCAAGCAGGAGTTAAATAAAGGGAGCGTAAGGTTATTTACAACTTGTACAAAACCCAGACAGCGGTTGTCAGAGATGAAGGGCATGAAAGGGATGCAGTGGTTGGAAATGGAGTAAGACAGGATTGTAGTCATTCTCCATTGTTATTCAATTTGTACACTGAGCAAGCTATAAAGGAAAGCAAGGATAAATTTGGAGAAGGAATTAAAGTTCAGGGTGAAGAATTAAAAACATTGCGTTTTGCGGACGATATAGTAATTCTGTCAGATACAGCAAAGGACCTGGAAGAGCAATTGAACGGAATGGACAGTGTGCTGAAAGGTGCATATTAGATGCACATTAACAAGAGCAAAACTAGGGTAATGGAGTGCAGTGTAAGAAAATCAGGTGATGCTAAAGGAATTAGATTGGGAAATGAAGCAATAAAGGAGGTATGTGAGTTTTGTTACTTGGGCAGTAAAATAACAAATGATGGTCGCAGTACAGGGGATATAAAATGCAGAATGGCAATTGGTAGAAAAGCGTTCTTGAGAAAGAGAAATTTGTTGACATCGAATATTGATTTAAGCCTCAGGAAGTCCTTTCTGAAGGCATTTGTATGGACTGTTGCCTTGTATGGGAGTGAAACATGGACGATAAACAGTGCGAACAGGAGGCTTTTGAAATTTGGTGCTACAGAAGAATGCTGAAGATTAGGTGGGTGGATTACGTAACTAATGAGGAGGTACTGAAGAGAATTGGGGAGAAAAGAAATTTCTGGCATACCTTGACTAAAAGAAGGGATAGATTAGTAGGACACATTCTTAGACATCAAGGAATTGTGAATTTAGCGTTGGAGGGAAGTGTGTGGGGTGAAAACCGCAGAGGAAGACCAAGAGATGAATACAGTAAGCAGATTCAGACAGATGTAGGTTGCCGTTCTTATGTGGAGATGAAGAAGCTTGCTCAGGATAGGGTAGTATGGCGAGCTGCATCAAACCAGTCTCCGGACTGAAGACCACAACAACAACACAACTGTACAACAATAAAACATTACTCAAGAGCCTGGTTTGCAATAAAAGGCTTTATATGGTCCCTACTGTTTAACGCTTCTCCTGGCGTGTTCCTTTTCAACTGTTACCCACTTGGCTTTTTGCAATGAATTAATAGACAACACTTGAACTGAATATCTGAAACACAGAATCCGTTACCACAAGCAATTGACTTAGATAAAGTAAACCACACTTATAAACTAAATTACAGTTAAACTAGACAGTAGATATAAAACAGTGACAATATGACGTCACTGTGGGAACTTGACAGTAACATTAGCACTGTATTCAAATTTCAATTGTAGTCAAGGTGCGTGAACAGTATAACAAGAACGATCATTATCACCATATCTCGGGTACAACTTAGAGCACAAGCCAACTGATCAAACCATCTTGCAAAAGCCATGATCCCATCGTAACAATCCCTCACAATATCAGCTGCAGACAGTAAGTGTCAGAAAGCTCCTGATGTTAAGGCCAAATCCCTCATAAAGGATACCAATCCTACACCCTCAGAAAGAAACGCTATTTACCACTTAAAAACTGATCCTGGTTCCTGACCTTATGAACAAAGTCTCCACCACTGTGGCTTTCGACCGCTAGGACTATGTTGCAGAGAGTCTCCGCCAACTGATTATTCCACATACACACCATGCCACGAAGATCCCATCCCAAAAACCCAACAGGATCTCCACTCCCTCCTCCAAACCATCCCACGACCTCTCCCCAGAGTCAATCCCTCTCCTCGCCCTTTCTACACCCCCACGTTCTACATGGTCTCTAAAGTTCACAAACCAAACTACTCTGGATACACCATTGTGGCCGGTTATGGTGCCCCACTGAGAGAATCTCTGCTCTCATGGACGAACAGCTTTAGCCTATTACCCACAACCTACCCTCCTATATAAAAGATAACATGTCCTCCAACGACTTTTTCGGTGGTATTCAAGAAACTCGCCACACGACTGTACAAAAACTCGAGACACTCCAACAATCCCTTCATTCTACGCTTGGGGAACTACGATCACAACCATAGGTGGAAACATAAACGCCCCAAAACACTTCTTCTCAGAGACTAACCACCTACGGTCATAGGAACCACCAACTCGCAAACACGATGAATATGGCGAACCCCTGCAGAACAGCAGACTGACTGGCAATGCCAGCTGAGCTCACAGCCGACCTACAGGCAAGGCAGGGAAACCATATTCAGCGCACTAAACACAAACAAACCTACACAGTCCCACACACTTAGCCAGTTCTATGACCGAACTGTCTAACTACCATGATAAACTTGGCGATGTTCACAGGTATTCTGCTGCAGCCGATGTTCACAGACATTCTGCCGCAGCCGACTCAGCAGACTTCACAGGAGCTCAGCTGCAGCAGAACCTCGCATCAACCGGACTGATTCTTTATCACGAACCTAGCAAATTTAGCGGTACTGAGATATACCCTTTACTAACATTACCAAACCTTGCATGATCAGTCGCAGATAGCATACCGCTACTGCACTTAAAACCTACACCACTGTCGCAGAGGTTTTTTCCCTTGGCTCTTGCCTTGGCACTTATTTTCCTCTGCCCTTACATACCTTTACCCTTTGTATACCTTTCGACCAATTCTATCTCCAGATGCACCATATGAATGGGTGATCGTGTCCACACGTACGGAAAACATCGCGGTTCCCACATCCCATGATCCACCTTAGCAAACTAACCAAATTACGGAGGTGACACTACAACTTTTGTGTGGTCCCCAGGTTGGTGTGGGAAGGGCCCCATCCTTGTGTCCAACGACTCTTCAGTTCCTGTTCCTTTAGCACCTGGTACAGCTGATGCCACAGTTGATGTCACCTCACTCTACATCAATATCCCCAATGCTCATGACCTTGCCACTGTTGAACACTACCTTTCACAACGCCCAACCGACTGCAAGCCAACAACTTGCTTCTTAGTTAGCTTGACCATCTTTATCCTCACACCTGTAATTACTTCTCCTTTGGAAGCATCACCAACAAAAAAATTCATGGTACAGCCATGGGCACCCTTATGTCAACCTTCAAGAGAAATCCTTCCTTTCTATCCAGAATCCCAAACCCCCTCATCTGGTTCAGATTCATTGATGGTATCTTCATAATCTGGACTGAAGGTGAGGACACACAATCCTCATTCCTTCAAAACCACAACACATTCTCCTCCATTCACTTCACCTGGCCCTATTCAGTCCAACGAGCCACCTTCCTCGAACTTGACCTATGCCTCAAAGACCTCCGTCCACATTGAACCTACCAACCATCAACAATACCTCTATTGGGAAGCTGACACCCATTCCACACCAAAAATGCCTTTCCATACAGCGTAGCCACCCGTCGTCGTGCATCTGCAGTGACAAACAGTCCATCTCCAAGTATGCCAACCGCCTCACTGAGGCCTTCACTGACCGCAGTCAGAACACAACACATGGTCTGACCCAGGTCTACCAGACGCTGACAAGCCTTCTAGCTACGCATGTCTCAAGCATGCTGTATTTTCAACTAAGATAACACCGAAGACGGCCAGCTGAGAGCTGCAGTGCCCATCGTCCCGACGCTTCTCGCCGCCACGTCTCCCCAGTCGACTTGTCCGTCACGGCTGCTGTCCAACACCCCTTAAATTCCAACTATTTATCCCACCAGAGATATAAGTCCGGCAACAAACGATTAGCGACTAGGCCGACAAGGAAGTCCATGAACGGTACAATTTAGTTGAGTGGTTTGCACGGTGATATTTCGTGATGGCCCAATATTTTACATTCGCAGCAATTTGTAGAATGGTTACGCTTCTTTCACGTTGGACGGTTCTCTTTAGTTGAAGTTTGTCCCATTCTTGCGCGACTTTCTGCCAGCAGCAGCGATGTCGGCGATTAGCTATTGTACCAGATTCATCATTTTCATGGTGGACTCGTGAAATCGTCACAGGGGAATATCTCCACTTAATCGCTGCCTCGGAGGTGCTGTGTCAACATCACATAGAAGACAAGGCTTCACAACTGGCCGTGTCTATGTCAGACCGAGAGACCGCGGCCGCGGTCGCCAGCTGACTGGCTGGCCGCTGGATCACGCTCACCGCCTCGTAGGGGCCGGCTAGTTAGCTAGCGCTCGCGGCCCCTCGGTGTGACGTAGGCACGGCCAGTTGTGAGGCCTTGTCTTCGAGGTAGTTTATATAAGTTTGTATCAGGAAAGTACTTTCCATGTTAAATATTAGTCAGGCTTGTTAGCTAAAATTTACATACTTGAGAAGCATTATAAAAAAAAAGTTTAACTTATTTTCTCAAATGTTCAAATGTTTGTATAGCTTATGGGACTTAACTACGGGGGTCATCAGTCCCTAAACTTACAAACCACTTATGAACTAGCTAACTCTAAGGCACAAATATCCATTCCCGAGGGGGGATTCGAACCCCGACCGTAGTGGCCCTGCAGACCGTGACTGTCGCGCCGCAGTCTCCTCGGGAACCGCGGCCGGCTTCTTTTCTCAGTCCATTGTATAAACTGGTGACTGTTAGATTGTACTGCAACATAACGCAGTTACAACTGCTAATTTTACTATTACTAGGTGAGAACAAGTAACTTACAGTCTGTATCAGTTTCGGGACCTTGAAGCTAGACAGTCGGAGGTCTTGCGCAACGGGCGACTGATTTGCAGGTGGGGTATGGAACGATTCAACTGCCAGTCAGAATTGAAAGATTTTCAGATTAACAGAAACGCAGCCAATCAGTTGCAGGAAATATTTTTATTGATCTTAAACAAGGTTTCGACAGCACTAAGGGTGTCTTTCTCAGAAAGAAAATAATTTTTACCAAAAAGATGAATTCGAACTTTTCCTGCTTAGGTCCTGAAAAGTGGCGATCTCTAGACCGCATACGCACTGTCAACTGTGGTGGCGTGTTTAGTCTGATGTCCGACGGTTACGCGATATTGTAAAGGTTTGTTTAATACTTCCATTTCAGTCACGGCTTTCCTAACAGATAATGGGTAGTAACTGAGTAATTTGTTTGCGGGGGTTGAAACGTAAATAGCGGCAACACTGCTGTGGAGACACTATGCAATGGAATGTACTAGTGTCACTGAGAGCACACGATGTTGACATACTTAGCTAACCCCCGAGCAAATGAACTCGCTCGTTCCTGGTCACTGTCGTGCGCAAAATCAAGGGAAACAGTCACGTGTTACCGAGCGGTCTAACATAACGGTGTCTCTATGTTTTCGAAACAGGGAAAATCAAGATTGACTGTGCCATAGGTCGTACAGCACGACAGTGTCATCAAGGTCTTCAAGAGGAGTGCGAGGAATCGGCATTGCCGTACAGAACAGTGGCACGTTGGGTAAAAGCGTTATCGAAGATCGGCAAACTGTGGCAGACATGCATCAGGCAGGTAGTGCTAATGTCTCTGAAGAAGAAGTGCATCTGTTGCCGCGAAAGAAGCGGCAACACTTTCTGCGCAACTCACCCATTATTTTGCACGACAATGCGCGGGCGCATACAGCGCAAGCTGTGGCTGTTCCGTTTGGTCGGGGGACTGGGAAGTACTGTACCATCCACCAATCACCCAAAGTCCTTCTGATTTAAAGGCAGTAGACCGCTCCATTCACCCCATCAACAGAACAGGCTCTGCTAACGATATATTACGCCTTCCACATCGCTGGCAACGGCTTCTACACAACGCTGGTGACCACTCAGAAGGACAGTAACAAACATGTAAACGCTTTTGTACCGGTTGTGAATAAATACTTGCCACTATTTAAGTGCTAATCCGGTAAAAATTTATTTCCTTCTGAAGAAGACATGCACAGTGGTGCCGAAACCTTGGTTCAAATCACGAAAATATTAACTGTAAATGATTACCTTTGTGCTTGTTAATTTGAATTTTTGTACAAGTGCTGATAACAACCCATGTTCAGGATTGTGATAATATTTTATTTCACATTCGGTTCTGGACTATTGTCCATATCCAGGTCGTCATATAATCTTTTAAATGTCTCCCTGCTGATGTTTACTGTTTTCATGATAATTGATACGATAAACAAAGATGTGAATAATTTTCTCGTACATATTTTACTTGTGTAAATATAACATTTTTAAGTAATTGAGCCGTGGTTCCATGTGCCCGGTCTACTTTCTACTTCTCTGGCGGCACTTATTCTTCTGTTAAGGTCGATTTTGGTCGTCACTGCTATTAAGATCTTTGTCAGTTCGAAGTTCTGTCCGGGAGCGTCTGTTGACAGTGAGTCCCAGTGGGGTAATGGTGCGCGAAGTCGGCGTCCTTCAGGGAAGGTATGGTGTCACTTTCTGGTTGGAGACGCTTCGAGGCTAGTGGCAGTAGACGTTGCACACAGCCAGGTTAGCCGGCACGTGGAAGGTCTGAAGTTTCCTACCCTGTGCAGCCGTTTGATGACGATTTGGAAGCATTTACTCCGACACACACAACTGTGGATTTAAGTAACTGTGACTAGTAGAGCATTACTGTGATCTGGATTTCTGTGTTGCTTTGGATATTCTGTGTTAGTAGTATCTTCCAGCAGCAAGCTGCAGCTGCGGTTATTATTGTACCTTCTGTAAATACTGCATTCACACTGTCAGCTTACTCCCCTACCTTCGCAGTTACTGTGTGTTCGGTGCTAGCTAATTCAGTGAACCACACACATTGTGATTGACATTTATGTACCTGCACCTCAAGGGGGTAAATGCCAGGTGGCCATTTCTAAAAGAATCGTGTTTGCATTTGTATATTATCCTTACTTGTCTTTAAATTGATTATTCTAGATTGTAATCATCATAGTTAAGTTGCGGCTACTGTCTAGTATTCCTTGTAACCTTTATCTAAAACCGCCAGTTATATTTACCCTCTCCGGTCTGGAACAACTGTGCCCTAGTTGCATATTGCTGTGTCGTGATCGGCACGATGAACTAAGTTAAGACTCCCCAACTACGTTGGCAACTTGTCGGAAGTGCTGTGAGTAACCTCTCTGACAGAGAAGCGGTTTGATCGGTGCAGTCGGACGGCGGATGCGAAAGAAAACTCGTGGAGTGACAGAAGTGGTGAGGCTTGCTGAGCGGCGCAGAGGATAGCGTCACGGACGGCGGTTCTGAAGGTCGCCGGTTCAATCCCGCCCACCGGCAAAAATGTATTCCTTTGTAATTAACAATTCCAGAATGTTCTACATCTTTCTTATGTTCACTTGTAAATTCTACTTGTTTCTTATGTTAACTGTTCTTCTCATTTCTGGTACATTCTGTCTCTGTATAAATAGCAGAGCACTCTGCCTGTGAGGCAGTTAGAGCTGCGTGTATGTTGAGTTCGTAATAAACGTATTTTGAGTATAAGTGCCGTGTTCACTTGCCTTCGAAGTCAAGCCTTCTTCCATTGCAACGTGGCAATATTATGGTATGTGAGAATGGCGCACATTGTCTTCTTGGTTCATAATTTAAGTTATTGGTGGACAAGGTTGATGAAGGTTTTCGATTGTGAGCCAGTGTTCATTTGTTGCTCAGATTAAGGTATTTAATTGTAAATAAATGTGTATATGTAAATCAGTGGTTATGACTCAGTCAGCTGTCCGACCCTTG
This sequence comes from Locusta migratoria, assembly GCA_026315105.1. NCBI lineage: Eukaryota > Metazoa > Arthropoda > Insecta > Orthoptera > Acrididae > Locusta > Locusta migratoria. The sequence continues at coordinate 383,833,465 of CM048750.1, read as the reverse complement.
TAAATTTGGTTCTCAGTACTACGTTACATTGCTTACATTATATTTTTATGTTTTATAAGTTACTAGCTTATATTCCAGTACTTTGCAACAGTTGTTGAAGGAGGGCATGTGCGTATCATGGCTTTTTAGGATTCCAGACCTGAGTCAGTAAAAATCCTTGTTGGATCGCTCTGTCAATAAATTGTTTGTTCCTAGCGAATATGTCAATTGTAAGTAAAAGTCATTGTCCGTAACGATCTATCTTCATAAAGATGTCAAATGTAGGTAAACGTCATCCTCCGAAACGATGTACCTTCATAAAATTTGACAGACCTGAGTTCTGTTACTCGTTTGTTTTCTGGATGTTGTCATTGCCCGAAGCAGTTTTTAAAAGTTTGTTAAATGTTGTATTGTTGTCTTATGTAAGTGTTTTAATTATAATTAAATTAATTAATGCTCGTCAATTTGGTATGATGTATAATAAAATGAATAAATGGAAAAGACAAACGATTTAGTTGTGGGTCCTATCTTCCATTTCAATTCTTCTTATCCTATTCCCAGTTTCTGTAGTGTTAGTTAACCATGTGAAATTGTTACAGTAAATACTTATTACAAAGCCATTTGTTTAAATGAAAACAGTGAACTGTACCAGTGAGACATTTAAAATAATGCATGACCATTTGAAGATGGACAATAGTCCGTAACCGGTCTTGTAACTAATTAAATCTTTTATGCTATGACTGCTAAGGAAAATTATTCTCTACTCTATAAAGTAAAAAGTCACGGAGTTCTACCGCATCCATTTTCGAGCAAATTCACTTGATATACAAGTGCTTCGTTATGATAACTGCCATCCGGTGTTTACCGCTGCAGCAAAAAATTGCGATTTTAATTATTAATGTTACTCTTTCGCAATCGGTATTATTTCGATCATGATCACGACGTCTTTTATTTTCTAGAGCTGTCAGCACATCCATGTCTATATAAATACTCTGCAAGTCACATTTAAGTGCCTGCCTGCGGGTTCAACGAACCGCTTTCATATTATTTTTCTGCCTTTCTATTCTTTAGTGAACCGCGGGAAAAAGGAATACCTAAACCTTTCCCTTTTCGATATGATTTATCGTATTTTTTTGATATTGTATTCCTATGTAGTGGTTGCTAACAAAATATATTCGCATTTACGGAGAAAATCGGTGAGAGAAATTTCGCCCTTAGATCTGGCCGTAACGGAGTTCTTGCATTGTTTCTGTGACACTGTCTCCCCTATATCTCGATGGTAAAAAACGAGCAGTCTTTCTCTGATCTAAATCGTCCGGTCAGACCCACTTAGTGGGATCCCTCAATGCGTAGCAGTACTCTAAGACTGGAGGCACAAGTGTTATGTAGGCTGTTTCTCTAATAGAAACGTTTCGTTTTCTAAATGTTCTGCCGATGAAACGTAGCCATTTGGTTCGTGTTTCCTATAACCCTTTCTGTGTGTTCATTCCAACTCCAGTTATTCATGATTGTAATTTCTACATATTTACATCATAGTGCAGTTACCTGACATTATTATTCAGGTTTAGGAGGCGATCTAAAAATGGGTGATGATTCTCCTGTTAGATTTCTTTATTTGCCCAGATCGCTTATTTACATAATTGCTTGATGACTAGTTTCAACTCATTAAAGAGCCATTTTCGAATTTGTAATATTTAAACAACAACCACAGTGACTTCCTGATTTCTATAATAGATGTTATAAAAGGCAACTAAACATGCTATACACGAGTAAATGTTGTCAATTTACAATAACTGAATACTATTATAAATCTAGATTACAAATGTAAAATATCATATTTGTCACAGCCATACCTTAATTGTCCAGGCATAATAAAATGTTTAAAAGATGCAACATTGTGGCATGATATAAATGGTACGCACATATTTATCCACCCAATGTGCGTTGGTGTCACGTTCTATTCTTGCATACAGTTCGCTTTCCCGCATCAATAGGCAGCATGTCATGACTGCAAAAGTTGCTGACAGACTGATAGATTCAGCTTTAAACACTTGCGTGTGCTTATCTGCATAGAATTCACTTCCCCACATCACTAGGCAGCGTGTTATGCCTGCAAATGCCGCTGATAGACTAATGGATCCAGTTGTAAACACTTATGTGTGACCTATCTAGTATAGGGTTAAGAATCGATATGTCTAGAGCTCAATCGGATATATTTATGGTATGGTGCCTCACTTATAACTGCCACAGTTAGTAAAAAACAAACTATATACTATTCTGCTACAATAGTCACTTTGTGTAATTTACAGTAAATTTGAATTGATAAACCATTCGGATAGTTTGTAATGTGATGTAATACAATGCTTTATTTACATTTCAGTTAATTATAAGAATCGATAATATACTGTAAAATCCTTTTTTATACCACTGTAATAAGTCGAAATAATCTATATAATAGATACTAATAGTCTGTATTACTACTTCAAGTAAGATATACATGATGTCTAGGTTACATGAGCATTTTCAGATGGCTATATAGCTTAATACCTAGGTTCAATATAAGATCATTACATTGTATTATAATACTGATACAAGTCAAAATTGTTCCTATAACAATATGCTATAATACAATATAAATTCCAAATTTCCATACTGGTATACTTGTCTTCATACATTTTCAATATGGTATGTATACTAATTCTACACTCAGTCAAAGTATCAGAATATTGCTTCTTCTTTTAAGAGTGCTAAAGTGTTAGAGATATAAGAGTTATTTAGTAGTATCATGATAATCTGCGGACTCAACTGCGGTATTCAACTGCATTTAGACTATAATACGTCATAAAAGGTTTCAAAAAAAGTACTTTTGGGTGTCTCCTAGTTGATCATTTAATATTTTTTCAGGATGTTTCTTATTGTGGCTATAAATGTGCAAATTTTCTAACAGATCTAATTTTCTACCTTTTTGGGACTAATGTAAAATTTTTTGTTTATATTAAGTATCTGTAACTTTGTGTTTAGTATTTTTTAAATGTTCACCAAAAGCTGTTTTGTTTTGTGTGTTTGTGTGTTCACGAAATCTTGTGGAGAATGTTCGTCCTGTCTGTCCTATATCAATCTTATTGCAGTCATCACACTGAAATTTGCGAACTCAAGAGTATACAAATTAAACTCTTTTACTATTTTCCATACGGTGTCTTAATTTCAGTGCTAATTTACTAGTTGTTCTGAATACTAATTTTACGTTCAATTTTATCTGACACCTTTCCTTTATACGTTGTTACCACATATTTTGTTTCTGTTGTCTTATTCTTATTTGAATTTTGAGACCTTTTCTTACTCAATTTGTTATATTGTTACTTTGTTTTCAGTATACCTATTATCTAAGGCTATTTCAAAATTGATATTTCTCTGTATATATCTGTCTGTCCAATTGGGAGCTTAAGGAGCATATGTATCATAGTGTAAAATAACGCCATTTTATATCTTTCAGGAGGACATGATGTGGCATTTATAATGACATCAGTAATTGTCGGTTACCTATAAATGCAGAATCTATGATTACGATTATGTTTTTAAATTGTGATATCCAGAAAATTAATTGATTTATTTTCGTCTAATTCTGAGGTGTATTTTATCTTTGGATGCATGTTATTTAAAAGGAAGAGGTATAATTGCACGTCGGCTTCAGTACCATTGAGTAAAATTAACACATCATCTACGTACCTCTTGTAATATACTGTTTTGTCTGCCAGGTCTCTATATTTAAGAAAGAATTGATTTTCTGAATTGATTGCAAAGATTTCTGCCAAGGTACCAGCTAAACTATTTCCCATTGCTAATCCTTCTGTTTAGAACTAAACTTAATTATTGAATTCAAAATAATTATAGCTCAAGGACAATTCCAAAAATTCTATCAGTTTAACTACTTCACCTTGACTAAGTTTATTGTAATTAGTAAATTTTGTTTGATTATTTCCAAACACTCTGTCACAGGTACACTTGTGTATAAATTTGTGATGTCAAAGGATGTCAGTGTAGATGTGTTAGGTATCCTAATATAATTAAGGAAATGTGTCAGCTCATAACTCTTTTTAATATTAGTTGGATTCTGAAAGATATGTTTCCCTCAGTTTTTTGTTGTTGTTGTTGTTATGGTCTTCAGTCCGGAGACTGGTTTGATGCAGCTCTCCACCCTACTCTATCCTGAGCAAGCCTTTTCATCTCCTCATAAGAACGGCAACCCACATCTATTTGAATCTGCCTACTATACGCATATCTTGGTCTCCCTCTGCGATTTTTACCCCACACACTTCCCTCCAATGCTAAATTTACGATTCCCCGATGTCTAAGAATGTGTCCTACCAAGCGATCCCTTCTTTTAGTCAGGGTATGCCAAAAATTCCTTTTCTCACCAATTCTGTTCAGTACCTCTTCATTAGTTATGCGATCTACCCACCTTAACCTGTGATCTAAGTTGTGGCAGAGCTACGTTCATCATCTTAGCAAGCCTTTTTTCTTTATCTGTGAAGAGGAAACTGCAACTATCTACCATTTTCCTTAGGACAGTTTGAAATTATGGATCTTTTTTTAACTTCTACTATGTTATTGGATGTGAAAAAACTTTGTCTTCGCTATATAATCTTGATCATGAATTAAAACAATTGAATTACTTTTATCTGCTTTAGTTACGATCGCCTTATTGGCTTGTAATTTCTTATTTATGGACCTAAGCACGTGTTCCTCTTTCCCCTTATTAGTGTAAGATGTAACTGTACTTTTTATGATTCTACTAGTTGTCCTAGCTGTATTAATACTGTCATGTTTACTCATTTTCGCCTGCTCAATTGCAATCTTAGTATTTGCTATTATCTCTTTAATCTCATTTGGTTTTATTTCTTTATGTATATTATACTGTAGGCCTTTAATAAGGAATTACTGCTCTTCTGGGGAAAAAAAGTCATTAACTAATCTTTCAAAAAATGGAAAGTTTTCAAATGTATTAGTAATAAATGTTAACCTACGTTTATTACATAAATTTTCTAACTTCTTATCATGTCTACACTGGATTCGAATTAGGAAATTTGTTACTTTGTCACAAATCGACTGTTTCATTACACAAAATTGGTGTTGTGTTAACTGTCTTTTCAAACTTCGCTCTAACTGTTCTGCTTCCATTGACATTAAATGAATAAGCTTATAAAACTCTCTGATCTGTAATTTAAGCCATAACATTTAACTTTTAACTACTTCAGCAATCTTGTTATTCTTAATATTGACTTTAGCATATTTAGGAATGACCTGTAATCTGTTGAATAAGATATGCACACGATTTTTTGCAATTCTCTTCAATATTAGTAGTTTGTTGTACTCTCCTGTTGCCTGGCTAGGAACAATATTATAGTTACGTGACATTATTATTCAGGTTTAGGAGGCGATCTAAAAATTGGTGATGATTCTCCTGTGAGATTTCTGTATTTGCCCAGATCGCTTATTTACATAATTGCTTGATGACTAGTTTCAACTCATTACAGAGTTATTTTCGAATCTGTAATGTTTCAACAACATTGCAGAAGATTTTCGGAAAGCTGTGTTTAGCATTTTGCTTTAACAGTACTGTCGCCAGTTGCATCACCATTGCTATCCCATACTGAAGGTACTGAGTGTGTTCGTCGCTGTTTCTTTCTAACGACCTACTGCTCCATAACGCTTTGAAATCTATATATAAAAACTAGAGTGCAACGATTTTTATTCAATCAACTAGTTTCGGTTTCTTCTTGGTCATCTTCAGGATTATAACTGAAATGTATCATAGTTACATTTAGAGGACCTTGAAGCATTATAAGTTATAGTCAATATTAGCCTAAGTTAATAAAAGGAAAATAAAACGATGTTATACCCCTTGATGTCATAATAGCGAAACTAGTTAATTAAATAAAAGTTTCGTTTTTTCCTGATTGTTGAGCCTGTAGCATCATATATGTCGTAGAAAGACATTGCAATGAAAGTTCCGGATTGCTGCTTATATTTTATTCAATACTGCTACAGCTGTTTCAACAGTTTGTCATTTTCAAGCGCCTACGTATGTAAGAATTACATTAATTGCAAATCAAACAATAGGGAAATATGCATACAAATATGTTGTTATAAATTTTCCTTATAACTTACGTCTACGATGTTTGGACGTAATATGCTGACATCTAGCGTAACTGTTACATAAACTGTATGGAAATATTCACGTATTTAGTTGTTGTATACGGTTTTTAGCTGTCAGGTATTATGCAGCTTTATACGCTAAAACGTTAACTCAACGAAAACTTTTATATTTTGCGTAATTAACAACAGCTTATTACGCAAAATATAGAAGATGTTTATATATAATCACACTAAAAATTATCCGAACGAAATACTTAATGAACACACTGATTTCAAACATAAAAATTATCTGGTTACTTTTATTGTCTTTATCAATGAAAAAGGCTGAGAAGCAAAGATATGCTAAATGAGCAGAGGAAAAAACGAAATAAATCTCTCTGACCAATGTTAACGTTAAAAAGGTCTCTGATAACTTAGTAGAGTAATATACATGTAAACATCTTTGGCAGAGCTGTTGTTAAGTACGCAAAATATAAAAGTTTTCTTTAACGTTTTAGCGTAAAAAGCTGCATAATACCTGACAGCTAAAAACCGTGTACAACAACTAAATACGTGAATATTTCCATACCGTTTATGCAACAGTTACGCCAGATGTCAGCATATTACGTCCAAACATCGTAGACGTAAGTTATAAGGAAAATTTATAACAACATATTTGTATGCATATTTCCCTATTGTTTGATTTGCAATTAATGTAATTCTTACATACGTAGGCGCTTGAAAATGACAAACTGTTGAAACAGCTGTAGCAGTATTGAATAAAATATAAGCAGCAATTCGGGACTTTCATTGCAATGTAAATAAAATTCGTTGCACTCTATACCGTTCTTTATATATACATTTAAATAAGAGTGCTGTTAAGACAAAAAACGAAACAAGAAAGTTTCAAAAAATTTGCTTTCAAATCTACATCGAGAGACGAAGAGAGGAAAGAGACAGGGGAAGGTGGAAGAGACAGAGAGAGAGAGAGAGAGAGAGAGAGAGAGAGAGAGAGAGAGAGAGAGACCGTGGGAGGCGGGGGGGGGGTGGTAAGAGAGCAACAGAGCACAAGAGACAGAGCCAGGGAGAAAGCACGGGGGAATATATTTGTTTGCTGAAACTGCCAAGAGCTGTACGCTTAACAAGAAGAATAGGTTTAATTTTATTGCGCTGCCGAGTGTTTGCTGTGCTGACCGACGTCGGAAAGCTGGCTGCGAACATAATTTGCCTGCAAACCGACGGAAGGAGTGCTTTAATTATGCCAGGAGCTTACAAATTGCCTACTTATTAGTCGTACAGCCCCTGTTGCACGTAATAACTTCCTGACTACACAGCTCGGCGCATAAATTGATATTTGTCACCCCTGAAACAGCTAAAATTATTAAATTTTGCAAATGGCGAGCGATATGAAATAACTGTTTTTCCTTTTCCTTTCAATAATGCAAACATTCTCGCAGAAAGTAGTGTTAGTACCACTAAGTAATTAGTGAATGAGCTACGTTACTCCTTTCAACAACTACTACTGGATTACGATTACCAGTAGTGACCCAAGTACTAAACTCACAATCTCAGATATTGATCCATCTGTAAACCTTCCCTTTAATATATCTCCTGGATTCGACAGTGGAAGGAGGCGGATCGTGACGAGCAGACATGGGTCTGTAACTAAAGCCATTAATTAAGCAACATAATTTTATCTAGTATATAAAGCAGAGTTTCAGTAGGTTTGTACGTGTTGCATACAAATCTACAGTTTTCTTCCAATCTTTATGAAATTTTGTACACGTAAGCTTCAATCCATGCGGACGTTCGCCGTAAGTGTAAGAATCACGTACGATATATAGTTCACGAGATATGACGTCATAAACAATGAGATGTGCGAAAAACTGCTGCGTTTTGCGACAATGCTGCTCATTTTCTCCTAAACCATTGGACCGATTTCAACCAAATTTTGTACACACATTACTTACCGTGAGGTAACAATTGCTGCATAGTTAAGAATTACATACGGCACATGGTTCAAATGATATTACGTCAAAAACTATAGGCATCACATAATACTGTTACATAATGCGGCGAGACTTTCGAAATACGCTATATGAAAATGAGAGTTCTTACCGACTTGCAACAAAATTTAAACGTTATTTCAAACCTTTATTTAACTTTTTCTCTCTGGCAACCATAGTAAAATGATGAAAGGGAAAAAAGTTTCTCGCTTACTACTTTTCCCCTGTTTATGGAGTAAAACTACGGAATAGGGTATGACGTTACAATTTATAATTTGAACACTACAAATTGTAGCGACAGGAAATGTTACAGACAGTATACACGCATATAGCTGAGTGTATATTGTAAATTTTATAACAGTAAGACTCGTAGTTCAAATGTTCAAATGTTTGTATAGCTTATGGGACTTAACTACGGGGTCATCAGTCCCTAATCTTACAAACTACTTATTAACTAGCTAATCCTAAGGACGGCACAAATATCCATGCCCGATGGAGGATTCGAACCCCCGACCGTAGTGGCCGTACAGACCGTGACTGGAGCGCCTCAGTCCCCTCGGCCACTGCGGCCGGCTAACTCGTAGTTCATGAGATATGAGCACATAAACAGTAACATTTATGGAAAACCGCCACATCACGAACTAAGTTTTAATCTATTACTTCTTTACTACTAATAGTATTCCCAAGAGATTTTAGACATACAGCCCTTATACAAATTAATATATACCTCAAAAATGGCAGGGATAAATAAAGAAATACCCAGGCAAAGCCTGGTTTTCAGCTAGTTACAAATAAAATGAAAACTTTGCTGCGCTTGTGATGGTACAGTCTTCTTACACAGTTTTGCAATGTAATAATAGACTGTACCGGCTTGTGCATATACAGACAACTGGCTCTAGTGGATGGAAATACTGCACTGAAACTGTAGGATTGTCCTCATACTCTTCTGTCGTTGCGCCGGGATATACACTCCTGGAAAATGAAAAAAAGAACACCATGAATTCATCGACCAAGAATAAGAAAATTTTATTGACATATTGTTGAGAATGTATGCAACACAGACCGAGGCATGCGCACAGCATGTACAGCATGTACAGCATGTACAGCCAGCAGAGCGTGTGCAATGAAAACTGCGATTCTCCCATGGAAATGATCGTAGAGGGACCGAGTGTAGTCTTGCGGAATGACCTGCCACGCATTTTCCACCTGGTGCCTTAGCTGCGCCAGATTTCATACCGCTCGTACAGTTCGCGTAAGACGACGTTTCATCCAGTCCCAAACACGCTCAATGGGGGACACATCTGTGGATCGTACTGGCCTCAGTAGTTGACGTACACCTTGAATCACACGTTGGGTGGTAGGGGATACATGAGGTCGTGAACTGTCGTGTTGGAAAATCGTATCGTCTTGTTGGGGCATCAACGGTAGCAAGATGTGTTAAATGATTGTTTCAGTGTACAGCGCGCTGCTCAATGTTCTCTCGACGATCCGCAGCCGACCGCTGTGGCCGAGTTGTCTGCGGCGCTCCAGTCACGGTCTGCACGGCCACTGCGGTCGGGGGTTCGAATCCACCCTCGGGCATGGATGTTTGCGCCTTCTTTAGTATAAGCTAGTTCATAAGTAGTTTGTAAGTTTAGGGACTGATGACCGCGTAGTTAAGTCCCATAAGCTATACAAACATTTGAACATTTTGAGAACGGACAGTGTTGGATATGGCTTCCCAGACCGTTATGCATGATCATGCAAGCCGTTAATACGCGGGACAGCACACACCAAAGATTGTCTTTGCGGAGCCAAAGATATTATTTTACAGACATTCAACGTTATTAACTTTTTATATCTACGTTTCACTATAAACAGGTCTCTTCGGTAAACTTACCTTGAAGAACACAACGAAAGACTATAGAAGCCCGAACGAATAATAGCCTGTTGACAACCACGGAACTGACGGGTATGTTTACAGGCAGAAACCATCCCTGAACTGAGAGGGTCCGGCCGCCTGGTACCTGGATTCAGAGTTACCTCAACTGGCTCCTTTCCAGGACACTTCGTGTGCTCGGTACAAGCTGTCTAATTCCTGTGTGCCCTGGCCGCGGGGCATCAACAATGGAGCGACTACTCCACTCCACAATTCTACTTTATAAGGATACCTTTGGAAAAATAATCTTGGCCAAGTTTGCCCTTATTATTGCATTAACACTTCAGCAACAAGAATGCTTATTACATAATTAAAAAGTAGTGCATTATAGCAAATTTCACAGTTTAGTAGCTAAATTCGGTTCTGGGATCTTTGTTGTTCGTAATATATATTAATGATATGCCTTTCTATGTTCATAAAGATGCCAAGCTAGTTCTCTTTGGTGATGACAAAAGTATCGCTATCACACCCGAATCACAGGAATTAACTAATGAAATTGTCAATGAAGTATTTCAGAGAATTATTAGGTGGTTCTCTGTAAATGGACTCTCTTTAAATTTTGAAAAAACACAGTATATTCAGTTTCACACAATAAATGGCATCACACCATTAATTAATATTGACTTCAACCAGAAATCTATAGCTAAGGTAGAATATTCAAAATTTTTAGGTTTCTGCATTGATGAGGGATTGAATTGGAAGAAGTACATGGAAGATCTGCTGAAACGTTTCAGCTCAGCTACTTATGCTATTCGGGTGATTGCAAACTTTGGTGATGTACAACTCAGTAAACTAGCATACTATGCCTATTTTCATTCTCTGCTTTCTTATGGCATCATATTCTGGGGCAATTCATCATTTAGTAACAAAGTATTCATTGCCCAAAAGCGGGTCATCAGAATAATTGCTGGAGCCCACCCAAGATCATCCTGCAGACATTTATTTAAGGATCTAGGAATCTTCACAGTAGCTTCACAATATATGTATTCACTTATGAAATTTGTTATTAACAATCCAACTGAATTGAAATGTAACAGCAGTGTGCATAGCTACAACACTAGGAGAAAGGGTGACCTACACTATTCAAGGTTAAATTTAGCTCTGTCACAGAAAGGGGTTAATTATTCTGCCACAAAAGTCTTTGGTCACTTACCAAGTAGTATCAAAATTCTGACAGATAGCCAATTAGCATTTAAAAATAAATTAAGAGAATTTCTGAATGGCAATTCCTTCTACACTTTAGATGAATTTCTAGATAAAAGTTAGTACTTTATGGAAAAAAATAAAAAAATAAAGAAAATAAATAAATAAATTATAAATATAATATATTCAAGTATTGAGTGTCATGTAATATTATGTATAGACACACTTCATCTAACTGACACGTTCCACATCATTACGAAGTGTCGTATTCATGATCTATGGAACAAGTATTAATCTAATCTAAATACCTGGCTTTACTTGGGTAATTATTTATTCCAGTCTCCACTTTTCCATTCGCGCTTCTTTGCTCTCCCTGTTCCATTTTGTTATCTCTTCTCTTTCTGTTCAGAACTTTTCTGCTATTGGAGCTCACCTCCTTCCCTCTCTCTGTCCATATCCCTTACACTTGACTACGAAAAATTACATGCAGGGTGACAGTTACTGAACTACGTGAAATAAAATCTTCATAACTTTTGAACGGTTTGCGTTATGACGTTAAAACTGGCCGCGAGGCATGGTGGAAATTAATATACACACTTTGATGTAATTTCTTTTAGCGTCAAAGTCCACTTTCATTTGGATGGATTCGTCAATAATCAAAAGTGACGCATTTGGGGTACGGAGAAAAGACATTTTGCGTTTGGGAAATGTCTTGATTCTCACCGTGTGACTGTGTGGCCTGCAACGGCCACTTACCAAATGGTCCGTGCGATATTTCTTGATGGCACGGTGACTACCGAATAGTAAGTGAAGTTTCAGAATAATATTTCATCTCTTTTATGCAAAGTGACCCTTATTTCGACAACTTCGTTTTATTGGCATAAACTACGCTCGTCCGTCATTTTTTGGAATATTGCTGCCCAGTGTGGGAGCCTTATCATGTGGGTTTGACTGAGGACATCGAAAGAGTCCAAAGAAGGGCAGCTCGTTTCGTATTGTCACGATACAGGGGAGACAGCGTTACTGAAATGATACAGGATCTGGGATGGGAATCATTACAACAACGGCGTTTATCGCTGCGGCGTGGGCTACTTACGAAAGTCCAGTCACCAACATTCTCCTCCGAATGCGAAAATATATTGTTGACTCTCACTTACATAGGTAGAAATGATCATCAGAATAAAATACGAGAAATCAGAGCTCGAACGGAGAGATTTGGGTGTTCTTTCTTCCCGCGCGGTACTCGAGAATGGAATGGGAGATAAATAGTATAAAGGGGGTTCGATGAACCCTCTGCCAGGCACTTTAATGTGATTTGCAGACTATCCCATGTAGATGTAGATGAAAATCATGCAAGACAGAGCTCGACCCCATCGCAGCAGTAGAGTGTTTGATACGGCCGGGATGCACTTCGGGAGAGCATTCTGGCTCTGCGGTACCCAGGTGCCATAGGAATGGACTTGAATTGGCAGCTATAGCTGGACACGTGCGAATCCTTTTTGTGGGGCTGTATCAGAGACAAAGTGTACAGCAGTGACCCCAAAGCTGTTGCTAAGTTGAAAACGGCCCATCAGGAGGACATAGACAGCGTCGACATTCCGACACTTGAGCTGGTCGTAGAGAATTTCGCTATTCCTGTGAGCCACATCATCGCCACGGAAGGCAGGCATATGGATCATGTCATATGCAATATCCGAATACCGGTAGCGACGTTTATATGTTGAATAAAATGATTTTTTGTTTTGGTTTAGGGCGCAAAACTACTTAGGTCATTAGCACCCAACACTGCCCATAGTAAAATCGAACCGGGGCTAGAACTGAAATGGCTTTCGACATATTTGCACGATGTATAAGAAGTAAAACTCGGCCAGCAGAATGTGGATCATCAGCTAAAATAGCAGACATTTCAAATGGTAAACAAAGATCATGACATATACGATTAAAAAACGGATATTGCACTGAAAGGTGGTACATAGTAAAAGGTTCATCACAGTGCTCACATAAGGGAGCAGGATCACCACGAAGTTAATACTGGTGGCTATAACGGCAGTGGCCAATACGAAGCCGGACCAGAACAATCTCCTCTCGGCGAGAGTGTCGATATTACGTTGACCACACATGGATCGCAATTTGTTCCCTGACGCCAGCACGAAGTTCATCAAAGGTAATAGAAATGGTAGACAGCCGAGGTAGGAGAACTTCCTCCTTGGCAGCCGTATCTCCGCAAACTCATTCACCAACACTCCCACGTGGCCAGGGACCCAAAGAAACGTCACAGTAGTTCCGCTCGCTGAAAGAGAGGTAAAGCAATTGCGGATGCTTTGCACCATGGGGTGGACAGGATACAGCTTTCGGAGGCTCAAAAGAGCACTCAGAGAGTCCGAGCAAATGACATTCTTAATGAGCGAGTTTCGCCGGACGTATTGGGTGGCTTGATATAATGCATACAGCTCAGCTGTAAAATTGGAACTCCACTCAGGGAGACGATATTTAAACGAGGCGTTGCCAAACACAGAGGCACACCCAACACTCTGGTCTGTCTTTGAGCCATCAGTGTAGATGAACAAACTGTCATCAAATTTGAACCGGAGTGCGAGAAATTCTCTCCGGTAAGCGAAAATAGGTGTGGAATACTTTGGAAGAGAATGAAGGTCGAAGTTAACACGGATTTCGGAGCTTAGCCACGGTGGAGAGGTGCTCTCTCCAGTCCAGAAAGTAGCAGGCATTGTAACGCCGAGCTTGCCGAGTAACGAACGCAAGCGTACTCCAGGTTGTAACAGAGCAGACGGGTGCACGGCAAGGAGACCGTCAAGTGAGTCATTACAGAAAACAGCATACGTTGGGTGTCCTCGTATGGTTGACAAACGGCTAGGCAACTCCGTATAGACGTTGGTTGTCAGATTCTCCCTGCCATGCATCGTACGAAATCTTACGTCTACAGTGATATCCCTCTTAATCTGAAGTTCAAGTGTGCGAAGTTTCATGAAGTGGAAAAATGAAACGAACTGTTAGCGTTCACCCTCACATTACCGTATTATGATTAAAAAAATAGAACCGTTGGCTGCGGAACCATCTCTATATTCACTGTAACCAGTTTCAGTGGGCCACGCCGCCATCTTCACGTCTTTTATACAATACTTAGCTTATCCTTTCATAGGAAAGATACACTGTGTCACGAAAAGTATACGAATACTCTCCAAAACTTTCGTTTTTCTTATTAGGCTCATTTTGCTGCCACCTACTACCAGTTGCTCCGTATCAGCGACCTCAGTTGATATCAGACATCTTGAGAGAGCAGGAATGGGGCGCTCCGCGAAACGCACGCGTTTCTAACGTGGTCGGGAGACTGGATGTCACTTGTGGCAGAAGTCTACATGCGAGATTTCCACACTTCAAAAAACATCACTAGGTGCACTGGTTCTGCTGTGATAGGGAATTGGAAAACAGGGACATGTAAAGCACTGAAGCGTACAGGCTGAACTTGTCTGTTGACTGACAGAGACCGCCAGCAGTTGAATCGCATTTCCCGCTCATCAGGCCTCGAGTCTGCCAATTCCCACGAAATGATCTTTTGAAAATTACTGGGTGAACATTAAAAAAAAAAAATCTGAAACTAATGGTATTTTATTTGGATTTCTTCCAAAACGATTGAAGCAATATTGTATTCGGATGTAGCCGGCAATATGGCAATTAACTTATGAATTTCATTATTCATTCAATTTGTTCTAATTCCAGTACTAAATTGCTGCTCAGGTGCGCTAACTCGTAAGTGTGTACTGTGCCTGGCGAAGTTGTTTAAATTCATGACTGGTGACGTGGATCCCCTGTCACGTGTATTATTTCGCTCACTGTGTAAATCTGACATCTGTGCCGTGACGTTTCTCTGCCAGGCAGGAACATCCTAACGCAGAATCGAGCTAACAGAGGATATCTCCTCCTAGAGGGAGCGCACGTTATTGTTTTGGGTTTCTGTTTGTTCGGTTTGAATACCATTAAGTTATTAATTTCAGCCTTAAACACTGTTGCATATGAACCTTCTCTCTCATGATAAACTCCATAAACTTTCGGTTGCATTGACAGTAACTTGCGTCGTCAGATTGTTAACAGAAGTCTTTAAGTTTGACTGGTCTATTTTTAAAACGTTTAAATCTTGAGCTAGACTACCTACTGTGCCTGCTAATGTATTCACTGTCTATAATGTTGTTAATGTCAGAAGATACTATTGTTAACGTTTATTTACTTTACCCATGACTTCAGCAACTACTATCTTTTCAGCTTCATGAAACTGCGTATTTAATGTTTCCTCAAGCTTCGAAACACGTGTCTCTAACTGTTGTGAGATTTCTAGACTGATTTGTTGTTTCATATTACTTTGAGCTTCAGCTAACTGCTTGAAACGTTCCCCCAGCTGATCTTCAATGATAATACTGTAAATTAAATCAACCTGCCTGTCCTCTATGATAGTCAATCGTTGCCCAAGCTCACGTGAATCATTATTAGTCTTTTCTTCTAATGAAGTAAATTTACGATCCATTTCTATTCAAAATGTTTTGATCTTCAAGGTGGCTAATGTTTTCATTTTCTGTCTTTGACTGACTCACTCATTTGTGTAGTTTGTGCATCAAGTAGGCTAATTTTTTGACAAATTTTCTCCGAGTTCTGTCTGAAAAGTTGCTCTAATCTGCTAAACAAATCATTCTGAGTATCTGTATTTATTCAATTCGGTTGCACTAGTTGCCGATGTTGTGGCTCTAATCTGCTAAACAAATCATTCAGAGTATCTGTATTTATTGAATTCGGTTGCACTAGTTGCCGATGTTGTGGCCATGACGACGTTGGACGCAACTGCATGTACTGGAATATTTTAAATATTAAGTGACACGATGTCTGTAGTTGATGTCTGTAGATTCACAACAGGCACCACTGTCTATCTATGAACTAATATAGTCTCATTCCATTATTCTCACCTGATTTCTCATTTTCACCAAAATCAAGTCACAAGAAATGTATAGCTCTCTGTTAATCTGAATAGATCTCTCACGTAATTGATGTGAACTATACAGCACTTAACTGATCGATTTGAAGTGAAGCGAAAACAATCGACTGATGCACCGCGGCTACAAACACGAAGTCGGCCATTTTCCGTAGTTTCAATGTCGTGACACGCATTTTTGTTAAATTGCATAAAAATTACCAACACTACTATAAATAAGCGGAAAGTGCCTAATTTTGGCACTTCAGCCAGCGATAGATCTGAAGCAGAATAAACAGCAGAAATAATTGCCGTAGTGGATTCATCTGGTCTTACGTTAACTGAAGTATCTTCCGTTTCCAGTTGAGAAATGCTTTTCTTTTCCCTGTGGTATTTCATTTAATTATTCAGAATATATTACCTCATTCTTTGTTACATTAATATTTTGCAAAAGAACACGGATAAAATGTTGAAAATATTGTACAACTATAAGTAAATAAGGCATGAAACAGTTAACTGATTACAATTTTGTACATAACTTGAAAATGAAGGCCATAAATAAGTCGGATAGTTGCACTGTAGAAATTAGGAATGAAGTTGCCTTATTGTGGTAGACGATATTGCTTTTGACAAATTCTGCCGTCAATTTTACTGTAAATTTAACTTTCCTATTGTGAACGGGTCTAACTGACCCAGTTCGTTTACTAAAATTAACGTAAACCTATAAATATTATTTATTTTGCCACATGGCATTATGTATTCCTCAAATACGTCATTATTTATGTTATCCTCAATTTTTGTTTCAAAAACTAAAATACTTTCGGAGATACGTAACTTTGACACACTTATTGTGAATGGGTCTTTTAGACCCAGGCGGAAATTTTTATTTAGTTTCTACGAATAAATTGTTAGAAATACTTGTGATTGGTCTAAAATGTCTCTGAGGCATTTCACATTGTTGTGGGACTCTGTATAACGACTGCATATAGGCGTACAGTCTGATTTTGTTTGTTGGTTTCTAAGTGATGAACAGTTAGAAAGGCTTGTAAATGAGTCATAAGATGAAACAGAAGATTATACTGTCAATGATCAAGATGCTGTTTACAGTTCAAGTGATGTTGCTAATGTATCTATTAGAAGTGAGGAGAGTGATGTGATCTAAGGAGACGAAAGCGTGGTTTTGTTGTCTAAAGAAACCAGCGTAACTGGAAATGTATATACGTCGCGCAATTGTACATAGTTGTCTACAAATCCTCCAGCTGTGTCAAAACCAAGGTGAGCATAATAAATTTCTATTACAAATCAGGAAATAAAGGCTTATTTGGAACCTTATATTAGCTGGTGTATATAGATCTGTTGGAGAATCTCTCCAATAGCTATGGGACAACATGAATAGTTGGTTTCGCGTAATAGTGTCACTTCAGCGTTTCTGTACAATCAGAATTCTCAGATTTGACAACAAAGAAGATCAACCAGCTAGGCGATTCCTTGATAAACTGGCTGTCTTTGAAATGTTTGTGGAACAGTTTCCTAAAATGTTCATTCCTTATGAAAAATGGACGAGTTACAGGTTCCAATCAGAGGAAGGTGCCCCTTCCGTCAGTACATGACTTCAAAACCAAGAGGAAAATATGGCATAAAATTATGGGTGTTATCTGATGTGAAAACAGCATATGTTTGTGCAGCAGAAGTCTATACAGGAAAGCCGGAAAATGGACCACGAGAGGTAAATCACGGTAGAAATGTTGTATTGAGGCTTGTGGAAAGAAATGAGAAAACTGGGCGAAACATTACCACTGATAATTTCTGCGGACTACACTCTGGCCAAACAACTTCTGCAGAAAATTCTAACATTAGTTGAATACTCAGAAAGAACAAAGCTGAGAATCCGAAAGAAAGGATAACAAACAACAGTAGACAAGTGTTTTCAACCATCTTTGGATTTCAGAAGTATGTACCAATGGATTCTATGTGCCAAAAAGGAATAAAGCTGTCGTATTACTCTCTACCATTCACCATGACTCTACCGTGTCTGCAGAAGAGCATAAGAAGCCAGAGATAATTCTGCATTACAACAAAACGAAAGGAGGAGTTGACATGACAGATACACTCGCCAGTACGTATTCCTGTAAAAGGTGTACTAAGCGATGGCCTATTTATTTTATAACGTGATAGACATTGCTGCAATAAATGCTTATGTGTTGCATGTACACACTAACCCAGGCTACTATTGAAACAAATTGTACAAAAGACGCCTTTTTCTAAGAGAGATAACAAGAACAATGCAAGAAAACAGAATGTTAAAAAATATTCCTAAAAAGATAAAAGTAAATTTGGAAAATATTGCAGGAACGAGTTCTGGAGCAAAGTAACAGAAAAGGGGCCAGTACAAAGAGTGTGGAGTGTGAACTAATAAGAAGTGTAACATTTGTCAATCATTCCTGTGCCAAGATCATGCAAATATTTACTGGAATAATTGTGTAAACTAATACAACACGCATCTATTGAAGCTAAATATTGTTCTTCAGAATTAATTATCATATTTCATTGTAATTTTAGGTTAATTAGTGTTTGCAATGACAAAATTTAAGCTTTAGCTTGCACTTTTATGCAACAATTCACTTTTAAAAACTTGTATGAACATTGTTTCACAATCTAAAATGTAATAATTTTTTACATTAATTATGTTCCATAAATGCTGGAAAGCTTCAATATCTGTTTTTTCACATGAAAAATCTGTATATAAAATATATTTTGAAGTAACATCGTAGAATATACATTTTTTAAATCGCGGGTCTAACTGACCCATTCACAGTATGTATGTCTCTGTTTTGAACACAATAGGAAGGTTAATATTTGTTGGTAACTTCTTCCTACAGTGACACGTACTAGTTATTAGTATTCAATCATGCACAGCAGGACCGCGTAGAATGTTCGAGATCAAATCATAACAATGGAAATTAGTAGAAATATTTGTCACTAATACCTATCGGATTCCCAAAAACCAGCCGGAAATAATGATTTCAGGTTCTCCCGATATTGTGAATGAGAAATAGAGAATTCCTGCATTATTCACGAATTATTATAACGGATTGTACATTATACATCTCAACATCGCACCATAGTGATAACCGAATCACTATGAGACTAAGCATTCAAACATTAACGCCAATGTTGGAAAAATATGTGACTGAAGAAAAAATAATAATCATTTCAAAGGTAGTTTTAACGCTAATTTATACATATCAATCTCAGAATCAGGCATACTCACATTACAAATGTAGAATTTACAGGAGCGGGACTACACACGGCCTTCAAATACAACGGAACGAGCAGAACAGACTGAGACCGAGCGCCTTTCTTTTGCAGAGAGCGAATAAAAGAAAGTCAAACAGCGAGGTATCTTCTGCGACGAAAAAATAAATAAATAAATAAAAGACTTTGACTCGCGGTAAAGTTATAACTGTGACCTATGCGATGAATGGTGTAACACTTCACGTGGCGTTTTATGTTAATGATTGCCCCTCTTTGAAGTGATCAGCTGTTATTACAACATTTTTTACCAACCCTCAAATAAACAGACACGCTATGTATAGGAATGGAAATATTTGCTCTACGCAGTATTATTTTTTCATGCGAAAATAAGGCTGTGTACGAGCAATAAATATGAATATAAAACTTCCTGGCAGATTAAAATTGTGTGCCGGAACCGGGACTCGAACCTGGGACCTTTGCCCTTCACGGGCAAGCGCTCTACCGACTGAGCTACCCCGACACGACTCACGATGCCGCCTCACAACTTCCGCCAGTACCTCGCCTCCTACTTTCCAAACATCACAGAAGCTCTCCTGCGAAACTTGCAAGACTAGTACTCCTGGAAGAAAGGATATGGTGGAGACATGGCTTAGTTTCATTCTGGAACATGAATATAGATTGTAAATGAAAGACTGAAGTACGCACAATACATGATAATCTGCGTCACAATGCTTTGAAACCAGCTTTGTGCCTTGTCGTGCTAGGCGATCTCAGATTTTGGCATGTCCTAGGGCGCAATTATTCCCAGTTTCTAATGACCACAATACCATCATGTTACTGTAAAAAGAATTTATATGATATGAAACCTTTAAAGATCTCAAAGACCTTCTACTTTTCCAATAGAGGTAACCACTGGAGTCACACTCGTACAGTAGATATGTAAAATATTGGCATGGAAATGACGCCTTTTTAATTAAAATATTTGCAACACCGCTGCCGTTCTCTACCCATATATCGGTGATTGGTTAATACTGTTAATGCTTTGGACATTAAAGCGGCTCTTTCAATGAAGTACAGAGTAAACACAGACAGCGATACAAGGAGCATGCGAGCAGCAATATCGTTTTCCCTGTTCAGTAGAACGACTCGTCAGCTTGGCCTCACACAACATGGCGGCTGTTATGTGCCGCGTCGCTGCCTGGCTTCGTGCAGGAGTCTCCCCGGTTTAATATCGAGCTCTCTGATTACGGCGAGATTGTTGTTTGGAAGTGCGCCACCAGAGTTCGCTCGTGCCGTGTAGATTACGTCTGCCGGCTGAGAATGCGCCGCAGCCGGTATGTGCCCAGCGCGGTATGACATCAGGTTTCCACTGGCGTCCACTGCGCTCGTGGCGTAATATTGAGTGTTGATTTTCGAGTGGACACAGCGCGGCCATAGCGTCGACGCCGGTTCTTGAGTTCTGCGGGCGGAGCGTCCTTCAGGTCCGTCTCATCGCCGTCTGTCGCTGCATTCCTCGCTAAGTGAGGAACACGCTTTGATGTCCAGCACAGCAGAGTTGGTAGAGATGACCTGTTCGTGCGACCTGAAATGCGACGTTATACCTTACCGTTGAGGCAGCAATCAGTTTGACAGACTGCGATTAAGTACGTCATTCTTGGGGCGAGTAAATATTAGGGCTATATCTTTTTTTCTTAGTGACCTGAATGAATGTAACCCTTAACTCGTGATGCTGGGCGTCGATACCTCCAAAGACTTGGAAACACCGCTGTTAATAGAATGTTATGAGTACGTCATTTTCTTTTCCTGTAACCTCACGACGGTTTCCGAGTGGGCATGATGCTCAGTACTAAACAAAGATGGGAGTTTTGTGATCTTACACTCAAATCTTTTACATTCAGGCATTTTTAACCCAACCTCACCAGTTGAGGAACTTTCTTGGTATTTTATAGAGATTTTGTATCCGACAAGCTGTCTACGGAAAATAATAACTCCGGGTGCAGTTGCCGTCAAAGAAGTGAGTTTAGTTATTGCCATAAATTCAGCTCATTCATAACCTAGCTAACATTTCTCAGATTCTTGTTTTCCAATTTTTAGCTCAAGGTGGTCTTTGAAACACAGTGACGCTGGATTTGTTGATTGGATGAGCTCTATACTTTATGAATCTGAAAGTGAAGGCAGTGAGGATGAGAATCTTATAGAACCAAGTTTATTAAAGTGCACAGTATACTAAAGTCGACGCTTAAGACCAGGGGCGGCTGGTGCTAATGTACTGCAGCACACTGTAAATATATTACTATAATTATGCCATTTCTCTTAGAATGCAAGCGAGAAATCGCTATAAAATTACATTAGAAAGCTAGTAATTAGGTTGAAAACGCATTTTGGAGCGCTCTCGCCGCGATAGCTGGAAACCAGCTCCGTGTGCTGAAGTGGGATTCAGCCGCGCTGGTACGTGCGCAGAGAGGCGGCGCAGTCGTCTGTTCGCTACTGCGCATGCGTAGACGTGGCGTCAGGCCTGGCGACTCATGTGTGCTGAGACCGACTGCAGCACCAGATCAATATTTCTCAATTTCTCTTCGCGTTGCGTGTACCGGCTGCAGAAGAATAGTATATGACGAATATTGCGGCATACAGGGTCAAATAGTGCGCTGGCTCAGGCGTCTTGCGCGTTGTCTCTCAAACCTACCTCTGTGAGGCTCCTATCCAAATACCTCTGAGTCTAAATTTTTAATTTCTGTAAATAAAATTAATATTTTTTAGACGTTATATTTACTACCTGCAGTGAATACATGCAGTTGGTAGCGCTGTTATAGATTCCCCTGAATGTCGTACTGTCAATACAGTATTAATTGATATTTAATTAAAGGCAATCATACAAAGGTTGACTTTTTATTTTAGTTTCCTGTTTATTTTTTGTAATATTGTAGCACACTGGTCAAATTTTGTTCGAGCCGCCACTGCTTAAGACGATCATTAACCACATTTTCCCCCTCTTATCAACGTTAGCCTAGTAAATGGCTATGTTATCTACCGTAGATCGAGAGTTGTCGACTTCAAATCATCTTGTGGCCCCGAGAGTTACAGATAAGCCCCAGAAGAATAATTAAGTTTGCGATTCTGTATGAAATCAGACAAGAGTTGGGAAAACAAGTAAGGTGTGTAAACTGCCCACCAGGGTGTGTCAGAAAAACGAAGACCTGGAAACTGCGGCCACATACTGCTTTGCGGAGCCTACACAATCCCTGTATACAGAGATTACGGAGAGTAATAGCTTGCAGAATATCATGTTTGTAATAATTTGTGAAAAAAAAATTGTTTTGTAAAGGTTCAAGGTTCCATTGTACTGTAATGTTAAAAATCTGGTATATATAAAATTATAATATATAACACATTGCAATGTTGTCATGGGCTTGAAAAGGTTCGAGAATTTCTCAAATCTAATAATTTTTTACAGCCAAGTTGTTTAATGATATCAATATGTTACTTTTGAAATAATATTAGTACAAACTGTTCAGTTCTCCTTCGCCATTGGAGTATGTGGGTCATGGAAGTCACTGGGTATCTAGAATCCAACCTCACCAGTTGCATAACAAAAACATTACCTTACCAGTTGCATAACAAAAACATCACCTCACCAGTTGCATAACAAAAACATCACCTCACCAGTTGCATAACAGAAACATCACCTCACCAGTTGCATAACAAAAACATCACCTCACCAGTTACGGGTAGAGAAATTGGCTAAAGTCAAGCTAGGGATACTACCCATCAGATGTGACTTGACGTCGGCGTGTTGGATGATTCTAAACATTGATCATTTGCATTCGGCATTTATCTTTTGCTACTATTGGATCATTATTTTTATAATGCAATCTGATAAATTTACCTTGATACATCTAACGGTCACCACTGAATGAAAAACAATATCTTGAAATATTGACTTTACATAGAAGAACGCCTAGATCGCATATTTTACTTCATACGTTATTATTACGTGACTAGTTTCGACAACAAGTTGTCATTTTTCAAACATAAAATTAAAAATTATAAATCTGTATAAAAACTTTCTAAGGTACATGTTTTATACTCGTACTTTCTCGTCGTCGGTCAGTTCCTACTTTATTTTCTGGCGTGGATTGCTTACTGGCAATTTGAGGAAAGTGCAAGTCGCAGGCGAGGGTGCCGACTGACACACGATGCACTCAAAACAGAACACACTTTTATTTTACACAGGAATTCTTCCATTGTAGAAAAAAAAGATAACAGTGCTTTCCTTTTCACAGTCACTGATGGTTCATGAAAACAAAAATCAGACTTGGTACAATGTCCTGTTCGTGTCTAACTAAACATTCAACGGTAGACAAGATCTCCGTGACATGCCGAGTCTATACAATACAACTTAAATCAGTCTACAGCGGGCCACATGCTAATACAGACAGTCGTTTCTGTAGTCCACTCTTCCAGGGCACGTCTACCACACAAATAACTTTTCACTCCACATAGAAACAGAGCGCCTGTGCCGTTGTTCGTAGCACACCAGGACATGCACCCGTTATCTTTCTAAATATTATTTCTCGTCAAGACAGAAAATAACGACGAGAAATATTATACTTAGAAAGCTAAGGGGTAGCAAATGGGGTGCATGTCCTGATGTGCTACGAACAACGGCACAGGCGCTCTGTTTCTATGTGGAGTGAAAAGTTAGTTGTCTGGTAGACGTGCCCTGGAAGAGTGGACTACAGAAACGACGGTCAGACTTTTGTACAAGGCAGCTGGTTTTGCAAAAGCCCACAGCTCGCAGAAACGCTATAAAACATCTACAGAAAATAAAACAACTGCAGATGAGTGGCATGTCCTCTGCAGAGCTCGACTACCATACACGCGACTGAAGTTTAGGAGAAGTTTTCTTGGAACCGTCCAGGACGAACCGCCTGAAAATTTCCCTCTCCTCAGGTTCACTGTACCGGCCAAAACCTAAATTTTAAAACCTGGAGAACCTTGAATAGGCTCAGAACGGGGGTCGCCCCAGTAAAACATGCTTAAGTGGGGTATAATCAAACGAAACTGATATAAACTGCGACTGTGGAGAAAGTCAAGATTTGGAACACCTTTTTACATGTGAAAAATGTCCACACCGGTGTACCCTCGAAGATTTGTCGCTCGCGAATACTAATGGAATAGACGTAGCCCAGTACTGGGCCGATAACCTTCAAATAGTCCGGACACGATAAAGAAAGTAAGTACTCCACATAGCTCGCTTACCTAACGTCGTTTGGGGGTGGCGGTACGAACTTCTGGAGGGCGTGGCGGCCACCTTGCGATCTCATTGGGAGCCGCCGGCAGCGACCGCCTCTTACTTCTTTCGTTGTGTCGTGCCAACCTTGCCTTGATGGTTAGGACACCACAATCCTCACCCCAAATCGACGCACCGTCGTGTATGGCTGCGGCACACGACGGCGGGGGGAAGGGCGGAATGCGGGCGCAGATGATGATATAGGCTGTGTTGCAATGGTCGATGGTAGCACCCGTCCGCACCCCGGAATTCACCTTGAGAGCGACCGGGAATACCGGCCGAAAAACCGGACGCAGGGTGCACGCCCGCATCCGCGGACCGCGACGGAGGCGCCGTCAAGGCTTCTGGCAGGGCACCGAGGAGCTCGGAGGCGGCGACCGGAGGCGGCTCCTCGACGTCCATCGGCTCTTCCTGTGCCACCCGAGGCGGCGAACGCGGCGCCTGGGATCGTAATGGCTGCTGGAGCTGCGTCGACGTCGATGTGATGTCCGCGTCCATCGGAGCTGCAGTACCCAGCGTGGCCCGCGACGGACGTAGCGCCTGGGACGACTGCGGGGCGACGCCCCCGCGGCGGTCTGGGTCTGTGGACAAATGGCGAGGGGCAGAAACACGGGAACTAGCGCGCCGTATTTGGTTTTGATGGCGCTTGTGGAGCCCCGAGGAACTTTGGATAAGACACATAGAACGACCCAAGACCCCATGAACACGACCATGTTCCCAACGCGAGCGCCGACCATACACCTTAAAATAAATGTCATCTCCCAACTGAAACTTGAGCCGACCGGGTCAAACTGTCGTAGTGTGCGGAAGACGCAAAAGATGCAATAGCGTGCGATGACGCCGACCGTGCAATAACTCAGCAGGAGAGCAACCACCTTGTGGCAAGGAGCGATAGGAGGACAAAAAGAGTTGCAGAGCTCATTGCCGGGGATGAGAATGGCGGAGTTGGACAGCTGGCACTTGAACGCCCGAACAAACCGTTCAACATCTCCATTCGATTGCGGATGAAAAGGTGCCGAAGTAATGTGACGAATGCCGTTATCAGCACAAAACTGCTAAAAACCAGCATACGTGAATTGCGGACCGTTGTCTGATACTAAAACTTCCGGTAAGCCCTCAATACAGAAGATAGCAGACAACGCCGAAATTTTACTCTCCGTGGTTGTAGACCGCATTGGTAACACAAAAGGAAAATTACTGTATGAATCAACAACCAGCATCGTGTATCCCAGAACTGGCCCGCAAAATCGATATGAACTCGGGTCCAAGAGCTGGAAAATAGTTGCGGTGGAGCAGATTGTTGGTCCATGCAAGCTGTGCACTGAGAAGTTAGTTCCTCAATCTGAGCGTTCATGCCGGGTCACGTACAATGGCGACGAGCTAATTGCTTGGTTCACACAATTCCCCAATGACCCCTGTGCAACATGGATAACACGAGACGCTGGAGAGAATGTGGAATGACGACGCGGACGTTCTCGGCGTCGTAACGGAGCAGAAGAACACCTGAGTGCACCGATAACGCATGCCTCTGCGCAAAGTATCGGCGCGGTACGGGGTGAGGAATATCCTTAAGCCGGCGGGGCCAACCCCGTCTGACATATTGCAAAACAAGAAAGAGAGCTGGATCGGAAGCTGTTGCGGAATACGCTGAAAATAAATAGGAAAACGCTGGAGACTGTCTAACTGCAGAGCGTCAATTTGAGCACAAGAGACTTCCGATCGATCAAATTCAACGTCAGGGCCAACTAGTAGGCGATACAACATATCTGCATTGGAATTCTTGGTAGAAGATCGATATAACAACTCGTATTGATAGATAACAACAACGTCCAACGTTGATGGTTTTGAGCAGTACGCTGTGGAATTGACTTTGCTGGATGAAAAAGCGAGAGGAGGGGGCGTTGGTCGGTAACTAAATAGATTCAATTGTTTGTTAAGCTTATGGGACTTAACTACGGGGTCATCAGTCCCTAAACTTACAAACTACTTATGAACTACTTACGAACTAGGACGGCACAAATATCCATGCCCGAGGGGGGATTCGAACCCCCGACCGTAGTGGCCGTGCTGACCGTGACTGGAGCGCCTCAGTCACCTCGGCCACCGCGGCCGGCAACTAAATAGAATTTACGACCATACAGGTAGTCATGAATTTTGGTTACCCCATAGACAATGGCCAAAGCCTCTTTTTCTATTTGGTTATAATTAACCTGGGCCTTCGTCAGAGTTTTAGAAACGAAAGCAATAGGCCTATCAACAGAACCAATGCGATGGGTCAGACCATAGGGACTAGCGTCAACTGCCAACTAGCTGGGTCAAATGGAAGGAGACATTGAGAACTCAACAATAAATCCTTTAATTGCTGAAATGCAGACTGACACTCCAGGGACCAAACAAAAGGTACATTTTCCTACGAAGCTTCTTAAGCGGAGCCGCAGTTTGGGCGGCATGTGGTATAAATTTAATATAATCAGTTAGTTTACCCATTACCACTTGCAATTCTTTGACATTTTAGGCGCCGGCAGATCCTTGATTGCCGACAAATGTGCTTGAGCAGGATGGATGCCTTGAGCATTAATCATATGTCCCAAATAAGGAATTTCCTCAAGAAAGAAATCACATTTGTCTTTATTGCACTTTAATCCATTGTCTTGAAGTACGTTGAACAAACACTCTAAGTTCTGTAAATGTTCACTGGCTGTACGGCCTGCAACGACAATGTCATCTAAATAGTTCGCTAATGACGGAACCTGTGAGGTTAACTGTTCGAGGAACCGCTGAAAGATTGCAGGAGCCGAAGAGCTGCCATATGAGAGCCTTTGAAACTGGTAAAGTCCTAAGTACGTGTTAATCAAACATTTGCTTGGATTGCGCGTCCAGCGGCAATTGCACGTAAGCTTCCCGTAAATCCACTTTAGAGAAGTACCTACTCTGCCCCAATCTGTCCATTAACTCTTTCGGTCGAGGGAACGGAAACGTATCCATCACTGTTTGAGGTTTCACAGTCTTTTTGAAATCCGCACAGAGTCGTAAATTGCCATCTGGCTTGGGCAAAATAACAAGGGCCGAAGTCCATAAGCTTGCTGTAATAGGTTTGATTACATCGTCTGCCGTCCAACGGTGCAATTATTGTGCTACTTTCTCGTGCAAGGCGTGCTGTACGGGACGAGCCCGAAGAAACTTTGGCTATGCCGTAGGTTTGAGCGTAACATGGGCTTTGTAGGTTTCTGCCTTACCGACACCCGCGGTAAATATGTCTTTGTACTTGTGACAAGTCAGACACAGTCTGAAGCGGCACTGCCTCCTGAACTTGCAGAATGGAACATGTCAAACAAACCCAACCCAACAATATTAGCACTATCTTCGGCACAAAGAACGTGAAAAGACACACGCTTCGTAATTCATTTAAACCGGGTAGGAAGAGTACACACACCTAACGCAGGAAGTTCCTCTCCGTTATATGCAAAAAGCGCTGACGTAGGTGGACGTAGCGGTGGACTGCCCAGGAATTGGTAGGTGTCTTTATTGAGTAAGGAGACCAAAGCACCGGTATCCAACTGAAACTTGACTGGTTTTGAAGCAAGGTGCATTGTAAGAAACATTTTGTTTCCAGCTCGCTCAATTAGCGAAGGCCGCAGCGAAGCTGTCGGGCGGTGCGCCTGCTGCGGCGAGGCAGCGCGAGCCAAAGCGTCGGCAGTAACAACACACACGTTTTCCTGCTGTCTATGTCCGGGCCGCGCAGCGGACTGCGGTCGCGAGCGGCTTGTCTGTTGTGGACAAACTGTCTGTATGTGACCTAGCTTGCCACACAGGAAACAAGTAGATTTGCGGCAAGGGCAACCATTACGGTTATGCTCTGCAAAGCATTGCGGACACGACCTATTTCGTCCCCTGTACTAGTCCTGTTTTCGACATGTAACTGTAGTCTGTCTGTTCCGTCGACCTTGCCCTGGAGCACTAGATGAGCCCCCTGAACGTGACACAGTAGAGGGAGAACACCGTTTCTCTCTAACTTTGGAGATAGTCGGAGCCTCAAAATCGACCTCCGTAGAGTCCAACATGCTTTGCGATTCTACGATGGTTAACACTGTCTTTAAGTCTGGATCAGGATGTTTCAAAATAGCAACACGGATGCGGGAGTCAGGAATATTCTGTGTTATCGCATCGCGTAACATGACGTTACTATAACTGGCACCACAACTACACGTGAACCGCCAATGACGTGTGAGTCCCCGCAGTTCCGTAATCCACTGTTTCAATGACTCATCTGGGTTCTTTTTAAGTCGGAAAAAAACTATACCTCGCAGCGCTACGTGTACTAAACTGATCAGGGGACGTGTCCGGGAATAACTTTAGTGCTAAGCGGTAGAAGTCAGTACCCACAGTCGAAAGAAAGAATGAATTGCGCGCCGTACCTGTTATATTGTAGGCTGAGAGTGTGCTTCCAGTTGCACCCTATATTCGGCCCATTCTTCTTTACCATCATACTGTCGAAATTTAGGAGTGGTCATTGGCGGCGGATCTGCTTGTTTCGCCAGGACAGTAGTCTTCTATTGTACAGTGCACAGTAGGCGTTCAATTTGTTGAGCCTGAAACTGATCAATTTCCGTTAGAGACATTTGCTGTGGTGGCGGATCAGGCATGATGAACCACGGGAAATACAAGAAAGAAAGAGTCCACTAAGTAGAAAGAACACAAATATGAGCACTCGAACCCTATATTCACATCACATAAGCAGCCTCGTGCCTGTGCCACTGCAAAAGTTGATGCACCGATAGTTCTAGGCGTCAGTCCTCGTCGCCATTTTTATATTCGTACTTTCTCGTCGTAGGTCAGGTCCTACTTTCTTATCTGGCGTGGATTGCTTACTGGCAATTTGAGGATGGTCCTTTGTGTGGTGCCAACCTTGCATTGGTGGTTATGACACCACAACATGCATCTCGTGTACACAGAACATAAAATACTCCACCTGCGTGCTTGTTACTGGGGTGCCACTGACATGCTTGCAACATTAACATATAGCGTAGGATAGTACATTCCATCAGTTAAAAATAGGCAATGACTGCTGAGTACATGGTGCCATACGATTGAAGTTGCCTGTAATAATAGCAGACAACCAATGTGAGGAAACTGGCCTTTCATGTGGTGGATGGAATGTTAGCCAGCACACATACAAACTACAACTGTGTACAACAAGAGCATGAGCTGATGGAATGTACTATCCTACGTTATATGTTATCTATATGCTATTGTTCCAGGTATGTCAGTGGTACCCCAGTAACCAGCACACATGTGGAGTATTTTATGTACTGTGTACACCAGATGCATGTGCCTTCGAAAGTTTTTATACAGATTTATAATATTAGTTTTACGTTTGAAAATGACATTTTGTTGTCGAAACTGGTCACGTAATAAAGTATGAATTACAATATGCGATCTAGGCGTTCTTCTACATGAAGTCTATATAACATTTACATATCGCGCCCCCCTACTCGACTCTGTCGAATGTTGATAATCTCTTGAAACTCTGACCGTTCGTAATGGTGGTCCTTGGCAGCTCACTGTGGCGAAAGAAACTTACATCGTGCGTAATGGAAAGCTTTATTTTAAGATTTTTTTCAGTGTGTTTATCCCGTTTCTGTTCCGTTTAGTATTCCATCGCCTATGCCGTCGTGGGTCAAAGCAGACGGATGGTACTGGAACCTTCAGTGTTGTCAACTGGACTCCCCCCTTTCCCCACGCCCATAGAAAAGAGGCCGCGCTATCCAAAGTAGAATAGGTTAGCTACGCTCTTCTCGTACTGCTGAACCTTCCTTCACTGCCACTACTTCAGAACAATATCTGAAGTTTACACAAACCTTCAGTTCTGGAAGAGTGGCGTGTTGAAATATTAGTTGATCTACACGTACATAAATACTCTGCAACTCACGTTGAAGTGAGTGGCAGAGGGTTCATTAAACCGCTTTAATGATATATCGATAAAGTTCCATTCTTTAATAGCTCGCGGAAATAAGGTTCACCTAAATCTTTCCGTTTTCCATCTGATTTCTCTTATATTTTGATGATAATGTCTTCCTGTGTACGTGGGTGCTAACAAAATGTGTTCACAATCGAAAGAGAAAGTTGGTGAAAAATATTTCACAAGTAGATCTCGTATAAGGAATAACGCCTTTCTTTTAATGATTCCCACCCCAACTCGTGCATCATTTATGTGACACAATCTCTCCCATATCGCGGTCCACCTGGTTTGGATTCCACAACGCGCAGCAGTACTTGAAAACAAGACGCACAAGTGTGGTGTAAGCAGTGTCTTTACTAGAACTGTGGCATCTTCTAAGTGTTCTGCCAATGAAACGTAGCCTTTGGTTCGCCTATTCTACAATATTTTCTGTGTGTTCTTTCCAATTTATGTTCCTAATTGTTAACTATTGAGTATTTAGGTGAATTTATGGCCTGTAGTTTTCACTGATTTATCGTGTAAATGAAGCTTAACGAATTTCGTTTAGTGATCATATGAATTATTTCACATTATTAAGGGTAAATTACCAATTTTTGCACCATGTAGATATCTTATCTAAATCATTTTGCAGTTGATTTTGATCTTCTGGTTGGTACCGGCAACACTTTTTCCAGCGAGCAGTAGATTAACAAACTTTAGAACAGGAAAGGTGGAAAGGCTGCCGAAGGATTGTATTGAACATCTTTCACTGAAACCCACAATTTATTTAAATAGATGTAACAATTTTAGAAAAAAAAATTACAAAAAATTCTTAAAAATTAAATTTAATTCTAAAACCATACAGTAAACTAAAGGGTCCAAACATTCTTCAATACGAAAACTAGCTTTCACAACAACAGACAAATGTAACCAGAAAAAAAATTCACACTCTTTTACAAGCTCAATCAGTTTTCATTAACTCATTTACGCTTTTAAGAAAAACAATAAATTTGAACCACTAATTTACCTAAGTCGTATCTTAAAGAGGTACAATCAGTAAACTTAATTACGTAGTTAAATTATTTGGTTCAGTACTTTACAAAAATTTACGTGGCAAGCCACTTTAACTCTGAAAGTGCACAGAGCCTCTGGTACCACGAAACTCGCTACAAGAACTACACTATAGTAATCACCTAAACTGCAGAAGCAAGAATGAAATTCTGGCGCCCTTTTAAGACAGCAGAATTTCACAACCCGGATCCACTTTAGTGAAAAGTTTACACGATTTAAACATATAGAATCACGTGACTTAAGGTAGGACCCCAGGCAGAAGTCCAACTGGCGTACTTTCAGTCACAGGAGCACACGGACGGCAGCCAATCCGGTAAACGGAACTGTCCCCGCACAAACCGTTCCCCCTCGAACGAAACAATTGACAGTCTCACTAAGCACGCCAGCAACGGGCCCCACCACAATAGCCACAGCCAAAACAGAATCTGGCTCAGTCAGTCGTTGCCCCAGGAAACGCACCACCATGAGCACGGACAACTTCGAAATATCTTTCCAGAGTCCGGAAACCACACTTGATGGTAAGGCAGACAGTCCCTCCCCGCCGATCTCAGCCGTCCGCTTGTAGACAAACTGGAGAAGCAGCGGTAATCTTCATCACATCAGCGATCCCCGTGCCATGCTGCCGCAGACGGACACACTGACACACCTCGTGTATCCCTCCTGGTGCACTCGTCCTTGCCGTCATCGCCCTCGTCAACATACTATCACTACAAGCAGCTTGTCAGGTACAGTTAAAACTTATATGTTTAAATAAAATAAATGAAACATAATGGTTAGGATCGGAAATTAGAGTGTGTGAGTATGCAAGGGTTATGTGCAGATGTAACAGTACCAATCCAGATTGGTACAGCACTGTGAATGTAAAACTTATCTGAATGTTTGAACATCAAGTAAGAGTAAATGTTATAATTAATCAGCCTGGCGTCGGCTGATTGCAATGAGTATGGCCCTGTTAATGCGCTTAACTATCTAGAACACGAGCGTAGTTAAACAATGAATGACAGGTCCGGTTGTAGCTCATGTTCCGATTGGTCAATCAGACAATTTATTCATTGATTAAATTAAATTTGACACAAATTTCGTATCCAAAATTAAAGGCTATCATGGGTGGACTAATAGATAATCTCGAACAGTGATTGGCAGCAGCAGAATGACGGAATGGTATGACACAATAAAAACACTAAAGCTCTTAATTAAAGATTAAAGTTTAGATTACTACTGTAACACAGACTGAACATGGTATATATTGCCAATTTAATGGTGATTGTTATATGCTATGAACAAGATCTTCCTCATTAACAAACAAAATGTTGTATTGTCAAAATAGTTCATTAGGTAAGTAGGGTGCATAAAAAGTAATGCTGCGTATAAATGTACTCATATGTATGACAAACTATAGTAGTAGCTGATAGAAATGAAAGGAGCCGATAAATGTGTAATTGACTAATTATTTAAAGTACAGATCAAAGTTTAGTTTATTAGATGCCAAAAGTGACTAAGTATGGATTCAGCTGCGAGCTTAGCAATAATCGTTGTGTGTCCCGACACCTTCTGATCTAACTTTATTAACAAACTAATTGTGTTGTCAGGAAGTGGTCTAATTATCTTTATGAAAGGCGTGTTACACAATAGACAAGAAATGCTAGTAGCTACCCGATAAACTAGTTTCTTACGACTTCAACAACTGATTGTTAATGACTTATCCAAGGTGAACAATAAGCAGCTGGTATAATTAATTTGTCTCGACTGACAAGAAATATTGGTATCTACGTGATAAACTAATTGTCTACGATTCTTGTATAAAAGTGTAAGAGGATAACAAGCTACTTGTAATCCTTATCATGAATTAAAGTTCACTTACCTCTTATCTGTAGACATCACATTGGTCTCTTGCAGTACATTAATGATGAAATATAAATGAAGTTAAAGCTTGTATATATCCTACTGTTTAAAACTTGAAGCCTAAGATAATTTGGCTATAATAGTAGGGTCTTTTACATTAAACAAAAGGGAACCTAAAGCTGTCTTAAAAAAATTTGTGAGTTTTGGTTATTATTATTATTGTTCCCTTATAAACATGACCATTAAAAAAAATCAAAATCAGAATAATCAAGAATCCTAACGGCTTACAACTATCTCGCAGTCTATTGCTCTTAACCAACACCTAACTCCGTCTGTCTTCTTCCCAGCCAGCCGCGGTGGCTGAGGGGACTGAGGCGCGTCAGTCACGGTCTGCACGGCCACTACGGTCGGGGGTTCGAATCCGCCCTTGGGCCGTCCTTAGTGTTAGGTAGTTCATAAGTAGTTTGTACGTTTAGGGACTGATGACCCCGTCGTTAAGTCCCATAAGCTATACAAACATTTGAATTTGAATCTACTTCCACACAATCACTCGTTCTCTTCGCCACTCCCGCCACTATCGCCGACAAAAACCTCTGACTAAAGAGTTACAGTGGCAAGATATGTTGCTGCCATCATTGTGTCAAGCCTTCGGGATATGTAGAACTACGGAATCTGACATCCCTTGCCGATAGCTCCCTTCACATGTGAATAAAGAGCTAGCTGCATTTCACAAGAACGATACTGTATGTATCCGTTTTGAATTAGGGACAATAGGTCGTTCTGTTAGAGATAGTTCATAATATTTGAGGAAGTATACCTATATGTTCTAAAACCCTACTGCAAACAGGCGTCAATGATATAGGCCTGTAATCTTGGGGTAAACTCCTATTGCAATTTTCCCGTCTATGGGTACGGAACTTTCGCTGAGCGAGCAGTTGTATATAACTAGGTCTGGTGCTATTGCATCAGCATACTCTGAGAATAAATGCTTATGGCAGCTCGACATCGTAGCCGAATTCTGATATACACGTGAAAAGTTAACTATACGACTAAAACGTAGTCTCAACCGCAGTTCTAAAATGTATTTGGAAGTAATTAATGCGCAATATATCATGAACTTAAGAATTCTAAACATTCAGACATCTTGGCTGTAACAATGCATTGAAGTAAATGTTGAAAATTTATGGTACGGTGGGATTTGATCCCGGTTTTGCTCAAATGTTCAAATGTTTGTAAAGTCTATGGGACTTAACTACGGGGTCATCAGTCCCTAAACTTACAAACTACTTATGAACTACTTACGAACTAGGACGGCACAAATATCCATGCCCGAGGGGGGATTCGAACCCCCGACCGTAGTGGCCGTGCTGACTGTGACTGGAGCGCCTCAGTCACCTCGGCCACCGCGGCCGGCCCGGTTTTGCTGCTCAGGGCCAGCGATCGCGCTAACGAATTAAATTAGGGTATGAGCTGTGATGGAATAAAATGCAAGTGCTTCATTGTGAAGCAGCTGGTTTTGTAATTAAAGGTATTGGTAATTTCACAGAAGCATTGGGAATCGAAGCTGGAACGATATATATCGCTCTCACAACTGGAGCGATGTATATCGAACGAAGGCGGATGCGCGATGGACAAAAGACGGATGCATCTGAAGTTGCAGTTTCTTGACGCGCAATCGACAGAATACTAACGAATGTGAAATTGCTCTTTAGTTGAATGACGTTTTTAAAATAGCTTACCTTATCAATACGTTTTGTTTCAAGTATCGGGTATAATACTTGATGGCGCAGAGAGACATTACTTGTCGCTGTTCTTGGTTCGTTTCTATTGCCAGGTGTTGTTTACGATGCAGGTGTGAGGGCCTATTTTTGCCATACCCAAGATACTCATGCGATGTCTTTGAAAAATATAGTTAAAATTTCACGTATATTGCTTTTTCCAGCAAGTCTAGAATTGTGAAAAAATAAATACTGAAACAAATAAAATCCGTCTCTGTAGTTGGATCTGCCCATTTATTCCCACTTTGCGATCGCCTTTTGACAGCTCGAAATTTAAATCAAAATAACGGCTTAACCGTTCATCTGACATAAATATTGAATAACCGAATTTGTAGAGGAGAAAATTCGCTCCAACTTTGCTCCTCTACGTTTTTTCATAACTTGCACCGTTACAGAGACTCGCAAAAATAACGGCGATTTGACATCGTCACTTGATTTTACGTAAACCAGGCGTTTGGAAATTTCACGTGACATTCCTCGCACAGAACACGCTGCCATATGCCAGCTTTCTTTTTGTATTATATGATTTTCCTGTTATAAATTAAGCGTTGTCATTTCAAAGCAATGGCGCAGCGAAGAATTAACAAAAAACATATTCTTAGTACGTTAAATTACTGTCTAAATGTCATATCAGCAATTAAAAACTTCCATCAATAGTACGAGAACTGAGGAACAGTTTCGTATTTGTCCGCCATAGTGTAGCGTGCAGTGCATTAGTTTGTGATGGACATGGTCGGAGTTATAAACCCGCCGTTACTTTTTTTTTTCCTTGGCTTCTAAAAGGATTTCGAACACACTTGTTAATTAGAGCCATGTTCTCTAATGTTGAGTTGCGCAGTTGTAAGAGTGCTCCTTCTGAAATGTTCATTTGTTCTATTTGGTGAACAGAGCGTGAAATACGTAATAACGTACTGAACAATGAATAGTCTTCTGAAAAATATACACATAAAATGGGAGGATACTATCATCAGAGACTGATTATGCCTTTCAGGGTTCAGTCTGGAGCACAGTAGCTCTAATAAAATTCCTCCATGATCCCCTATTCAATGCTAACATTGATGCCTCGTCTGATGTTATGCCTTTTACTTCAAAATCATTCTGCACCGAATCTAAGTACTTTCTTCTTGGTCTACCTCGACTCCTCTTACCCTCCACTGACACGCTCATGAGTCTCTTCCGTAACTTGCTTCTCCCATGCGTGTAACATGACCCCACGATCTCAGTCTGTTCGCTCCAACTGCTTCAATCTATGGTGTTCATTCGCAGCTTTTCTTTGATTTCCTCATTATGGACACCCTCCTGCCATTGTTCCCATCTATTGGTAACTGCAGTCATTCTTGCTACTTTCATATCTGTAACCTCTATCTTACGAATAAGGTAACCTGTATCCACCCAACTTTCACTCCCATACAACAAAGTTGGTCGAAAGATAGAGCGGTGCACTCCTAACTTAGTCTTGGTACTGACTTCCTTCTTGCAGATGAGAGTAGATCTTAGCTGAGCACTCAATGCATTAGCTTTGTTGCACCTCGATTCCAGTTCTTTCGCAATGTTGCCATCCTATGAGAAACTACATCCCAGGTACTTGAAACTGTCTACCTGATCTAACTTTGTTCCTCCTATTTGGCACTCAAT
The DNA here is from genome assembly GCA_026315105.1 of Locusta migratoria. Taxonomy (NCBI): domain Eukaryota; kingdom Metazoa; phylum Arthropoda; class Insecta; order Orthoptera; family Acrididae; genus Locusta; species Locusta migratoria. Next base: position 383,796,500 of record CM048750.1, on the reverse strand, counting down.
CTGTTTAAATCTCTTTCCCACTGACATTACTTTCGTTTTGGAGATGCTGATCTTCATATCATAATCCTTGCACCTCTGATCGAGCTCTGAAATATTAGTTTGCAAACTTTCAATCGAATCGGCCATTACAACTAAGTCATTCGCATATGCGAGACTGCTTATTTTTTTTTCCCCTACTTTAATTCCGCCCTGCCAGTCTGTTTTCAACATATGATCCATGAATAGTATGAACAACAGTGGTGACAGGTTACAGCCTTGTCTTACCCCTGAAATTACCCTGAAACATGAGCTTAATTTGCCATCTACTCTAACTGCTGCCTGACAGTCTACGTAAACCCCTTTAATTGCCTGCAGAAGTTTGCCTCCTATATCATAATCTTGAAGAACTGACAGTAGCTTCCTCCTAGGAACACGGTCATAAGCCTTTTCCAGATCTTTTCCCTGTTCCACTCATAGAACTCACCCATTACCTGCCGTAAGCTAAAGATCTGGTCCTGACAGCCTCTAAGAGGCCTAAACCCACACTGTTTTTCATCTAACTTGTCCTCAATTAATACTCGCACTCTCCTTTCAACAATACCTGAAAATATTTTGCCTACAACGCTAATTAAAGAGATATCTCGATAGTTGTTGCAATCTTTTCTGTTTCCATGTTTGAAAATTTGCGTGGTTACCGCTTTCGTCCAGTCAGACGGAACCTGTCCCGATTCCCACGCCTTTTCAATTATCCTGTGTAATCATTTGATACCTGATATTCCACTGTATTTGACGAGTTCCGGCTTAATTTCATTCGCCCCAGCCGCTTTATTGCACTGTAATCAACTGACCATTTTCTCCACTTCCTCAAAGGAGATCCGGTTTCCATCGTCGTTCCTATCCCATTCTACCTGAAAATCTGATACCTCATTGAACGTTTCACCTACATAGAGCAATTCTTCAAAATATTCCCTCCATCTGCTCAAGGCATCCACAGGATTGACTAACAGCTTTCCTGACCTGTCAAAAACACTTGTTAATTCCTTCTTCTCTCCCTTTCGAAGATAGCTAATTACGCACCAAAATGGTTTTCCTGCGTCTTGGCCCAGAGATTCTAGCTTGTTTCCAAAGTCTTCCCATGATTTCTGCTTGGATTCCTCAATTATCCGTTTGGCTTTGTTTCTTTCTTCAACATTTCTCTGTCTGCCTGATTTCTAGTATGGAGCCATTTTTATATGCCTTTTTATTTTTACAGCCTGCCTTGATTGTGTCATTCCACAAGGCTGTGTGCTTCTTCCTACCTTTACACGCTACCGTTCCAAGACATTCTCTAGCTGTTTCCAGTAGTGTGTCCCTGTACCTTGACCATTGTAAATCATTACATTCAACTAACTGGTACCTTTCCGAGATCATTGTTATATATGTGTGCCTAATTTCCTTGTCTTGAAGCTTCTCCACTCTTATCCTTCTACACACGGACCTAACTTTATGCTCTTTTGGCCTCACAAAACCAATTTCACTGCAGATTAAATAATATAAGTATCATCAAAGAACCCTCTGAAAACACGTGTGTCCTTGACTGTCTTCCTGAATTCCTGGTCTGTTATGATATAGTCAATGATAGATCTAGTTCCCCTTCCTTCCCACGTATAGCGGTGAATGTCCTTATGCTTAAAGGAGGAGTTTGTGATAACTAAGCCCAAACTGGAACAGAAATCCAAGAGCTGTTGTCCGTTCCTGTTGGCCTCCATATCCTCTCCGAACTTACCCATAACATTTTCATAACCTTCTGTTCGATTTCCTATCCTGGCGTTGAAATCACCCATGAGTAAAACACTATCCCTATCCTTCACTCAAACAACTACATCACTAAGTGCGTTGTAAAATCTGTCCATCTCATCTTGATCTGTCCCTTCACAGGGTGAATACACTGCCACAATCCTAATTTTCTTATTGGAGATGGCCAAATCTATCCACATCAGTCGTTCATTTACATACCTTACTGCAATTATGCTGGGTTCGATTGATTTCCTGATGTAAAATCCTACACCCCACTGTGCTCTTCCGACTTTAACTCCTGACAGGTAGACCCTGTATTCTCCGACTTCGTCCTCTTTCTCTCCCCTTACTCTAACGTCACTAACAGCTAAAACATCTAACCCCATCTTACTTGAAGCCTCCGCCAGCTCTACCTTCTTCACATTGTAATCCCCGTTGATATTAATAGCTTCCCATCTCATTCCAGACCGTTTGCCAAGTCGTATCGGAGGAGTCCCTGGTCTGTCAATTAGAGGTGGGACTCCATCACCTCCAAAGGTCCGACGTATTTTGCTCTGATTGTTGCCAGCGTGATATTGAAGTACCTGGGAAGCAGGTTGCCAGCCTTACTAGCCCAGGGCCCCACTGGGTTTTACCCCTAACGGTAGAGGGAGTAACCGGTGGATTTGGTAGTCTTTGCCGTCTGAGCACAAAGGTGGCCATGACTCAGAATATGTCCGAGATGCCCAACCTTTTTCCAATGTAACTGGTATCCCAACTGTCAGGACCACTTACTTGGCCACTCATACATTGCCCGTGGTTCATGAACTAGGACATGACTACAGGAACTCACACCATGAAGCACATACTATAATAATGAATATTCTAAACATGTTGATACTGGTAGTTTAAACTATAAATGGAGTCCTAGATTTGTGTTAACTGCAGTTCCTTAATAAAACGGAAGGGAAGTGTAGACATTGCAACAAATTACCTTGTTTCTTGTTTTTCTGAACAATTATTTCCTATATATGTGTTGAAAGTAATTAATTAGAATCATTGGGCCTACTAAAATACTTGTATTTTGCATTGTTGCTGTGCCAGACTACAAATCCAAAGGTTGCGGATTCTATCCCCGCCAGGTCCTAGGATTTTTATTTGTCACTTTCCACTTCTTTCACCTCTGGCAGTATTGTTCATGTGAAAAATACCGAGTAGCACCGTGGTTCGGAACCCACGTTAAACTGTAGGTCCCCCTATAACTGGCTGGGTAAGTCAGTTCGAAGGTCGGAGGAAGACAACAGCATACCACATCCATACAGGACCATGTCTAGTAAAGCACTGTGGTGTTCAAACCAATCTTCGGATTGTTGACAGTTTTACCTGCTATGGACGCTCTTAATGTAGACTAGATTACCTTTTATGTATTCCAGATGAGTTTGATTATTTTGTTCCGCGCTAAAATAGCTAAGTTATTTACAACAGTCGTTATAACAGCATCTCCCCAGTTAATGTACATGTGAAAAAGAAGTTTGTGTTTGGAATTCGTTGGTATGTTCACAAAATAGAATAAATGCACTTTTTAGAGAAAGCGGTTACCTTTGAACAACACGGAATCTTGCAGAATAAAATTGTGTTCAGTTAACAAGTGTGAGAAAACCTTTTTGGAATCAAGATAAAAACAAAAAACAAAGGAAAAAATAACTAATGGTTATTAATATATTGGATCGATGCTTTCCGGTCGCTTGTTCTTGTTCTGTGTTGTTCGCTGATGGTTTTGCTCACTTTTTTTTTTAAATTACAAATGGTGTTGAGTCCTCTTTCGTTTTCTCTCTTATCATTGGTTCTCGGTTTGATAGGCCCTTTGTGGACATTGGTTTGGTTTATTTTGTTTTATTTTAATCGTTTCTTTTTCTTTCGTTACAGAGTTTCTCGAACCCTCTGACCAAGCACACTGAGCTACCACGTCGGCAAACCTCTGACATAGCACGCTTAGCCACCACGCTCGGCAAGTTTCGAACCATCGTCTACCATGTTCGTGCATCATAAACTAATTCGGCGCCCATGAAGCTACGCCGAACAGCTGCGAGAGTAATCCGTAATTCTCGTACCAATGATGGCAGGTGTTAAATGCTAAGATGGCATTTTCAGACATTTGATTATTATTCATCGTCCTAATAGCGACGTGTTTTGACAAATTTCAGTGTGCCATTGCTTAAAATGACAAAGCTTGAGTTATAATATGAAAATCAAATACACTAAGAAATGTGGCGTATGCAAAAATGTTTCGGGCAAGGTTTGAGCGAGAGATATCACGTTACTGATTTCCGATAACCAAATGTACGCTAAACAAGTTGTCCCGCGATAAGTAATTTTCAAATTCACTGTTTTTCCCAGGTTTTTCAAGGAATAATAGTTTTTCAGGTTCACCATTTATTAACTTTATATAGAAAGTACAAATACATTTATTTCTCAGAATTTTAATTGTTTAGCTGGCAAAGCCAACACCGACCACAGTAGTGCAAGTTTATATGCCAACTAGCACGTCCGATGATTATATCGAAAAAATGTATGAGGAGATAAAAGAAATCATTCAGAGAGTTAAGGGAGACGAAAACTAGAATGTGATGGGGGACTGGAACTCGGTAGTAGGAAAGGGAAGAGAAGGAAATTTAGTAGGTGAATATGGACTGGAAAAAGGAATGACAGAGAAGATCGCTTGGTAGAATTTTGCACAGAGCACAATTTAATGATCACCAACGTCATCATGAAAGATGATACATGAAAGGGACTAGGAGCCACTGGAAGGTACCATATTTAGAAACCAGTTTCTAAACTGTAAGAAATATCCAGGGGCAGATATAGACTCTGACCGTAACGTTTTGGTTATGAACTGCAGATTAAAACTTCAGAGACAGCTGAAAGGTAGATAGGAGTTGGAACCTGGACAAATTGAAGGAACCAGAGGTGGCTGAGAGTTTCAGAGAGAGCATTAGGCAAGGATTGGCTGAAACTGGGGAAAGTAATACAGTGGAAGATGAATGGGTAGCTCTGAGAGATAGGGTAGTGAAGGCAGCAGAGGACCATACAGGCAGAAGGACAAGACCTAATAGAAATCCCTGGATAACACTGGAGAAACTGAACTTAAACTTATGGAAGGAGAAAATATAAAAATGATTCAAGTGAAACAGGAAAAAGGGTGTACACACGTCTGAAAAATGAGATTGACAGGAAGTGCAGACTGGCTAAGCAGGAATGGCTAGAGGACAAATGCAGAACCATAGAAGAATGCGTAACTAGGGGAAGGATAGATACCGCCTACAGGAAAATAAAAGAGATATTTGGAGACAAGAAAAGCAGCTGTATGAATATCAAGAACTCAGACGGAAAACCAGTACTAAGAAAAGAGGAGAAGGCTGAACTGTTGAAGGAATATATAGAGGGCCTTTACCAAGGAAATAAACTTGAAGGAAGTATTCCAGAAATGGAAGACGAAGTGGAGGAAGATGAGATAGGAGATATGATACTGCGAGAAGAATTTGACAGAGCACTGAAAGAATTGAGTCGAAACAACGCCCCTGGAGTAGATGATATTCCGTCTGAACTGCTGATATCGTTAGGAGAGCCAGTCGTGAAAAAATTGTATCACGTGGTATGCAAGATGTATGGGACAGGGGAAATACCCTCCGACTTCAAGAAGATTATCGTAATTCCAATTCCAAAGAAAGCAAGTGTAGACATATGTAAAAATTACAGATCTATCAGATTAATATGTCACGGCTGCAAAATACTAACACAAATTATTTACAGACGAATGGAAAAACTTGTGGAATCCGGCCTCGGAGATGATCAGTTTCGATTTAGGAGAAATGTAGGAACACGGGAGGCAATACTCACATTATGACTTATCTTAGAAGATAGGCTAAGGAAAAACTACGTTTTTAGCGTTTGTCGATTTGGAGAAAGTTTTTCAAAATGTCGACAGGAATACACTCTTCCATATTCTGATGGTAGCAGGGGTAAAATATAGCGAGCGAAGAGCTATATTCGACCTCTAGAAAAACTAGACAGCGGTTACTAGAGTCGAAGGGCAAGAAAGGGAAGCAGAGGTTAGGAAGGGAGTAAGACAGGGTTGTAGCCTTTCCCCAATGTTGTTCAATCTGTACATTGAGCAGGCAGTGAAGGAATGGAAGGAGAAGTTTGGAAAAGCCATTAAAGTGCAGAGAGAAGAAATAAAAACTTTGCGGTTTACCGATGACATGGTAATTCTATCAGAGACCGCAAAAGATCTGGAAGAGCAATTGAATGGAATGGACAGTGTCTTGAAAGGAAGTTATAAGATGAACATTAACGAGATATAAGATGAACATTAACAAGAGTGAAACGAAGGTACTGGAATGCAATGTGCGAAAATCAGGCGATGCTGAAGGAATTAGATTAGGTAATGAGACAATAAAAGAAGTAGATGAATTTGGTTATTTGGGTAGCAAGATGACTTCAGATGGCCGAAGTAAAAAAGATATAAAATGCAGAATGGCTTTGGGAAGAAAACCGTTTCTAAAGAAGGGAAACTCGTTAACATCCAATATTAATTTAAATGTTAGGAAGTACTTTCTGAAAGCAGTTTCCTGGAGTATTGTATGTGAGTGAAACTTGGACGTTAAGGAGTTCAGTTATAAAGACGATAGAACCTTTTGAAAATGGTGCTACAGACGAATGATGAAAATTAGATGGGTAGATCACGTAACTAATGAGGTGCTCAACGGATTCCGGGAGAAAAGGAGTTTTTGGCATAGTTTGGTTGGACACATTCTGAGACATCAAGTAATTGTCAACTTATCATTTGAAGGAAGCGTGTGGGGTAAAAATAGCAGAGGGAGACCAAGGGATGAATACAGTAAGCAGATTAAAATGGATGTAGGTTACCGAAAGTATTCTCAGATGAAGAGACTTGCACAGGACAGGGTAGTGTGGAGAGCTGCATCAAACCAGTCTGTGAACTGAAGACCACAACAATATTTCTTTAAATTTTCTATCTCCAACGAGATATTTGCGCTTGACAATGCGATTAAATTCTAAAAAATCGTCGTCCGAAGCATGAGAAAAAACCCCTAACCATAAAAAATTTCGCACCTGGTGCAGTGTTTCGTTATTTAAAGAATGGTGAAAAATATGGGAAATGACTTTTTCAGCGCTAAAATTTGCTTGTATGATCGCCGCTGCATTTTCATAGTTTTTATAAGATATGTAACGCAATAGACATCACAATACTAGGTAGGGCCTGTTTTTATTATGTAATAAATGTTATTTGAATTTCAATGCGTAACTGAAACTGGTAACTTCGTAGGAACCTTTTGACGTAATTTCATTCGCCATAATCGATGTTTTCGTGAAGGCTGCATCTACGCCGTTCATTCTTTAAATAATGAAACACTGCACCATACATATATATTCTTTTACGCTTTGGACGACTATTTTTGGTAATTTAATCGCGTTGTCAACTGCAAATATCTCTTGCACCGTACTGTGTTTTTGAGGTTATAACGTAATTTGTCCCTTGCAATGTGCTGAAAACGACAAATACTCAAACTATTGTTCACACCGTTTATGAAACGTCACAAAAGTTGTAACATAAATATTTTCAGTTTGCAATGAGAATAAATTAATTCTCGAAACTCATCATAATAAGAGCGTAAATCTACATTTGAATAAATAGTAGGTGCGAACGCTGATAGGAGCAATCGTAAATTACAGTCGCACCTTTGAGTCACTTCACCATATGGCAAATTAGGGGAACTATAAACAACGAAACGCGGACTATACATTCCAATAAACGCAAAAAATATCAATCAACTTTAGTGCTTAACGTGTTAAACCCAACGTGAAGGCGAAAATCGTGCCAGCTTCAATTTATATCAATTACGTAATTTTTTAACTCCTCGAACCTTGTTTCATAACACGTAAATCGCGGGAGAAATGTAAATATCATAGCGCAAAAGCCGGGGCGAATTAAAATAATTATGTAAAAGGCGGGAAACGTAAATACTGCGACGTAAAAACAGCGTTTCACTATACGTGAAATTGGAGAAAATATAATATATAAAAAATTCAAGGTTTTTGTGTAAGCTCAAGGGTTTTTCCGGCTTTTTCCCCGATTTCGAAAATTCCCTGTATTTTCCCGGTTTTCAAGATTTCAAGGTTCGCTGGACACTTTCTTCCAGGCTGTAGTCATTCGTAACCAGTAAAGGCAAAGAAAATGAACAAATTTCTAAAGCAAGACAGGTGATAATATTTTAGCGAAAAAAGTGTGGGTGAGATTGATACCGGTCAAAGTAATTATGACAACAAACGCCTACGACATTATTTATCAGACATGTAATCAATCGGGCAGTTCTACATCAACACATACTTCGGAATCCACGTAAGGTGCTTGGCGGAAGGTACACTGTACCACTACTAGGCATTTCCTTTCCTATTCAACTCTGTCACTCTGAAGATGGCCGGACGGTACGCGGCCGAAATATCAGCGGAAGAAGTGGATTTTGTGCGGCTGCATTTCCGAAATTTAATGGACTATACATTACGCCGTGAGAAGTTGAAAATGCACATAGATTTTTTGCATTGAAGGTTTGCCGCAATCGTTGCTGATAACGAGCCACAGTTTGCTTCTACGGCGTTTGTCGCGTTTTGCGCTGACAACGGTATTGGCCACATAACGAGTGCGCCGTTCCAGCCTCAAGCAAACGGCGAAAGTTACATCTACATACATACTCCGAAATTCACCGTAAGGTGCGTGGCGGAGGGTACACTGTACCACTACTAGGCAGTTCCTTTACTATTCCACTCCCAAATAGAACGAGGAAAAAAAGAATGCCTATATGCCTCCGTACGACCCTAATTTCTCTTATCTTGTCATTGTGATCACTACACGAAATGTAAGTAGGTGGCAGCAACCTCGTACTACACTCTGCTTCAAATTCTGGCCCTCTAAATTTCCTCAACAGAAATTCACGAAAAGAACGTCGTCTTTTCTCCAACGATCCCCAATTGAGTTGCCGGAGCATTTCCACGAGACTCGCGTATTGGTTGAACCTACCAGTAACAAACCTAGCTGCTCGCCTCTGAACTGCTTCTTTGTCTTCCTTTAAACTGATTTGGTGCGGGTCCCAAACACTTGAGCAATATCAATTTAAATATAAATTCAAGAAACCATGAGACGGTATTTCATCTCGAACATGTCCAAGACAGTAAAGATTTAAGTGAAGCAGTGAATTAAAATTTGTGATGCGGCCGGGAATCGAACCCGGACCTCCATGCTTACTTGTAATAGTTTAAGTACGACTTCCCTACACGTCAAAAACTCTAATTCAACATGTCCATTACCAAGGTGCTATTCCGCTTGGCGGTAGTGGCAATTATCTATAGAATACAGAAGTTGAAATAAAGTTTAAGACGTGGAGGGAAGTCGTACTTAGACTATTTGAAGGCGCCTTAACTGTTAGTGATGCAGTGGAGGTCCGGGTTCCATTCCCGGCCGCATCACAAATTTTAATTCATTGTTTCACTTATATCTTTAATGACTTGAGGAATACTCATGACATGGTCGTACAAGCGTTTTATATGTGGTCTCCTTTACAGATGAAGTACATCTTCCCAAAATTCTCCCAATAAACCGAATTCGGCTGTCCGCCTTACTCACAACTGTCCTTACGTTTTCAATTTCATATCGCAATGTTACGCCTAGATATTTGAATGACGCGACTGCATCAAGAATCTCACTACTAATGCTGTAATCGAAGATTATGGAATTATTTTTCCTACTCATGTGCATCACATTTTACTACATTGAGAGCTAGCTGCCATTCTTCATACCAACTAGAAATTTCGTGTAAGTCATCCTGTATGCTGTTACAGTCAATTAAAGACACCCTCCCATACACCACAGCATCATCAGCAAAAATCCGCAAATTACAACTTACTCTGTCCATCAGATCAGCTTGTGGAGTAGGAGAGATGCTGGTACCAAACATACTACCTTTGTAGTAAACTTGTTTATTATCTTAAGCCACAAGAGCCTTATTTTATGCTGTTTCCCTGATTTTACTCGTATGTTTTAGAATGTGCGGAGTGGCTGGCTCATCCTTTATTATCCTCGCGATTCGCGATCAGCCAGCTACGATTTTCTGCAGTAACCTTTTAGTACAGTTATGTTTCTTTCCTCTTTGGGTTTTCTTCTTTTTACGTTTCTTTCCTCTTTGGGTTTTCTACTTTTTACGTTTCTTTCCTCTTTGGGTTTTCTTCTTTGAGTGTCCTGAACTCATTGTCCATCATTGCGTACCCATTATGCGTTTATGTGTGAGACATGTTTGGTTTTGCAAGATGCATTACGCCGTATCGACTTTGCTCGCAACAGGGGACTGATGACCACCCAGTCTAGTCCCCTCTAAACAACAACAACAACAACAACAACAACAACAAGTCTCGACGATCAGAACCTTAAGTACTCAGAGGGCAACCTGAGCAACGGTTACTACACAACTCGTTAACGCCTCTAGCCACCGGAATACGTCACACGGGACTGGGGTAGTTGGAGTATTAAAATGTTCCAATTGCTTACCCACGTTAAGATTCTGCAGCACTTATTTTCCGCCAAATTTCATCCACCTTGGTCTCTTAAATCCGTTTAGTTTACCAGTTAATTACCGCAATACTCTTCTAGGACCGAAAACAACCAATAATAGGGGAAAGGTTGTGCCTTGGGACATTTGTTACATTTTAATTTTTTATACTATGATTTTTTTACAAGAAATTTGAAAATTTACCCCATCGCAGGCATCAATTTTAGGTACTGTTGAAGGAACAGCAGTTTACGTTAGCTCCAATATTTACACAATTACTCACCAATAAAGACTTTTGTGACACTTGTCCCAAGGTACAACCTTGGGACAGTAGTCATTTTACTTGGACACGGTGATGTATTCCAATTTCTTAGTTTTATGAATGAAAAAATCGTATTGGAATTACGCAGTAAATGTTTGTTAGTCCAAATACAAAAGTTATTTTACCTTAAAACAAGAGATAGTGGGAATAAAATATTAAATGAATGAAACCCATGACACACCACTGGAGCTGGTAGTTCTTTCACTATATTACTGTGATTAAGTGATGGTGTTCTCAACATTAGAGAATACAAAATGGTCCTTTGCTTCCTTAGGAATTTCAGTTACATCTTCTTCTGTGGTTCCTAAAACTACTCCTGCATTGTAAACATGAGATCTGCCACTGATGTCAAATTTTACCAAGACCCAACTACCTTGAGAAGAAAATGTTACTTTTACAGTTGGTAAGAAGGATGTCAAATCCTCTTCTTCAGATGACAAATCAAATATGCTACCTCCAGAGCTACTGCCAAGCTCGGGAATTTCTCCATCAAAAGAAGTGGAAGATGCAAACTCCTTGTTTAGTGGCTTCTTTCTTTGGGAAAGAATTCTTTTTGTTGTTTACTTTCTGTTTTCTCTTCAATTCCTTGTTTTTCTGGTGTATAAGTGACAATCATACACCTTCCAGGTGTCCCAAGGTGCAACCAGAGAAGTGTCCCAAGGTAAAACCAAATACACAATAACAGAAAACAGTATCGTAAACTATGTCCACATTTATATATTTATAACGTATGGTATCAATAGCTTACTTAAACAATGCCCTACAACACTGTATTTAAGAAACATCAATAATGATGATTAGCTTTAATTTATATAAGGATATATAGTTTTATGAATGAAAAAATCGTATTGGAATTACGTAGTAAATGTATATATTTATACAAGAATAGTGGCTAAATTTTACTTTCAGACACAAAAACTTGTAAAACTCCTCCTCAGATCTCAAACACCATCCAAATACAACATTGCCTCCTATTCCCTCTGAAAATAGGCCTGACGACTTTACTTTATAGTTCTTAAAGTTTCCACTAGAGTGCACTGCCTTTATTAAAAAGTGTCCCAAGGTAAAACCGTCCTAAAGTACAACCCTTTCCCCTACATTTGCCAAACTTAAGTCAGTGAATCCACCAATCTTCACTTCTGAGCGCCAACACCGATAACTGTGTCTTCCGTGTTGCTCGTCTGCTCGTCATCCAGCCAGACCTAGCGCCGGACACCTATAATCGCTATCGAGCAACAACAACAACACACAAGCTGCCAACACAGTCCAGTCGCAGCGTCACCACAACACACAGTCCCAGGAACTCTCCCTTCCGCCGCCTGACTTAATACCACTCCTCTCTTCCCGACACTCAACTCCAGAGACAACCCTCGCGATACGTCGAAGTGGACGAGACAAAGATTAGACGTCTGGACATCGACGCCATGGCTCATAGATATTAAAACAGTAGAGGCAAAAGTTAAAGAAAGAGTATGTCAAAGCTAAACTCAAATATCAAATAATTTTGGCCGTTTGTTAAAATACGGCCAGAAAGAATATTACGTGTTGGGTCATAGGTAATGTCACAATAGTAGAGTCGTAATCTTATCGACCATCATTTCTTTATTTTTTTCTGAAATGTTTGCAAATAATCATAAACCTACAAACAAATCTAAAGTTGGCCGTAAAACAGGACAGTGCAATGTTTTTTTTTTTTTGTTTTTTTTTGTTTTTTTTTGTTTTTTTTGTTTTTTTGTTTTTTTTTTTTTTTTCAATTGTCTTTAACAGATTTCCACATCCTTTCAATGTTCTGCTTGTGGATGGAAGCATATTCAGATGAAACGAATTCAACAGAATGATCAACAAATTCATGATCAATGCCGTCTTTCTTTAAATTTTGATACGATTTCCATCATTTATCACTTTTGTTATTGGCAAAAATAAATAAATAAAAAGAGTTGCTCTCGATCTTGATTGCTCACGTATAATAAAACACTTTCGGCTCTCACTTTCAATACTTCTAAATACTCATATATTATCTCGTTCTTAACTTTTCTGCCATTCCAATATTTTCTCGTTGCGATATGGGACTCGTGAACCTCTACAACGTTACCTCCAGCACCTATGGGAACGCTGTCATTTGTTACTATTTCGTAAAAAATCTGACGTCGTAAGTAATAAGTCACAGATGGTGTTAATGTGACCATATGTTTTTACAGCACACTCTTCTAATGTCGTTCCCAACATGAAACAGTTAACACTTTTCTTTCTGTACTCAGTATTGGTGAACAAAGTGTTGCTACTAGTAGATGTTCTCTTGTACTTGGTCCATATAATTCCTACGGAAAACACGGTTGCGAGGTTTTTTGTACAGCTTCTCCCGTCCATATCACTGTGCACACATCGTCTTGGATCGCTATTTGGCAACAGTTCAAAATCACAGCAAAATTGTTGTAACTGACCACACTCGATAGTTGCGCCGGGTTTAATTTGCACAAAATTAGTTTCACAGTAACGGGCTCTTAGACCCACACAGTTCTGAATCCGGAAATACAAATTTTAAGTGCAATTAGGCGAAGCCATTCACAGATACCGAAAAGTTCTCCTACAAGTCCGAAGGTGAGTCCATAGTGGCAGGAGTTTACCAGGATAAATAATGGGGCAGGAAGGTCAGTAGTCCAGCGGCTAGCTGTACGAATCCTAGTATGGTCCAAGACGTTCCGTGGGCAGCAAAGTTCGTCGTAAAGTCCGGTCCTGACGTCTTCTATACTGTACGCATCGATGGCGAGAGCAAACTGTCTGTCTGGGCTTCTTTTTTTTTTTTTTTTTTTTCTTTATTGTCGTTTCAATTCCCCTAAAAAAGGGGCGGGCCGGCAGCGCTCACTGGCGCTCTTCGGCCTACAGAAATAAAATTTGTAAACGGAGAACATAAAAACACAAAGGAGATAAAATTTTGGTGATAATACGGACATAAAACGGAGATTTAAAATGGAGATAAAACAAAGTACATAAAATGGAGGAATCAGTGGTGACATAAAACACTTGGAACGGCGAAAGTGGTGAATAAAAACAGTTGCTTGAATGTCAGTGGCGCACACACACAATTAAAATGAGCATAGGGCAGCGGCCATGGTGAGACCGTCCGCTAGTTGGAGTTAAAACAAAAAACACAACACACACTTCGAGAGATACACAAGTTAAAACTGATGGTGTCGGCTGCGGGTTGGCCGTCCACTGTTGTAGAATAAAACAATTTAACTAAAACACACCACACTTGTCGAAGCACAAATGAGGTTCCGTAGATGGTGGGGCACTGACAGCATTGAAGATGTGGTGTGGGGGGAAAAGGGATGAAAGGAAATGGAGAGGGTGGCGAGGAGACACAGAGCCGGTAGGGAAGGGACGGGGGGGATGATGTCCCAGGAAGCCACGGGGAAGAAGGATAGGGGAGGGCGGTAAGAGGAGGATCAGGAGGGACGGAGGAAGGGAGAAGGGACAGGAAGGGAGGGATAGTCGGGACCCTCAGGGAGAGAAGGGGGAGAGAGAGCAAGGAGAAGGATCAAAGCTGGTATGAAGGGTAGATGTCAGGTCGGAGGGCATCATCCGGGAGGGGGAGGGTACGGAAGTTGCCACGGGAAAGGATCCGGAGGGTGGACAAGTGGAGAGCAGGGGGAATACAGTGGTGGAGGCGCGGCAATGTACCAGGTGCAGAGAGGAGGGGATGGACTACAGGATTAGGCGGATCTGATTTGCGGGATATGTAACGGAGGCGGAGATGTTCAATAAAGAGAACGAGTCTGGGGAAAGTAATGAGATCATAGAGGATCCGCGTGGGGGAAGGGGGATAAAGTGGGATACGGAAGGCGAGGCGGACGGCATGGCGTTCCAGTATCTCCAGAGATTTGTAGAAGGATGGGGGAGCGGAGATCCAGGCGGGATGGGCGACACAGAGGACTGGGCGGATGAGGGATTTATAGGTATAGAAGATGGTAGAAGGGTTGAGGCCCCATGTTCGGCCAACAAGGAGTTTGAGGAGGCGGAGGCGGGAGCGGGCTTTTTCTTGGATAGCGCGTAGATGGGGAGTCCAGGAGAGGGTGCGATCAATAGTGAGGCCTAGGTACTTTAGGGTAGGGGTGAGACGAATGGGACGGTTATAGAGGGTCAGATAAAAATCTCGGGGACGGAAGGAAGGGGTTGTACGACCTACGGTGATCGCCTGGGTTTTGGTAGGATTTATAGACAGGAGCCACTGGTTGCACCAAGCGGCAAAGAGGTCAAGGTGTTCTTGGAGCAGGCGGTTGAAACGGGCAAGGGTGCGAGCTAAGGCAAGGAAAGCGGTGTCGTCAGCATATTGGAAAAGGTGTACGGGAGGGGCAGGCTTAGGCATATCCGAGGTATACAGGAGGTACAGGAGGGGAGAAAGGACAGAGCCTTGGGGCACACCAGCAGAGGGATAAAAAAGACGGGAGTCGGTGTTGTGGACGGAGAGGAAGGAGGCAATGACCCGGACGAGGTTGATGGGAAGAGCATAGGTTTGGAGTTTGAAGAGCAGGCCAGAGTGCCAGACCCGATCGTAGGCCCGTTCAAGGTCTAAGGACACAAAGATGGCGGCACGACGGGAATTTAGCTGGAGGGAAAGGAGTTGCGTAAGTCGAAGGAGTTGGTCGTCAGTGGAGAAGGAAGGACGAAAGCCACATTGGGTGTCTGGGAGAAGGCGGTGGAGGTGGAGGTGGTGATGGATGCGACGGGACAGAGTGGATTCGAAGACCTTGCTGAACACTGGGGTGAGGCAAATCGGGCGGTAGGAGGAGGCATCAGAGGGGGGTTTGTTGGATTTTAGGAACATGAGGACTCGGGATATTTTCCACAGGCGGGGGTAGCAGCCAGTGTAGAGGATGGTGGTATAGAGGGAAGCAAGAGTGGTGAGGAAAGGGAGGGGACATTCTTTGAGGTGGCGGTATGTGATGCGATCATGGCCGGGAGCTGTGTTGCGTTTGGTGTGCAGTATCAATTGTATGTTGTGTGCAGTGATGGGGGTGTTAATGTCCGATGGGGGGATGTGGTCCAGGTAATGGAAGCCAGGAGCCAGGGGTGGGATGGAGACATCGGTTTTTTCATGGACATCTGGGAACAAGGAATAATTAAAGTTAGGATTTTCAGGGATGGAGAATACATCAGAGAGGAAAGAGGAAAAATGGTTGGCCTTACTGGCATTATCAGGAAGGGGCTGGTCAAGGTGGAGGAGAGGGTATGTGGGCATAGGTTTCGATCCAGTGAGGCGGTGGAAGGCGTTCCAATACCGAGACGAGTTGATTGGGAGGTGGGCATTAAGCTGTGTCACTGTCTGATGCCACTCCCGGCGTTTTTTGGCAGTCAGGAGGCTGCGCACGTGTCGCTGGAGTTGCCGATGGCGGAGGAGTGTATCCCGGTCACGGGTTCGCAGGAACGAGCGGTACAGGCGGCGGGATTCCCGCAGAAGAAGGACAGCCTGTGGAGGGAGTGTGGGACAGTGCGGCTGGACAGCTTTGGTAGGGATGTGCGAATGGATAGCATCAGACAAGGTCTGCTGAAGGAAGGAGGCAGCTTGGTCGATATCATCGGGAGAGTGTAGGGGGAGATGGTGGCTTTCGACCTGATGGGTGATGGAGAGGCGAAAGGCATCCCAGTCTGCTCGGGAGTAGTCATGGACGAGTTTAGGAGGTGGAGGTGGGCGAGGATTCTGTGGGCGATGGACATTGTGTGTGAGGGTAAGGAGAACAGGGTCGTGATCACTGCCTATGGGGTCAAGAACGTCGGCGGTGATGCGCCCAAGGAGATTGGGAGAGACAATGACGATATCAGGGGTGGTGTTGCTAAAGGGTCGGGTGTGGTGTGGGAGTGGGACAATGTCGCCATTGATGGTAGGAATGAACTGATGCCACCGACGGAGTTCGGCAGGAAAGCGGGAGTGGATATTGAGATTAGCGGCGACCACGTAGGTTGTGAAGGTGCTATCAATGTGAGCAAGGAAGTCATAAGGGATGGGAACATGGGAGCGGATATAAATAGTAGCACAGGTGACAGTGAGGGAAGGGAGGAAGAGGGTGTGGATGAGATGTTCATAAGGGATGTTGAGGAGGGGATGTGGCCGAACTGGGTGGTGTCGGAGATGGCCGAAAGCCACTCCACCTCGTGCAGGGGGATGGGGAGAGTCGTGACGGTGTAGGGTATAAGGTGTGGTACTGACATGTATGTGAGGGAGGAGGAAGGTTTCGTTGAGGAGAAAGGCATCCACGCGGTGTTGGTTTAAGGTGTTCATCAGGAGGAGCTTATTGGTGGGAAGGGAGCGAATATTGGAGTACAGGATGTTAAATCGTTGCTGCGCCATAATGAGGTTGAAAGGTGGGGAGAGGGAGAGGAAAAGGGAGCGGGTGTGGGGACTAAACTAGGGTGTGAGGACGGTCGGTTCGGGAGAAGGTGAAGTGGATGTGATTTTGGGAGGTTGTAGCCTTAAAATCAAGGTTGAAGAGGGAGCGAGCGGCCAGGGAGACTTGATGCAGGGTGTGAGGGCGCTGGAAAGGGTGGATATTTTGGAGGACAATAGTCAGGAACCGGATGATGTCCTCTGCTGTGGGGGGAGGGCATAAGGAGTTATTAGCGGGGATTGGGGGATCAGTGGGACGGACAGGGACGGTGAGTTCTTCTTTGGTGGGAGGGGGGGGGCGGGACTTACATTTGTAAGAGTAGGTGGGGTGTGCCCCACCGCAGGTGTTACAGGAGGGGGTGGCGGCGAGGTTAGGGCAGGAGGTTTGGAAGTGTTGGCCTTTGCAGAGGGGGCATACAGGAGGGAGACGGCAATTTTCGGTCAGGTGATCATTATATGTGAGGCAACGGGAGCAGCGGTATGACTGGGGAGGTGCTCGGGAAGGTTCCACCTGGTGCAGGCGGTTGTAGATGAGGGCCCCATTGCGGAGGAGGTGGTTGATGGATGGCGCGTCTTCTGTGAAGACGCGCACGAGGTAGGTGGGGCCCGTCGCATTGTTAATTCGACGAGCTGAGCGAATGGATAGGCGGGGATCCCGCCGGAGTTCCTCCAGCACCTCTTCCTCTGTGATCCCCGGGTTCAATTTGGTCTGTCTGGGCCGCTGCCCTGGCTTATAAGGCGTGTCCGGCACAGGGGCCAGGACGCAACGGCCAATCTCCGTCCAGCGTATGGACACTAGAGGTACAGCGCCATCTGCAGGAAAAGGTTCCCGGTTACTATCGACAGGCGCTGTACCTCTCTGGTTACATCTAACGTCTTTGGACTCGGTTTTGTTCTCGTAGTTTGCCGAAGCTCGAGTCGGCAACCTAGTCGGCCCCAATGTTGTTGTGGTTGCGGATACGGCAGGCGCTGGTCTCGTGTCGGAACTGTTGGGCTGCTGCCGCAACAAAAACTGTTAACATTTCTCTACAGAACAAATTTTCGGAATACATTGACGCCACGAAAATTTATTCATCACGATGGAGTCACAACTTTCACACAATAATTAGTACAGACACCATAAGCTAACTACGAACAACGAAAAGTCAGATCACTGCCGTCTTTTGTCCATGACGCGTCCGCCTTTTTTTTTTTTTTTTCCCCGATATATATCGCTACAGCCAGGATACCGATGTATATCGTTTCAGCTCCGATTCGCAACGCTTCTGTGAAATTACCTAAGTTTGAATACTGACAATTGCCTTATAAGGAGATAAGAGTATCGGATTTTTGAAGTGTTTTGTTTATGGTACGTGCTTTTCGAATTAGCTATCTGCAAAAGCCTTTCGATGTAACTTTGAAATGGAATTTTCGTGACCTGTAATTACATGTAAAAGTCACAAAATTTGTCACCATGGCTCATCGATAGCGCAGTTTATTGACAATCAAGAAACAGTTAGTGCTGTATCGATAGCTACGATACGGAGCTTGATGCGAGAGAGATCGCACCACATCAGGTTGGCAGTAATATCTCCGCGGCCTACCACCAGAGGTCTGTTGTTGTTGTTGTTATTGTGGTCTTCAGTCCGCAGATATGTTTGATGCAGCTCATCACGCTATCCTGTCCTGTGAAAGTCTCTTCATCTGTAAATACGTTCGGCAACCTACATCCTTTTGAATCTGCTTACTATATTCGGCCCTCGGTCTCCCTCTACGATTATTACCCCACACGCTTCCTTCTGATGCTAAGTTGACAATTCCTTGATGTCTCAGAATGTGTCCAACCAGTCCATCCCTTCTCTTAGTCAGGATATGACAGAAACTCCTTTTCTCCCCGATTCGGTTAAGCACCTCCTCATTAGTTACATGATCTACCCATCTAATTTTCATCATTCGCCTGTAGCACCACATTTCAAAAGCTTCTATCATCTTTTTATCTGAACTCCTTATCGTCCACGATTCGCTATCATACAGTGCTACACTCCAGACAATTCTTTCGCCGGCCGCGGTGGCCGAGGGGACTGAGGCGCTCCAGTCACGGTCTGCACGGCCACTACGGTCGGGGGTTCGAATCCCCCCTCGGGCATGGATATTTGTACCGTCCTTAGGATAAGCTAGTTGATAAGTAATTTGTAAGTTTCGGGACTGATGACGCCGTAGTTAAGTCCCATAAGCTATACAAACATTTGAAATAAATGCTTTCAGTAAGGATTTCCTAACATTTAAATTAATATTGTGTGTTAACAAGTTTCGCTTCTTTAGAAACGCTTTTCTTCCCATAGCCATTCTGCATTTTATATCTTCTTTACTTTGGCCATCAGAATTTATCTTGCTACCAAAACAACAAAATTCTCTACACTTTTATAGTCCCATTACCTAATCTAATTCCCTCAGCATCGCCTGATTTTCTGACATTCCATTCCATTACCTTCGTTTTACCCCTGTTAATGTTCATCTTATATCTACCTTTCAAGATACTGTGCATTCCATTCAACTGCTCTTCTAGATCCTTTGCAGTCTCTGACAAAATTACTATGTCATCGGCACCGTAAACATTTTATTTATTCTCCCTGAACTTTAATTCCTTCTCGAAATTTCTTCTTCCACCAGAGGTGTATTGTAATAAATACCGTTTTTCTAATAGCGTGTCTGCTCTTGTTGTAGTCACCTTGCCGGCCACCAAGTCACTAGAACCCATCTCTTATTTTCTGTGTTCACTACTAATACCACACAGAAATGGCGACGATGATGAGATCAGGTTTTATAAGTACTAGCACGGTGCTGTGCCGATTTTGCTGGCCGACGTTGCGGGATTGTGCCAACTCGCATATAACTTCCGCAAATTTTGCTTGTTCCTTTTTTTGCTCTTGCTTGTTGTTTCTCCTGGTTTGTGTGACCTTCAGAAACATCTCTTTTTCTTTTGTTTATTTTCTAGTTTTAGAAGAGCGCTTTGTCATAATTGTCACGCCCTAACCTACTAATGCAGGGCTCCCCAATTTCTAACAGCCCAGCACCACGCCACCTACGGTTACTGATCTACTTTTTGTTATTCAGGCACAGGCCCAACAGACGACAACAATTGAAGCAATGTTGAAGCAAGTTCCACAAGTTGAAACGCTGCAGCTCCAGAACCAGCAACAGCGGCAGCAACCACAGCAGGAGTGCTGCCTTCCTTCCGGCAATGCGATAAAAACTAGAGAACTAGGATCAATACTGGAGCAGTATTTCATAGCGCACCATGTACAAGGTACGGGACAAATTCACTACTTTCTTTCGTAGTGCGGCCCCTCAGTCTTCTCAATAGCTCAAAAACATTTTCCGGATTAGGAACTGGATCAGGGAGCCTTAAGTGAGACATTGTCGAAATATTTCTCGGACCGTTTGCATATAGCTGCCGCGCATTATTAATTTTTTTGCCTCAAGAAGCAGGACTCTCAGACATATAGACAATGGGTGACCGACATTCAAGGCCTCACTAGGAAGTGTCAATTTAAATGTGTTTGTGGAGCATCATATGCAGACGCTATGTTCGCGATGGTTTAACGCAAAATGTTACTGATCCAAAAGTGCGGGACAAATTTTTGCATTGCAACAAGTCCTTACTACCTTCGATCATCAGGATGCGTGTGAATCAGCCGCAAAGTGCTTTGATTTTACTCAAATTTGTAGTGTTGCTAGCCAACGTTTAGTTAACCGGCCCGGGCGCGTCGTTGGTGACGTTGCTGGCCGCCGTGGCAGTAACAGGCAGTAAACAACCTGAGCCCACTTCCTCCAGGAAGCCGAACACTAGCTGTGTTCATATATGGCAGGCCAGAAAATTGTGTTCGCGTTGTTTGCCTAGCCACAAACGCAGCAACTGCCCCTCGCGCAACGCACGGTGTTTTTCTTGTGGAAAACACGGGCATCTGCAAAACAGTGTGCCTGTAAAGACAATCCCGATCCTGTGCTCCCACCAACGTATTTACCTCCGCAAGTGCTGCCACTGGACATTTCATTATTGTTATTAAGCAGCGATCGCGTGTTGCCGTACCTCAAACAGGCGAGCAAACCCATTTGCAGCGTAAAAACGACAAATTATTTGTGCATATCGCGATTCAGAAACTGCCTCTCGAACAGCAACTAGACACACGAGCCTCTCATTCGCTGCTCAGTCAAAAGACATACACTTCGTTAGGTCGCCAGCCGACAAATGTGACCCTGTCCACCTTAAACGGAGATAAAATTCCAGTACTAGAAAAATGTAGCTTGCCCGCCTCGTACCGCCAGAGTACAAAGACAGTTGCGTTTCGTGTTCTCCGCTCAGATGATTCCACAAACATTTTTGACCTTGATTTGTTTGATCTCTTTAACCTAAGCACACAAGAAAACGCTCTGAAAGTCAAATCGTGTGTTTCTCAAGGTAGCACAGACACTGTGCAGTGACTTTGCCGATCTGTTTACCGATGACGTAGGTAAAGCAAAGAATTTCATGGCTCAAGTGACAGAGCCGGCCGCGGTGGCCGAGGGGACTGACGCGCTCCAGTCACGGTCTGCACGGCCACTACGGTCGGGGGATGGATATTTGTGCCGTCCTCAGTAGTCTTATTTAGTTCATAAGTAGTTTGTAACTTTAGGGACTTTGACCCCGTAGTTAAGTCCCATAAGCTCTACAAACATTTGAACATTTGACACTTAGACTCCGCACAACCCACGTTTTTTCGTGCTCGTCGTGTGCCTTCAGGAACAAGTAGCTTTTGAACTAAATGAAATGCAACGACAACGTGTCATACAACCGATTTCGGCTAGTTACTGGGTATCGCCAATCGTACCGCTGAGGAAACCATCGGACAGACTTAGACTTTGCGCCGACTTCAAGAAAACTGTCAATCCGCAACTCATTGTGGACACTTACCCGCTCCTTCGCCCTGAAGAATTGATGGAATGCTTAGGCGCAGGCAAGTATTTTTCTAGAATAGATTTGCGAGGAGCCTATTTGCAAGTTTCATTTGCTGAAAATTCTCAAAATGTTCTTCTTACTAATACACATTTGGGTTTGTATAAAATTTTGCGTTTGCCTTTTGGATGTGCGTCTTCTCCTGCCATTTTCCAAAAATTTTTAATGCAGTTGACGGCCAAGGTTCCCTTTTATTCAGCAGACATCCATAATATTTTAGTTTCTGGCTGTACCCCAGAGGAACATTTGCAGATTCTGTGTTCTTTGTTTGAAGTTTTGTCCGAGGCAGGACTTCAATGTAATAAGGAAAAGTTTGTCTTCTTTCAAACTGAAATTATTTTTGTCATAGAATCAACGGACAAGGCGTCCATGCCCTACAGACTCATTTGCTTGCCATTCGCTATTTGCGTACTCCCAAGAATCTTCACTAGTTGAAATCAGTATTAGGCAAATTGAATTATTATTGCAAATTTATTCCGGACGCTTGGTACATTGTCGAGCCTTTGCATCGTTTTCGGCGACGGAATATTCCTTTTGAATGGACCGCAGATTGTGTCAAGACTTTAAGACGGTGAAATTTGAATTTTGGGTGATCGATGTTAGTTCATTATGATCCGACACTCCATTTGGTGTTAGCCACCGACACGTCCTCTTATGCTATTGGTGCAGTTTTGCTGCAACGTATTGGTCAGCATGATCGACTGATAGCTTCTGGCTCAATATTTCTCAGTTCAGCAGAAAATGCAAACTGAATAGGAAGCATTTGCCCTTGTTTATGTTACAAAATTTCACTACTACTTGTTTGGTCGAAATTTTTTCTGGTGACTGACCACAAGCCCTTACAATCTTTCTTTCATCTACAAAGGCCTCTTCCGGAGAGGACTGCTAATGAATTTTATGAGGTTGTTTATCATCCAACCTCGAAATACGCCAATGCGGATGTTTTGTCTCGCCCTCCGATTGGCCATGATTCTGAATTTGATTCTTCACCAGCGTCGTGTTTTGCTCTCGACGTTCGGGCATCTTAATTACTGGTAGCCTCTTTTCCGTTGGATTATCGGCAAAGTGATCAGGCTACCACCGTCGACCCGAATTTGCGTTTTCTCGTGACCTGTCTTCAATCTGGTCGGCCACTCACTCCGCACCTCATTTCAAATTCTACTGTTTTTTTAGGGCCGGCATGGCCTTTCTGTTTGTGACAGTGTTATTTTGCCACGCAGCGACGCTGATCAGACGCGCGTCGTTGTGCCACAGTCGTTTCGCCTCCAAGTTTTTAAATTGTAGCACCACGGCCACTGGGGCTTAGATAGCACAAAAGAATTAGTGATTGTAGAAAAGACATTTTTTAAATATGCACCAAAGCTGCTTTTATTTGAAATGCTGACGACTGGTTTCGGGCTTTCCCCATTTTCTAAGCCACCTATTACAGAGAACAAAGTGTGTTTTACATGAAAATACATTAATATGGTAATGTTATATTGACTGTAGAAGTTGTAATTACTTACATTCATATATATTTATATTTCGTTACTGTTTAGGTCACGCTGTTATAATTACTTTGATGTAATTTACAGAGCTGTTGATCCAAAGATGTTTTTATTAAATATTCTTTGCTTAATTTTGTTTATAACAATATCGTTGGTTATATGCAGTGTGACATAAACAGTACCATGGCAAATATCGTACAGTAAATTTTAGATTCCATTCCGAACTATTTTAAGTGTAATCAATTGATTTGTGTCCTATATTGTAATACAGGGATAATATTGCGGTGCTACTATAATTTATCGCGTTTTGTTCTATATTTTGAAGTACATTACGGTAGGATGGATTGTACTTTATATGCTGGCCAAGGTGTTATGGAAATTTTCGATGAATTTTTTATTGCGCATTTCTGTTTGTTCATTTAACATTTGTTCTGGGAACTTAGTCATATGTGTATAGATTTGTAATTCTTCTAAAACGTCCATTAGTTGTCCTTTGCATATAATATGTAAAATTTTGAGGTGTGTGCCGAATGCTGAAACATTATTTTCGCTTGTATTAATATGTTCTCTAAATCTAATTTTGAAAGGTCTGTCTGTCTGTCCAATGTAGGCTTTGTCACATTCATTGCATTCGATTTTGTAAACTCCAGATTGACTATAGCCTGATATATGGAGCTAGCCTGATAACAGTCCTGTAGATGAAGAAGAAAGGATTGTTTGCAACCAATAAACTGCATATAACCAACGATATTGTTACAAACAAAATTAAGCAAAGAATATTTAATAAAAACATCTTTGGATCAACAGTTCTGTAAATTACATTAAAGTAATTACAACAAACAGCGTGACCTAAACAGTAACGAAATATAAATATATATGAATGTAATTAACTACAACTTCTACAGTCAATATAACATTACCATATTAATGTATTTTCATGTAAAAAACACTTTGTTCTCTGTAATAGGTGACTTAGAAAATGGGCAAAGCCCGAAACTAGTCGTCAGCATTTCAAATAAAAGCAGCTTTGGTGCATATTAAAAAAATGTCTTTTCTACAATATTTAAGAGCTGCAAAACGCGACATATCAAAAACATTTGAATTAGCTCGATGTCACTGTGCTTGGCCTGGCATTGGTGTAGACATGCGCCTTATGACATCACGGTGCTAAGTTTGCGCCGGGCACCATTCTGCTCCGCCGCAATGTTTCCTTCCATGGCACAAAGCGATTTCTCTGTGGCAATGCCTTCATCTAGATTTTGCGGGACCTTTCGCTTTTGTTGGTAGACTCTCTCATTTTCTGTTTGTTCAAAATGTTCAAATGTTTGTAATTCTATCGGACCAAACTACTTCGGTCGTAAATCTCTAGTTACAAACTACTTAAATTAACTTGAACTAACCTGAGGACAACACACACACATCCCTGCCCGAGGGAGGATTCAAATGTTCAAATGTTTGTATAGCTTATCGGACTTAACTACGGAGTCATCAGTCCCTAAACTTACAAACTACTTACAAACTAGCTAATACTGAGGACGGAACAAATATCCATGCCCGAGGAATGATTCGAACCTCCGACGCGAGGTCTCGCGGTCCGTAATGTAATGTTCCAGTCCGCTCGGCTATTCCCACGTGACTTTCCGTTTGTGGTTCATATATCGTCTACCACACCGAGTGCCACGATTAAAGTTCTTTAAATTGATTTTTTTGTCTCTTAAATTTTGGAAATGCAGCCGCGCAAATTCCACTTCTTCCGCCGATATTTCGGCCACGTACCGTCCGACCATCTTCAGGGTACTTCGTCACTCTGAAGAGGAAGAGTGACAGAGTACTCTGAAGATGGTCGGACGGTACGCGGCCGAAATATCAGCGGAAGATGTGGATTTTGCGCGGCTGCATTTCCGAAATTTAATGGACTATACATTACGCCATGAGAACTTGAAAATGCACATAGATTTTTTTGCATTGAAGGTTTGCCGCAATCGTTACTGATAACGAGCCACAGTTTGCTTCTTCGGCGTTTGTCGCGTTTTGCGCTCAAAACGGTATTGGCCACATAACGAGTGCGCCGTTCCAGCCTCAAGCAAACGGCGAAAGTTACATTTATGTACCTTCTCTCTGTCACCTATGGTAAAAGTGTTTTAAGTATTCTGTGTGATACGTTTCATGTTATGTTTCATTTTACCTCGTTTGACGTATTTTTGGGAGTCTTAGTGGAATTTTTTTTATTGGTGTCCTCAAATGGAGACCAGGTGCATCTGAGGTACTAGTCATTAGTTTTCGTCTCTTATGTGTTTCAAAGTTTCATAGCTCACACATAATATGAAAACACAGGCAAATCGAAATATTTTCAATTATTTGTATGACATTTAGAATGTCTAAGTGACGAAGCTATTCGCGAACACATTGTTTTGGGTGTGTTGATTGTAAATAATTCAGCGAGTTATTTTATGTCACTACTGCATCATTTCTAGGTTGTGTAACATGCCTCTCCCCTCTGGGACAACCTGCATACAACTCATTCAAATTGCAGGTGAAAAGGAAAAAAAAATACAATGAAATAATTGATGTTCTGAAGTTTTACAAATTCTGCAGGCTGAATCAGATGATCACCTGGAGTGGACTGATGACTCGGACAAGGATCCAACATTTAAAGTTGATGTATCAAGTGATACAATGTCAGTATCAAGTGATGACAATGACGACAGGCAATATGTTGATTCCAACAACGGAGCTAGCCTGATAACAGTCCTGTAGTTGAAGAAATGGTTGTTTGCAACCAAAATAAAAAAAGTTTACCAAATGGCAGCTCACAGAAAACGGGCATGGTTTAGTGAAGTGCATAATTCTGTGACACCTCCTGCATTTTTCGGCAACTGTAAAGTCAATGTTCATGGCGACAGTCCGGCTGATTTTTTTCCCTGCATCTGTTACCAGAGGATCTCTTATGTGAGATGGTGTACCAAACTAACTTGTATGCAGTTCAAAATGTTAAGAAACATCTCCACTACTGAACACAAAGTATTTCTTAGAATAACTTTGGTATAGACTTATGTGAAATATTGGAGGATAGGTCATTACTGGTCTGAAGATTCACACCTGCGCATGAATCTAATTGCAGATGCAATGTCTCGTAAATGATATATGGAGATACGGTTGTTTCTATATTTCAAGAACAAAACCACTATTCTCACCAAAAACTGCGACAAAGCAATTTGCTTACGACCAATTTTGGATGCATTACATGAAACGTTTCAGAAAGCTATGGATCCTGAAGAGTTTCAAAGGACTGATGAAACGATGATCCCATTAAAAGTCGTAATTGAAACAATACTTGCCAAAAACGCCAAAGAAGTGGGGATATAAAATGTGGGTGCGAGCTGGTATTTCTGGTTATGTGTATTGAACTATTTCAAGGTGTAAAATGAGATCGTCAGGATATATCGGCCTGTGGAGCTTCAAGATATGTCGAGTTGCGACTTTGTCATGGACTCTAATAAGGCAGAAATTTCAAAGTGTATGCTGATAACCTCTTCAGCAACATCCCAATGGTGTCGGAACTCAAAGACTTGAACATTTGGTATGTCGGTATTATACGTAATAATAGTTTGTAAGGAGCAGGAAATAAGCTGAAATCAGTTTCAGAATTACAAAATCAGGGGTGAGGCAGCTCTTCTGTTTTATCAGCTAGAGAAGGTGTGACGATTAACAGGTGGGTGGATAACTCAACGGTTACTGTACTGTCACGTTATGCAGAGGTACAGCCCGATGGAACTGCTGTACAATTTAACAGGAAAGACAAGACTTCATAGACATCCGTCGACGACATTGTGTCGACATATATAACACACATGGGAGGAGAGGATCTTATGCATTCACTCTTTGCCCTTTACATGAATGACAAGAAATTGTACCCGGTACAGGAGATTCTTTTTCATTAAGTGTTACATGTAGCAGGAGTCTATAGAAGAAAAGTGAGAAGCAGAAACCGAACCTCTTAGAGTTCAAGAGCCTTGTTGCAACAAGATTCATTTTCAAAGGAAATGCGGAAACAACTAGGAAAGGAAGGGGTCGACCATCAGACGAGTTCAACTTTCGATGCCATTGGAAAAAAAGTGTCGCACCGTGAACAATGAACTGTGACTAGAAAGCGGATTACACTGGTCAAAGAAAGCATCAAATGCCCATAGATGCCATTCTCCAGAATGCAGGGGAAAAAAGAGATACATTTGCAACAAATGTAATACTTACTCGCCGGCCGCGGTGACCGAGGGGGCTGAGGCGATTCAGTCACGGTCTGCACGGCCACTGCGGTCGGGGGTTCGAATCCCCCCTCGGGCATGGATATTTGTGCCGTCCTAGTTCATAAGTAGTTTGTAAGTTTCGGAACTGATGACCCCGTAGTTAAGTCCCATAAGATTTACAAACATTTGAACATTTGATAATACTTACTTTCCGCGTCCGAAACTAGACTTCTGACTTCCAAAAATTAGCAGCTGTTATGACTTTGTCGTTAGCCTCCCATAAGTCGTCCATTGTACAGGGCTGGTATAATGGTGCAACAAATGTAATGTTTCAGTGTTTCCTGAGTATATTCATTGCAAAAAGTAAGAGTTTTGAGAAGGACGTTATGTGCAACTTCCTGGCAGATTAAAATTGTGTGACGGAACCAGGACTCGAACCTAGGACCTTTGCCTTTCGAGGGCAAGCGCACTACCGACTGTGCTATCCCGAGACGACTCACTATGCCGCCCCACAACTTTACTTCCGTCAGTACCTCGCCTCCTACTTTCCAAACTTCACAGAAGCTCTCCTGCGAACCATGAAAGATTAGCACTCCTGGAAGAAAGGATATAGTGGAGACATGGCTTAGTCACAGCCTAAGGGATGTTCCCAGAATAAAACTTTCACTCTGCAGCGGAGTGTGCGCTGATATGAAGCTTCCTGGCAGATTAAAATTTTAAACAATCTAGGCACTGGTTTTATGAGAAGTGGTAAGCCCCTGAAGTCGGAGTTCGGACCCATGTGGTTCCGAGAACACCTAAAAATTTATAAATTCAATTTCCGAAAAATAAAGAAAATTAACTACGACATGGCTAGAATTTCATAAGGAAGCTACTAAAATGCAGCAACATGCGATTGGGAACGTTCACAAAGACAGAAAAAGTCCAGTCTCAAATCCCGGAAAAGTGAAATAATTAAAAGTTCGCAAAAATAAAAATAAAAATTACGGCATGCAACCCATAGAAATGTTTAGAATTTAATAAGGAAACTATTGAAGGAGGTTGTACAAGGCTTGATGAGAATTACTGACAGAGACTGAGTACATACTAAAAGTTCTGAGAAGAAACAACCAAATTAAAATAGGCGGGGAGAGAAGATCGTGAAATGTTTGTAGAAATCAGAAGGATATACGCATAGTTACTTGCCTGATGGGCATAGAACAAACAATAGTGAAAACTGAACGCTTTGTTCTAAGAACCAACTACGTGAAACACACGGAAGGAAACGATAAGTAAAATTTTACATGCACTGTACAAAAATGAATACATCATCTGTTAGAAATCGGGTCCCACAAAGGTAGAGTGAATTTACACCGAGTTGGTACACCGCCACATAATCACAAAAGGTTTGAATATACCAGGCCCGTTATCAAACTGCAGCTAGTACCTCATTTACCGCATTTATCTCTTGAAAATTACTGGATTGAAAAACTAGAACACATTTCCACACACAATCGGAAGGAATATACCAAACAATAGATCTAAGTTCAGGAGTCTAAGTTAAACATGCTAGACAAAAAATCGTTACCATCTCTGCAGGCACAAGACAAGAACCAACCTTACCTCACCGTGGTCCGAGCACAAAGTGACAATCGACTGGACAGTAGCCGCGGGAAAGCTACCGGAAACAGCGGTGGTGGGGAGAGAAGATCTCGTGACTCGCCCTGGAGAAGGCTTGTCGAACGGCTTGTACCCAAATGGCGTAGAAACCTCTTTGGTCTCATCAGCAGCAGGGGTTGTTAACGACTATCGACTCTGAGCCAGAGAGAACTATGCAAAGCGAGCTATTACTACCCATATTCAGACAGCCATTAGATACTCAGACATCCACTTAAAAGTAAAAAAAAGTACACATTCTCACAGGGACAGTGGCGTAGAGTGGGGTTCTAGTTTTAACAAAATGCTAATCTAGCGACATCAATTTTATAAAAAAATATATGGGAGACGACATACAGTCACCTTTCAACGTCAATGGGTTGATGATATACGTTGGGTCACTTGTCACTCCTGCGCTGTACGCCGACGAATTTTGCATATGATACAGCTCCTATTCTGTGCCTTCGGCTAAATGCCAGCTCCATAGTGCCAATCAACGGGCTTCCACGTGGTCTCTCCCGCATGATTTTCAGGTTTCAGGTTCTAAAACAACGGTAGTGCATGTATGTCATCCTGATCCAGAGCTCCTCTTGGGAGATCGCTGCTCGTACAGGATTGGAACGTCAACTGGCAGTAGCACACTCTTGTTTGCTATTTGGTCCCTTCCTCCCATCAATCAACCAACCAACAACTTAAAAGTATAAGGGTTTAATAGGCTAAATCTAATTGCTTTAAAGAATTTGAGATTGAGAAAACTCAAAGCTCGGTATAATACCCAATGGATCAGGAAACAATAAAAACTCGTCTTCCTTAATATAACTATCTAAATTCACAGAACTTCTTCAATCAGCCCAGTTATTGCTTACAACTTTCGAAAATCGGCACGCATACAAAGACAAAAACGTTCGTAGCCCATGCCAATAACTTAATGTAAAATTTGTCAACGTGATGCTAAGGAATGTAGGACACTGCCATCCAGCGGCCGTACTTAAAGCCGCACAGGCAGAAATGAAAAATGAAATTAAAAAGTGCGGACGGTATGAAGTTGCAGACTATGAGCGAGTGGTCGGCAGCAGAAGGCATATGCCGTCCCACACGCTTGAGGGGTTATGAGCGGTGACTCTTTTCAGTAAAATTAAAATTATCGTTGCAAAGGTAAAATTTTGCTTACCGTCTCGCCGGCGCTGTGTGGTCGTGTTGGCAACGACCTTTGAATGGGCTTTCAAACCTCAATCACATTGAATGAGAAGGGAATAAATAGATCGAGAAATACATAATGCTGCGCCTGCTCTATAGTAATTGTCCGGTCAGTAGATTATCCTCGTAATTTGTTGCCAAAATTAGCACACTACTCCGCCGTGGTGGTAAGTAAATTTTAACCGTTGCAAATATTTGAAATTAGTATTCATTATTCTTTTAACATTGAACTACTTAATTTCAATGAATTTTTGCCTCATACTGAATAAGAAAGGAATGTTACGGTTTAACAGGGTCATCGTGAGACGGAGCTCATGGTAGGATTTTTTGGATAAAGATGGGGAAAGAAATAAGCAGTGCTCTTTCAAAGGACCCATCCCGGCATTTGCCTAGAGTGATTTTGTGAAATCACGGGAAAGATAATGTGGATGACCGGAGGTGAATTTGTACCACCGTTCTCTCGAATTCGAGTCCAATGTCTTGACACTGTGCCAGCTAGCTCGGTCTGAATAAGCGAACTTAACGGTTCCACAGATGGTCAAGCATTTGGCCGTATACGTCGCTGTTTGACGTGATTGACAAAGTTATTGTTTCGCCGCCTACATTAGTGAAAAATTGTTTTAATAAAGACATTTAATTTAAGGAGAGGCTGCCCAAATTTTAATTAAACAGCTCTCCTTAGACTCAATATCTTCGATATGAGGCAACATGTCTCGATAAATTGAATTGTTATTGATATCACCTACGCTTGAGGTACCAGGCAGGATTGTTTCCATTCATGGTCATTGCTGGTATGCTATTTCAATCTGAGGTCTTCGGACGACTGTGTACGACTCTGCAACGCCTTCAGCATTGTGGGTGGTGGACCCCATTCTCTAAAGTGGTGTAGGTTTAGCCGCCCTTCGTAGCAGCTGCTAGCTTGGGAAGTTGTCTTTGTGCTCGCCGACTTCTTTCTCCAGCTACTGCAATCCTACACGGCTACCCAGGTCAGGTCTTCCGAATGCACTTCATGTAAAATGAGGAACAAAAATATTACACGACCCAAATAGTTTAAAGTCCATGAACAGATCATTGCGAGTGCTATATTTCCGAAGTGCGAGTGTTGTCAACTGTAGCGGTCTTTCGAGCTTCAGCTTGGTGTTAACATCGTCAAATAGAAACAATATAATAGCTAGGATACAGTTTATGTCGAGATTCATAGCAGCTTAACTCACGGATCATTTGTTTGGGAAACATTATTCGAACATGTAAAAAAAAAAAAAAAAAAAAAAAAAAAAAAAAAAAAACGTTGAGGTACAAAAATTGCACGTGGGTAGGAGTTACTTACGACAACGAACCACTTATTACGTATGGTTTGGATAGGCTGACGGTTTACGACCACAAGAGGCTCTAGTTCGACTAATACTAGTCAGCTTGTTTTTAGCCCTGTGCAGGTAATATTTTTTAACAGTAATTAGCCAACAATTTTACAATTGTAGGCTTTTCTGGATTCGAAATTCTTAAACGTACTCCATTTTTAATAGCCTAATCTTTAAACAATGTGAGAAATGATACCCATAGTAAAAACGTTGAAAATGGATATATGTATTTGTAATTACTTTGACTGTCACATTGTGAATCTATTGTGTTAAGTTATGATAAATGTATCAGCAGATAGGCATAATTTTCTAAGTCCTTAACCGCGGTTTACAGAAGTGAGTGGCTGTGCCTTACATTATTTGTTGTTTCCAGTTTAATATTCGCTTTTAAACTCCGGTAGGACTATTCTAGCGTTACGCTAGAGAGGACAGGTAGCTTATTGATAGTGTCGACCTCCCTAGTTCAGTGGTATGCATCGGGTCGGATGCCACCAAAGCCTTTACTTTTTGTTTTATTTTTTTTATCGTAGTGCAAATGTTTCTTGCTTTAGTTACTTTTTGTCATTAAATTATATTGGTTTTACATTTTTCATTATTCTCTTCAGGAAATAACTAATTTCAGTTCGGCAATTTGATATGTAAAAAATAATCTTTCTTGGAAGGTAATATTTGATCACAAAAAGAAAAAAGAAAAAAAAATAGAGACAGAGAAAGGAAAAAAAATGTCCTTGGAAGGTGCTATTCATCTGAACCATGCAGTGGAGTGGCAGAGCGCATTGAGGCGCTATGCTCCGATGTGCGAGGGCGCTCCCCGTCAGGGGTTCGAATCCTCCATCGGGCATGGATGTTTGTGTTGTCTTAAGTATTAGTTCATAACTAGTTTGTAAGTTTAGGGACTGATGACCCCACTGTTAAGTCCCATAAACTTAACAAACATTTGAGCATTTTTTTGATTCATTTGCCCTATCATAAAAATAAAAATCTTCTTTGGAGGTTGATATTTTTATGCCCTGACATTAAAATTAAAATGACGCAGGCGACGTATATCTTCAGTATTTTATCCACGTGCCACTGGCATCAAGAACAGCCCGGATCCTTCAAGGCATAAAATTTAAAAGTTTGCAGAAAAAGGCCCCGTCCGTGGCAATTCTCTCCCATGAAGTATCAACCAAATCCCACAAGTCATCCGCAGTCCTTGGAGGAGTGTCTGGCCAACTATCCCGCACAACCGTCTTGAGTTTAGCCCATACGTTCTCTATGGCACTGAGATCAGGCGACTTTGAAGGCCTTCGTAGGCACTGAATAATCTCTCACCTTCGGAACCAGCTCTGAATCCTGATGGTGGTGTACGATGAATGATTATTGAGTTGATAACTGCGACGTCCTTTGGGTACCAAAGTCGAGCTCCGGGAATGACTAAATGTTCAAGCAAATGTTCATACCATGCTGAATTGTACTGATATTGGATTCGTTCTAAGGTCCCTTCACACTTGTGCGCCACGAGGTTCTAGCTCATGTAGCCACGAAGAGGCCGTCAGATCGTTGCCTATCTGTGCGAAGCAACAAGAACAGGACCTCTGGTTGTGACAGTCTGTCTATGGCTAGATCATCAGATAATGGTTCTGAGAGAACGTCGGGACCTGATTGCGTAGTCGTTTAATCGTCTGAGAGGAGTTTTCGACGCTCCCAGGAAATGTGAAGCTCTCCCAACTGCTCGGATGTTTGAGAAAGGGGCAGTCTGGGCTGTTCTGACAAGTTCATCTTCTCTTCGAATAGAGTCTAGCGA
Source organism: Locusta migratoria (assembly GCA_026315105.1). Taxonomy (NCBI): domain Eukaryota; kingdom Metazoa; phylum Arthropoda; class Insecta; order Orthoptera; family Acrididae; genus Locusta; species Locusta migratoria. The sequence continues at coordinate 383,762,765 of CM048750.1, read as the reverse complement.
TCTTCCAGTTATAGAACGTCTGCTTACCTTTATCTCTGAATCGTCTGGTCCATCTCCAAGACGTCCAGCCCCAGATGCACTAATACAGCTATCAAAGACAGCAATTATGCGCTCGTGAACGTCCGCATCAGCTATTTTGAAGTAGGCCTATGACGTATGCTAATCAGCTGATACGTTTCTTTTAGCTGAAAAGTACAGATACACCACGTGGTGGTCGAAGTAATTACAAACAAAATACATCAATTTTCAATATTGTTACTATAAACACATGACTGACTAAAGGTTAGATTATTATCAAAGAGATTCTTTTAAAAACCTATAAAAGCCTACAACTGCACATTTTTAGCGAATTAATAGTTAAAATATTACCTGCAAGAGGTATAAAAGACACCAATGGAATTCAAACAAGCGCCCGTTACGTTCATAAACAGTCAGCCTATCAACTCACCCAGTGAAACATGAGTGAGAAGTGATGCGTTGCGGTACGCACGTGGAATTCTTGTACATCAACCGTTTCTACGTGCTCAAATCACGTTTCCCAAAATAAATGATTGAGTTAAGGTGTAATGAATTCTGACATACAGTGTATACTAACTATTGTGGTGGTTCCATTTGACGATGTAAACAGCAAGATGAAGGTGCACAGACCGCTGGAGTTGGCAACACTCGCGCTTATGAGCTTGGGCATGCGCAATTCTGTGTTCTTGCACTTTAAATTATTTGGGCCGAGTAATCTTTTTGTCCCTCATTGCACATTTCCTTCCATTATCGCCCGAGTCCATTACGGTGCTTCTCATTTCTCACTCCCTTCCCACACACCTCATTCCTCACTTGTGGTTTCCTCTGGATTTGTCCCATCACTCAAAAGCTACAATGTTCACAAAAATAATCGTCACAAGTTTCACGCACTTCTCAAGTTGTTTTGTGGTGCAGAAATCGTATATACCGAGGGTCTTTTGATACATGGCCGCATTCGATATACTTATATTCGTGGTGACTATGCCCAAGAGCGGTCAGTCCCTCAACAGTGGTTGACACCACTGAGCTGGTCTCTAGTTCTCATGCCCAGGAAGTTATTCAATGTGTAACTTGCAAGGCATCAACCACTGCTCCCCTCCCCCCTCCCCCACCCCCCAACATCCTTCCCTGTGGTCTATTCCAATCTGTCTTCGCCCAAGGCTCGTCTGACCACTGAATGGTATCCCTTTGGATCCTGGGACAAAGTGGCATCGATCGGTTTGCCAAGCAACGGCTATCAACTTCACTGTGATGCCCTGCTCAAGTGTCGATGTGGTACTGGTCCATCTTCTGAAGAACTCTCCATTTTAGTCTCCTTGGGGTAGTCTTTTCTACCAGGTACGCTCTCTTTAGTTCTTGGTGTCGATACCTTCATGGCTAACTATGTTTTACATTTATTCATATAGCTAGTTATCATCATTCCATTCTATGGAGGTTACTTCAGCTATATCTCTCAGGTCCCCAACCATCCAGAAGATTTACATAACACTTCCTTGTAGACTAAACTAATGTGTACATCATGGATGGCTCACTTTATTCTCCTTGTGACCACCCAGCCAGCCACGGTATTTGACTGTAAAATTTTAGTTTGGTTAAACACTTGCTTTATCCCTTTAGTGCTTCCTCCTTTGTGATGTCAGTGAAATGGTTATTGTTGCTCTGGAAGCATTGGGGGTTGAGCGCCAGATGTTTGGTTTGGTATTATTATGTAGTGTCTTAGCTAGAAAAAGTGGACTGATGGCCAAGCATGCAGCTTCCTCATAACCCATGGGAATGGATCTGCCATAAAGGGTCCTCTGATTAGAGTTGAACCGCATTGTTGTTCTGGATTGGAGTTCAGAATGGTCCCACTGGAACGGATCTCCCCTTTGGAGGCTCACCATTAATTTGCTCGGTATGGGCTTGGTGAACCCAGGATCTCTGGGGGCTGGAAAGTGCCACCAGAGCACTTGACAATTTAACCCTTGGCCACAATTCAGTTACCTCTATTCAAATGTTCAAATGTTTGTATAGTCTATGGGACTTAACTACGGGGTCATCTGTCCCTAAACTTACAAACTACTTATCAACTACCTTATACTAAGGACGGCACAAATATCCATGCCCGAGGGGGGATTCGAACCCCCGACCGTAGTGGCCGTGCAGACCGTGACTGGAGCACCTCAGTCCCCTCGGCCACCGCGGCCAGTTACCTCTGTGTGGAACGGCGATGGAACATAGTGTGTGTCTCAGGGAATGTTGAACTTTTTTTTGACCAGCTGGGTTTCGAGGAAGGAAAACACTTCTACAAGGAAACTTTAACCCAAAGTTGTGAACCGTGAAGGGGCTCGGTATTGGTATGGTGGGTACACAAGCTGCTTGGAGCTTATGAGACCACAAGCTCATACAGCTCGTCATCTTGTCAAAAGGGGAGAAAAAAACTTCAGATACAAATTATACAATGTTGATAGGGACCATCGGCGGAGCAGCTTTCAGGCTGTCAGTTTAATTTTGTCTAAGACTCTATGATGTTAAACTTGGACGGTTCATTATTTCTATTTTGCTTCTATTTACGCAGTTTTCTTAAGGAGAGCAAGGATGAAGAATGAGGAAGGAAAGGAATGTCTTTAGCTGTACTAAGGCATTTATATTAGTCACTGGTGAGAAGTGGAAATGAGAGCTGTGGTTAGATTCCAACCTGGGGCTCCCACTTCGAACCAGCGCTCGCTGAACTTTAAAAGTCGACCACTGTACGTAACAAGAGCCTTACCACTGAAATTAGTAAATAAGGTCCGTGTGAACTACTGGTTACTCACTGCTAGAAAGCCTTGTTCCCGGGCCCAAACTGAGAACTGACTCGTTTCAAATTACTTCAATAATAGGATGTTAATACTACAGTGGTTATTATACAAAGCACATCACACGTTATTACACACAGACATTAATAAACAAGCCACCACAATTAAAATTATCTTAGAAAGGTGTCTAAGAAAAAAATTATGGCGCAACGGAAATTAGATATAATTTGCATCTGAACTTGTTCGCAGCACTTGTGAAGAACAATATTAAATAAAAGAGGAAAGGTGCTCTAAAACTACAATTCATAGGCAACTTACAGATTATGCTGAACTTAGACTTTTTTATTCAGATAGAAATCAAGCAAAATGGGGAACTAATTTAACACAATATACAAAAACACTTTAAAGCTGGCTCTGGTCTGTCGTGCCTATTATGAGATGGTGCGTGTGTGTAGCCAAGTTAAATTACATCTGAATTGCACCGCAAGAAAACAGGCTAATGGCGACACACGGCTACGTTACATGAACCCACTCAAGTGAAGTTGGAGTGGTTGAAAATCGGATTCGTTATACAAAATCACGGTGGATTCTTAAGTTGCAGTCTGTCACCAATCGATCTCGGTACTGGTTTTATTTGAGAAGTGGCGTGAACTCAGGCGACTAGCTGCAATCCCCGGAAGTTGGAACTCGTACCCATGTGGTTCCGAAAACCGATAAAATTGAATAAATTCGAAAAAATAAAGAAAATTGACTACAGCATGCAACCCATAGAAATGTTTAGAATTACATAAGGAAGCTATTGAAGGAGATTGTAGAAGGCTCAGAGAGAATTACTGTCAAAGACAGAGTGCGTACTACAAGTCGGAGAAGAAACGGCAAAATTAAAATAGGTGGGAAGAGAAGATCGCGAAATATTAGTGGAAATCAGGAGGATACCCGCATAGTTACTTGCCTGATGGGCATGGAAGAAACAAGAGTGGAATCTGAAGGCTTTGTTCTATGAACCAACTACGTGGAACACATATCACTCATGGAAGGAAACGATGAGAAGATTTTTACATGCACTGTACAAAAATGAACACATCACCTATTAGAAATCGGGCCCCACAAAGCTAGAAAGTATTTACAGAGTTCATACACCACCACATATCACAAAAGTGTTTAACATACCAGGCCGTTATAAAACTGCAACTAGAATCACATCTATTGGAAATCACTGAATTGAAAAACGAAACTAATTTCCGCACACGATCGGAGAAAATATTCCAAAAAAATCTAAGTTAAACGTGCTAGTTAATGAAACGCTACCATCTGCTGAAACAAGAGGAGAACCAACCTTACATCACCAGACGACCAGAGCAGAATGAAGGTCCAGTGGTCATGTGGCGGGAAACTGCTACCGGACGCGGGAAGTCAACGGAATCTGGAAAATCCACGAAAACAGCGGTGGTGGGGGATGGACAGCGATACTCACGCTGGAGGAGAGGCTTGCTAACTAGACTGTAACCAAAGGGTGTAGAAACCTCTTTGGTAACCTCAGCAGCTATCGACTCTGAGCTAGAGAGAACGATGCATAGCGAGCTATCACTCCCCACATTCAAACAGCCATAGATTTTCGCACACACTTAAAAGTAAAACAACTGCACATTCTCACAGGGACAGTGGCGTAGCGGAGAAGCCGTACTTATGGCACATTAATTAATATAATAATAAATTATTAACATAACAAATAAGAAAAACCTAGCAATATTAAGTAATATTTTAACACATGAAATAAAAATGTTGTTCCTCAAACCTTGAAAAGTGTGGGGTTCAAGTTTTAACAAAATGATAATTTAGGGACATTAAATGAATTATAACTTTACAGAAATATACAAAAAAATGGAAGACGACAGACGGTCGTTGAAGTAAATATTGTCGTATCTGGGCCGTGAACGTTTCTGTTCAGCGACTTTGTCGAGGGAAGTGTTGGCGCACGCCACGTCTGCGTCCAGCCAACCTGGGCGAATGAGACGGAGCCAACAGGAGGCGCACCAACTTTCACCTTCACCAGCGGCCGTCGCACCCAGGGGGTAGCCTGGCAATTTGCCGTGGCTTTCTCGTAGGAATGTACATGGCGAAACCAGCCTGACTTTGAGGAGGGTGCAGATTAATGATAAACGTGGCGACAGTGCACGCAGGAAACAGACCTCCTTACAACGAAATGTACACAATAATGCACAGAAAGTCCTTGTAGCAGATACCAGAGAAGTCGTTTCCAAAAAAGCTATGGAATGTTTTCAGATAAGCCGTGGACCCCTGCAGACAGCAAGAAGGCAAATGAACTCCTTGAGTGCACATGTGCACGAGTCTGAGAGAGCTTGGCTTGCAGTATGGATAAAGTGTTTCCACCAAAACAATGTTTCTGGCCAGCGAGAAAGACCCTGATAAATGGAATACCAGACCGGCCTAACACAGAAAGCTGCCACAAAGAATTTTTTTTCACCCAAGAAGGAATGCCGAAAATAAAAACACACTAGTAACGTGGGAAAGACGCTGGTTTCCACATATAACGTCAGGCCACAGGAAATTTGCACCGGGTACTGAGTGGCATGGTCGCGAAAACTGCAACCACCTATTGGATGACACTGTACGACCAACTCACCAATCACAGAGCCAAAGAGTACTAAAATTCGAGGAGAAGCTATAGCAGGAGGGGGACTGGACGGGTTTGGTGAGAGACTCCCGAAGAATACACTTCGTCCGCCAGACATTAGTAGAGTCCATGCCACGTCATCCGTCTCTAATGACCACGGTGTCGACGGGACGTTAAACCCCAAGCTTCCTTCCATGCCACGTCAGTGTATTGGCCAACTTTAGGTTATGATAGTAACACTAAAAGTAGGCCATTGCGATCGTATTTTGACAGCTCGAAATTTAAATGAAAATAACAGCTTAACCATTCATCTGACACGATAATTGAATAACCGAATTTGTAGAAGAGAAAATTCTCTACAACATTGCTCTGTCATGTTTTTTTCATATCTCGTATCATTTCAGAGATATTTGCAAAAATAACGGCGATTTTGGGATGTCTGTCTCTCTGTCCGGAACGTGTTCCCTGTTTTTAAGACGAACCGTTCAACCTATCAGCACCAAATTTTACAGACATAATTATAGGCGGCCAGAGACCAGAACCTCCCTTTTCCAAATTTTTCAGACCAAAAAACGGCAGTAATACGAAAAAAAGCCGTTTGTAATATAATTGTAATTGCAAACGAACCGTTCATCTGATACCCAAATTGAATAACCTTATTGGTAGAGGGGAAAATTCTCTAAAACTTCGCTCTATTATGTTTTTTTCATATCTTCCATCGTTGCAGAGATATTTGCAAAAATAACGGCGATTTGACGATGTCTGTCTGGATGTAACGTGTTCCCACTTTTTAGGTCGAATCGTTCAACCGATCGGCACCAAAGTTTACAGACATAATTGTTGGCCAACAGAGACCAGAACCTCGCTTTTTGAAATATTTCGGACAAGAAATGCGTTAGAAATGTTAATAAATAAGTAAAAGCCGTTTGTAATGTAATTTTAATTGCAAATAAACATTTCATCTGACGCTAAAATTGAATAAACGAATTTGTAGAGAAGAAAATTCTCTACAACTTTGTTCCCATATGTTTTTTCATATCTCGTATCGTTTGAAAGATATTTGCAAAATAACGGAGTTTTGACACCATCCATTGAATTAACGAAAACCAGCCGTTCTCAGACGTCACGTGACATTCCTCGCCCAGAATTCTCTGTGGCATACGCCATCTTGCGTTGGATAATTCATGATTTTCTTATTGTAACTTTCATGTTGCCATTTGAATGCAATGGTGCACTGAAGAATTAACAAAAACACGTAGTTCTTCGTACGATAAAAGATAATCAAGAGTCTACGAATGCCATATTAGCATCAGTTAACAACGGCCATCAATATTATTAGATTAAGGAACATACGTCCTAACTGTTGGCCGTAGCGTAGTGGGTAATTCGTTGGAGTGTGACGCTGGAGGTCAGTGGTTCTGAACCCGCCCCTACCAAATTTTTTTCCTAAAATGGTTTCTGAAACTCTTATTAATTAATTTCCTATTATTTAGATCGTTATTGTGGTCCAAAATGTTTGCAAAAACTTATAGAAATACAAATCTAAAGTAGGCCGTAAAACACGTCAGTGCGTTTTCTTTATGGGCTGTGTCATACTTCCTTTTTCTCCATACCCTTTTCTTGCTTTGTAACGGTGAGTGAATGTAGTGTGGCTGTGCTGTGTTATATTTATATATTGGTAGGATAGAACAGAGATGCTTGAGTAGTAGATGGCAGGGTTGTTGGAAGATGTGTATGATGTGAAGCAGTGTCTCAAGGAAGGAAGGCGAGGGGCTTGCGACAGGAATGGCTGACGAAAGCTTGCGGGGGTGGATTCGCAAGGAAGAGAGGGTGGACACCACCGCCTCAGCCAATCAGGACTGGCCGATTCAAGTGAGAGCCGTTGGAGTCAACGGAAAGAATGTTCCGGTGAATTCTTGCAGGGCAACCGAGGCGACTGGACGTGGACCATGGAGCTGCGATGTGACGGGAAAAGCAAGTTTTCAGAGCTGTGAGAGTTGTAATATTTTGTTATGCGATCATTTTATTGGGAATTCAATGGTTGTCGTAATGAAATAATTTGTGGGTTAAATAGCTTCATTTTTAATAGTTTTCAGTTTTAATAGTTCGAGTTTTTTTCTATTCCCACAGTTCCGTACAGCTAGTTCTTGTTTTCACGTAGGCCGGCCGCGGTGGCGGAGAGGACTAAGGCGCTCCAGTCACGGTCTGCACGGCCGCTACGGTCGGGGGTTCGAATCCCCCCTCGGCCATGGATATTTGTGCCGTCCTAGTTCATAAGTAGTTTGTAAGTTTAGGGACTGATGACCCCGTAGTAAAGTCCCATAGACTATACAAACATTTGAACATTTTTTGTTTTCACGTAGGATCATCTTCCCGTTTTCGACGGGCTACCCAATGCCCATCTGACCATTAAATCGGAGGACTGTATCGGGATTTTCTCTTGTACAAATTATTTTATCATGTTTTAGAACTTCAACAGCTATGAGTGTGAAATTTGAATCCTTCGCCGCGGTGGAGTAGCCGAGCGGTCTAAAGCGTCACGCTGCGGAGCGCGCGGTTGATCGCCATGGAGGTTCGAGTCCTCCTTGGGTCATGGGTGTGTATGTTTGTCCTTAAGTTATTTTACCTAGGTTTAAGTAGTATGTAAGCTACGGACTGATGACCACGCAGTGTGGTCCGATTGATTTACAAACATTTGAACATTTTGAGTCCTTCCCGGTCATGCTGACAAAGCTTTGTGAATTTATTTGTAAAATTATAGGCAGTGTAAATTAAAATGTCATGTTGTACCTCTCCTGCTTCAAGTCGGTCCGCTTGACGTCCTCCCCCCTCCCCCCTCCCCCCCCCCTAGTGTATTTTGCTTCTATTCCCACAGTTCCGTACAACTAGTTCCTGTTGGATCATCTTATAGTTTTCGACGGGCTACCCAATACGCAACTGGCCATTAAATCTGAGCACTGTATCGGCATTTTCCCTTGTCGGGAAGTGTGACACAGGTTGTGTGTGGCCGAGACGCCTGCGGCTGGCCCGCTCAGTGAATTACACGCCGTGGCTGCTGCCGCTGCTGCCTCGCCCTGCTTGATTTATGGCGATGACGGCGCGGCGCGCTGGGGGTCGCGCTATCAAACACCGTCAGGCGCAATTTACAGCCCGCGTCTCGCCCACATCATTTTTCTCCGGAGCCGCCGTGAAGGATGCCAAGGAAACCGCACAGCGCCACGAGCGCTCGGGGGCTGCCGCTGGGCCGTCGCCGAACACTGCAATCCAGCACACTAGGACTCCGTCTGGCGTCACAGGTGACCCTTAAGCAACTTTACTGTGGATAAAATAATATTCCTGTTTCTTGTAAAAAATCTAGAATTTTACGGCTTTTACCGCACAGGATTGCAGTTCTTTCACAAATATTTTTGCAGCACTTTATGCAATATTTACATCAAAAATTAATAAAAACTACTGTTAGTATCAGTTATGACCTCAGATTATATTGCGACGATCCATAATTATATATATTTTTTCCCTTTATTTGGCCTTCAGAGTGTTAACTCAATGTGGCTATCTACAACACACAGTGGAATTGTACAAACCAAACTGCGTGGTCATCAGTCCGTAGCTTACAAACTACTTAAACCTAGGTAAACTAACCTAAGGACAACACACATACCGATGCCCCAGGAAGGACTCGAACCTCCACGGCGAGCAACCGCGCGCTCCGCAGCAAGACGCTTTAGACCGCTCGGCTACTCCACCGCGGCACATTTATTTAAAATGATTTGGTGAGGCGAGTGTCAACAGCCGTAATATATTTCATAAAATGCATTTTTTTAAAAACCATCGGCTGTTTATTAAAAACCTTATACATCTACCAGTTTCGGTCATAGAATATCTTCATGGATAAGAAGGTGTTAAAACAGAATAGTAAAATGCTTCAAATAAAATTCATCCAACTGAGATAAACAGGAGTCAGTATAACTAAAAGTGTAAAAAATTACTGTGGTCATCTTAGATAAAATCTATCAGTCAAACATGACTGATAGATTTTATCTAAGATGACCACAGTAATTTTTTACACTTTTAGTTATACTGACTCCTGTTTATCTCAGTTGGATGTATTTTATTTGATGCATTTTACCACAATGTTTTAACACCTTTTTATCCATGAAGATGGTCTATAACCGAAACTGGTAGATGTATAAGGTTTTTAATAAACAGCTGATGGTTTTTTAAAAAAATGCATTTTATGAAACATATATTTAAATGAACAGAAAAAAAAAAGAAAACAGAAATACACTTTGTCAAAAAGGGAAATTGGAAACAGAGCGAAAACTGTATTGCATTACAATTTAAATAATTTTGGAACATTTTCACGTATTCACAAGCAAAATCTTCCATTACCAACACACTTGATGCTTATAGTTTGTGTCCAGTGGTCTTAATAAACTTAATTATGATTTTATATACACGGAATGTCTTTTGTAAACGCAAGGGAAGAAGCTGACTGGGGAAGGGGATATCCCATCTTCACCAATGTCTGCAGGAAGTTCAAACGTTCACGGTGAAATTTAGGGCACCTGAAAAGGATGTGGTTGACATCAGCTTCCGTTTCAGGATCACACTCACATGCCGCCGAATCGTAGACGTTGATCCGTTGTTGTTAAGATGCGTGATTGAAGCGAAGACGAATGATGGTAGAAATTGCGGATCGGTTCAAATGAGTCCTCATAAACCACGGCTGCGTAAAAATCTGATGTTGCAGCACAACATAAGAAGCGCCTTTCATTTGGTGGAAACGTTCCTCGTCTGTTGCCACTGTTGTTTTGCGTATTTCTTGACCGCAGATAAGAAGTCTGTGTATGGTAGTTGTAGGTCCAAGTCAGTGCCTAAGGATGCCGCTTGTTTAGCCAATGAATCAAGTTCCTCATTATAGCAGATACTAGTGTGAGAAGGCACCCACAGTAAATTAACTGTGCGCCCCGTATTTGTACAGCGAATACATGCTGAAATCACATCCAGAATGTAGCTGTTGGTTTTTTTGTTCCACCTCCGGTGTTATAGGATTTGAAGGACACTTTGAGAGTCAGACACAATTAATATTTTCGGGAAGGAAATGGTAGAAACAAACCTAAGTGCTTCCAGAATTGCCACTGTCTCCACCGTAAATATAGATGTATTCGTCGGCAGTTCGAAGATTCTCTGAATCTGAATCTGAGGGCAGAAAAAGCCACATCCAGTACACTCTTCTTACGGAATTTTGGACCCATCTGTATACAAAGAAAATCAGGCCACTGTTCTGCAACGAAGTGACTGAATCCGTTATTGACAGTGTTACGTCCTAAGTAACCATAATTATATAAAACACATTTACTTCAGCCAAGACCGCTACTTATTGTTCTTTACCGATTTCGATGAACTATGTCATCTTCAGAAACAATTTTTTATAACAATTTTCTCCTATTTCCACTTTGGGACTCACATAAAATAAAGAGTTATACGTGAAAATGAAATAAAAGAAAAAGAACATTGTCAAATAATTAAAATTTGCATCATCAAAGTGGATCGTCATCTGTATTGCACATTTAAAAATTGATTGTTCTTGTCACAATTTTTAAATGTGCAATACAGATGACGATCCACGTGATGCAAATTTAAATAGTTCGACAATGTTCTTTTTCTTATTTCATTTTCACAAGTAACTCTTTATTTTATGCGAGTCCCAAAGTGAAAATAGAAGAAAATTGTTTCTGAAGATGATGACATAGTTCATCGAAGCCGGTAAAAAAACCCAACAAATGAACTAGCGGTCTTGGCTGTAGTAAGTGTGTTTTTATATAAATTTTGATCGCTCTCCATAAGCATAATATGCCACTTACCTATCCATAATTACGTTTCCGACCATTTGTATTATATATTTTTTTAAATATTTAGTACTACAAACGAATAAGATACAGTTGTAATTACCGATTTCTTAAGATTCATCCCAGGTATCACATGAAGTCTTATGTAAGGATTTAAAATTCGGGCCACAGCTCTACCATGCTAAAAATGTTTACATGTAAAACTCAAAGAACTTGAGAAAATATGACAACTTATAATTCCGTTACGTTTATTATTATTATTAATAAATATTGAAAGAATATTAACATTAAAGTTATACGACATGTTAGTTGTTCTAAAACTTTAAGAAATTTAATATGAAGAGGTCACATGATCGACTGTAACGTTATAAATCCGAATGTCAGTGCAGCAGACGGCAGTCAGGCAGTTATCGTACCTCTGTCAGTCTGTTTTCGTCCGTCTGTGTTCTGCCTTAAGCTATAGAGGTAAATATGTGTTCTTCCGCAAGCTATGGAAATAAAGTCTGTGTTTTTGCATCAATAAATTCTTTTTCCGATGATCAATTAGTGACTTGATTCAGACTTGAAAAACCCAGAAATTTTGCTGTTATTAATATCGCTGTGTTATGAGTGATCGAAGTTGAAATTACGCGAAGTGGCCAGTAGTTACACAGTTCAATATGTAACATTAATAGAAATTGTAGATTATCAACTGTCAGTCTCTTTCTTAGGTATTTTTAGTTGGCAACACTTTTTCACGAACTATGACCTTGGCCAATAATTACTGAAAATGAATTACACACTTTTTGGTACTGTGCGTTCTACAAGAAAAGAAGTCCCAAAGGAGTTTTTGCCTTCGAAAACTAAAGAAGAATGCACTACCAGATTTGCATACAGCGGCTTCTAGTTTGTGTTCCAACGGGAAATAAGGCTCGGCTGCTCCTGTCAGCATCAGTTACCTGCAGTGCCTGAAGAAACCAACTTGAAACGAAAACCGGAAGTAGTGTCGTGCTACAACTCAACAAAACCAGCTGTTGATAGGCTGGATCAAATGAGCTCTTGCTATACTGTGAAAAAGTGTACAAAACGTTAACTATCAGCAGTATTTTGTAGTATTGTCGGTCTACCAGAGCTCAGTGCCTAGAGACTCTTCTGTGTTGCTATTGCGAAAACTGCGAGATGTCTTACTCTAATGAAGTTGGCTGACGAAATGGCAAAGCCCCAAGTGGAACGTAGTTTTAGTTCACCACAAGCAGAGAACAAGGAAATTATTAGTAGTATTAAACTGTGTGGATTTGACGATCTATTAGACAATGGACATCCAGACGAAATATTCAACTATCAGAAGAGAGAGGCAGATGCTCCATTCTCCTCCCCCTCGATCAAAGAAAACAAAATAAAACTCAATCTGCAAACATTGTAACAAAATTGTTTCCAAGGAACATACTGAAATATTCACTACACGCAAAGCAACAGATTCTGGTTAGTTTTGAATTATGTTTCCTGATGAGTTGTTCATCACATTTTCTGTACATTTAAAGCCATTGTGAAACAATGAGTGAAACAAATGATGACTTGGAGTAATATTGTTTCTTATTAGTTTCTCCATCACTAGATGCTTGAAGTTGCCGCAACTGTGGTTCAAATTTAATGAAAGTCCAGCTCCAGTTGCATATATTGGTGCTTAAATAACGCACCAATAAATGCAACTGGAGCTGGACTTTCATTAAATATTGTTTCTGACATGTAATTATTCTGTCATGATTAATTTAATTCTACTAGTACTTACTAGTACTATAGTACATCTACAGTTAAAAATACATTAAATTAGCGTATCTGTCAAGCTTCGTAATTGATAAATAAGTATTGGATTTGGACATACATCCCACACTACTCCTGTTAATTTCAAATTATATCCCCTCTCTCTGTCGTACGTTCTCTTTCTCAACGCTCTGTATTAGCTATCTCAAAAACCGACATTTCTAAGGTAGCATGTATTCGTTCGTTCCACTATTCCCTTAGTCCAAGTGCTCCTTCCTCTTTTCTTGTACAACCCCTCGTCTCTCTGCACTCGTGTCTCTCTGCACACGTATCTCTCTCTCTCTCTCTCTCTCTCTCTCTCTCTCTCTCTATCTCTCTCTCTCTCTCTGTGTGTGTGTGTGTGTGTGTGTGTGTGTTTCCAAACAAAGTAATAATTGATCGTATGCTATAATCGATACCTAGAAACTTTCAGTCGAAAATGAATTGTGGATGGATAGGATGTTTCGCACCCTGACGAATGTAATAGGCCACGAGTGTGAATTAAGAGGAGAAGAAATGAATAAAGAGCAATAATAAAAGGCAAAATATGTAGGCATCCAAACACACACATCGTTGCATATCGGCACATGAGTTTGCCTACTAAGTTAAGTACTTAAAAGACAATACCTGAGTATCGTGACTGACTTATCATCGGAGAAAATAGGCTGAGCCAGCCACACACTAGCACACTAAAACCTCCAGGCAGTTCATTTAAGTTTGGTCACACTAGCCTCATGATCAGCTAAAACAGAGGGCAGAGTCACCACCAAGGTTTGTCGCTGTCCTGTCAGCACTGAAGTACTCCGAAGTGATCTGCACGCCACAGGCAACAAAAAATGGAGGAATAAAAAAGTTTGTGTCGAAGGGCACTGCCCGATGTTTAGGCGAGTCAGGGTCACTTGAAGAGCAACTAAACAAAATGTATAATAATGTAAGCTTTCACGGCCGGCGTCAACTTCATTTAAAACTTCCGGGCTCATAAGCCGTGGTCGATTTATAAAACTTTCCCCTAACGTTTCATCTTCGGCTGCGGAAGACATCTTCAGAGGTAGAATGGCGAACTGCAGTTCGCCATTCTACCTCTGAAGATGTCTTCCGCAGCCGAAGATGAAACGTTAGGGGAAAGTTTTATAAATCGACCACGGCTTATGAGCCCGGAAGTTTTAAATGAAAATGTATAATGTCCGCTGAATCATCTTTTTCAGGAGAAGCAAAAAACTGAGATCAGGTTAATTACCCAATAAAATTTTAAGCCGTTTTCACAGTTATATCCATTTTGAGGTACTGAACTAGAATATACCCCGCAAGAGATAATTTTTTTTTTTTGTTTGGTTAGAAAATCCATTTATATTTCGGACAATATACGTTTTGATCCGTCATATAGGACATTGCACGTTTGATGCGTTTTTGGTATCATACCTTCATTACTTCACATTAACTTTTATATTTAAAAATTTTATATTATATTAGACATTCTCACGTCACATGAGTTGTAACATTCATAATAACATAAGATTAATGTTTACTTCAAGGAATGCTATAAAGCTTTACATTACTGTGAAAAACTGGATCAACACAACAATCTGTTACAGGCAGAATATTATAGGGTACAGTAAATTTACTACGTTATGTCCATTTTATTATCTTTATGTAAGAAATCACAATCAATATGTTCAAGAGTGAAGCTGTGCATTGAACTTCTAAAGTCAACACGAAAAAATGAAGTTGTTTTTCTTCTTTGCAATGAGTGACAATTTACATTCCTAATTTTGATTTCTTCTTCATTCTTTTTCTTGTCCCACGATGTATACCATCCTTCCCAAGAACCACACATTGTTTTTCAAAATCCATTGGGAGCAATAAATGCAAACCATAACACTATACTGCCGCTGTGAACTACTAACATTAACGATTTGGCTCAAGTAGTGTCAAACAATGCCAGAAGACAATGCCGTATAATTCTTTAAAGTATTGTAAGCCCTGACACGTGCTAAACTTGTCAGTATTGCCAAATTAGACGAAAGGGAAGCAAAAATAACCTTAAATGATGGACATTATAAGTTCTGATTCATTCAATGATGTAGACAATATACGATTGGTGTTAACCATTCATTTTCAACATACTATTTCAGTGTTAAAATATACAAATAGATTAAACCTCAATGCAGGAGCGTGTAGAGCACATAAAATAACTCCGAAAACTATATCAAACTCAATTTAGTCCGTTTTAATTACATGCTCCTCACTCCTCACTTCATGTTGGCTGAATGATTGTCAGGAGGTATGCCATGCTCGGAGAGTTGGTTTAACAAACCGCAGTTTGTTACCTGTTTCTTCCTGCCACAACTCAATGGACCTCTGTCACATCAGACAAGACATCCCGCAGGAGAATAGCACATTGTAAAAAAATGACACCTAAAAAAAAAAAGTTCAAATGTTTAAGCTTAAGGGACTTAACTGTGGGGTCATCAGTCCCTAAACTTACAAACTACTTATGAACCACCTTATACTAAAGACAACACAAAAATCCATGCCCGAGGGGGGGATTCGAATCCCCGACCGTAGCGACCGTGCAGACTGTGACTGGCGTGCCGCAGACCGCTCGGCCACCGCAGCCGGCAATGACACCTCCTTACCCCGTCGTTGGAAGAAGTACAACAGCTAAGGAGTCAACTATTTTATAAGATACGGAAGGGTAGAAGTTCTGCAGTGATTGTAGGGCACTAAATGGGATCGGATCACAGAATAAATTCTTCCCCCCAAACACCCCGGATTTATTTGGGTTTGCCGAGTATCGAATAGCGAATACAACTCCTAAAAGAGAGAGAGAGAGAGAGAGAGAGAGAGAGAGAGAGAGAGAGAGAGAGAGAGAGAGAGTAGGAGGACACGATTGGGAACACCCGACGGAGTCTCTTGTTTAGATCCATCAGTGTATACCACTGTAAAATCGTGATTATATCTAAATTATTAAAAAGTTCATATTGAAGCACGTCAGGGGTGCAATTTTTTGAAAAAAAAATAAAAATCGTGACGTCATGAAGCAAACTGGGCCTGTTCAACCCTTCGACAGTCGCCTATGTATCTGTGAGATACATAACCTACTTTTTCTGTAATATTACCGCAATGGGCTTGCTGGCCCACGACATCTTCTCATACCTATGTTATTGCTTCACAGGAGTTTCAGCCTTATCCCGATACTGAAAAGATAATAAATGACTCAGACGGAAGCACGTTTATTTTCTGTATCTGTCAGGTACAGTGTGCCTACTCGCGTAACGCATTGTCGCTGCTAATGACAGCAGCCGTAGCATTGTTTGGGGCGTACTCGTGTTGGCAATTGCGTTGTTGCCTTCTAGATGAAGCAACGTTTCGTTGTAGCTACATGTACTCTCTTTGAAAATGAGTAAACGAAAATCCTAAAGATTTGGAAGAAGTAAATCAACTTCTTTTCGACGATGAGGTATGAATTGAAGATGATCTTGTAGAAACTGATTCGGAAACCGAAGATATACTCGAAACAAGATCTGTAGACTCAGACACAGAGCATGAATTTGATGAAGAGGAAAATAATGAAGTGCAAGAAAGTGACGAACATGACTATTTTTGTGAGTAAAAAAAACAACCAAAATGCTTTCAGTTGTAATAATAATAAACATTGCAGGCATCAACTCAAGAGTAATTTTCTTGGGGAACAAGAATAAATACTGAAATAAGCGCGACTACCTCAAAACTTTGGCTCTGACTCTACTGCTAGATCATCTCAAAAGAAAAGCTTTTATTATGACTCTACCAGATGATACAAAATCGATGCTGGTCAAGTACAAACCTCAAATAAACCGCTCAACTATCTTCCAATCAGGAAATAAGAAAATAAAAAGATGCCAGTCATGTTACAGGAAGGCAGAAAGACTTGCCTCAGCAAGTACCCTATGCATGTGAAAAATGCGGTACTCATCTTTTTTTGCAAAAGCACGCAAAAATAATTTGTGAACACTGTCTTTCTCTAGACAGCAATCCATACAAAGAAACATGCTGTGATTAGTTTAATAATTTATTTCTGTCTATAATGAAGTCACTTTGTTAAAGAATTTCATGTACTTCTCCATTACAATATGTTGAATATTTCTATTAATTTGAAAGTGTAATGGGCCTAATGTTCACTTATGTATTTGCCAAATATGTAACAATAAAGGGAAATGCAATTTAAATCAGAAGAGAAGAAAAAGAAGCTGCAAACAAAGGCACAACCACAAAAATCATCGCATGTATCCGGGAGATTCATCGCGACTAGTGGCGTCATGAAAGTTCACGCGCCTGCTGAAGGGTTAATAGTCAAAGAGGAAATACGTTACAACTCAGCCGTGGGCGCTCGTTCCAAACTTCTTTGTTTTGCCCCCCCCCCCCCCCCCCGTTGTCGACTTTGCCTAGAGCATTATCGGTGTCTTGGGGGTACTCCACCGCGGGTCGCGACCGATGGAGGCTCCGCCAGGAAGTGACGTGATGTGGCGGGCAGAGGGGGCGGGAGGTGGGAAGGGCGACGAGGTGCCGAATATTTCTGTAGTAGCACAGAGTAACATATACAGGAAAGAACCCCTCCCTAAACCTCTGTCCTACACTCCCCTTGTAGTTCCGTTAGATGCCAGCAGATGTCAGACGGTTCCTAGGCTTAGTACTGGTAGACGACACTAGAGGTGCTTCTGAGGGTGCCTCTCGCACGTCAGAGGGTAGCGTGGAGGGAAGGCTGAGAGGAGAGCTCGTGCCGCCTGCCTCGAGGCCACGGCTGTGTCTGGCTTGCTGGCGTTTGAGGGGAAGTGGTGGTGGGGACAGCCGCTAAATGCCGCCGGCTCTGGCCACTTTAAAGAGCTGCTTCTGACCTCAGCGCCATCATGGGACATCTTACGGATCTGCTCTGGCCCTCCCTACCCGCACCCCTGAGCGTGTGACCGGGCCCTTACGGAGGTTTCCCGTCTGTATATATTTGTCTGTGGTAGCAGTCCGTTGCTGCACTGGGCAGGCATCTTGATCCCAGGGATCATTGCCACATCACCGCCGCTTGGGTACCAACAGTAATGGTTGCTCTGGTGTCTTAAAGGAAACGACATTGCTCTACGCCTTTCCAGATTGCTAAAAGTTATTCAAGATATTTAAAAATAAAAACAGTCACAAATCGCTAAAACTATCATTTAATAAAAATGACAACCGGTTTCGGCCTGTTTACAGGGCCATCTTCAGATCCATGTGGCGTAGACTTGACGGCCACGGAGCTGTGTCGGTACGCATGCCGCCTCCAACCATCCATATTACCGATTATTTTTTGACGACTCACTCGATCGCCAATATCAGTTGTATGCGATTGCCTTGCTTCCACCTGGAGTTCCGTTTCGCCGCCTGCTACAGCGGCTCGATTTTACCCTTCCTTTCACCTTTCGGTTGCGCGAAAGCCCATTGCCACCGTGGCATCAGGCCCAGGTTCACACTCACCTTGAACTTAGTTCGCTGCCCAAGGAGAGCACTCCGGTTTTGGTATACCGCTCGAGGCTTGTCGAACTCTGTTCGCGGTTCGATAATGCCATATTTATTTACACTGACGGTTCCAAGAGCACTGACGGTGTCGGATCTGCATTCGTCGTCAGGTACAACCGTTTCCAATACAAGCTTCCTGACCGGTGCTCGAATTTCACGGCTGAGCTTTTTGCTCTCCACCAGGCCGTCTTGTATACCTGCCGCCACCGCCCACCTTTCTATGCCATATGTTCGGACTCCCTTAGTGCCCTGCAGAGTCTTAAGGACCCTTTCTCGAACCATCCTCTCGTATATCGGATCCAACGCTCCCTCCAGTTGCTAGCAGATGACAGCTGTCACGTTTCTTTCCTGTGGGTCCCTGGCCACGTGGGTGTGCCCGGGAATGAGACCACCGACATAGCAGCCAAGGACGCAGCTCTTTTGCCTCGCATGGCTACCTTTTGCGTCCCATCAGACGATGTTCAACAGGCTCTTCGCCGGAGTATCGTGTCGTCATGGCACAGTGCGTGGTTTTCACTGTACAACAATAAATTGAGAACTGTAAAATCGATCTCGACCGCTTGGAGGACCTCCTCACGCCCCTCTCGGCGAGAGGAGGTCATCCTGGCCCGGTTGCGGATCGGTCACTGCCGTTTCAGCCACCGTCACTTGTTATCCGCCGACCCTGCACCGCTGTGCTCCTGCGGTGAACTGCTGACAGTGCGACATGTTTTACTGTCTTGTGTTAATTTTAATCATCTCCGTGTAGCCCTTCACTTTCCGTCTACTCTGGAGGAACTTTCAGCTGATGACACACGAGCAGCAGCTCGAGTCTTGCGTTTTATTAACTTGGCCAATTTTTCAAGAAGTATTTAACCCTTTTAATTGTTTTTTATCCTTTGTTTTTAGCCTTCTCTTGATATTCTAAATGGAAGTTCCTAATTTTTTGAGATCTAGCGAATCACTGTCCTTGTCTGGGCGCTAATGACCTTAGCAGTTGTGCGCCCTATATATATATATATATATAAAAGGCCACGGAGCAGGCACTAGTCTCAAGTTGTAACAGTGCCTGGGACAAGCGCCTGATCTGTGGACGTCAAGCCTACGCCACATGGATCTGAAGATATCTCTGTAAACAGGCCGGAACCCTTTATCATTTTTGTTACATGATAGTTTTTGCGATTTGTGACTGTTTTTTATTTATAAATACTATACAATAGATCGCTGTTTACCCATAAATATGTGTTCAAAAATTTTATTTAAGATGCCTGCCAATCAAGAAAGTGCCTTCATTGTGTGTTACAAATCCTATTGGTGAGTCGAAGAGACCTAACAACCGTCCTGTAGTAGAGCTGGAAGTATGAAGTCATAAAGCCATTGGAGGTGCCTTTCTACATCTGCATGTGTTGTTATGGTCTTCAGTCCGGAGACTGGTTTGATGCAACTTTCCACACTACTCTATCCTGAGCAAGCCTTTTCATCTCCTCATAAGAACTACAAGGTACATCCATTTGAAACTGCTTACTATATGCCTCTCTTGGTCTCCCTCTGTGATTCTTACCCCGCACACTTCCCTCCAATGCTACATTTACGATTCCTCGATGTCGAAGAATGTGTCCTACAAATCGATCCCTTCTTTTAGTCAAGGTATGCCAAAAAGTCCGTTTCTCACCAATTCTGTTCAGTACCTCTTCATTAGTTATGCGATCTACCAATCTAATCTTCAGTATTCTTCTGTAGCACCACACTTCAAAAGCCTCTATTCCCTTCCTGTCTGCACTGTTTATCATCCATGTTTTACTTCTGTACAAGGCAACACTCCACACAAATGCGTTCAGAAAAGACTTCCTTACACTTAAATTAATCTTCGATGTTAGCAAATTTCTCTTTTTTCAAAAATGCTTCTCTTCCCATTGCCAATCTGTATTTTATATCCTCCGTACTGCGACAGTCATTTGTTATTTTACTACCCAAGTAACAAAACTCATCTACCACCTTCATTGTTGTTTTACCCAATCTGATTCCTTCGGTATCGACTAATTTTCTAAGACTGCCTTCCATTATCTTTGTTTTGCCTTTATTAATGTTTATTTTATACGCTTTCTTTAACACACTGTCCATTCCATTCAACTGCTCTTCCAGGTCCTTTGCTGTCTCTGACGGAATTACAATGTCATCAGGAGAACGCAATGTTTTTATTTTTTGACCCTGAACTTTAATCCCTATTCCAAATTTTTGCCGGCCGCTGTGGCCGAGCGTACTGAGGCGCTCCAGTCACGGTCTCCACGACCACTACGGTCGGGGGTTCGAATCCCCCCTCGGGCATTGATATTTGTGCCGTACTTAGTGTTAGCTAGTTCATAAGTAGTTTGTAAGTTTAGGGACTGATGATCCCGCAATTAAGTCCCATAAGCTCTACAAGCATTTGAATTTAAACATTCCAAATTCTTCCTTGCTTTCCTTCACCGCCTGCTCGTACACATCTACTTAAATACTCCGCAATCCAGCTAAACATGTATGGCGGTGGGTACTCAGTACCACTACTAGTTACTTGCTTTCCTGTTCCACTGCCATGTAGCAAGAGGGAAAAACGAATACTTGCATCCATCCGTACGAGCCCTAATCGCTCTAATCTTATACTTGTGGTCTTCATGCGGAATGTAAGATGACGGCAGTTGAAGCATTCTGTAGTCCTCAAATTCCTGCCCTCTAAATTTCTTCAACAGTGGTTCGCTGAAAGAACGTCGCCTCCCCTCCAGCGAATCCCAGTTGAGTTCCCGAAGCATTTCGGTAACACTCGCGCAGTGATTGACGTACTTCTTTAAACCGATCTGGTGGAGATCCCAAATATTTGAGCAATACGCTAGACGTGCTCGTCCAAACGTTTTAGATGCAGTGTCCTTTACAAGCGAATCACACCTTCCCAAAATTCTTCCAATAAGGAAAAGTCGACTATTTCCTTCCCCACGACTGTCTTTATATACTGGTTCCATTTCATATCGCTGATCAGCAATACTCTTAGGTATTTGACGCGACTCTGTCAATCATCACACTACTAATGCTGTATTCGAACATTACGGGATTTTCTCCTACTCATCGGCATCACCTTATATTTTTCTATATTCAGCGCTAGTTGACATTCCTCACACCACGTAGAAATTTAGTCCAAGTCATCCTGCATTCTACTGCAGTCATTCAATGATGACATCCTCTTGTGCACCACGGCATCATCAACAAACAGTTGCACGTTGCAACTCACTCTGTCTGTCCGATCATTTATACAGATATAAAATAACAGCGGTCCTATCACACTTCCCTGGGGCACACCTGACGGTACCCTAGTCTCTGAACACTTGCCATAGAGGGCACCGTACTGGGTTCTATTACTTAAGTAGTCTTCGGGCCACTCACATATTTGGGTATCCACTCCAAAAGCTCCCACCATAGTTAGCAGTCTGTTGTGCGGTACCGTGTCAAAGACTTTTGAAAACCGAGAAATATGCCGACAGCCCTTCATCTATAGTACGCAAGATGTCAATCGTTCCACTGCCGTACGCAATTAAACAAATGGGCAGCCTGGTTGAAGCCGTGCGTTTCACGTTGGGAATAACGTCCAGTGCCACCTGGTATGGGTATGGTTTAAATTTTGTAATCTTTAATCACCTCACTGTTCAGATACATGTAGAAATACAGGCAGATTCTGTATTTGGCATCTATCGGAAACCAACGTGTACCGGTGTAATTATCAATGCTCAGTCGTCACACCCCTAGTGGTAGAAAATGTCTTTCTTTCGCTCCATGATTCATTGTTTACTATGGCTCCCGTTACAACGGGATGAGGATGATAAAGAATTAGCTGCTCTTAAACAAATCGCAGTGGCCAACATGTATAAAACTGACTTCATTGTTTGTTATATTAATACAAAAAAAGTTCCGACCTTAATAAGAACATACCGCATGATAAGTTTTTATTATTATTATTTTATTTCGTATGGCTTTAAATACAGCATCAGGTTACATCTGGTACATATTTAAGATAAAATGTTTACTTACAATACATACAGGTTAAAGATGAAATGCTGATAATATATATGATTTAAATTATATGGAATAAAATAATAATGGCTATGATTCGGTAAAGTGACTATATAGTTGTCATCACTGCACTGCTGAGGGATGTGTGTCCAGTCCTGTCAGCCAAGTGATAGCTTCTCCCTTAAGGGGAGACGGAAGGAAATTTTTATCTCTATTCTGCCAATGCTATTTTACCCTTTGCAGAGGTACACTTTTCAAAGGAACTATAAATGATAAAACAACGAAATTCTTACTGCATATATGTAACTTACATGCCTCAATTTACAAGTAAAATGAACATAATAACTCTAATGGTTTTGAAGAAAATATATTTTTTTATTCTTTCACCAGTAATGTTTAACTTTTTAGTACATTAATTATTATAATACAGTAGATGATTATTTGGTGGTTCTCAATTTACTTGTAATGATTTATTACAATCTTCAGTACAAAAAGACCAAATTTCATCTTTCTAACCCCATTAGTTTATCAAATAATGGTGCCTGAAAGTAAAAAATGTAGTTTTGAGAAAAATCAATTTGAAGTTTAATATTGCAATTCTAGTACAGTTATTGATGAGAATTACTTACCACTAATATTTTCCTGCACCATATTGAGCATCATCTGAATCATACTGATATTTTCTTCTCTAGGTCCCTCTTCTTTTCTGTCTAGCTTCTTTTGTGTATTTTAAATTAGAAAAATCGGCTTTGCGGATTCTCTAGCTATTTGCAAAGGGTTTTTCCGTATTTCCGCTAGATAGTATGCCCAATAATTCCAAAACATCCAATTTTCTAGTTACACCATCATTGAGGCATAAAATAGCATAATAAACACCAAATTTGAGTGTTGTGAACTGAACAAATACAGTTTTTTTGATAACCGGGTTCCATGAAGACATTTCCTCAACAAAGTATCTTTACAAAGGTATCTAAATATAGTTTTAATTTCATTCACTACTGCCGCAGGTGAAGAATGTTTGTGGTCATACATGTCATTTCTCCTGTATTTGCACCAAGTGTCAGGACCATTTGGGCAAAGAGAGTGCACAGGATTTTCATTTGCGGATAGATTATGGAAATAGATAGCCCATACAACTTTTATCATGTTTTATAAATTATCTACATTTGTTGTGGCCAAGCCATAATAATTCTGTAACACGCGACACCAACGAAAATACAAATCAAGACGTACTTACTCACAACAAACTTCACCAAGTTAAACCAATAACGTTCGAAAACAATAACAAACACAATCGGAACAAAAAGTATCGATAGCAGATACAGGGTAGGAAACACTAAAGCTATAAAAACAATAGAAGCATGAAATAATATACAAGGAGTAAAAGAATGCTGTGTGCGTTTTCTCCGCATGGCGCAAAACGCAAGGCGTGGCCAGATTGCACAGAGCGTCAGAAAAACCACCATAACTCACGAAAAAATTGTCGGATTTATGTAAAACAAAAACAGTTTAACGCAGGAAATACCAGGCATTTCAAATACGCTTAAATCTAAAAATCGATTTTTTGAGTCCAGTTGCCTTCCGTCTCCCCTTAAGCGTATGGAGGTCTTGGAATTTGCCTTCGAATTTCTTTAAAGGGCATTCAGTGACGATGTACTGAAGTGTCTTTTTGTTGTGTTCACAGTCGCAGTCAGGTGTATCAACCACGCCCCATTTATGCCTCCAATAGTGGCAATTTCCATGCCCTGTTCGGAACCGGTTGAGTGATGTCCAATATATCCTTGGCATCTCGAATCCGGTCGGGCGTTGTGTCGGATGTTCGATTAGATTATTTGGGCCTGGGTTGGAGGTAGACCGTTCTCGACGCCAAAGATCATCAATATTAAAACTGTCTCTGACTAAACTATCTCCCAACTTTCATGATGGTTTGAGATCTTAATCGAGATTGTGAAATAACATCATGATGGATAGGGAGTTGACGGTTGTCTAGGCATTTCTGCCACTCTTTTTTCAGTGCTAGTTGTATTCTTAAGTGTAGTGGATAAATGTGGGACAGAACAGGGAGCCACGGGGTTGGTGTTGATGTTTCCCGATATCGGCTTCATAGTGTTATTCAGTTGAGTATCTACTGTTCTCGCATGGGGGCTATTTAACCATATAGGGCTGCAGTATTCTGCTTATTGGATAGACAAGAGCAAGGTCTGATAACCTTAGAGTTATCGCATTCGTTCCCCAGCTATCTCCAAACAGTTTTGGAGTGTGTTATTTCTTATTTTGATTTTGCAGGCTGTCTTCTCCGGGTGGGCTCTGAAGGTGAGAGTGTGGTCAAGCGCTACTCCCAAATATTTTGGTTGAGGATTGTATCTCAACATTTGATTTCTAAAAGTGATTCTGGGCGCATAGTGTGCCTGTTTATTATTTAGGTGAAAACGGGCTGTTTCTGTCTTCGTGGCGTAGGGGTTTAAGGCGCTATACTTGGAAATATTCATCTTTTTCAGGTCGTTCTCTAGAGAAAATTGTGACGTCTCAGTCGACAGATTTGCTAATTAAACATATGTTGTCAGCGTAAATGAACTTTTTAGAATAGGTGTTTGGTAGGTCAGATATGTACATATTGAAGAGCAGAGGCGACGGAACTAATCCCTGGGGATCATTGAATTGATAACTACGTCTTTTCTCTTCATTAAGGTGTACTTCGATGTGTCTATTTGAAAGAATATTGTTAAGTAGTGTGGCCAGATTTTTACAAGGTATGATACGTAGGAATTTCAGCAGCATTCCTTGTCTCCATACTGTGTTATACACAGATGATAGGACAACAAATACAGCTGTGGATTATCCTTTTCTTCAGACCTTCTTTCGATATGTGTGGCTACTGCTAGGACCTGGTGGCTGCAGCTCATTTTAGGTCTAAAGCCAACTTATTCAATGTATCTTCTCCACGACGGCGGGCTTTATTCTGTTAATAATGAGCCTCTCGAGTAATTTGTAGCAAACGCTCAGGATAGCCATGTTTCTGTAGTCTTCAGGCTGATTTCCTGTTTTTCTCGGTTTAAAGATGGCTTTGATTTTGGTTCTCTTGAAAAGGGCTGGCAGGGTTACAGTCTATAATATGCTGTTGAAGAATTCTGCCATCAATGTAAGGCTTTGGGGCCACAATGTTTCAAAAATTCTTGGTATATGCCATCAAAGCCTTGGCCTTGGAGTTCTCTTTCGTCTCAAAGTCCTTGGAAGCTGTTCAGTTCTGTCCTAATTTATCTGGTTTTCCTCTTATCTATCTTTGGCGTTCTACGTGTAAATTTAAAAATTCTCTTGGCAACACCATTGGGACTCACACCATCACTATTATGAATTCACTGAGGTCGCACCCAGTCTTGACAGTAAGTGCCATGCATTCCAACTGGAATGTTCCAAACTCATTTCATCCATTGTGTTTCATTTTTCTCGGCGAGCTGTGTCCAAAAATTGGAAAAGCTCATCACCGACGTCCGTGTCGGCAGTCTCCAGGTATTCCTTATAAAGGTCAGTGCACTCTTGGCTCCATCCAGAAATGTATGTTTTCCTATAGCCGCTGGGGACATGCTTCCTAACGGTGAATAATAGCAGGCCCACAAAACGCCCACAATTTTCAGCTTGTGGAGGAATCCATTGAATACTCAACTGTAGCTCAGAAGTAGAGCTTTCCCAGTCAGTTTTACTAATATTCCTTTGGGGTTTAGGGATCGATCTGATGAGAGGAATTTGTGTCCCCACGTTGAGCAGAAAGGGCCTGTGTTGCCTGCTAGGGAAATCTCCGAAGAATTTCTTGTTGCAACATAAAGGTTTATTTAGTACATCTTTTGCGACGAAGCACAAATACGGACTGCAGTCTCTACTCCATCTAGCGGAATTGAATTTGAACCTGTCGTAGGGGTCATATATTAGAAACGTATTCTGTGTCTCTGCCCATTTTGATACTTCTTCGCCGTCTTGGTTGGTGTAATTTAATCCCAAATGAGTGCTAAGGCAGTTGAAGTCTCCCATGATTATTGCAGGATGGTGGATATCTCAGTTTGTATTGTCATTGGGCTGGAGACTTATAGACGTTTATAATTTCCATATTAGAGATTTAAATGCGTGTAACATACATGTTTCCTTCTGTAGTGAATACCCTGTTATTCACTGTCTCGATGTTATTCCTGACACAGGTAGCAGTCATATGTCATATGGTACGTGGCAGCAGGTAGGGCGAAACCAGGAAATTTGCATTTTTCTCACTGTGTCTCATCAGCACAGTGTGTTTGCTGAAGTAAAACCACATAAACAGAGTGATCATTCAGGATCTTTAGTAGGTAATCTGCTTTTGATCTACTTGCACCTTCTATGTTCAGCTGTAATATTTTAAAGATGTCTCCAATATCTCTCGTCGGCTGGTTCTGATAAGAACCTTTCGTTTTAACGTTGGTTTGGTATTCATTATGCTGTATTTCCAGAAAGCTGGGAAATCCTGTTCAGGTCTAGCAGCCAGTACTGTAGACTATTTAGCCGTGACAAGTCACGGCTACACGTGGAAGCTAGTCTACTTTGCACCCCCAACGAATGATATTAATTGTCAGAATAAGAATATGATCACAGCTATTACTTATATCGGTCTGGTGTCTCAAAGAATTGAACAGCGCTTCTGTAACAGGAGGAATTTAATCGGAATAATTATTTAGTAGTACTGATAAAGTATTATAAGCCTTACAGTTAGGCTTTGGCACTCGACCAAATTACCTCTGCTGTCTTGACGTGAATGCTGCTCTCGTCTGCCACCTTGCTGCTCCAATATTTCTGGAATCGTCTTCACCGTCGTGGGAGAGGGCACTACAGATCCAGTCATCATCAGCTGCTGGCCTTAAATTCATTTATTCAGTAAGATTTCACACTTTTTATTATGAGCATCTATAGATCTCTTTGATGATTGTTTTGTTAAAATTGCTTGTACAGTTGCTATTTTGACTGGTTTACATATTAAAGGCTAATCCTTGTGGTTATGATTTTTATATTTAATCAAATGGTTTTATCTCTTTTCAGGTTGAAATGTACAAGTATCACCCATATTTCGCAATATCTTAATTAGTAATGCTTTTATAAATGTACATAAAGGCTGCAAATGCTGGGTTCGCTCGACACCTGTGGGTTTCATGTTTACTGGAGTAGCTGCAAAGCCTTGCATAGTAGTGTTCGTCGGTGTGTGATGTTCTGCGCTGATTTATTACACTTGAATAATTTTGTTACCTTATACTGTATGATATAAAATGCAGTATGACAATAGAAAGAAAAGCGTTTTTGAAAAGGAGAAATTTGTTAACATCGAATATTAATTTTAGCCTGAGGAAGTTCTTTATGAAAGCATTTGAGTGGGGTGTTGACTTGTATGAGATTGAAACATGGACGATAAACAGTGCAGACAGGAAGAGGATAGAGGATTTTGAAATGTGGTGTTACAGAAGATGCTGAAGATTAGATGGGTGGATCTTCTCCGGACTGAAGACCACAACAACAACATACTGCATAACGTCCTCCACAGGTGTCCCCTCAGGAGGCTCAGCACTAATTTTCTGCCTACAGGCTTGGAGAACCCGGAGTCCCAAGCCAGGAACTGCGTCGCGTCAGCAGTCCTTCACACAGTAAGTTCAGTGCATCCACCGAAGGGCGCGACGGTAGAACTTTGTAAATTACAGAGCTAGGAAATTTTGGCGTAATCGCCCGGTACACGAGGAGGGTAAAAACCTCCATATATATATATATATATATATATATATATATATATATATATATATATATGCATGGGCGGACATATATTTCCCCAGCTGCTCGTAGGAACACAATGAATATCATTGGCAGACGCCAAGCCGCCGTCTAAGAGAGGAAGACTTGACTACAGTGAAGCAACATACGACCCCGACTCGTTCTTTTTCCTTCCCTTCCCTCACGATACCATGGGAAAAACGTAGGGCTGGTCATCAAAGTGAGGCTGATGGCCTCCTCCCCCAATACCTGGTTTTCAGTCGAATTTCGATAAAGAATTTCGTTGTGACAAGTATTGTAGGCATCTCGCATTGAAATCCTCACTAAATTTCGAGCTTCTGTGTAGAGTCGCCAATACTGGGGATTTTGTGTCCTGACCTATTTTGTGTACCACGGGGAATCATCACCTTCTTTTATTAATTTATTTGGTATAAAACTGTCAATTTCTGTCGATACCAGCTCTTTCAATTTGAGCCACATCGGGTCTAAACTTACGTTTAGTGTTAGAAACGAGTGGAAGCTGTCTTGCAAGAAGCAATTTATTTTATTTTCTATCTACTTTCCTGAACAAATATACTTTTCAAGTGTTTTTGGTAACTTTGGAACTTTCAATATTCAATCTCGCTACAACAGCTCTGTGTTCACTAATACCTGTGTTCGTTTTGATGCTCGTTATGAGCTCAGGATCATTTGTTGCTAAGAGATCAAGTGTGTTTTGACATGCTTTTACAATTCTAGCTGGCTCATGAACTAATTGTTCGAAGTAATTCTCAGAGAATATGTTGAGTACAATTTCACACGATGTTTTATGCGTACCTCCTGATTTGAAAATACAATTTCGTCAACAGACTGAGGGTAAATTAAAATCACCGCCTACTATTATTGTGTGAGTCGGGTAGGTTTTTGTAATTAGACTCAGGTTTCTTTGAACCTTTCTGCGATTGTATCGTCAGAGTCGTGAAGCCGGTAAAAGGAACCAATTATTAACTTCTTACGATTTTCCGGTACAATTTGTACCCATAATAGCTCACAGGAACTATCAACTTCAACTTCAACTTCGCTACATGAAATACTACTTTTGACGGCGACAAACACATCTACACCTATTTTGTTTAATCTGTCCTTTCTGAACACAGTTAAATCATTTGCAAAAACTTCTGCAGAACTTATTTCCGGCTTGAGCCAACTTTCACTGCCTACAATGAAGTGTGTTTCGGCGCTTTCTATTAACGCTTGGAGTTCTGGTACTTTCCCGACACAGGTACGACAATTTTCAACTGTTACACCAATAGTTTCCGCTACCCGCATAGCTGCTATCTGCGTGTAGTGGACTCCTGACCTGTTCAGCGAAACCCGGAAACCCACCACCCGATGGCGCAAGTCAAGGAATCTGCAGCCTACACGGTTGCAGAACCGTTCGAGCCTCTGATTCAGCCCACTCGGCTCTGTACCAGTGGTCCACATCGGTCCTGTCAACTATGCTGCAGATGGTGAGCTCTGCTTTCATCTTGCAAGCAAGTCTAGTAGTCTTAACCACTTCAGATGGCCGCTCAAAATCTGAGAGCATTTCTTTAGATCCGAAGCGACACACATCATTGGTACCGACGTGAGCCACCACCTGCAGCTGGCTGCACCCCCGGCATTCGGGAGGACCCGTTCCACATCTGGAATGACTCCACCCGGTATACACACGGTATGCACGTTGGCCTTCTTCCCCTCCTTGGCAGCCATCTCTCTAAGGGGCTCCATCACGTACATAACGTTGGAGCTCCCAACTACAAACAAACCCACTCGCAAGACGAACCGGGGATCTGTCCCCCGGAATGTCTTTCGCCTCCTGCCACGCACTGGAGCAACCTCCCACGC
The DNA here is from genome assembly GCA_026315105.1 of Locusta migratoria. Taxonomy (NCBI): domain Eukaryota; kingdom Metazoa; phylum Arthropoda; class Insecta; order Orthoptera; family Acrididae; genus Locusta; species Locusta migratoria. The sequence goes on along the minus strand of CM048750.1, from coordinate 383,732,529 downwards.
AACCACGGATCGCTGACGCAGGCTGCTCGATGGAGTGTACTACAGGAAAATATCTACATGGGGTGGTGCTACACCGTTCTGTATCATTTTCTCTCCTCCATGTTGTCATGGATGACGCACATCAGTTTGCGGTTGTACCGCAATGACAGTGTATGCCATCTCAAATTTATAGAATTTTTAAATCCCTCAAATGCCTTGCTATGTCCTTTTAACAAGTGAATTTAATTTGTTTTTAATCTGCAAAACATTATGAAAATTTCTATCCGTTGAGTTGTTAACATTACTTACTACTATCCTGAAAAGAAATAATTATTAATGGTTACGTTAGTATATACAAACATATTCTACATACATAAGTACACAATTTTCAATATACATAGATAAAGATAATTCCTACACATATATACACAGATGATTGCCAGCACATTGCTGTCTTTTGGCTAGAATGCCACATTAACATGTTATTATTACTGAGATCATAATATATCACCAGAGTCACATGACTCTCAAATGCATTTGATAGACGATACGTCGTCCGAATAAAGCCTTCCATACACTCTTTATGCTTAAATTTAATTCAGCGCATTGCCGTCAATAACAATTTTGTTCTGGTATACAAAACTAAAATTCGACATATTGCCGTCCACATACTAACATTTTACACCACTTTACTCATCACTCGGCCGTTCAAATTTATGTGAATGCCCTATATCACTTCTTTTAAATTGAAATATTTTTCATATAGAACACTTGGCTTTCTTTGCCATTTGTTTCACAATCACTCGCTGCAGAACACTGACGTCGATCTAACCATGTGATTTGGACAGTTCTAATCTGTCTACCATTTCACAGTACGAGATATGTTACGTTACTTATAACATACAGATATTACATGAAGTTAAATACAACAAAATTTTGTCATCATACATGAATACAAAAATTGCCATGAAATACATAAGTGAAATACAAGAATACACAATAATGCAAAAGAATGTCAAATTAGTTTAAATATTATTACATACATAAAATGCAGGAGTACATAATCAGTCACCTTACGTTGTATAAGCATAAGTGTTGGCACACAAATAAAATACTAGAAATACATAGTGGTTCATAAATGTCACATGAATGTAATACAATGTATGTATATAATAGGATACAATTACTGACTTGTTTAAAGGTAAGTTAGTTGGCGTATCTTCGTTCATGTTTTTGGTTTTTGTTTGGGTCAGTGCCCTCCAAGCCTTATTTGTTTATGTTTAGAATCTTTGTTTGTGTTGTGCTCTGAGTCAGTGACCTCCAGCCATTAACCTACTTTACAGACGTGCGCCGGAAAGACTAGACCATGTGTACGTCAGCTAGCGCTGCGGCCCAGCCTACTGCAGTACTGGCGTACTGCCGCTTCTTTTACTATACGCACGAATAATTCTCATCACGTTTACTTGACTATGTTGCAGTTCTATGCTGTCATTTTCATACAGGCATACCAATACGTTTCATCGCATATTGCGAGAATGCGAACGTTTTTTAATACAAAAAAAAAAAAAAACAATAATACCCAGTACACATACAGAATGGACTGCCAGTTGCTTTATTCGACACCCAGGTTTCTTGCTTCATAACGTAATAAAAAAAAATTGTCATACAATGTTTTATCTGTTGTGTATATTTATTTCATGTAATATTGAAACATTACTTGTTACTCTTCAACTAATTACAGAGGTAACATTTCAACTACTAAGTGTTCAATGATAAGGAAGGGGATCCACTTTATAACATTTGTTAGGGTCGACACTTACGTCGCCTCAATTCAACTTTATTTCTTACATGTTTGGCTGACTTATCGTCGCCTAAGGATTCTCATCACCTCCTGCTATTACAAATACTCTCACTTCATTAATCTAAATTGTCGCCAGAAAACTTCAACTCACCACAGCTACCTCACATAATTGGCCGACTTGCTATCGCCTTATATCTCCTTATAATACTGCTACTACTTGGCTTACGGAAACTTACCGACTTAACTGTCGTATAATAAATTCTATCATACTCCATTACACCTAATGATTCCTTGTTCCTTAACATCTCACACAAAGAGCAGACCATCTACCTCCACAATTACTAAAACCATAGTTCATTTATGTATCCACTTACCTTGTTCAAAAATCTCTTCTTTAGCTTCGCTGCTTTAAAATTACCAATTTATCATGGATTAAAGTCTCGAATAGCTTATATTTCTTCGTTTTATACCTGATATCTACTCAATGTTGTTGTTCTGTACTGGCTTTTAACTTATGAGTAGGTGTAATACTTGTATACTAGTCTTAAGCTTGAGCCTGTGTTCCCTTTTCAAAGTAGTACTACCTTTTAATTGATTTTATCTTTTTAATATACGTCACTATCGGTTCTTTATGTTCTGTTGTTCAATTCGTGCGATAGAGACTAAAAGAACATTTGAAACCAGATATAAAGAGCGTGTACGAGCCTGGAAGTATAAAACAAGTCACTCAACATTTGCAGTACACCAAAACAAACATAAAATCACCACCAGAGACACAGACATGTAAATCTTAAGAAATAAACATTGTGAGAGTCAACACTCCTTTCATAAAAGCACAAATCGCGATATCCTCGCCTCCTCCCCCCCCCCTGCCACCACCACCACCATCACCACCACAACCCAATTAAACCTGCATTTACTCGTCTGAAAAAACATCTTAACACCCTGTTCACGAAATTAAATCTCTCTCTCTCTCTCTCTCTCTCTCTCTCTCTCTCTCTCTCTCTCTCTCTCTCTCTCTCTCTCACACACACACACACACACACACACACACAGGTTGAAATAAGTCGTATTAATGCATAAAAATATATAACGTTGGGAACACTCACATACCACACGAAAAACAAATGAACAGACACAAACATAGCCACACTGTAGTGGCATGCCACTTATAACAGGTGATATGTAATCTGTATGCATTTCAAAAAGCGAAGTGATGTGATGTGCTGTGATGAAGCGAAAGAAACGACAGAAAAACACACGAAAAGTGCTGTACACAGCCGAAAAACACACGCCAGAAACAAGATACCTCCAGCCAACAAGACGGATAAACAGTAGTAAGATGTAAAGAAGAGACATCAACACCGTGAGTAGACCGAATATTAAGGTAAAAAAAATTAGGCCTAACGTGCACAATGTTTTCTAAAAACTGGTTTTAATCTGTTTATCGAAAACAAACTGTACGAGCCTTCGTATCATTTACAGACCACAGAAGATGCTTTAAAAATAAAAAGCGAAACGCGTCTGGTGTAAAATAAATCTCTTAATTGCAGTCAGCATAAGACGGATTACCTCCTATAATCAATTTTAACAGCTGCTGCGGAAGATGGCCTCCCAACCAAACATAGTATGGACGCCCTGTCAGGCATTTCCAAGTAGCCTATACATGAAATTTAAACGGATACATCTCAACCTACGTAAAAATGTACGACATATAAAGTTCAACAACCTGTGCAAATAAAATAATATTATACATAAATGTATTAAAGTACAGATTAAAAACCGTTCTGCCAGTGCACAAAAAACAAAACAAATTGATCAAAAACTTTGGCTAAATAATGAAGTAGTCACTTTATACCAAAAAGCAAACCCTAAATACTGAGTTACATAATGTGCACCTTAAACTGACTAAAGTTCTCAATAATACTGCTGTTTTCTCCCAAATTGTTGCCAGGGTTGAATGGAGAATAAATAAAGTGGTAGAAAAAATGAAAGCTAACCGAAAGAAAAAGTTCACGAAGCTAAAATCAAAAAAGGCCTCTAACACACACGCAAAATACGATTCACAAAAGGAACATCACTTCCATCCAAGACTGATAATCCTTACAGACACTGTTAGGATCAAACGAAATAAAACTTTTAGAGAAAGGCCTGAAACACAACATCAGCACAAATATAAAGGAAACTATATGGAAAACCTGATTTTAGAATCAGAAAACATCCTCCAACAAGAAAACAAAAACGAATCAAGTGAAGTAAACACTGGTATTACAGGAGAGCTTGTAAGTAATGAAATCAAAAACAACATAACACATATGAAACAAAATACAGGCAAGTGTAAGGCCAAAATATTTGAGAGTGGGGATACGATGGATGGGACAGTTAAGGAGGGTAAGATAGAAACCAAACAGTTAGAATGAGGGTGTGGTATGACCAAAGATGACAAATTTCATCTAAATTAGTCCAACGTTTTAGGAGGAGTTGAGTGACATCAGTCTGATGCATTCAATACGTTTGCGTCCTCTCCTTTTGCTACGTGCAATGTTGACCCCAGATTTTTAGCTGGACATTTTATTACAAACTAGATGTCTCCGTGAACTTCGTATCACTTACCTCTTAATATAAACAATATTAAATCATATGTTTTTACACCCAGTAGCTTTATAAGGCATCATCATATAGTCTAAGTATTGGTAAACGTCAAATATGCAAAATTTTCTCGCAATCGTACGAATGATATTGATATTCCAGAGAAAAGATCTCTTTCAGTTTTCCACAAATTGTCGTTTTCTGGCTAATTAATGATGATATTGATATCCCATTGACAAAAGATCTTTCAGTTTCTCACGAATTTTCCGGTTAACTTTCCCAAATTTTTAGTTCATAATAACGGCCATCTTTCGTTGAACGTCAAATGATCAAAATTTTATCGCAAGTTGACTACATTTAGAAACACACTGAAAGATGAACTTGGTAAGAATTTTGCGACTTTCTTTTTAACTGTTCCTTTTTTTCCACTGAAAACTTTCCCAAGACCATAATGAACAAAGCAAAAAAGAATTACCCCTCTCTGCGTACAAAAAAAAAAAAAAAAAAAAAAAAAAAAAAAAAAAAAAAAAAAATGAAAAACACACTTTCAGCTTTTCTCAAATTTTCCGGTAGATTTTCCAAACCTTCATTTCATACAAACCTCGTCCTGTCAAGCCGTACTCAAGTGATGTTCTTACAACCATGTGTCTTTTGATTTTCATTCATAGAAAAAGAAACTCGGTTTCTGTTTTTCGTAATTTTCCGTACTTTCCCGGCGGCGTTTCTAAATTTTTATTTGATGCTAACCATCCTGTTGCTTTCAATATGAAATGTACAAAATTTTATTACAATTGGGAGAACGGTATTGATAGCTCACTGGAAAAAGCTGTTTCAGTATTTCCCGATTTTCCTCTCTTCCATATTTTATCACCGTTTAAACCTTCCCAGAACTCACACGAATATTTCAAGACTAAATTTAGCGAAATCGGTTCAGCCGTTCTCGAGTTTTAGCGAGCCCAAGGAACAGGAATTCATTTATTTATAATAGACAGCGCAATTCAACTGGAATTATGATTGACATCCTCCATATGTACTTCCTATCCTATGTTAACATGCAAAGTGCAAGTTTTTGTGGGCCCACAGGGCTGTGACTCTAGCACTGAAGATAGCCAGACACTGACTGAAATCGATCTGTAATCAAAAGATAAAGGTTTCAATGCGGCCAAATCTGGTTCTTCCAATTTTAATCAAATGGAATTCACCGAAAATCAGTTATACAGTGTTATGTCTTACGTAAATTTGGAAAACACGTGCAACAAGAAATATATTGTTGTATGAACGATTTGTTTGATATCGTAACAGGGCACCATCCATTTAATGCTTAGCCAAAAGAGATACGTAAAACTTTAGTTCCACATTCTAGCCTTAAATTGGTCACTGTTTTTTTAATTTTTTTTTATTTTTTTTTATAATTGGGACATCCGCAGCTGAGTAAATACGTTTTCTTCTATGAATTTATCAATTGTTTAAAAAATTATCAATTGTTTTAAAAATTAATTATAAGACTTTATATAGTGGAAGAAACACTTTTTTGAAGATTGACTTAAAATGTCCTTTGATAAAACAACCAATAAAAGCTTCGGCGTGCCGCGGTGGAGTGGCCGAGCGGTCTAAATTGATAATTTCATAAAAGAAAAAAAAAAAAAAAAAGAAAAAAAAAACTAAATTGATCATTTTTACCGGGAAGATCTCCAAAACACACATCACACGTCTGGGAGCATTATTCTGTGACCTGAATCACATTTATGCGAGCATACCGTCTGGTACAGTGGGAATGAGCGAGAAAGTCGGTGCATGCAACTTCGCGGTGACAGGTATAGAAGCACATTAAGTAGTGAGATACTGCTGGCCCTCTCATCTCAATGCTATCGTACAATACCGTCTGCCTGGTCCTGTCATCTCAATGTAATCGTACGATACCGTCTGCGTCGGACCCGGAATCGTGTGGTTCAATAGTGATTAATGTTGCGAGTGAAGTTAGTTAAAAACGAAATAGCAAGCCTAGGAATCATTGTAGGACAGTGTCTTGGTGATACTGTGATTAAAACAAGTGATAGATTTCATTAATTAAGAGAATTATTTAGAGGATTTCCAAAGAGTTCTATAAACAATAATTTTTGTCATTGTACATTATTTAAAGAATTAGAAAGAAAAGTCATGAAAAACTTTATGTAAATGAAAATAAATAGAATTGTATATATGTTAGGCTCATAAACAAGTTGTGTAGACCAGCTAATTGTGTAATTAATGTAATAATCGAGATTTACAATATTGTTTTTCTTTGTATATCTTGACTGATGTAAGTTTTGGAGTATATTTTGAGAATGGACCAGACATGTGATAGTTCAATATATGTTAGGAACATGTATGATGTACTTGTTAACTAATTGACATTTAACATTTTGGTTTGTTGTCAAACAAAAAGTAGTGTGATTAAAACTTAAAAAGATAGGTGCGATCTAAAACTAGTGTGTGTATAGTTTTCATTTTATATTGTGATTATTTTTGTGTACATGAAATGTTTTCTTTGTGTGTTTGTTCATTGTAAATTAGTATACTCAATTGTTATAAACAATGCGTAATGTAATGCCATTATTGTGAATGTTATACATTTGCCTCACCGCCTTGCGTGGGGGAGGGGGGGGGGTTCGAGTTTTGTATTTTGTCAAGTACTTTGGAATCTATGTCAGTCTGTGTTGTGGTGGTGATTTGCAACGTTTCGGTGGAGAAGAAGTTTGATTTAAATTAAAGAAGAAGTGAAAAATTTTACCCATGCGTATTTATTTCTACCACGACGCCCCAGGAGAATAATGTTGCAGCGAGCAGAACCCCCATACATCGCAATGTTGAAAATATGAGTATCGGTTGGAAGTGGAAGAAAGGAACTGTAATTACTTATATAGTACATAAATGTTAAAGTAGAAAAAGTTAATCGTAAAGAAATACATAAGGAATCACGAACAGAAAATGGCCAAGAGGAAACGGAGAAGTCTTCTAATCAATTGCTACAGCGGTAGTGATAGCCTGACCTGGTCCCTGGTTGGGTGTCCCTCCCTCGGGAGTTCTTATCGGAAGGCCGCTTGTCTGGAAAGGGTCCCGCTGAGTCTGCTGGTAGAATCGGCGAGTAGCGCAGGTGTGGCAGTAGCAGTGGCAGCAGCAGCAGTAGTAGCAGTATACAGAGGCGAGCTGAGCTGAGTGGGCCGCCCACGGACACTGAAAGCGAGCGCTCCCTGGGGGGCGGCCAGGCCGGTAGCCGGGGCTGTTGGCAGCCGCGGATTATGGCCGCGCCGATGCTCTGCCCGCAGGGAGAGGCCGCGTCTGCGTAGGCGGAAAGCTGAGCCTCTGGGGGCACCGCCTGCTTACTGGCTGCCAGGCAACCGCGCTGCAGCCCTGAACTCCTCACATTGACTTCACACTCACGTCGGACCATTGCTCGCTGTAAATAAACGATCGAGGTAGGCCGCGCGGTGTGAGGCACCATTTCACGGGTTGTGCAGCGACACCTGATTAGATTAATACTTGTTCTATAGATCATACAGGGTGTCCAGAAAAGAGCTCCCTGATTTCAAAATTAAATATCTCGAGAAAACAAAAATCGATAGAGGAATGCAGTAAACGGTACGTTTATTGTGAAAGCTGTAAGAAGTTATATAAGGAACTCAGAGTTCGATGGGGCGATATATAATTGTTTAATAATGATTTAGCAGCCAAGATTACATGGTTACATACCTGTCGTAATTTACATAACTTCACGACATTTTTTATATACTAAACATAAAATTACTAGTCACAAATAAAATATATACATCCATAAATTTGCTTTACAGGTTTGGTCCGCCTTGAGCAAACACAAATGTTTTTTAATTTCTCCCAGACATGTTTCGCTGGCGTTGCAGCATCATCAGTGGGATGTTTATTGTCTGTCAAATTAACAGTGGAATGATTATTACTTTTTACATTAACAGTGAAAACTACAGATAATTGTGAGACTACTATACATAATTTCTTATTTTCATAGGTATGCTAGGCCTACCTTAATACCACATGTTGTTATGTTTGTGGTTTTTCCACTCACAAAATGTCTCTGATATGTTTTGACAATTTGTCATCTGCAAACCAAAACGTGTGTATTTAATGAGGTGAATAGTTCGATTGTAAATATCGGGATTTTTTACGAAAATACAGGGCATAGTTTTTGTGTTTTGGTTTGATTTTATTGTAGCTACTGCTTCTATAACAAAATGTCTAAGTGTTTATAACAAGTTTTTGGCACTTATTTTGATGGATATGCGCTGTTTTTCGTGTTGTGGACAGGCTCTGTGTCACTTTCACTCAATGTTTATGTTATGAAAACAAGATGGTGGGCAGTTGAATTCTGGGAGTAGTGTTAGGAACAGCTGACTGTGGTGGGGGCGGGAGTTTTGAATCATGTTGTTTTTGTTTTAGTGTGTGTGTGTGTGTGTGTGTGTGTGTGTGTGTGTGTGTTTATAAGTTTTCTGTAAGTTCTTTGAGGGCAGAAAATATGGTTCCGTTGCAGAGGGCTGTGTATTTGTTTATTATTTCTTTTCTTTCTATTATGGCTTTCTGTATATGGTAGTTCTCTTCGATTGTTAATTTTTGTGGGAGGCTTTTGCTATGTTTCAGAATCTTTAGATCAGTATTTATGTCAGTTGGTTTGTGGTTCATGTTTATGAGGTGTTCTGCAAATGTGGAATGACTATTGCTTTTTAGTGCTCTTCTGTATTCTGTGTATCTGGTATTGAAATTTCTGCAAGTCTGTCCAATGTAAACTGAGTTACAATCCTGGTATGTCAGCTGGTAGATGCCAGAAGTGTTATGTTTGTCTGTGTTGGTGTTGGTTGTCTTTAGTTTTCTTTGTATTGAGTTGTCTGTTCTGTATGCTACTTTCAAACCTTGTTTTTTGAGGATGTTTCCTATTCTGTGTGTTGCTTTGTTGTCATATGTGAGAGTGTGCCATTTATTTGTTATGTTTGATTTTTGTTCCTGTGTGTGGGTGTTTGGGTTATGAGTGTAGAGTGGGTTTATGTTTTGTGTGGTTGTGTTGTGTTTCTGGTCTGTTTGTTTTTGTGTGTTAGTTGTTCCTTTTAACTTAGCTTTAATTTTGTAATTTAATTTGTCTATGATGTTAGTGTCATACCCATTCTCTGTTGCTATTTGTTTGATTGTTTGTATTTCATTTTTGTACTGTTCATCACTAAGTGGGGTTTTGTGTAGTCTGTGTAGCATGTATTGGAATCCGGCTTGTTTCTGTGTAATTGGATTGTTTGAGTGTTTGTGTATGGCTGTGCTTGTGGTGGTGGGCTTTCTGTATATGCAGAATTTGTGTTGATTTTGGTCTCTGTGTATTGAGAGGTCGAGGAAGTTTAGCTTTTTGTCATTTTCTGTTTCTATAGTGAATTTTATTTTTGGGTGAACACTCTTGATGTCATTATGAAGTTCTTGTATGCGACTGGGTGTTTCATCCAGGAGGCATATGATGTCATCTACATAACGGTGCCAGTAAATTATTTTGTACTGTTCGGGTTTTACTATGGTGTCAAATATTTTGTTTTCGATGTGGTTGAGGAAAATGTTTGCTAGGAGTCCACTGACTGGTGACCCCATAGGAAGCCCATCTTCCTGTGAGTAAAATTGGTTGTCAAATGTGAAATAGTTTTAATCCGTTATTAGTTTTAGGATGTTTGTTGTTTCTTTTATGTGTGAATTGGGGGTGTCTGTCTGTTGTTGTAATTGTTGTTTGATGATGTTGATGGTTTCTGTGATGGGGATATTGGTGTACATGGATGTGATGTCAAATGATGCGAGGGTGGCTGTTGAGGGTATGATGATGTGTTTGATTTTTTTTTTTTACAAAAAATCATTCCACTGTTAATTTGACAGACAATAAACATCCCACTGATGATGCTGCAACGCCAGCGAAACATGTCTGGGAGAAATTAAAAAACATTTGTGTTTGCACAAGGCGGACCAAACCGGTAAAGCAAATTTATTTTGTAAGCAAACACGGTGATTGAAGAGCTTTTAAACCCCAAGATGAATATATACATCCATCTTCTAAGGGTTCTGAAGCGAGGTACTTCTAGGTCTAAGTTCAGTATAATTGAAGTCCAGCATAACACTAACTGTTAGGTGGGAAAACTATATATAGAGATTCTTAAGATTCTACATGCACATTTATACAATGGTCTGTGCCCTTTGTGCTCTTTTTTTAGTGTTGTATATATACAATGACATATAAAAATTACATGTAGTACATTTTCTCAAATTATATCCAACGTCAGATATATATACAATTTGTATAGATTACTGTATTAAGCACCCTGGATTGTAAGGCGCTATGTCAGTTAGTTAACTATTGTGATGTACAAAAATGTTACATTTTTACATTGACATATAAAGGTTACATGTAGTACATTTTCTCAAATTACATCCAATGTCATATATGTACAATGTATATAACTTACTATATTCAGCACCTTAGAATAATATATAAAATATTCACAGATGGCTGAAAGACAGCACATTACACTTACTAAACTATCCTACACAGAAATTGTACATGTCAACAGATATATCCTTTTTTTAAGTTCATGTTATGAATGCATGTACTACAGTCTGCAAGGACTGGTGCGTACAGGCACATTAGTATGATAAAGGGTTGAATACCGGTAGCTAATATGTAAGAATGTATCCATGCTAATATTACAAAATTTCTAGCAGTCAGATGGTCATGCAAAAGATCTTCTATTATATTGTCACGTTGCAATGGAAGTAGGCTTGACTTCGAAGGCAACTAAACACAGCACTTATACTGAAAGCACGTTTATTACGAACTCAACATACACGCAGCAATGACTGCCTCTCAAGCAGAGTGCTCTGCTATTTATACACTGACAGAATTTACCAGAAATTGAAGAACAGTTAACATTAGAAGCAAGTAGAATTTACAAGTGAACATAAGAAAGGTGTAGAACCTTCTGGAATTGTAAATTACAAAGAAATAAATTTTTGACGGTGGGTGGGATTGAACCGGCGACCTTCTGCTCCGCAGTCCGTGACGCTATCCCCTGCGCCACACCGGCAGTTGGTGTTCGTGGTCTCTCGCGGCATTGCTCCCTCTCCTGTAGAAACAGCGACCCGCTGTTATGATCCCTGTGGAGCCAGCTGCAATGTCCTGGATCTTGACTGTGTCATGGGTCCTCTGTATGACAGTTCAAGAGAATCCTTCCCTTCTCCGCAATTATCGACGACAGACGTTCCTGTCGTGGCTTCATCAGGAACATTACCGTCCTTAAAGTCCTTGAACAAAAAGCCATTGTCGTCTGCCTGCTCTTCAGGATCGTAGTAAGGCTTCATGTGCAGGACGTGAACAATGTCTCTTCGTTTTTGACGTTTCGATGACGGCTCATAATCCTCAACTTCGTATGTGACGTCTGACAGGCGGCCTATGACACGATACGGACCAAAGTATCGCTTCAGTAACTTTTCTGACAGTCCAACCTTCCATACAGGGGTAAAAATCCATACCAGATCTCCTGGGCTGTACACAACAGGTCGGTGCTTGTCGTTATACCGCTGACGGCCCTTCTCCTGGGCGTTCAGTGTCCGTATGCGAGCCAGCTGTCTTGCTTCTTCGACCCTGGTGATGAGCTGTTTAACATAGTCATCCTGAGTGTCGTCCGGTTGGAACGGGAACAGTGTATCCATTGTCGTCTCAGCTTCACGGCCATGGAGCAGGAAAAACGGAGTGAAGTCTGTGGTGTCTTGTCTTGCGGTATTGTAAGCAAATGTCACGACTGGCAGTATTGTATCTCAATCCTTCTGCTCAACATCGACGTACATCGACAGCATGTCGGCTAACGTTTTGTTAAAACGTTCCATAAGACCATTTGTCTGAGGATGGTATGCAGTTGTCATTCTGTGGACAATGTTGCACCGTGACATTACCTCTGATACTAGTTTTGACTGGAATACTTTTCCACAATCAGATATCATGACACGTGGTGCTCCATGCTTCAAAATAATGTCTTCTACAAGGAATTTTGCGATCTCTGGAGCTTCTGCAGTCGGCACAGGTTTGGTGACAGTGTAGTGTGTGAGGTAGTCAGTGCAGACTATTATCCAACGGTTACCCGTTGTTGACTTCGGGAACCTCCCTAAAAGATCGATCCCAACTCGGTGGAATGGAGCTGCTGCCGGCGGAATCGGTACAATATGTCCTGGAGGCAATTGCGGCACATGCTTCCGTCGCTGGCATTCTTTACAGTGACTCACATAGTGCTTGACAGATCGGTAGAGACCTTTCCAGTAATACCTGCGTCTGATTCTGTCTAGGGTCTTCACGAATCACAGATGACCGGATATTGGAGCATCATGGAAATATTTGAGAATAGCTGGCTGCAGATGAGCTGGAACAACAAGTAGCCATTTGGGGCCCAGTGGATCGTAGTTGCTCTTGTACAATGTTCCGTTTATAAGTTGGAACTCTCCATTGGTCGGTTCTCCTTTCTCCAAGGCCTCTTTCACTTTCAATAATGTTGGATCTTCCCTCTGTTCAGCTGTGACGTCATCTAATTCAGTGAGAGATGAAATTTCATTAACGCTGTTGTGTTCCACTAATGGATTCCTCGAAAGGCAGTCGGCATCCTTGTGATTGCGCCCGTTCTTGAATACCACTGTGACATCGTACTCTTGGAGTCTTAGTGCCCATCTTGCTAGTCGACCTGATGGATCCTTTAAGCTAGTCAGCCAACACAAAGAATGGTGGTCTGTCACAACAGTGAATGGTTTGCCGAATAAATACGGCCGGAACTTGTTGATAGCCCAGATAACCGCGAGACATTCTTTTTCAGTTGTGGAGTAGTTTATCTCGGACTTTGAGAGTACTCTTGACGCACAGGCTATCACTTTTTCGGCACCTTCCTGAACTTGTACAAGTACTGCACCAATCCCATAGTCACTGGCGTCTGTGTGAAGTTCCGCTTCTGCATTCTCGTCGTACAAGGCTAGCACTGGTGCGGAAGTTAGAGCCTCCTTAAGTGCTCGGAAAGCTCTTTCTTTTGTCTCATCCCAGTAAAATTTGGCGTCTCCCTGCAGAAGTTCTTGTAATGGACGTGCCTTGTTACAAAATCCTTTTATGAAACGTCGGTAGTATGAGCACAGCCCGAGAAAACTTCTCACATCACGAATGTGCTGAGGAGTTGGAAATTCTGTGACTGCCCTTACTTTATCTGGATCAGGACGGACACCATCTCCGTCGACTAGGTGCCCCAGGATTTTTATCTCTTTGGCGACGAAGCTGGGTAGCGGGGGCTGTGTGGCGTGGACTGGGCGGTTTTTTAGGTTAGATGGCCTCGGGAATACACAAAATGGGTTTCAGTCTCAAAGGGGGCAGGTCAGACACGGGAAGAAAGTAGACATAAAAACCATTGGTGTAACAGTTGTAAATTGTCGTAGCTGTGTTGGGAAAATTCCAGAGCTCCAAGCGCTGATAGAAAGTACTGAGGCACAAATCGTTATAGGTTCTGAAAGCTGGCTGACGCCTGAGATAAATTCGGCCGAAATTTTCTCAAAGGGCCAAATGGTCTTCAGAAAGGATAGAATAAATAAAACAGGGGGTGGCGTGTTTATTGCTGTTACAAACGGTTTATCCTGCAACGAAATTGAGGCAGATACTTCCTGTGAATTGGTCTGGGTAGAGGTTATACCTGACCACCGAAATAAATTAATAATTGGATCTTTTTATCGGCCCCCTGACTCAGACGATGCGGTTGCAGAAATGTTCAAAGAAAGCTTGAATCATATTTCAAATAGGTATCCGAAGCATACTGTTATAATCGGTGGCGACTTTAATTTACCCTCGATATGTTGGCATAATTACGTATTCAAAACCGGGGGCAAATATAAAACATCGTCCGAACTAGTTCTGAATGCTTTTTCTGAGAACTACTTCGAACAGTTAGTTCATGAACCCACTAGAATAGTACGTGGTTGCGAAAATACTCTTGATCTCCTAGCAACAAATAATCCCGAGATAGTAAAGAGCATCAAAACAGATACAGGGATTAGCGAACATCGAGTTGTAGTAGCGAGACTGAATATCGAAATTCCCAAATGCACCAAAAATAAACGAAAAATATATCTATTCAATAAAGCAGATAAAAATTCGCTTCACGCTTTCCTGAGTGATAGTCTCCAGTCCTTCAAAACTAAAAATGCGAGTGTAGATCAGTTGTGGCTTACATTCAAAGACATAATATCAGTAGCAATCGAGAGATTTATACCAAATAAATTAATAAAAGAGGGGGCTGACCCCCCGTGGTACACAAAACAGGTCAGATCACTGTTGCAGAAACAAAGGAAAACGCATGCAAAATTTAAAAAGACACAGAATCCGCAAGACTGGCAATCTTTTACTGAAACTCGCAACCTAGCGCGGACTTCAATGCGAGAATCTTATAGTCGTTTCCACAACGAAATCCTGTCTCGTAATCTTGCAGAAAATCCAAAGAAATTCTGGTCATATGTGAAGTACACTAGCGGCAAAACACAAACAATACCTTCACTACGCGATAGCAATGGTAATACTACCGACGACAGTACTGCTAAGGCAGAATTACTAAACACAGCTTTCCGAAATTCTTTCACCAAAGAAGACGAAGTGAACACTCCAGTATTCAATCCAAGAACAGCTGCCAGCATGCGAAACTTAGAAGTAGATGTTCCTGGAGTAGTAAAACAACTTAAGTCACTAAACAAAAATAAATCTTCCGGGCCAGATTGTATACCAACTAGATTCCTCTCAGAGTATGCTAATGAAATAGCTCCGTACTTAGCTATAATTTACAACCGATCACTCAGCGAAAGATCCGTACCCAAAGACTGGAAAGTTGCCCAAATTACTCCAATATTCAAGAAAGGCAATAGGAGTGATCCCCAAAATTACAGGCCTATCTCATTGACGTCGATTTGCAGTAGGATTTTGGAACATATACTTTGTTCGAATATTATGTACTACCTCGAAGAGAACGACCTATTAACCAATAGTCAGCACGGATTCAGAAAGTATCGCTCTTGCGAAACACAGCTTGCCCTTTATTCACATGAAGTGTTAAGTGCCATAGACAAGGGATCTCAAATCGATTCCATATTTCTGGATTTCCGGAAGGCTTTTGATACTGTACCCCACAAGCGGCTTCTAATGAAATTGCGTGCTTATGGAATATCTCCCCAATTGTGCGATTGGATTCACGATTTCCTATCAGAAAGGACACAGTTCGTTGTAATTGACGGTAAGTCATCGAGTAAAACAGAAGTGATATCTGGCGTTCCACAGGGAAGCGTTATTGGTCCCCTACTCTTCCTCGTGTTTATAAACGATTTAGGAGATAATCTGAATAGCTCCCTTAGACTGTTCGCGGATGATGCTGTCGTTTATCGGTTAGTGAAGTCAACAGAGGATCAAAAGCAACTGCAAAGCGATTTAGACAAAATTTCTACTTGGTGCGAAAATTGGCAATTGACACTAAATAAAGAAAAGTGTGAAGTAATACACATGACCACTAAAAGAAATCCGCTGAACTTCAATTACGCGATAAATCAGTCAAACCTTAAGGTCGTAAATTCTACCAAATACCTAGGAGTTACAATTACGAACAACTTTGACTGGAGAGAACACATAGAAAATATTGTGGGGAAGGCGAATCAAAGGTTACGTTTCATTGGCAGAACGCTTAGACGATGCACCAGCTCCACCAAAGAGACTGCCTACATCACACTTGTGCGTCCTCTCTTGGAGTACTGTTGCCCCTTGTGGGACCCTCACCAGGTGGGACTGACGGAAGATATTGAGAAGGTTCAGAGAAGGGCAGCTCGTTTTGTTTTATCACGTTACGGGGGGGGGAAGCGTCACGGAAATGTTGCACGAATTGGGGTGGAAATCATTAAAAGAAAGACGTTATTCATTGCGGCGTGATCTGTTTGCGAAGTTTCAATCACAGACTTTTAGTTCTGAATGTGAAAATATTTTGCTAGCACCCACCTACTTAGGGAGACATGACCATCCCAATAAAATAAAAGAAATCAGATCGAAAACGGAACGATTTAGGTGTTCTTTCTTCCCGCGCGCTATCAGAGAATGGAACGGTAGAGAAAAGTTATGAAGGTGGTTAATGAACCCTCTGCCAGGCAC
Organism: Locusta migratoria; assembly: GCA_026315105.1. Taxonomy (NCBI): domain Eukaryota; kingdom Metazoa; phylum Arthropoda; class Insecta; order Orthoptera; family Acrididae; genus Locusta; species Locusta migratoria. The sequence continues at coordinate 383,715,949 of CM048750.1, read as the reverse complement.
TTAAATGTGATTTGCAGAGTATCGATGTAGATGTAGATGTAGAAGAGGCACTTCTTTGGATTGAGGCAGAGACCTGCAGCCTGAACACACTTCAACACAGTTGACAGGCGACTCAGATGTTCTTCAAATGTTTTCGAGAAAACGACAATGTCATCTAAATAGCAGAGACACGTCGTCCACTTAAGGTGTCAAGCAAGTTGTCCATCATGCGTTCGAATGTGGCTGGAGCATTCCATAATCCAAATGGCATTACTTTAAATTCATAGGGGCCGTCAGGTGTAATAAAAGCCGTCTTATCCCTGTCAGCTTCGTCAACCTCGATTTGCCAGTAACCTGTCTGCATGTCCATAGTAGCTCCTTTCAAGCAGTCTAAGGTGTCATCAATACGCGGCAATGGGTAGACATCTTTCTTTGTGATATTGTTCAGCCGCCGATAGTCGACACAGAATCTCCACGTGCCATCCTTCTTCTTTACGAGGACCACCGGAGACGACCAAGGACTCTCCGAAGGTTGAATAATGTCATCTCGCAACATCTTCTCCACTTCCTTCCGAATTATCCGTCTTTCAGCTCGCGACACTCTATACGAACGCTGGCTAATTGGCGGATGGTCCCCAGTATTGATACGGTGCTTTATCGTGGGCCGTTGCGTCTGACCTTTCACCTGCTGAGGTGTGAATGCACCCGAAAATTGGCGTAGTATACCTAACACCCGCTGGCGTTGTTCCTTGGTCAGTCCAGGCCCTATTGGCAGTTCCACGTTTGTTTCCTCCAGCGTGTTTTCTGTACTAATAGCAGGGCATGGGTCTTCATTGATGACGTTGAGCTCACCGTCCTGGATTGGTTCAGCTGTCCCGATACACATTCCCTTGGGAATAAGTTGTGACTGCTCGTGACAATTTGTGATCCAGATCTCTCCTTGACCACCGGTAAAGCTTATGACAGCCGCTGGTATGTAAATTTCTTTTGTGAGCCTGATAAACTTTTTACTATCAACAACAACTTCACAGTTTAACCAGTCATCTGTGTTTCTGACTGCAACTCTTCTCATTGTCAACGGCGGTATCGTCACATTGTCAACGACGAATAACTTCCCAGAAAGTTCTGTTTTACGTGTGTCTGGCGGAACAACTTCTTCAATTTGCAGCTCAGATCTTCCACAGTCAATGATAGCTTGGGATGCCTGAAGGAAGTCCCATCCGAGAATGACATTGTGACTACATTCTGTTAACACTACAAATTCAAACGGCTGCGTCCTGTTGTTGATGGTTATTCTTGCGACACAAGTTCCTGCTGGATGGACGTACTTTCCATTCGCGACCTTCAGCACAGTTGCCCCCGTATCACAGAACATTGTCTTCTTTAGTGTGCGGCGGTAATTATCCGATAATGCAGAAAAAGTGGCTCCTGAATCAACAAATGCCCGGACAGGTTGGCCGTCGATTATGGCGTCGATGAGATTTCCCGACATCTTGGCGACTGTCGTCTATGGAGGATTTTCATCTGCGGCGGCCTCACCTCCGTAGATGGTCGCCTCGCTTAGTTTTCCTGGGCGCGGCTGCTAGGGGAGCGGCTGGTACCTCTGTATGACGACGGTGAACGGCTGCGGCGCGTCGTGGAGCGACCTCGTCTAGGTTACGGCGATGGGCTTCTTCCCATAGGTCGACTGAACTCATCAGCAGGTGACTGCCTTGGATAGAACTGCTCGAACGGCTGACGTCTTGCGACAAAATAATCATCGAAAACTCGCCTCCTCTCTCTGCAGTAGCGTACGACATGTCCGGGGCGTCCACAGTGGAAGCACAGTGGTGTGTTGTCTTCTGTCCTCCAGACGTCTGTTCTTCTGCGGGGCGTCATAGTTACCGGGGGAGTTGGCTGTGGTCGCGTCAGTCGGTTCATGGGCTGCCGTTTGGCGGCTGCAGCGTAAGTCATAGCAGGGCGACGCCATTCTTCACGTCGGGTGCGATTGACGGGGCAAAATCGCTAGTTCTGCTTATTCACGTATCCATTCAGGTGGAAGTGTGCTTCATCAGTAAACCAGATGCAGCCAACATCAAATCCTTCACTATCAATCATCGTTAGCATCTGATTAGGAAAGGCAACCCTGTGTTGCACAGCTCGTACGGGTATGGCCTGCTGCGTTTGAATTTTGAATGGAAACGTGTGTAGGCTATTTCTCAGTATTTTCTGCGTGCTGGAACGCTTCAAACCAGTCTCAGATACAATTCTACGGACGGATGACATTGGATTTCGCTGAATAATTCCAGAAACTGTGGTGATATTTTCAGGTGTAACTGCGGTTTGCTTGCGGCCAACATGCCCCACTTGATCAGCAGTTACGCTGCCTGTTCGGTGAAATTTTGCGAAAAGCGTACGAATGGTTTTCGCATCGGGTCCTTTTGGAACATTAAATCGTGCTTGAAAACTTCGCCTTGTTGCCGTAGGACTCTCTTCTAACCTGTGGTACTCAGCATCAGAAAAACGAGTTGTTTAATGGAGTACATGGTTTTAATCTCTTCCTTCGGTACGCTAACCTCCTTTCACGTTTCAATAGTGGAACAGATCGCTATAGGCTTCGGATCACTATTTATACTAGGCATTACGTATGGCGATCACAGCGCCATCTGTTAGCAGCTTTTGCAACAATTATTTCAAACTGCTGTTTACAATAAACATACCGTTTATTACACTCCTCTATCAATCTTTGTTTTCGAGATATTTAATTTTGAAATCAGGGTGTCCTTTTCTGGAGACCCTGTATAAACGACATTTCGTGTCAGTTTAGTCATATGATAATCAATATTTTACATATTTTTCATTTACATTTTTTATTGTTTATTAAATTTTATCTAAAATCTATCTGTAGTGTAGAAGGTGGCCATTCAGAAATACCTCCAATTTCTTTTTAAACATCAGTTGGCTATCTGTCAGACGTTTGATGCTACTTCGTAAGTGACCGATGACATTTGTAGCAGCATAATTCACTGTTTTATGTACGAAAGTTAGATTTAACCTTGAATAGTGAATATCATCCTTTCTCCTAGTGTTGTAGCTATGCACACTGCTGTTACTTTTGAATTGGGCCAGGTGTTAACAACAAATTTCATGAGTGAACATATAAATTGTGAAGCTACAGTGAGGATCCCTAAATAAATGTCTGCAGGATGCTCTTGGGTGGGCTCCAGCAATTAATCTGATTATACGCTTTTGTATAATGAATACTTTTTTACTCAATGTTGAATTGCCCCAGAATATGATCCCATATGAAAGCAGTGAATGAAAATAGGCGTAGTAAGCTAATGTACTGAGATGTATATCACCAAATTTTGCAATGATTCTGATAGCATTAGTAGCTGAACTCAAACGTTTCAGCAGATCTTCAATACGTTTCTTCCATTCAATCCCTCGTCAATGCAAACACCTAAAAGTTTTGAATATTCTACCTTAGCTACAGATTTATGTTCAAAGTCTAAATTTATTAAGTGTCATGCCGTTTACTGTATGAAACTGTATATACAGGGTTTTATCAAAGTTTAATGGGAGTCCATTTGTGGAGAACCACTTAATAATTTTCTGAAAGATAACATTTACAGTTTCATCAGTTAATTCCTGTTTGTCAAGCGTCATAGCTGTACATGTATCATCAGCAAAAAGAAGTAGCTTAGCATCTTCTTGAATGTAGAATGGCAAGTCATTAGTATACATTAGGAACAGCAAAGGACCCAAGCTGGAACCTTGTGGGACCACATTTTTGATAACTCTCCAGTTAGAGGAATTAATTGTTTCTTCTATATCATGTGAACTACTTATTTTAACTTTCTGATATATAATGTGTGTGTGTGTGTGTGTGTGTGAAAGAGAGAGAGAGAGTTGTTCTTAATTGAAGTAGGTACTGATGGCCATAACACTTTCAGTTCCTTAATTACACGAACATTGAATAACTTCAAATAAACGATTGGCATGCTATTCCAGCTAGGTAAAATGGTCAAAATAAACTAATATGTATAATATGCTTGAAAGTTTAATTCAGGTGATTATCGGTTCATCTCCAAATGGACTGCCCCATTTCAGCCCCCTTGTGGCAGTCTTTTAGTGTACCTGCTGCGCTCCCTTGAATTTTGGGTGACGATGACTCCATGGCTTTTTTACGTTTTATTCGCGCAGCTGGTTTTTATCATTCCATTTATTGGAGGGTTTTTCAGCCTGATCTCTAAGGTACCCAGCGGGCTTTCTCCACTACTTCTGCCTCGTTAAACTATGGGGAAAATTGCATTGCTTTTTGAACACTATATGCATCATTTGTGTGTTGAGCACAATAAGCTGCAGCACTTTACCAAGAACAAAGGGTCTTGCTACTTTACATTAGAACAGTGGAATGCTAAACTTGAAGATTTCTTTGCCACACTTCGGTGTCGGTAAAAGTGGTCTTCACAATAATGGCTCTAGTACGCGAACAGAGTTACAGGTCAGCCTGAAGCTTTGCATACGTTAATGTCGGGCCATCAGGTACATACTGTATACATTTCATCAAAACTCAAGATGGTCGAGCTGGGAGACTGGTCTAAGCTGAAACACTTGACGTGGAATGACCCAAAAGTGAGTGCAGTTTGTCAAACTAGAAATAGGAAAAAAGAAATACTACACCCATGTAGTGACGATATCTATGTACCTGTCTAAAATCACTGCACATCTTCAGGGAAGTGTATAGAGACCCCTATACCACATCAGTGTGACAGTTTTTTTATTTTTATTATTCTTCCTCCTTCCTTTACGTACCTTGATAGTAAAGTATTTAAAATGTTAGGAAATCTGTTTTATTGACGAATGAACTGCACTATTTTCTTGAATTAACCGTCACACCCAAGTGTTGACTAGTTCTTGATTCTTTTCCGATGATTTTCTGTGGCGACAGTGGCAGTTGGAGCAATATTTATATTGGAGTATGTCAAAGAGTACAGTATTTTCTACAAATGTCACTATTGTGCTATAAACAATATTCATGTCATTACAGATTTACAGTACCACCCAACAAAAACATTGACTTCTTTTCAACGTGCTCACGATTCTTCGCTAAGAGCTTTAACATGGACAGCACAGTTTAGGTTACAAAACAAATCTGAAACGCACATTTTCATTGGCTTTCCCAATTGCACAACTAATTACCTGACTTTCCCTACCAACAACTGCACATCAATAAGACACCAGGATTTACTCTTAACGCTATTTCACTTATTCTTACACTTCACACAATCCAATCCAAACTAATTTACATAATCTTGATTTTGGAATTTTAAGAAAATCAATAATGTAGCATATTTTTTATTGTAGAAAACACAGCACTCTTTCCACAGCACTTTAAGGTACGTGGTCTACTAAAACGTAACACAGATGTTGTACACTAATACCATCAGCCCCCTTTTTCGACAGACTACTGCCAACTTATCTCTGTTTTTCTTAATGTATACTTATTTAGATTAGGTTCGTAACAGTTTTCAAATATTTCCTGCATAGTGAGGAAATCTGAGCTGTGCTAATTATTTACTTGCTATGAAAAATAAAAATTATAACGTTTTTGTCTTTAAAACGTAGAATATATTCGTCCAAAAATACAACATATACCGGTCGAAAGTGTGGTAGCCTTTCACGTCCAGGTCCCCTTAAGATAAATGATGACATCTGATTCATGGTAACAGCGTTATGTTGTGGCTCAGTAGTCTGTTTGTATAGTTGATGCACTAACACAGTTCAGATTATGATACCTATGTAGTATCGAAAGCGGTCATCCAATTAAGTAAATAGCGATCTTAGAGTACTACAATACTCCTTTAATTCTACACTCCAAGGAGTGGAGTGGGCTGTATAAGGTCCTTGCTCAGTTCAGCGAATTATGAGGCAAGCTGATGTCGCCGCAAAGGGGGACCCCAGTTGGGAATAACGAGCTTACCAGCTCTGCCGTGTGCCTCATGACTAATGGAACTCTACTGATCTTGTTCGGAACCTGAGAAATGGGACGATTTTACTTCTGGGACGTATCCCAGTAGAAATAAATGAACTGCTGCGACAGAGCAAGTGCGGCCCGAAAATTAGAAATTTGGCAAGCGAGTTATACTCGTAGAGAAAAAGTAGACCGAATTGAAATGGACGAGCCTCTCCTCCAAGCTACTGCATTAGTAGCAATACATTAATGAATTTTATTTTTAAATAACTTGTGCGATGCTTGTCGCTGACGTCTGCCCTCTCTCTGCCAGCGTATCGATAAACATATGACATTGGTCTCGTTCAACGTTTTTGCAACAAGCTGAAGGGAGAGAGCGGAACTGTTGGACTTACTGTTTTCTCCTCAATGTATTATGACGTGTTATAGGACTTTGCCTGATTAATGTAAGTGTGAGCTTAGTTTTTTATTAATTGCAATAAACCCCCACAGTTAATTTGAAATACCTTACTTACTTACAATCCCTTCTCCATTTTCACCAATTTTAAAGTTATTTATTTTCAGCAGATCCAGTACTTCATAAAGTGATGCTCGGATATTGTTGAGATTTGTTTCGCGATTGTACTAGAACATTCTCTGTGCGACTTTTATTTATTTCGTGTCTATGAATAGTTTATTACATTTTAATGCCTACAGAAATCTTCGTGATGTTTATGAAGTCCGATAATTTTGCAATTTTTGGCGACTATCATGATTAATTTTCAACACGGTCATAGAACAATAGTAAACGAAATGCACAATCCCAGCATCAATTTATCGAAGTAATATTCCAGTCATCTCAGCTAGAATCAGTACAGAATATGACCGAAATGTAAGTACCAGCTCTCAATAAGATAAAATTTAGATTCCGCTGACTTCTTATGTAATGTTGCTTTCTGGTGTTGTATTTGCTACCGAAATTACGACCGCTACCATTTAATGGCGGAATCCAATAATTTTGTTTAAATTGTCCCTTCCTTGTCAAAATTGCTCAGTATTTTCATTTAAAAATATTTCAGTACCTGGTAAAATTTCATTTGTGGTCCACAACCTCAACTTTAGTACGCAACACCCATTATCATACGAAAGCAGCATTACACACTGAGGAACATGGTGCCCACGCCAATGCTGACTCTACTAAATCAGAGTTACTAAACATAGTTTTTAGAAACTCATTCACCAAAGAAGACGAAACCAACATTCCAGATTTCGAATTACGAACAGAGGCAGTAATCGGTAACGTAGAAGTAGATATCATCGGTGTAGTGAAGCAACTAAAATCACTTAATAAGAACAAGTCTTCAGGGCCGGACTGTATATCCATTAGATTTCTGATTATGCTGAAGCGATAGCTTCTTACTTAACAGCCATATACAACCGCTCTCTCAAAGAAGGATCTATACTACAAGACTGGAAAGTTGCACAGGTCACAGCTATATTCAAGAAAGGCAGTAGGGGTAAACCCCCTAAATTGCAGGCCTTTTGCACTGACGTCAGTTTGCAGCAGGGTTTTGGAACATATCCTTAATTCAAATATTATGAATTACATCGATCAGAATGATCTATTGATCCAAGGTCAACACGGATTTAGAAAATATCGTTCATGTGAAACACAACTAGCTCTTTATTCACATGAAGTGATGGGTGCTGTGGACAAGGGTTTGCAAATCGATTCCGTATTTCTTGATTTCCAGAAGGCTTTTGACACCGTGCCACACAATATTTTTTTTTTTTTTTTTTTTTTTTTTTTTTTTTTTTTTTTTTGTCAAATTGCGTTGTTATGGTATATCGCCCCAAATTTGCGACTTGATAGGGGATTTCCTGTCAGAGGACACAGTTTGTAGTAATCGATGGTAAGACATCGACCAAAACAGAGGTGATATTGGGCGTTCCACAAGGTAGTGTTATTGGTCCTCTGCTGTTTCTTATTTACATAAACGAATTAGGGGAAAATCTAAGTAGCTCTCTTAGGTTGCTTGCAGATGACGCCGTCATTTACCGTCTAGTAAAATCATCTGAAGATCTAAAGCAACTGCAGAAGGATCTGAATAAGAGATCAGTATGGTGTAAAAATTGGTAATTGACTCTAAATAATGAGAAGTGTGAAGTCATCCACATGAGTACGAAAAGAAATCCGTTAAAATTTGTTTACAAGATAAATTAATCAAAAGTGAAGGCCGTAAACTCCACAAAACAACTAGGAATTACTATTACTTCAGACTAAAATTAGAAAAAAAACTCGTAGATAATGTTTTGAGAAAGGCGAACCAGAGACTACGTTTTATTGGCAGAACCCTTAAAAGATGCAACAGAACTACTAAAGAAACTGCATACATTGCGCTTGTCCGTCCATTTTTGGAGTATTGAGGCCCAGTGTGGGATCCTTACCTGGTGGGTTTGACGGAGGACATCGAAAGAGTCCAAAGAAGGGCAGCTCGTTTCGTATTGTCACGATACAGGGGAGACAGCGTTAATGAAATTATATAGGATCTGGGATGGGAATCATTACAACAAAAGAGCTACTTACGAAACTCTAATCGCCAACATTCCCTTATGAATGCGAAAATATATTGTTGACTCCCACTTACATAGATATAAATTATCATCAGAAAAAAATACAGGAATTCAGAGCTCGGACGGAGAGAGGTGTTCTTTCTTCCCGCGCGCTATTAGAGAATGGAGTGGGAGATAAATTGTAAAATGGTGGTTCGATGAACTCTCTGCCGGGCACTTAAATGTGATTTGCAGAGTATCCCATGTAGATGTAGATGTAGAGAAGTAGTAGACCGACTTGAAATGGACGAGCCTCTCCTCCGAGTTACTGCAATGCCAATGCTGACGGTTTTAGAATGTTCAGCATGTAATTTCAAGTGTTAGGCAGATGGAAGAGGGGTGGTGAAGACTGAGAGACCGGAAGATGCGAAATGAGGGCTTGCGCGACGGCGTGTGCTCGGCCAGCGAGAATTTCCCCGAATTCGCCGGGCTCGAGTAGGCGAGCATTATTACCTGGCGGCCACGGTAGCACGCGGTGTGGTGAGGGACGGCGTGCGCGGCCCAGGTGGCCAGGTGGTCAGACGGTGGGGTGCGGACGGCGGTAATCCCGCGGCTCAGGACGCAGTTTACGCTGGCCGGACACCTGGGCGGCCATTGTGCCACGGGCCGGAAGCGCCGCTGCAGGTCTCTGGACGAGCGCAGGCGGCTGTCGCCACGGCTCAGATGTGGAGAGCGTGTCTCACCGGGGCTCACCGCCTCACTGCTGCTGCTGCCGCGAACTAACAGAGCGGGAACAGCGCAGGGCACAAGGGCCGCGATGGAGCAGTGCACACCTGCAACGTGTAACATTACTGATTACTTTTCATTATCACCACTGTGTATTCAAATATATGCTCCACACGCCGATCAAAAAATATTGTCATTCTTTGGATAGTTACCTACGCTTAGTCTTTGAAATATACAGCGTGTCCCACTCAACTATTTCACCCCACATATCCGCCGGCCGCGGTGGCCGAGGGGACTGAGCCGCTCCAGTCACGGTCTCCACGGCCACTACGGTCGGGAGTTCGAATCCCCCCTCGGGCATGTATATTTGTGCCGTTCTTAGTATTAGGTAGTTCATAAGTAGTTTGTAAGTTTAGGGACTGATGACCCTGTAGTTAAGTCCCATAAGCTATACAAACAAATCCCAGATATCTCTGAAACTACAAGAGGTATTGAAAAACCACTTTCACGGTCATGAACATTCAAAAAATGTTCAAATGTTTGAAGAACTTATGGGACTTAACTACGGGGTCATCAGTCCCTAAGCTTAAAAACTACTTATGAACTAGCTAAGACTAAGGACGGCACAAATATCCATGCCCGAGGGGGGATTCGAACCCCCGACCATAGTGACCGTGCAGACCGTGACTGGAGCGCCTCAGTCCCCTTGGCCACCGCGGCCAGCCATGAACGTTCCACAGGGGCTTATGAAATTAGGTATTACGAGACACTCTAAAACGTGAAGAAATATTATTTCGAACACATTTTTAAAATGGATACCCCATATTATTTTTTAAGTAATCGATAGAATGAAAAATTACACAAAAAAAAAAAAAATAAATAAAAAAAAAACAGCGTCGGTTGCATAGCGATACGTCAATTACATCTGGAGAAACTGCGAAGCGAATTTGATGTTTGAAACACATGAGGCGCGCTGCTAGCGGGTGTCAGAGACTTGAACTATGAGTCTCGCTTGAGCCTCAGACACGTGAATAACAATGCAGCATAACAATGCAGAATAGCAATAGCAGCAAGCGCTACATGCAGACACTGCGACAGCTATACCCAACCACAACAGAGCACTTCAGCCACACTTGTAAACACGGTCGTCATCGTAAACATGTCCCTGCAGATGCTGCTCGCCGACCGTGGCCCGTTTTTCTTACAACACGCAACTGAACGTCAGAGGATTCAAGCGTCAACTTTAGGTTGCAATATCTCCGGTTGTAATTAACAATTTACAACGTAACAAACGGCACTGATTACGTATTTGTTTATATGTTCAGATGTGCTACCAAAAATAACGGATTTCCATTTAAAAAAAAAACGTGGGCATGTTTTAAAAAACATACTTCTGTGCGTTTTTTTATGGTTTGTATTAACCAATTGCACTAGCCCCTCTCCTCACATTTGGTCTGTAAAATCGGTTCGTCAGTATTGGATGTGGTTTGCGAAATATATCCAGCGGTAATGTTAGGTGACTCACCCTGTATATACAGGATGTTTCACTAAATGTGTTTGCCTCTGTATCTTATAAAATAATACGTGACAGGAAATTTTAATGCGGTAGGTCAACACAAGAAATGTCACACTTTCTGCGGAGCTATATAGTTTATTGTATCATTTTCCGAAGAGTTACAGCATAAAGATATATATATTTTTAAATGGGACAATAGTTTTTATATCGTGCATTGGATTCGTTGAAACCAGCTGCGTCCAAATCAATTTAAACTACATTCCTATCACTGTTAGTTTGGGAGCTACAACCCTTCAAAGTTTCAGGGGCTGATACCACAAACGCTGCACATAATGCATTGCGCCTTCTAAATGTGGTGCGGCCGAGCTGTAACGTCGCCGGTGTCACGGAGCGAGAAGCTTCCTTGATGCGCTGTTAGACTGCCGACTGTCGCCGCACATGACCGTATACCCGGCAGTTGGAGCCACACAAACAACTGGGGCTCAATATACCACAGTTACTGACATTGGATGACGATGGCATACACGAACAACGAGTAGGTTGACATGTAGCTGATGCTCGGCGAGTGCCGACACGATGCCACTGACGCAGTCACGGCGTATGCCGTGAGATATCCTAGGCGAAGAGCCCCGGCAGCCATTACGTTATTACGTGCTGAATAACGTCTTTGGAAAACAGGCAGCTGGGTAATGTGCCGCAGTAACAGACGAAGACTGCAAGAAGTGAGGAGACGGAGGTGTTTGTTTTAGCTGCACTACACCACGATCCTCATGTCAGCTTACGAGCCGTTGCTGCAGTCGCTGGTGTCAGTCTCACATCTGTGTGGCGTATAGTACACGGCCACAGGTTTCACCCGTACCGCCTGTCACTGACCCAGGAGCTGCATGGGAACGATTTCCGTGCAAGAGTGACACTCTGTAAGTGGGTCATACGTAATTTCACGCTGGAGTCTTTACAAAGTGTTATGTTCTCTGATGAGTCCACGCTCACAAATTATGGTGCCGTGAATCTCCATAATATGCACTACTGGGCCGCAGACAATCCTCGGTGCGTAGGACCTGTCGACCGTCAACATAGGTGGTCCATTAACGTGTAGTGTGAAATCCTTGTGGATGAAATCATCGGTCCACACTACTTCCCAGGTACACTGACATGTGAGTTATATCGCGCTTTTATAACCGACAGTTTGGGTGGTCTCCTTGAACATGTGTGTCTACACACGAAAGTCCATATGTGGATGCAGCATGATGGTCACCCAATCCATTCTGCGTGTGCTGTTGTGGAAGAACTAAACAACAGGTTTGCAGGAAGATGGTTGGGGCGCCATGGTCCTCATTGATGGCCCGCAAGGTCGCCCGATTTAACACTAGTAGATTTAGTTTTGTGGGGATATCTAAACGATCGTGTTTCTGTCACTGAGCCCACATCCCCAAATGATCTAAAAAGGCGCATCGAGGACGCTTGTCGCTCCGTCACACCGGCGATGTTACATCTCGTCCGCAGATCCTTTCAACGGCGCATTGCATTATGCATAGAGGAAGATGGACACACATTTGAACATCTCATGTAAATCAACTTCCTACCACCATAAAATCCATCACCCACCACACAGCCGTGTATTATGTACAGCGTGTGGTATCTGCCCCTGAACCTTTGAAGGGTTGTAGCTCCCAAACTAACAGTGATAGGTATGCAGTTTAAATTGATTTGGACGCAGCTGGTTTCAACGAATCCAATGCACGATAGAAAAAAAAAAACTCTTGTTCCATTAAAAAATTATATCTTTGATCTGTAACTCTGTGGAAAATGATACAATAAACTATGTTCATAGCTTCGCAGAAAGTAACATTTCTTGTGTTGACCTACAGCATTAAAATTTCCCGTCACCTATTATTTTATAAGTTACAGAGGCAAACACACTTTGTGAAACACCCTGTATATACAGGGTGCTACATAGAAGTACGACCAAACTTTCAGGAAATATTCCTCACACACAAAGAAAGAAAATATGTTACGTTTACATGTGTCAAGAAACGCTTAATTTCCATGTTAGAGCTAATTTTATTACTTCTCTTCAAATCGCATTAATCATGGAATGGAAACACACTGCAACGGAACGTACCAGCTTGACTTCAAACACTTTGTTACAGTAAATTCAAAATTTCCTGCGTTAGCGAGGATTCATGCATCTACCCTCCGTCGCATGAAACCCTGATACGCTGATGCAGCCCTGGAGAATGGCGTATTGCATCACAGCCGTCCAAAATACGAGCACGAAGAGTCTCTACATTTGGTATCGGGGTTGCGTAGACAAGAGCTTTCAAATGCTCCCATAAATGAAAGTCAAGAGGGTTAAGGTCAGGAGAGCGTGGAGGCCATGGAATTGCCTCCGCCTCTACCAATCCATCGGTCACCGAATCTGTTGTTGAGAAGCGTTCGAACACGTCGACTGAAATGTGCAGGAGCTCCATCATGCATGAATCACATGTTGTGTCGTACTTGAAAAGGCACATGTTCCAGCAGCACAGGTAGAGTATCCCGTATGAAATCAAGATAACGTGCTCCAGCGAGCGTAGGTGGAAGAACATTAGGCCCAATCAAGACATCACCAACAATTCCTGCCCCAACGTTCACAGAAAATCTGTGTTGATGACGTGAATCGAGGAAGTATTGTACATACTAATGAAACAGTTTTGTATTTTGACAATTGTCTGCATGAATTATTTCAATTTACATTTAAAGAGAAATACTAAAATGGTCTCTAACATGGAAATTAAGCGTTACCGGACACATGGCCACATAACATATTTTCTTTCTTTGTGTGTGAGGAATGTTTCCTGAAAGTGTGGCCTAACATTTTGTAACACCCTGTATATAGATATATTTATTTATTTTCGTTGCAACCATCTATGGGTTACGTTTACACAACTTCCCTTAATTTCTAAAGTTCTCTTCCTTTTTCTTTCCCAGTTCTCCTTCACCCATTGTCTCACTCGTGCACCTTCTTCCGAGAATACTCTGTTCTTCCTTGTTTTCTTCTCGAAGAAATCCTTCACCTCAGCAACCTTTTTTCTAAACATGTGCCTGTTCGCAATTTTTTCTGCCGTGATCCCTCGTTTTTCTAGGTCCCTGTACGCTTCTTTCACCCATGAAACTTGTGTCTTCCTATTCCCTGGAAGAAAAGAATCTTATTGGCGAATCTCTGTGCTTCTTTCTTTTAATATATCCATAGAAAGATAGTCTTCTTTTCTCCATTGTGGTGGTGATATTTTCAAATCCTTTATGAAGTTGTTGATTTGATCTTAGGCGGAACGCAAATAGGTATATTTCTGGGCCCCAAAATCTTTCTTAGGAATTTCCTTTCTTTTGCAAGTCTGAAAGTCCCTTTCTGGCTATTGTCTCAGATGAATATAAACATTCAAGTTCGACCATTGTACTGTAGTATCGGAATTTCTCCTGGTATGACAGTGATTCAGGTTTGTATGTGTTCTGACACAATCTGAAAGCCGTTTTCCCTTTTCTTGCCCGTTCTTCAATTGCTGCCTTTTCATTGTTGTTTGGAGTCAAAATCTCTCATAGGTACTTAAACCTCTGAAGTCTCTTGATGTCTTCATACTTGGTCCTCATTGCCCCTACTGCATCATGAGCATTTATGTTCATATATTGTCTCTTCTCAATCCTACCTTCACTGCTGTTTCCTTGAGGACATCAATGAGTTTAGTTGCAATTTGCAGATTCTCTGCAAACAACACTATATCATCTGCAAATGTGAGGCATTAAAATGTATGCCCAGACTGTTTGTGGCGTAGCCTGATTCCATTTGGATGTTGAACTGACTCATTTGTTTTCACCATTCCCTGGTAACTTCCTCTAAAACACAGCTGAACAGGATCGGAGAAAGACTGTCTCCTTGTCTCAAACCTGTTTTGATTTCAAATGGCTCTGACAGTTCTCCTAAAAATTTAATTTGTGATCGGTTGTTTCTTAGTGTTTGCTCAATAAGCCTCGTTGTTTTATCAACTATTCCAAATTCTTTCAGCACTTCTATTAATCTGCCTCTATCTACGGAGTCGTACGCCTTTATAAATATATAGGGTGTCCCACTGAACTCTTTCTCGCCAGATATCTCTGAAACTACAAGAGATATTGAAAAACCGCTTTCACGGTCATGAACGTACGGCAGGGCCTTATGAAAGTAGGTACTATGAGACACTCCAAAATGTGAAGAAATATTATTTTCAACAAAAACTTATGTTTTTTTAATGGATACCCCATATTATTTTTTAAGCAATCGATAGGATGAAACATCACATAAAGAATGGCGTCGGTTGCATCGCGAGACTCACGGTTGAGTCTCGGACACGCGCTAGCACCGCGCGTCAACTTCGCTTCACAGTTTCTCCGGATGTTATTGACGCATCGCGATGCAACCGACGCCATTGTTTTTGTGATTTTTCTTCCTATCGATTGCTTAAGAAATAATATGGGGTATGCAATTAAAACATATAAGTTAATGTTGAAAATAATATATCTTCACGTTTTAGAGTGTCTCATAGTACCTACCTATTATGTATTAGGGATTTGACCAGTTCCGTGTCCGCGAACGGAAATAAATTCATCTGTTGATAAGCTATGGATTTCTCTCTGGTATTTTGGACTATCTCAGTAGGAGTGGCTAGAGGACAAATGCAGAACCGTAGAAGAATGTATAACTAAGGGAAAGATAGATACTGCCTAGAAGAAGATTAAAGAGATACTTGGATGCAAGAAAAGCAGCTGTGTGAATATCAAGAACTCAGACGGAAAATCAGTATTAAGCAAAGAGGGGAAAGCTGAACTGTGGGAGGCCCATACAAAGGAAATAAACTTGAAGACAGTATTCTAGAAAAAGAAAACGAAGTGGAGGCATAGGAGATACTACGAAAAGAATTTGATAGAGCGCTGAAAAATTTGAGTCGAAACATGGCCCCTGGAGTAGATGATATTCCGTCTGAACTCCTGTTATGGTTAGCAGAGCCAGTCATGATAAAATTGTTCCACTTGATGTGCAAGATGTATGAGGCAGGGGAAATAACCTCCGACTTCACGAAGAATATCGTAATTCCAATTCCAAAGAAAGCAAATGCAGACAAATTTGGAAATTACAGAACTTTGAGTTTAATAAGTCATGGTTGCAAAATACTAACATGAATTATTTACAGACGAGTGAAAAAAACACGTGGAATCCGACCTCGGGGAAGATCTGTTTGGATTTAGAAGAA
This sequence comes from Locusta migratoria, assembly GCA_026315105.1. NCBI lineage: Eukaryota > Metazoa > Arthropoda > Insecta > Orthoptera > Acrididae > Locusta > Locusta migratoria. The sequence goes on along the minus strand of CM048750.1, from coordinate 383,699,979 downwards.
ATGTAGGAACACGGGAGGCAATACTGACATTACGACTTATCTTAGATTGGCTGAGGAAAGGCATACCTACGTTTTTATCATTTGTACATTTAGAGAAAGCTTTTGACAAAGTCAACTGGAATAAAGTCTTTCAAATTCTGAAGGTAACAGGGGTAACATATAGGAAGCGAAGAGTTATATTCAACTTATACAAAAACCAGGCAGAGGTTAATAGAGTCGAAGGGCACGAAAGGGACGCAGAGGTAGGGAAGGGAGTAAGACAGGGTTGTAGCCTTTCCCCAATGTTATTCAATCTGTACATTGAGCAAAGAGTGAAGGAAAGCAAGGAGAAATTTGGAGACGGAATTAAATTTCATGGAGAAGAAATAAAAACTTGGCGGTTTGCCGATGATATAGTATTGTTGTCAGAGACTGCAAAGGATCTGAAAGAACAATTGAATGGAATGGACAATTTCTTGAAAGGAAGATATAAGATGTACGTTAACCAGAGTAAAATGAGTGTAATGGAATGCAATTTAATGTCAGGAAATGAGGCGATGTTGAAGGAATTACATTAGGTAATGAGACAATAAAAGTAGTAGATGAGTTTTGTTATTTGGGTAGCAAGATAACTTGTGATGGCCGAAGTATAGAAGATATAAAATGCCTATGGGAAGAAAAGCATTTTTAATGAAGCGATAACATGTTAACATCCAGTAGTAATTTACAAGCTAGGAAGTCCTTTCTGAAACCACTTATTTGTTGTGTAGCATTGTATGGGAGTGAAACGTGGACGATAAGGAGTTCAGACAAAAAGATGATAGAAGCTTTTGATATGTGCTGCTACAGACAAATGATGAAAATTAAATAGATAGATCACGTAACTGATGAGGTGCTTAACCGTATTGGGGAGAAAAGTAGTTTCTGGCATATCCCTACTAAGAAAAGGAATAGATTGGTGGGACATCAAGTAGTTGTCAGCTTAGCATTAGAAGGAACTGTCTGGGGTAAAAATCGTAGGAGACCGAGGGGCGAATAAGTAAGCAGATTTAGAAGGATTAAGTTGCCGAACGTATTTTCAGATGACGAGGCTTGCGCACGATAGGGTATCATGGAGAGCTGCATTAAAACAATCTGCGGACTGAAGACCACAACAACAACAACAGTTTGGATTTATCAATCATTTGGAGGAATCGGTCTGTGTGTGTGTGTGTGTGTGTGTGTGTGTGTGTGAGTGTGTGTGTGTGTGTGTGTGAGAGAGAGAGAGAGAGAGAGAGAGAGAGAGAGAGAGAGAGAGAGAGAGAGAGAGAGAGAGAGAGTTTGGCAGAAACAATCTTGGGAACAAGAACCTGCTCCTACACGGCCAAGACTTAATGCGAATGAACTTTGTGATAAAACCACCAGTGCTGTTTATACCAATGAAGTAATGAATTTGCTTATTTCATCAAGAAAAGCATCAGTCATTCCAACATTGTTCTCTGAGCATGGGAATTGCCACATTAGATTAATACTTCTAGGGGCGACGATCGCTGAATGTAATGGTATGAATCATTTGAATGGCCGAGCTGTTTGCAGTTGCCGCAGCACTTCTTAACAGACGTAAAGGTAACGTTTTTTACGTTTCTAATTTCGCTGATTTTATTATCAATTCACTGACATGAAATTACTAAACTCCACAATATAATCAACCCTCAAAGATAAAATCTCGAACTGAACCTGAACCGTGGTATTACGAGATAAGAACAGAAGTATATTTCATATGATTTGATTTATATGTCAGTTTAAAATCGATACTGTGCAAATCACGACTAAGTCTAAGGGTTTATCGAACCACTGTCAAGCCACAGTTACTTTCAATTAATTAATAAATAAAGTAAAATAAAAAATAAAAATAAAAAATGAAAAAAAAAATCATGTGTTGCGAGGTTGCATTCAGTGTGATTAACAGAAGGTGTTAATTACTATGCTATGAAGAAAAGATTTATCTTGATGGTTCCTCTAAATGGCCATGTTGGGTCTGCAGATGTTCACGTCAACCAGATTGAACAGCGCTCCCTGCCTCCTGGCTGCAGCGTTTTCTCTGTTGAGCTGACTGAAATATTGCGTGCTCTCGAACACATCTGACCTTGCCCCAGAGAATCGTATGTTGTCTGTAGCGACTTCCTGAGTTACCTAAAAGCCCTTGACCAATGTTGAACGAGCAGTGATTTTCTTCCCATCATTTGGTGCGATCTATTCACAACTCCGTTTTTGCACTGGGTAAGTCTGGCTGTGGGCGTTTTTTTTTTTTTTTTTTTTTTTTTTTTTTTTTTTTTTTTTTTTTTTTTATAATGCCGCTTTGGCAACCTGGGCAACTAGCATGTCGATCAGCTCGCCGATCAGAGCATTATCTCAGCCTTTGAATATTAGTACTCCGGAAAGGGATATCCGATTGAGATTGCACTGCAAGATCTCTGTGGCTTTGTATGGTATGTGTTGAGCACACCGAACAAGCTCTATAGGATCAAACCTTCTATGGCGGCATGGAAGTCCTCCCTAAGGCCTACTCTTAGGGACTACGTCAGCCTCAACCTCTTGCGTATTACCCAAACGTGGCTGACGCACGGTCATCCTACCATTCGTGAAGACCTACCGCCAGCCGCGGTGGCCAAGCGGTCTGCGGCGCGTCTGTCACGCACGGTCTGCACGGCCAGTACGGTCGGGGGTTCAAATCCCCCCTTTCGCATGGATATTTGTGCCGTCCTTAGTATTAGCTAGTTCATAAGTAGTTTGTAAGCTTAGGGCCTGATGACACTGTAGTTAAGCCCCATAAGTTCTATAAACATTTGAAAATTTTTTGAAGATCTACCCATGTGTCGCTGTGGAGCTGTCCTGACAGTACCCCACATCGCGCTGGCCCAACACGACCTAGAGACAAGGCCTCATAACTGGCCGTGCTACGTGATACTGACCAGGCCGCGGGCGCCAGCTTACTGGCTGGCCGCTGCGAGGCAGGGGGCGTGCCCCAGCGGCCAGCCATTCAGCTGACGGCAGCGGCCTGGTCTGTGTGACGTAGCACCGGCAGTTGTGAGGCCTTGTCTCGAGGTGGTGTTGGCTGGACTGCCCCAATTTAGCCGCTTTTAAGAAGGGACGTCGAACAGATGTGCAGAACTATAGGGCTATAACTCTAACGTCGGTCAGTTGTAGAATTTGGGAACATGTATTATGTTCGAGTATAATGACATTTCTGGAGACTAGAAATCTGCTCTGTGGAAATAAGCATGGGTTTCGAAAAAGGCGATCGTGTGAAACCCAGTTCGCGCTATTCGTCCACGAGACTCACAGGGCCATACACACGGGTTCTCAGGGAGATGCCGTGTTTATTGACTTCCGCAAGACGTTTGATACAGTTCCCAAATGTTCAAATGTTTGTTAAGCTTATGGGACTTAAATACGGGGCTATCAGTCCATAAACTTACAAACTACTTATCAACTACCTTATACTAAAGACGGCACAAATATCCATGCCCGAGGGGGGATTCGAACCCCCGACCGTAGTGGCCGTGCAGACCGTGACTGGAGCGCCTCAGTCTACTCGGCCACCGCGGCCGGCGATACAGTTCCCCACAGTCGATTAATGAACAAAGTAAGAGCATATGGTCTATTAGACCAATTGTGTGATTGGATTGAAGGGTTTCTAGATTCGAGTCATTCTCGACGAAGAGAAGTCTTCAGAAGTAAGAGTGATGTCAGGTGTGCTACAGGGGAGTGTCGTGGGTCCGTTGCTGTTCACTATATATATAAATGACCTTGCGGATAACATCGGAAGTTCACTGAGGATTTTTGCGGATGATGCTGTAGTGTATAGAGAGGTCGTAACAATGGAAAATTGTATTGAAATGCAGGACGATCTGCATCGAATTGACTCATGGTGCAGGGAATGGCAATTGAATCTCAATGTATACAAGTGTAATGTGCTGTGAATACATAGAAAGAAAGATCCTTTGTCATTTAGCTACACTATAGCAGGTCAGGAAATGGAAAAAAATCAAATGTTCAAATGTTTGTAAAGTCGTAACTACGGGGTCATCAGTCCCTAAACTTACAAACTACTTATGAACTACTTACGAACTAGGACGGCACAAATATCCATACCCGAGGGCGGATTCGAACCCCCGACCGTAGTGGCCGTGCAGACCATGACTGGAGCGCCTCAGGAACTGGAAGCAGCTAATTCCACAAATTATCTGAGACTAGGCATTAGGATTGATTTAAAATGGAACGGTCATATAAAATCAATCGTCGGTAAAGTAGATGCCAGACTTAGATTCGTTGGAAGAATCCTAAGGAAATGCAGTCCGAAGACAAAGGAAGTAGGTTACAGTACACTTTTTCGCCCACAGCTGGAATACTGCTCACCGGTGTGGCATTCGTACCAGGTGGTGTTGATAGAGTAAGTAGAAAAGATCCAACGGAGAGCAGCGCGCTTCGTTACAGTATTATATGGAAATCGTGAAAGCGTTACGGAGATGATCGATAAACTCCAGTGCAAGACTCTGCAGGAGAGATGCTCTGTCGCTCGGTACGGGCTTTTGTCGAAGTTTCGAGAACACGCCTTTATCGAGGAGTCCAGCAGTATATTGCTCCCTACTACGTATGTATCGCGAAGATCATGAATATAAAATCAGAAAGATTAGAGCCCACACAGAGGCATACCGACAATCTTTCTTTCTGTGAACAATACGTGACTGGAATAGGAGGGAGAACCAATAGTGGTATTCAGGGTACCCTCCGCCACACACCATCGGGTGGGTTGCGGAGTATGAATGTAGATGTAGATGTAGAAGCTCTGTCATGCGCCTTTGGGACCAAGAATGGTCGGCCGTCACGGATAATAATAAAAGGAACCGTTAGGCCCTGGCATACTTTCGTGCGCCTGTCAGAGGTGATGACTGCTTAACTAGACCGAATAAGACACTGCCCCTTGACCCATGACTTCTTTCTGGCAACGCCTCCCCTACTTGTGATGCTTGTGGCATGGTGATTACTGTTGAGCACATTTTAATTGGTTATGTTTCCTATGAAGACGAGAGGGAACAAACTTGTTTGTTGTCCGACGCCCCCTCTATTTTAGGTGCCGATAGGATGACAGTGGCACGTGCTTTCTCCAACCTCCTGCCAAAAATCTTAGCTTAAACAATAAGTGAAGGACTACAGGGTCTTTCGGTTCGTACCTGTGTGTTTAGCCCACCTACTATTTAGTTTTGTCCTCTACTTGTATGCATTGACTCGTTTTATTCGTTGGTGCAGCCGTGTTTTTAATACACATGATGAAAGGGAGGAGCGCATATCAATTTCTATTATCTTTTAACTCGTCCGTATGCTGCCCGTTTTAATAAAAGTAATAGCCTCTACGGAAGCTGGTGTCAGCGATGCTGAGCGCCCTAAGGCTGCACAAAAAATAACAATAATAGCAACAACAACAACAACAACAAGAACAAGGCAACTGGAGACATAGACCGCTAGTTGGCGCCACAACAATTTATTATTGTTATTATTATTATTTTGCCTTCACCTCAAACCAGTCTCATTTGTTCCGCCTCCCGCCTCATAAAAAGCAGCTGCGACTTGAAATAATTTAATGAATAAGTAAAAGAAAAAGCTTCACTTCTTTTAGTATTCATTCAGTCATAAAAAGTTTTTGCAAATCATATTAAATTCCTACATCAAAAGTTAGCTCATTTAAAAAGTTAATGAAGTCAATGAAGTTTGACCCTTCGAACTTACTCTCCAGGGTGCAGGACGCCACGACCGTTGAGATCTGTGAATAGCTGAAATCCTCTCCAAGTGGAACGTAGATTGTCCTTACTTTGTTCATTCAGTGCTCAAAGCAATCAGCCGCTTCAATGTATGTTATACATGGCGATTCGATTCTCGTAAAGTATCGCCGTTTTGTGGTGTAAAATATTTGCAACCGCTACACGCTTAACTAGAATAAATATTCCCTGTGGCTTTGTCATAGTATAATGAAACACTCATAAATAATAATAATGCCAAAAAAGTGGATTCCATTTTTTTTTTTTTTTTGCATACGAGACATCACGGTCTTACAGCCGCGGCACATATTTCAGCGGGTGTTCATTTTGTAAACGGCGGCGCGGGGCCGCAAACACGTTCCATTCATCTCTGGTGTCGGCGACGATTAGCCACTTCGCAAAATCGTCGACCCGCGTGAAACACGGCGAGGTATTTGTCATTGTTACCATGCCTGGGCCGCCGGGCGCCGCCGGCTGCGCGAACCGCTAATGCCTTTTACGGCCGAATTTATAGCGTTGTGCAGCGACTGCCTCTTCTGGTGCAGTCTACAATGCACCAGGCGAGGGCCAAGGTGTAGGTGTAGCTATAGATGTAGGTAGAGGTACTGGTGCCCGTGACGTCGTATTGGGGCTCGGATTGCTGCGTGGTTGGCTTCATGCCACAGCATTGCTCCCACGCAAAACTCGAGTCGAGAAGTGACCCTCTCAAAGTAAAATCAAAGTTTCTCATCCGTCGATGACTTATTACAGGTTGAACACTAATATACGTGAAGGTCTTGGACTAAAGCTGTCATAGTATGACGGAAAATCAGAGTCGTTTACCCATTTTTGTCATTAATTAATTTAGATATGTTGTAGCTAACAAGGATAAGGTCTCAGACACGACCAAGTGATACGGCTCGGATCTGGTAGGTCGCATATGTAAAAGTGTACAAGCAAAAACGAACTCTTATTTTGAATCATTACCCCCCTGTTCATTACAAATTCACCCCTTAAGGTCATGGCCAGCAGACAATATTAGCGGAATCGACAGATAATCGTGAAGAGAGCAGTTTTCATAGTCATGTATGGGTTCCACAAATGCATACTTTTCTAGTAATGGAGAAATAAACTTTTACAACTGACGTTTCTGTATCCACGTGGTAAAAGATTTTCGCCGAGAGATCAGATACTAACAACTAGAGCAGATACGTCGTGTACCTAGTAAACAATTTCTTCTTCGCTCTTACTCTCTGAGTGCCCTTCAGTAGGCGCAAGAAATTAATGCATCCGAGAAGTCGCACAATGGGACGCAATCCGCAAAACGTGGCCAAAATCTCAAAAAAATTATTTTCGATTTTTGGAATTTTGATGGGTGGGTTGGGTAGGGGAAGCGTTGTTTCATCTCATTTCAGAAGGAGAGGTATCAACCTTCGATACCTGTCATCAATTGAAAAGTGACCTTCGTCGAGATCACATGGGGCACTGTGAAAGCGAGGCAGATTTAGTCTCGGCTTGTGAGTGAATATTTTGGTAGTGAATTGAAGAATTTCAGTTCTACAAGATGTTCGTACACTAAATCGGTATAAATTTCATGGTTATCCTATTTATATTATATTTTTTCGATGCCTGTGTGAAACGACCATGCTTTGCCGAACTGGCATTTTCACCTAGAGCAAAAGTAGCATATACTACTGAATCACGTCAACTGAATGCGTGGTCTTGTTCCATTTTGAGTTATTCATGACTCTAAATTGTATCTGCACGATTAATATTACCTATTTGTATGTCAACTATTTTATTCTTTTGGCCCACTTTAGGTTACGGTAGTAACACTAAAAGTGGGCCTTTGCTATCGTCTTGTGACAGCTCGAAATTTATATGAAAATAACTGCTTAACCATGCATCTGACACGAAAATTGAATAACCGAATTTGTAGAGTAGAAAATTCTCTACAACTTTGCTCTCTTATGTTTTTTTCATATCTCGTGTCGTTTCAGAGATATTTGCAAAAATAACGATGATTTTGGGATGTGTGTCTGTCTGTCTGTCCGTATATTGTTCCCTGTTTCTAAGACGAACCGTTCAACCGATAGGCACCAAATTTTACAGACATAATTGTTGGCTACCAGAGACCAGAACCTCGCTTTTTGAAATATTTCGGACAAGAAATATGTTAGTAATACCAAAAAAAGCCGTTTGTAATGTAATTTTAATTTCAAATAAACCATCTGACGCGAAAATTGAATAAACGAATTTTTAGAGGAGAAAATTCGCTACAACTTTGTTCCCTTATGTTTTTTTCATATCTCATATCGTTTGAGAGATATTTTCAAGAATAACGAAGTTTTGACACCCTCCATTAAATTAGCGAAAACCAGCCGTTCGCAGATGTCACGTGACATTCCACACCCAGAACAGTCTCTGGTATACGCCATCTTGCGTTGGGTATTTGATGATTTTCTTATTGTAACTTACACGTTGTCATTTCAGAGCAATGGCGCACTGAAGAATTAACAAAAAGACGTCGTTCTTCGTACGATAAATGATAATCTAGTGTCTACATATGACATATTTGCATCAGTTAACAACGGCTATCGATAGTATGAGATTAAAGAACGCAATTCCTAACTGTTAGCTGTAGCGTAGTGGGCAATGTGTTGGACTGTGACGCTGGTTCGGAACCCGCCAGTACCTACTTTCTTTTACTATAAGGGTTTCAGGCACTCTTATTAATTAATTTTTTTATTATTTAGATTATTATTTTGGTCAATAATGTTTGCAAAAACTTATAAAACTAGAAGTCTAATGTGGGCCGTAAAACACGCCAGTGCGATTTTTTTCTTAATGATCAATGCCCCATGTTTATATATGTTTCCACCCGTGTGATTGAACTTGTGTGTTTATGTGAATGTGGAAGTTTGCTTTTAATATTGATTGACTGCCGCGCATTGGCTTACAGTCGCCGCCTCGCGCTTTAGGCCTCGTTTACTTTCGTTAAGAACCCATGGCTTCGCGTGTCGTCTGCGTTGGCGCCTGCAGTTTGGCCAGAGACAAGCTTACTTGGTAAGATGGCGAGATGGCCATGTTCTTAGTGTGGTACCAACATAATCTTGGACGAAAGAGGCAACAAGAGATCTGTCTGGAGGCTATTATCTTCCTCAGGTAGTGAGGGTTAGTAGGCACTATGCTCTGAACGCGCTCTGTGGGTTTTTTAGCGCGCTCTACATCCGGTGTGTGGTGGGGAAGGCTTTTGGCGTGGCCTTAGGTGGCACTCTTGCTCCGACGGCCGAAGTGAGTATATCGTGGAATCATGCTGAGGTTATGGTAGGCTGTAAGAACTTTGCTTTCTTTGTGATCAAGCAGTCTTGGTTTATCAGTGATAGTTTTCTTGAGCAATTCTTTCGCTCCTAAATTTATAGGAGTAATTCAGTGTAAATTTGCATTTTCATTCCAGTGATGATTTTGTGTCTGGTTTTTCTCAAGTTAGAATTCATGTGTTTGGCCTTCAGGATTGGTGTAAACTTAGTATCTTTCAATTTCTTTGCTGTTTGTAAATAACGTTTTCGCGTCATTTCTGTATCCGCGAGTATGCTAAATATTTTCTCAGATTTTCTAGATTGATTCCGTCTTTCCTATGTTGGTATGGCCGATTGCACCACGTGCTTTCGTAACGGCCGTTGCTTCGGCCTTGAGCCATGCTCTTACTGATAGTAGCTTTATTCTATTTGAATTCTCGCATGTGCTTTACTTGCTTACTCTATATTAATTTCCTTTTGTAAATTGTATGTAATTCGCCGTGGTTGCACACCACGTGGTACTTAGGAATACTATGCCACTGCCTCCCCCCGACATGAGTTCATTTGGTACATAGTGTGTTTGTAATAGTGCTTGAAGACACCCACCATCTCATCAAAACGCCGCCGACGCTTCGTTTGTCACTGTTATGAAGTGTTCCCGCAAGCATTATGCACATGTCTGTGAATGAATGTATGTGCTTTCCTCTACCCATTGTGTATTTGCAATTTCCTCCTACGTTACCTCCATATTCATAAAGGGGAGAAACAATTTTATTTGGGGAAGTAACGTTATGATTTAATTCACTTTTGCACAAGGTGTGCGCTTAATTTGGTTTCCCCACATTTATTTGCTTGTTAATTTTACTGAATGGATAATGATTTAAAGTATCAAACCTCTGTTTTATAATTTCATGCTCCCTGTCCCATGTTTCATTATCTATTCCTTTTTGTATGTATTATTTTTGTTTGTTAAAACGTTGGCATCTTCCTTAACCCCCTAACATACCTATTTCTGACACAAAACTTTCAAAAACTTACCTTTTTTTACGTAATTTAATACTTTTTTCTAAATATTTTGCATTGGCAATTCATTTTTTAAGTTTATCTTGAGAATATACGGAGATATTGAAGGTGGGAGTCGGTAAAAGATATTATCCCGAGATAACTCGGGCTAAGCAAAAATTTTGGAAAATATTCGTGAAAACACATAATTTATTATAACGATGACCATTTTTGATTTAACTATACAAATAACACTGTAGATAAGATGTACATACATATATTAAAAGTCCATTTGTGTGTGATAGATTCTGAAGCAGGGTAGTACCGCGTTTATCTCCGGACGCGCGTGGCAAGCACGTCCTTCTTCTTGGAGCAGACTGTACACACTCGTGTTGGATTGCTTTTCTTCTCTGTTGGCTCGATGACTTCCGGGAAATGTCTTTCCGTCAACCGAAGGGGGTGGGGTTTTCCTCCTGGTCGACGTGGCTTAGGAGAAATTACACTCCCTTTGTACTTTTCAATAATTTTTTCCGAGAGAGTCAAGATGAATACCAGAGAGTCCTTTTTCCCCTCCAGATTTCCCATACAAAATAAAAGAATTCCCAACAGTAATTTCAAGCAAACGGAAAAAATTTCCTTGTAATACTTCTTGCCTTGCTTTCTGGGTATTGGATATGACACCATTCTCTGATCGGAACGATCCACTCCACCCATTGCGTCATTTAGTCGAGCACAAGCTTTGGCTTTATTATTTTCTTTGTCCCTTTTTCAGTCTGCACCATATCAATAGTGTGGATATTTGACAGAGGTACCACGTCCTTTTAGTCCTTCCAACGCAATGCTAGAACTTTTCCCCTTTCGTAATTTTTTTATTTCGGAGATATTGTGGCATCTCTTTCTGTGTCATTTTTACAGTTCCATAACTATCAGTAGACTTCAAAATGAGGAAATCTGCTAACTGTGAGGATGTGTAAAAGTTATCTGTCTTCAGACAGTAACCTTCCTTTAGGAGTGGTTTCACAAGTGGAAAACAATTTGTGATGACATTGGAAACTCCGCAAAGTCTGCATCCAGTTTTGTCCCTCATCCCGTGTAAATAATCAGGTACCACACATATCAACTAGCAGATTCACACAGCATGTAGAATTTGATTCTAAATCTTGCCCTTTTCATCAGGATATACTGTACCCAACCCAGTCGACCCTTGTACAAAAGTAGACTTTCATCCACAGTAATGTCTCGTTCAGGAACATATGAAGTTCTGAATTTATTTTCTAGGTGTTGATAAACTGGCCAAATTTTGTTTAGCTTTGGATTTTGATAGTTTGCGGCATCAAACACTTCGTTTTCAGAAAAGTGAAGATACTTTCTGATTTGGCAAAACCTCTTGTGAGGCATTACGTCATTGAAAAAGGGAATTGATATGCTTGCTCGCCGCGACCAGTACATCTGCAGTTCAGGTTTCTGAATAAAACCTTGCAATATGGTTAGAGCGAGCAAAATTTGAAGTTCTTCACATGCCGGTGGCAAAACTATCAAAAAAGTGTTCAAATATTGCAAGTTCACCATTGGAAAACGGAATCATACATCCAGTTGTAGCAGAAAACGGAAATCTTGGTTTTTTTTTTTTTCCTTTATTGTTGTTTTAAAGCCAGCCGTAGAAACAGCTGGCAGGCTGGCAGCAGCTGCGGTGGCTGCTCTTCAGCCATGTGATATACAAACATTTCACAAAGAAGAGATAAAATATAAAAAAGATGAACAAAATTGCGGAAATTAAAAACATTGACAGACAGAGTTTTCGACAGACTAAAACGGACATGTATAAATGGGACAAAACATATGGCAGAGAACAAAAAAAGAGACGAGTAGCGATAAAACACACACACAGTCAGTAAAAACAACCGGCCACGGTGACAAGTTTAAAAGTACATTGCGGAGACACGAAGTTCACACACGGAGACAGCTGACGGCGTATAGAATAAAACATGGGGACGGCGATTATGGAGGCACTGAGTAAAACACACGACACTGGAGACACTTGAGCTGAACACGGAGATAAAAAGTCGAGACGCCCCCGCAGGGAGTGGGAAGGGGATGGAGGGGGGGAGGTGGGGCAGGGACGGGGGAAGTGCGGGGGAGGGGGAGAAGGGGAGGGAAGAGAGCGTAAGGAGGGAAGGAGTGACGAGACTCTGGGCATGGGAGAGGGGTAGCCAAGCGGGCGGGAAGGAAAAGGGACGGGAGAGAGGGGCGGGGCGCTGATGATACGGGGAAGGGATCAGAGTTGGTAGGAGGGGTAGATATCGGGCCGAAGTTCGGTATCCGGTAGAGGAAGGGTGCGGAAATTGCCTTGGGAGAGGATACGGAGCGTATGGAGGTGAAGGCCGGGAGGGACGGTTTGGCGGAGACGTGGCAGAGGCCCGGGATTTGTAAGAATAGGGTAGACCAGAGGGTTTTGGGACTCTATTTTGCGTGATGTGTAAAGGAGCCGGAGATGTTCAAGGTGTTGTAGGAGAGGAGGGAAGGGGATGAGGTCATAGAGGATCCACGTGGGGGAAGGGAGTCTGATACGGTATGCGAGGCGGAGGGCGTGGCGTTCTAGAATCTGGAGGGACTTGTAGAAAGTAGGAGGGGGCTGATATCCAGGCGGGGTGGAAGGAACAAAGGACGGGGCGCATGATTGATTTGTAGGTGTGAAGGACAGTGGAAGGGTGGAGGCCCCACGTCCGGCCAGTAAGGAGTTTTAGGAGGTTTAGGCGGGACAGAGCTTTCTCACGGAGGGATTTGAGGTATGGAGTCCAGGACAGTTGGCGGTCAAGGGTAAGGCCAAGGTACTTGAGGGTGGGGGTGTGACGGATGGGTCGGTTGTGAAGGGTAAGATAGAAATCGTGGAGGCGGAAGGTGCGGGTAGTACGACCTATGACTATTGCCTGGGATTTGTCAGGATTGACGGAGAGGAGCCACCGGTTACACCAGGAGGCGAACTCGGTGAGGTGGGACTGGAGCAAAACCTGGGAACGGGCAAGGGAGGGGGCGAGGGCCAGGAAGGCGGTGTCGTCAGCATATTGGAGGAGATAGACGGGAGGTTTGGGTTGAGGCATGTCGGCGGAGTAGAGGAGATAGAGGAGGGGAGAGAGGACTGAGCCTTGGGGCACCCCGGCGGAGGGGTAGAAAATACGGGAGTTGGAGTTGCAGACAGTGACGTAGGAGGGGCGGCGGGTAAGGAAGGAAGCGATGAGGCGGACGTAATTAATGGGAAGGGCGTAGAGCTGGATCTTGAAGAGGAGACCGGAATGCCATACTCGGTCGTAGGCTTTTTGGATGTCGAGGGATACAAAAATTGCGGAGCGACGGGAGTTGAGTTGGACGGAGAGGAGATGAGTCAGGCGAAGGAGCTGGTCGTCGGCGGAGAAGGAGGGTCGGAAGCCACATTGGGAGGGGGGGAGAAACTGGTGGCGGTGGAGGTGCTGGTGGATTCGACGAGAAAGGATGGTTTCCAGGACCTTGCTGAACACGGAGGTAAGACTGATGGGACGGTAGGATGAGGTCTGGGACGGGGGCTTGTCGGGCTAGACGAACATGAGAATACGGGAGGTTTTCCACAGGTCGGGGTAGAAGCCAGTGTAAAGGATGATGTTGTAGAGTTTGGCAAGGACTTCATGAAATGAGAGGGGGCATGCGCGAAGGTGGCGGTAGGTTAGCCGGTCGTGACCGGGGGCGGTGTTTCGTTTCGTGCGAAGAGTGTCTATGATGTCACGGGCAGTAATGGGAGTGTTCAATTCTGAGGGAGGAATGCGGTCCAAGTACTGGAAGCCAGGGGCGAGCGGAGGAGAGGAGGTGTCGGTGCGCTCATGGACATCCGGGAAGAGAGAGTAGTCAAAAAGGGGATCATCAGGAATGGAAAATACATCAGAAAGGTAGGAGGCAAAATGTTCTGCCTTACTGGCGTTGTCAGGGAAAGGACGATCATCATGGAGAAGGGGGTAGTGGGGGGAGGAGTGACTGCCAGTAAGGCGGCGGAAGGCACGCCAGTACTTGGCGGAGTACACCGGGAGGAGCGAGTTAAGGCGGGTGCATGTCTGACGCCAGTCCCGGCGTTTCTTCGCGGTCAAAAGGTTTCTTATGTGTCGTTGGAGTTGCCGGTGGCGTTGGAGAGTATCCCGGTCACGGGTCCGGAGAAAGGAGCGGTACAGACGGCGGGATTCGCGGAGGAGAAGGACGGCCTGTGGAGGAAGGGTAGGGCGGTGAGGATAGATCGCCCGGGTAGGGATGTGGGCATGGACCGCGTCAGCAACGGTCTGCTGGAGAAAGGAGGAGGCATGGTCAATATCGGCGGGAGTATGGAGGGGTAGTGGGTGGCTTTCGACCGAGGTGTCGATGGAGCGACGGTAGGCATCCCAGTCGGCACGGGAATAATCATGGACGAGTTTGGGAGGGGGCATGGGACGAGGAGCGCGGGCAGGGCGGGGGCGGTGGTCAAAGGTAAGTAGGACAGGGGCGTGGTCACTGCCTATTAGGTCTAGGACGTCCGCCGTGATGCGCCCCAGGAGGTTGGGAGACACCAGTACTGCATCGGGTGTGGTGTTGCTTTCGGGGCGGGTTGGGCGGGGAAGGGGAAGGATGTCGCCCCGGAGCGAGGCGGTGACGAACTGACGCCACCGCCGGAGTTCAGCGGGGTGACGGGAATGAAGGTTGAGGTCAGCGGCAATGACATAGGTCGGGAAGGTGCGGTCGATATGGGAGAGGAAATCGTATGGGAGAGGAGAGGTGGAGCGAATGTAAATGGTGGCGAGAGTGACAGTGAGGGAGGGAAGAAAGAGGCTGAGGATCAAGTGTTCAGTGGGGTCATTGAGGAGAGGGTGTAGCCGGACGGGGTGGTGACGGAGATGTCCGATCGCCACTCCGCCTCGGGCCAGGGGTGGGGGTCCGTCGGTGCGGTGGAAAAGGTAAGGATTGGTGTTGACTGGTCGGCGGGGTTGCAGGAAGGTCTCGTTGAGTAGGAAGGCATCCACGCGGTGTTGGGAGAGAGTGTGGAGGAAGAGGTTCTTATTGGCTGGGAGGGAGCGGATGTTGTGGTAGAGGAGGGTATAGGATGGGCCTGCCATGATGGGGTAGAGGGAGGGTTGGGGAGGGTAGAGGAGGGGTGGGGAAAGGAAGGGGACCGGAGAGACTTAAACTTGGGTCTCGAGGCGGGAAAAGGCGAAGTGGGAGTGGGCACGGGAGAAGGTTGCAAAGGTGTCCAGATTGAACACGGACCTGGCGGCCAGTGCAATCTGTTGGAGGGTGTGGGGACGTTGGAAGGGGTGGATGTTGGCGAGGACGGTGGTGACGAACCGGATAACGTCTTCGGCGGTGGGGGGAGGGACCAAGGATTGATTGGGGTGCATGGGAGGATCTATGGGGCGGATGGGGACAGTGAGTTCGGATTTGGAGGGAGCAGGTGGAGGGACGGATTTGCACTTGTAGGAGTAGGTAGGGTGAGGGCCGCCACAGGTGTTGCAGGTGGGAGGAGAGGTGAGGTTGGGACAGTGTTTATGGAGGTGGGAGTCTTTGCAGTGGGGACAGGTGGGAGGGTTTTTGCAGTTCTGCGTCAGGTGATCATTATAAACGAGGCACCTGGCGCAGCGGTAGGCTTGCGGGGGGATCGGGAGGGTTCTACCGTGTGGCGGCGATCGTATATCAGCGCACCCTCGAGGAAGAGGTGGTCAAGGGAAGATGCGGATTCAGTAAATATCCGCATCAAACGGGTGGGGCCAGAGTCATTGTTGATCCGCTTGGCGGAACGGATGGAGATGTCGGGGTGAGAGTTGAGTTGCTCCAACACCTCTTCCTCCGTAATCAAAGGACTAAGCCTTGTGATCACGGCGGTGAGTGTCGGAGGGCGGCGGGGGGGAGGTGGTTGGCGGGCAGAGGAAGCTGTATAGTAGGGGGTGAGGGTGGCATGAGGGCCGAAAAGGACCTTGGGGATGCGAGCGAGGATGTCTGTGTGGAGGGTGGGGCTGGGGGACTTCAGGAGGACAGAGTCTCGGCGGGGAATAATTTGGGAGATGGGGGCGGAGGGGAAATACTTCCGAATTTGGAGGGAGAGGTTTTTATGTTCAAGGAATCGGGGTTCAGGATGGGACAGTACATATGTGAACAGGTCGGGTTGGGGGCGTGGGAGAATGGGGGCGGTGTCCATAGGGTCGGTAAGAGGGGGAGGAGGAGGGGGCGGGGGAGGGGGGGGAGCTTTCTTCGATTTGGTGGAGGCGGGGGAAGGGTTCGCACTTCCCCGTTTCTGGGTGCGTTTGGGGATGGCGCCAGTAGAGGCAGGTAGAGATGCTGGAGCAGAGGCGGTGACGGAGGCATAGGTAGGAGGGGCTGGGAGGGAAACACGATCAAGTGGGATTTCGATGGGAGGCGGAGGGTGGGGTAGAAGGTGAGAAGGGGGCGGGGGCGACAGCGGCGTATCTGCCACCGTGGCTCGGCGGTGCGTCACATGGGCGGGGTTGACCGGTGCAGTGTAGGGGGTGGTGAGGGGGAGGTAGATCGGAGGGGGAGGGGGGACCTCATGGGATGGTGAAGCGGAGAGGATGACATTGAGCGGGAGAGTAGTTTGGGGAAGGCTGGAGGGGCTCCAGGTGATTGTTGTGGAGGCGAGGGAGGGGGTGGTAGAAAGAATGATGGGTGCAGTATGGACAGGGGGCAGGGTTATTGTGGGAACTGCAGAGAGGGAGGAGGAAGTTGACGGGGTGGACGATGAGGTCGCCATGGGCAGCTCTTACGACAGGGGCGCAGTCCAGGGCGACGAGCGGAGACCGGCAGGGCGGCAGCGATGACGGCGGCGACGGCGGCGGCAGCGTGGACGTTGGTGCTGCTACGACGGCGGCGGCGGCGGCGGCGGCGGCGGCGGCGGGGGGGCCAGGGGCTGGGCCTGGGCGGCGACGGCGGCAGCGGCGGCGGCGGCTGCGGCGGCGGAGGAGGACCAGGTGCGGGGCCTGGGCGGCGGCGGCGTCGGCGGCGGCGGCGGCGGACCAGGTGCGGGGCCTGGGCGGCGGCGGCGGCGGCGGCGGCGGCGGCGGCGGCGGCGGCGGCGGCGGACCAAGTGCGGGGCCTGGGCGGCGGCGGCGGCGGCGGCGCAAAGCAGGAACGGAAGGAAGTAGCGGGAACAGGGAACCAACTGAAGTAGCCGAGATCAGCCCGGCAATAGCTACAGTCGGGGGGATTCGATGAATCTTGGGGGAGCACGATCAGTATTTGGCTCAACAGCATGCCACACTCTCACCTGAGACCAATCTACATCTGTGTCTTCCTCAGATTCTTCTTCACTTGACGAGAGTTCAAAGTAGTCATCACCAGATTCGGAAACGGAGATGTCTTCCCACTGCTCTTCCTCACTAGAATAATCACTACTCATTTCAGAAAACTGTAAACAGACGTAACACAAACAACAGCCGCACACAAATGCTACTAATGGTATCTGTACCCACTCTACAAACGCAAAAAACGCCATCTAGCGGCAGCAGAAGGAATTTAAACCATTGTAATCGGGATGCTGGTGCTACCTAGTGGCAGTAGAAGAAAGTAAAACGATTATGATCGGGATTCCAGTGCAGGCACGCGCAAACTTGGTGCGCCCGAGTTATCTCGGGATAATATTTCTCGGCAAAAGAGTTTATCCCGAGTTATCTCGGTATAAACTGTTAGGGGTTTAAGGAGTGGGCAGTTAGAAAAATTTGCATTGCGAAAGTACTCTCGTCACTCGCAAAGTAATTTAGGACAGCAGCGAGCGCTGTAACTTGCACTCGCAGATCTCAACTGCCCGAGATCTTACTTAGAAAACTTAATATCCTACTTTCACTTGTCGTCATGTATGTGTCATTGTTCCTCCATTGATTTTTCACCTGTCATGTATTTTAAATTTTCATCTCATCAATGTCTTTTATTCTCTCGGCTGAAGAGCAGCCTCTGGAGCTGCTGCCAGCCTACTGGTGTCATCGCTGATGTGGAAATACAATAAAGAAAAAAAAACTACTTTCACGCCCTCCGCCTCGCCTACCGCATCCGGCTCCCGTCCCCCACGCGGATCCTGTGTGACCTGATCCCGTTTCCCCACCTCCTCGAATATCTCCAGCGTATCCGTATCCTCTATACCACCCGTAAAATTGACTCCCACAACCCCCTGGTCCACCCCATCCTTACCAACCCTGGGCCTCTGCCACGCCTCTACCGCGTTATACCCCCTTCCCTTCATCTCCACACCCTCCATGTCCTCTCCCAGGGCAATTTCCGCCGCCTCCCTCTTCCTGATGACGTCCTCCGTTCCGACATCTACCCGTCCTACCAGCTCTGATCCCCCACCCATAGATAAAGTGCCCCCTCTCCTTCCTCCCCTTCCACTCCCTCGCTTGGCTACCTCCTCCCTGCCCTGGAGTCCCTACGGCTCCTCCCGGCCGCCCCCTTTCCCCGCCGTTTTTTCCTCTCCTCCACGCTTTGCTCCCCCCCCCCCCCCCTTTCTCGGGGTCCTGGACCGAGAGTTTTACAAGTGCTACGTCAAGTGTTGTGTGTTGTGCTACAGTGAAGTGTGTGTTTTTTAACTGCGTCCACCGCAACCAGACAAGTGTCGCACCGTGTATTTTACTTAGTGTCTCCGTGTACTCGCCGTCCTGTGTTCTTGTCGTCCAACATGTGCTTTTTAAGTCACCGTGGCTCCTCGTTTTTAACTGACTACATCCGGTTTTTGTTCACCTGTCAACTGTTTGTACCTCCAATTTTCGCCATGTATGTGTCATTGTTCCTCCGTTGTTTTTCGCCTGTCATGTATTTTAAATTTTCATCTCATCAATGTATTTTATTCTCTCGGCTGAAGAGCAGCCTCTGGAGCTGCTGCCAGCCTACTGGTGTAATCGCTGGCGTGGAATTACAATAAAAAAAAAATAAATAAAATAAAAAAAAAACTACTTTCACTGAATATGCCACAGAATTTCAACTCCCAGACTATAGATTGATTAATTATCTGATGGAATTGACAAGAATCAGCTGCCAAAAAATGCCATTTCTCTTGTACAATGAATATTTTCAAGTGTCCGTGCGGCCGACATTTCGTAGCAGGACATGGTCGATGCAGCATGCAGCGCGGTAGGCTACGAAACTATGTTTCCCGTGCCACACGCTTACGGTAACTGTCCATTTGTCTACTCTTAACGTGTTACTAATGCTATTGTAATATTTGTCACACAGGTTCATGTGTAAAAATAGATGATGTAAAGGGCTTCTCGTAACATTCTCTGAGAATTACTTCGAACAATTAGTTCATGAGCCAACTAGAATTGTAAATGGATGTGAAAACACACTTGATCTCTTAGCAACAAATAATCCTGAGCTCATAATGAGCATCAAAACGGATACAGGTATTAGTGAACACAGAGCTGTAGTAGCGAAATTGAATATCGAAAGTCCCAAAGTCACCAAAAATAAACGCAAAGTATATTTGTTCAGGAAAGCAGATAGAAACAAAATACATTGCTTCTTGAAAGACAGCTTCCACTCGTTTCTAACACTAAACGTAGGTGTAGACCAGATGTGGCTCAAATTCAAAGAAGTGGTATCGACAGCAATTGAAAGTTTTATACCTAATAAATTAATAAAAGAAGGAGGCGATCCCCCTTGGTACACAAAACAGGTTAGGACACTGTTGCAAAAGCAAAGGAAAAGGCATACTAAATTTAAACGAACACGAAATCCCCAGGATTTGCGATTGTACTCAGAAGCTCGAAATTTAGCGAGGATTTCAATGCGAGATGCCTACAACATTTATCACAACGAAACTCTTTCTCGTAATTTGACTGAAAACCCAAAGAGATTTTGGTCATATGTTAAATATACTCGGGGAAAGTCACAAACAATACCTTCACTACGTGATAGTAATGGCGATCCTGCCGATGACAGCGCTACTAAAGCAGAGTTACTAAACTTAGCTTTTAGAAACTCATTCACTAAAGAAGACGAAACCAATATTCCAGATTTCGAATTACGAACAGATGCCGTAATGAGTAACATAGAAGTAGATATCATCGGAGTAGTGCAGCAACTAAAATCACTTAATAAGAACAAGTCTTCTGGTCCGGATTGTATACCCATTAGATTTCTATCTGATTATGCTGAAGCGATAGCTCCTTACTTAACAGTCATATACAACCGCTCTCTCATAGAAGGATCTGTACCAAAAGATTGGAAAGTTGCACAGGTCACACCTATATTCAAGAAAGGCAGTAGGAGTAACCCACTAAACTACAGGCCTATTTCATTGACGTCAATTTGCAGCAGGGTTTTGGAACATATCCTGTATTCAAATATTATGAATTATCTCGAACAGAACGATCTATTGACCCAAGGTCAACACGGATTTAGAAAATATCGCTCATGCGAAACACAACTAGCTCTATATTCACACGAAGTGATGGGTGCTATCGACAAAGGTTCGCAAATCGACTCCGTATTTCTTGATTTCCAGAAAGCTTTTGACACCGTACCTCACAAACGGCTTTTAATCAAATTGCGTGGTCATGGTATATCGCCCCAAATTTGCAATTGGATAGGGGATTTCTTGTCAGAGAGGACACAGTTCGTAGTAATCGATGGTAAGGCATCGACTAAAACAGAGGTGATATCGGGCGTTCCACAAGGTAGTGTTATTGGTCCTCTGCTATTCCTTATTTACATAAACGATTTAGGGGAAAATCTAAGTAGCTCTCTTAGGTTGTTTGCAGATGACGCCGTCATTTACCGTCTAGTAAAATCATCTGAAGATCAAAACCAACTGCAGGACGATCTGAATAAGATATCAGTATGGTGTAAAAATTGGCAATTGACTCTAAATAATGAGAAGTGTGAAGTCGTCCACATGAGTACGAAGAGAAATCCGTTAAACTTTGTTTACAACATAAATCAATCAAATGTGAACGCCGTAAACTCCACAAAATACCTAGGAATCACTATTACTTCAGACTTAAACTGGAAAGAACACGTAGATAATATCGTGGGAAAGGCGAACCAGAGACTGCGTTTTATTGGCAGAACCCTTAAAAGATGCAACAGAACTACTAAAGAAACTGCATACACTGCGCTTGTCCGTCCATTTTTGGAGTATTGCAGCCCAGTGTGGGATCCTTATCAGGTGGGTTTGACGGAGGACATCGAAAGAGTCCAAAGAAGGGCAGCTCGTTTCGTATTGTCACGATACAGGGGAGACAGCGTTACGGAAATGATACAGGATCTGGGATGGGAATCATTACAACAACGGCGCTTATCGCTGAGGCGTGGGTTACTTGCGAAACTCCAATCGCCAACATTCTCCTCTGAATGCGAAAATATATTGTTGACTCCCACTTACATAGGTAGAAATGATCATCAAAATAAAATACGAGAAATCAGGGCTCGAACAGAGAGATTCAGGTGTTCTTTCTTCCCCCGCGCTATTCGAGAATGGAATGGGAGATAAATAGTATAATTGTGGTTCGATGAACCCTCTGCCAGGCACTTAAATGTGATTTGCAGAGTATCCCATGTAGATGTAGATACATATTAGAAAACTGCTACAAACACATGTGGAAAGTTTGTCAAAGGAGGCAGTTAAGCTTCTACTGCCTCCTGAAATTCCAGCTACACCACGATTGCCCCTGGAAAATTCCAGTATGGATTCTCTGAGCATTTCAAGAGTGATATGTATGACTGATTGCTAGATGTCAAACCAATCACACCATTTTGTATGCATCAGAACATCATCTTCACTCCATTAAGAATTTATTTTTTCGTGTCAGGAGCATCATGTGTTCAGAAGTTTATAAAGGTATAACATACAGAGATTACTTACATACATGTAAACAACGAACTATAAACAAACAGAAATATACATTTGGCCCAAAAGCGAGCTACGTCGACAGCATTTGGGACTGCCAACATCAAGTCCTCTAAGGTGCAGTGTGAAGGACATTCAGGGCAGTTATACATGTGCTGGGTCGTCTGCACGTCTCCACAATCACAGAGGCTAGATACAGTAGAATATCCCCACTTCATAAGATTATCTCTTGACCGTGCGTAACCTGTTTAGTGACTTCCAAACCGTCCATTCCTCATTGTGGCCTGGTGCCAATTCTTCCTTTGGTTCCATCCAGTGCCTTTCTCTCGATCTCTTCCATCTGTCCACTCTAGATCTGGGTTGGTCACTGAGGTTGTCGGTTGCTCTGAGAAAGCTCCGTCTGGATTTCAGGCGTCTGGTGGCTGGCTGAATGTTGTGGAGGAGGTGGCTCTCAACAACTCAGCCCTCGCTCTTTCACTGTAGGCTGCAGCTTCTCCACGCAAAGCAGGAGGTGCAGTGCCAGCAAGGTGGTATAGCCTGTCGATTGGCGTAGGTTTCAGACATCCAGTGACGAGCCTGCAGGTCTCGGTCAGAGCGATGTCGACCTGTTTAGCGTGGGCTGATTTATACCAGACGCTGCTCGCGTATTCGTCTGATGAGAAGCAAACTGTTAGTGCTGTGGTCCTCACTCCCTCTGGTTTTGCACCCCAAGAAGAGTTTGTCATTTTCCGCAGAATTGTCTATACTTAATGTGTTACTAATGCTATTCTAATATTTTTCACACAGGTTCGCGTGTTTTGAAGGGCGTGTGGTAACTTCGGATCGATACATATTAGAAATTTGCTACAAAAACATGTTAAGAACGATGCTCTTTATTAGCTACACTTATTACTTCTATCGTTCATTATACTATTACACTTGGTATTTGTGTTCTGCCACCGACTCTGAAGATTGTTTCATTATATTATTGAATTACATTGGTATGGTATCTAAGGATTTGTTTTCCGATATATTTTCTCCAAATATTCTATTATTTTGTTATAATAAACGAATCACTTTGGTAGTGTATTAATTATTAGTGTCTAAATACAATATATACGTTAGTATTAATAAATTATTATGGATTTTCCCCGTGCGACCAGTTTTGTGTGAAATAAACATCTCCTTGGGGCTTTGACCACGTTTTGGGGATTGCGTCCCAATGTGCGTCGCTGCAGCGACGAACTGTTCCTACTCCAACGTCATGGCAAGGAGACGTCGTTTCGCTGGGTGCAGCGGTAATTGGGAATTCAGGGCGATGGAAAAGTCGATCGTGCTGCCAAAAAGGGTTGCAGCACACTTGGTGTGACACGGTGTCCGACTCCGTTTCAGGATATTACTTCTTTGTTGCGGTTGCGATCAATGCAGTTGTGGAACGAGGAATGGTTTTCAGTGACAAGTAACAAGCTAAGGTTGCTAAAACTCACTGTCTGTGGCAGTCCTCCTGACTGCCTCTCAGTAGCAATGAAGTCGCCATTACACGACTCCGTCCATTACCCACTGTGTGGCACAGCCGATTCTTCCTTCAGATTATAATGGAATTGTGTATTTAGGAGTAAATTTCTTCAGTTTACTGTAGTCGGACTTCGATCCTGGCCATTCCACTACACTCGAATTAATAAAAATTTTAATTTATAGGAAAAAGTCTTTTATGTATTCGCTGCTAGGTTCTTGTCCAAGGTAATAGAAAAATAAAACTGTTCCAAAAAAATACTGAAAAAGTTCAAATCTGGTACGCACTTTCGTTGAATATTCTGAAAAAAATCTTGTTGAAGATTTCCTAAGATAATGTTTTAGTATCACAGATGTTGCTCACTGAATCAGTCGTAAAATATATCGATTCATAAAACTTAATCTCACTGTTTTCCAGTTAATAAAATTATTGCTGAGTGCCTACACTGGTATAAAATCGGAGAAATTCTGTTAAAAGTTCCAAAAGTATAAATTCAGTTCAATATGTAAATATATTCTCTTCTTATTTAGTGCAATAATTATTTTTCACACACTGATACTGGAAGTAAAAGTTGACGTTTTATTTCGTAAGTTATAAGTCCACGTAATACATGACGTACAATCAGAACTTGCTCGTAAGGACTCAACATCAAGACTAAAACAGTTTTTAACATAAAACATGAACAGACTTTTTATTACAATAGATTTTTCAATTTTTCTTGCTTATATGATTGTGATGGTTGGCAACGGAGATACTCCAACAGGATATTCTCAGAGTGTGTGGCTGTCGACCCGCGACGATTGGTGGCCAGGTACATCATCTTTGGCTTCAGCAGAGAAGATGCTGTTTTCGTACGTTGCTCCGTTGTCACCGCACATGAAACATAAAAACATCACATGTTTTCTTTGAGAATGAAATACAACCTATTAAGACTAAACATTATTAACAACAACATGTATAAACATGTTCTTTTACCTGCGAAACTGAGCTGACATAAAGGTAGTAGCAGGGGATAATATTTCGTCCCACTACACCACGGCTTCCTACTCCGACGAGAGGAGCCCCGAATCTATTATGTCTATAGCGTGCAGATTACTGTACACCACATTTTAACTGCCGCGGCGGATTAGCCGTGCGCATTGGGGCACCGTGCTGCGATGCGGGTTCGAGTCCCCCCCCCCCTCGTGCATGGTTAGTTTAGTTTAAGTAGTTTGTATGTTACGGACTGATAACCACGCAGTTGAGTCCGATAGATTTACAAACATTTGAACATTTTTCACATTTTAATTAAGTGTCATATATATGTCATGCAGAGAGGGTAGAAGCGAATCTTGGTGTAACTCTGTCAGGTGATAAGGAAACGAGCGTGTACATAGTTTTAAAAATTTCGTGATTTGTCTCGACTCTGGCCAAATCTTTCAAGCTGGCGGTTTTAATGTGATGCAGATTGGCTGGATCGCCCTATTTTATTCCTGTAGTTAGACAAACAATGTCATATGCTTAGTTGTTTAACTATCTCTCCACCTTTAGACGTCGGCATTTAAATCTTAGATGAAGGTCTTTTTTAGGCAGTGAGAAGCTCAGGCAGGCAAGAGTAATATATATAATCACAAGATTCTCACAAAAGTGAAATAAATAATAATGTTAGCATCGTCGCTGACTGACATCATTATTCCCTTGAATGGTGAAAGCAGATCGGCACATGAGTCTCATTTTCCAGTAACTTGGCATATTCCATGGGAGTACTTATTGGCCGAGCGCACTGAGGCGCTATGCTCCGATACGCGAGGCCGTTCCCCATCGGGGTTCGAATCCTACCTCGGGAATGGATATTCGTGCTGTTTTTAATATAAGTTTATAAGTAGTTTGTAAGTTAGGGGGCATCGTTCATGCATCCTTGAGGTACTGGAAGGTTTTACGTCGGGGGAAGCCTGAGCAGTTGGATGACATGATGTGGTCTTATGTGGTCTTATAACGGGACCACCATTGTGGACCCCCTTAGCAGACATAAATGAAGTATGTGATTCCGGGGCACACTATCACCGACGCCGAATCGGGTGGTTTGTAGCGATACATAATTTTTTTTATTGAAAATTATATCTGTGACGCTTGTCGCTAGCATCCGTTCTCTCTGCCAATAAATCTCTGATTATCCTTGTTTCAAGTTATACCTTCAACTATTTCAAACGATCTGGAGAGAAAACGGAATCGCTTGTCGTCTTTCGTTTTTCTACCTTTGTACTGAGCGGACGTATTTTACTCGACCTCCATAATCATGTAAGTGTGAGCTCTGGTTAGCACCCTTTACTTAATAAACTTTAACTTTCATTTGGAATTCCTATGTTATTTAAATAATGACTATTTCTCCCCTTCTTTCATTTAACTAATGACTTATTTTCAGCAATATTAGTAAATTGATGCTTGGTCATTGTTGCCTATTGTCTCATGATGACAAAAGAATGCAAAATTTATTTACTCTCATTTTGTGTTAAACATTGAATTCAATGCCTGCAGGAAATCTTCATTCTGTTAAAAGCGAAGTCCGATAATTTCTTTAACTTTCGATAACCATAGTGATCAAAATTACACACGGTCTTAAAACTTTAATAATTAATAGGCATGAAACCAAGCATCAGTTTACGAGAACGAAGATATTAATCAATTCATACAGGTTCAACTGCAGTGTCACGGCTTCCACCAATGAATGTATACCAGGTAACTTATTTCGCTATTTTCTTATGTAATGGTGCTTTCTGGTGTTGTCGTAATTTTTAACTTACATTGCTACTGAGAACTGATAACCATTTCAAAAATTAATATTCATTGCTGATCTTACGGTTATTTAAATTTCAATTCCGGTTTTCAACCTTGATCTTGTGACAACACCAGCGATAAAAAAAAAAAAAGTAACATTACATAAGAATTGGCGCCCATTGTGACAGGACCTCGAATGGTTGTAAAAAAAATGTAATTTTATGTGAATTAATTATACCATTGTTTGAAATTTTTTTATATTTGTAATCATTCACCAATGTATGATATCTAATCTGCATAATGTGTTTATTTTTCATGAACAACTGCTGACCGATTGTGACGTGAAAATCATAATTACTACCCCGGAGAATAATAATAAAATAAAAATTTGCAGCCACACCCGATCACGAGAAATTCAACCGCAGCCAACAATGAAAATTGCAACACAGGTAAGGACAGACTGATTATTTCGCTTATTTGGTGCTTTTTCTTTCTCTTAGTCTTTCGCAAGTACGCAATTTCCGATCCAGTACCTCATTCTATTAGCAAAAATCTGTTTTCAAAATTTCTTTTGTAGTCAGATATTTATTTTAAATCACAAGTTGGAAAAATGGCCAACATGGCTGCTAAATCGATATAACAAAGCGATCCTCGCTTGTCTCTCACTCGAAGCGTCTCGCATGCTTGTGACGAATATTAATGGTGATTTAATTGTTTCTCAACAGTGCTGATAAAAGAAATTTTTTGCGTGTGAAGTGTGTAGGTCCCCCACACTATTCCAAATTTTTGATAATTTATAAGTATGGTTAAAACCCGTCGACAAATTACTACAATGGAGTCAGAACAAAACACTAATGTTTCACAGCCCGCGCAAAATGTTGAAAATAATGTGGCTGCGAGATCAATTGAAATGATTCCACACATAGTGGAGGAATATCTTGCAACCACATCACACGTAACAGATTTTCCCACACAGACAGTACACCAATCTGAAAATCCGCAAGAAGATTGGTTAAAACAATTTGAGATATTATTTGCTAACATGTCGCAACAGATGAATAATTTGCAAGCATCTACGAATGCTATACATGCGAACATGTCGCAACAAATTAACAATTTACAAACATCTACACATGCTACAAACAATCAGATTTCAGGCTTGACCGATCAGATTAATCATTTACAGGCCAACACGAAACATGATTTAGAGCAGTTGCAAAATTCCACCAAGCAACAATTAGACAGAGTAGAGGAACAGCAAAATCAAATCGCGGCTCAAATGATAACTCGGGATGAATTTGAGTCGAGATTTAAAAATCTAGAATCAGTACAACAAAATTTACCCTCACATATTTCTGAGGAAGTAAACAAACAGATAGACGCACAGATACTCAAAGTCGAACAGGCTATCAATGGTAAGTTTTCTGAAGTACAAAACAAAGTAGTGGATCAAATCATGGACACAGTAGATGCAAAAATCTCTTCTGTAGTCGATGATGTAACTAATTGTAAAGAAACCGTTAAAACATTACCAACAGCTATCGACAGTCTCACACAGAATCTTACACAGCTTAAAATTCAACAAGAAAACTTGGAAACAACTGTTACGAGAATTACGAGTCAGGCAGAAAACATAGTCAAAGAAAATCATGATAGGGTACAACAATTCTTATCTAATACAGAAGCGAAGTTGAATGAAAAGATAGACGCAGAATTAACCACTGTAATTCAAGACGTAGCTACTAAAGTGTATGAAAAACATGGAAATCTGTTAAAGCTTTACAAAAAGATCTTACAGACGTGAAATCAATTTTAAATACACAGATGACACAATCTAGGCCAAATGAACCCGTGACAAATGCGTTCCATGATTGGAAATCTCCCAGAATTGCAACAAATATTCCAAGCTCTCCATATAATCCGGGTACATCTAACAATTTGACGTCAGACAGGACGCAGACTGACTTTTGTTTGACGACCTCTAATGACCTTGATCGACTAGGTAGGGAAATGAAATCAAACATACCCCCCTCTTATTCACCACGAAATCATGCTACTGCCGAAGAACTTGACGAAAGTATGATAAAGCAACACCAATTTCAAATCTTTATTAATGAGAACCGTACTGTGCACCCAGTGATTTTCCTACAATCTTTTATAGGTTTATTACCTGAATCGTGGTCCGAAAAAAGAAAGATAAGATTTGTTGTCGGATACATTCAAGGTGAAGCGGGAATCTGGTCTGCAGAAGCCCTACAGAGTTGTGAAACTTATGGTGAGTTCGAACGGGCATTTTTAGCCACCTTTTGGGCGCCTGCTGTGCAAGAAAGGTTTCGAAATGAAGTTTATAATCCGCAACCTTTCAATGAACGAAACGGAAGTCTGCGGAGATATTTCGAGAAGTACATAAGCAAAGCTAAATTCTTTGATGACCCCCTCCCGCACAGGGAAGTACTACGCGTATTAATAAACAAATTGCCTACACTGTTGCGGTTGCAACTAGCACACGTTTCAACACAAAACTTAGAAACTTTTCTCACTGAGGTGGACACACTAGATTCAATCTTTGAAGATGACCGAGCAAGAAATAATAGTTACAGGTACGGTAACGCAACTAATTACTTCAACTATCCTAGTAATCAGCTGATTCATGTCAGCCAGCCGCAGCCTAATAATCAAAACATGTCACGCCCTCCACAGATGTTACCGCAACAGTCATTTATTAGCAATACCGGACAGCCGCGAATGCAACAAGTGACTAGTGGAGTAAACAGTGGAATCGCAGTACGAAACGTACCTAACGGCGGTCAGTATTACCGACGCCGTCGTGACAACAGATTTAATCCGGGCTACCTCACTCACAATAATAATAATTTCCATAACAATGCAGCTACTTTCCCTAACCAATATATTGGTAACACACAACCGCTCTGGCGTAATGGAAACTACTACAATAATAATAACAGAAACAGATTTTTTTTCCAAACAATAACGGTAATCAACAAATTCCGAACTTTTCTACTACCCCTGCACAACAACCAAATGTCAATCAAATACCAGTAGCAACGATGACGACTGACAGTACAGATGAAACAAACTGGACGCAAAATGAATCGACCGTGACTATAACTGACGTGACAGAGACTTTAAATAAACCTCAAAGACATTCTAACGGGACGCAGACGTCAAACTAAATCGGCTCGTGTCTGGCCCTCCGACATTGAGCGACAGAGGCAGTGAGGGCACAATTCTCACAGTAAATATGCTGCGTTACAATAAAGGAATCGATATCAGGGAAGAGCTACTCCAGGAACAAACACAACAAAACAAAGTACCTATAGTTGCCTATCAAGCACACATCTTAATAACAGTAGGAGACATACCTACATCAATTTTACTTGACACTGGAGCAGCTGTTAATGTATTGTCTTACAGTCTATTTAAACGCATAAGCAACATTCAGAGGTTACCTACCTTTCCTGTACAGAACTGTAAAATCATTGGTGCAGTAGGTGCAAAATCTAAGCCAGTTAAGTTACAAACACTTGTTCAACTACAAATCTGTGATGAAATTGATACTTGCTCATTCCTTGTAGTAGATGCTGTCATAGAAGACTGTATACTTGGTTTAGAATATCTTCAAAGTCGAGAAACAAAATTAGATTTTAAGGAAGGTAAATGTTATTTGACAGTAAACCACTGTGTCTGTATTTTGAATCTGACTAAGAAGGAAGTGACACCAAGAAAATCTTGTAACTCTGTTAGGTTGAAGCAAGTCACTGTTAATCAAATGCAATTTGAAAATTATACTGGAATTCAGGAATCTGAAAATGAATCTCTTGAATCTATAGTTCAAAAAGTTAACGAATCCACTAATGCCACAGATAGTCAGAGACAACAACTTCTCCACTTGCTACACAAGTACATACGAGTATTTGATAAAAGGCCAGGTGTAATTAGGACATATAAGTATAACATGCAAGTTAAGCCTCATGAAGCATTCTGTTGGCAAACATATTCTATACCTTGGGCAAAACAACCAGCTGTCAAAGCAGAAATTAACTGTATGCTTAGATGGAACATAATAGAACCTTCAATGTCACAGTATTCCAGTCCTCTTCTTGCAATTTTTAAATCAGATGGGCCTGTTCGTCTTGTGCTTGATGCACGTCAAATCAATAAGATTATCATTCCAGTTAGAACTAGGCCAGAAAACTTAGCTTCAGAAGTTCTATGGAGTCAAATATCTATCAAGTTTTGATATTAGAGCTTCATATTGGCAGGTTCCTATAACAGAAGAGTCTCGTAAATATACTGCTTTCATTTTCTCAGGACGATCGTACCAATTTAAAGTACTGCCTTTTGGTCTAAAAGTGAGTTCTGGTGTCTTTATCACAGCACTTGATACAGTACTTGGTCCGGAATTACTAGATAATATTACAGTTTACGTTGATGACATACTTGTTGCTACTTCTACATGGGAAGAACATGTCATCCTACTTGAAAGAGTGTTAGATAAATTTCTGTCATCTGGAGTAACTGTCAACTAGAAAAAGTCTAAGTTTGTTAAAACTGAAATCAAATTTCTTGGGCACATTATCTCACCCACGGGTATTGTTCCTGACCCTGAAAAAATTAAAGCAATTCAAAATTTTCCTGCATCTCACAATAGGAAGCAATTAAAAGCCTTCTACGGTTTATGTTCATTTTTTAGGCGCTTTGTGCCACAACAACTGCTCAATAGTACTGCTCTTCTTTCACTTCTTCGAAAAAACATCCCTTGGAATTGGACAGAACAGTGTCAGCAAGACTTTGACAAAATTAAACAAGCCCTTGTTAACTCAGACATATTAAACCACCCTGACATGTCACAGGATTTCTGTATTGTTACGGACTCGTCAAATTTTGGGGTTGGGGCGTGTCTGTTCCAAATTTCAAATAATCTGGATCCACAGTCCCTAAAAGTCATCAGTTTTGCTAGTCGCACGCTCACTGAGTGCGAACGTCGATATTCAACCACAGAGTTAGAACTTCTTGCAATTGTTTGGGTATTCAAAAAGTTTCATCATTACATCTTTGGTAAACATACAAGAGTCTTCTGTGATCATCAGGCACTTAGCTTTTTAATGTCATGCAGACTATTACACAATAGATTAGCCAGATGGGCCATGATACTACAAGAATACGATTTTGAAATTGAACACATAAAAGGATCAGATAATGTCATAGCTGATGCACTTTCCAGACTTCCCCAGGGTTTACCAGAATTTGAAGACTACCTAGAGTCAAACACAGAGTTTAAGATAATGCTCATGAAGGACATGGAATTTATAACATATTATTTAGATATGTGCAAAAACATGCAGATATTACAGCAAGCAGATGACAGGTGGAGGAAAATTATCACACAAATTACAGACAAGTCAGATGCACATCTAAATCAACACTACAAAGTCTACAAAGGAGTACTTTTCTTTCGTAGACATGTACAATCGCAACTCTGGTGTGTTTGCATACCTGCTACATATGAAAAATCTCTAATTTGGCACACTCATAGAGTTTGGGGACACTTTGGCGCACTAAAGTGTCTCCGTAAGCTTAAGCAATACTGTTATTTTCCGAATATGTCACGAAAAATCCATTACACATTGAAATCCTGTTTAATCTGTCAGAAATGCAAGCCTAACAATCAGTCAAACAAGATGCCGCTTCATTCTATCTTGCCATATAAACCTGTTCAATTAGTTTCAATTGATACTGCAGGACCTCTTCCGATTGGACGCGGAGGCGTCAAACACATTCTTGGTATCTATGATGTGTTTTCAAAATTTGTGAAGTTATACGCATTAAAAACTACTACCGCAAAAGCAGTGATTCGGCGCCTGGAGCGCGACTATTTCCCTTCTGTCGGGAAGCCGACGACAATTCTGTCCGACAATGCAAGAACTTTCACATGTCACGCATGGAAAGATTTCATTCATAAAAATTACCTGAATCACATTCTCGTTTCACGTTACAATCCTTCTGCCAATCCAATGGAA
Organism: Locusta migratoria; assembly: GCA_026315105.1. NCBI lineage: Eukaryota > Metazoa > Arthropoda > Insecta > Orthoptera > Acrididae > Locusta > Locusta migratoria. The sequence goes on along the minus strand of CM048750.1, from coordinate 383,667,805 downwards.
CGCATGTTCCGTGAATTAAATCGCTTCATCAGAACATATGCTTCCAACAAACAAACATCCTGGGTTGAATATATTGGACTATTTGAGCAAGTGGTTAACAACCTACCTTTGTATTCTACACCCTATACACCCACCGATTTAGTTTTACAAACCAAAAGGGCAAACGAATGGGTAAAACCGATACCAAAATTTTCTCGAGGTGACGTAACACTGGAAGAAAAGGTAAGACAAATATTAGTAGCCCTAACTGATGCAGCTATAAAAAGAAAAGCCTACTATGATAAGCAGCTGAAAAGAACACAAACATTTAATATCGGAGACCTAGTACTTCTGCGAAATCATCCTAAACCATCAGCTATCTTAAAACGTAATAAAAAGTGGCAACATCTATTTTCTGGACCCTTCAGAATTGTTCAAATTCCGCACGAGGGACGTTATTTATTATCTACAGTACACTCGGGAAGAGTGAGAGGTTTATATCCACACAAGCATTTGAAAAAGTTCTATGCTTAGATTTTAAGCTGATCATCGAAGATACATGAAAAAAAATGATAAATATGACACCTCGTTCCTAGTGAATAAGTAACACATTCACAGGTCCAAGGAAAATAAGCTGAACAAAATATTTTTTCTCTTACAATGTTACGTAATGGACAGCAAATATTAACTGACGGTGTAACTGTTCTCATGTCAAACACTTAGCAAATACACAGGTATATCGAAACACTTATGTTTAATACAACATAAAACACTTACTATGGGCATTAATTATTATAATTATTAGTATAAGTATAAGAGAATATTTATGATGATGAAAATGATTATATGGAGCAAATGATTTATTTTAGTACGATGGACTTGAAGTAGGAGAATTTTTTTTTTATATAAAAGAAATGTAGTGATAAGGATATATTAATGTTTTGTTTGCCCAACGGCTCCTAATACGAGCCACACACACACACACACACACACACACACACACTCAAATCCAAACAATGTTGCTATACAAGACATGATAACGTAACGTATTTGCAGTCAGCTATCTTTTCAAAGACATTAAAAATGATATGAAGTTTTATAAGCCACTAGGAACCAACAGATTAATGCTGATCAGCTGACAGGTAACACACATGTCAACAACTGTGCAGTTTATTTAAGAGGGAACATATGACTTTTAAAGACATCTAAGTTTATTGAACAATTCTAGTTACGTATTTTGGGACAAAAAAATTCTTAAAAATTACACAATACTTTATACTGATGCTTATGAGCTTGGCAGTAATTAAGATGACAGTGTCATTACGATATTGCGTCAATACTACTATTTACGGTACGTATCAAAACACTTGCAACAGATATGAAATATTTTGAACAACATTACAAGCTGATGTGTCAGAAGCGTTCACTAATTGAAAAATCAATCTTTAGACTAGACAACCTTTAGTATAAGCAGTAGTTTAAGACTTCTTTTTCAGCTGACGACGTGCACGAGAATTGTGTTCCTGCCAACGGTAAGAAGATCGACAACTCAACATCAAATGACGGAGGAGACACACATATATATATTATATGACTATTATTTTGTTTTCAGACACTTTAAACACACACGTACAACACGACGATTGAAAATATTAGACACTTAGCATGATGTTTCTAGACTACAGACACGTTGTATTTAAAACAGAAAATTTAAACTACACATTTCATTTCTGAAAAGGAAAGAACAGGCAATAGCAGGTTAGACCGCATGCAAAACTTAAAGCAATGTGAGAGAGAAGCATGGAGTGCTTTGATATCAGAGACGTTAGAATATTTTAGTTTGACGTAATATTTTATAATAATAATATAAATGGTATTTTTTGGAAATGATGGATTGATGTGCTGAATTTATGTTGTGTGCTATTTTAGATAGACTTCTCTAACTATAATGCTGTTTTTCTCTCTCTCACTCGATCTTTATTCTGAATGCTATTTAGCCCGAATTTATGCACCAAATTCGCTTATGAGTCTGACCTTGCCTGTGTCAGCAAAATTTATTTGCATTACCTGTTTAAAAAATGTTAAAGAACCATCCCAATTTATACGCTAACTGCTAATGTTGTATGACAGACTTCACCTCCCATTTTAATAATGATAAAATCCGATATAAAAAATTCCAAAGATCCATTTCTCATTCATTAAAAAAAATTAAAAAAAAATCAGACATATTCAATGTGGTGATATGAATGCTTAATGACGAACCTTTAAGCTCAAAAATAAAAAGATTATGAGAAATAATATTGCTGAAAACAAGGACCCCCACTACCGACCTCTGACATGAACATAGGCCGCGACTTATTGTACAATGCACTATATTGTTTAAAAAAACTATAATGATGACTAAATGATAACCAACAACGATAAAATATGGCTTGTATGTCATTTGAAGATTTATGAACTCTGTTAATGACTAGTATTTCTGAATAATTTGTCACTGTATATAACCTTTGTAAATAATAAAGTAACGATAGGTTAATATGAACTGTATAAAATCCAGAAGATATGTGCAGAACGTGATAAAACGAACTGAAAGGACAGTGATAGGACAGTGATACTACTGTGAGAAATTAGTGACAGTAAACTTTTAGTGATAAAACTATCCACACAAACAGTGTTTGTATTCACAAAACTAGGACGAATGTATAGTCAATGTGCGCGACAGAAGTCTATGCCTTCTTGAACATATTGATTAACTAGTGAAGTGATTTTGTCATTGACAATAGTGAGCTCGGACTACGAAAGGTAGCACTCGTATAATAAATTCAAGTGATAAGTGAACGTATAGACTGACAAGTACTTGACTTTATGTATATTAGCATTACGGTGATGGACACTTAAATAGTGTGATCTGAAATAAACCGCAAAAACTTGTTACGTGCGGCATACCGACATAAACAGTCATGATAAAAAATCGTGCAGTGAAGTGACTTTCGAAGTGCATATACGAAGTGATGGCTATTCGTATATATTTGCATACAAAGTCGTAGGTCTTGTCTCAGCTAATGGACTTTAAGGCAGCTGAGATGACAACCTAAAAATAAATGAAGAATGCGCAGCAAGTAAGCGGACCTAACCACCTTAATATAAATAATTAGGTACTCACCGCGCTGCGACGATCTTCACTATGAACTGTTATGGATGAATCTTCTATTCTGGAATAAAGAAGAATAACACACGCGAAAACACAAAGTCGGCGAGTTATGTGCTGTACACAATGCTCGTGAGGTTGCTGCTGCCACGTTTGAACGAACACTGCTGAAGCTGGCCAGCGGCAGAGTTGCCAGGTTTTTCTATTGCTCTGTCGCCAAATTTTAAACAAAAAGTAGCCAAAATATCGCCATCTTTTCATCAATAAATTGCCAAAATATAACCATATTTTCATCAGTAAAAATAGCCAAATATCGCAACCTTTAATCTGTAAACACTATTATGTTGTGGGAATTATGGCATGTTACTCGACAATCATAATCCTGAAATTCAGGGAGTGAGGTGGTTACTGAGTAAATAGTAACACAAACTGTGGCACTCTCACATTTCAGACATCAGACTGAACTTTCCAAGGAAACTCGTACTTCACAGAAACGTTTATCTGAGTCCATCCAAGAACTGAACCCAGACCACTCCAACTGACAATGAGGGCAGTCAAAATATTGTCACATTGTAAATATAACAGAGAGACTCCGGAAATTTAGTTACATTTAACTATCACATTTATTAATTTCATAACTTATAAAAATTACAGCACAAACCAGTTCAAGAATCATTTTATCAAACTTACACAAGGAATGTTCTTATGCATAGGTTCGATTACCAGTCACTTTCATCTTCTTAAAAACCAATATTTACAGATGTTAAATAGAGTTATTGAATCTTTCAAACATTTCGTTAAGACAAACAAAATCATTACAACATTTTGAGGTGAGGTAATTTATAATAATGCACTAAGCATTTCATACTTTGAGGTGAGATGGACTTTAATTCGTAATAATGCGTCATGACACTGAAAAATCAGCCATGCGCGTGTTCTCCATCGACATTTATACTCTGTAAACCATTGTTAACCACTGTGAAGTGCGTACCTAAGGGCTCGCTTCACAGTAGCACTTGTTACGTATTTCTATATGTCATATGGAACACGGAAAAAATACTGTTCAAATGCCTCCTTGTATGCTGTAATTTATATAATCTTATCCTCACGTTCTCAGCGGGAGCCATACATACGTTGTTGTAGTATACTTCGAGATATCATTTAAAGCTCGTTCTCGAACCATCGTAAGTAGCGTACGTGAGGTAGTTTACGTCTATCTTCATAGAGTCTGTAAGTTGAGTTTTTTTTTACATCTCTGTGACACTCTCCCACACATCCATAATACTTGAAAACATTTGTGCTAACTTGTGTAGGTTGCTTACATTTCCCCAACATTCTACCGAAATTTAGCCCGTATCATTGACGCAATGTCTAAAGAGTGATTGCTTTACATTCGTTGTATTTGAAGTGAAATAAAATAGCCATTAAGTCGCCAAGCAATTTCTTTAATAGCCTAATTTAATCGCCAGTCGCCAGACTGCTAGAATGGCTACTATTGTAAGGAAAAGATAGCCAAGAATGCGAAAAATCGCCACACCTGGCAACCCTGGCCAGCGGTAGAAATTTATTCATTGTTGACGCTTGACTGTTACGTCACGCACCCAATGGCGATCCCGCCGTGTGAAAATTCAAACTACCACTGTGAATGGTTTCAAAATAAACAAAATGTATCTAATATTTGTATAATGAACACGACGAAAACCATCTCTATGGCATTTCCCAATCAAAGAACTGTGCTATTATACGTACAAAGAATACCCTATGTCAGAAAAACAACTTAAATTCGCTAAAATGTAACATCCAGTTACCAATGCCTGTACATATGTAGAAATATCTATATGTATATATGTGAAGTAGTATGTAAGTATTAGTAAATAATTTCATGAACGATTAAAGCTCCTACAGTGAGCTAAAGAAAAATTTTTGATTTACGTAATATGTTAATTACAAGTTTTGGTAAAGTCATAAACTGAACATATGCCTTGTATATAATGTAGTTTCAATTAATGAATTTATGTCAAGAATGGGCATATGTTCATGTCAGTTGGTTGCGATATTTGCTATTAAAATCAAAGCTCACACTTACATCCGTTCACTAAAAACTATAATAGTACTGAAACACTCAACTAAATAAAACAGAAATGAACTCATTCAGTAATCAAACCTGTAATTTTTACTTAAGGGATAAATTTTAATGGCATATGTACAACTTTCATTTCATGTAAAACCACACCGAGGCGATGCGGGAAAAGCAGTCCGTGCTCTGTCAAAGGGCACCTCATCCTGGCATCTCACCCCACCACTACGCTGGGGCCGAGTCTGCGGCGCATTCCTCCGACATCAATCGGCCTGCCGCCTTGCACCGTGTCGCCGCCGCACCGCTACGCCTACGGGTCAACAATCCGGGCGCGCTGGGGACCGCTCGCTGCACCGTTGGTCCGACCATCGACGCTTCGCATTGTATAATTTGAATATGAGATGAAAAAAATTAATGAAAATTGTTTAAAATAAAATTAAAAAGCTATATGAAAAAGACACAACTGTAACTTCTAATCTCATATCTACTGGGCTCACACAGTCTTAAATAATCTGTTAAAAAATTGTATAACAAGAAATTTATGATGTCTTTGAGTAGGAAATGCGCATTTGCCAACTCAAAGCCAGAGGGGGCAAATGTAGCGATACATAATTTTTTTTTTATTGAAAATTATATCTGTGACGCTTGTCGCTAGCATCCGTTCTCTCTGCCAATAAATCTCTGATTATCCTTGTTTCAAGTTATACCTTCAACTATTTCAAACGATCTGGAGAGAAAACGGAATCGCTTGTCGTCTTTCGTTCTTCTACCTTTGTACTGAGCGGACGTATTTTACTCGACCTCCATAATCATGTAAGTGTGAGCTCTGGTTAGCACCCTTTACTTAATAAACTTTAACTTTCATTTGGAATTCCTATGTTATTTAAATAATGACTATTTCTCCCATCTTTCATTTAACTGATGACTTATTTTCAGCAATATTAGTAAATTGATGCTTGGTCATTGTTGCCTATTGTCTCATGATGACAAAAGAATGCAAAATTTATTTACTCTCATTTTGTGTTAAACATTGAATTCAATGCCTGCAGGAAATCTTCATTCTGTTAAAAGCGAAGTCCGATAATTTCTTTAACTTTCGATAACCATAGTGATCAAAATTACACACGGTCTTAAAACTTTAATAATTAATAGTCATGAAACCAAGCATCAGTTTACGAGAACGAAGATATTAATCAATTCATACAGGTTCAACTGCAGTGTCACGGCTTCCACCAATGAATGTATACCAGGTAACTTATTCCGCTATTTTCTTATGTAATGGTGCTTTCTGGTGTTGTCGTAATTTTTAACTTACATTGCTACTGAGAACTGATAACCATTTCAAAAATTAATATTCATTGCTGATCTTACGTTTATTTAAATTTCAATTAATACAATTTAAAGGAAAAATTTATTTCCAGAAAATTGCGAAAAATTATCGGCACTCGACCTTTGCAATTTCATGTCGATAATACGAGATATGGTGAAAAATTTTGCCTTCATAAATGTCGACATTTTTCGGGAAATATATCGATGTGTCGCCATTTTGTGAACAACCCTATTCGTGACCTAACCAGTCAGCATTACATCTCCTAAGTGTTGGAGACTCTTTGTTTCTTGAGCTTTCTCAAGATCCATAAATACTATCAATACAAGTTTGCCTTTCTGTAACTTATCTTCTAAGATAAGTCGTAATGTATTACCCCCGTGTTTCTACATTTCTTCTAAATCCCAATTGAACTTCCCCATTCTTCTGTAAATAATTCGTGTTAGCATTTTGCATGCATGAGTAGTTATTAAACTGATAGTTCTGTAATTTTCATATTGGTCTGCAATTGCTTTCTTTTGGATTGTAATTACTGTATTATTCATGAAGTCTGAGGGTATTTACCCTGTCTCATACATCTTCATACCACTTGGAACAATATCTTCAAGACTGTCTCTATTTACGATATCAGCAGTTCACCTATTCCAGGGGCCTTGATTAGACTTAAATCGTTCATTGCTGTGTCACATTTTTCTCGCAGTATTTTTTCTCCAATCTTCCTCTACTTCGTTTTCCATTTCTAGTATACTGTTTTCAAGTTTATTTCTTTTCTATTGGCCCTCTACATATTCCTTCCACATTTCAGCTTTCCGTTCTTTCTTAGAACTGGTTTTCCACCTGAGATCTTGATATTTATGCAGCTGGTCATGTCTGCAAATTTCTGCTACTTTCCTGTGGGAGATATCTATTTTTCCTATAGTTATATGTTCTTCTACGGTCTTGCATTTATCCTCAAGCCGCTCCTGCTTAGCCAGTCTTCACTTCCTGTCCTTTTCATTTTACATATACCTGCATTTCCTTTTGCCTGCTTCACTTCCTGCATTTTTATATTTTCTGCTTTCATCAATTAAGTTCAGTATCTCCTGTGTAATCCAGGGGTTTTTGTTAGGCCTTGTCCTTCTGCCTATATGAGCCTCTGCAGTCCTCACCATTCTGAGAGCTATCGATTCTTCTTCTACTGTATTACTTTTCTCCGTTTCAGGCAATGATTTCCTAATGCTCCTTCTGAAGCTCTCAACTATATCTGGTTCATTCAAATTGTCCAGTTTCCATCTCCTTAATTTCCTACCTTTTTGCAGACTCCTAACTTTTAATCTACAATTCATAACCTATATCTGCCCCTGGATATCTCTTAAGGTTTAAAACATGGTTTCTAAATATTTGCCTAACCATTAGAAAGTCTAGTAAGGAAGGGAGTAAGACAGGGTTGCAGCCTTCCCCCAATGTTGTACGATCTGTACATTGAGCAAGATGTGAAGAAATGCAAACAGATTTGGAGAGGGAATTAAAGTTCAGGGAGAAGAAATAAAACTCTCCGGCTTGCCGATGACAAAGTAATTCTGTCAGAAACAGCAACGGTCCTGAAAGAGTATTTGGATGAAAGGAGGGGAAAAGATTAACATTAACAAGAGCAACACAAGGGTAATGAAATGTTGTGTCAAACAATCAGGCTATGATGAAGGAATTAGATTAGGTAATGGGACAACAAAAGTAGTAGTTGAGTTTTGTTATTTGGGTAGCAAAATAACTTCTGATGGCTGAAGTAAAGAAGATATAAAATGCAGAATGGCTATGGGCAGAAAAGCGTTCTGAAGAAGCCAAATTGGTTGACATTCAATATTAATTTAAATGTTAGGAAGTCCTTTATGAAACCTTTATTCTGGGGTTTAGGATTGTATGGAAACGAAACGTGGGCGATAAGTAGTTCAGACAAAAAGATAGTAGAAGATTTTGAAATGTGGTCCTACAGACGAATGATGAAGATTGGATGGGCAGATCACGTAACTAATGAGGAGGTGCTCAACAAAACTAGGAAGAAAAGTTATTTCTGGAATATCTTGACTAAGATAAGAGAGAGGTTGGTGGGAAACTTTCTGACATCAAGTAGTCATCAACTCGGCATTAAAAGGAAGTGTGTGGGACAAAAATCGAAAAGGGAGACCAGGGGACGAATACAGTAAGCAGATAAAAAAGGATGATCGTTTCCGTTCTTTTTCTCAGATCAAGAGGCTTGCACACGGCAGGGTAGCGGGGAGAGCTGCATCAAACCAGTTCAAAAAAATCTTCAAATCTTTGTAGAGCTTATGGGACTTAACTACGGGGTCATCAGTCCCTAAACTTACAAACTACTTACGAACTAGCTCATACTAAGGACGGCACAAATATCCATGCCCGAGGGGAGATTCAAACCCTCCGACCGTAGTGGCCGTGCAGACCGTGACTGGCGCGCCGCAGTCAGTTCGGCCATCGCGGCCGGCATCAAACCAGTCTGCGGACTGAAGACCACTACAACAACGTGTGTTTCACGCACAGTAGCGTTACTGTGTGATTGACCAAAAATGCACGTTATTACCAAATAAGGAGATTTTATCTTTGCTTATGCTGCTTTTGAGCCATTGATAATGTATCCAAAGGAATTAACCTGGTAAATGTACGTAAGAATGTGGTCTGTATGGAGACAGGCTTTTGGGAGGGATATGAAGAATACAGTCCTGTTGCAAAAAGGGAATCTGAAACGCAGATCCCGACGGTAGTAGTGTGCTTCTTAATCTCATTAGAAGAGATATTCGTTTATAAGCTAGTAAGCCTCAATTACGTATTCTTTACTCACATTCGAAAAAGGTACAGGGTGTCCAGAAAAGGGCTCCCCTGATTTCAAAATTAAATATTTCGAAAACAAAGATCGATATAGGAATGCAGTAAACGGATGTTAATTGTGAAAGCTGCAAGAAGTTTATACAGCAGTTTGCAATAATAGTTACAATAGCTGCTAACAGATGGCGCTGTTCGCTGTACAGCTCATATCAGCATACATAAATGAAATAATCGTATGAAAACACTCTTTACAAACAATCACATCACAATGTTTTCAAAATGTTCACCATTGGCACTACAGAGTTGGCGCAAACGAAGAATGAAATTCGCCATCACATTTCGTAGTGTCTCGACCGAAATGGATCCACATGCCACAGAGATCGCCGATTCAAGCTCGTCCAGCGTGGCGGGTTGCTTCGTGTAGACCATGTCTTTCACTGTGCCCCACAAAAAAAAGTCACAGGGAGTCAAATCCGTCAAATATGGAGGCCAATCCATGATTGCAGCAGTAAATGTGGGATATTCCAAAGCAATGACTCGATTCCCGAAGTATTCCTCAAGAAAGCGAAACACTTGTTCGGTCCGATGTGCTCGAGCTCCATCTTGCATAAACCATTCAGTACCTGGTCGATCCTCTAACGCTTGCTGTGTGGCGACAAATTGTTCCAACATTGCAACATAAGGTGCACCAGTGACCGTTTCTCGAATGAAAAAATGGCCAATAATGCCTCTGCTGCATACTGCAGCCCACACAGTAACTTTAGGAGTATACAGGGGTTTCTCTTCACACCAATATGGCTTCTCGGAACCCCAAAATCGGCCGATCTGCTTATTCACGTATCCATTCAGGTGGAAGTGTTGTTCATCTGTAAACCAGATGCAGCCAACATCAATTCCTTCACTATCAATCATTGTGAGCATCTCATTAGCAAAGGCAACCCTTTGTTGCACAGCTCGTATGGGTATGGCCTGCTGCTTTTGAAGTTTGAATGGAAACATGTGTAGGCTCATTCTCAGCATGCTGGACGCTTCAAACCAGTCTCAGAAGCAGTTCTACGGACGGATGACATTGGATTTCGCTGAATAGTTCCGGAAACTGTGGCGATATTTTCAGCCGCAACTGCGGCTTGCTTGCGGCCAACATAACCCACTAGATCATCAGTTGCGCTGCCTGTTCGTAGAAATTTTGCGAAGAGCGTAGGAATGGTTTTCGCATCGGGTCATTTTGGAACATTAAATCGTGTTTTAAAACTTCACTTTGTTGCCGTAGGACTCTCTTCTAACCTGTGGTACTCTAGTACCAGAAAAACGCGTTGTTCAATGGAGTACATGGTTTTAATCTCTTCCTTTGGTACGCTAACCTCCTTTCACATTTCAATAGTGGAACTGATCGCTCTGGGCTTCGGATCACTATTTATACTAGGCATTACGTATGGAGATTATAGTGTCATCTCTTAGCAGCTTTTGTAACTATTATTTCATACTGCTGTATAAACTTCTTACAGCTTTCACAATAAACATACCGTTTATTGCATTCCTATATCATCTTTGATTTTGAGATATTTAATTTTGAAATCAGGGAGTCCTTTTCTGGACACTCTGTATGATAGTACATAAAAAAATACCATTTGTCCATAGCCTTTGGCTGTTACCTCATGGTGACTTTGTTGGCTTTCTATTTAATATTTTCTGCTTGATTCCGTTGTGGATCGTATTAAAAGCTTTTCGCCTCAACATCACCCGTTGGCTGGGTTGTGGAGGTGGCAGGTCTCGCTTTATGGGACACGGCACTGCCCTCAGCTAGTGCCGTGGAGTATCAGCATTTCGGGCTTCCTGCCACTGGACTATTCGTGATACGGCACGGCCAGCAGCAGTTGCTGACGCGAGACGCCGCTGACGTGACGTCACTGCTGACTATGCGGAACGTCACGCCGTCACGCAGTCGACCTGCAGCCGTTTCTGCGGCGAGAGAGTGCACTGCGAAAGCTGCACTGACACCCTTCACATAGTTGACAAACCGTGCTGATATGACCAATTACGTACAGCAGTACTAACTACCTTAGCAGATTATGATTACAGTGAGTGTCAATTGCAACACATTTCGAGACGAAACGACGCTAACATATCATTACTGTGCTTTTAAACATTGTTATCGCTAGACATCCAACTCCATTTGGTCATTAGAGTTCTGTATGGGCGCTCATAACCCGTCTGTTTATTGCAGCTCTAACCGAGAAACAACAACAGCAACAGAAGCAGTAACAGCAGTAGTTACTTTTCATTTCAGAATCTAGACAAAATGATCGAAGGAAAGAAATTTATAGCTTAGTACTTGTCCGCTGGTTATACCGTGAAACTTCAGCATTCGGTATGACGTTACAATTTATTGTTGCTACACGACTAACCGTGTTCGTAAAACATTGTAGTAATACATTAATGAATTTTTTAAAAATAACTTGTGCGATGCTTGTCGCTGACTTCTGCCCTCTCTCTGCCAGCGTATCGATAAACATATGACATTTGTCACGTTCAAATTTTTGCAACAAGCTGAAGGGAGTGAGCGGAACTGTTCGTCACTTACTGTCTTCTACTCGTAGTATTAGGACTTGTTCCAGTATTTTGCCTAATTATTGTGTGAGCTTAGTTCCTTTTTTATTAATTTCAATAAACCCCCATAGTTAATTTGAAATATCTTACAATCCCTTCTCCATTGTCACTAATGTTAAAGTTATTTATTTTTAAACAGATCCATTACATCATAAAGTGATGCTCAGGTATTTTTGCGATTTGTTTCGCGATTGTACAAGAACATTCTTTGTGCAACTTTTATTTATTTCGTGTCTATGAATGGTTTATTACATTTTAATGCCAGCAGAAAAAACTTCGCGATGTTTATGAAGTCCGATAATTTTGCAATTTTTTGCGACCATCATGATTAATTTTCAACATGGTCATATAACAATAGTAAACGAAACGCACAATCCCAGCATCAATTTATCGAAGTAATATTCGAGTCATATCAGCTAGAATCACTAAAGAATATGACCGAAATATTAGTATCAGCTCCCGATAGGTAAAATTTAGTTTCCGTCGACTTCTTCTGTAATGTTGCTTTCTGGTGTTGCATTTGCTACCGAAGTCACGACAGCTACCATTTAATGGCGAAATCCAATAATTTTGTTTAAATTGTCCCTTCCTTGTCAAAATTTCTCAGTATTTTCATTTAAAAATATATCACTACCTGGTAAAATTTCATTTGCGGTCCCCAACCTCAACTTTAATACGCAACATCCATTTTCATAGGAAAGCAGCATTACAACATTTTACACGCAGTCTCAAATGGTCAAATGTTTGTTAAGCCTAAGGGACTTATCTTCGGGATCCTTAGGCCCTAATCTTACAAACTACTTATGAACTAGCTTATACTAAAGACGACACAAACATCCCTGCCCGAGGGAGAGTCGAACTTCCGACGGCGGACGGCCGCGCGCACCGCAACACGGCGCTCCAGTACGCGTGGCTAATCCGCCGTGGCAAACGCTCTCAAATTTCAGTGAATGTACCTCCGACATTAGGTCACAGCATGATATGCAGTTCAGGCGATATTTTAAATACGACGTACACATTTTTTGCTTCACGAAATCCCGCCCTATCACGAAACAGTCTTAGATTTATTACGTCTTTAATTACAATGTAAGTGAAACATACGTCTCATTTATAGCTCAATAAGGATTAAGGATTGAGCTACATCAAAACTGAAAGGGATAGAGAGACATAAAAACATACTCAGTAACGCCGGGAACTTTGCCCATTTATAAAAATGATCAAATGTTTGTAAAGTCTATGGGACTTAACTACGGGGCTATCAGTCCCTAAACTTACAAACTACTTATGAACTAACTAAGACTAAGGACGGCACAAATATCCATGCCCGAGGGGGGATTCGAACCCCCGACCGTAGTGGCCGTGCAGACCGTGACTGGAGCGCCCATTTATACGTGTATACGTGTGTATATACAGGATGAGTGACTAAGTATTGCCACTAAGAATAACTCCGAAAGTATGAAAGGAGTTCAAAAGTTTGTTGCACAAACATTGCATGGGACAACGGGGGCAGAATATTACTTAGGTTTTTTGTTGCAAGGTGGAGCAGTTTCAGAGATATAAAGGTTAACTTCGATTTGGCGCACTGAAGGTAACACTAAAAGTGGGCCTTTGCCATCGCCTTTTGACTACTCATAATTCAACTGAAAGTAACGACTTAACCCTTCATCTAACACGAAAACTGGATAAACAACATTGTAGAGGAGAAAATTTTCTATAACTTTGCTCTCTTATTTTTTTTTTTTTTTTTTTTTTTTTCTTAACTTCTACCCTCACAGAGAGAACTGCAAAAATAACGGCGATTTGTCACCGTCTCTTGATCTTACGTAAACCAGGCGTTCGGAAATGTCACGTGACATTCCACGACAAGAATTCTCTGTGGCATCCGCCCTCTTGATTTCTGTATTTTCGTATTATAACTTTCGCGTTGGAATTTCATAGCAATAGCGCTCTGAAGAATTAATAAAAACACGCCATTCTTAAAACGATAAATTATAATCTAGTGTCTAAAATGACGTATTATCAGCTAACAATTGTCATCATTAGACGAGAATTAAGGAACAGTTTTCTGATTCTTCGCCATAGTGCAGTGGGCAGCGCTTTAGGCTGTGATGCACATGGTCGGTAATTCGAAACTCGTCACTACCAGTTTGTTTTTTTCGCATTGGCTGCTAAAAGTCTTCCGGGCACTCTTATTAATTGAATAGAGCTATGTTCCGCAATATTTAGAGTTGTGCATTTATGTAAGCGCGCATTGTTACCATCGTTTTTTAAAGATTTTTAAAATTTGGTCTTGTTATTTACTGCTGCTGTTTTGATTTGCCAGATAATAATACTGACTGTTAAGGTCATTGCTATTAAAAGTAAATCAAATCAAATGCTTGTAAAGCTTATGGGACCTAACTGCATGGTCATCGGTCCCTAAGCTTTCAAACTACTTATGAACTACCTCATACTAAAGATAACACAAACATCCATGCCTTAGGGGGGATTCGAACCCCCGACGGGGAACGACCTCGCGCATCGTAGCACAGCGCCGCGGCTAAAAGTAAATTGTTTATGCTCTGACCGAATGCTGTGACAGCTGACTGCCGGGTTTATTTATTTATCTCTATATATAAAAGAAAGTGTCCCGATTGACTGACTGACTGACTCATCATCGCCCAACCAAAACCACTGAAGACAGAAACTTGAAATTTGTGGAGGGTGTTGATCTTACTCTGTAGGCGCCATTTAAGGGGGTGTAGGCGTCCGTAAGGGGGTGAAATAGGGGATGAAACCTTTTTTGAAAATACGTAGCTACTTATGCAATTTTGAAGCTGGAACAACAAAATTTCGGATTTTAATTCAGGGTTCGAATTTAAAAGACAAGTGTTTCGGCATTTTTTGAAATTCGATACATAAGAGGGTAAAATAGGTGACGCAAAAAATTGATTTTCAAAAATATGTTGCTGTTAACTCAAATTTCAAGCTATAACTACGAAACTTAGGATATTGGTTCTTGATCAGGATTAAAATGAAACAAGTTTCAGTATTTTTGGAAATTCAAAAACTAAGGGGGTAAAAGAGGGGATCAAAAATTCTTTTCGAAAACACTTTATTGTCAAGACAATTTTGAAGCTATAGCTGCAAAAATTGGTATTTGTATTGTTCGTTACGATTTGAAAAATACGTGTTTCGGTATTTTTGGAAATTCAACTATCAAGGGTGTTAAATTGGAGAGGGGTGTTTTTCGAAAATCTGTTGCTACTTAGGCAATTTTGAAGTTAACCCTTGAGCAGTCGCGCATTTTCATGATGTAGGAGCAGTCGCGCGGCGCACTGAGTGCGCCACTTACATTGACTCAGTTCTATTGCACTTTTCACACGAACTCATGACAGTACTAATGTTTATAGTTAATTTTCTGATAGGTAGATGTACTATCACTCACTCAGGTATTAATATTATCGAAAGTTATACATTTTTGGCTAATTAATACGAATTTATTTCGACACCTCAATTCCAAATACTACATGTCTGATGAAGAAATATGTATATAATATTTGTCACTTCCATTGCAAAAAATGGTTCATTATTTAATGTGACAGTTATTGGCACTTCTTATTATAAACGTAGATGAAAATCCAAGAATTTAAATCATACAATTTAACTGACAAAAGATTATGTTTTACTATCAGCTTTGCAAACAAATATGTTCGTACTGAATGTCTACTTAAATGTTGTTGTGATAGCTTACAGACAGCCCAAGTCAGTAATTTCAGAGTGGTCAAGCATCATATCTCTAGTCTTCGGAGTCTGTAGTTGCAACATGACACTTTTCACACGAGTAACTAATAATCACAAGCTTCCTGCAAACAAAACTCTTACATGAATCACACTTTATTGTTGTGTTAACATTCTTGGCTCTTCCACAAATAATACCCCGTCCTCGTTTGTTAGAAGAAGGCTGCACAAGTTGCTCAGATGTTGTCTGGTACCTTTGAAGGAACAGCGAAGTATCCTTAGGTAGGCTTCGAATTTTGGCCCTTTCTACTAGATGTGCTTTCATGAGATCATAAGCTAATTTCTTTAGAAAAGTCCTTCTTGAAATCTTTTGATTTTGCACATTTGAATAAAATAGGATCTGGGCGTTGATGCCCGCTATGTCCATTAGAGCTAAAAACATTACCAAGGGCCATCTTCTCGTAACACGAGCCACAAAATAAATGCTGCACATCTGGTCGACTGTATCAACGCAATATCAGGCTTACATGAATCTTCATCGATAGTACCTGAATCATGCATAGTTGACAGCAACAGAACCGCCTTGTTCTTTTTTGGCACGTACGAAACCAATGTCTTATCTTTATTATACCCGAAAAGGGACGAACCTGGTGCTCGATCTTTCCTAGGAAAAAATTCCAAGGGAATTTCTTGTTTATTTTATCTCAGTGTCCCAGTACATGTAAGCTTTTTCTGTAATAGTTATATGGCCAAGGTACAGCTTGTGTACCGATTGTTCATTGTTATATTTCTGTTGGATCCCTCTATGTGACTCACTAGCCAGTGGACTATATCTGAAGCTGAATTGGAGACTGCGTTAGGTCCTTCAGGTTGCTTTCTGCAATATACCTCGAGGTTGCTTGTAAAAATGTTTTCGAGTCACAAAGTACGAATATCTTCATACAAAAATTTGGCAGGTTTGTTGGGAATATATTGTACAAATCCACAACGTCCCCGAAAAGCTTGAAGTTTTTCATCAGTGGTTACAAACTCACTGAGAGCGTTCGTACTTCTACAGTTGGTGACAAACTATTACGAAATGAAGTGTACTGCAGTCAACTTATCAACTCTGCTCTAGTTGTTTTATCATCAAAACGAATACAACGTAGCAAGAACAGGAATCGCCTGTAGCTCATCACAGCTCTTGCAATTTCGATTCCTGATCAATCGGTATTCCACATATCCATTATTTTCGTATGATTAGCTTTCTTTCTTCCGAAAAGATAAAGTAAACCAAGTAGTGCCAGTATTTCAGTTCTCGTCGTTTCTTTTTTTTTTTATCCCTTTCTCTTTGATAATCAGGTAGGTGCTGAATGTATTTGTTTGTGTAATGTACAATTATATCAATTATTTCCATGCTAATTATCTTACTGAATCTAGAAATCTCGGTTTTTACATCCCTAGCAATTGCCTTTGGTCCTGGAAATGTTTTTACAATATTTTTACTTCTGGCTTTGCTTGTGGCTGTGCTAACTACTTTCATCCACATAGTTGTTTTGTCCTTTCCCACAAAGAAACCAACAGTACAACCTGACTGACAGTTACTGTCTTCGTTTTCATCAAACTCGTATTCTTGTTCACTTTCAGTGTCATGGTCACTTTGAGTAATTACCTCTTTTTCATCATCAGTGTCATCATCCGATATACTGCCTACATCTTTCAAAAAATCCGGATCTTTATTCAAGAATCACTCGAGTTCCTCGCTGGTTACACGCTTCCTTCCTCTAAAATAAAGTATTCTCATGAACACGGACCATAGGAATAACGTAACTGAAATACAACACTACGTTTGAGAAAGTAAAAAAATACTTACATGACCAGTCGCACGGGGCACTGAGTGCGCCAGCTATGACAGCGCTTCACAAATTCTCCTGTTAAGAATTTTCTTGAGCACCGACAATTGCCAGACTGCACACTCGAGGGTTAAAATTACAAATTTTAGGATTTGGATTCGGGGTTCGAATTTAAAAGACACGTGTTTCGGTATTTTTGGAAATTCGATCAATAAGGCGGTGAAATACGAGATGCAAAAATTGATTTTCAAAAATATGGTGCTGTTAACTCAAATTTCAAGCTCTAACTACGAAACTTAAGATATGGATTCTTCATCAGGATTAAAAAGAAACAACTGGTGCTACGCATGCGAAGCAGCGGGGGTTTAGGTGGTATATAAATAAATCAAAGGCTTCGAACCGAAAAATTTCTTATTAAAAAGATTGCGCAACGAATATCACGACCCCGGGGATTTAATCAATTGTCACAACCTTAAGCACTGAGTTGGGGTAAACTGTACAACTGCCCATTATTTTTCCTTTTTACCTGCATCTTAATCACTCATCTAATATTAATTACTTTGTTTCCTTTGTGTTTTATTAGCATTCCAGCTTTCTCTGTTAAATTTGAATTGGAGGATGAATCTCTTCATAATTAAGTCTGAATAATTAAAGACAAGATTTTTATTTTCTAAAAGTAAGCAAATAATACCACTATCCTTAGAAAAATTACAATTTGCGAACAAGAAATGGAATGTGAACACCTATTGCGCAGCTGACAAAAATTTGAGCCACAGGCTCCAAGATTAATTGACTAAGAGACTTACTGGTCTCCTAAACATGTAAATTTCTAACATGTTTCACGCCCAAGCGAGAGATAAAAGGGATTTATGGGAGGATTAAGGAAAGCCCTCTTCACAGACGCACTTGCACATCAACCATTTTCACTCTGCACTAGTCATGTTATTTAATCAAGAAGATTGTAATGTATATACCCTAGAAAATCCCGTTTCTTTGCATTAATGAGATGTACGATACCATACTTGATCGTAGTTTTGTGTCCTAATATTCCATGTTTATATTATATAAACATTTTATGGCGCTTCTGGCTGGTCACATTGATTATCACTTTCATAAATTGGATCTTTAATGAACTAAATTAATTAATTAATTATCGAAAGTGGTAAGCTTAATGTTGGATAATATAGTGTTTGTAAATGAAATTGTTAATTAACAATATCTGAGGTCCTCTATAATGAATTGACCGTAATGTAATACTTTGCTGACTGTAGAATTTTATAGTAGCTTTGATTTTAGATAATGTAAATATATATTAATGCTGCACTAATTGTTATTTACTTGCGATCTTTTGTATTGTTTTGTTTTGATACGGAAAAACCTATTATTACATTTGTCATAATTTTGTGTATCTTTACGTAGAGCAAGATTTATATATGTTTCATAAACAAATTTGTTTTATATAAAACATTGTAAAGTCCGTGTTGTAGAATGTTCTAGAAACTATGATATGTGTTAATACGCGCGAATTGGCGCGAACGCTAGTTAGTATAACTTTGTCAGTCAGTCTTAAATTAGTTTTGAGCCAGGATGTAGTCAGTATAAGTTTGTCTCAATCAGTTGTAAAGTTAGTATTACTTTTAACACAGTCAGTCTTAGATTAGTATTGAGTTGGTTGTGAATCAGTCTTACTTTTGTATTACTTCTGTTTATGTGCTTCATCAAGAACGAAAAATAAATATAGTGAAACGTGTCATATTAGTAGTTTCCATGACGCCTATAAACCCGACGTCCTAATATTTTTTGATGATTTAATGGCAGGCGATCTACGAAATCTACGAGACAACTGAACAACTGCAAAAGGTGAAGTATTCATAATGTGGCTTTAGTGCAATAAAAAACGTCACAAGATGAATAAAAAATGGTTCAGCAAAGAGGGTGGTCCTTATTAAATTGCTGATCTTAATGCAAGACATGTGACACGCAACGGTATCTACCGCAAAAAACGCACAGGAACCCGAAAAAACCGAACACACACGCCATATAAAAATATTATAAAAGGAATCTACACGTGGGGCTTAGTCACACAACAAGCATAATTGGTTCTCCTTCCTAATCATACTGAATCACTCAACATGGATTACGGTGGGAAGTACATGGATCAGCGATTTCCACAAAATTTAGTACCCTGCAGGAAAGAAAAAAACAAATATTATTCGAAATTTCATCTGTTCCTAGAACTACTCTGTACGATAAGACGCCAATCTACCCCACTCTGCTCAATTACTACCATTCCCCGCCACGAGGCCTCCGCGGCTCATTCTGCCTTTGGTCTGATTACAAAAAAAAAAAAAAAAAAAAAAAAAAAAAAAAAAAAAAAAAAAAAAGTACAAAATCAATGAAATACCCAACATGCGGTTGAAAATGAGAGCTGCTATCGACCACTGAAGGAGCATTCATACTTTGAAATTGCCAGACTGGTCCTATTGTGTGATGGCGCCAATGTTTCTAAGTCCCATTATACAAAGAAAACTACGTACATTCTCATACGATTTTCTCCGCACAAACTTTAAAATGAGAGTTTTCAAAAGATCTACTAAATAAAATAATCAAACACAGTGAAATCTCAGAGTGAGATAGCAAGCGGATACTTAAGTCCCGACCGTTACCGTTGTCATCAAACTATTGGAGGTACTCAAATTGACCAACAAATAACCAAAATCGTTTAACTTTCTGCCATATTAACATAAGAGTGCTTCAACTATTGCGTTGCGAGTCAGATTCAACAAACTTGCTTACCACATTTACAGCAGTCGAGCACGGCACGTCCGTCGCCTCGGGCCTCCAAACTAATAGTACTAAACATGGGACTCCTGAGCCCAACGAACCGCTACTTCTTTAAACGCGAGGAAGAAACCTATCTTTGGGTCGTATGAATAAAAAAGAGCACATGCTTCAGAGAAGATTCTCAGAGAAAAAGAACTTTCTCTGAGTAAGTTCTCAAATTCGTATGAATAAAAATTACGAAGCATATGCTCTGAGCAGGTAGTTCATTCTCGCTACCTCCCCTCCTACTTGAGTAAGTTCTACGCGTTTCATGTCCCCCACAGATCAGCTGTTCAATCGTGTATTTCTTTAAACTAGCCCAATCAGGCAAATTATTAAGTGTATAAATATGGAGTAGGCATCGACGTGTTTAGAAAGAACTGAACTGTGTTTAGATATTAGTTTGTTGTGAAGGAGCATATTATTAAGACTAAATATGCACTTTTTACGAAAATGTATTCTGCTGGCGACATAAAATTTTTGTCACGCGAGAAACTCGTTTGTTAATGAAGTAGGGTTAGCACAATTTGCGAACGATATAATAAGAATGCATCACATATTCATCTGTTACAACGTGGAATGCTGTAGGAGTGTTCTAACATGAGATAGGCCTTGTTAAATATGACACCCAATGGTTTGCACATAAGCGTTAGGCCATGCGATTATGAAGAAGAAACACGCTACTAGCTATGTAATTAATCAGTTATTAATTTTCCTGTCGTGTTTACTTACTTCTAACATGACAGAAGTTACGATTACGAAGTCAGAAAACGCATCATAAATAGCCAACCAGTTTGGATAGAAACAGTACTTCAGTAGGCCTACCTGGTATTGCAGCAATATTTATTTTGTGATAGAAACTGTGAAGTCCTGGGATACACTTTATTTGGAACTAACAGCATAAACTTCAGTAGGCCTACCTGGTATTGCAGCAATATTTATTTTGTGATAGAAATTGTGAAGTCCTGGGATACACTTTATTTGGAACTAACAGCGTAAGGTCTTTATAGACCCTATTTTAAAACAATATTATTTTGCTATGTGACTGTTTACAACTGTAAATATACACGCCAAACAAATGAGTAAACACGCAGCTGAATCCATTTGTGTTTCATTTTTATGTCGGTAATGAAAACACCTCTTACATCACTCCAGGCATTGTATAAAATGCTGGAAGTGTCACACGATTTTTCCAAAGGAAGATACTAGACAACAAAATGTTTTTACTTGTATTAACTTTATAGTTCGCCTCGTATTTCTTAAAGGCTACATATAAAGGAACTTGCATTTGCCTTCTAAGTAACAAAATTGTTGTCATGTTTATTATAAACCTCAGTAAAACGTAACATTAATAGAAGATACTCAGCACGGAGTATGCCATAGAGCTCACTCCAGAAATCTGAGAATGTTCTCCCGTCGTGAGAAACTTCTGCAGTTTTATTCATATGAAATTGGAGAATGTTCTCTGTTGTGAGCAACTTCTCCCTCCACGTCACTCACGCTGAGAACATACTCGGCTGAAGTATATTCTCCGACTCACTTTATTCATGCGAATCTGAGAATGTTCTCTGGAATCCAGAGTATAAAGTAGATACTCCATTTTATTCATACGGCCCATTGGCCGGTCCCTGCCTCCCCCTCAAGACAAGCGACACCCGAGAAAGTCACTGCCAACCTTCCTCTTTCCCTCACCTAAGCCAAAGATTTCGCAACTCTTCCACCACCTCGAAACTATCTTTGGTTAATAATTACAGAAAATAACCTACTCAACTAAACATTCACACACGATCATTTTCTTGGTGGGGGACCAGAGGAAAAAGGAAATGTGACAATCAAATTATAAATAACACAAATAACGTATTTCCAGATCTAGATGGCCAGAGAAGTTAATCAGCGTTACAATTTGTAATTATTCTCCAGAAAACTGTAACTATAGTTTGATTTACTATGAAGCTAGCTCGTCGGGCTTAAACGGAGCGTACTGCAGTACCGCTTCAAGTGCGCTCGCTCTAAAATGTGCGTTTGTTCTAATGCGTGAACATGCCGTGAAATACGTAACAAGTAATTGAACAATGGTCTTATGAAGCATATGGCACAAGCTAGAAGGATACTGCAATAACGAATATTCTTAACAACGTGCTGAACCTGGTGGTTTCATATGTAAATGAAGTCTAAGATTTCTGTGGCAAATGTTGTTCCTTAATGAAACGAAGGGGAAGTGTAAACATTGCAACAAAGTACCTTCTTCCTTTTTCTATTTTTATAAGTACTTTTCCCTACTTACGGAATTTGTTGAAAGTCATTAATCGGATTCAATGCAACTACTAAACAATTTGTCTTTGGCACGATTAGTAAGGACGCTTTTAATGTAGATTGTATTACCTATTCCGTAGTTCACATATGACTTTGTTCTTGTTACTTTGTTCTGCGTTTCTTTTACAGCTAAAATAACAAACGGAGTAAGTGTGGTAAAACTGAATTCCACATAACTCTTGTACTTAATTTATATACAAAGTTATTACTGTCATTACGTCATTTACAACAGCATCGAAACAGAATCTCCCCAGTTTATGTGTATGTGATAAAGAAATCAATGTTTGCAATTCGTTGGTATGCGTTTCATGCCAGGTTTACAAAATAGAAAAAATGCACATTTCAGGGAAAGCACTGTTACCTTGAAACATTTCTCCCTTTTTTTTTATTTTAAATTTTCAAGTCAGTATAAATTTTTGCAAGTTAATGTGAGCACGAAATAGAATAACTGTAAAGAGTGGTTGGGAGAAATATTTGAATACTGGTTACGTTGTAAAACCATCTATCTATTGAAATGAATCTACTATGCTGTACTTTTAGAGAAATTAATAAGCTACGCACCAAGAAAGTAGTTAACATCCTTTTCTAACCTGGCTGATACTGATAAGCAACGTGAACCTAACTGTTGGAGACATTATCACTATTGCTGATTTTGTAACTAAGTTTGCGGTTAGTTGATCTGTTACTAATCGAAAATGGTAAGTCGCTCGTAATCTCAGGGTCGCAGTTAGAATAATTATTAAATAAAAGAACGTGATAAAAATGGGTCCTATTGTAGGCCTACACATCTCCAACAATTAAATTCGTTAATCAGTGTAATTCATTATTCTTTTGTTCTGAAAATAAGTTGCATCAGAGTTAAATGAAAAATGTGAAAGGAAAAAATAAGGTTCCAATCTCACTACAAATAAGTACTTGGATAACATATAGTGATATATATATAATTATGCTCTTTTCTGTGTATGGTGAAGGTTGTGTCAACCTGTGATTCACACATGGCTAGTATGACAATTAAAATACACAAAAAATATTCATACATAAAATAACAGTAATTCAACTAATAAGGTAAAGTAAGTAAGGTATGGAACACCTGTTCCCTAACCTTGTGTGAGTAAATCATTTTACTGAAGTGTCATGTGCGATTTCCTACTCGTATTTTCTTAGTCAAAATGGTGTGTATTCACTGAGAAAGAAAACTGGAAATCATTCTTCCTACGTGGATATATCAATTGGCTCATGGTATAGTATTTACATGACTTAGGCTACTTTTTATACTAATACATTGAAAATTAAGAACTAGGCTACATGACATATGTACCTTATAGTTTAAAACATGAACTTACATCTAAAATTTAAGTTTCTTTCAAAAAGAGAATAGTCATTATTGGTAATGTGCTGACTTTTGAGTAGGTAAGAATTTCTCGACCTCTTTACTTTATCTGCATGATTTGTCATTCTTTTGAAAAATTGCTTTTTAACAGGTAATGTTGATGTCCATGTTTTACTTAATAAATCACTGTATCGCTGTAACGCACTGTCCTTTCACTGATAGAAATGTTCTCTCATAATAGTATCACAAATTTCTCTACCAGTCTTCTGCTATTGTGTCCTCGTTTTTTATAATGTTCATGAACATCTTTTCATTAAGATGACTAAAATACATTTAAACCTGTATAATAATAGTACATACACTTGGATTCACAGTGAATAAAAATCTTTATACATGCCCTGTCTCATATTATATCACTGCATCAAAATCTATGATTAAATAGAACCTTTTGTGGTTCAGGAATAGTCTTAGACCAACCTTTTAATTATGAAGGATATATTTCCTTTCCTCCATTCATTCTTCATGACAATTTGACTAATTAAATTAAAATGTGTCTGCAGCTTAGGATGTGCAGACATGACCACTGATAACAAATATTGTAAAGAAAATATCTCATCTTGCCTGGCTACTGAATAAACTTCTTTATCTACTTTTAAACCCCCTCTCTCCTTGACCACGGAATGGAATAGGTTCGACAACAGTAAGTGAGGTGCCACATTCATACGATAAATGTATCTCTTTATGACAGCAGGTTTTGTAGAGAAAACATCTATAAAATTAACTAAAAGATTATATAAATCTCTTTTCTGTTCATTAGATAGGTAACTACTTTCTGAAACCTTCTCCTTCAACTGATCTATCGTAGGAATGACTTCTTCTAAATTTATTGACACAGTATCTGTTGGATTTAAACCTGTCATAGGATCCTCTTCCTGGCACATACATAATTCTACATTCGTTAACTTGATATTAAAACGCTGTTACACAACTTACTGTCTGTGCTTTGGGTCCGTAGCAAATCTATACATAATGTCTTCCCCTCAATCTCAACAATACACTTTCCTTGGCGAAGGTCAACTACAGCGTTGCCTTGCCTTAAAAATTGCATACCTAAAATACATCCTACTGACAATCCATTTACAACGAGAAACGAACATTCCACTGTGCCGTTCTCAAAATAAATCTCCAACAACACTTGCTTTTGTATTCTTTGCACACGAGACCCAATTGCACTCGAGACTACGCACTTTTGAACAGGTAAAGTAGGTACCTTGACCTCTTGCTTAATTCTCTTAAATAAATCTTCACTAATTACATTCATACTAGCACCTGTGTCAATAATAACGAAAGTTGAAATTCCCGCGATTCTAGCTAATACAGCTGCTTGGATTATATCTTTACTATTTTTGTTGTATCAGTTCATTTATTATGTCCTTTCCTTCGTTATACCTTAAGAACAAAATTCTACCATACTGACTGTGGTCGCCCCCATTGCCCTCCGCGGCCAATATTCGGGGGCCAAATACGACCGCCTCTAGTTTGACGCTTGTTCTGTAGGCGGAGATGCCTCGTTTGATTCTATCACCTCCACGATTCGTATCGGTTCAATATCATCTTGTGGTCGGGTTTGGTTCAAATTCTGACTACTTGTCGGTTGTTCATGCGTTGTTTGTACATGATTCCACGACTGTGGACCCCTGAAATGACCTCCCCATCTATTATTTTTTTTTATTGTTTCCATTATTATAGTTCCCGTTATGGTTTTGATTACCTTGCCTTGGCTGGTTGTAACCCGGATGGTACCTATTGTCAAATGTGCGTTTTATAAGCAAAGCGCCGTTATGGCCATTTATGGCATTTCCGTTGCTTCGGTTATTCCTGTTACTATTATTCGCTCTGTTCAACATATTGCCATTATTTCCTGATTGGTTTTGTGTGTTTGAATTATTATTATTCCCGTTATTATGATTTGTGTTGTTATTGTTGATTCCGTTGTTACCTATACGTTGTTTTTCGTAGACACTGTCTACTTCATCACAACTGACAAAAATTCTTTCAGATCGTACAGTGGTGCTCTTATAAGCCAAGGTCTTATTTCTGTGGGAACACGCTCCTTCAGAATCCCGAGCACATCACAAATTGCCATTGGCTGTTCAAGATATCTGACCTTGTTCACATATCTTTCAATATATCTTCGTAATGACTCGTTTCTTGGGTTATACATTGACGGATTGTAAACTTGCCTACGACCTTTAGCTTGGTCATTCGCAGACCAAAATTCGGACAAAAATGCTCTTTCAAATTCCTCATAAGTGTCACATGTATCTGAATTTTCAGTTGCCCAGCCTGTGGCTCCACCTTGTATATAGGCTGTCACAAACCCAATTTTCTGTTTATCTGTCCAGTTAGATGGCAACACGCCACGAAATACTTTGATAAATGCTTGTGGA
Source organism: Locusta migratoria (assembly GCA_026315105.1). Lineage (NCBI taxonomy): Eukaryota > Metazoa > Arthropoda > Insecta > Orthoptera > Acrididae > Locusta > Locusta migratoria. Next base: position 383,641,385 of record CM048750.1, on the reverse strand, counting down.
TGTGGCGATTTCTTTTCAGGGCAAAATATCTGAAATAGTCTATTTTGAAACTGAGTTTGTTCGGTTATTACATTTGTAAGACATTTAGTAGCTTCTGCTATATCACCTTGTGGAGTTAAATTTCGTGGTGTTGAATTTCCGCTATAACATGGATAAGCCTCAGGCAATCTGTTTGTACAAATAGCATTTTCGTCTAAACTTGTTGGTGAGTTTTGTACTTCTGCTCGACCGAATCTTACTTTTTCGAACTCCTTCTTTAAATTTGTTATCTGTGTGCTTAATTCAGAACGGCAAGACGGTATTTCTTTCTGAATGACACTTTTTATTTCACCTAACTCTGTACGTAAAGTGTTGCCGGCATCTGTTCCCGGCTCCGATACAATTTCTGAAGCTATTGAACGAACGGCTACACGAATTTCTGCTTCTGCTTCGTTCGTAATTTCTGTATTTTTTCTATCCATCCACTCCGAGAAGTCCTTCATATATATTTTTTCATGTCGGAGAAATTGCTGTGTAATTGTCCGCTCTGTGGATATTGTAAGATCATTTACTTGTTGAGAAAGATCAATAATTTTTGTTTCCAAATGTGTTTGTGTATCTTTTACTTCCGATACCTCTTCGGTTAATCGAGTGACACTTTCCGGTACTTCTTTGTATGGATCGATAATGGTTGCTATTTCTGATCTAATGTTAGTTAACTCTTCTTGTATGTGTGTCTGAATATTATTTATTGTGTTTGTCAATGTGGAATTTAATTCTCGTTTTATGTGTTGGTACTGATTAGCCAAATTGGCTTTAACTTCAGTCGTAAGTTTATTCAGCATTTCATCATGTGATGAAAATCTTTCGTCTAATTGTTTCTGTGTGTTTTCTATATGCGTACGAAAATCGGATCTTATTTCCGCAAAATTTTTATCAGTGTTTTGTTCTATTTGTTTTTGATTATCTGCGAACATTTTTGCAATATGAGCTAACATTGCCTCATTAGACAATGGAGCTTGCCTGACTTCAATTTCAGTTACGGACTCCCGAGTAGGATTTTCGGTTGTGATACCCCTGTCTACATTAATCTCGTTTCCCGCACTTTCCGATTGTTGCTAGTCGTAGGATCAGCACTTTGGCTGGTTTCTGATCGCTATTCTGTATTGATTGCATCATTTCTAATTTAAATGCTAGTCTAGTTTTTACCATAATTTGCTTACGCAAAATTAAATGAATCTAGCACTGCCCCCAGATCTAACAATTATTTCACCACAGTTAACTAATATCTTCACACGGTACAATAATTTTACACACACACACACACACACACACACACACACACACACACACACATATATATATATATATATATATATATATATATATATATATATATAGTCACAAGAAAGACATTCAGGAATACAATAGTTCATGAACAGAGCGCGTCCATCTTGATATGCGCGGCAGAAGACATGTCTGACAACCTTTGCATTAGAAGTTAAATTGCTATAAATAAAATTTTTCAGAGTATTAAAACTTTAATTACTCATGAGCAAACTGATATTTCCCGCAGAAAGTTGTCACACGTAACCACTGAAATATTCGTAACTGGCGTTCCTTACCTTATCTTGACTGCATTGATGAAGTCCTTTTTTTTCGGGAAATGGTCGTTCTTTTTTTCAAAATTCGGTTCAGGCTTATGATTAGTTTTCATATATCTCGTTCAGTTGTAGAGCATGAAACAAGACCAAATGTCCAAATTAGATCACAGTTTTTTTTTTTTGTTAATTTCAATCCAGTTCTACAAGTTGGGCGCCAAATTGAAACATTTCTCCTTTTTTTTATTTTAATTTAAATTTTTAAGTCAGTATAAATTTTTACAAGTTAATGTGAGCACGAAATAGAATAACTGTAAAGAGTGGTTGGGAGAAATATTTCAATACTGGTTACGTAGCAAAATCATCTACCTATTGAAATGAATCTACTATGCTGTACTTTTAGAGAAATTAATAAGCTACGCACCAAGAAAGTAGTTAACATCCTTTTCTAACCTGGCTGATACTGATAAGCAACGTGAACCTAACTGTTGGAGACATTATCACTATTGCTGATTTCGTAAATAAGTTTGCGGCAGGTTGATCTGTTACTAATCGAAAATGGTAAGTCGCTCGTAATCTCAGGGTCGCAGTTAGAATAATTATTTGATAAAATAACGTGATAAAATGGATCCTATTGTAGGCCTACACATCTCCAACAATTAGTTTCGTTAATCAGTGTAATTCATTATTCTTTTGTTCTGAAAATAAGTTGCATCACAGTTAAATGAAGAATGTGAAAAGAAAAAATAAGGTTCCAATACACTACAAATAAGTACTTGGACAAATTTCGGTAAACTCACGAAACAATTATTATTGGAAAAATGAAGCAAGTCTACATGTACATCACATTCAAAGTTCAGTTACCTTTGTGAAATCTGATTAAATTCATACGGTCGAGATAATGTCATAAATTCAGTACATCATTTCAATTACTTCTCATTGAGATGTATCGTACAGACATTTTCACAATTCATCAGGTCATACAAGCGTAATATGGAAGAGACGTTTACTAGACGAGAGCATAAGAGAAAAATGGCGTCACTACTCCTTTCTTTTAAAATGAAACAATAGTTAAATCTATGTATTATTCTAATTGCTTTTGGTTCAGAGTTAGTCTTTGACTTAAGTTTTTCAAAGAATATATTGCGTCTTTAAGAATTTAGTGACACATTGATAATGATACGAAAATACAAGAAAAAATAAACAATATAAGCATAATTAATTTAAATATGGGCAAATAAATATTGTTTTGTATGTGGAGGCGCATGTAACACTACAACCTTTAAAAAATTCGGAATCATGCAGAATATAATTAAGTTCAATTAACAAGTGTGTAAGAGAACCTTTTAGGAAGCAAGATGGAAAAATATGGTGTTTTATTTATTTATTCATTATTTATGTCTTTTTGTTCCTCAGGTAAATCGATGCTTTGCGGCCGTTGGTTCATGTTCGTTCTGGCTTGTTCGTTGAGAAATCTGCTCAATTTTGTATTACACATAGCGTTGAGCCCTCTTTCTTTTTCTCTCTTTTCTATGGTTCTTCGGTTTGATCGGTCCTTTGTGGACGTTCATTTGTTTCGTTTTATTTTGATCGTTTCGTCGTTGCCTCAGTTTTTTCGTTACAGAGCGCACTGAGACACCGCGCCCAGCAAGTTTCGAACCACCGCCCAACATGTTTGTACATTACAAACTAATTCAGTGCCTGTTATGTTACGCCGAACAGCTGCGAGAGTAATCCGTAATTCTCGTACCATCGATGGCAGGTGTTATTTGCTAACATGACTTTTTAGATTTTAGATTATAATTCATTGTCCTAAGAGCGACATGTTTTCGATATTTTTCAGTGCGCCATTGCTCTGAAATGACAACACCTGAGTTACAGTATGATAAGATAATAACCAAATCCATAAAACAAGATGGCGTATGCCAAAGAGAGTTTTGGACAAGGTTTCGGGCGAGAGATGTCACGTGACGGATTTCCAAACGACAAATGTACGCTACGTTCCTGCCAGGCTATGGTCATTCGTAAACAGTATAGGCAAAGAAAATAACCTTAGGACAAACTACCAAAGCATAACAGGTGATGATATTTCAAGGGAAAAAGATGATGAGAATGTGGGAGAGGTATTAAAATAAGTTAAGGTAATAAGGTAAAAGTTAAAGAAAAAGACGGTATGCTTGTCAAAACTTAACTCAAATATGAAATAATTGTAGTTGCTTGTTAAAGTACAATCAGAAAGAGTATTACATGTTGGATGCATGGATATTATCACACTAGTAGAGTCGCAATCGTATCGTCCATCTAATTTGTGTGTGATTCACCCGTCTTACGGCGTTATTATGAAAATCGATATGAGCCACTCCTATCAGTTGGCCAAAGTTTTTATACAAAAACACTTAGGCAATTTCTTATCATTAGGGATAGCTTGGATTCCTAATAAGAAATCGGAGGATGCAATATTCTATATAGTAATTTAACTATAAAAAAAGAACGGTGCACAAAATTCAGGAATGAATGATGATACAAAAGTAATGAATCTCCAACAAGGATGGCATAACTTCTACCTATTATGAAAACTGGTTGATACTGAGGACGTGTTAATTGTTTTAAAAGTGATTAAAATCGCAATCCAGCTCGGTGAAGATACAACCAGTAGCTCAAGAATACAGCCAACTAGTGAAAGGTACATCTATCTTTCACTGCCCTGTTGCAAATGCAAAGTGTTTATATCACCAATTCCCAATTAATCCGCTGTACTACTCCAAACCGAACTGCGTCTGGCCACCATGGATAGGTCGGCAAGACGTGAAGCTGAAGCTGCGAGTTGAAGGCTACACAGTGAACTAACTACTTTGTTCAGAAAACTCCTAAGTTGAAGTCACTCAAGTATCAAAAGAGAATAAGAGGTTCCCGCAAACTGCTCGCCTCACTAGCCAGGAGCAGAAGAGAAGCTCAATTGTAAGCTTGTAAATACAAGCTTTGAACTGCAAATACAATGCACTGAAGTAATAATTTTGTTCTTCTGTTCACAAAGAAACAAATATGAATACCTCAAGCGCTGAAATTTGCACTTGCAACTAATTGTGAGCTAAGTCACTGGACGCTTTGCCAGCAACTGCCCTCCTGCGTCCTCTTACCACGAACGCAGCCAGTCAAATCTCCGACTCACTTTTCAACAAGTCACAAGTCTCTCCAGACCGATTTCGCAAGAGCCAACCATAGCTATAGCTTCAAATCTCTCTTCCCCACCTATACGTCCTTCCGAACACCTTTCATATGGAAAAGAAGCTAATACAGAGTTCTAGAACGTTTCGTCCGTTTGGCGGGTGAAATCTGTCGCCAATAGAATCATCGCCAGTGAATTTTGGCGCGAAGTACCAGCGGTCATCGGCCGGTCAGTAACCTGAGATCTCACACCTGCAGGTCACCACGCCGCTCCCTTGTGGTACTGTTAGGCACCCCTCCATGCTTGCCGGCCTCTTTCACTGACTTGCCTGTGTTCCTGTTTCCAACGGCAAGAAACGTACTGCATGCTAATACTGTTAATATTAAATGTTGCCTACCAGCATCAACGAGTTTTCCCAGTGACCTAGTTAACATCAATACTTCCACTCTTCCTATTTCTGCATTCATATTATCCGTAAGCAAAGTGATACCGGTAATTACATTATAAATAAATGTACGTTATCAAGTATTAGTACATAAACATAGCATGTAGGGTGGTGGCATTTACTGCCGCCTTGTTTGAAATGTTTCCAAAAATTGATGAAACTAAAGACAAATCCTAAGTGGGCCTAAAACACGTCAGTGCAGTTTCTAATGGTATGGTATAGTTACATACTTATTTTCTGATAGCGGCTTTCAAAAGGAATCCAATGATGTGTAACAGTGAGGTCTTTGAAGGTAATGACGGTGAAAAATGGGGCACGAACGTCCTTTTACAGAAGGTGTTCTACTGGTAATCTGTATCACTTCGGCACTTACTGAAGCATATGCTCTGACAATTATCTGCAGTATACCGTACAAATAGTAAGTATTCGCCGAATACGACGTATACATCTAACGTGCCGTTACTAAGTGAACACCATTCAACGGTTGTGCAATACAACACTAATAGGAACAGTGAAACAGGTAACGTCCAATCAAGCGAATGTTAATGATGTAGTCGTGCGAGATGGGGGCTGTAATTAGTCTATTTTTCATACTAACCTTCTTATTACTGTATCTTTCTCTTTACGATAATTATTGAAATATGTAACATTTTTCCCTGTAGATCTTTCTTTTGTGTCCCAACTTCGTCGCCGCTTTTGTGTCCCAGCCTCGTCGTAGGTGTCGGTGGCCGAGTGGAATGAGCTCGACACCGGAACAAAATAGCACGCTGGTGCAGGTACGGAGGGGAGCAGCCAGAAACTATAAACACTAGAGTAAATTAGAAAGAGATATATATTGCACAGAATGTAACAGTACTTAACTTTTACATAGTACTGCAGAATGTTGATACATAGTTGCTAGAGGCCTGCCTAGTGCCTGTACAATAGCAAAGTCTTCACTGGTGCCTATCTGATTACGAAGGTCCTAACTGGTTGCTATCTCAGTCCCAAGTGACCGATGTCTTTCCGTGGTGGCCACGAGCGGGGTTGCAGCAGAGGGCGCTCGTGGCTGTCCTGAGAACGCCGCGCCGTGTGTGCATGGCGGCGCGCGGCGAAAGTAGGTGGCGCGCACTTTGTACTTGTGCGACACCACACTTTCTTTGATTTGTGTGCCTTTGGGGACACATCAGCGGTATGGACTCCTGGGATTGTAGTACATTCTATGTTTGTATGAAAATTTCGGGATTTTAATGTTTATTGGCGCAGCTTGACTGCTGAAAAGTGGTTTTCCGTCTTGGGTACGGTCAGGCCACACAGAGCAGAGACGCTCTTGGAGGTCTCCCCCTCCTACCAACTTTCGCTCGCATTTGGGGAAGGACGAGAGGGGCTGGCTTGACCTATGGCGCCGACGCTACGGGCGGCGGAGTATGTGGAATGCTTTACAATGCTGGCCCGCGGTTTACGGTGGACGATAGCGGGGACTGCCTATTTAGTCATTCGGCCGTTTCGCAAGAGAGGAAAGCTTTCTGCCCGTCTGGCGCCCCAGGGTTTGGCTCCAGCGGCTGTATATATAGCACAACGTTAACATTTTTAGGTCGTGTGACCGCGGGTAGCTTTGGTGGCGTGGGCGGAGCCTCTTGGCAGCCGCTGAGAACGCAAATTATTGTAGAATGACAGCTAAGCAATTTGTCAACAGTGCTACGCCATCTGATTGGTTGGACGATAGCCGTCAGCAGAGATTGGTGCGTCTTTTTGTGCGTGGGTGTGGCCGCCAGGCACTTGCTGTGAGCTGCGGGAGAGCACAAGGAGGCTGGAGAGACTCATGTCTGAGCGCCCGAAGTGTATGGATCTCAGGAGACACCGGTTTGAGCGTCCGAAGTGCACGGACGTGGGTGGACTCCTGTTTGTGCATCCGAGGGGTACGGACCTCGGGAGACTCCTGTCTCAGCGTCCTAAGTGTACGGACCTCAGAAGACTCATTTCTGAGCGTCCAAAGTGTACGGACCTCGGGAGACTACTGGCTGAGCGTCCAAAGTGTACGGACCTCAGAAGACTCATTTCTGAGCGTCCAAAGTTTACGGACTTCGGGAGACTCCTGTCTGAGCGTCCGAAGTGTACAGAGCTCAGGAGACTCCGGTTTGAGCGTCTGAAGTGTAAAAACCTCGGGAAAGACTCTAGTTTGAGCGTGCGAAGTGTACGGACCTCAGGAGACTCTAGTTTGAGCGTCCGAAGTGTACAGACCTCGGGAACCTCCAGTTTGAGCGTCCGATGTGTACTGAGCTCGAAAACTCCTGTTTGAGCGTCCGAAGTGTACAGACCTCGAGAGTCTCCTGTTTGAGCGTCCGAAATGTACGGACCTCGGGAGACACGCAATACTCCTTTCAGATTCGCGGGGAGGACATAGTCTTAAATGGTCCTCTGGTTAGACTTGTGTTTGATTCCGAAGATTCGGACCTTATAGAACTTGTGTTTACTTTACGGACGTTACATTGTCCAGTGGTTACGCTGTGAGCGGCCACAGTTTAGTTTTCGTTTTACTAGAAGTCTCTATGTTGAGCATTCGCGCCTTTTTTACAGATCTTATTACGCAAGTGACTGATCAATTCGTGCCAAATTGCCTTTGTGTCACGTATGAAAAATATTAATTAGTCTACTAGCGTGATAGAACAGCACAGCAACTGCCTAGCAACGCCGACGCCAGTTACGCTGTGTTAAGTTACATGTCAACCCTGCTTAACAGGTCGCAGCAATTATGGTCGGATAAAAATTTCAGCTCGTCCACTCCCACCACCTGCTGCCTGCGAGCCTGAGACGCTGCCGTCAATGATCATCTGTGTGGGTAAGGTGACGCCCTTGCTGGGGGGGTTATATGAATCAGACTTGTTGGATTCTGCCCCTTATTTTATTCTTTTGAGATCTGCCTATTTACTCTGGGGAGCTAAGGGCTAATGATAATTTCAACCCACTAATAGCATTCTGTTTTGCAAAACCTCCGACCTTTGACTCAGCCAGTCATTTTTGTGTCTCAGCCAGTTGCCAGTTGCCAGTTACATTTGTAAAAGATTGTTTGAATACCATTATCTGTTTTTCATGATAGGAAATGTCATCTAATTTTGTGTCAAGATAGGATTTACATGTTTAATTGTAATAAATTGATTTTGAGCAGATCGTCTTTCATTTAAGAACATACCTTTTTTCACTATTTTGGAGGGGAAACAGAATAGTTAAATTCCACAGTTTACCAATAATTTTTCAAGTACATTTTTTTTGTTTGGTACAACTGATACATTGCAATAGAGTAGGAATATTTATTATATGTTTCAAAATATCAATGATCACATCATAGCTGATCAGTAACATTTTAATTTTCCATATTTTGGAGAAATATGGTGGCAACCCAAGATAATTAATTGCTGTCGTATATATAAATTCATAACTAACGACATAGTTCACACTTGGCGTAACCTGACATAGGATTAACGACATAGTTCACACTTAACGACCTAGTTTCCAGTCGTTCGAAGAACAAGTCGATATGCTTCTAATTTATAGAGTAAACGAAATTTAGTGTGAGCTAGAGACTTATACGCTGACAGATATTCTCCATATATTCACCCTACATGTTGTCTATTTAAAAATGTGTATGATAAATTGAGAACAACTGGAGGTTTAACGCATCTGAAACATATGCGGCAAACGAAAGTTACTAACGAGAAATCGGTAGTTGGTACTCTTGTCACTGTGGTTGAAGATTCTTGCGTTCCTTCGCGTCAAATCGCAAGGGAATATGGCATGAGCCAAAGAATTGTTGTTCGTGTTCTGCATCAAGAATTGAGTGGTACCGATTAAATACGTCGTGTGGAATTTTGACGGTGGGATCAACTTCAGAGGGATGACAGATTTATTAATTTTATGGTATTTACTGTCCAGGCTACATTCCCGAATCATGGAATTGGGGCGTCTGAAAATTTCTGCTGTCTGTGCTAAGTTGCAAACCAAAGACCGTGGTCAGTGAATGTATGGTGTGGGAATTTGGAGGACGGACTTATAGTACCCTATTTCATCTCTGGAAATCTTAATGTTAGGATGTGCACCGCATTCCTACAAGAAACATTTGGTCTATTACTGGAAGCACTACCTTTAGGAACAAGAAACAGAATGTGGTATAAATACGATGGCTGTCCGGCACGTTTTGTGCTGATGTGCAGAAATGAGTTTCACAGACGATCCCAAAAATGTTTGTATGGTCTATGGGACTTAACTACGGGGTCATCAGTCCCTAAACTTACAAACTACTTATAAAATACTTACAAACTAGAACGGCACAAATATCCATGCCCGAGGGGGATTCGAACCCCCGACCGTAGTGGCCATGCAGACCGTGACTGGAGCGCCTTAGTCTCCTCGGCCACCGCGGCCGGCAGACGATTCCCAAATCGTTGGATTGGACGCGGAGGACAAGTATCGTAGCCGGATCGTTCGTCGCAGCATGTGCTTCGATAAGTGCTGAAGTGATACGGAATACACTCCATCCATGATAATAAGATTGCAGTGCAGAATTGGTACCAATCCTAATCGCTTCCAACACCTTCAGAAAAAAGACCTTTTTGACCTTCGTTGACCTTCAAAAACCTTAATGAAACTTTCACTCTGCAGCGGAGTGTGCGCTGATATGAAACTTCCTGGCAGATTAAAATTGTGCTCCGGAACCGGGACTCGAACCTGGGACCTATGCCTTCCGCGGGCATAGGTCACAGGTTCGAGTCCCATTTTAGGCACACAATTTTAATCTGCCAGGAAGTTTCAAAAACCTTGCTGTTACACATCCTTAGATTCGTCTACAGTATCTCGTTTCAAAAACAAAAGTTGAACTTCATATATCTGAAGCGAACCCACCTAGGAACGAAAAACCAACGTCATATTCTTACCCATCCCCCCCCCCCCCGGCCCCAGTTGTCCCATGTAATTTTTGTCCCACCTAGATTGCAGGAAATACTAAAGACTCCAATCCGTTCTAGAGTGCTGCCTATGCTGTTCAACAGAATATGAAACAAGGTTTGTTTAGCATTCATACAGTTAGTTGCTCAATACCCAGCGATGCCGGTAGAATCATAGGTTTGTGGCTTGAGAAACTGTCTCCCTATCGTTTAGGTATATACCAGTTATCGGCATGTTAAGGGGAAATATATATTATATATATGCCATGTAATTCCCATTTAATCTATATATGTGTCTGTGAGTCGGAGTCCACACAGAGGAGTACCACACTATATTTGAAAGACGGCTGTCTGCCGTCTTTCCTAGGTTTTTAACTTTGTAATTTAACTAAGTTCACTAGACGGGCCTTTTTAATTTTTTTTTATTTTTATTTATTTGTATTATTTTTTTACGATTACCCCATTCGTTCTGAGGCATGAGAAATAGAATTTCATTTAATGTTTTTAAATGTTAGTTTCTGTAACACTGTGTTATTGCTGGGATTTTATTATGCTAATAATTTATCATTGTGTCTATGAATGTGGCTATATGAATCGTTTCTCCGTGACCCCACAGTCCCTGTGGGAATGTGTACTTACTTTATTCTGTATGTGCATGTATGACCATCTTATAACATGGCAGTCCGAGTGTATGTATGAGAATGTTGGTCGTCGGCTGCTGGCTGCTCCCTTTGCATGTCTGGCTTCATGCCGACAGGTAGTTGTTACCAACTTCTGCTTTTGAGGCTACCAAAGAGGTTCCTCCACCCTTTGGTTACAAGTTGGGTTGGCAATGCCCGGTAGCAAGCCGCGGTAGGACATGCGAGTCTAGGCTCTCCCCACGACCACAGTTTTCTTGGGTTTTACCGATTTCCGGTGGTAGCGGGCGACTCCCTGGCGGTCTCCTAACTCTGCAGCTGCACTTCGACCTGGTAAGACGTTCTGATTTTCTCTCTTCTCTTGAGATGGTAGCGATTCGTTGTTTGGTTGTACAAGTTATACTTCAGAACTTAGGTTCATTTTTCAGAATAAGTTTTTCCAATCATGTTCGGAAGTGTAATCAATTTCACGTCAGTGATTTTGCCTAGGTAAATGCGGTGAATATGTGGCTAATTCGTTTTGGTAACGGCCGGTTATCAGTAAGCTTTGTGAGACTAGCTGGCGGTGTATAAACTCTGTTTAATTTCTTCTAGCTTTGTGGGACACGACTAATATGCGGGAATATTTTTATTCTGGGTAGTACATGTGAAATATTCCTTTCCATATTCTCCTTCCACGAGTGATATGTACTCCACGAGGTGTGTTCTTAGAACAAAGCCTTCAGCTACCCCTGTGTCTGTTTCTATGCCCTTCAGGCAAGAAATTATGCATCTATTTTTCTGATTTCCCTTAGCACATCGCGATCTCCTCTCTGTCTACTTTAAATTACAGTTTCATTTCCAAACTTGTACCTTGCATTCAGACTGCGTCAGTAAATTCTCTTCCTGTCTTGTACTATCCTGTTTATTAGCTTTCTTATGGAATACTACGTATTTCTAGGGGCTGCATGTCGTATTTCTTAGTTGATTCACTCCGAGTTGGAATTTATTCCATTTTTCGTCCATCCATGTAAAACTTTCCAATCGCTTCTAACTGTATTTCTTTACCTTCCTTATGATACCCTACGCATTTCTAAGGGTTGCATGACGTAGCTATTTTTCTTTATTTTTTGGAAATTCAATTTTTGTATTTTTACTGGTTTTCCGGAACCACGTGGCTCCGAACTCTGACTTCAAGGGTTTATAGCTAGTCACTTGAATTTGTCACTAATCACATACTAGTACCTTACTGTTGTATATTCGTGCTTCGTAATCTATGATTCCGTTGATTTTTGTTGATTTGAATACGATCATTATGCTCTTCACCTTCTGTGGGGTGCGAATATATAAAGTAGCAGACATGTACCGTGTGTCTCAGTAAGTTTGCATGATCACAGTTTGATTTAAATGGAAATTAATCTCGCTATTATCGCGTACCATCTCAAATAGAGACCAGAGCCATCTACGAAGTTTATTTGCCTTGTGTTGTGTGGTACATCCTGGTTCGCTGAATTTCGCCTACGATAGCGGCGCCTGCTTCTGCTTTGTATCAGCACGCTGGGGTGGATCAGTTTGGCTTTGCTTCGAGCGTGTGAGTGGATGAATGCTTGTTGATTCTAAATCCTTCCCCCGATGTTCAGATTACTTTAGGTTAATTTTCATTGGGATAAATTTTTATTGTTTAACAAAATTGGTTCCCCAATTTGCGCATGTTTAAACTGAATAAATAATTTATTGTCAGTGAAATTTTATCCTACTTTTGAATATTAGTTTACGAATACCGTCTCTTTTTTTATTTGACGTCGTTTTTCAACAGTGCTGGGAACAAATTCAGATGCAAATCATCATATTTTAATTCCATTCTCTGAGCCACTTTCAAGAAATGCTTTAGTTCGCGGTGGCTTGTATACTAATGATTGTGTGTAATTCTCGTGATCTACGACGTGTGTCGGGCACCGTCTCTTTGTCTTCCTGCTGCTAAAGTAAATTTTGAGTTAGTTTTAAGTTTTGGGCCGAGAACAAGATTCAGTTGCAGGATGTAGTCGGTAGTTCACGCGAATCCTTTAACTGGTTTTTACGGCCAGAATTATGTGTTTAAAGTAAGCTTTTAACTGGCTCCTTTCAGCTAGAATTAATTTTACAAATAACGGTGGTCTTACATGTTCGACATCGAATATTGCCGGAATTGGGGTGCAACGAAATAACACCAAGTCCACTTTACCTTAGAGGTATAAAACACCATCTGGGAATAGTGCTTTATACGTATACACCTGTAGTATTAGTTTATATAAAGGATACTATTGGCCTTAAATTTTACCTTCTATGATGCATGAAATTCCTCAGTTCACTGTGTCATCTGAGATGAGTCGAAAGGAGATCGAGAAGGAAACGAAATTGCATAAGCAATTTCGATGTAAGTAGATAGTTATAGGCAGAGTGACGTGGAAGAAATGACACTTTGGACAGACAACTGAATCGTCAAAATAGGAATGTGAATATTATGGCCGTGCTCACTGAAGCGTCCAGCTGCGATACACATGGTCGTTCGCAGCTGGGGGTTAGAGTCCTCCCTCAGGCATGGGTGTTTGTGTTGTCCTTAGCATATTTACTTAGTAGTTTGCAAGCCTAGGGACTGATGACCGACGTAGTTAAGTCCATTACATTTACAAACATTTGAACATTTTGTTACTGCATAAGTATTAAAAAATCAAGTCCACAACTCAGTAGTTCCTACTAAAAGGTCATACTCATATGGAGGCTGACAGTGTTCATGCGTTGAAAGAGAGGAAACGGAACAAATTGAATATTTTGAGCATTTTAACCCGTAACTGGTGTGGTGATATTTTTGTAACGCAATTGGTAAAGTCGGGTTATAGATACACAATAATTTAAATGCCCCTCATACTCCTAAGGTGAAGGAGAAATTAAAAGCTTCTACGTACATCTGAAAAGTTACTTCTGTTGACATCATTGAACAACCTTTGGTTGTAGAAAATTATTTACAGTTAACAGAATCGACAAATTGTCAAATATATGGAAGTCCATAAAAATTTGCAACGTGTAACATAATCCATATATCAGCTATTTTTTTACAAACAAAATTAATATTACAGTATAAAGAAACACACACACACACATACACACACACACCCACCCACACACACACACACACACACACACACACACATATATATATATATATATATATATATATATATATATATATATATATATATATATATAAATATATATAAAACATTATTCTCTGACAAATTATTACACACACAAGAATTTGAAAGCCATTAATTAACGCAGTCAAGGAATAATGCAGGCTCTGCAGATCGGTACGTGCAGCTGTTACAGATCTTTTTTTGTTTTTCTGTCAGAGCCTGTTGTTCACTTCTTACACCTAACTTGTTACCCCAAGTCTCGTCTGACTTCATACGGAACTGGCATTTGGAGTATTCTACTGACGTTTAGCCGTATTTCACAGGGCAAATGGTTGTTTTCAAGTCGACGATTGAGACGAGGCTCTACAAGTTCTTTGGTAATATTTTTGATATATTCCAATCTGATTAGCTCTGCATTCCATAGGAATCACGGTACATAACATAAGCATTCACTAGGCTAATGTTCACGGGGATGAAAAATATGGTTACATTGATTTGGTTATCAATGCGCAAAGCTTCTAGTAATAACGAGTCAAATAAACTCACTGCTTGGGTGAGAACTGCGCCCAGGGTTATTAGTCATCATAGGAAACCAGACAGATACCATACTACCTATAAAATAGAATACGAGAATATTCCAAAAAATCGTTGCAACTGGTGAGGTTAGTTTAAAAAAATCCAGTATTTTAAAAAATCTCGTATAAAATCAAACATCTCACTTCTTTGTTGAGTACCGTGCTTCAGGCCTACTTTCAATGAACTGCCTTGAAGGTATAGGAACCAACAATAATGTACTCACAAAAATCGGGTAACAGTAGGGTGTCAAAAATATAGTTGGGTATCTGACACCCATCATCACCAGTTACGGTTTAACACCCTGGGACTGGCAACATTCGGCAATCAGTAAGACACACTTCCAGCAAGTACATTGTTCATAATGTGGAACTTCAACATTTTATAAGTTTTAATTCACTGTAGACTACGAAAGACTCTGGATCGAACACGCGACCTTCGAATGCATTGTCTGGCAGTCTAACACTATGGTACTGAACCACACATTAGACATTAAGGATTCGTGGATTTTGCATTGGAGGTAAGTATGTGGGTGTAAATCGTAGAGGGAGACTAAAAGCCGAATACAGTAAGTAGGTTCAAATACAGGTAGATGTTGGTTACGTTATTATGAGGAAATTAAGAGGCTGGCTCAGGGTAGAGTGGAATGGAGAGCAGATTCAAAACAGTCTCTGGACGGAATACAACAACAACAACAACAAAGACAATAGCAGCACCAAGGGAATTCATTATGAAATCAGCTAGTGTAGGCTGTCGTATGAGTATGTAAGGTGTAGTGTGTAGTGACAGCGAATGTCGTCACGGGCTGTGGGCGGACCTGTCAGCGTCACGTCATGCCGTGCCCGCGGCGCTGTGCCGTCCTTTTAATCCTATTAACACTCGCCCTCTTGTCACCTCCACATCCACCCTCCATGACGACGCACCAGCAACAGCACTGTCATAGTTTTCTTGCTGACCTTTCACGCGAGCGGCTCTCTGCACTTTAATTTTCTGGCAAAAGTGCTGCGAAAAATTTCGCGGAGATTTTCCACTGAAGTCGTTGGCTGTTTCTGTCGTAATCTGCCCTGTCTCGCCGTGTCCGTTGAAGGACAACTGTCGATAGGAGGGGCGTACCGGAAGTCGTGAACAACCCATTGTTAAAATTCAAATTGCAACACTGTAATGCGAACAACTGCAGTATCCTAACAGGGTTGCCAACTTGGGGGTTTTCCTTCGGATTTAGGGGGAAATTTTTTTCAGGGGGGAATTTAGGGGGAAAGAAATGTTAGGGGGGGGGGGGAAATAAGTGTCAGGTGGATTTTTAGGGGGAAGAAGACAATTTATTTATTTTTGCATCAAATGTGTGTGTACAAATCGGAAGACGTGTTGCCGTACTGATTGCAGATGTTCATTGCCAACCGGGCAGCGTACTGTCAGCCTGTATTGATTACATTGTCGCTCTTCTGTCACTACTGTCGCGCTGTTCTCATTGTTTCTTCATGTTGCCTGCACTGTTTACTTACAGAGCACGGAGACGGCGCATATTTTCCCTCTCTCCACCCCCATCCCGTCGCTCAACGAAACCAGGTTTTTCTCTTCTCTAGTGGTTAATGGACTGGTATTTTCAGAGGACACTGCACGGAAATATCGCTAAGTTACGTGCTATGATCGGCAATTTAGTGCGTTTGCGATCATTGTGTTCTATTGGTGATCCATCATTATTTTTACTTTAATCAAATGTTCAAATATTTGGTAAGCTTATGGGACTTAACTACGGGGTCATCAGTCCCTAAACTTACAAACTACTTATCAACTAGCTTATCCTGAGGACGGCACAAATATCCATGCCCGAGGGGGGATTCGAACCCCCGACCGTAGTGGCCGTGCAGACCGTGACTGAAGCGCCTCAGTCCCCTCGGCCACCGCGGCCGGCTTTACTTTAATGATCAGCTCAAGTTGTGATGTAACTGCATTAATTTATTGGTCAAAATGGCTACCAAAAATGCGAGAAAGTATGTACAAAAGTATGCGAAGATCTGGGAAACGGAGGACCCTTTCCTGAAAGGTAAGATTGTAATTATTTCTTATTATGAGCTATCGTGCCTGCGGGCAGGGCTCTTAATTTTTAATGTATGTGAAAGAGACGGCGGGAGAGAGAGAGAGAGAGAAGGTTCAGCACCTATCACGTGACAAAAGGCACCATTTCGAAAATGGCGGACATCAGAATTTCGTTTCAATAGTATGTTGTCACTGAATTCCTTCTTAAAGAGAAACAAGATTCTACTGTGTAACAAGACGGGTGAAACATTTTAAAGATGGAAACAGAGCATCTAATTTCAACTTCGCAGCAGGGGTCAACGCGCAGGAAAGAGGTGATGTGCTCCTTAGTGTCGAGAGGCGTGTGACTGTACGTGAAGTCGCTGCAAAACGTGCAGCAGGACATAATACAATGCCAGTAATGATTCACAAACTTAGAGTACCAAAAAGTTGCTGTTCTTCAGGCCAGAATCTTTTCCTGTAACTTTCTTCAGAGTCAGCTAAGTGAAAGTGATTGCTTGTTGACGAGTAAGGTGACAGGCGACGAAAGCTGGTTTTATGTGGTAATTCTTTCAGCAATCAGTCGTTAAAAATATTTTTTTTATTTGTTTGCAAATCTAGATCACACAGTGGGCGAAATCTAGATTTGCAAACAAATAAAAATATATATTTCTAACGACTGATTGCTGAAAGAATTACCACAAATCAAATACAGTCGTGGAGCACCAATTCCAACATGGAATCAAGCTGGTTTTATCATTGGGCATCTCTAACGAAACGTCACATTATGGTTTGGCACCACATTGTTCGCCATCAAAAGAGAAAAATGCGATCACTGTGGGATCGGCTGGGAAAGTTATGAGCAGTGTCTCCTGGGATTATAACACTTTGTTTATGTTTTAATTAATTTTTTTCATATTTTGGGGATAAAGAATTAATTCTCGTGACAGGGATTTCAAAATTAAAAATTATTATGAACAAACATTAATTACGGGGGGTAGCAGCATGAAGGCGAATATGGCCAGGGGTATTTTCTCTGTGTAGGCCATTCGCGTTGGCCCGCGATCAGTCGGAGATATATAGAAAGCAGCTATTGCATTCGATACATATCGGCTGAACGTGTATGTGTAGTGCGCGATATAATTTGATTCAAATTATTTCGGGAACTGTGATTAGGGGCCACTACGAACTTATTTAGAGAGTTAAAGGGTATTTTCATTCATTCTCACTGCATTTTTAAATATTTGTGAATACATTCTGACATACCACAAACTTACAAGTGTAAACTTCATTTCTATTTTTATATGTCTGGGTGACTGAACGCACGTGTCTGAAGTTCTCGATCGGAACATTGACCATATTCTAATTGGGCACGGTGGTCTTCGAGTAAAGCGCTATACTGGAAACCGCAGGTTCACGACAGTCGGCTGTCAGAATTTCTGTCTGCGTTTTAACCCACTCTTCACCTCTCAACTATGTGAAGAGTCGCCAGAAACGTGGTTCGCATTCCACTTTAAACTGTAAATCCCCTTTTCCCGGTTGGATAACTGGAGTGGGCTAGGGAAACGCAAGTCACCAAAGTGGGGTCCAATTGAGAGACTTGCACCAGGCCAATGAGCCACACGGATTTAATTAACTACCATATAATACACAAGAGGTCTTATGTATCGGTGTTCGAACGGCATTAAAATGTAAAAAGATGTTTACTTTGATAGAAAATAATATGGAAAAGCTAATGTTTATGAACAATTCAATGTATAGCATTTTGCTAGGCAACGCAGAAGACTTCCTTGACAATATTCACCGCGTTTACGGTTAATAAAATCGACTTAATTTTACATGTGAGGGTACGAAGATCTGTTTTGTTGTTGCATGCATGCCAACGGAAGCACTAATTAAACGCCAAACAAAGCCGGGTACATACGATTCATACGTTGGTTTACGCGCTGCGCCAGGGTTGCATTCCGGCTGAATTTCCTGAACTTTTGCAGACTATAAAAAGCTGCCCGCTTCATCCCGAAACTTTAGAAGCTCCCCGTTCCTAGCGAAGGCGTCACAGCGAAAATGGAAACACATTAGGTGCAGAGAGCTACAGTGACTGCTACAATCATAAAATAAGAGGAGAAAACGCAAAGGAAGAAAATGCAAAAAGAGGGATTATCAGAAGAACAATTAAGGATGAGCCTGCCAGTCTGCACATACTAAAACCTGCAGTCAAAAACAGGACAGATAACACAAAAGTGACTACAGATTAAAATTGTTTCAGGGGTGGGTGCATGAAAGATCAGGCCAAAGTACCAAGCAAACGATAAGAACATGCTGCACGAGAAAAACGTGAATCACAGTTAGCCACAGAGGAATCGTCTCCAATCGCAGTGGGCAGACGGAAGGATTGCTATAAGGGCGCAGTCCAGAAAGATGTGGACTAAAGTCAAGAGAGCGCATCAGCGACAATTGGGCAGATTCTCAAGGCGAAGAAGATGGTTGTGTGTCAGCCACGCATGGCGAATACGCCTTTTGTGTCCCAGCCTCGTCGCCACTTTTGTGTCTCGTTTCCGCCGGTTGTTGTAGGTGTCGATGGCCGAGTAGAAAGAGACCGACCCAGGAATTAAGGATGCACGCGTGTGTCAGCCACGTATGGCCAATACGCCTTTTGTGTCCAAACCTCGTCGCCACTTTTGTGTCTCGTTTCCGCCAGTTGTTGTAGGTGTCGGTGGCCGAGCAGAAAGAGACCGACCCAGGAATTAAGGATGCACGCGTGTGCAGGTACGGAGGTGACCAGCCAGTGGGACAGCAGAAACTAGAAACTCTAGACTATATTAGAACCATATATATATATATATATATATATATATATATATATATATCATAGAAACGTTCTAATACTTAACTTTTACAAAGTTCATTACTGCAGAATGCTGATACATAGTTGAAGTAGATAGAGGCCTGCCTACTGATGATTCCTAGTGCCTATCAGACAGCCAAGTCTTCACTGGTGCCTATCTGATTCCCAAATGAACGACGTCGTTCAGTGGTGGCCATGAGCCGAGTTGCACCAGAGGGCGCTCATGGCTGACGTCGTAAGAACGCCGCACCATGCGTGCATGGCAGCGCGCTGCGTATGTGGCGCACACTTCATACTTGTGCGACACCACACCCGTCCCCCCCAAAGCGCCGCGCCGTGTGGCGTAGGGCTGAGGGCCACGGCAACGGCACTGTGAGGAGTGCCTGGGCGGGGGCGTTACTGGTGGGACGGGCGTCATAGCGGAGGCTGGGATCGAGACGCCGTCCGCGCCCCGGTATCCACCTTGCGATCCCCCGGAAAAACCAACAAAACGCCCAGAGGGAGCAGTTCATCTTCTGAGGTGCGTGGCCCAGGCAGCAGGGGCACGCACGGTCCCGGAGTTCCTCTCGGTGACGCTGTCTTCTGCGCCGGCGACAGCGGCGGAGCTGCGTCGACCTCCATAGGTATGATCTCGTAGTCCGGGGACTCTGGGCGCGTCTGCGAGTGAAGTAGCTGTGCTCCCTGGCGGCGAACTGGGTCTGGAATCAAAAAACCCGAGACCGCAATTGGTTTCCGTGGCGCCGCAGCTACTACCCTGTGGAAGAACGTACAACATACATATTACAACCGAGCACACGCGTGCATCCTTTATTCCTGTGTCGGTCTCTTTCTACTCGGCCACCGAGACCTACAACAACCGGCGGAAAGGAGACACAAAAGTGGCGACGAAGCTGGGACACAAAAGTGGCAACGAGGATGAGATTCGAACCCACGCGTGCTTTGTCGATAAACTGTGCGGTCAGGAAGAGAATGGAGGTCTTTGAAATGTGCTGCTACAGAAGAATGCTGGGGATTAAGTGGGTAGACCGCATAACTAATGAAGAGGTACTGAACAGAATTGGTGAGAAAAGGAAGTTTTGGCATACCTTGACTAAAAGAAGGGATCGCTTGGTATGTCACTTTCTTAAACATCAAGGAATCGTAAATTTAGCATTGGAGGGAAATGTGTGGGGTAAAAATCGCAGCGGGAGACCAAGAGACGCATATAGTAAGCAGATATAAATGGATGTGGGTTGCCGTTCTTATAAGGAAATGAAAAGACTTGCTCAGGATAGTGTAGGGTGGAGAGCTGCATCAAACCAGTCTCCTGACTGAAGACCGTAACAACAACAACCTGTGAAAACCGCAAATTAATAGCACCTTCAATTTCCGCAATATTTGCGGTGGAAATTTAAAGTGAATCGCCCTGTATATTTTAGAGCGGACATACGCTAGGCCCGAACTCATACGCGATTTTGCTAAATATGAGCAGAGGCTCAAATTTTCAATTTTCCTCATTTAAATATTAAAATTTCCACTAGGAACTAAAGTAGTTCAATCTTTTTCGTGTTGACAGATAAGTGTTCATATGCTCTTCAGAACTGTTTTGGCCCACTTTAGGTTACGGTAGTAACACTATTAGTGGGCCTTTGCGATCGTATTTTAACAGTTCGATATTTAAATGAAAATAACGCCTTAATCGTTCATCTGACACAGAAACTGAATACATGAATCTGTAGATGAGAAATTCCTGTGCATCTTTGCTGTCTTATGTTTTTTTTCAATATCCCGCATCGTTTCAGAGATATTTGCAAAAATTACTGCGACTTTGGGATGTGTGTCTGTTTGTCAGTCCTTAACGTGTTTCCACTTTTTAAGCCGAATCGTTCAACCGATCAGTACCAAATTTTACAGACATAATTGTAGGCCGCCAGAGACCAGAACCTCCCCTTTTCAAATCTTTCGGACAAAAAATACGTCAGTAACACAAAAAAAGCTATTTGTAGTGTAATTGCTAACGAACCGTTCATCTGATACGAAAATAGAATAACCGATTTTGTAGAGGACAAAACTCTCTACAACTTCGCTCTATTATGTATCGTTTCAGAGATATTTTCAAAAATAACGGAGTTTTGACACCCTCCATTGAATTAACGAAAACCAGCCGTTCGCAGATGTCACGTGACGCTCCTCGCTCCTACGCCATCTTGCGTTGCGTATGTATTTGATGATTTTCTTATTATAACTTACACGTTGTTATTTCAAAGCAGCGGCGCACTGAAGAATTAACAATAACACGTCGTTTTCCGTACGATAATCTAGTGTCTACAAATGCCATATTAGCATCAGTTAACAACGGCCATCAATAGTATGAGATTAAAGGACTTGTTCTCCGATTGATAACCGTAGCGTAGTGGGTAAAGCGTTGGACTATGACGCTAAAGGACGGTGGCTTGAAACCCGCCACTACCAAATTTTTTTTTTCCTAAAAAGGTGTCAGACACTCTTATTAATTAATTTTTTATTATTTAGACTATTATTTGTAGTCCAAAATGTCTGCACAAACTTATAAAACTACAAATCTAATGTGGGCCGTAAAACACGTCAGTGCGATTCTTTCTCAAGAGATGGAACAGAAACGAATACTGTAGCTGTTTGTCAGATGACACAGTTGAAAAAGGGAAACGGACAAATCGAATGTTGAGTTATTTCCTGGGTATGTGAGCAAGAATTGATCTCCGAGAAATTAATCGTCTGCCGCAGCAGGGACGGAGAACAGCTGGACCAGAAGGGAGATGTAGGGCTGGGCAAGCACAGTGACGGCGGGATCAGGGGAGGGGAGGGGGGGGGGGAGTAGGTCAGCCATGTTTGTTTTATTGACGACGATAAATAACGAGGGGGATGAAATACGGTGTCGGCGTGGGACGCGGCGGCGGGTCGCGGTGTGCAGACCGCCGCCGTGTTTACACGGGACGTCCGTGTAATCGCACCTGTTGGGCGCACACACACACACACACACACACACACACACACACACACACTCGCACAGTGGACAGACGCCGCCTGCTGTCAGACATGCTGCGGTCGCCGGCGTCAGCGAGAGGGCCCCCTCACCCACGCAAGGCACAGTGGCAGCAGCGCAGTGGACGTGGAGCGGTGCTACTTTATGATATGCATACATTACACACGCCAACGACTGAAAGAGTTTTTGTTTGTATAACTTATGGGACTTGACTACGGGGTCATCAGTCCCTTAACTTACAAACTACTTAAGAACTAACTAATACTAAAGACGGCACAAATATCCATTCCCGAGGGGGGATTCGAACCCCCGACCGTAGCGGCTGTGCAGACCGTGACTGGAGCGCCTCAGTCCCCTCGGCCACCGTGGCCGGCGACTGAAAGAGTATACGTTTTAATGTTTGTTTGTAAATCTATCGGAACAAACTGCGTGGTCATCAGTCCGTAACTTAAAAACTACTTAAACCTAGGTAAACTAACCTAAGGACAAACACACACCCATGCCCGAGGGAGGACTCGAACCTCCACGGCGAGCAACCGCGCGCTCCGCAGTGAGACGCTTTATACCGCTCGGCCACTCCACTGCGGCCATACGTTTTATATACAGGGTGTTTCACTAAGTGTGTTTGCCTCAGTAACATAAAATAGGTGACGGGAAATTTTAATGCGGTAGGTCAACACAAGAAATGTTACACTTTTCGCGGAGCTATGAACATGGTTTATTGTATCATTTTCCAAAGAGTAACACCACAAAAATATATATATTTTTTAAATGGAAAAATAGTTTTTTCTATCGTGTATTGGATTCGTTTAAACCAGCTGCGTCCAAATCAATTTAAACTACATTCCTATCACTGTTATTTTGGGAGCTACAGCCCTGCAAAGTTCCGGGGGCGGAGGCTGCGATAGCGTAGCTGACTGGCCCAGTGGCTATCCCCTGGGGCTCGGCCCACTGTCTCATGACCACCAGCCAGTCAGCTACACTGTCGTAGCCTCCTCCCCCTAAACTTTGGAGGGTTGTAGCTCCCAAACTAACAGTGATAGGAATGTAGTTTAAATTGATTTGGACGCAGCTGGTTTCAACGAATCCAATGCACGATAGAAAAAAAGCTATTGTTCCATTTAAAAATTTTTATCCTTGTGCCGTAACTCTTTGGTATATGATACAATAAACCATGTTCGTAGCTCCTCAGAAAGTGTAACATTCCTTGTGTTGACCTACGGCATTAAAATTTCCCGTCACCTATTATTTTATAAGTTACAGAGGCAAACACACTTAGTGAAACACCCTGTATATACATCTGGCGTCTGTTCCTAAAGAAGAGACGTCACTTCTGATCCTGCAGTTCTTATTGATTCATATCGACAGAATATTTGACATAAACTTCGAATGGACAAAGCTGAAAATGTGTACCCAACCGGGATTAGAACCCGGGTCTCCTGCTTTCTAGGCAGTATCACTGACCCCTACACCACTGGGGACACAGTGATCACCGCGCCTTCAAGGAATACCTAAGCTGAGTTGGGAATTGGTATTTGACGGAGGACGTGCTTAGGTAGCACAGTGATCACTATGTCCCTAGTGGTGTAGGGGTCAGCACAACTCCTTAGAAAGCAGGAGACCCGGGTTCGAATCCCGGCTGGGTACACATTTTGAGCTTTGCACATTCGCAGTTAATTTCATATGTTCTGTGAATATGAGATTATACATTTCTAGCTATATACACGGTTTAAGCATGTAGAGACCGCGACATTACATGCAGGTTGTTTCAGGTGAAGCTGGTAGGATATACGGATTGCAGTAAAATGCATTTTAACTTCGTCCAAGTTTTATCCAGTAGCCATGCAGGGATAGCCGTAGGGACTGGCGCGTAGTGGATCGTGCAGGAGGTTCGAGTCCTCGAGACTGGGTGGGTATGTTCTCCTACAAGGAGACTACATGGGTATTGAATTCCAGAATTTTCTAATATTTATGGTATTCGAAGTTTAAAAATATCAGTAAAAGCTATCTTTGTTACCAGTGGGATATAAAATATTTTCAACAATTATACTAAACAAGGTGGAAGCAACACTTGATAGCCAATTGGGAGAATATCAGAGTGGATTTAGAATAAGCAGATCTTGCTCAGAACAGATTTTCAACCTAAAGTCCATAATCCGTCACAGACTTACAAACTCCAAAGACATCATTGTAACATTCATAGTTTTTAAAAAGGCGTTTGATTCGGTTGATAGGCGAACACTAAAGTGATCCGAGAAATTGGAATTAAATCTAAATTAGCCAACCTTATTCGCGAAACACTCACAGACACCAAATCAAAAGTAAAGCTTCAGGATGAAATTTCCAATGCATTCAACATCAAAATAGGTGTAAGGCAAGGTTACGGCCTGTCTCCACTCCTCTTTAACTGCGTCCTAGAGAAAATAGTAAGAGAATGGAAACAAAAACTTAAAGATCATAAGCTATCACCAATTGGCTGGGGACTAAACACAAATATATTGAAATTCACTGTCTAGAATTTGCGGATGATTTTGCCATTCTTTCTGAATACCTAACAAATGCAGCAATCCAAATCAATCTCTTATAAGAAATAGCCAACAAAGCAGGCTTTCTGTAGAGAAAACGAAATGTATGACAAACATAAAAAATGCTCCAGAAATCCTAACAGATATTGGGCCGATAAAGATGGTAAATAAATTTAAATATTTGGGAGGTATGATTCAGGAAACTGGCATAGAAAAAATTTCTGTAGAACAAAGAGTACATAAAATGGAGAGAGCATATGGTGCAACCAGGAGAATTTATAACAAAGGGTCTCGGTCTAAAAATCTGAAAATACAGCACTACAAAACAGTAGTAAAGCCAGAATGTCTTTATGCAAGTGAATGTTTAGTACTGAATTACAACTTACATCAACTTGAAGTCCTAGAAATAAGAAAAATCATTCGAAAAATACTTGGGCCACTAAGAAATACAGAGGTAAGGAAACTAAGAAGTAATGTGGACGTTTATCGTAACATACAAAACATAACCGTAACACTACGGAAGAGGCGACTGCTATTTTTTGGACATTTATACCGAATGAACAGTAACAGGTTAACCAAAGGGGTTTTTAAATATCTCTGGGACCAGAAGTCAACAATAGCATGGATTCAAGAAGTTAGGAAAGATTTGGAAAGAAACAATATAACTGAAAAAAATGCAACAGAAAGATAAACTTTTAAGAAGAAAGTATTAAAAATGGAAGGATTGCAAGGCAGGAGCGAGAAGAAACCAGCAGTAAAGTGGTCTGAGGAGAGAAAAAGGATGCATAGTGAAAAGATGAAAGAATACTGGAGGAAAAAGAAGGAAGAACAAGGGAAGAAACACTGAAATTGGTGCGTGGTCCTTAGATGTCCGAAACGAATAAAGAAGAAAGAAGAAAAGCCATTCGACGCAACTCACAAAAATTCTCTAGAAAATCGACTTTGAAGTTTTGCAAGTGTAGTGGGACAAGCGAACACAAGTCTTTATTGGGTAAGAGGCTGCCTGAAAAACTGTTAATTCTTTTTACTGCTAAGCAAATTACGGTTCTCACTATAACTGCAGAGAAGTTGTTTATGGCAGGCCTACAAACTTAAACTTTGTTTAACCGTGGATAGACTTCGTTTCCGATTTGCCGCCCACTAACACACGAAAAAGTATCATTAAGTTCTTCGTCTTTAAGAAGTTCTCACATTTAAAGAGGATTTTAGTTTCATTTAACACTTTGGTCCATGTGCACAACAGCCAGGAGTCACAAATGATTTTATAAAGTTTTAGCTTCAAGATATTCCACCAAGTAAAAAATTCACGTAAGTTATTGCAAGAGTTTCAAAAGTTTGTTACTCTTCAATTTAAATAACTAACGATGACTAATTAAACTCTCACAAGTCCGCCGTTCAAATAAACGTAAAGACCCATTAAAGTTTTTTTCTTTCTTATATTCCAGACCATATCTGAAGTGTACTCTTCATAGAAATAACTGTGGTAACTAACATTCATTTCCATTTAAACTTCTATACACTTCAGTAAATTCATATGTAGTGATATATTTTAACACACTTTCACATTTATTAATATAACATGATCTGCACAACATGATATGACAATCGGAACTTAGTCATTTTTTCAAAGAATTTTCTCCACAACTTTTTACAAAGAAACCCTATTAATTTTTAAGTAAATGTCTTCTTCGATCACGACGCAACAACGGGCTGCAGTTTCTCCTTACACCGCATGGCCGTCGACTCGCAACGGTTGGTGGCCAGCTCGACTCGCAACGGTTGGTGGCCAGCAGTCACATCTTTGGTTCCGGCGTGTAGGACTCTGCTGACCGCGTTGTGACGCTCTCGAAGAGACATGAAACAGAAAAACAAATACAAACTTTTAAGTACGTAATTTATAAAAAAAATAATAACATTATTACAAAACATTTAATGAAACAAATTATCGTTTTTAACGCTTACCTGACGAACTGAACTTATAAAGGGCTTGTGACGAGGTGTACGTCTTTGTCCCACAACACAAGTAACCGTAGGAACCAATCATTAAGTAAGTATCAGCTTCTGTCGTGATAGCCCAGGTGGTAGCGTTCTGACCTCACAACCCTAGGGTCGGTGGTTCGAATGCTGTCGTGACTATTTCCTTTTATTTTTTTTCGTTTTGTTGAAGTACTATAAAATTTTAATATCTGATGGGGATTTTTATGAATAGTGCCTGTATATTTGTTTATTCCTAATTTTACATAGTTTTAGATGGTTGTTAATAATCAGCCGTGGCGGAGCGGTCGAGTGCGTTGAGGGGCTATGCTCCGATGCTCGAGGCCGTTTCCCGTCGGGAGTTCGAATCCCCCCCCCCCCTCGGGCATGGATATTTGTGCCGTCTTTAGTATAAAGTAGTTCATAAGTATATTGTAAGTTTAGGGACTGATGACCCCCGCATTTAAGTCTCTTAAGCTCTACAAACATTTGAACATTTTGTTAATAATTATGGTTTTAATAAAAATTAGAAAAAACACGTAATTTACTGTTTTTACAGTATAGCTTTTCTATTAGTTGACGACGGTAGTCTTCGAATGTTCAGTGTGTAAAAAGCTACGACGTTGTTTTGGAATGTCATCTCCACAGGTACTAATGTCTTTCCAAGCAGCTAACCTACTCAACCATATTTTTACGTGGCAAGGTTTACAGCTCGTCTGGTTACACATAAAGAAAAATTGAGACAACACGTGGAATTAGAAATCCCAAAATGTTTAATATAACTGAATTCGTAAAAAAAAGTCTGATTGGGATTCGTACCACTGACTCTGATTGTGAGACCAGAACGCTACCACCTGAGTTACAGCGACAAATGCTGCAGCTGTTATAATTATTGGTACTTGCGAGATATCAAAGTCGATTTTCTTGAGAATTTTCCAGAGTTGCATCGAATAGCTTTGACTGATTCCTATTTAAGTTCTGAACTTCACGTAACATGAATATGAAGAAATTCTAAAATCCGATACTTATACTAGCAATTAGACCACATGGGTATCGTATTGTGTGTGTGTGTGTGTGTGTGTGTGTGTGTGTGTGTGTGTACTGTGTGTGTCTTTATTGTGTGTCCATTGCGGCTCAACGAACGTCTTTGCAGTGAGTTGTAATTGCATTATTTTTATATAAATTTATTTCAACGACAACATATAACGATAACAATCTGTAAGTATTGCACGCATTCTATTTCACGAAGAGGAATTTATATCGTATTGATTAGCTAAAATGAAGTAACCATTATCTTTCCTCTTTCTTTTAGCAAGCTTTTGCATTGCAGATGTCGCGTAGCCTGAAACAACGCCTAAAAATTGAACAAATATTTTCGAATATTTGACAATTAGTGTTGTCAACCAACACATTAAAGGTTTCCAGAATGAAACTTTCACTCTGCAGCGGAGTGTGCGCTGATATGAAACTTCCTGGCAGATTAAAATTGTGTGCCGGAACCGGGACTCGAACCTGGGACCTTTGCCTTTCGCGGGCAAGCGCTCTACCGACTGAGCTACCCCGACACGACTCACGATGCCGCCTCACAACTTTACTTCCGCCAGTACCTCGCCTCCTACTTTCCAAACTTCACAGAAGCTCTCTTGCAAACACGCAAGACTAGCACTCCTGGAAGAAAGGATATGGTGGAGACATGGCTTAGCCACAGCCTAAGGGATGTTTCCAGAATGAAACTTTCACTCTGCAGCGGAGTGTGCGCTGATATGAAACTTCCTGGCAGATTAAAATTGTGTGCCGGAACCGGAAAGTAGGAGGCGAGGTACTGGCGGAAGTAAAGTTGTGAGGCGGCATCGTGAGTCGTGTCGGGGTAGCTCAGTCGGTAGAGCGCTTGCCCGCGAAAGGCAAAGGTCCCAGGTTCGAGTCCCGGTTTTTCTCTATGGAAAGCCCTTGTGTTAGTCGGGTTGTTGGTAGCACACTCCGCTGATTTCAAGCTAAAATTTTTCAACCGCCTCCTACATTGCTCAACAGGACCTGAAGGTCGTAATATCACATCTTCCTGGTGCTATTGTTTCTGCGCGTTTACACTAGAGAACTACGTCACCAAGAAAGGAAGGAAAGAATTCAACGTCCCGACCACTTCGTAATCATTACAGACGGAACACAGGTATTTTGACACTGTACCCCAAAAGCGGCTTCTAATGAAATTGCGTGCTTATGGAATATATCCTCAAATGTGCGATTGGATTCACGATTTCCTATCAGAAAGGACACAGTTCGTAGTAATTGATGGTAAGTCATCGAGTAAAACAGACGTGATATCTGGCGTTCCCCAGGGAAGCGTTATAGATCCCCTACTCTTCCTTGTGTTTATAAACGATTTAGGAGACAATCTGGATAGTTTCCTTAGACTGTTCGCGGATGATGCTGTCGTTTATCGGTTAGTGAAGTCAACAGAGGATCAAAAGCAACTGCAAAGCGATTTAGATAAAATTACTACATGGTGCGAAAATTGGCAATTGACACTAAATAAAGAAAAGTGTGAAGCAATACACATGACCACTAAAAGAAATCCGCCGAACTTGAATTACGCGATAAATCAGTCAAACTTTAAGGTCGTGAATTCTACCAAATACCTAGGAGTTACAATTACGAACGACTTAGACTGGAGAGAACACATAGAAAATATTGTGGGGAAGGCGAACCAAAGATTACGTTTCATTGGCAGAACGCTTCGAAGATGCACCAGCTCCAACAAAGAGACTGCCTACAGCACACTTGTGCGTCCTCTCCTGGAGTACTGTTGCCCATTGTGGGACCCTCACCAGGTGGGACTGACGGAAGATATTGAGAAGGTTCAGAGACGGGCAGCTCATTTTGTTTTTTCACGTTACCGGGGGGAAAGCGTCATGGAAATGTTGCACGAATTGGGGTGGAAATTATTAAAAGAAAGA
Source organism: Locusta migratoria (assembly GCA_026315105.1). NCBI lineage: Eukaryota > Metazoa > Arthropoda > Insecta > Orthoptera > Acrididae > Locusta > Locusta migratoria. The sequence continues at coordinate 383,611,606 of CM048750.1, read as the reverse complement.
CATTATTCATTGCCGCGTGATCTGTTTGCGACGTTCCAATCATCGACTTTTACTTCTGATTGTGCAAATATTTGTTAGCACCCACCTACTATGGGAGACATGACCATCCCAATAAAATAAGAGAAATCAGATCGAAAACGGAAGGATTTAGGTGTTCTTTCTTCCCGCGCGCTATTAGAGAATGGAACGGTAGAGAAAAGTGGTTAATGAACCCTCTGCCAGGCACAGAACTGTCATTTGCAGAGTATCAATGTAGATGTAGAAGTAGATTAATTTTTCCCTTTCAAAGGTACCAACCCGACATTCGACTAGAGACATTTACGGAAACCCAAATCACATTGGCCGGAGGTGGATTTGAACCACTGTTCAGTTTCTTACTACTACACAACCTCACTGGATGCATCACCAATAATCACGTTTTCACATCACAGTTGAAGTCTCTGTGATGGATTTTTTTTCTCGATTGGCATTCGCGACTTGCATTCTGTTGCTACTACTTTGCTACTGACAACACAATACTCGTTGTTGACTTTACACTGGCGGACGCAAGTCTGGTGAGTGTTTGTATACTTCTGATCCCAGTTGTGCATTGCCATTCGTGATTTCCTGTCAGAAAGGACACAGTAGTTGTGATTGAGTAGAAGAGAAGAAATATGTACGTTCCCCAGGCAAACGTTATGCGGTCGCTACTGTTCCCTATTATTATATTATTATAAACGATTTAGGAGACAATCTGAGTAGCTCCCTTAGACTTTTCACGGATGATGCTGTCATTTATCGATCAGTAAAGAAACCGGAAGATCAAAATCAACTGAAAAATGACTTAGATTTCTAAAAGATATGCGTTAAACTTCAAATCTACATGACATCAATTCGACTAAATACCTGGAAATAACAATAACGACCAACTTAATTTGGAAAGGACGCAGAGAAAATATTGTAAGGAAGGCGAAACGTAGGATATATTTCACTAGCAAAACACCCAGAAAATACAACACTTCTACTAAAGAAACTGCCCTCAATACACTTGTGTGTCGTATTTTACAGTATTGCTGCGCATTGTGGATCCACAGCTGGTGGGACTGGCGGACCATTTAGAGAGAGTATAGAGAAGGATAGCCCGTTTCGTATTACAGCTTTATAAGGGAAAGTGTGTCATGCAAATTAAGCACGAGCTGAGGTGGATATCATTAAAAGAAAGGCGTTATTCGTTGCGGCGAGATCTATTTGCGAAATTTCTTTCACCAAATTTCTCTTCCGAATGATAGCATATTTTGCTAGCACCCACCTACATAGGGAGACATGTTCATCGTAGTAAGAGAAATCAGTTCGAATGCAGATTTAGGTGTTTATTTTTCCCGCGAGCTATTATAGAATGGAACTGTAAAGAAATACCATAAACGCGGTTCGTTGAACATTCTGCCCTGCACTGCAATGTGACTTGCATAGATCACATAGTGTGAATTGCAGACTGAGTCATCGCTTTCCGAGTATACCAAACAACTAAAGGCCGTGTCACGCCACTGTCACACTATGTCACGTTACGTAACATGATAGATATGAATTTCACACCTCCACCGACGTCTGTCAGATATTGGGCCATCGTGTCTGTTCTGTCAGTCGGTTCATTTGAAGTAGGTCACATGCTATATGGTTCGTGGTGCGATTTCGCGTTTACTAAAAATGTGCCTTGGTTGGATAACGGCTACAGTAGTTCGAGTAGTAGAGAGGAACTCGTGCTGTTGTACTCGGTTACAGACCGAACACATTGGGAGCACCCCATCAACCAAAGACGGAAAAGTACGGCGAGTATCGCTTTCTGATGGAGGACGTGGAGCTAGATGATGACAGATTCACAACATACTTTCGGGTATCTTAACCTGAGTATGAAGAGATCTTACAATTGGTAAGTAAGTATATTAGTAGAAAAGACACCAACTACAGGTGATTTCCAGCAGAGAAAGAATGGTACTTTGCCTAAGATAAGCCTTCAACGATTTTTTGAAATATTATTGTACGTGGTTTACAATTTTGGTAAAATTTCTTTCAAACACATAAACCATGTGGATAGTAGGAACCGATTCCTTCTCTATTATTAATTTAAAATAACTTGTAAGATTGATTAATAAAGTAGACAGCTAAATGGTAATAATTTTTAAATAAAAGCTAACTACGCGTAATTTTCAAAATTAATGAATATTTATATTGGAACTATTACAATTAAAAACTAATCTATTTTGTTCCATTTGCTTTGGTATTTGGCCCCATGCTGTGTCCTTTAAATTGTTGTCTCTATACTCCTCCAACTGTATTCCACAGCAGTGGACGCGTTCTGAAGACTTCAATTAACTGCTCCATAACAAATAAAAAAATCGCACTGACGTGTTTTACGGCCCACTTTAGATTTGTAGTATTATAAGTCTGTGCAAATATTTTGGACGAAAAATAATAATCTAAATAATGAAAAATTAATTAATAAGAGTGTCTGAAACCCTTTTAAGAAAAAAATTAGGTAGTGGCGGGTTTCAAACCACCGGCCTTTAGCGTCATAGTCCAACGCTTTACCCACTACGCTACGGCTATCAAGCAGACAACAAGTCCTTTAATCTCATACTATTGATGTCCGTTGTTAACAGATGCAAATATGGCATTTGTAGACACTAGATAATCGTACGAAGAACTATGTGTTTTTGTTAATTCTTCAGTGCGACATTGCTTTGAAATGACAACGTGTAAGTTACAATAAGAAAATCATCAAATTCGCAACGCAAGATGCCAGAGAGAGCTCGGGGCGAGGAATATCACGTGAGATCTCCACACGGCTGGTATTCGTTAATTCAATGGAGGGTGTCAAATCGCCGTTATTTTTGGAAATATGTCACAAACGATACGAGATATATAAATGACAGGGAAGAAAGTAGTAGAGAATTTTCTCCTCTACCAATTAGCTTATTCAATTTTTGTGTCAGATGAACGGTTCGTTTGCAATTACAAACGGCTTTTTTTATTACTACAGTATTGTTTGTCCGATAAATTTGAAAAAGGGAGGTTCTGATCTCTGGAGGCCTACAATCATGTCTGTAAAATTTGGTGCTGATCGGTTGAACGGTTCGTATTAAAAACAGGGAACACGTTACGGACAGACAGACATCCCAAAATCACCGTTATTTTTGCAAATATCTTCGAAACGCTACGAGATATCAAAAAACACAACAGAGCAAAGTTGTAGAGCTTTGTCTCCTCTACAAATTCGGTTATTCAATTTTCGTGTCAGATAAATAGTTAAGCCGTTATTTTCATTTAAATTTCGAGCTGTCAAAAGACGATCGCAAAGGCCCACTTTTAGTGTTACTAAAGTGGGCCAAAAAGAGAACAATACAGCTTTTTGTGACGAGTTAGAGCACGAAACTGCGCGACAGGTATAGCCATGCGCTCGGCGGGGTAGCGGGCCAGTGCGCATGCCCGAGGCCGTAGACGGCGACAGACGTTTTGAACGGATCGCTCTCGGAGCGATCCCGCAGATTCGTCTGTCGCCGTCTGTGGCGTCTGTGAGCCTCTGCGAGGTCGGTGTGAATTACACCATTTAAAAGTATGGAAACAGATATTCTGAAAAATATGACACGTTACTTAACGTGACATAGTGTGACAGCTGTGTGAAACGGCCTTAAACCTATTGTGAAGTTTCCTATTTGTGACTGGATTCGATATTTCCTCTCGGATAGCGCACTGATGGTAGTAGTCGACGGAAGTCAATCAGGCAATACGGAGGATGTGGCGTCCTCCAGCGTAGTGTTTTAGGCTGTCTGCTGCCCCTTGTTCTGATAGGCGATTTACGAGACAGTCTCAGCAAGCCTGTTCGGCTGTTTCCTCTGGTACAATCACCAGAGGATGTAAAACCACTGCATAACGATTTAGGTGAAATGTCTGCATCGTGCAACAACAGGAAGTTGACCATAAATAATGAAACGTGTGGTTCCAGACCTATGAGCAGTAAACGAAAATAGTTCATTTACGGTATCAATTAGTGAAATATAACGACCATAAGCTCAATTACAGACCTAGTAACATTTTTGATTGGATCCACCTACATAGAAATGATCAGCAGCATAAAACAAGATAAATAAGGTGTAAAAAGGAAAGATTTAGGTGCTCGTATTTCCGGGGCGCTGTTCGAGAATGGAACAGTAGAGAAATGTTAGGAAAGCGATTGGATTTACCCTATGTCAGGCACTTGTGAGAAGCTATGTAGATGAAGATGTAGTATCATTAGTGACTATGTTGTGTGTTTTAAAAAAGTAATACTAACAAACAAATAATTAATAAATTAAAAAATACGCTGTTTACGCCATTACTAACGTAGTTTCCCAATGAATAAACGAAGATAAAGCATACATAAACACAAGAAAGTAAAGTGAAAAAATTATTCAAAAATATATTTCAGTGTTGCTGCTTAGGATAGTTAGAAACATGACTTTTGTAGACGAATTTTCGATTCAGCAAGTCAGGAGGCCGTTTAATACTTGTGCCGCGGATGAATTCATGAAAATAGATATATCTCATTAACTATGTTTATAATCTGCAAGGTAGGGTGTGTGGTGGAGGAAATTTTGTGTACCATCGTCACTTGCTCATCCTGTTCTTGTCGCGTATGGTTTGCGGGAAAAACGACTTCCAGTAGGGGTCCATGTGGGCCTCAAACCTCATCCTCCCGGTCTTTAAGAGACAGACCTCGGAGGAAACGATATATTGGTTGAGTCTTCAAGAAAGGTGCGCTCTCGTAATTCTGACTTCGTAGCACGATCAAATGCAGCACCGTAAAATGGGGTAAAGGGATAAAAATTTCAACTTCAAAGCCATACATGGATAATTTTCAAAAACAAACATAAAATCTGAAATGTATGGAATTATAGTCCTTGTCTCTCTCTTTAAGTTCATGTATTCACTTAGCAGCACTGACGACATCAATCGCTGAACTCTAGATAGGCAGTGATAAAAAAAATGTTATGGGTTTCGTCTGCCTGCTCTATTCCTGTCCTACCATTGTTACCTCACATGCTAAAGTCACTGTGCACATTGTTTCGTTGTAGAATAAAAGCTGGTTAACTTTAACCTCACAGTTAAATTTGGCATCAATTTTTATGACAATAGCATCATGCCTTTCAGCGGTCAATCTGGAGCAAATATCCCTTATAAAACTTCTTACGATTTCCTATTTAATACTAACAGTCTCATGTTAAAAGTCGACCACTGTACTTAAAAAGAGCCTTGCTTTGTCACTGAAATTAGCAATCAAGGTCCGTGTGAACTACTGGTTACTCCCTGACACAAAGCCTTGTTCCCTGGCCCAAACTGAGAACTGACTCGTTTCAATTACTTCTATAACAGGAAGTTAATCCTACAGTAATCAATATACATAGAAGCTCACACGTTATCACACACAGACATTAATTATCAAGTCACCACAATTAAAGTTATCTTAGAAAGGTGGCTAGGAAACATTTATGGCGCAACGGAATTTACACTTATGAAAATTAGCATTTGATCTTATTTTCAGCACTTGTGAAACAATACTAAATAAAAGAGGGACGGTGCTCAAAAACTACAATTTATAGGCAACTTACGGACTATGCTGAACTTAAACTTGTTTATTGAGATAAAAACACGAAAAATGGGGAAACAATTTTATTAATATAATAAAAATGCATCTCTTACATGAATTAATGCGGACGGTGCCCAGCCTAAATTATACATGATTAAACGCTACTGGGGGGAAGGATTGACAAACAAAACTCATTCTCTCTCACACACGCAATGCCACAGCGAAACTCACCACCTCCAGAAACAAGAGCATAACCAACATTACTTCAACAGACGACCATCACAGAATGATCAGCCTAGCAGCCACCGGGACGCGGTAAGACGCGGGAAGCCACCGGAAGCCGGAAAATCCAAGAAACAGTGGTGCTGGTGACGGACAGACTCGCGCTGTAGGGAAGGCTCGCTAACTAGACTGTGACCAAAGGGTGTAGAAACCTCTTTGGTAAACTCAGCAACTAGACTCTGAGCCAGGGATAACGATGCAAAGCGAGCTATCACTCCCCACATTCAAACAGCCATAGATTCTAGCACACACTTAAAAGTACAACAACTGCACATTCTCAAAGGGACAGTGGAGTAGCGGAGAAGCCGTACTTATACCACATTAATTAATATAATAATAAATTATTGACATAACAAAATAAGAAAAACATAGCAATATTAACTAATATTTTAACACATGAAATAAAAATACTATTCCTCAAGCCTTGAAAAGAGTAGGGTTTAAGTTTTAACAAAATGGTAATCTAGCGACATCAAATAAATTATAACTTTACATAAAATATACAAAAATATATGGAAGACGACATACGGGCGTCTTTTAATGTTATGCCTGTAACTTGAAAATCATACTTGCCCGTATCAAAGTACTTTCTCTTCGGTCTAACTGGACTTCTACTCACCTCTAATGACGAAGCCATGAGTCTCTTAGGTAATCTTGCTTCTTCTTTTCGTGTAACATAACTTCACCATCTCAACCTATTAGTTCTAACTGGTTCATCTATGATGTTCATTCTCAGTTGTTCCTTGATTTCTTCATTATGGACACCCCCTGTCATTGTTCCCATCTACCCGCAATCATCCTTAGTATTTTAATATACGTAACCTCAACCTTTTTTAATAAGGTAACATGTATTCACCCATTTATGTCTCGCATACAACAAAGTGTGGTCGAAAGATTGAACAGTGCACTGCTCATTTTGTCTTGGTACTGACTCCCTTTTTGCAGAAAACAGTAAATTGTAGCTGAGCACTCATTGCATTACATTTCGTACATCTCGATCCAGTTCTTTCGCCATATTGCTATCATGTGAGCAAATGCAATCCAAATACTTTAAACTGTCCATCTGTTCTAATTTCGCTTTTTCGATTTTGTACTCAATCTGCTAAAATACCTTTCACACAAATATTACTTTAGTTTTGGGAATGCTAATCTTCTTACCATAAACCTCACATATTCTATCTAGCTCTGAAATAACAGTTTGCCACCTTTCAATTGAATCTGGCATTAAAACCAAATCGTTCGCTTATGCGAGTCTGCTCATTTTGTTTCCAGCTATTATAATCTCGCCCTACCAGTCTATCGTATTTAACATATGATCCATTAATAATGTGAACAACAACTGAAATAGGTTACAGTATTCTCGTACCTCTGAAATTACCCCGAAGCACCAACTCAATCTACTGTCCACTGTAACTGCTGCCTGATTAGCTACGTAAAGAACTTGAGTCGCCTGCATCAGTTAGCGTCCTATTGCATAATCTTGTTGCAGCTTTGTCCTGTGAACTCGGTTATAAGCCTTTTCTAGATATGTAAAACATAGATACAGTTTTTAGCTTTTTGAAATAATTTATACTGCAGCAGTCAGTTTTAACTAATATTTTTATTAGCATGACGCGTTTCGGCAGCAAGCTGCCATCATCGGGTGCATTTTACAGTTACAGGTTCATTACTGTTTTGTTATTTTTTGTGTTGTGGTTGCCAGTGAGGTTATGGTTGGCCATTGTAACCTGTTCAGGAAGATACAGCTATTTTAGTATTATGTTTCGTGATTATACCTTCTGGATTATTCACATGTAGATATTTTGTTTTAGATGTTTACACTGTGCAAAGATCCTTAGAAGCTGAGATAACCTACTTACATCAATACTTACAGTGAATATTCCATAAGATGTGCATATGTAGGTAGCATGTGTTGAAACAGATGTTGCTGCATTTTAAAGAATCATTCAATCAAAGTTACATTATCAATTTTACATTTTAAGGAAAAATACATTCAACGATGGAGAAATTTTTAAAGAAATTGGTATTGTGCTTTCCATTTTGTCATTTAGCAGAAGGTCACCATGTATTTTTTCATAGATGAAGATTTCTAATTCTTCATAGAGGTCCATTTATAATACAGTCGCAGACCTCAAAACAATCCACATACCATGGATAAATTTATAGATACAAATCCCTGTTCCCGTCATTGCTCTTTTCCATTATCTGCCGTAAACTAAACTTCAGGTCCTAAATAATTGGAAATAATCCAAACAGGCTCTGAAGACCTCGCGATTGCTTACTGACAGCAGCATCGTCTATCAGCCAATGGCATCATCATCAGGGTGCGATATACAGGGTCACGTGGTCAGCACACCACACTCACGGTGGTTGTCGACGTTGAGGCCTTGGAGCCGTTACATCTCAATCAGGCAGCCCGTCAATTGTCTACACACTACCCCAGTCGTTGCACCTGGAGAAAGTTCTTGGCCGTACCGGGCATCAAACCCGAATCATCCTACGGAGCTGGACACCAATCAGCTTCCAGAAATTTTCCAATGCAAAAGTTAAAATTTTTTTTAAACTGTAGTTTTTATGATGTTGTCCCAAAAAATTTTAAATGTCGAGTCATGTTGTTTTTGTCGTCAGTTCTCAAAGTGGTTTCATGCACGTCTCCACACTACCCTATCCTGCGCAAGCCTCTTCATCTCTAAGTACAGCAACCTACATCTACTCAACAATTTTTACTCCTCATAATTCCCTGCAATGCTAAATTGACGATTCTTTGATGTCTACGATGTGTCCTGCCAATCTATACCATCTCTTAGTCTGAGTATGTTAGAAACCCCTTTCCCTCCATTTCTGTTCATTACCGCCTCATTGACTATGCGATATACCCGTCTAAACTTTAGTATTCTGTCCAGCAGAAAATTTCGAAAGTTTCTCTTCCTGTCTCAACTATTAATCGTTTTACTACAATCTCTTCCTATTTCATGTATACTCTGAAATACCATTTCCACTGGTGGCTTTCTTATGATTAGGTTGTTAATCTAGCATCGACTTTCGTAAACAGAAAATTTATGGAAAGATTTTTAGGGAATAAATGTGAATTCGGTTTGAGCAAACTTGAGATCTCCAGTACCAATACCAGTCCCAAACTGTGTGGTTCAACTTGTCACTAGGCACTGATGTAAACAAAAGATTTAATTTATGTGAAATTACAAAACAGTAAAAGTATAAACAGTAGAAGTGCTTTATTTTCAAACTGATTTTCGTCTTCATTAATACATGTCTGAAATCTTGTTGGAATATTGTTACGTATTCTGCGCCATATAGTGAGGTACCATCGCACGAGTCATGATGAGTGTCGTGTATGCGGCCTTTTAGTTCAGCAAATGCCTGAGACTTTTGGCAAAACCAATGGGCGTGATGTCTGGTGCAAGTGGAGGCATGTCAAACCATTCTTCGAACAATCAGTTTTCTCTTGAAAGTTTCTTTGAAATAATCGGGGACGTCACTGACATAATACCGTGGAGCGCCATCGACATGACCCTAAATTATTTGAAAGTTTTCAGCACACGTCATAAGTGCGGGTACCACGTAATTCCATAGCATGTTGGACCTCCTTAGCCCTTAACTGACGACGTACTGTCTCTCAGACCGCATGTAACTCTTCGGACTCGCTCTTCATTTGTTAGTTTTAGCGGGATGGTGCTGTGACCCTCACACCCTCATTAAATCACGAGTACAACAATTTTTTATGTTCGGTTGTTGTGGACACTTGCTGCGGTCTCCCATACCGCGCCTCGTGAACTCTGACGTTTTTTCGTGCTGTGAGTACAACATGACTTCGCAGGAATTTTAACGATACTAATTTTGATAAAATTGTTAGGTAGTGGATGGAACAAGATGTAAGTGATGTAGAAGAAGAAATAGTCTGTGGTGTCGCACAAGCAGTTAGAACAAACAGGCTGAGATGGTGAGGTCATGTAACACGAAAAGGAGAAGCAGTTACCTAAGAAACTCATGGCTTCCTCAGTAAAGGTTAGTAGAAATCCAGGTAGACCGAGGAGAAACTACTTTGATACGGACAAGAATGATTTTCGAGTTAGCAAATCGTAAGAGATATTTGCGCCAGATTGACCGCTGAAAGGCATGATGATATTGCCATAAAAATTCATGCCAAATTGAACTTTGAGGTTAAAGTTAACCAGCTTTTATTCTACAAGAAAACCATGTGCACGGTGACTTTAGCATGTGAGGTAACAATGGTAGGACAGGAATAGAGCAGGCAGACGTGTATGTAAAATGTGCTTCAGAATTGAGGTGTGAAACATGTGTCTTCAGTAAACAGTATCCTTTTCAAAATACAGAAATTTTCATTGTTTAAATAATTTCCTTAATGTATATTTAATAGAAAGCTACTGAGTGACAGTTCTGCTGAATTTTTTGTACCTATCCACTGCACATGCTTAAACTCTGAAATTTAGACTTACGTGAAAACTTACTTGTTCCATAGGCACTTTAATATTTGAGAAACTACCAGTCACTTTTCCAAAATTACCTTTGTGACTACCATTTTCAGAATAACACACAAAATTACGTGTGTGTGTGTGTGTGTGTGTGCGCGTGTGTGTGTGTGTGTGTGTGTGTGTGTGCCATGAAAGTACACTACTACATGATTTATGTAAAGCGATAAGATCAACAAGGGTCATTTAAACAACACTTAAATAAAGGTAAAATAAATGTTATTTAACTGAATCAGAAATCTTCAAATGGTTTACTCCTTAAATCATGATTTCAACAAAAGGGTCCAACAAAAGGCACCGCAACGGAATAGCCGTGCGCACTGGGCCGTTCGCCGTCGGGCTTCGAGTCCCCCCTCAGTCATGGATGTTTGTGTTGACCTTAGTTAAGTTTAACTTAGTTTAAGTAGTTTGTAAGCTAGGGACTAATAACCAAGTTGTTCAGTACCGTAGATTTACAAACATTTGAATATTTGAACCAGAACCTGCGCCACATAGGATACGTTACAAAAAAGTCACCTCCTTTCTCTGTTTCTTAAAATAGTACTCTACAAGTGCAACACATAATGATACTGCTCCCACAAAACACACACAGTTGCTTTAGTTGTTGCTCTAACAAAAGGTTTTGATTGTCAGTATACCAGTACGTGCACTTATGTCTTTTAATTTGTCCGCGTAACTTAAAATTGGCCTCGCCAGACTTTAGAATAATAATATATAGGTTATGATGATGTTGTTGTTGGTCAAGTATCAGTTCTTAAACTGAAGACGCTGATACGGCCAATTTTCAAATAACCCATATCTTAAACGTCGAGGTAATCTTTAAAACTTCAATCCCGCTCAGTTGCTGATCTTCTGGTTGATCTTCTCTGACTATGGGTCGCAGCTAGTAATACCTACAATTCATTTTTCTTAGATGTGACTGGTCTTGGGTGCCAAGATTGCCGCCCGCGGTGGCCGAGGGGTCTGCGGCGCTCCAGTCACGGTCTGCACGGCCACTACGGTCGGGGGTTTGAATCCCCCCTCGGGCAAGGGTATTTGTGCCGTTCTTAGTAGTAGCTAGTTCATAAGTAGTTTGGGTCCATGTTCTTTAAATCTAGCACGCATGTCGTACACTGTTTGTCTAGTCTTTGCGTAGGACATGAAGTGTCTTCCCCATCCAGTACCAACTGCAGTAGCAACAATTTTCATAAAACCTTTAAAGCGAAATTCCTTTCTTCTTTCGTCACCATCCCGACAATTCGGAAAACACTCCACACAGATTACGCTATAAAAATTCACTAGTTTCATTAGTGCGTTTCTTTTCTTTGGCGTTGAATTGTATATCAGATGGACAAGGCAAGTTAATCATCGCTTGCCAATAACTTAACGGCTTAAAACTTCCAACAATTTTACGATATGAGTTATGCTGTTTTCTTTTAAGGAAGTTTCCAGTGAATGTGTGCGACCCTGTTTATATATTACAGTTTCGCCCCCCCCCCCCTTGTGTTACGGGCTATGAATATTCGTCTGATACTAGGTACTTCAGGATAAAACTTAAGGGATAAAATCATATACAATACCTATATAAGTATTTGCTCTTGATAAAGACAAGAGAATTTCCGATGACGTATGTTCAGCATGAAAAATAAATAACTAGTCCAGTGTTTCAGTATTGGAACATGAATCACAGTTGCAAGCCTTCCGAAAGCAAAAGCTAAAATCAAAATTAGAAAATAACAACAGAGGTCGAGGTACGCTAACAAGATTTTTGTCAAAAAGTGGACAATCAACTTGAAATGTCGCCAAAAATTGTGTTGAAAGGAGCGTATAATATGAACATTAAGGAGAGCAATACAAGGATAATGGCATGCAGTCTAAGAAAATCAGGCGATGCCGATGGAATTAAATTAGATAACTAAACAATAAAGGTGAAAGATGAGTTTTGTTACTGTGGTAGTGAAATAACATATTATGGTCACAGTTTAGAGGATATAAAATACAGAATGGCAATGGGAAAAAACGTGGATTGTAGAAGAGAAATTTTTTGACATCGAATATTGTGAGGAAATCTTTTCTAAAGGCATTTGTGTGGAATGTTGCCTGGTACGGGACCGAAAGAGATAGAGGACAGATAGAGGACAGGAAGAGGATAGAGACATGTGGTGCTACAGATGAATGTTGAAGGATAGTTGCTTAGGTCGAGTAAGTAATGAGCAGGCACTGAACAGATTTTACGGAAAAAATGAATTTGTGGCGTACCTTGACTAAAAGATTGGACAGATTGGTACGACACATTCTTAGTTATGAAGTAATCATGAATTTAGCGTTGCAGGGAAGTGTCTGAGTTAAAAATAGCAGAGTGAGACGTTTTTCTCATGAGAAGGAGATTCTTGTTCTGAGTAGAGTGGAGATGTGCATCAATTCTCCGGACTGAAGTCCAGAATCATAACAATTTCCCCGGTGTATCGTTTCATATCAACCTAGCTAAACAGATCTCCGAAAACTTTTCCATTTGTCCTTTCACACAACCTAAATGATTTCCATGGGAACGCACACTGTTTCGCGCCAGAGGACGAAACGATTCAGCCGTGTCAAAAGGCTCATTACAACTTTCGTGTAATGTGAAGATGTAACGCGAATATTATAACCCAATTGTCGTGGTGACGTCATGATGCTGCCAAGTATTCGGAACTGAATGGTACTGGTATTCTTTTCTGAGGCACTGGTGTTACGGCGAAGTCTTACGCATTTGATGTATGGTAATGACCGAAAGTTACCGTGGGCGCTGCAACTAAAAATTCGAAATCGAGTTTGCAGCCAGTATGAAATTGTTTCCGTAGCAGGTTGGCAAAGCTTTACTCACAGCGTTTACATTTACCTCCGCTGTGGAAATTTCGTTGCATTTTATACCTGTGTAAATTTATCTTCGCGTAGGAATACATTCAACGTGTTTAAAGCAATCAATGTATCTGCGGGCGATGTAGTTTGCATTGGTCATCCGTTTTCGTGTTCCTCCCGCCTTACTCAAACCTGGCAACAAATGGCAGAACAATTTAAAAAGTATCTGCTGTACGAGCAGATAAACGACAGAAAAAGGAGAACTATAACGGCGAGTGCGCAATGCGTTGCTCCATAAACGGTAGTCTATGTACTTCTGTAGGATAATAAATGAATGGATGACCAACAACGTAAATTCAAGAGATATTCAAGCGGTAACTTACGAGATGGATCGTTTTATGGTGTGATGTTTGCTTTAATTTAAAAAAATAACAATACAGGTGACTGCTACAGCAATAGATCTACAACGAACATTTTGTTCACATAGGTCGTGTTTCACCTCTCAATGCTACTGTATACTGCTGCTTTGAATAGGAAAGCCAACCAAAACATTATATATATATATATATATATATATATATATATATATATTGGTTCGTGCGTTAATACTTACTTTGCGAGAAATGGGGAGAAAAGAAATTTCCGATAAACCTTGACTAAAAGAAGGAATTGGTTAGTGGGATACATCTGAATACATTAAGGAATCGTTAATTTAGCATTGGAACGAAGTGTGTGGGGTAAAAGTCGCAGAGGGGAATCAAAATATTAAAAATTTTGTGAACATACAGGATGAATCTCCTATGCTCGTCAATCCCTCGACTAACAAACTACTTAAACTAACTTACACTAAGGACAACACACACACACACACACACACACACACACACACACACATTATAATATTTTGGTTGGCTTTCCTATTCAAAGCAGCAGTATACAGTAGCATTGTGAGGTGAAACATGACCTATGATATATATTTAATGTGTGAGTGTGTGTTGTCCTTAGTGTAAGTTAGCTTAAGTAGTTTGTTAGTCGAGGGATTGACGAGCATAGGAGATTCATCCTGTATGTTCACAAAATTTTTAATATTTTGATTCCCCTCTGCGACTTTTACCCACACACTTCGTTCCAATGCTAAATTAACGATTCCTTAATGTATTCAGATGTATCCCACTAACCAATTCCTTCTTTTAGTCAAGGTATATCGGGAATTTCTTTTCTCCCCATGTCTCGCAATGTAAGTATTAACGCACATGTTCTTACATTTCTCCTAAACCCAAACTGATCTTTCATGAGTTTGTATCGTGCCACTTCTTCTTTTCGTCTGTGAGTAAATCTTGTTAGTACTTTTCTACGATGACTTACTATACTAATAGTTAGTTTTTAATTTTCACATATGTCTGTATTCGATTTCTTTCATTATATTTACAGTCCTCTCGAAGTCGAAGGGCATTCGCAGTCTCATCGATATTGTCCAAAAGAATGTAATGTTCATTCATGAATCCCAACGATATCAGTTGTTAAGAGGGAAAAAATCACCTATTTCCGGAGGATTGTTTCGTCAAATCTTTCAGTGCTCTGTTAAATTCTCGTACCTCCTACCTCATCTTCACCTTCTTTGTTCCAATTCCACAGAACTACTTTCAAAACTATTTCCCTTGTATAGGCCCTGTAAATATTCTCTCATTCATTTTCCCTTCTTTGATTATTACTGGGCCGGCCGCGGTGGCCGCTACGGTCGGGGGTTCGAATCCCCTCGGGCATGGATATTTGTGCCGTCCTAGTTCGTAAATAGTTCATAAGTAGTTTGTAAGTTTAGGGACTGATGACCCCGTAGTTAAGTCCCATAAGCTTAACAAACATTTGAACATTTTTTTTTATTACTGGTTCTCAGTCTCAGCTCTTGATATTTATGCAGCTGGCTTTGCTGTCTACACTGAATTGTATATACATACTATGAAAGGTTTTCATACCCCAAAAGAGGTTATTCAGTTTTAATTGTGGTGATGAAAAGTTTCAAACCAGAACACCATTAGTGACAAATATTAGAGGAGGGTGTAATGAGCTTTATTCCTCTTCAAGAACATGATTTTCACTGATTCTGTACAGCATCAGCGAAATTTTCACTCATACACCATGTAACAATGATTTCAAACGATACTCTGATTCATTTCGACTTCTTTTCCATTGCCACAACAATAAATACGAAGGGGGAAAATTAGATGGACAGATGAACGGGGAGAAAATGAAGATAAAAAGGAGAATGATGATTTGGACAGAGAAGAGAGGATGAGAAGGTCGTTAGAGAGGGTGTGAGATAAGAAACGTACAGGAAGAGGTGGAAGAAAAGTAGAAGGAAGATGAGGAGGATAGGGAGATAGAGGGGCAAGGAGGAGGTTAGGGCATACATCTTATTTCCATATATATTCAGCAATTAAGAAGCATTTTAGAGTTCACTAGTTCATACACAAATGCGCAGTCAAATTGTTCAAGTGTTAGGCAGTAATCTACCATTTCCAGAGGGCTCCATCTCCTTGTGTGAATCCCGAAGTGAAACTTTTGTGTTCAGTCAGAGAATGGGGGTAGTAATCCCTTGCAAGCAGTCACGAAGAAGAAAAGATGCGGTGTATTTTTGTTTGGTAAGAATGAATAGGAAGGGAAGGAAGATTACGGTATAACGTCCCGTCAGTATAGTAGCAAAAGTGACTGGAATTGTTTAACTCATTTCATGTAGCACCAACGATAAAGATTGTTCTTTTATGACTTCATATGCCACATAGCCACCCCCATGAACCACAGACATTGCCGAGGTGGGGTGGCTTGCGTGCCTCAACGATACAGATAGCCGTACCGTAGGTGCAACCACAGCGGAGGGGTATCTGTGGAGTGGCCAGACAAACGTGTGGTTCCTGAAGAGGGGCAGCAGCCTTTTCAGTAGTTACAGGGGCAACAGTCTGGATGATTGACTGAGCTGGCCTTATAATATTAGCTCATGTGGCTTTGCCACACAGCTACTGCGAACGGCTGAAAGCAAGGGGAAACTGCAGCCGTTACTTTTCCCGAGGACATGCAGCTCTACTGTATGAACATATGATGATGGCATCCTCTCGGGTAAAATATTCCGGAGGTGAAATAGTCCCCCATTCGGATCTCCGGGCGGGGACTACTCAGGAGGATGTTGTCATCAGGAAAGACAATACTGCCATTCTACGGATCGGAGCGTGGAATGTTAGATCCCTTAATCGGGTAGGAAAATTAGAAAATTTAAAAAGGGAAATGGATAGGTTGAGGTTAGATATAGTGGGGATTAGTGAAGTTCGGTGGCAGGATGAACAGGATTTCTGGTAAGGTGAGTACAGGATTATAAATACAAAATCAGTTGGGGGTATCACAGGAGTAGGACTGATAATGAATAAGAAAATAGGAATGCGGGTAAACTACTATGAGCAGCACAGTGATCATTGTCAAGATAGATACGAAGCCAACACCGACAACAGTAGTACAGGTTTATATGCCAACTAGCTCTGCTGATGATGAGGAGATCGAAGAAATATATGAGGAGCTAAAGGAAATTATTCAGACAGTTAAGGGAGAGGAAAACTTAATTGTGATGGGAGACTGGAATTCGGTTGTAGGAAAAGGAAGAGAAGGAAAAATAGTAGGTGAATATGGACTGGGCAGGAGGAATGAAAGAGGAAGTCGCCTGGTAGAATTTTGCACGGAACATGATTTAATCGTAACAAACACCTGGTTTAAGAATCACAAAAGAAGGTTGTATACATGGAAGAGGCCAGGAGACACCGGAAGGTATCAGATAGATTTTATAATGGTAAGACATAGATTCCGGAACCAGGTTATAAACTGCAAGACGTACCCAGGGGCCGATATAGACTCTGGCCATAACTTGTTAGTCATGAACTGTAGGCTGAAACTGAAAAAATTGCAGAAACGTAGGAAAATACAGAGATGGGACTTAGATAAATTGAAGGAAAGTGAAGTTCTGGAGAATTTCAGAGGGAGATTTAGGCAACAATTGACAGAAACAGTGGGAAATAAAACAGTCGAAGAGGAATGGGTAGCACTGAGAGATGAAATAGTGAAGGCAGCAGAGGACAAAATAGGTAGAAAGGCAAGACCTACAAAAAATCCTTGGATATCACAGGAAATACTAGATTTAATCGATGAAAGGAGAAAATATAAAAATGCAGTAAATGAAACAGGCAAAATGGAGTACAGACGATTAAAAAATGAGATTGACAGGAAGTGCAAAATGGCTAAGCAGGAGTGGCTAGAAACCAAATGCAAATCTGTAGAAGAATGTATAAGAAGGGGAAAAGTAGATACCGCCTACAGGAAAATAAAATAGACATTTGGGGACAAGAAAAGCAACTCTACGAATATCAAGAACTCAGATGGGAAGCCGGTTCTCAGCAAAGAGGGGAAAGCTGAAAGGTGGAAAGAGTACATAGAGCAGCTCTACAAAGGAAATGAACTTACAGACAATGTGGTAGGGAGGGAAGAGGACGTAGATAAAGATGAAATAGGAAATGCTATACTGAGAGATGAATTTGATAGAGCCTTGAAAGACCTAGGTCGGAACAAGGCCCCAGGAGTAGATGACATACCCTCAGAGCTACTAAAGTCTTTGGGAGAGCCAGCCACGACAAGACTATTTGAACTGGTGTGTAGGATTTATGAGACAGGCGAAATACCCTCAGACTTTAAGAAAAATGTAATAATCCCCATTCCAAAGAAATCAGGCGCAGACAGGTGTGAAAATTACAGAACCATTAGTTTGATAAGTCATGGTTGCAAAATTTTAACACGAATTATCTACAGGAGAATGGAAAAGCTGGTAGAAGCTGACCTTGGGGAAGATCAGTTTGGATTCAGGAGGAACGTAGGAACCAGGGAGGCAATACTCACTTTACGTCTTATCTTAGAAGATAGATTAAGGAAAGACAAACCTACATTTTTAGCTTTTGTAGATTTGGAGAAAGCATTTGACAATGTTGACTGGAATACACTGTTTCAAATTCTGAAGTCAGCAGGGGTAAAATATAGGGAAAGGAGAGTTATTTATAACTTGTACAAAAGCCAGACCGCAGTTACTAGACTCGAAGGGCATGAAAGGGAAGCATCAGTTGGGAAGGGAGTAAGACAGGGTTGTAGCCTTTCTCCGATGTTATTCAATTTGTACATCGAGCAGGCGGTGAAGGAAAGCAAGGAAAAATTTGGAATAGGGATTAAAGTTCAGGGGGAAGAAATAAAAACATTGCGTTTTGCTGATGACATTGTAATTCTGTCAGAGACAGCAAAGGACCTGGAAGAGCAGTTGAATGGAATGGACAGAGCGTATAAAATGAACATTAACAAGAGCAAAACAAAAATAATGGAATGCTGTCTTAGAAAATCGGGCGATGCTGAAGGAATTAGATTAGGTAACGAAACAATGAAGGTGGTAGATGAGTTTTGTTACTTGGGTAGTAAAATAACATGTGATGGGCGCAGTACAGAGGATATAAAATGCAGAATGGCAATGGGAAGAAAAGCATTTTTGAAAAAGAGAAATTTGCTAACATCGAACATTAATTTAAGTGTAAGGAAGTCTTTTCTGAAGGCATTTGTGTGGAGTGTTGCCTTGTACGGGAGTGAAACATGGACGATAAGCAGTGCGGACAGGAAGAGAATAGAGGCTTTTGAAATGTGGTGCTACAGAAGAATGCTGAAGATTAGGTGGGTAGATCGCATAACCAATGAAGAAGTACTGAACAGAATTGGTGAGAAAATTAATTTTTGGCATACCCTGGCTAAAAGGAGGGATCGCTTGGTAGGACACATTCTTAGACATCGAGGAATTGTAAATTTAGCATTGGAGGGAAGTGTGTGGGGTAAAAATCGCAGAGGGAGGCCAAGAGACGCATATAGTAAGCAGATTCAAGTGGATGTGGGTTGCCGTTCTTATGAGGAGATGAAAAGGCTTGCTCAGGATAGAGTAGGGTGGAGAGCTGCATCAAACCAGTCTCCGGACTGAAGACCATAACAACAACATGCCACATAGCTCGGTAGCACTGTACAAGAACTTACTTCAGTACTGTATGTTACATTATATGTAAGAGAGAGAAATTGTAACCTTGCGTCTTGTTAAGAGCCGATGAAGTGTTATGAACATTTCCTTTTGCATTAAATAATACCTGTCGCACACTGGTTATGTATATTAATAGTGAGTCGCGCCGTTACGGTTGAAAAAGATTTGATTTTGGCAAAACCGATTCTTGGTTTCACAAATACAGCAATTTTCCTTTTTCACGTGTGCCGCGTTTCGCCTGATATAGGCTCATCAGACATTCTGGGAAAATTAGAAGCTTGTTTCAGAAACAGTAACTGACTTAAAATGTATTAAAAAAGTCCATATAAAAGACGCACTTGTTATAAGGAAGGTTTGATCCGAAAAAACTACATTCATGTGTGAGGGGAAGGTGTGGGGATATAACATAGAACTTACAAGATACCACTGAAAAACATGGCTTAAACAATATAATACTTTTTACTCAGGAAGTAAGGCGTCGGACTTAATTAAAAATTCAAGTAAAATACATCTTGAAAGTAAATGTGGCTGCTAGTGCTTGAGAGTGGGAAAGGGCAGAGAAGCCACAGCTAAAACCGAACCTGTCTTAAACACGTTATTTATCTAAGCAGGAGTCGTTCCCTAGTTATGATGCGTCGGATTGAAAAAAAAAGTAAGAAAGAATTCAAGCAAAAATTGCTCAGAATTTAATAACGAGTAACTTCTGTTTCAATTTTTTATCGATATTTTTACTCTGAAAGTTCGTACAACCATTACAAGCTCATAATTGGTCGCATATGAAACATGTGAATGCTATTTAATGGTGGTTATAAGATTGGTTTGAAGTTGATATTTCGTATACGGATGACTGTCGCAGGAGAATATCATTTTGTTCAGAAATAAAATTTTATATTAAATCATGAGTTGTAATAAATAACCATTATCCGTGATTGCTTTCCTTATTTCCCCGAAAATTAATGAAGTTTTGTTCCCACGCTAAATTTCGTTGAAACGGTCTTCCAAAAAGGTGGAAAAGTAAAAGAAATTAAGTAAATATAAATCGTACTCGTCTGTTTTTCAGCCCAGTTTTTCAAATATTTTGGACAAAAAATAATGAAAATATAGCTGTATTTAATTTAAATTATTTGCAGATCTTCAAGGATATTTCCACAAAATCATAAGACTACTGGAAAAACAAACAGTTGGCCTAAAAGGCGACAATGCGACACTTCATAAGTTTTGTCGGTGTCCCAAGAATCCTCCAAGAAGAGATTGTTAAAAAGTTATAGTGAAGGACTACATCCGGTGTCGTAGTCAGTCGTGACTATAGAATTATGACCTTGCGGTTATAATATCAACTTCAATGCCAAAAACGTAGACAATTATTGGACCTACTTTCCTATTACACATCAGATTGAAAACTTCTTTTTACTTTACCGAATATTCAGAAGAATAAATGTAGTCTGTATTGAACGTCAACGTATTTGCAAGTAACCTAGTTCCCACCCCCCCCCTTGCCAATTTTGCATCCATGTCATCCCGTCCCTGTAACTGCCGTAAAATCTCGATATACTCTCTTAGCTGAAATGGGCGCAGTCTTTTATGTTTTTCTCTGCCACCATTACAATGCAGATGCACCCCGTCGTTCTTCCATCACAACCTCTTCCGTCACGCACAGAACTGCGTCTGGAAATTTCATAGACATTGATTTATCAGGTCTTGCAGCCTGCCTCAAATTGCCTGTGTAAACACTTCTTACACAAACTCTCGCCAGACTTTGAAGACTCAGAAAGTACTACACGTAACTCTGTTGGTAAGTCATGCCGATAATTCTCCCCTAAGCTAAAATATTGTGAAATATTGGCATATTTTGTTCAAATTTTTCATTAATATTAATATATTTCCCACAGTCATATGGCTTTAATATTAAACTTCCTGGAAGATTAAAATTGTGTGCCGGAACCTGGACTCGAACCTGAGACCTTTGCCCTTTCGCGGGCAAGATCTCTACCGACTGAGCTATCCCCACACGACTAACGATGTCGCCTCACAACTTTACTTCCGCCAGTACCTTGATTCTGGACTTAATAGTCTATGAAGATTGATTAAAATATGTAAACCTCTGTGCAAAGAATACAAAGACAATGATCATTTTCAATTTTTCTCGTCTATAAAGACAGGAGATGCATTTCCATTTCCTTCTTCTCGTTCGATCATCGAGACAGTAAAGTCATAAATGATTTGAACACTATAATTGTTATGAATTTTTCCAGGATATGTATGAACTATATACGTGATGTAAGTTTTATGCAGATATGCTGTTTTATAAATCTAATTATAAACTCCACAGTCCAGCCGAACTTCGAATGTGTTATCATTTACTAGAAAATTGATTCCTTTAATTTTTCGTTCTCACGTTTCATTAACAGTGATGCAGTTTATTTGTCAGGACAATTGATTCCGCCATTACATCTAATTACGAAACTGTTGTAGATGTGATCAGCATAGTTTTCATTTTCATTTCTTTCTTTTACTTACTAACTGTTCTGAATGCGATCCTGAGGTTTTGTGCCGACTGTTTAAATTTCAGTTTTAACAATTTGAGCTAGCCGTGGACTTTGTTAGTAAATTATAGTGGTAGTAAATGATGTCTCTAAAGGTTAGGTTCACAACGGTTTCCCATCAACAACGGTTTTACAATTAATTTTTAGTGCCTAACTGGCCTATTCTTTTAAAGTTCTGCATTTTTCCATTCTTTTAAAAGCAGAGGCACCTTTCATGACTCACGTAAATGCTACGACACCAATTTGAAATATTTCTCCCGTTCAATCTTTATAGCGCCCTCAGTGATAGCATTTCAAAAATATAATCTGGCTTTTACAGTGATAGCATTCAAATTAATATTTCTATCATTTTCGTTAGTAAAATCGCGGAACAGTTTCATTTGCAGAAGCTGTTCCATTTCCAGGTTATTTGCATACAGATATTATTTAAATAAAAGTCATCTCTAATAGTTTTAACAATATGTGAGAAATGTTGTGAGATGGCTTCTGAATCAGAAATCGCAC
This sequence comes from Locusta migratoria, assembly GCA_026315105.1. Classification (NCBI taxonomy): domain Eukaryota; kingdom Metazoa; phylum Arthropoda; class Insecta; order Orthoptera; family Acrididae; genus Locusta; species Locusta migratoria. The sequence goes on along the minus strand of CM048750.1, from coordinate 383,589,265 downwards.
CGTTTAAGTTACGGTGAACGAGCAGGGCATGCAACTGGACCACCTCGTCCGATCCATCGACCAGGAAAGACACGACTGAGATGTCTCCGAACGTCAGTGGCAAAGTGAGCTGGAACACCAACGTGTAGTGGTCACATAACCCGTCGAGTCATCAGTGGCACTTCTACTAGCAGGGCACTCGAAGTGGTGAATGAGAAACGCTGATCATTCCGGCTTATTAGATGACGTGGAAAGATGCCTATATTTGTCATCACGTAGGAAGGCGCTTCTGCACATAGAGGACGAGCGACACGGGAAGCGAGGAGGGGAGCAGCTACGGCCGAGCGCCAACAATGGAGCCTTTAGGACAAACACTGAGTAACTCGCGGCCAGCGACGCGACTGGAGAATGAATATTATTGGCTGCCAGTGCGGTAATGGAGGGGGATGCGCAGAACGGACGAAAAATGGGCCTCCTTCCTACATGACGCCGGCTATAGTTCCAAAATACAGTTGCCAATTATCCCAACTAACATATTCTGATGGCATCGATGCTTATCTTCCGCTGTCAGCATACCATGAGGTTCTGGACAATACCCAATAAATGATAGTTATGAAAGTTGAAGAAGACGTACGCCTAAATATGAATAGTAGGCCAACTGCCTGGTACTCACACGGCGGTCACCTTCCTCAGTGTTAATCACGTTTTGATCCAAGTCTGGTGTCCGAACATTTCGGGTACACCATTCATGATATCCTGCGTCCTTAAATGACCATGTCTCACAAGGAGACCACATGGGCATCTAATTTTAAAACATTTTTATATTTATGTCACGTGAAGTTCACAACTCAAATAAGTCAGCCAAAGCCATACGACGCAAATCTCAAAAATATTCTACAAAACAGACTTTGTAGTTTTGAAATTACTTGTAAGAATCAATAATTAACTTCCTTGCAACATTTGTTGGCGTGGCTCAGGCGGTACCGTTCTGGCTTTACAACAACAGGGTCGGTGGTTCGAATCTTACCGTATCGGAATTATTATTGTTTTTAATTGTGTTCTAATACTTACACAATTGTAATATCTAATGATAATTTTTACGAAAAAGGTAAGTAATTTTATCTGTCATTTTCTGTTGTTGTTGTGGTCTTCAACTCCACCTACATCTGTCTGAATCTGCTTACTGTATCCATCTCTTGGTCTTCCTCTGCGGTTTTTACCCCAAACACTTCCCTCCAATGCTAAATTCACGATTCATTGATGTCTAAGAATGTGTCCTACCAATCGATCCCTTCTTTTAGTATCTTCCAAGTCCTTTATTGTCTCTGACAGAATTACTATGTTGTCGGCAAAGCGCAAGGTTTTTAATTCTTCTGAACTTTAATTCCTTCTCCTAATTTCTCCTTGCTTTCCTTTATAGCTTGCTCAATGTACAAATTGAATAACATTGGAGAAAGACTACAACCCTGTCTTACTCCCTTTCCAACCACTGCAGCCCTTTCATACCCTTGAACTCTGACAACCGCTATCTGATTTTTGTACAAGTTGTAAATAACCTTACGCTCCCTGTATTTTACTCCTGCTTGCTTCAGAATTTGAAAGAGTTTATTCCAATCAACATTGTCAAAAGCCTTCTCCAAATGTACAAAAGCTAGAAATGTAGGTTTGCCGTTTCTAAATCTATCTTCTAGTATAAGCCGTAAAGTGAGTATTGCCTCTCGTGTTCCTGCATTTATCCTGAACCCAAACTGTTCTTCCCCGAGGTCGTCTTCTACGAGGTTTTCCATCCTTATTTAAATAATTCGTGTTAATATTATGCAACCATAACTTATTAAACTGATGGTTCTGTAGTTTCCACACCTGTCTGCGCCTGCTTTGTTTGGAATGTGAATCATTACATTTTTCTTAAAGTCTGATGGTACTTCGCCTGTCTCATGCAACTTACACAGCAGGTGAAACAGTTTTGTCATGGCTGGTTCTCCCAGAGACTTCAGTAGCTCTGACGCAAAGTTATCTACTCCACGGGCTTTGTTTCGACCTAGGTCTTTCAGTGCTCTGTCAAATTCATCTCTCAGTATAGTATCTCCGATTTCATCCTCATCTACATCATTCCCCCTTCCTACAATATTGCCTCTAAGTTCATTTCCTTCGTATAGCCTGTCTGCATACTGTTTCCACCTTTCAGCCTTCCCTTCTTTGCCGAGAACTGGTTTTCCATCTGTATTCTTGACATTCATAGCGCTGTTTTTCTTATCTCCAAATATCTCTATTATTTTCCTGTAGGCTCTATCTATTTTTCCTCTATTTATACATTCTTCTACCTCCTTGCATTTTCCTTCTAGCCACTCCTGCTTAGCTATTTTGCACTTCCTGTCAGTCGTCTTTACTCCATTTTGCTTGTTTCGTGTACTTCATTTTTATATTTTCTCCTTTCATCGATTAAATTTAGTATGTCCTGTGATATTTTTTGCAGCTCTTGCCTTCCTATCTATTTTGTCCTCTGCTGCCTTCATTATTTCATCTCTCAGTATTACCCATTCCGCCTCTTCTGTTTTATTTTCCCCCGTTTCTGTCAATTGTTGCCTAAAGCTCCCTCTGAAATTCTCAAGAACTTCAGGTTGCTTTAGTTTATCCAGGTCCTATCTCCTTATTTTCCTACCTTTCTGCAGTTTTTTCAGTTTCAGCCTACTCATTACCAATATATTTTGGTCAGAGATTGTATCTGCCCCTGGGTATGTTTTACAGTTTAAAACCTGGTTCTCCTGGTCTCTTCCACATATACAACCTTCTTTCGTGGTTCTTAAACCAGGTGTTTGTTATAACTAAATTATGGTCCATGCAAAATTCTACCAGGCGGCTTCCTCTTTCATTCCTTTTGTGCAGACCATATTCACTTAAAATCTTCCCTTCCCTTCCTTGTCCTACTACCGAACTCCAGTCTCCCATAACAATTAAGTTTTCCTCTCCCTTAATTGTCTAAATAATTTTCTTTAGCTACTCATATATTTCTTCGATCTCCTTATCATCGGCAGAACTAGTTGGCATATAAACCTATACTACTGTGGTCGGTGTTGGCATCGTATCTATCTTGACTACGATAATGTGATAACTGTGTCACCTATAGTAGTTTACCCGCATTCCTATTTTCTTATTCATTATCAGACCTACTCCTGTAATACCCCCAACTGATTTTGTGTATATAATCATGTACTCACCTGACCATAAATCCGGTTCCTCTTTCTACCGGACGTCACTAATCGCCACAATATCTAACTTCAACCGATCTATTTCTCTTTCTAAATTTTCTAACTTCCCTACCTGATTAAGGGATCTAACATTCCACGCTCCGATTCGTAGAATTCCAGTGTTATCTTTTCTGATAGATTTTCTATATTTTATAAAATGTTGGTAATGATGGTTTCAATTAAAGAAAATTACATTTTTTTCAGTTCTAGCTTCATTGTGAGTTGACGACGGTGCTCTTTGATCAGTTTGTGAAGAGCTACGATGCTGTTTTTGAAAGTCATCACTTTAAGTATTAATGGCTTACCAAGCAGGTAACCTACTCAAACCTCGTTTTAAGTGACAAGTTGTTCAGCTCGTCTACAATTCACATAAATAAAAACTGGCATAACACGTGGACTTAGAGATCCCAAAATGTTTGATGCAATTGAATTTGAAAACAACGGAAAAATACGTGTTACAGCGGGTAGAAGGGCAGCTCGTTTCGTATTGTGACGATACAGGGGAGACAGCGTTACGGAAATGATACAGGATCTGGGATGGTAATCATTACAACAACGGCGCTTATCGCTGCGGCGTGGGCTACTTGCGAAACTCCAATCGCCAACATTCTCCTCCGAATGCGAAATTATATTGTTGACTCCCACTTACATAGGTAGAAATGATCATCAGAATAAAATGCGAGAAATCAGAGCTCGAACAGAAAGATTCAGGTGTTCTTGCTTCCCGCGCGCTATTCGAGAATAGAATGGGAGATAAATAATATAACTGTGGTTCGATGAACCCTCTGCCAGGCACTTAAATGTGATTTGCAGAGTATCCCATGTAGATGTAGATATTTCGAACCACCGAATTTATGGTTATGAGGCCAGAAGCTGCACTGACAGGAACTGCAAGTGCTTCGGTTAATGGTACTTAGGTGCACTTGCAAAACTCCAAAGTCGATTTTCTAGAAAAGTTTTGAGAGTTGCATCGAATGGTTTTCGCGGATTGTTATTTAAGTTCTGAACTTCACGTACCATAAATAGAAAGAAAATTTGAAATCCTACACTCATGTGGTCTCCTTGTCAGACGAACACTACTGAATACAATGAATTCTGTGGTTTTTCTCGGCGGGGATAAATTTCTCCATGCAGTCTTGCTGCCCGCCGCCCGTGGTCATTTAACTTTGCCTAAGTAAAAGCCATATCAGCAAGGTCTCTATTCGAATTCCGATATATTGTGTACAGCACTGTATCACATGCACTACAAGAGGAGTCAGCAAGAGAAGTGGATTGGACAGAACATTACTAATTATTATAGAAGAAGAGGGCGTTAAGGCATGAGATATGAGGCAGAGCGCCATCCTCAATCTCTAGAGTTTCCCGTGGATCAAGGAGCTGTTCGTAACTTACAATGAGACCACATGGGTGCTATTGGATTATAGAATTTCTTTATATTTATGGTACGTGGAGTTCAGAACGTAAATAACAACCAGCGAAAGCCTTTCGACGCAACTCTCAAAAGTTTTCGAGATAATCGACTTTAAACTGTAGCGAAGTATCTGAAGTACCAATAGATGAAACAGTCCGGGCACCGTGGCGCAGCGCGTCGGTCAGGGGCTAAACGCCCTCTGGAATAAAAAAAAGCTGAGCCAAATATTCAGCGAACAACCAAGGACGAATTGAACCAACGACAGAAAAACATAGATCTACCGAAAAAAAAAGAAATAAATAAATAAATAAATAAAAGAGGTAGTAGCGTTCTGGCTTTCCCACCCTGGGGTCGGTCGTTCGAATCTTGTCAGGGCTAATTTTTTTCCGTTGTTTTGTAACACTTACACCATTTTAACATCTAATGGTAATTTTTACGAAAAGTGCGCGTGATTCTGTTTATTCGTAATTTTCTATATTTTATGGAAAGTTGTTAATAATGATAGTCAATCAAAAAACGTTAAGCTATATTTTTTATAGTATTGGCTTCACTATTAGTTGACGACGATAGTCTTAGGTTGTTCAGTTTGTGAAGAGCTACGACACAATATTTGGAAAGTCATCTACCTTGTTACTAATGGCTTTCCGAGAACCTACCCTTACATGACGGCAAGGATTTCAAATCGTCTACATACACATAAACAAAAACTGACACAAGTGGAATTAGAGATCCCAAAATGTTTTATATAACTGAATGGGAAGACGGAAAAAAATGTTAGTGGGATTCGAACCTCCTACTCTGGTTATGACGCCAGTACTCTACCACAGCCCCCCAGGGGGCTCACGGTTCTTTAGTGAGTACTTACGTGGCGAGCACGGGGCCCCGTGCTAATGCAGTCTTCCTTCCTTCTCTACTTCCTGGACTGCATTTCCTTTCCCCTCCCCTTCTTTCCTTCCTCTCCCCACTGGGGGACTGATAACCTCAGTAGTTTAGTCCCCATATCCCAAACAAACAACCCAACCCAACCCCAAACAAACTCTAACACATAAAGCTAAACATTCGTTCAAACCGTCTTGATAGTAAATTTTTATAAGTTAATGACGCGTTTCGCCCTTTAGCAGGGCATCTTCAGATTATAATGCGCTCTCCGTGGTGTGACACCGTAAGTTGTTATTGCTGTGTTTCCATTTTCCTGGAATGTTTTTTTTATTTCCTTGTGGCCCTTAATCGAAGCGGTGGTCCCTGATGACACAAGATAAGCCCATGTTGACAATTGCGCTCACGGGCGGGCGTGGTGTGCTGCTCCGCCGACTTGTACGCCGACTTGTACTTTGGTCTGTGATTAACTAATAAAAATTTGCAATCAAAACGGTTTGAACGAATATTTATTCTAACTGATTGCTGTTGTACACCATGGATTGGAAATCATTTCATAAGCTAAACTGGCAGATGCTGCCAATACGAGCACTTTGCAAAATTTGAAAGTCGATTTTCTCAAGTATTTTTGAGAGTTGCGTCGTATGGCTTTGGCGGATTGTTACTGAAGTTCTAAACTTCACGTACCACAAATGTAAAGAAATTCTAAAATCCGTCTTCTTGTCATTCTGATTCACATGACTGTGAACCAGCATGTCTGACTCAATTTCCGAAAAAAAAAGAAGAAAAAAACAGAGAAAGAAATACTGAGTGATTCCCTTCTATAAGAACAATAAATTGAACAAATGACATCAATGGTTCCTATCCTCTTACCCTAGTGTCTTGGGAAGGGCACCTCAGCAGTAGAGACGTCCCGGAGAGGGCTGTCGTGCAGCTGCTCCTCGTTAAGCCACGGCCTGCGCCGGGGTTGACGAATGTTGCCCCACGGAGTTGTGCCCGGCTGCGGAAATTGGCGATCCGTCTGCGTCGTCGGCAGGCACGGCCCTCTCGCCGCACAGGCCAGCCAGCCAGCCTAAGCGCCGCTTTGTCCCCACACCGGCGCCGAGGCACGATGCGAGACCCGCCCCTTGTCAGTGCTGGGCGGGAGCACAGAGTAGCATATACAGAGGAGCAGCCACCCCTAAACCACTGTCCTACGCTCCCCTCGTACTTCCGTAAGATGCTAGCAGGTGTCAGGCGGATCGCTGGCTTAGGGTGCCTCTCGCACGTCAGAGGGTAGCGTGGACGGGAGACTGAGGGGAGAGCTTGCGCCGCCTGCCACGAGGCCACGGCTGTGTCCATCTTGCTGGCGTTTGAGGGGAGGTGGTGGTGGGGACAGCCGCTACCTGCCGCTTGCTCTGGTCAGTTTAAAGAGCTGTTTCTGACCGCAGCGCCATCATGGGACATCTTACGGAACTGCTGGAAACCCTCCCTGCCCGCACCCCTGAGCGTAGGACCGGGCCCTTATGGAGGTTTCCCATCTGTATATATTTGTCTGTCGTGGGAATCCACTTCAATGCCGCCCCCGCCAACTCTGTCTTCCACTGTCCCTAACGCCCAAACGCGATATTATGTCACACGTTGGACCTAGATCTGGATGGATCGTCGACGATATGTGGATTTCTCTGCTCGATGCACACGGTGGCGCAGGGGAACGGGGAATTTTAAACATTACAGTTGGCAGTACTGTAGCGCCGGCAGATGTTCAGAACTTTGCACAATTGATGTGAACGCATTGCCATTTAGTAATCATGGAGAATTGGACTGGTGCGGAACGTACAGTAGCTGTGAGAGCGATTCATAAAAAAAAAACAAAAAAAAAAAAAAAACGTGGGTGCGCAATTTCGAAGAAACAGAATCTGCCTTGAAAAAGAAACCTCCAGGTGGCATTCCAACGGTGCGTACCCCAGAGAACATTGCAGCTGCTAGAGCTGCAATCGAGAGAAGTCCTCGCCGCTCCGTTCGACAGCATGCATCTTCGCTAGGGATTAAGCGACGACGCGTACAAAAAATACTGCACGAATTTAACTTCCATCTCTATAAGTTGCAGATTGTGCAACACTTACATGAACGAGACCCAGCGTCACGTACGGAGTTTAGTAGCCAGATATTGGCTAAAATCAACGACGACGCGAATTTCGAAATGTTCAAAATGTTCAAATGTTTGTTAAGCTTATGGGACTTAACTACGGGGTCATCAGTCCCTACGCGAATTTCCTCGGTAACTTATGGATATCAGACGAAGCCCATTTACACCCGAACGGATTCGTGAACAAACAGAATTTTCGTTATTGGGCACAGGACAATGCTTGTGAGTTGCGCCAGTGACCACTACATAGCACCAAGGTCACAATATGGTGTGCTGTATCATGTCATGGTGTTATCGGCCCTTCTCTTTTTTTTTTATTTATTTATTTATTTTTTTTTTTTTTTTTTTTTTTTTTTTTTTTTTTTTTTTTTTTTTTTGGACGTGAGGATGGTGGTTTAGTGACACTAACATCCGTTCGATATGTTGAAATGCTTCAAACATTCTTTACACCGAGACTGTACGAGCTTAATCATAACGTCGAAAACATGTGGATTCAGCAGGACGGAGCCACGTCACACACTGCTTGACAATCGATGGCAGCAGTTCTTCAATTGTTTGGAAGACGCATTATTTCACGTAACGGTGACATTACATGGCCTGCGAGATACTCTGACCTTAGTGTGTGAGACTTCTTCCTGTTGGGATATCTTAAAGGCAAGTTGTACCGTACACGTCCTGCAACAATCCACGAACTGAAGGAGAACATTGAAAACGAAAGCGCTGCCATTCCCCAAGGTTTGCTACATCACGCATTCCAAAGTTTTCATAAGAGGCTGTTAGTGTATGAACGCCGAATGGGAGCACATCTTTCCGATGTCAAGTTTAAAAAGTAAAGAGACACATTTGGACATTCTGATTGTAAAGACATACTGAATAATGGCATACTGAATAAATTCACTTTCGTTAATAAATTACTAGTTTCATGTATTTATTCATGGAAATGACGTTATTTCGAAATTTCCCGTTTCCCTGCGCCACCCTGTAGTTACACTCCAGGCCATCAAAATTGCTACACCAGGAAGATGACGTGCTACAGACGCGAAATTTAACCGACAGGAAGAACATCCTGTGATAGACAAATGATTAGCTTTTCATAGCATTCACACAAGCTTGGTGCCGGTGGCGACACCTACAACGTGCTGTCATGAGTAAAGTTTCCAGCCGATTTCTCATACGGAAACAGCAGTTGACTGGCGTTGCCTCGTGAAACGTTGCTGTGATGCCTCGTGTAAAGAGGAGAAATGCGTACCATCACGTTTCCGACTTTGATAAAGGTGGGTTTGCAGCCTATCGCGATTGCGGTTTATCGTATCGCGACACTGCTACACGCTTTGCTCGCGGTCCAATGACTGTTAGCAGAATGTGGCATCGGTGGGTTCAGGAAGGCAATACGGATTGTTTTGCTGGACCCCAACGGCCTTGTATCACTAGCAGTCGAGACGACAGGCATCTTATCCGCATGACTGTAATGGATCGTGCAGCCACGTCTCGATCCCTGAGTGAAGAGAGGGAGACGTTTGCGAAACAACAACCATCTGCACAAACAGTTCGTCGTCGTTCGCAGCAGCATGGACTATCAGCTCGAAGACCGCGCCTGCGGTTACCCTGGACGCTTCACCACATACAGGAGCGCCTGCGATGGTGTATGCAACGACGAACCTGGGTGCACGGATGGCAAAACGACATTTTTTCGGGTGAATCCAGGTTCTGTTTAGAGCATCATGATGGTCGCATCTGTGTTTGGAGACATCGCGGTGAACGCACATTGGAAACGTGCATTCGTCATCGCCGTACTGGCGTATCACCTGGCGTGATGGTATTAGGTTACAAGTCTCGGTCGCCTCTTGTTCGCATCGACTGCACTTTGAACAGTGGCCGTTACATTTCAGGTGTTTACAACCAGTGGCTCTACCCTTCATTCGGTCCCTGCGAAATAGTTTCAGCAGGATAATGCACGACCGCTTGTTGCAGGTCCTGTACGAGCCTTTAGGGATACGGAGAATGTTCGACTGCTGCCCTGGCCAGCACATTTTCCAGATCTCTCACCAAATGAAAACGTCTGGTCAGTGGTGGCTGAACAACTGGCTCGTCACAATACGCCTGTCACTTGAGGATCTGTGGTATAATGTTGAAGCTGCCTGTTCATCTGTACCTGTATACGTGATCCAAGCTCTGTTTGACTCAATGCCCAGGCGTATCAAGGTTCTTATTATGGCCAGAAGTGGTTTTTCTGGGTGTTGATTTCTCAGGATCTATGCAACTAAATTGCGTGAAAATGTAATCAGATGTCAGTTCTAGTATAACATATTTGTCCAATCAATACCCATTTATCATCTGCATTTCTTCTTGTTGTAACAATTTTAATGGCTAGTAGTGTATTATTATCTGCATATTCACGTCCAACTACATCATTAGTCTGAAAATCACACTTAAGGATAGCGCGCAGGCTTCATCAACCCGTTTTCATACTATTTAGCTACTACACCATTCACGAATAGCACCTCGGAAGAAACAACACCTAAATCTCTCCATTCGAGCTGTGACCCCTTGAAGCTTACCGTCTCCTCTTTAATCCTATCAGTTGCCATTCTCCTCGAGCATATTTGAAATTTAATCTGACCTTTCCTGTTCAGATTGAATATCGTGCAACAGAAAAACGCCTTGCTCCGGAAACCATGCCAAGTAGGAAGATAACGGTAGCACTCGCTTATCTTTAAGGATGTACTTACCATAACTTTTCATCTGAATAATGATAAACAAAACAAGATGGTGCCTTCTCTACATAAAAGAAGATTACAGCCTTTACCTATGACAAATTTATTGGTAATGCTTTTTACATACTGCTTCAAAACAAGAATAGTGCATCATATAATATCATTAACAATCGTATTTCCTCCCAGGTTCAAATATCGTAATTCAGCGGAGGGATTACAAAGGGGACCATATACTTTCATTCTATTCGTGTTCACACACACTACGCATACTGCATGGCCTCTACTGCCAAACAACACCCATGCATGCATTGAACTACGATAACCCACAGTGGTCAAGTAAAAATATTCAAAGATCACTGAGAGGAAATTAAACAGTTGTTAAGGGGAATATAATAATTAATATCTGCCAAACATTACGGTAATATTCTCAGCAGAGTGTCCGATCTTCATGCAGCCCACGTGACATCGTGCACGATAAATATAAGGGCCAAAAAGGGAACTCCTCAAAAACATCTTTAACGGTCAGAAATCACGCATTCGGACGCTTACTATTTATCAGCAACTTGATGAAATTACGTTAAATCAGATGAGAAAGATTGTCAACACGCTTCTCTTTGTGGGACTTACCCATCCATGCGGCATGATAACGAACACATGTATCTACGTGTAGAAGACTAAAGAGTTTGAAAAATCACACGAAATTTCATACGAGTTTCCTCCGCACGAACAACAAGGTAATTAATAGCCACTGCAAAAATGATATTCCAGTTTCCACTATAACTAATCTGACGCAAACCGAAAAAAACACCCATGTCGCCAACATGGACTGAATCTGAAACACAAAGGAAAGAACTCAAAATTGATCCCAGATCACCACGGAATTTACCAGCAAAGCACTCCCGCGTATCACAGAAACATTTGCGCTCTACAATTCAAAAAAATGTTCAAATGTTTGTAGACCTATCGGACCAAACTGCATGGTTATCAGTCCGTAGCTTACAAACTACTTAAACCTAGGTAAACTAACCCAAGGACAAACACACACACCCATGCCTCAGGGAGGACTCGAACCTCCACGGCGAGCAACCGTGCGCTCCGCAGCGAGACGCTTTAGACCGCTCGGCTACTCCACCGCGGCGCTCTACAATTGGTCGAATATTGCCACATGCTGGCGCACGGTTGATGGCTCTTGCATCACGCGAACCGCTGCAAGTTACAGGTTGCAGTCTAAAACATTCTAAAGCAATGAAACGCACCCAAAAAATTATGAAATAACTTCTTCTACCGCTCCCCTATAACTGAAACATTTCCCTGTTAGGCTGACACAAAATTCATACTTCATCAAATACTATACCACTCGCTGCAAGGCCATGGTTCACTCTCCCGAACATGGCCGATCGCTAGCCTAACCGCCTTTCCGCTTCATCTTGGGAGGAGGCACGCTCCTATTGGCTGATAACCTAACCGACTCCCATACCAACTTGTGAATCGTAAGATATAGGCACCTGTCGACCCAAAATGCCAGGAAACCCCTCTGCCGAATACAGAATTTCTGCTTTGGCTATCCTTCATCATCCTAAGCATCTCTGCTTTCCAACCACAGCCTCACTCACACACACACACACACACACACACACACACACACACACTTGTGGGATGGGAGACATGGGTGCTGCAGAGCGAAAGCTCCTCCTGTGAGCGAGGGTCACGTATTGTACCTGTAATTAATAATAATACAACTCTGAGCATTCCTGTCTCCGCTGTTCTCAGCACTCGCCCTGAAAGGAATGACAAAGTGGCACGAAAGGCCCGTCTCTAAATGATATTGAAAGAAATACCTACACAACTGTGTGGTTTACTAGAGAACATCAATTATTGGAAGTTAAATGGAGCGATACAACACTATTGTTGCACCCTCTTATTTTGTTTTGATGATCATTTCTCCCTATATAGGTGGAACTCAACAATATATATTTTTTTTCTTTTTTCAGGAGAAACGAAGCGATGTAATTGTCATAAGTACGAGCGGTGTTCAAATGGGAATGGCACGAAACGTCTTAACAACCAGACCTTCATATTTGAATGTGACATCTAGGGACGTGAAGCATGCGTCGTCATCGTAAAAAATTCAGGGCTGCGCTCTCAGCACAGAAGATGAGGCTCGCCGTCTGTTTCGACGTCGAAGGTTCGATTCTCGTCGAATTCGTCGAGGACGGAAATACCATTGACAGTGATGTGTACAGTGGCCAGCACCACGCTCCCTGCTCACTACATTGCCAAGAGGCGAAAATGATGGAATATGACCTTGGATGTAATGAGTCCTTGGGCCTAGTCCAGCAGACTTTGAAGCACGCACAGGATACATGGCTTATGAACACTGTGTGAGGTGGGGGTGGGTGTTTCAGTATCGTTTGATACGCTATCTTCATATAGATTTGATACCACTTCTGTTTCTATTGGGGCATTCCATCTGATACCTGCTGTTCAGTGGACAGGATGTCGACGGCAAGGGGACAGCTGGCTTGCTTTCTCTCACGTAGCCTCGGCAGTCGGTATGCTGGGGTTCATAAATTAGCGTTTTGGGCATTTGCCTTCGTAGAATATCTCTGCTGCGAAACTGCCTACTCGGCTGTGGAAGGAGGGCGTCCTGTCATGTCCTGGTACTTGTGAGGTCATGTTCGGTGACAGTGGACGGAGAGGTGAACGAGGGCCGACCAGCACTACAGGCGAGGTATTGTTTGAAATTACAGGTAGAGAAGGACAATGCTCTGCAGACACACTGAAGGATACCTGGCAAACTGTCACCACTGCAACACAATCGGACTTCCCGCCTAAGGGTGAAGTTCGCAGAAATCTGAATACAACCCTCGCCAGAGCAGCGTGTCGTTTTCACGGTTACGAATCCCTGCTCAGTTTCTCAGAATTCCGGGTGCTTGTGAAAACGTTCTTCTGTGTGACGAATGTTAAGCAGTTTGCTACACGCATAGTCGGTCGTCTGGGTCAGCGGAGGCTGAAGAGGTCGTTGACCTGTGTACAGTACCGTCTCTGTGGGAACTTTGCTCGTGTGGGAGGAGCTTGTAGGAGCGTCTGCAGAATGCTCTGTGATTCGCCAGAGCTTTGTTACAGTTTTGTAATTTGTCATTGGCTTCTCGCGATATCACTGGGAAGGCTATTAGCAGTATGCGGTAATTGAAGCGATCTGGCCGTGTATGCGGGGTCACAGGTCGCGACCTGGAAGTCTGGCGTGGGGAGAGATTTTTGGGAATTCACTTGTAGGTCTCCGCAGTGTGCGGATCGACTGAGGTGTCGCATCGAGGGCCCCAAAGTGTCCGGACCTCTGGATTTCGCGGTTTACTTGTGCAAATATCTGAACTTTGACTTTTGTCCTGTGGGTTCGCTTCCGGCAGCCACAGTTGACTTACACATTTTGGAAGTCTCACTTTGACCATTCGCAGTTCGCGGATCGCGCATATGTTAAGATTTTGTGTCACAAGTTTGACTTGGTGATTTACACTTGTGAACACTGTTTCACAAGGACACTACGATCGACTTGTTAAATTTTGCAGCTGTTGTCTGTCTAGCAGCGCCGACGCTAAAGAGGCTGTTAGTTAAACATCGTTTCTGCTTCACAGAACGAAGTGAGATAACGGTCGAGTTTTATTTCAGCTCTGATGTGTAGTCATCACCTGCCGCTGCCGACTCCTGTCTGCTTCAGATATTTGGTAATGTGTCGCCTGCATCATTGCTAGGGCTAGTGTACTGCTGTTTTTTAAGGATTTTCTCTTTATTTTCATAACTGGGCTTACTTTTTCAAAGTGGAAAACTTCGTCTGCCCTTTAAGTTTGTGCATCTGCGGTAGTAATTTGGATAATTATTCTTCCCGAATACCTTTCCTTCTTCCTTGACTAGCCATTCGTTGATGTAAATATATAGCCAACGTAATTTCATGCTCTTAATCGTCAATTTTCTTAGACTGTTGCGTAAAGGATCTCATTTTATTTCAAAGTTTGTGTAATGTTCCGTTAGCTCTGTGACAGCATGTACGGTAAATAAAATGCACCTCAAGTATGTATATTCTTTCAATTGAAAATTTCCCATCACTCATACATTTGGAAGGGGCAATCAGATGTTAGTTAACGTGTGAGTGTACGGAGTAAATTAGGTTTTCATTGATGGTTCAAAATGTTCAAATGTTTGTTAAGCTTAAAAGACATAACTACGGGGTCATCAGTCCCTGAGCTTTACTTGTGAACTAACTACAACTAAGGACGGCCGTGCAGACGGCCGTGCAGACCGTGACTGAAGCACGGCTTTGAAGTCATTGGTGTGTTCCTCCTTGTTTGCCAGTTTTGAGTGCAGAAAACCACTCATAATCCGCATCTGTCTTTTTGCTCTCCTGGACGCAGAGCTATACCTGGGCGGTGAATTGCTACGCGTTGAGGAGACACATCAGTTTTTAGGGACCCAAATTGTTTTCGGCTGCTGCCCTTCCCTCCCCAACTCGTCGACCCAGATCGGGTCTTCCGATCGCGATCTGGTTTTGTATTCTCCTTTCCTCACTCGAGTTCCCACAGGTTTTCAACTAACACTGCGTCGTCAGTTTCTGGGCATACTTGAGACGTTCTGTGGTGCACAGAAGTGATATGTACTGATGGCTCCCTGGTAGAGGGCAGAGTTGGTTTCACCTATTCACGGCGACCATCTTGAACAACGTTCCCCGCCTCCTGGATGTACCGTTTCCACTGCCAAACTGATAACCATATCTAGTGCTCTTGTCCACCTACGAGCATGCCCCAGGAAGTTAAATGTCATCTGTAGCGACTCTCTGAGTGGCCTGTATGTAAGCCATTGACCAGTGTTTGCCTCCCCATCTCTTCGTGGAATCCACCCACAACTCTTTCTACTCGGTAAGTCTGGTTGTTCAGTAGACTTTGTTTGGACCCTGGACCACATCGTATGCTGGGAAACAAACATGCTGATCAGTTGGCCAAGCTGGCCACCACATCTCGCCCCCTGGATATTAGTATCCCAGAAAGCAATATGCGATCGTGGTTGCACCACAAGGTCTTTGAGGCGTGGAATTTAGAATGGTCAAACTGAACCACGACAAACATGTTCTGTGCGATCAAGCTTTCTACAGCCGCATAGAACTACTCTCCCAGGACCTCCGTACGGTCTCTGTCGTCCTCTGTCGCATGCGTATTGGCCATACGCGATAAACACATGGCCACCTTTTACGTCGAAAAGACGCATCAAATTGGCATTGTGGCACTCTGTTGGACTGTCAGCTTTTAGCCGCCTTGTGCCGCTCCTTTAATCTGTCTACTGTGCTTCCCTTAATTTTAGCTGAAGATTTTGAGGGTTTTCTTCATGCAGTTGGTTTTACGGGAATCCACCTCTTGTCATTTTTACGCTTTACCTCATGTTTTCCGCCGGACAGTTTTACTGTGTGTGCAGATTTGATGGCTCATCCCCCATTATCCTTGTGATCAGCCAGTCACAGCCTTCTGCTGTGATGTTTTAGCTCCGTTGACTATTTGGTCTAATCCTTCCGTATTTCCTTTTTTATTATGTCACTTTATCATTCATTGTCTCTATACATCCCGTGTACTAGGTGTGGAACGCTTGATTTAAAATTGTAAAGCTTATGATGTCACCTCTTAGCTGGAAACAGGTGACTTACAACCCCCTTGAAAAAACACAATAAGAACTATCTTCTGGATCTCAGCACTGATAATTTCAGCTCACAAACCATGAATATATTGCATAGTGTGGATGAGCACGTTGCAGTCTGGATGTACATGACGCAGTCAGTCAAAAGGCTGTGTGCGTCGACTATTTAACTGTCTATCGGCGAATAATGTTTTATATTCGTGACTCAGATCGTACTGCATGTCCTTTGTGAGATTCAAGGAACTTGTATTGCCAGTTGTATTTGTTCCAGTAGCCATATGGATTTCGTGTAGTACTGCTCGGGTGCCTCATGAAACGCGATACTACACTTCCTAGATGTATGAACCAAATTATTGTAATTCAGTTCTTACCTTTGTCGTTCCTTCAATTCACTGTGGGTAGCAAAACCCCTTGACGCAACTTCCGACAGTTGAGATCTCGTATTGTTTCCGGTATCACTTGTACTAGTGCTGGCTGTGTCGGACCTACCAAATATCTCAAGTCAACCTACGGAATTGTCTCTCTCCGATTTTTCCGAAACTTGGAAATGTTATCTGTCCTCCGAGTCTTTCGCGACGGCATTCTTCCATGAAATAAACCGAGAGATTTACAAGCCGCGTCATGTCGGATAAAATCCTCGAGCTTTCGATGGCAAGCTCTGCCGTCATCAGGAGTAAAATCCCTGACTGCCGGTGTCGGCAAGGCATACTGCTTATATACCTGCAGCGCTGCGTCTAGAAGTTTCTGGAGAGCGCCTGTGCGGGAGGGCAGCGCCAACACCACCTAGAAGACAAGGCCTAACAACTGACCGTGATACGTCATACGCACTTGTGTCATACGACACTTTTGTGATATGGCTTCATGACAAGGTTACATTGCAGCAGTTCGTAGACTACATGAACGGTGTGCATCCCAACATAAAATTCACTGTTGAGATGGAGAAGGATGCTAAATTCCAATTCTTGGATGTTTTGGTCGAACGAAAAGCAGAGGTCATTCAGTGTATAGGAAATCTACACACACTGCCCGCTACTTGAACGGCAACAGCTTACTTCATCCTGTACACAAGAAAGCAGTCCTACGATAGTACACATAGCACAGGTTATTTGTGACGACGACCATCTTGAGTCTGAATTTCAATATTTTAAGCGTGTTTTCAAGGAAAACAATTACAGCAAAGTTGCAATTTCTAAAGGTTTCCGTTGCCACCAACATAAACAAACCCGTGAAACAACGGACAAGGCCAAGCCAGCAGCATTCCTCCTTTTATGTGGAGCAACGACTAGCAATATTGGACGCCTCCTGAAGAAACATGGAGACCAGTTTTCTGGCCCGCCTTCAAGATCAGAGACACGCTACGCCCCATGAAGGACAGTACAGGTCTAAGTGTTCTGGGTGTATAAGGCGTCCCCTGTGAGTGCGGAAGTATTTACATTGGACAGACTATTAGAACTGTTGATTAACGTTGTACAGAGCACACTGAGCACATAAAGAGAACTTGAGAATTCAGTCTTGGCAGAACATTGCCCAACAAATGGGAATAAAATACTAATTGAAAATACGACAATTCTGGCCCAAACAGCATATTACTGGGATTCTATTATAAAACAGGCGGGAGAAATTAAACGGTAAGAATTTCAACAGAGACCAATGGTATACACTCAGCAGGGCATGGCGACGGGCACTGGACGTAGAGCGGAAACAGAGGTCTCGCGCTAATAGCGAAGCGCCGGCGGCACGCTCCACGTGACGTCACGCGGTACCGCGGCCCAGAGGGGGCCCGAATGGACTGCGCAGTAACCCCGTTCACATGGGCTCCTAAAACCGGATTTCGTAAACCGATTTTCCAATTCACATTTTCCAATTTACATTGGTCATGTAAACACTCCAAAATCGATTCTGGAAATCCACTTCTCTAAAGCGGTTTTCCAGTTCCACAATCGATTTTCGTGCCCATGTAAACACAACAGTTTTTGAAGCGTTCTTGGCTTGTCAGATAGTGTCTTTATTTTTTTTTTTTTTTTTTTTTTTTTTTTTTTTTTTTTTTTTTTGTAAGAATTTTCGGCACATTTGGACAGAGTGATATTTTCTAATGTGAAATAAAAGTATTAATATTAGAGTGAACATGAATCTGTGTATTTAAGTAAAGAAAAAGTAGCGATTATGCTGACTAGACCGTGGACTGAATCAGCTGTTTTTCAGCAGCCATCTTAAGTGGATTAGGAAATCCGATTCAGGCTGTGCCATGTAAGCACGACAGCGAAAAACGGTTTACGAAAATCGGTTTTCGTCTTCCGGAAGATGTGTTACATGTAAACGTAGTGTGTCGTACTGCGCATGACGACACCGCCGAAGAACGTGGCGGCAGTTGTATCGGTAGCCCTGCGGTAGCTTGTTGTTTACTGTGTATTAACATAAACAAACCCGTGAAACAACGGACAAGGCCAAGCCAGCAGCATTCCTCCTTTTATGTGGAGCAACGACTAGCAATATTGGACGCCTCCTGAAGAAACATGAAGACCAGTTTTCTGGCCCGCCTTCAAGATCAGAGACACGTTACGCCCCATGAAGGACAGTACAGTTCCGGGTGTATAAGGCGTCCCCTGTGAGTGCGGAAGTATTTACATTGGACAGACTATTAGAACTGTTGATTAACGTTGTACAGAGCACACTGAGCACATAAAGAGAACTTGAGAATTCAGTCTTGGCAGAACATTGCCCAACAAATGGGAATAAAATACTAATTGAAAATACGACAATTCTGGCCCAAACAGCATATTACTGGGATTCTATTATAAAACAGGCGGGAGAAATTAAACGGTAAGAATTTCAACAGAGACCAATGGTATACACTCAGCAGGGCATGGCGACGGGCACTGGACGTAGAGCGGAAACAGAGGTCTCGCGCTAATAGCGAAGCGCCGGCGGCACGCTCCACGTGACGTCACGCGGTACCGCGCCCCAGAGGGGGCCCGAATGGACTGCGCAGTAACCCCGTTTACATGGGCTCCTAAAACCGGATTTCGTAAACCGATTTTCCAATTCACATTTTCCAATTTACATTGGTCATGTAAACACTCCAAAATCGATTCTGGAAATCCACTTCTCTAAAGCGGTTTTCCAGTTCCACAATCGATTTTCGTGCCCATGTAAACACAACAGTTTTTGAAGCGTTCTTGGCTTGTCAGATAGTGTCTTTATTTTATTTTATTTATTTTTTTTTTTTTTGTAAGAATTTTCGGCACATTTGGACAGAGTGATATTTTCTAATGTGAAATAAAAGTATTAATATTAGAGTGAGCATGAATCTGTGTATTTAAGTAAAGAAAAAGTAGCGATTATGCTGACTAGATCGTGAACTGAATCAGCTGTTTTTCAGCCGCCATCTTAAGTGGATTAGGAAATCCGATTCAGGCTGTGCCATGTAAGCACGACAGCGAAAAACGGTTTACGAAAATCGGTTTTCGTCTTCCGGAAGATGTGTTACATGTAAACGTAGTGTGTCGTACTGCGCATGACGACACCGCCGAAGCACGTGGCGGCAGTTGTATCGGTAGCCCTGCGGTAGCTTGTTGTTTACTGTGTATTAACGGGAACGTTTTGTTTCGTTTATTCTTGTGTTTCACGACAGAAAAATCGATGCCTTTAATTCAGTATAATATGATGATTCGTTTGACATTTTAAATTCTCGCAGAATCGTTGACAAAAAGACATTAGTAAGTGTCTATGGAACAAACAAGCAGCTCCAAAAAATAATTCCCAGCAAAATTAATTTGTGCTGTGAAACAATACAGATTGGAATGCGAAGACAGCTGTTATCATTTCAGAAAGGACTCTTGATGTCAATTAATTCTTTATTTGGCCTTCATTCTGACTTTTATTCACTATGCATTAAGTATATTAACAGCACGGCTGAACCAGGTCTTGAACATTTGTTTTCACATATTAGAGGTCTTGGCCATTTCTATCAGCATCATCCCCCTAAAGAAGTCCGGAAAAGAATGCCCAAGACATTCCACTGTCTAAAACTTGGTCTGTGAGACAGGAAGAAGACTCCCAACAATTCACGTTGAAACGTGTCCATAAAAAATTATTTTGTAAGAAAATGTCCAATATTGTGCCTCCTGTTTTGTATCGAGTAACTTGCTTGCAAGAAAATGTATAATATCGCTTCTACTGTATGTATCGATATGTGTCCTTTATGAAGTTTCATCTTTGGCAAAGATCATGTATTGCATAGCATTGTAGCTCGCACTGACAGAGAGTAGCACTAGTGGTTCAGCTCGCTTAGAGAGCGGTTGGGTTGTGTGTATGGCTCCGATGTAGAGCAGAGGCTGCTTTGCCAGCAAGTCAGAAGTTGTATTATGTAGGTAATGTAATGCTGATTATTAATAATAAGTAACTTAAACTTTATTTCATCTTTCATTTACGTAGTTAGAAAATTAACCTACTTCCTTCATTTGATAATTAATTATTAGTGGATTTAAAGTGCAGTATTGATGTGAATAATATTGTTGAACGGATTTCATTATTGGTGCCATAGTAAATGATAGTTAATTGACTATGATACTAAATTGATACTAAATTTCAATAATTAGAAACTGATCTGCATAAAATTCTCACAGTCAAGCATTAAGAAAGTGATTTGTGGTTTTTTTAATATCTTTCTCGCAGTCAAAATTTTTGAGTATAGTCAATGTCTGTTTCAAAAGGCTACATGTTACAGTTGTTTTGTTAAAAATATCCGTTGCGCACATAATCAGTTTCATGCACTGTTTCTCACTTAATAGCATATACATCAGTATCAGGGCCATAATTAAACCAAATTGCTGTGTTAAGGAACAATTTGTTGTCTGATCTAACGATAGGTTCAACATCCACAACACACGTACAGCTTTTAACGTCATATAGACTCCTAAGTGGAGTTTTGCCGGATATGTCTGAAGCAATATCCATGTCAGATGGGGAAGCAGAGAGCCAATTGTGAGGCTGCTGTATCGTCTGCTGTGACACATGTTGAATGCCCAGCTGAAGATTTCATACATCTGGCAGGCTAACATTGCACACCGTGCTACGAAATATAACACCTCACTGGGGATGTCGCCTAATGAACTGCTTTGTCCTCCTCCAAAACACCTCGTAGAATACGGGTGGATAGAATTTGTATCACGAGGTGGATTGTTAGTGCTGTCTGACAAGTGGATGCGACAGATCTCAGAGTTTGAGCTGCTGTTCGACGAGATTAACGGAAGTGACATACTCTCAAAAAAAAAAAAAAAAAAATAAAAAAAAAAAAAAAAATAAAAAAAAAAATAAATAAATAAATAAATAAATAAATAAATAAATAAATAAAAAATAAAAAAATAAAAAAATTTAAAAATAAACATTTCTAAGAGATTAGCAGACGTAATGTCGCACGAACATCCTCACGTGGCGCCGGATGTCATGAAAATATTCCTACGCACCCGGATTTTTATTAGAGTGCGTTACCTCAACATGAAGCTTAAGAAGGCGACAAGGACGTTAGTGGCATTCTTCGGCTGTCGGAATGATTTAATGAAATATGTAACTGCAATAAGCAATTCGTGTGTTTAGTGGTGTTGTATGTGACGGCGCAGCGCCGCTTCGCGCCCCTCGCCGCTGACGTCATTTCAACGTTTCGCTTCTGGCCCAACCTTTTATAGAATAACCTTGCCGCGGCCCATCTGCACGCGCTGTCTTCCCGACCCTTCCGGCCCTCCAGAAACTTCCAGATGCAGCGCTGCAGCTATATAAGCAGGACGCCTTGCTAACAGCGGCACTAGAGCTCACGGCAGCACAGCGAGAGTGTAGGAAGCGTACTGTCGTCGTCAATCGTTCATACGGCTACTATAGTCGAGCCGAAATAGGATGATCCCTGGTGGTTGCGCCAATCGGCTTTGAGCGCCGACGCAGCAGACCATTGGAGTAAGTCAAACTCGAGCTTTGCTCTGCGCATGCGCGCGTTCGGCTCCGCTCTGTGCTGTTGCCAGTTCTGTCAGACAGCGCCGACCGTTAAGGTATACTGTCACTCCTGTCAGGAAGCAAACGAACTACTTGGCAACACGGTTGCATTCAGTTTCCCCGGCTGGGGCGGTCTTCCAGCCCAGTAGGCGGAACAACGGATCATCGTATTCCGACCCGACTATAGAACAAAGATTTTGTCGTTTACACGGGCCACGGGTGCTGTGTAGAGCAAGTTGTCGTGTTTTCTCCTACAACGCTCGCGGTTGTATAGGACGATTAACTAGGCGAGATACTCCAGAATAGCTGGAGTTTAGAAGGCAGGTCTAGAGAAAGCCCGCGGTCTGTACGCCAGGAATTGCGCAGGGCACCTCCACCGGCCCCCGGACTGCTACCGGACGACAACATGGCAAACGACACGGACTTCGCATCGGACTTCACTTCTAAGGAGGCGCCTACAAGTTAGGAGTTAAGTTTTTAACCCAGCCTGATACCAAACTTAAACATCGTGAGGAAAAAGTGGCTAAACGTCGACGACGTCGCAAGCAAGCCGTAGAGGAAATACGAAGAATAAAACATCAAACTGATGACGAATACGATGACTCCTTGTCATCAGACCCGAATGAAGACACTTTAGCAAGCACCGGATGTGACATTGTGGATTACCAGACGACGGAGAACGTCGGAGAAGAAAAGGAATACAGACAAGTTAAACGGAAGAAGTCTTCTCGCAGTCGTACCTCAAAGAACAAATCTCAGGTGGACGTCGAGCGTTGTACACCGGTGAGGGCATCAAATTCCTTGTAGACACCCTTGAGGACTACAATAAGGTATTTTCCTACTGTAAAAACAGGGAAATACCTTTTCAAGCGTACCACGATAGCACCAACAAAGAACTGAAAGTGATGGTAAAGAGCCTACCGCGCAGTTACCGAGAAAGAAATTAAACTCGATCTCGAAGACCAAGGATTTACTATTCGACAGGTCCATCAATATAAAAAGAAGAAACATGGACATGACTAGATGATAGATCATTAACTATAACCAGCTGGGGTAGATTCCAATGACGTGTGTAATCGCTATATCAAGTACTCTGTGGGTCCCCACACTTCTAATTCCAAGTCTTGCTCCAGTTGGTTCAGTTGTATTCCTCGTGGATTAGTGACTTGGGAATTCCATGGAGGGTGTTTAACGTTCCAATCGCCTCCTATGAACGTCTTTCCGTGTGGTGCTATGATGTTCTCCAAATCCTGTGGTATTAACTGTGTCTAGGTCGAAGGCAATTTACTTTTTTGAAATCTTATTGTAGGTGGTATATTTATAATTTTGGTAAAATTACTTTCAAACATATAAACAATATGAATAGTTGGAGTCGATTCCTTCTCCATTATTAACTTAAAATAACTTGTAAGGTTGATAAATAGACAGTCAGCTAAATGCTAATAATTTTTAAATAAACGTTTACTAATTCTCAAAATTAACAAATATTTGTTTATATTTGAACTAGTACAATTAAGATCTTTTTTTCCAGTTGCTTTGCTATTTCGCCTCATGCTGTGTCTAAATTGTTGTCTCTATACTCCTCTAGTCTGTATTCCACAGCAGTGGAAACGTTATAACGGCTTCAGTTAACTGCTCCATAACAAATAAAACAATTGGAATACAGCTTCTTGTAACGAGTTACAGCACGAAACTGCGAGACAGGTGTGGTCATGCGCGCAGCGGGGTAGCGGGCCAGTGCGCATGCGCGAGGCCGCAGACGTCGACAGACTTTTGAAAAGGTCGCTCTCGGAGCGATCCCGCAGATTCGTCTGTCGACGTCTGTGGCGTCTGTGAGGCACTGCGAGGTCGGTGTGAACTGCTCGATTTAAACCTATGGGAACATATATTTTGAAAAATCTGTCACGTTACGTAACGCGACATAGTGTGACCGCGATGTGACATGGCCTGCAGTCCGCGACTGGGACGAAGTATCCGGTTAAGTAACCGCGCAGGTTCATCGCTGAGTTTTCTCCGTCGACGCAGCGCCGAGGGAACGGAACGCATCACGTCCAGCGCCGACTCTGGACCAAGTTTTTCGCTCCAGACGAATTGGGCAGGCCGAAAGTTCGGGCCTTGTTTCCGCGCTCGTTACGGCGGGAGGAGGGGCGTGGGGAGAGGGAAACAAGTCTGCGTGTTTACGCAGGCGGGAGCGCGCAGGGCTGAACACTTGTAGCATAATAGCACGCGGCGGGCTCTGGCATGAATTTAATTTCCACGTGGGGCCCACCAGCCGCCTCTCCTGTAGTGTTTAACTTCAGGCCAGCAATCGCAGCCGCATACGGCACCAGCCACGGCTGCGCAGTAACTTCTGCGCACTGCCTGAGACCGCCGATCCGGAAACCCCGGGAAAAATTACTCCTGCGCTCCGCGAAGCGCTGACACATAATGTGCAAAAGCGAAGCTATTGCAGGAGTACCACATGTTCTGTATATCTTGTTGCGCGCTATAAGCCGTTGATACTTCTCTTTAAAATAAATACATGAAATAAACAAAATCCGTGATAGACAACAGCGCAAGAAATTTGGGAACGCCGTATTATTTGCTTGAGCAAGACAATTCAAATGTTCAAATGTTTGTAGAGCTTATGGGACTTAAGTACGGGGACATCAGTCCCTAAACTTACAGACTACTTATGAACTAGCTAATACTAAGGACGGTACAAAGGGAGGATTCGAAGCCCCGACCGTAGTGTCCGTACAGACCGTGTCTGACGCGTCGCAGACCGCTCGGCCACCGCGGCCAGCTGAGCAAGACGGGTGTGCCAATCACTCCCCTATCTACATCTACGTATATACTCCGCAATTTACCATAAAGTGAGTGCCGGAGGGTACAATGTACCACTACTACGCATTGCCTTTCCTATTCCGTTCCCAAATACAACTATGGAAAAGTATAATGTCTACGTGCCTCTGTACGAGCCCTAATTTCTCTTGTCTTTGTGATCTTTACGCTAAATGTAAGTAGGTGGCAGGAAGATCGTTCTACACTCAGATTCAAATTCCGTCACTGGAAACTTCCTAGACAGAATTTCTCCAAAAGATCGTCGTCTTTCCTCCAAAGATTCCCATTTGAAATCCCGGAGGATTTTGTGACACTTGCGCATTATTTGAAGCTAGCAGTAACGAACCTAGCTGATCGTCTCTGAAATGCTCCTTTAAACTGATCTGCTGTGGGTCAGAATGACTTCAGAAATACTGAAAACGTCGTCGTACAAGCGTTTTATACGCGATCTCCATTACAGATGAATTACATCTTCCACAAAATTCTCCACCCGCCCAAAAACGATGGCGGGTCTCCGCCTTACAACTAGCCTTACACGTTCAAAAGTTTGTTAAGCTTTAGGGACTTAACTGCGGGGTCATCAGTCCCGAAACTTCCAAACAACTTATGTACTAACTTATACGATAGACGAAACAAACATCCATGCCCGAGAGGGGATTCGAACCCCCAACGGGAACGCCCTCACGCATCGGAGCATAGCGCGTCAATGAACTCGGTCGCTCCGCTTATTTCATATCGCTCTGAAATGTTACGCCCTGAAATTTGAACGACGCGAATGTTCAAATGTTTGTTAAGCTTGTGGGACTTAACTACGGGGTCATCAGTCCCTAAATTTACAAACTACTTATGAACTACTTACGAACTAGGACGGCACAAATATCCATGCCCGAGGGGAGATTCGAACCCCCGACCGCAGTGGCCGTGCTGACCGTGACTGGAGCGCCTCAGTCACCTCGGCCACCGCGGCCAGCGACGCGAATGTATCAAGAAGCTTACAACTATTGCTGTATTCGAACTTTATGTGATTGTTTTCGCTACTCATGCGCATCACTTTACATTTTCCTACGTTTAGAGCTAGCTGTCATTCTTGACGCCAGTTTCGTCTAAGTCATCCTGTATTCTATTACAGTCAATTAAAAACGACACCACAGCATCCTGTATTCTATTACAGTCAATTAAAAACGACACCACAGCATGATCAGCAAACAGCCGCAAATTACCTCTGTTCATCAGATCATTTATCTAGATAGAGACTAATAACGGACCTATACAAAAAAACCAGACAGCGTTTATTAGAGTCAAACGGCAAGAAAGGGACGCAGAGGTTGGGAAGGGAGTAAAACAGGGTTGTAGCCTCTCCCCAATGTTGTTCAATCTGTACATTGAGCAAGCAGTGAAGGAATGGAAGGAGAAATTTGGGGAGGGAATTAAAGTGCACTGAGAAGAAATAAAAAGTTTACGGTTTGCCGATGACATAGTAATTTTGTCAGAGACTGCAAAGGATCTGGAAGAGCAATTGAATGGAATGGACAGTGTCTTGAAAGGTAGATATAAGATGAACATTAACAAAAATAAAACGAAGGTAATGGAATACAATGTCAGAAAATCAGGTGATGCTGAAGGAATTAGATTAGGTAACGAAGCAATAAAGGAGGTAGATGAGTTTTGTTACTTGGGTAGCAAGATAACTTCAGGTGGCCGAAGTAAAGAAGATATAAAATGCAGAATGGCTATGGGAAAAAACGCGTTTGTAAAGAAGCGAAACTTAGCACCCAATATTAATTTAAATGTCAGGAAGTCCTTTCTGAAAGCATTTGTCTGGAGTGTAGCATTGTACGGGAGCCAAACGTGGACGATAAGGAGTTCAGATAAAAAGATGATACGAAGCGCGTCCAGAAAGTAAGTTCCGTTTGGTAATAAAATGAAATTGTACACAGATACAGAAGAAATTTTTATTGCACAAAATTATACAACTCTTAAACTACTTTTCCACACCTGCAGACATTTTGTAGGCACTTGTCATAGCGTGCCACAAGTTTTTGCATTCATCCTTCACAGAAGGTTGCCGCCTGTGTATTCAATCATGTGGTAATAGCTCTTTATCATCGTTGAAGTGTTGACCACCAAGGACAGATTTTAGGTGTAAGAAGGGATGAAAGTCGATAGGAGAGAGGTCCGAGCTGTATGGAGGATGATCAAACAGGTCCCATTGAAATTTCCGTAAGGATTGTTTGGTCGTATTCGGTGTGTGAGGTCAGGCATTATCGTGGAAAAAAAATCTTTTGACAATAATCCTCTTCTTACACCTAAAATCTGTCCTTGGTGGACAACACTTTAACGATGACGACGAGCTGAAAGAACATGTTACCAAATGGTTGAATACACAGGCGGCAACATTCTATGGAAAAGGCACACACAACCTTGTTCCATGCTATGACAATTGCTTACAAAATTTCGGAAGGTATGTAGAAAAGTAGTTGAATAGTTGTAGATTTTTGTACAATCAATATTTTTTCTGTATCTGTACCCGTTCGTTTTATATAACCAAACGGAACTTATTTTCTGGATGCGCCTCGTAGAAGCTTTTGAAATGTGGTGCCACAGACGAATGATGAAAATTAGATGGGTAGATCACGTAACTAATGAGGAGGTGCTTAACCGAATCGGGGAGAAAAGGAGTATCTGGCATATCCTGACAAAGCGAAGGGATAGACTTGTTGGACACATTCTGAGACATAAAGGAATTGTCAACTTAGCATTAGAAGGAAGCGTGTGGGGTAAAAATCGTAGACGGAGACCGAGGGACGAATATAGTAAGTAGATTCAAAAGGACAGTGGCGGCGCTAGACGAAAAATGGGCGTCGGCGAACTCGTCTTTGCGAGGCCCCTTTTATTTTTTTCAGTGAGGAAGAAAATGTCAAATAAAATGAGCTGAATTATACACTAATAATTATTGTACTAAATTTTTATTAGTATAATATACAAGTATTATGCCTATAAACAAACACAAACTAAGACAGAGAAACTTTTCGGCTTTTCGCATCACTGAAGTTTTTAAAGATCACTTCATAATTATTAATGGCCGCTATTTCGGCCTTGATTGATAGTACTGAAAAAGCAGTATTTTTCTCGGCTCATTGTGCTCCTAAGTAAGTAAAATCGATTTTAACTTTGTGAAGCTTCTCTCGGCCGATACTGTACTGACTGGAACTGTGAGCATGATTATGATTGTTATATAAACATTTGGATATACTTGTTCCAAATAGTTTTCTAAAATGTTCTGAAGAAGTTACCATAAGCTTTCATTGGAAGGGAGAGAATTAGTTTTTTCAACGGCAGTGGTAGATGGTTGTTTTGGGTCTTTGACTGAGTCTAGTGGTTTGGATTTTAAAAGCTGCAGTTCCTCGTCAAGTTATACAGGCTATATGACACTATTTTCGGCTTCTTGGAGTATCATACCTAAATCATTACAATACTTGAGAAGCTCCTCTTTTGATAGAGATTTAAAATAATCGATATAAATAAAACCAAATCGCTCAAAATATTCTTCGAGCGCTTTGAATCGATCACTGTGGACTATTACAGCATCTATCATTTTATAAAAAAATAGCTCCGTACTGCATTTCCGCAGACTGTATTGGTTCATAAATTTGTTCGTAATCCAACATACGTTTTTTTTTTTTCTTTTCTTTCTTTTTTTTCTTTTCTTTTTTTAAATCATACTTTTTTCGTTACTACTTTTTTCTGCAATCGAGCCTCTGCGTCGCATGTTTCAAATCATGTAAAACGGATTTCTGGAACCCAGTCACGAAATGAATGTAAAAAGTCAACAGCTCCCAGAATGAAACTTTCACTCTGCAGCGGAGTGTGCGCTGATATGAAACTTCCTGGCAGATTAAAATTGTGTGCCGGAACCGGGACTCGAACCTGGGACCTTTGCCTTTCGCGGGCAAGCGCACTACCGACTGTGCTATCCCAACACGACTCACCATGCCGCCTCACAACTTTATTTCCGCCAGTACCTCGCCTCCTACTTTCAAGACTTCACATAAGCTCTCCTGCGAACCAAAGCAAGACTAGCACTGCTGGAAGAAAGGATATGGTGGAGACATGGCTTAGCCACAGGCTAAGGGATGTTTCGTGAATGAAACTTTCACTCTGCAGCAGAGTTGGTGAAGTAGGAGGCGAGGTACTGGCGGAAGTAAAGTTGTGAGGCGGCATCGTGAGTCGTGTTGGGATAGCACAGTCACTAGTGCGCTTGCCCGCGAAAGGCAAAGGTCCCAGGTTCGAGTCCTGGTTCTGGCACACAATTTTAATCTGCCAGGAAGTTTCAAGTCAACAGCTACTTTCAGGTTCACTTGAATCGACTGGCGTGGATTATTTATATTCTTCACATGTATAAAATCTCGTACCATTGCAATAATAAACTCAAAAGTTAACATTTCGTTCAAGACTGCTTCACAGTCACTAAGAGTTTCAGAATCATCAGTTTTACTTTTCAGGTCATTCACGCTTTCGATGACATCATCAAATTGGAATAATATAGCTTTTAGTGCTCTGATTCTGCTTTCCCATCTTGTTTCAGACAGAGGTTTCAATGTCAATTTTTAGTTTTTATAAGTTCCCAATGCTGGCTAGACCTTGTAAAGAGCACATAAATTTTATTGGCGAAGCCGAAAAATGTTGTAGCTGTTGTAGATGAGCTCACTGCATCTATGAGAAGCAAATTCCAAGAATGGCATCCGCATGGCGTGAAAAATGCTCGTGGATTAATATTGAGCATTCTTGTTCTAAAACCTCTATTAATGCCAAGCATTTTGGCGCCGTTATCATATCCCTGACGGTTTTTATATATAGATCATTATTTTCTAGTTCCTTTAAAACTGTATTTGTTAAATACTCTCCCGTTGTTTCTGTAACGGTAGTAAAACCAACAAAGTGTTCCTCTATCTCTCCCGTTGAGGAATTGCAAAATCTTAACATTGTTGACATTTTTTCCACACGTTCGTCTGAGGTTCGAGTCCTCCCTGGGGCATGGGTGTGTGCAGTGGCGTAACTAGGACTTGGCTATGGGGGGGGGGATAGATCTGCTTGACGAGAAAAATTTTAGTCAGTTTCCAGACAGACTACCATCTAACACTCCCGTTGAAGAAACTAATTCTCTCCCTTCCAATGAAAGCGTATGGTAAAAAACCCCAAGTTTCCAATCTTTGTCTTTACCAGATTGCTGTTATACGATTTATTTTTCTTTACTTTTTTTCTCTCTCTCTCTTTCTTTTATTTTTCTTTTCCTTTCGGGTTCTGGGGGGGTGGGGTGGGGGTTCTATCCCCCTCATCCCCCCCCCTCCATAGTTACGCCACTGGGTGTGTGTGTTGTCCTTAGGTTAGTTTACCTTAGTTTAAGTAGTTTGTAAGCTACGGACTGATGACCACGCAGTTTGGTCCCATATATTTACAAACATCTGAACATTTTGATGATTCCGGGTTGTTTCGCGGTTGTTTTTACCATAACTTCCATAGGTTGTATTAGATTTCATTCTTTGTGAGTGAAGTGGGAGGGTTTATGTAGAACGAATAAAACATCGTGAAAGCAGATAAATCGATGTGCATCGGTATTTGCCTGAGCCACGTAAATAAAGTGGCTAATGACCTGGATGACGACTGTAATTGTTACACTTTTCTCCTTGTCTGGAAAATTGAAAGTTTCCAATTCACGATATTGTGAAATTAGAACCTCGAGACTGTTAATCGGATATTTATCAAGGTTTACATAGACTCAAAATAAAAGTCGCGGAACGCGAAAATACAGTTTCTCACTTAAAAAGATTTAGTGTATGAAATTGCAAGTGAGCCTCAAATTGTTGCTATGCAGCGCGAAAGAGTAAATATACCATACTCCCATAAATTACCCCATCTGACGGTGCTTAAAAAGTTCAAGTTCAAGTGTTTGTAGAACTTATGGGACTTAACTACGGGGTCATCAGTCCCTAAGCTTACAAACTACTTATGAACTAGCTAATACTAAGGACGGCACAAATATCCATGCCCGAGGGGGGATTCGAACCCCCGACCGTAGTGGCCGTGCAGACCGTGACTGGAGCGCCTCAGTCCCCTCGGCCACCGCGGCCGGCCGCTTAAAAAGTATTCAGTGTTATAGTATAGAAAGAATTGGCCGTGGTATCCTCATGTATGGCAGCATAGTTTTTATTTTGCCATGTATGATGCCAGAACAACAAGTAATACGATATAAGAATTA
Source organism: Locusta migratoria (assembly GCA_026315105.1). Taxonomy (NCBI): domain Eukaryota; kingdom Metazoa; phylum Arthropoda; class Insecta; order Orthoptera; family Acrididae; genus Locusta; species Locusta migratoria. The sequence continues at coordinate 383,558,178 of CM048750.1, read as the reverse complement.
TTTAAGAAATTTAAACATACTATATAATGGATGTTAGAGTATGTGTGTGTGTGTGTGTGTGTGTGTGTGTTCCACATCTCTTACTGATGTGGATCCAGGACGGCCTGCTCGGGGGGGGGGGGGGGGGGGGAGTGTGGGCGGTGAAAGAAGTTTACCCCACGCCCAAACTCAAACAAAACTCTCACAGTTTTGAAGACTCAGTGCAGTGATGGCACGCTAGCTTCTAAATCTGCTGTAGGGGGGAGAGGACCCTTCGCCTTCCCCCCTTGAATCCGCCTATGCGTCTTACATGAAATTTATGACAGTAAAATAAATTATGCTTTACAGACAAATAATTATGCTAAGAAATATATCTGAATACTGACTTACAACTAGGAAATCAATTCCAACAGTGGGATAAATGTATGGAAATATACGTATTAACTGATTTACAACAAACAAAAAACCAGTTTTTCACTCAGTAAGAAACGTAGACGGAAGTGTTCTACGTGGAAGTCTGAGTTTTGTGTCATTTCGTTACTGGCCTTAGTGTGCATGCGCAGATTCATGACAGGTTTTGTATGGTAATTCCCTTAACTGATTGGTAACAGTCGGCAGCACTCGTGAGACTTGGAGCCGTGCTGGGGTGACGATGCTCGTTTTCAACTGCCCATAACGGAGCTGGGCTGTCGTTATTGTCTTTTGTTCCATGAGTTTTCATTGTTTAATGTGTCAAACAGTAAACTCAGTTTCGATAACACAAAGTATTTAACTGGAAATTTCATCATTGCTGCACTCCTACGGAAATAAATAAGGACAAATGAGTAGCTACCGGCCGGGAATGGGCGATCGCACTAAGGCATTATAGCACGGTGCGCGAGGTCGCTCCCGTCGGGTGACAATCCCACCCTTGGGTACGGATGTTGTGTTCGTCCTTGGCTTAAGCTAGTGTAAGTTAAATACGTCGCTACATAACCTAGCAGTTGATAAGCGCTGTTAAACATCAAATTAAAAAGAAAATAAATAAAAATAAAGCTAAAATTTTAACAATGTTTTGCGAGGCCCCCTAAGGCGCGAGGCCGTCGGCTGTCGCCGACGTCGCCGACGCATAGCGCCGCCACTGCAAAAGGATGTAGGTTGCAGAAAGTATTGTCAGATGAAGAGACTTCCACAGGACAGGGTAGCGTAGAGAGCTGCATCAAACCAGTCTGCGGACTGAAGGCCACAACAACAACTCAGAATACCCACTATCACAGTTGTAAGTAGTAACAAACGACACCAAACATCAGAATATTTGATTTAAACAAATCATTATTTGTTCCCGTATAACAAGAAATCGGAGATTTTCGTTTGAAAGCATTTTCTACTGAACTGTCGCTAGTCATGTCAAGGAAAGTGTCTTTCGTGAATCCTTCACGTGGTACTTTTCTTCCAGTGTTCAAATGTTTGTAAATATATGGACTTAACTGCTGGGTTATTAGTTCCCAGTTTACAAACTACTTACACTAAGGTATACTAACCTAAGGGCAACACAAACATCCATGCTCGAGGGAGGACACGGACCCTCGACGGCGAACGGTCGCTCGCACCGCAGCACGGCTCAGTGCGCACGGCCGTTCCACCGCAGTCGTACTTTTCCTGAAAATGGATTCCTTATCCACTCATATTTTGTGTGATCTTCGGGAAAGTACTTTACAAAACGTTTTGAAGGACTTATAAATTTTTAGTAACGTCTCGAACTAAATCTTCCCTGCGAGCTAGTTCATTGTCCTCCAAAAATGATGAAAGAGTGGGGAATGCGATGAAGTTATTCTACAGTACTCGCGATCTAAAAATATTTAAATTTCTTTTAAAACCCGACCTTTTGTTTACTCCTAAGAAATCAAACTTATGTGTCTCGTCCTTGTAGGTCCATACAAAAGAGTGAATATATCAACTGAATAGGTCATCCTTTATAATCAATATTCGTCAATGAAAAAATTCTTCATGACTTTGTTTTTGTCTCTAAGAAACATGACTACTGAAACGCCACACATTGGTACACCGCGGATGTTGGTAGCAGTTGCAAAGCGCAACGGAAACTTCTGAATAACCACCGACTAGACCTGACTGAAATATCGCTATGTTAAATCGAGACGAATCATTCCCAGCAAAGGCAGTGGAGAGGGTGTTACAATCCTATGCTTCCGTCTCCTGCGTACAGTCCGAATCAAACAATCTGCGGAAAATCCAGTTTCTTTAACATTATACAGGCGTTAATGATAATTTTATAAGTCATTTTTCTCAGTCACTTAACGCGAAATAAAGAGTAATGAAAAAGGATAAATATACCCATATCAGTAATGAAGGCCAACAGACGGATTGTGTTTTTCTCGACTTCAAAAAGGCGGTCGACGCGGTGCCACACTGCAGACTGCTAACGAAGATACGAGCTTATGGAATAGGTTCACAGATTTTGACTGGCTGGAAGACTTCCTAAGTAATAGAACGCAGTACGTTGTTCTCGACGGTGAGTGTTCATCAGAGACGACTGTATCGTCAGGCGTGCCCCAGGGGAGTGTGATGGGACCGATATTATTTTCTATCTATATAAATGATATGTTGGACAGACTAACTTGTAATTTGCGACTGTTTGCGAATGATGCTGTGATGTATGGGAGGGTGTCGTCTTTTTTAATATATATATATATATATATATATATATATATATATATATATATATATATATATATATATATATATATTTTTACTTTTTATAGCTTATGGGACTTAAGTACGGGGTCATCAGTCCATAAACTTACAACCTACTTATGAACTAGCTAATACTAAGGACGGCACAAATATCCATGACCGACGGGGAATTCGAACCCCCGACCGTAGTGGCTGTGGAGACCGTGACTGGCGCCCCGCAGACCTCTCAGCCACCGCGGCCGGCGGTATCGTCTTTAACTGACTGTAATAGTATACAGGATAACTTATACAAAATTTCTAGTTGGTGCGAAGAATGGCACCTAGCTCTCAATGTAGAAAAATGTAAGGTGATGTGCATTAGAAGGAAAAACAATCCCAGAGTATTCGAATACAGAATTAGTAGTGACATTCTTGATGCAGTTGCATCGTTCAAATATCTAGGCGTAATATTGCAGAGGGATATGAAATGGAACGTACATGTAAGGACAGTTGTGAGTAACGCGGACAGACGACTTCGGTTTATTGGGAGAATTTTGGGAAGTTCTACATCATCTGTAAAGGGACCCGCAGCAAATCAGATAAAAAAAAAAAAAAAAAAAAAAAAAAAAAAAAAAAAAAAAAAAAAAAAAAAAACCTCACACACATAAGCAGTTCAGAGGCGAACAGCTAGGTTTGTTTCTGGTAGGTTCGACCAATGCGCGAGTGTCATGTAAATGCCCCGGCAACTCAATTGGGGATCGCTGGAAGAAAGCCCACGTTCTTTTCGTGAATTTAGAGGGCCGGAATTTGAAGCTGAGTGCAGTACGATCTAGCTGCCACCTACTTACATTTCGCGTAATGATCACTATGACAAGATAAGAAAAATTAGGGCTGATACGGAGGCATATAGGCATTCTTCTTTTCCTCGCTCCATTTGGGAGTGGAATACGAAGGTTAAATGCCCAGTAGTGGTACAGTGTACCCTCCGCCACGCACTTTACGGTGGATTGCGGAGTATGTGTGTAGATGTAGATGTGCGCTTACCAACTAAAACGCATTATTGAGTAGTGCACAGGGCGAGTCCATTCATTCATCTGTGAGGAGCGGCTGACTCATTTGAACGTTGCCTGCTGGTACAGAGTAACATATACAGAGAAGATGCCCCCTCCCCCTATACCTTTGTCCTACACTCCCCTCGTAGTTCCGTAAGATGACAGCAGATGTCAATCGGTTCCCTGGCATAATAGTGGTAGACCACACTAGAGGCGCTCCTGAGGGTGCCTCTCGCACATAAGAAGGTAGCATGGAGGGGAGGCTGAGGGGAGAGCTAGCGCTACCTGCAAGGAGGCCACGGCTGTATCCGGCGTGCCGGCGTTTGAGGGGAGGTGGTGGTGGGGGCAGCCGCTACCTGCCACCTGCTCTGGTCAGTTTAAAGGACTGATCCTGACCTCAGCGCTATCATGGGACATCTTACGGAACCTTCCCTCCCCGCGCCCCTGAGGGTGTGACCAGGCCCTTACGGAGGTTTCCCGTCTGTATATCTTTATCTGTGCTGCTGGGCTGTACACTTCGTTCGTTAAGCCAGCAGTCAACTGCACCACTGCGGCCAGAAGGCCGCCCCTCTGAAACAAAGGAATAGACTTGCCCGGTGCCCAAGTCGAGAAGACTGGGGCCACTTCTTGCACGAGCTATACTTCGGCCGTCGGGGGTGCCTGCAATCTCAGTACCTCTTTGCCAGCACCGCGCGCTGCCAGTAGAAAGAAAAGAGCCCGCCTACATATGCCGGCGTACCAAACTGCTATGGGCAGAGGTCTGCGCGGATGCGGATATCCGCAGTATTTCCTACTTACCGGATAAAATAGTGAGCGACGTGGATATCCACGTCTGATATGAAGATAAAGAGCGAGGTATCGGCCCAGTAGGTCTGTCGAAATATTAGCTGAAAACTTCAGCCTGTGGACATTCTTGGAATACTTGCATGGCCGAGGTAGATCGGAAGTCTCATCCCCCCGGCCACAGAGGACGTAGCTGTACCCGAGGGACTTGCACCTAATCCGTTTACACGACTGTGTCTTATCTATGGTCTGTCACGTGCTTTCTGCGTGGCAAACTAGACCACTGCCCACCAGAGGTGCCATGCCAAATTTCCGCTGCTTTCAGTTAGCACTTAGTAGTGCCAAGTAACAACATATATATTGGAGTGAATACCGTTACAGTTCTTGCTTAAAATGAACATGGCCGCGATGGATATTATATCGTGTAAAGTGAAAAGAGGTGATGTGATATTGAAACCGTCAGTTTTGGAAAAAGAAAAAAAAAATGGATACGTATTTGATGGCAGAGAAAAGATCAACGATACAGTGGCCTGTTTTGCATGTAAAAAGTATATTCTTACGCTGTTTCATCGCAACCGATTGAACGGTACAGCCGCGCATAAAATACGAAGAAACTAACAAACAAAAATTCATGTTTATGTATTAGATAAATGGTGACGGAAGCTATAAAGATTTACAAAATCATTATATAGCAACTTTCATAATCAGATACGGTGTACAGTGAGAGTAACGTACTTAGGAAGGTACAAAGTATTAGACTGTGTAGGCTGGCGTTGTTGCAGTCGACATTGTCTCTTTTTGATGAAAGTTACCAATCAGAAGTAGTCGGCAATTTTAACACTTGAAATGACATGCTTTGCTTTGTGTCACAAAACCTCTTGTGCGCTAATGTTTTTGTAAAACTCCGAAAGAACTGTTCCTTTTTTTGAATGTAAACACAGTAATATCTCCTCTATGCCGATCAGTTTTAACCACTGAAATTTAAGAAGATGCCTGTATTAAACAGCTGACGTAATGCTCTGACCTCACGGGCTCTGAAGCGCTACTGTGTGTGTCCGGAGCGCCAATGTTTTCCTGTTTGGAGTAGTCTTTTTCGTAGTAGGCATAGAACAATTACCGTGATTCGAGAAGTAACAAGTAATTACATACCATGGTTTTCGATACTACTGTCTATTACTATTACCCGTGTAAAACTTTAATATCTGTGGATGCGAATAACGAACTTGGGGATGCTGAAGAGGTGCTGCAGATGCGGATGAATTTCCGCGGATGTGGATACGATTGCGGATATGGGCCTTGTGGATGTTGTGCTGATGCGGATAACACTTTTCTTATCCGCGGAGATCTCTAACTATAGGACAGTTCCACGTACTTCTGCAATTCGACATTTACGATCCAATACTTCTATCTACTAGTCAGCAGTCCTTACGGCGAAAAGTGATGATTTATTTAATTATCCGCACCAGGTTATCAATTACAGCCAGTGTCGCAGCAGGATTTGGTTCTCGAGGGGGGGGGGAGGGAGGCGAGGGGAGGGCTCATTTTTAAAAATAAAGCCTATTGAACTTACTAGTCTCTGACTTATTTTTACACTTTTGGCCCCTTGACAGCTGGAAAATTGAATAACCGAATTTGTAGAGGAGAAAATTCTCTACAACTTTGGTCTGTTATGGTTTTTTTTTTTTTGTTATTTTTTTTTCATATCTCGTATCGTTTCAGAGATTTTTGCAAAAAAAAAAAAAAAAAAAAAAAAAAAAAAAAAAAAAAAAAAAAAAAAAAAAAAAAAGACGTCGATTTTGGCATGTATGTCTGTCTGTCTGTAAGGTGTTCCCCGTTTTTAAGACGAACCGTTCAATCGATCAACACGAAATTTTACAGACATAATTGTAGGCCGAAGAGAGCAGAACCTAATTTCTTCAAATTTTTCGGACAACAAGTACGGTAGTAATGCCAAAAGAAGCGGTCTGTAATATAATTGTAATTGCAAACGGACCGTTCATCTGACACGAAAATTGAATAACCTAATTGGTAGAGGGGAAAATGCTGTACAACTTCGCTCCATTGTGTTTTTCTCATATCTTGCATCGTTGCAGAGATATTGGCAAAAATAACGGCGATTTGACAATGTCTGTCTGTCTGTAACGTGTTCCCATTTTTTTTAGGTCGAACCGTTCAAACCGATCGTCACCAAATTTTAGAGACATAATTGTTGGCTACTAGAGACCAAAACCTAACATTGAATAACCGAATTTGTAGAGGAGAAGAATCTCTACAGCTTTGTTCCCTTATGCTTTTTTCATATCTCGTATCGTTTGAGAGATATTTGCAAAAAATAACAGTTTTTACACCCTCCACTGAATTAACGAAAACCAGAGCAATTCACGTTCCTTTTAAACAAAGTTAGTAATGCAATAATGAAACAAGATACTGTTATGTGTGAAGCATTGTTACCAGAACCGACATTACAAATTGTTACTTTTCTTGTCAAGTAGATATTCGTCTCTACATTCCCTTTACGGTGTTCCGAAATACACAGTTGCCGCAGTTCGTTTGCACAGGTATTTCGAATTGAATGAATTTTAGTTTGCAATTCACTAATCGTTAACTCATTAATATGTAATTCACGAATAATTGCTTTAAGAGCACTAACACGCCACTGCTTATTCCTGAAATTTTCATTGATAAAACCGCACAAACACCCACGCATCGTACATATGTCCAAATAACGAACTATTTCTTCAGTTCCCCCCTATATGCTGTATTTTGTTGTGTGTTGGTTGTAACCTAATCTAAAAAATAAAACGCAATCAATTTTGCCAAAGTTGGAAGGTGCCGAAACTGTTTATTTTCGCCACCCGTACACATGCCGCGCATCCGCACTGGCCAGTAGCGCTGTTTCATGAATCTCATGGTGGCGAGCACCACCCAGAAGTAGTAAGTTACTAAAAGAGAAAGAAATCGGTGATTTCCAGTCGAGAGTACTGAACTAAAGGAGTAAATTACTGTAGGAGTAATATTTTCATTTACTCCTGTAGTAATTTTATTTACTCCATAACTGGTGGAGAGCACCATCAAAGAGTACACTACTACGTTAGTAACTTAACGAGGAAAAAATTTATCCCTAAACAGTCGCAGAAGTTAGAGAGTAAGGTATGTTCTGTGGTTTCAGCGTGTTAAACTTCGAATTCGACAGATTACCTGGACTACGAAGTATATATTGACATGGAAAAAGAAGTAGACATTCAAAGAATGAGGGTTTTTATGGAGAGAAGAGACCCATTTCCGAATATACAACGACAGTGATTTCAAAGAGCGGTTTGGATTTCTGAAGGAATTATTTGAGCCGCTTTTTGGTATGTTACTGCAGCATAGTTCTGACAGGAACCGTTCTTTGTCTCATCGGATGCAACTTCTTTGTGCATTGCCAATATTTCTTGTCGGAGGTAATGGATATGATCTTATGACACTTGTATTTCGACCCCAAACAGGAGCCGAAGGGCGCTACAATAGAGCGCCTATTGCAACCAGATGCGTAATTGAGCGCACATTCGGTGTTTGGAAGAAACGTTTCCAAGTACTCACCAAAAGATTGCGGTATAAACCAAACAAGTGAAGGAATGTAATCGTCGCTACAGCTGTACTGCATAACTTTGGAATAGAAGTTGGAGATGTGTTTCATCCTGATGCTGTGGAGGTGAAGGACATCGATCAATGCGTTTTCCAGCCAGAAGCAAATGCTTTGTGCCAGGCCGTCCGGAGGTCTATTATACGTGAGTATTTTAATTAAATTTGCGTCTCATCGGCCAGTAACATAATGATTTATCACAAAGACGATTCTATCTTAAATTAATAATTAAGCCACTGAAACGTCATTACTGCTGTGGCATGTGATTTATTTTATTTATGAATAAGTTAATATTTATATTTCTCTCTATTATTATTTATCAACACATTCATTTTATTGTTTATTTGTAAGAAGTACATAATGTGAATTTATATATTTCTGTTAATACAGATAAACACTAGAATGAGGCAACTAAATGTATTGGTATTTAAATAATAATCAAATATTATCTCATTTGGTAAGTACGAACTTCTTAACCATGTGAATAAATATCAAGAAAATCAAAGGTTTTTTTTATAACTAAAATAAGCAAATATTCTTTACAAGAAGCAAATTTTCTCGATCACATTGCCTGAAGAACTGGAACGTGGAGTTTACTCCATTTCGTTCTTAACCTTGTTCATTATTTCTAATTTAAGGTTATGCTCTTCTTCCATGATCTCTCTTTGTCTTTCGATTAACAAAACTTTTGCGTTAAATTCCTCTCTTATAAAAAGCATTTTTAACGAATTCAGCTCTTCTGCTTTTTCTAACACCCCTTGTTCTGCACGACAGCTGCAGGTTCACAGTCTTTTTTCCTGGGACAACCTCCTGGTGCGTTCCCCCCTGAGAATGCACGCCAAGGTTCTGGACTCTGGGTAAAGTTTCATCTTCAGCAGTTACAGTGCCATCTTCAGATTAGATATCGATATCGTCATCGAAGTTACTTGATAGGACCAAATTATCTTCAGTTGAGTCATTGTCGTTAACTCTACTTATAGACGTGAAAACCTGTAGGATCATATCAACAACCATTTGGCTTATATCGTCCAGCTTCGTCTCAGCTACTCCACCGCCAGTCTGGAATTGTTCGCGATTACATTTAGTTTCCACTTTCTTGCTCTGACCTTCATGTTCTTCCAAACTAAGCTCCTCTTGTGACCTTTGTGTAACAGCTTCTGAGTTGTATTGGAAGTATATTTTTTTCCCAAGCATCATTTTTCCTTTTAAGCATATTGACATCATGCTTTTTACATTCAGTGATAGATATGTAATTCTTCATGATTCGAGCAAACCGCTCTTTATCATTTTCTGGTACGTTTTTTTAACGTTACTTGTCATTGGCTATCTCCATGTTTGTGTTAGCTTGCATGGTATTTCAAGCTACAAAACTGTATGGAACTGTAATCAGAATGCGGACTCCGTGGGTGGCTTCCTGTCGTACTGATTTCCAGATCAGGTTTGCCACTAGTGCAGCGTATATTAGCCAGTGTTGACGGAATTGTTGTCGAAAGTGATGCAATAATGTCTACCGAGATTCAATATTTTTCCTAGGTGAAACGACATTCACGCGGCGGCTGTGTGTAGAAATGGCTTACTTCTTTAGTAAGAAAGGCCTTACAACAAAAGAAGTGAATAGAAATTGAGCTCTCCAACAGTCACTAAAAGAGTATCTTACTACGGAAGTAAGTTACTAAAGCAGTCCAGACTAAACAAGTGAGAGTTACTACAAGCAGACGGGGCCCCAATGGACTGCGCAGTCCGAGGTAGAAATTTGTCGTACTGCGCATGACGTCACCGACGAAGCACCTGGCGGTAATTGTAGCGTTAGACCTGCAGTAACTTGTTGTTTACTGTGTATTAGCGGGAACGTTTTGTTTCGTTTATTCGTGTGTTTCACGACAGAAAATTCGATGCCTCTAATTCAGTTTAATATGTTAATGATTCGTCTGACCTTTTAAATTCTTGCAGAATCGTTGACAAAAAGACATTAGCAAGCGCCTATGGAACAAACGAGCAGCTCAAAAAAATAATTATCAACATAATGTATTTGTGATGTGAATGCAGAATCGAAACCGAAGAAAGCTGTTACCATTTCACAAAGGACTCTTTGACGACAATTAATTCTTTACTTGGCCTTCATTCTGATGTTTTGTCGCTAGGCATAAAGTATATATTAACAGCGCGGCTGGACCAGAACGGTCTTGAAAATTTATTTTTACAGATTAGAGGACTTGGTCATTTCTATCAGCATCCTATCCCTAAATATGTAAAACATCGGCTGCGTTTGTTGCATCTGTGAAAGAATGTCCAAAACATACTTTATCTGTGAGACAGAAAGAAGACTCACAACAATTTCTGTCATCTAGCCTGCTGTGTGGAATTATGACGGATGTGTCTGAAGCAATGGCCATATCAGATGGGGAAGCAGAGAGACAGGAAATAAGTTTTAGTTGTGAGGCTGCTGCACCGTCTGCTGTGACATACGTTGAATGCCCAGCTGAAGGATTCAGATTTCTGGCAGGCTACATTACACGCCGTGCTGTGAAATATGTCACCTCACCGGGGATGTCGTCTATGTCCTCTTCCAAAACGCCTCGCAGAATACGGGTGGATAGAATTTCTATCACGAGGAGGTTTGTTAGTGCTGTCTGACGAGTGGATGCGACAGAGCTCAGAGTTTGAGCTGCTGTTCAACGAGATTAACGGAAATGACATACTTTCTAAAGAAAAAATAGTTCTAAGCGATTCGCCGACGTAATTTCGCAGAAATATCCTCATGTGGCACCGGAGGTCATGAAAATATTCTTACGGACCCGAATTTTTAATCTAGTGCGCTCGCTACCTCAACATGAAACTGAAGAAAGAGAAAGCGGCGGCATCACAGAAGCGAAAATCACGTCAGGGGTATTCTAAGATTATCGGAAAGATTTAACGAGGTAAGTAACTGCAGTAAGCATAGCGTAAACGGTTAACTTTTGTGCGTTTAATGGTGTTCTCGCTGGCAGTGCTTCTTCACCACTGACATCATTTGAACGGCCAGTAGCAGATGGTTTTTTTGTGTCTCAGCCTCGTCGCAGCTTTTATGTCTCGTTTCCGTCGTAGGTGTCGGTGGCCGAGTAGAAAAGTACCGACACAGGAATAAAGGATGCACGCTTGTGCAGGTACGAAGGTGAGCAGCCAGTGGGACATCAGAAACTAGAAACACTAGAGTAAATTAGAACGAGATATATATTTCACAGAGACTTAGTAATACTTTACATAGCTGCAGAATGCTGATACATAGTTGAGCTAGAGGCCTGCCTAGTGCCTATCCGATAGCCAAGTCTTCACTGGTGCCTATCTGATTCCGAAGTGTTAACTGGCTCCTATCTCAGTCCCAAGTGAACGATGTCGTTCAGTGGTGGCCACGAGCGGCGTTGTAGCAGAGGGCGCTCGTGGCTGACATCGTAAGAACGCCGCGCCGTGCGTGCATGGCGGCGCGTAGCGAAAGTAGGTGGCGCGCACTTTAGACTTGTGCGACACCATAGGTTTCGCTTCGGGCCCAACCTTTTATAGAATAACCTTGACTACAAGAGTAATTTACTCTAGTTTGGTGCTCGCCACCCTTAGTGTCGTCATCTGAACTAGCCTTGAAAGTATTTTGTAATTCGGCCCCGTCTGAAGATTCTGCAGCAGCTCCGCGGCTGGAATACCGGAACTGGTGCTTTCTCCAGGGACGCTTGTTAGGAGCTCGCTATAGGTGATGGGCTCTAAGGGGGTAAGGGATGGGGGGTAGGGAACTGCGGCTCAACTGCTGGCAAGTTGCGGCGTGGCGGGGACTCTTATCAGGAGGAGGCGGGCAACTTGGCGTATTCGTGGTGGGGCGGTGGGGGGGGGGGGGGAAGGGAGGGGTTGGGAAGGAGAGGGGAGGGCTGGGAGGCGGCGATGGTGGGGGGTCTGTGAGGAAGGTGCAGGCAGGCAGGCGAAAGCGCAATCACGGTGCGGCGCGGCGCGGCCCGTCGCGAGTATCCCAAGTTTGTCGCCAGCTGCGCCAGCCGGCGGATGAGATGATACCTGATTTATGTGCGGGTCGTTAAGAGCCGGGAAGAAGCCGGCGCGGGTCTCTGCCGCGCTGCCGATACTGCCGCAGTCATTAGGAGACTCTGTTTGTGTTTGGGCGGCTGGAAAGTGTGCCGCAGCTTCACGCGTGGCGACAGGAATTCACTGGGAAACAGGATCCTGCTCAGTACGAAATGTTGCTAAAGAATATTGCTTGGGATACTGCAAAGGCAAAACGGAAAATCATTGCTCCAGATATTTATGGAAACATTTTTGTTTCACTTTTGGGATAAACAGCACTCTTATATTTAAATTAATATATACTGTTTCACCCAAGATATATCTCAAACTACACGAGATAATGAAATGAACGTACAGTAGGGTCTTATGAAACTAGGTACTATTTGACAGTCTAAAACGTAAAGAAGTATTATTTTCAACGCAAACTTACGTTTTTTAAATGGATATCCTTTTTTTCTTTGAGAAACAAAAAGCATGAAAAATCACAAAAAGAATGGCGTTGATTGCACCGCTTGAGTCTCGTAACACCCTAGCACTGCACCTCGTGTATTTCAAATGTCAACTTTGCTTCGAAGTTTCTCCAGATGTAACTGACACATTGCGATGCAACCAGTGAAATTCTTTTTGTGAGTTTTCATGCTACTGATTGCTTAAGAATATGGGGCATCCATTTAAAAAAAACATAAGCTTGCTTTGAAAAGGAAGGAAGGGAGCTTGGAGTTTAACGTCCTATCGACAGTGTGGTCATTAGAGACGGAGCATACGCTCGGTAGGTGTGGGTAACGATGTGGAAGGAAATCTTGTAAACTAGCTCGATAGTTCTATGGCAGGTGTCGCCTAGTGTGAACCATGTCGTTAATCCTATGGCAGGAATCGCCAAGTGTGATCTATGTCGTTAGCTATGAATTTATATATAAATTTAAGACAGCAATTAATTATCTTGGGTTACCACCATATTTCTCTAAAATATGGAAAATTGAAATGTTACTGATCAGCTATGATGTGATCATATTTTCAAACATATAATAAACATTCCTACTCTATTGCAATGTATCAGTTGTACCAAACAAAAAAATTGTACTTGACAAATTATTTGTAAACTGTGGAATTTAACTATTCTGTTTCCCCTCCATAATAGTGAAAAAGGAATGTTTTTAATGGAAGACGATCTGCTCAGAATCAATTTATTACAATTAAACATGAAAAATCCTATCTTGACACAAAATTAGATGACATTTCCTATCATGAAAAACAGATAATGGTATTCAAACAATCTTTTACAAATGTTAAAATATTGAGACACAAAAATGACTGGCTGAGTCAAAGGTCGGAGGTTTTCCAAAACAGAATGCTACTAGATTGCCAACACAGGGGCTTGAAATTATCGTTAGCCCTAAGCTCCCCAGAGTAAATAGGAAGATCTCAAAAGAATAAAATAAGGCACAGAATCCAACAAGTCTGATTCATATAACCCTCCAGCAAGTGCGTCACATTACCAACACAGATGATCATTGACGGCAGCGTCTCAGGCTCGCAGGCAGCAGGCGGTGGGAGCAGATTAGCAGAAATTTTTATCCGACCGTAATTGCTGCGACCTGTTAAGCAGGGTCGACATGTAACTTGACAGAGCGTCACTGGCGTCGGCGTCACTAGGCAGTTGCTTTGCGATTCTATCACGCTAGTAGACTAATCAATATTTTGCATAGGTGACACAAATGCCACTTGGCACAAATCGATCAGTCACTTGCGTAATAAGATCTGTAAATAAATAAATAATAATAATAAAGAAAAAAACTGTCCGATTCACAAAGGCGCGAATGCTCAAATAGAGACTTCTAGCAAAACGCCGGCCGCGGTGGCCGAGGAGACTGAGGGGCTTCAGTCACGGTCTGCACGGTCACTACGGTCGGGAGTTCGAATCCCCCCTCGGGCATGGATATTTGTGCCGTCCTAGTTCGTAAGTAGTTCATAAGTAGTTTGTAAGTTTAGGGACTGATGACCCTGTAGTTAAGACCCATAAGCTTTACAAACATTTGAAAATTTTTCTAGCAAAACGAACACTAAACTGTGGCCGCTCACAGGACAATGTAACGTCCGTGAAGTAAACACAAGTTCTACAAGGTCCGAATCTTCGGAATCAAACACAAGTCTAACCAGAGGACCGTTTAAGACGATGTTCTCCCCGCTAATCTAAACGGAGTATTCCTTGTCTCCCGAGGTCCGTACCTCTCGGACGAACTAACAGGATCCTCGTGCCCCATCGCGCTCTTCCCAGGTCACGGCAAGTGACGGGTGGCCACACCCACGCGCGAAAAGACGCACCAATATCTGCTAACGACTAATAGTCAAACCAATCGGATGGCTTAGCGCCGTTGACAAATCGTTTAGCTGTCATTCTAAAATAATTTGTAGCGTTCTCTGCGGCTGCTAAGACGCTCTGCCCACGCCACCAAAGCTTCGCGCGGATTTCACCGTTCCCAGGGTGAATGCCCTGCAAGGAATTTCAGCTTGCTCCTAGCTACGGTCACACGACCTAAAAATGTTAACGTTGTGCTATATATACAGCCGCTGGAGCAAAACCCCTGGGGTGCCAGACGGGCAGAATGCTTTCCTCTCAACCTAACCATTTGTCACACAATGTTTAAAGTCTGTTGCTTTCAAGTAAGTTTTTTAGATAACGCCTAAGGGCAATACGTCTCCATAAACAGCCCGGGGTCCAGAGCACTCTGCTATTGTTTGTATCCGGCAAATTCCTCTCTTGCGAAATGGTCGAATGATTAAAAAGGCAGTCCCCGCTATCGCCCACCGTAAACCGCAGGCCAGCATTGTGTAAAGCGTCCCACACACTCTAAAAAAGTTCTGCCAGGTATACTCCGCCGCCTGTAGCGTCGGCGCCAAACAGGTCATGCCAGCCTCTCTCGTCCTTCCCCGAAGGCGAGCGAAAGTTGGTGGGAGGGGGAGACCTCCAAGAGCGTCTCTGCTCTGCGCGGCCTGACCGTACCCAACACGAAAATCCTCTTTTTAGCAACCCACCTGCGCCAATAAACATTAAAATCCCAAAATTTTAATATAAACATCGAAGGTACTACAATCCCAGAAGCCCATCACCCCTGATGTGTCCCAAAAGGCACAGTAATCAAAATAAATAAAGGTCTACAAAGAAAAATGTTACATATTTCAATAATTAGCGTAAAGAGAAAGGTACACAAATTTAGTATGAAAAATAGACTAATTACAGCCCCCGTCTCGCAATCGGCCATGCCATTTCAAACTAACCATCCCGGCATTTGCCTGGATCAATTTAGGGAAATGACGGAAAACCTAAATCTGGATGGCTGGAGGTGGATTTGAACCACCATCCTTCCGAATGCGAGTCCAGTGTGTTACCACTGCACCACCTTGCTCGGTTGCAGTTGAAGATAATACTCCTTTACGTTTCAGACTGTCTCATAGTACCAACTTTCAAAACCCCCAACCGTACGTGGCAATGATATTTATTTGTATCATATAGGTCCATTCCTTTTAAAGACCATTTTCAGGGTTGCAACTCCATTGATGTCGTGGAGCTGTGCAGGTGCTTGGGGACTTTCAGTGACTCACTGGAGTGCTCCCAAGCACCTGCACAGCTCCACGACATCAATGGAGTTGCAACCCTGAAGATGGTCTTAAAAAGGAATGGATCTATTTGATACAAATAAAAATCATTGTACTGTAGACTGTCTTTTGTATATAAATCTCTGCCCCTAGTTTTATTAGTCAATGTGAGATACATGCACGTTGTTGCAAACACATATATTGTCCTACGGACCTTACACTGTTTTTCCACATACTTCCCACACTGCAGTCTGATTAAAAATTTCTGCTCTCTTTCTTGATTTGCGCTGTTGCCACTTCATACAGGGTAGATCTGTCTTTTCTATTCCGCGTTTAATCACTTATTAACAATAATACATATCCTTGAGACAACAATGTCTCTTTATACAAAAGGTATGAAACATAAAGAGAGGCATTGAATTAAAATTTGTGCTTTAGCCGGGATTAGAACCCGGGACTTCGTAGTAAGCAGGAGGTCCTGAGTTCGAATCTTGGCCATAGCACAAATTTTATTTCAATGCCTCTCCTTATGTTTAATCACTTATTGATAACGATATGATACACAACACATTTACTACGCTGTTAACAAAACATGTACTCATTCACAGCGTTAAACAAGCCGTGTTTTAATGTCAGGTATAAACGTTTTATATCACAGATTCCAGCTTACATTTACAGAAGTTTCCTATTATCAACGGCTGTGTAGAGTGACTCCTAGCGCAGTGGTAAAGTCACAGCTTCCTTTTCTGAAGTTCGTCGGTTCGAATCCTATCGTCTGCGATTACTTTAATTTATAAATAAAAATTACTTTAAATGTTGATTTAGTAGTTGAATTGTTAAGTTCTAATACATTGTTACGAGCGTTTTATAGCAGTACTGACATTTTTATTCGCACCTACTTTACGTTCAATAATTCTTTTTACGACTGGAATCTACTTGTGTCGTTAATAACTTGTATTCAAAGTACCAAGCAGGACTGCAGATTGGTTCGTAGTACGGTAGATCGTGTTATCACCAGCTGGTGTAAGTTTTTTTCTAGAAGGCTAACCAATGATAGCGAAAAATTCCAGTTTAGTTTTAGCGCTGTATCTGAAATTTTTCTGTTTCAGTTTGCTTAAAGAGGTAAGCTTCATTCACCGTGAACGAATAACTCGTTATTTTAGTTCTGATGGAGATGGTAGAAAGCCCTTTCTCTGGATGCATAGTATATATGATAAGATTGCAACTTGATATTATATTCAACATTACAAAATGCGTGTTCTATTGCAGGCAATCACTGAACATAAGCTGTCGAAAGAGCTTTTCGAATTGCCACCATCAACTCTTGCTGTCGTGTTACACGTTATATGAGCAGCATTTGGGAAGTAACATACCATGTTTGTGCTGCGCCCCGAGCAGAGCAGTAGCATCGCCACCTAGGTACCTAGGTACGAGACAACAGCCCATGTCACGTCACTCCGACCAGGAACGTGATAACTAGCTGACTGGCTGGCCGCTGGGGCACAGCCCGCTTCCTCGTAGCGCCCAGCCAGTAAGCTGGCGGTCGCGACCTGGTCGGTGTGGCGTGACATGGGCTGTTGTGAGGCCTCGTACCTAGGTGGTGTTGGCAGTAATTTTGATTGTACTTCAGTTCACACATTTCTCCCATCGTAAACCTAAATATAAAACGCCCATGTGGTGGCATTCGTCCACAACTTGTTAGCACAGTGGTGGAATGCCAGGGTAAAGATTTAAAAATCTCCGGTTCGATACCCGCCGGCTCCTAGGATTTTTATCTGTCACTCTCCACTTCTTTCACCTCTGCAATGTTGTTGATGTGAGAAAATGTCGAGTAGCACCGTGGTTCGGAACCCACGTTAAACTGTACGTAACTGGCTAGGTAAGTCAGTTAGAAGGTCAGAGGAAGGGAACGGCATACCACCTCCAGACAGGACCATGCCGAGTAAAGCACTGTGGTGTTCAAACCAATCTTCGGATTCTTGACTGCTTTACCTCTTTTTTTTTTTTTTTTTTTTTTTTTTTTTTTTTTTTTTTTTTTTTTTTTTTTTTTACTATGAAACCATTGTTGGAGTGCTGTATTGGATGTGAATATTCTGCCAAGGACGCCTATAGTGGTCCAAACACGATGAAGCATCTAGTGGCGAGGTCTAGACTATACACTGGTTGGTCCAGAATGAAAACATCTTCAACTCTTTGTAAAGCGAAGTGACTAAATTGCTCGGCCCTTAGACTTACAAACTAATGCGGCTAACTCAACAACAAACTCTCCCATGTTCGAGGGAGGGCCACGATCTCCGACAGGGAGTGGCCGTGCAATCCGTTGCGCGGCGCCTCAGATCATACAGCACTTCCCACATGGCTCGTCCAGAGTCTCCCATCGAAATGGTTGAGGTTTTCGGCAGTTCTGATTGCCAGATGTGGTCTCGCAGTGTTGTGGATCCCGTCGGCCACATCAAGAATGCCTGAGCGCTATTACCTGATGGCAGTCCTCAGACGTAGAAGTATTGCCATTTGTCCCTTGCTCCATAGCAAAGGAATTACATTTGCAATACCGCCGAGAATAACAACTCACCATTGACGGATCTTCTGGCAGATAAGTCCGTCCAGAACCAAAAAAATGTCCAACGATAGTGACACAAATGTTCAAAATGTTAAAATGTTTATAAATCTGTGGGACTCAACTGCTTGGTTATTAGTCCCTAGCTTACAAACTACTTAATGTAAAGTAAAGTAACCTAAGGACAACACAAACACCCATGCCGTAGGGAGGATCGAACCCCCGATGGCGGACGGCCCCGCGCACCGCAACAACACATATGTTGACTTCACTTTTACAGCTATTACTTGGCTAAAAAAGAAATAGGAGCAAAGACCTTCTCATTTTCACTAGGAAGACAGCAGTCTCTCTCTCATGACTATTACATGTAATACTTGGTACAATTCGAAATGTTTATTATTTACTTCGTGACTGCTTTGAGTCACTTACTTAGTTGATTCAGTACAAAATGTTAATTTCATTCCATTCCATGATGGTGGTGCTGGCGGCTGGTGCAGCAACATTGTTAAATAATTAAAAAATGCTCAGTCTCTGTTGCAATATTTTATTCTCCAATAACGCGTTTCGAGCTGTTAGCGCATCGTCAGACTGGAAAAAGACAAATGTTTTGTTACATTCCGTGTACCTGGCGGGTAGCAAATCGCTGTAACAAAACAATTGTCATTTTCCAGTCTGACGATGCGCTAACAGCGCGAAACGTGTTATTGGAGAATAAAATATTGCAACAGAGACTGAGCATTTTTAAAGTAACAAATGTTTGTTTAGCTTATGGGACTTAACTACGGGGTCATCAGTCCCTAAACTTACAAACTACTAATCAACTAACTAATACCAAGGACGGCACAGATATCCATGACCGAAGGGGATTCGAACCCCCGACCGTAGTGGCCGTGCATACCGTGACTGGAGCGCCTCCGTCCCCTCGGCCACCGCGGCCGGCTTCATTCAGTACTACATAGACAATGACCTCAGACGAGACAACCCAATTCGTTTCATTTACGACTGGTCATTCATGTATGACCAATGAAGAGTTTTAATCTATCACGGTTCACTACCTCCCTCATTTTGTGAAAACCATCCTGAAAGATCATGACACCAAATTGACTCAGAATTCATTGTATCGATAAATGAATGTAACTGAGCATTATTTTTCATAATGTTATGTTGGCAAAAGAGTATGCAGTACGCGTATATGAAGCAAGTGTAGTAGCTCCCCTAACGAAAGGAGTGTCTTAGTAGCTATTTTCTCCTCTGTAGATCGTAACTTTGCGGATATGTGGTCGTGTTTGTTCAATTTGTATCGATAAAATTTATTTTTCCTGTTTTTTAATTCTTTCACTGTTTTTGTAGGAGCGATCTGTCTGTGTTACTATGCTGGCTATGGTCTCATTCGATTCTAGCATGTTTATCTTACTGAAGAAACCAACCACATTCAGTAGTGGGATGTGGCGCTGTGGATCAGGGATGTAACGGAAGTGGGTATATCGCATCCGAATTCGGGAGCGGAGTTTTTAATTGGTTTAACGGAACCGGAATCAGAACCGAAATCGGAACAGGAGGCAGATTTGTCAAACTGTTAAGGGTAGATTTAATAAAATAAAATTACAGACGTTATTCATCATTTATACAGTTATTATTAGTTCAAAAAGTAATACAGGTAGTTTATACTGTATACCTGGGAGTTGAAAATAAAATCAAAAGTCTTAAACACTAATAATCAACCCAAATGAAGTTACTCCAAAGTAACTAAATTATATTTTTATAACAAAATCTTTTTCTATGTCCAATTTACTCCTCAACTGGTTATAGATTAGGCCAGCACCACTGAAACGTTCTGCCACTGTACATCAACATCCGATATAACTTCCGTTCAAAATTTATCGGAACCGAAATCGGAATCGAAGGGGCAAAATGAAACGGAGGTTCCAAACTTTCAGAATCGGGATCCAACCTCCGCAACATCCCTACTTGGATATAACCCTGACATCATCTTTCTAAATCAATATATAGCACACCATTCGAAAAATATGCTATAAATCCAAACCGACCCTCTTACCATCGACCTGTCATCTGTGTACTGGACGAAACTGTGGTGCCAAAAGTGTCTCATTCAATAGATGATTTGATTTTAAGGGAGAGTGGTGGACTATTTTCGCTGAAGATATGGATAGGGGAGAGCAACCTGTCACAGGAATGTATGATGGATCCCTTGACCTAGTGTAAGCCACCTCACAAAAACATAGGCTGTTCGTAGAGGATGTGGAACTACATTCATTCAAGGATTTGAAAAATTTTAAAGGCACTGTTAAAGATATGCGAACAGCTCTTCAGTGAAGATTTCCATCTCTGAAGACACAAATCTAATAGTTCAACCACCAATGCTTAACATATGTCCCGAGAAGAAAGGTGATGCAATATAGTGACACAGTTAGTCATGAAGCATAGCAGCCAAAAAACATGGCAACTCATGAAAAATCTTAGCAATGACCACACCAGAGTTTCTGCTGAAACTTTCGATGTAACCCATGTTACTAAACAGCAAAACCAAACGACGATGTAAGACGATAAAGCTACAAATATATGATGAACAAAATGATTTTATTGCCTGTTCTTTCATTCTAGCGGAACTAGAATACGCTATGCACTATGTGAAGAATAACACAGCTATAGGCCTTAATGATCTACGCTTTGAACAAAGAAGGAAGATACGTACCAGGCACTAAGAGGTTAATTTCAAATTTTATTAAAAACATTGCCTCCAAGTCATAGTAGTCGTTGTTGTGAGAAATTTAAGGAAATTAAACTACAAGATCATCAGTCCCCATTTCCGAGCAAAGTTACTAGAACGAAGAGTTGTACAAAGATAACACTATCACACAACACCTTCAGGCGTAACCCACTATGTGCAGAGAGCGACAATAACCGCTGCACTGATAAGACGAAAATACAAAAAAGCCAGGCCTAGAGAGTGACTGTAATAAAACATTACAGCAGGATACCGTGGCTGGCTCATTACGAGGATAGTAAAGGATGAGCCAACCACTCTGTACATATTAAACCTCCTGTTAATAGCAGAGAAGATAACACAAAATATCAATAAATTGAAATTATTGGAGGTGTGGGTGCCTGCGTACCAGACTAAGGTACCTATCATTAAATCGAATGATAAGAACCAGCTGTGCGGTAAATCATAAAACACAGTCAGCCGTAAAGGGATCACCCCGAGTATTAAATGGAGTGTAGTGGGCTGATGGAAAAACAGCCACAAAGTGGCTAAAAGCGGCTAGTCCAACACAATGTGGTCTACTGGCAGGAAATAGTCACAGAGACATTTTGGGCGCATCTTCAAGACAGGGACGATGACATTGTCATTAGCCACGTATGACCAATATGCCAGTGACAGAGGATGACTGAGTCCCTACAAGAAAGCTGGAGGGAGGACTTCCATCTGCATCTGGCCATAGAAGGCTTGATTTGCATGCTCAAAGAGGACCATGCTGAATTCCAAGCCTTAAGGTCCTTATGGTGCAACCCCAAACGAATAGCCCTTTCTGGGCTTTCTGGGCTTGCAGGTCGTGGCCTGCTAGGCCAACTGATCAGGATGCTCATAACCTGGGATGACAATGTAATGCAGAGACCAAACGAAGTCAATAGAACAGCCAGACTTCCAAAGGGATAAGATGGGGTTATGAATTAATTGCAGCCAACGATGGAGAGAAAAATACTGGTCGAGGGCTTGCAGACCACTCATGGAGTCACTATAAATGACAAACGACGTTCTGGGGCAACCTTGGAGGTATCGCAATCAGCTCAGCGGTGAAAACGCTACAACCAAGAGGAAGGGAGCGCAGTTCATTGTGGTTGCTGCAGACATAGGCATAAACATATACCGATCACTTCTGCACCACAGAACATGTGAAGAATAATCAGGGAATTGCGATGGGGAATCAGTAGTGAAACTGATGTTTTGTATCGCATGACAACTCCAAGTGAAACTGCAAATGGGAAATGGACCAAGGAAGGATGTGGGATTGGCAGGAAAAAGCTGGAGGGAGAGGTAGGGACTCAAGCAAAGAAAGTAGGATGCTAAAACAGACCGCGATTGGGTCACCAAAATAGGAGAGTGGTTGTTGGAGCTGTAGTTAAAATGGTGGAGTAAGGCGTCGACACCACTTCTGCACCCAGGAATGTGTCGATAATGGCCAGGAACCAGCGACGAATAGTTATGTCTTCTAATAGGAGGACAATTCCAGTTGGAGCTGCAAGAGATGGATGGACCAACATGGGATACAGGATAGGCAGGTGAAAGTGGGAGGGAGAGATAGGGACCCAAGCCAGGAAAGGGGAGTATGAACTCAGACAGCAATTGGAAGACCTGACCAGACCTGGGGAGGGAACAGCAGTAGTGGGAGAGAGAATCCTTTGATTTGGGTGGTGAGGCATGGCATGAACACAGGCAACGTACAAGGACAAAGCTGTTGTTGTCGTAACTGCAAAGGAGGCTTCCCAGATTCAGCAAAAAGGCTTGGCATAGGACTTATTCAGAAAGGTGCCGTCACAAGATGGACACCACTGTGAAGGATGGGATCAATAATCCACAATGCTGAACGTACTGTAGAATTATATACCAGACTCCCGTAGTCAAGCTGTTGTTGGATCAGAGTCTTATCAAGCTGTAGAGTAGTTAAACATGCGGCTCCCAAACATAGTGCCTGATGCAGTGAAGAAAATTAAGATATTGCCCGCATTTTTGTCTCAGCTGATGGTGTGGCACCCAAGTTAGCTGGGCGTCAAAAAGCATGCGTAGGAAGCTATGTGCCTCTTTAACACAAACGATCGAGCTGAAGTGCTTGAGGGCGACAGAAGAACATAACTTGGATCATAGAGCCCGAGAATTGGACACCATGAGCAAAAGCCCATGACTGTTCCTTTCATGTAGCTCCCTGCAGCCACTATTCAGTGACAACAACGCTAGCGGAACTGAAATAGATGCAGAAGTTACCAGGATAGAGAAGAAATCAACGACTCCAATGCCACAGAAAGATTGTTGATTCGATTGAGAAACAGTGAAACACTAAGAACGGAGACCTGAGGGACACAATTTTCCTGAATATGAGGGGAGCTGAGATAGGGACTATCATTAACCCAAAAAGAGCAGAGTGATAGGAAGTTTAATGGGCAGATCGTATGTGAACCCCATGAGCCCCATTAGTAAAGTGTTAGATAGGATATAATGGCACCAGGTGACGTCATATTCCTGTCAGGGATAAAAAAGGCAGAAACAAGATGTTTAGGTCAAAGAAACATGTATGAGTAGCTGATTCAATTCCCCCAATGTTATCAATATTCGAACGTTCCTGGCTGAGGCCCCCCTGTTGTAAGCCAGGCATCTCCAATCTTCAATGAGCCAGATGAGGCGCCGACTCACCACACGTTTCAGAATGTTTAACTGGGCGATAACTGTCAGCCACCAGTGAATCAGCACCAGGTTTCATTAATGGCTGATGATGCTATCCTACAACTGCGTCCGGTAAACATCTTCTGCAAAGAGACTGTTAAACAAGGTTCTCAGTTGACACTGGAAGTCCATTAAGAGGTGGCGAAGGAACTGGCTATGGAAATGGTATGGTTCCGGAGAGGAATTAGGACATGCAGCAAGGGCAGTTTGCTACTCTCACTCACTAAACAGGGCATTTTAAGTTTCCAGGTGTCACATGCAAATTCATAAATTCCACTATATCACGCACTCTTTGAGGGCACAGAAGTACTCCCCAAAAGCTGCAGTCGCAGAGCAATAACCATGATGTCCCGCAGTGACCTTGGCGATAACTACTGGGTCTGTACAGAGAGTCCCTGAATGACGACATAGGGGATTGCTGCAAATGGCTGGTACCCAAAGAGGTGTCAAACTTGGGATCATAGCCAAGATGGGGAGGTGTGCGAGCAAATGGTGGCTACATACCTCATTACTCTGCTGGATCAATCTCTGAACTTGGGCCCAAAATTGTTTATAAGTAATAAGGTATTTTATGGAAGGGTGACACCGGTATCACTTGAGTGCCGAATGAGATTCCTGGATGGATTCAGCAATCTCTGGTGCAACTCATGATGAGGCGCACCAGAATATTTCGGGACAGTGGGCTCAAGGGCGAAAACAGTGGCCCTTGTGCCACATCATCATCATCTGGGAGAGAAGAAGTTACCCTAGCAGCTAAGGTGCAAGCCAGCCTGTGAGCACTACAGAGAGCCCATTGGGGCAGGCAGATATCAATTTCAGACTGTGCAAAGACTAAAAGTATAGGGAAATGGTCACTGCCACAAAGATCGTCATGGACTCTCCAACTGAGATGTAAGAGTAAGCTTGGGCTACATAAAGAAAGGTCTCCGGCTAAATATGTGCCAAATGCCAAACTAAAGCGTTTCAACATTCCTATGACGGACTGAGGCCCATGTTTAAGCCCACAAAGCGTAATGCACCATAAAATCCACCAAATGGGAAATTGTTGGGGGAAGTAATCAAGGCATCGTTATTAGTGAGAGAGACGAAGGGGACCAGGGGTAGGTAAATGGAACAGATGGTACACAATTATTGTGTTGCCAAGATTCTAACATCCACAGCTCAAGTCTCTTGTGGAGAGGCACAAAAGCACTGGGGACATTGGTGAGGTCACACACACCTCCAGATATCCTGTCATAGTCAACACAGTTTTTGCGGTAGTTGCAATAGCCACAAGGGACTGGAGTACACTGGCAGGAAACAAAGTTTCCAGCAGGACCAAACGGAGCAGAGGGAAGCGGCACAACAACTGTTGCAGCTCAGGTAGATGGTTGAAAAAACTGCCGCAGTTCCACTGGAGAGCTTCAGTGTTTCCTTACCAAAAGTCCATGGTGTAAGAGAGAAGAAATTAAATACAAGGATCACCTGCTATCAATAGTTGAAGATCTACATTGTCTAAAAGCAATGGATCTCGGATCCAGTGAGGGCGAGACTTCATGGGAAGCAAGGTTCTCCACCACAACTTCAGAGGCCGATGATGTAACAGCATGTGGATTTAAGGCCACTGAAGGTTCATTTGGCTTCTTTCTCTTCATACTTTTTGCCTCTCACTGACCTTTTGGTTTCAAGTGCTTGGCTAGTTTGTCTGAAGTGGTTTCAAGGCCTGGTACAAATCCTTTCGAGTGGGAGCTTGCAGATCCTTCAGCCTTTAGCAAGAATCCTCCATTCCACTCGTTGAACCCATGGGAGTGAGCCAAGGGTCCCCTCTCCTACTGACAGGAGCTGAAGTAGACATATTCTTCTCTGGCTGGAGAATGGGGACTGGTTTCGATGATGGTGAAAGTGACAAAAAGATCACCCAGCTTGTCACAGCAAGTGAGGCGTTCGACATGCCAGAGGATGTCATTGGGGTCAATAGAGACCTATTCTGTGTATTGGAAAAGGCACTACTTCGCCAAACTTGTCTTCGATGTTTCCGTGAAGCACTGTGGCATAGTGGAAAGGAAAGAATCCCCATCATACCACGCAGAAACAATATATTGGGGTGAGTACCACTCAGATCTTCGGAGGGCACTACATTCCTGCCATGATGTACCCATGGGAGGGATCGACTTATAGTCATACAATGTCACATTGAATTATGTCTTCCCTCTCTTAGAGACGGCGGTTGTACATGCGCCAGCGTGACCCGTTTTCGGTCTCTTAATTGCGGATCATTTACCTCGATGCCACCCACTCCACTTCTCATGGGAACCACTCAGCCACAGTAAAGGTCACCAGGTCGTCCCGACTATTGCCGGAAGTCTTAATGCCCCACAGAGACAACCATCTACTCCTTGGCATGCATAAGTATATCTCAGCGCTGGCATCGGTAGTGCGATGTCAGTGTGATGTCAGGGTCTACAGCCAAGACTGAACATGACGACGCCCCCCCCCCCCCTCCACGAAGGACTTGCTACTGTTCTGAATTTCTGGTGCTTTATGGACGATTATCATTATGAGTGTGTGGGCTGACACTATAAAATGGACATTACTCTCGAAACTCAGGAAGTCTCCTTGCCCAGTGGCTGAATGAGGCCATGGTTACAAGTTGAAAGACTACCGACTGTCATGTTCAATGTATTTTTGTATATATCTATAAAGTTATAATTTATTTAAAGTCGCTAGATTATCATTTTGTTAAAACTTGAACCCCAATCATTTCATGTGCTAAAATATTAGTTAATATTGCTAGGTTATTCTTATTTTGTTGTGTTAATAATTCATTAATATATTAATTAATTTGGCATAAGTACAGTTTCTCCAGTACGCCACGGTCCCTGTGAAAATGTGCGCCGCGATGGGGTAGCCGAGCGGTCTAAAGTGTCTCGTTGCGGAGTGCACGGTTGCTCGCCGTGGAGGTTCGAGTCCTCCCTGGGGCATGGGTGTGTGTGTTTGTCCTTAGGTTAGTTTACCTAGGTTTAAGTAGTTTGTAAGCTACGGATATGACCACGCAGTTTAATCCGATAGATTTACAAACATTTGAACATTTGAGAATGTGCAGTTGCTTTAAGTGGGTGTGAGAATCTATGGCTGTCTGAAAGTGTGGAGTGATAGCACGCTTTGCATCGTCGTCTCTGGCTCAGAGTCGATAGCTGCTGAGGCGACCAAAGAGGTTTCCACACTCTTCGGTTGCGAGCTAGTTAGCGAACCTTCCCTCCAGCGCGAGTCTGGCTGTCTGTCCCCACCTCGCACTCAGACTTTTTCTGTAATTCTCTCTGAGCCTTGTACAGCCTCCTTCAATAGCTTCCTTATGTAATTCTAAACATTTCTATGTGTTGCATGCTGTAATTCTTAATTTTATTTTTCCGACTTTGTAATTATTTCGCTGGCCGCGGTGGCCGAGGGGACTGTAGCGCTCCAGTCACGGTCTGCACGGCCGCTATAGTCGGGGGTTGAAATCCCCCCCTCGAGGATAGATACTGATATCTCCGTAGTTAAGTCCCATAAGCTCTACAAACATTTGAACATTTGTAATTATTTCACTTTTACTAGTTTGTTTGAGACTGGACTTCATCCGTCTCTGTAATCGCCCCTTATTGCGTGTAGCTGTATTTCATTCGCTTCCTTATGCAATTCTAAGCATTTCTATCGGTTGCATGCTGTAGTTAATTTTCTTTATTTTTCAGAATCTGAATTTATTCAATTTTATCGGTTTTCGGAACCACGTGTGTCCGAGTTCCGACTTCAGAGGTTCGCAGCTAGTCGCCTGAGTTCACGCCACGTCTCGTATAAAACCAGTGGCTAGATCGATTGCTAACAGACTGATACTTAAGAATCCACTGTGATTTGTATAATAAATCCGACTTTCAACCACTTCATCTTCAGTGGAGTGCGTTCATGTAACGTAGTCGTGAGTAGCCGTTAGCGTGTTTGCACGCGTTTTCTGTTCAGATGTAATTTAACTTGCTATACACGCGCACAATCTCAAAACAGACACGACAGACCAGAGCCAGCTTCAAAGTGTGTTGTATATTGTGTTTTGTGCTACCTCCGACTTGCCGAATTTCGCCTACGATAGCGGCGCCTGCTTCTGCCTCGTTCCAGCACGCTGATTTTGGTGAGTTTCGCTGTGCAATTGCGTGTGTGTTAGAGAATGAGTGTTGTTTGTGAATC
Organism: Locusta migratoria; assembly: GCA_026315105.1. Lineage (NCBI taxonomy): Eukaryota > Metazoa > Arthropoda > Insecta > Orthoptera > Acrididae > Locusta > Locusta migratoria. Next base: position 383,530,225 of record CM048750.1, on the reverse strand, counting down.
CTTCCCCCCAGTAGCATTAAATCATTTATAATTTAGGCTGTGCACCGTCCGCATTAATCCATGTAAGAAATGCATTTTTATTGTATTAATGAAATTCCTTCCCAATTTTGCTTGTTTTTCTATCTGTTAAACAAGTTCAGTATAATCCGTAATTTTCATATAAATGGTATTTTTAGAGCACATTCCCTCTTTTATTTAATACTGTTCTTCACAACTTCTGAGAACAAGCTCAGATGCAGTTTATATCTAAATTCCGTTGCGCCATAAATGTTTTCTTAGCCATTTTTCTAAGATAATTTTATTGTGGTGGCTTGTTTATTAATGTCTGTATGTAATAACGTGTGAGCTGCTATGTATATTGACCACTGTTGTATTAACTTCCTGTTATTGAAGTAATTTGAAACGAGTCAGTTCTCAGTTTGGGCCAGGGAACAAGACTTTATAGCACGGAGTAAGCAGTAGTTCACACGGACCTCATTTACTAATTTTAGTGATAAGGCAAGGCTCTTGTTTCGTACAGTGTTCGACTTTTAAAGTGCATTCCGTAATGGGTACCCGAGATGGTATTACACAGTTAATAAACGGTGCACCACATAAGGTGTCATTTCATAAATGTCTTGCACTTTAAAAGAATTTTGAAAATATGTCAGTCTTGAAAATATGTAGGCGATAAACACATATGGGACCGTATATATATATATATATATATATATATGGCAAAACGTGTGAAGTCTCTTTTTAATCTCCTCTTACGACTGGCAGTAACACCTTGGGCGTATTATTACCCCCGAATCCGTAGGCGTACAAGTTACAGAAACGCAGAATCTAGCGCGATGCTAAACTGGTAGCGCTGTTGAAATCTGAGAGAGGAAAGAAAGAATTTTCGAGCAATCTTTTCTCTCTGTCGTCTATATCCATTAGTGGATATAATGATCTTGAACAGCATATTGCGATCTGTAGACGAGACCCCTATTACACGATGACAAGATATAAGCAAGGAAAACCTACTGTGGGCAGATCCTCAACGTAACGTAGAATATAGAGAAGGCATTGGAAACGCGGTAGATTATAGGTGTACGGTTCGTGGACCCAACAGTGGCGTACGACACAGTAAACGACATGAAACTGTTCAGGAAGATTTATGCAATCACCTAGGACTACCGACTAATGCAGTTCGTCCAAAACCTACTAGAAAACTGGAGAACTTTTGTCTTCCTGAACAACGAGAAAAGCCGATAGAGAGTCCACAAAAACGGCCTTCCTCAAGATAGTGTGCTAGTATCTGTTGACCAATATGAACACCATCATACAGTTGCAACCCAGGAATGAACAGGTAACGAGGTGCTAAACTCTCTGAAATCTAGCAGAATACTGAGAGAAAACAAATGTATGCGTGTTTCGACTTGAGAACTGAAAAAGCTAAGAGAAGTAGCTTGGAGGAGAAATCATCTACAACACTGGAACTTCACTATGTATCTAGGAGTAAAGCTTGACCTCAGACTTACTTTCAAAGACCACTGTAAGTTCGTGAACCTCAAATTCTGCAGCCAAACAATATCAAACGTACGCTCTCTAAAAGAGGGCTCAACAAAATATTGTTCGTACGTATGCTGTTGTTGTGTGTGGTCCTGAGGCTGGCTCATCCTTCATTATCCTCGTGATCGGCCAGCCACGGTATTCTACTGCAAACTTGGTTTATCCCTTTTGTGCTTTCTCCTTTGAGTTTTCAGTCAAATGTTTATTGTCAATCTGTACCCCTTATAGCCACCCTCATGAAGCACAGACATTGCCGAGGTGGGGTGTCTTGCGTATCTATTCAGATAGCCGTACCGTAGGTGCTACCACAGCGGCCGCGGCGGAGTGACCAAGCGCATTGAGGCGCTATGCTCCGATGCATGAGGGCGCTCCCCGTCGGGGGGTTCGAGTATCCCCTCGGGCATGGATTTTTGTGTCGTCTTTAGTATAAGGTAGTTCATAAGTAGTTCATAAGTTTAGGGGATCTCTACTGAGATCGAGGTTGAAAGTAACTGTGAAGTGATCTGGGCACGTATAACAGGTCTAAAACAAGTAAAGTTAATAGTTGGGTGTTTGTACCGCAGTGCTGCTGTAGCAGTTTTAGAATCATTCAAAGAAAGTACACCTTAAGAGTATAGATTGGGACCTCGCTAGTTACATTTCAGGCGGTACAGACAAGCAGTCTTGCGAGCTACTTTTGGACACATTCTCCGAAAACTGTCTTGAGCAGTTAAACCGGCAACCCACGCGCAATGGAAATATTCTAGACCTTATAGCCACAAACAGGCCTGACCTTATTAACGATGTCTGTGTAGAGACAGGAATTAGTGATCATGATATCGTCATAGCGTCGATGGTGACCAAAGTTCATAAACCAGTCAAGAAGGCTAGGAGCGTGTTTTTGTTGGGAAAAGCCGACAAGCAAATGTTACGATCGCACTTAGAAAATGAATGGGCATCGTTTAATTCTGGGACTATGGATGTAGAGGACTTGTGGACTAAATTTAAATGCATTGTTAGTGAAGGGTTAGAGAAATATGTGCCAGTAAAGACGATTAAGGATGGAAAAGATCCACCGTGGTATAATAATGATGTTAGAAAGCTGCTGAGAAAGCAAAGGCTGTTGCACTCTCGATTCAAAAAAGAACACGCAAATGATGACAGGCAAAAGTTAGTAGAGATTCGTGCGTCTATAAAAAGATCGATGCGTGAAGCATACAATAATTATCACAGCCATACCTTAGCAAAAGATCTTTCCGAGAACCCGAAAAAATTCTGGTCCTATGTAAAATCGATAAGCGGGTCAAAGTCCACTGTCCAGTCACTAGTTGATCATTCCGGGGCAGTAATAGAAGAAAGCAAACGGAAAGCTGAAGTTCTAAATTTAACCTTTAAGAAATCTTTCACGCAGGAGGACCGCACAAATATACCATCATTTGATCAACGTACTAATTCCGAAATGGGGGACATAACAATAGGTATTTCCGGTGTAGAGAAGCAGCTGAGAGAGCTAAATACGAAAAAGTCTACTGGTCCGGATGGAATACCAGTTCTGTTTTACAAAGACTATTCTGCGGCATTGGCCCCCTACTTAGCTTGCATTTATAGCGAGTCTTTAATTCAGCGCCAAGTTCCTAGTGATTGGAAAAAAGCGCAGGTGACTCCCGTGTATAAGAAAGGAAAGAGAACTGACCCATACAATTACAGGCCAATATCGTTGACATCAGTTTCATGTAGAATTTTGGAGCATATTCTCAGTTCGAACATAGTAAATTTTCTTGAAACGGAAAAGCTTCTTTCCATGAATCAGCACGGGTTTAGGAAACATCGTTCATGTGAAACTCAGCTTGCCCTTTTCTCACATGACATCTTGCGAGTCATGGACGAAGGGCAACAGGCGGATTGTATTTTTCTCGACTTCAAAAAGGCGTTCGACACGGTGCCACACTGCAGACTGCTAACGAAGATACGAGCTTATGGAATAGGTTCACAGATTTGTGACTGGCTGGAAGACTTCCTAAGTAATAGAACGCAGTACGTTGTTCTCGACGGCGAGTGTTCATCAGAGACGAGTGTATCGTCAGGCGTGCCCCAGGGGAGTGTGATAGGACCGCTATTATTTTCTATCTATATAAATGATCTGATGGACAGAGTAAGTTGTAATTTGCGGCTGTTTGCTGATGATGCTGTGGTGTATGGGTGGGTGTCGTCTGTAACTGACTGTAATAGCATACAGGTTGACTTAGACAAAATTTCTAGTTGGTGCGAAGAATGGCAGCTAGCTCTCAATGTAGAAAAATGTAAGGTGATGCGCATGAGTAGAAAAAACAATCCTATAATGTTCGAATACAGCATCAGTAGTGAGCTTCTTGATGCGGTCGCGTCGTTCAAATATCTAGGCGTAACATTGCAGAGCGATATGAAATGGAACGAGCATGTAAGGACAGTTGTGAGTAAGGCGGACAGCAGACTTCGGTTTATTGGGAGGATTTTGGGAAGATGTACTTCACCTGTAAAGGAGACCGCGTATAAAACGCTTGTACGACCACGTCTTGAGTATTGCTCAAGTATTTGGGACCCGCAGCAGATCGGTTTGAAGGAAGACATAGAGGCGGTTCAGAGGCGAGCAGCTAGATTTGTTACCGGTAGGTTCGACCAATGCGCGAGTGTCACGGAAATGCTCCGGCAACTCAATTGGGGATCGCTGGAAGAAAGACGACGTTCTTTTCGTGAATTTCTGTTAAGTAAATTTAGAGGGCCGGAATTTGAAGCTGAGTGTAGTACGATCTTGCTGCCGCCTACTTACATTTCGCGTAAAGATCACAAAGACAAGATAAGAGAAATTAGGGCTCGTACGGAGGCATATAGGCAATCTTTTTTTCCTCGTTCAATTTGGGAGTGGAATAGGAAAGGAAATGCCTAGTAGTGGTACAGTGCACCCTCCGCCACGCACCTTACGGTGAATTGCGGAGTATGTATGTAGATGTAGATGTAGATGCATAGGTTTCCGGGCCATGTAATATTAGTCGGCGGAGACTTCAACCTTAAGAGTATAGATTGGGACCTCGCTAGTTACATTTCAGGCGGTACAGACAAGCAGTCTTGCGAGCTACTTTTGGACACATTCTCCGAAAACTGTCTTGAGCAGTTAAACCGGCAACCCACGCGCAATGGAAATATTCTAGACCTTATAGCCACAAACAGGCCTGACCTTATTAACGATGTCTGTGTAGAGACAGGAATTAGTGATCATGATATCGTCATAGCGTCGATGGTGACCAAAGTTCATAAACCAATCAAGAAGGCTACGAGCGTGTTTTTGTTGGGAAGAGCCGATAAGCAGATGTTACGATCGCACTTAGAAAATGAATGGGCATCGTTTAATTCCGGGACTATGGATGTAGAGGACTTGTGGACTAAATTTAAATGCATTGTTAATAAAGGGTTAGAGAAATATGTGCCTGTAAAGACGATTAAGGATGGAAAAGATCCACCGTGGTGTAATAATAATGTTAGAAAGCTGCTGAGAAAGCAAAGGCTGTGGCTCTCTCGATTCAAAAAAGAACACGCAAATGATGACAGGCAAAAGTTAGTAGAGATTCGTGCGCCTTTAAAAAGATCGATGCTCGAAGCATACAATAATTATCACAGCCATACCTTAGCTAAAGATCTTTCCGAGAACCCGAAAAAATTCTGGTCCTATGTAAAATCGATAAGCGGGTCAAAGCCCACGGTTCAGTCACTCGTTGATCATTCCGGGGCAGTAATAGAAGAAAGCAAACGGAAAGCTGAAGTTCTAAATTTACCCTTTAAGAAATCTTTCACGCAGGAGGATCGCACAAATGTACCATCATTTGGTTAACGTACTAATTCCGAAATGGGGGACATAGAAATAGGTATTTCCGATGTAGAGAAGCAGCTGAGAGAGCTAAATAGGAAAAAGTCTGCTGGTCCGGATGGAATACCAGTTCGGTTTCACAAAGACTATTCTGCGGCATTGGCCCCTTACTTAGCTTGCATTTATCGGGAAACTTTAATTCAGCGCAAAGTTCCTAGTGATTGGAAAAAAGCGCAGGTGACTCCCGTTTATATAGTAAATTTCCTTGAAACGGGAAAGCTTCTTACTGTGAATCAGCACGGGTTTAGGAAACATCGTTCATATGAAACTCAGCTTGCCCTTTTCTCACATGACATCTTGCGAGCAATGGATGAAGGGCAACAGGCGGATTGTGTTTTTCTCGACTTCAAAAAGGCGTTCGACGCGGTGCCACACTGCAGACCGCGAACGAAGATACGAGCTTATGGAATAGGTTCACAGATTTGTGACTGGCTGAAAGACTTCCTAAGTAATAGAATGCAGTACGTTGTTATCGACGGCGAGTGTACATCAGAGACGAGTGTATCGTCAGGCGTGCCCCAGGGGAGTGTGATAGGACCGCTATTATTTTCTATCTATATAAATGATCTGATGGACAGAGTAAGTTGTAATTTTCGGCTGTTTGCTGATGATTCTGTGGTGTATGGGAGGGCGTCGTTTGTTACTGACTATAATAGCATACAGGATGACTTAGACAAAATTTCTAGTTGGTGCGAAGAATGGCAGCTAGCTCTCAATGTAGACAAATGTAAGGTGATGCGCATGAGTAGAAAAAACAATCCTATAATGTTCGAATACAGCATTAGTAGTGAGCTTCTTGATGCTGTCGCGTTGTTCAAATATCTAGGCGTAACATTGCAGAGCGATATGAAATGGAACGAACATGTAAGGACAGTTGTGAGTAAGGCGGACAGCCGACTTCGGTTTATTGGGAGAATTTTGGGAAGATGTACTTCACCTGTAAAGGAAACCGGGTATAAAACGCTTGTACGACCACGTCTAGAGTATTGCTCAAGTGTTTGGGACCCGCAGCAGATCGGTTTGAAGGAAGACAAAATGTTCAAATGTTTGTTAAGCTTATGGGACTTAACTACGGGGTCATCAGTCCCTAAACTTACAAACTACTTATGAACTACTTACAAACTAGGACGGCACAAATATCCATGCCCGAGGGGGGATTCGAACCCCCGACCGTAGTGGCCGTGCTGACCGAGACTGGAGCGCCTCAGTCACCTCGGCCACCGCAGCCGGCGAAGGAAGACATAGAGGCATGTTCAGAGGCGAGTAGTTAGATTTGTTACCGGTAGGTTCGACCAATGCGCGAGTGTCACGGAAATGCTCCGGCAACTCAATTGGGGATCGCCGGAAGATAGACGACGTTCTTTTCGTGAATATCTGTTATGTAAATTTAGAGGGCCGGAATTTGAAGCTGAGTGTAGTGCGATCTTGCTGCCGCCTACTTACATTTCGCGTGAAGATCACAAAGACAAGAGAAATTAGGGCTCGTACGGAGGCATATAGGCATTCTTTTTTTCCTCGTTCTATTTGGGAGTGGAATAGGAAAGGAAATGCCTAGTAGTGGTACAGTGTACCCTCCGCCACGCACCTTACGGTGAATTGCGGTGTATGTATGTAGATGTAGATGTAGATTGATGATCCCGCAGTTAAAACCCTTAAGCTTAAGAAACATTTGAACAGTTTTGAACAACCACAGCGGAGGGGTATCTGCGGAGAGGCCACAGATCGTGTGGTTGCTAAAAAGGGGCAGTAGCCTTTTCAGTAGTTACAGGAGCAACAGTCTGGCATTTAACGTCAGCTGAAGTAACTTTGGCTTACTGTTACTGCAAACGGCTGAAAGCAAGGGAAAACTACAGCCGTTACTTTTCCCGAGGACCTGCATGTTTACTGAAATATGATGATGGTATCTTCTCGGGTAAAATATTCTGGAGGTAAAATGATCCCCATTCGGATGTCTGAGCAGGGACTACTTAGGAGGATGTCGTCATCAGGAAAGACAAAACTGGTATTCTACAGCTCGGAATGTGGGATGTTAGAGCCCTTTAATCTGGTAGGAAGGTTAGAATATTTAAATAGGGAAATGGATGGGTTAAAGTACAATGTGATGAGGATTAGTAAAGTACGGTGGCAGGAGAATTACCGAACTATCAGTTTGAAAAGTCATGTTTGCAAAATACTAACACGAATTGTTTACAAACGAATGGAAAAACTAGTGGAGTCCGACCTTGGATTTAGGAGAGGTGTAGAAACATGCGAGGCAATACATTACGACTTAACTTAGGAGATAGGTTAAGGAAAAAGAAACCTACGAATTTAGCATTTGTGGGTCTGAAGAAAGCTTTTGACAACGTTGACCGGAAGACACTCTTTCAAGAGGTAGAAAGGGTAAAATATAAGGAGCGAAGAGCTGTTTTCAACTTCTACAGAAACGACACAGCAGTTATTAGAGTCGAAGAGCATGAAAGGGTGGTTGGCGTAAGACACAGTTGTAGATTTTTATTAATATGTATGCATTTTAAAAGGTAATAGCGGAGGAGGTATTTCAAGTTACATGCAGATAAATGCCAAGGTGGCATTCAGACCTGATATATCGGGCGCTGATGACCTCGTTGTTGAGCGCCCTAAAACGCCAATCGTCATCATCATCATCACCTGATATATCCGTTGCATCAAACAAGACACTACTGCAAAATGACGGAGACATTGATTCGCCACGATATGTCTTAAAAAGGCTAAAGGTCCTACCCCTGCATACAAATAATCTGCAAAGGAACTGCCAATTATTACTGAAGGGGAGGATTTGAGGAAAATTAATATTCAGCAGGAAGCAGTAACCGATAACAGCCCCGCCGTAAACAGCGCGCGAGTACTAATTAGAGGAGTGGGAGAGCTTCGGCTGGCTGAGCCTGAAGATGGAGCAGGAAGAGACGGCTGGAAACACGCGCCTTAATTAGTGCCTTATTCTCGGCAGTATCCGAAGGCAGAATCACGCCGGAAAGAATAACGAGCTGCAAATCTCTAGTGGAGCCCCGTATTAACGGGCCACTCACTCCGCCTTTCAGCCTCGCTGTTGCCAAACAGCCCGCGTCTAGTGGCGAGCCGGCTCAAAATGTGATCGCTCTCTGCACTCAGCGCTGCCCTCCAACAAGTAGAACCATCGGAAAAAAAACCCAAGGCTGAGGATCGTCACAGTAGTGCCTGCTAGCTACAAGCGTCGCCGAAGGGCTGTCGTGTGTAAACACCCAAATTCGCACGGCTTCTTCTTTATCACTGGTGTATTCTGTTGCGGAGTACTGCAGTCCTGTTTGGCTTAACAGCAGCCATAAATCCAAAGTGAACACCGAGCTAAATAACACCATATCTCGGACCATAAAAATCGACCCCACTGCCCTGGCTCTCCATTCTCTGCAATATATCTCCACCACATCTCAGACGGCAAGCTGGGTTAGTTAATGAGTGGAATAAAATTTCCGGCAATATTAATCTCCCTACCCTCCAAGACATTACTCCAAACAATTGTCGCCTGAGATCCAGAAGGCCACCATGTAGAATAGCTCAAAATCTTATATCCATTCCTTTCGATAGCAAGACCACCTGGAATAATGAATGGTCCAATTCTGGCATAGCCAGGAATCATAGGGAAATATTATCTGGCAGAAATCTACCTGGTACAGACCTGCCAAGAAGAACATGGGTCACAATCAACAGACTCCGCACAGATCACGGCAGAAGTGGAGAGATGTTCTTCAGATGGGGCATGCGAGATACTCCCCAGTACTAATGTGGACATCCTGAACAAACGATCCAGCACATCATTCTGGAATGCCCGAAACGTGCATTCACAGGAACTATTGGAGAACTGTATGAAGCCTCCCCTAAAGCCGTTGAGCGGATGGAAAAGCTGGACATACATCTTTAATACAATTCTGTAGTTTGTCTTTGTTCACTTGCTAAATTGTCATTTGATTATAAATCTCAGAATCTAAGTACTTTCTTCTCTTCTCCATAACAAGGAAATCAATGAAAAACTGGGAATGAACACCATAGATGAAGCAGTTAGAGCGAACAGACTGAGATGGTGGGGTCATGTTACACGCATGGGAGAAGCAAGGTTACCTAAGAGACTCATGAGCTCGGTAGCGGAGGGTAAGATGAGTCGAGGTAGACCAAGAAGAAAGTACTTAGATTCGGCGCAGAATGATTTTGAAGTAAAAGGCATAACATCATACGAGGCATCAATGTTAGCATTGAATAGGGGATCATGGAGGAATTTTATTAGAGGTACTTTGCTCCAGACTGAACGCTGAAAGGCATAATCAGTCTCTAATAATGATGATGATGATGATTGTATATATCTATAAGTATATATGTAAGTATGTAAACCATTTGTACTTGAAAACCACATACACTAAATAATAAATAATAATAAGTACGGTGCCGGAACTTCTTCCACACAGAAAATTAGGTTGCGAGTGTAGGACAGGAAGTATCATCATCACCATCCTCTACAGAAAAGATTCGGTCTGTGCTTCCAGTTCAGTCTCCTACAAAACTGATCAGGCCAGTCCGATGAAAAGCCCTATTCTTCGTGCTGGGGTCCCTGTGGTTTCGCCAGCAATAGCTGTTAGCCTCTCACTTTGCTCAAGTTCGCGGCACTCCGCACGACCATAACACAGGCTGCGTTTTCCAGATGCTGCACTCCCTTCCCCACCATGTCAAACCAGATCGGGTCTTCTGATCGCGGTCCAGGTTCGCACCCTGCTTCCATATATCTCTCTCTTCTTTCTCATGATTTCTGTTGCCAACCCCAAAACCTTCCCTGTCCCATTTCCCGTTGGCGGCTGCACTTTGACTTCTCCAGAAATTCAAAGACATGTTTCACCACTCACACTCCATCACAATTTCCTGAGCATTCTTGGCACATTTCACAGTTTAGAAGTGGCTTATACGTATAGGCCGTTGTAAAGTTGGGTATTCATCAGCCCATGGCAACAACCTTGAACTGCGCTCTCTGCCTCCTGGCTTGGCCCTTTCACTGTGGATTTGATTCCAATATCTCCTGCTCTTGTACACCTTGGGAGCCCCAAGAGTGGCCTACAAGCCATCGCCAGTGTTTTCTTTTTTCTCCAATTCATAACGCTGTCTTTCCATTCAGGAGACTAAACCCAGGCCAATATCGCATTCCAGGTAATGAGCACGTCACTTGGCTGGCAAGCAGCACACCACCTTCCAACCCCTTGAAATTGGTATCCCTGAAAGAGGACTGTGGTTGCATCTCAAGGATTTTGTGGCTTGGGACTCAAAGTGGTCTGTTTTTAGGAGACCGAACAACTCCTGCAATCAAGCCCTTGAAAAGTAAGTATACTATGTTAATAACGTTGAATGTCTCTAAAATCATATCTTTGGCTCAGCGAGGCCAATCTTTAGTGTGCGCTGTCCTGCGTTTAAGCTAACTGAGTTTGATCGCCAGCCAACGACGGGTGAGCTGGAGTAGTGTTGTGCAAGCAGCCTTGGAATGTAGTCGCAAATTGCAGTGTGAGCCTGAATCATTTGAATCTTTTTATGTGTGATAATGTTTTGAAATATTTGAATTTGAAAATGTTTTGAGATTATGAAGAATAAAGGTAAGGAAAGTAATATGTTCATTACTAGGCGCTTCGCGTAATTGTAGTCCATCTCTAACAGACATTCAACATGGTTTAAATTTCGTCTTTTATGTCCATTCTTTAAAATAATTAAAAGTATTGTGAATTTAGTATGGTTTTACTATACCAAAGAAGGAGGAAGTGTGATGTAGATAATTTCGATTTTTTTTTATTTACGTTGTATTACTAGCTGGTTTTTCTTTTGTTGAAAATGACAGTAGAAGTAAATGGTTTCCTGAAAAGATTTGTGTAAGACATTCCCAAGTTGTAATCACAATTTTTGGGCAATATTGTTTAAGTTCACGTTGTCCTTTTATTTATGTAAAGTGCTTACGTTTAAACTTCAAACTCAGGTCTGTTTCATGTTGTTCCTTCATCCCGAAAACCAAATAATTATTTGTTTTACATGCTACAGAGATGGGCAAAATTAGTATTTGTGATGTTGGTGGATTCGTATTTCACACCTGCGAATTCTGTAATTAGTTTTTGACCTTGCAGCAGCAGCAGCATTTTTTATTTATTTATTTATTTATTTATTTATTTATTTTTTTTTTTTTTTGTAGTAATTGAGGGCAGTGGCACATGTTTCCTTGCACACAGGTATAGTCGGCGTCACCTACGAAGACGGCTCGGTTTTTAGCCGTTCTGTGCCTCCCCCACCATTATCGCACTGGCACCCAATAATGTTCATTTTTGTAGACGCGTTACTGGCTGCGAGTTACGCAATGTTTCTCCCTCAGGTGAAACCAGTGTTGCCAGATGGCAGAGACAGAAAATACCTACAGTCTCACAAAAATGTAACTACGTTTTCCCTACTTTCTCCTTACCACATCATTAATGCCCCTACATGAGGGTCGTAGCCAGGATTAGGATCTGGGAGGGGATGAATCCAGGAGTCCAGCCATCAGAGGTTAACCAGTTGATTAATGTGACATGTCACAATTTTCAAAAACTTTAAAATAAATATTTGCCATCATGCTTCACTTGCTAGATATGTTTTTCCAATGACTGATCGTTACTGATTCATGGAGTCAAGTGTAGGTTACGCCGCGAATTCCAAGTGTTCTGTTACAAGAGGATCACTGATTTATCGATTGGACAAGGGTACATCAAGAACCTGTCAACCATAGAGAGGAACAGCATTAATTAGTTTCCCCAAATAGACCACTGTTACACGAGGATAACTGATTTATTGACCAGACAAGAATACACCGAGACACTATCAACCATAGATTACGAACAGCAGTAATTATTTATTTCACGGTCAGCACAAAAAAGAAACTCTGTCACTCTACATGATTCGATTTTCAAAGAGTAATGCAATGTAGTCAACGAATATCTAGCGCCTTGTTCATTATAACGTTGGCTGTCGCAAATGTTTTAACGTTTTCTTGTCAGCATCTTGTCTTTTACAAGTACTAACTAGTATATCGTCCTGACATAAATAAATAAGTCTAGTCAAGGTAATAAAACGTCTTTCGTTCATTGAAACAATGAATTTTCCTTGTGCTGACTTTTCTAACACTATTTCCAAACCGACTCTTCGTTTAACATTGAAATTATATTTCTCAACAATTTTAAAATGTCTGAAACAAAGTCTTCACATTAATATTGTTTACTATGAACAGAAAACAACTATGCCGTCTAAAATATTATTGGCTGCTTCAAACTTTGCCACAATTGGTCGGCTTCACTCCCGCGTGCTGACAACTATTCTGTTGCCAACGTTACCCGCTAGGCATGTGTCGGCGATTTAAAATTGTACCAAAGTACCTACGCGTTGGGAACTTTTGTATGAAAATTAACTACGTGATTTTTAGGGAAAATTCCCTACGTCTGGCAACACTGGGTGCAACTGTTGGTGCTCGGCCGTAGCTCCTCCCCCTCCTCGCTTGTATGCGCGGAAGCGACTTCTTACATAACGTCATAAAATCATTGTAGACCCTTGAGTGAGATAATTCTGTAATAATTGTCGAACTCATATCTATTTGCCAATCAGTCACTTGTGCAGCAAGCTGATGACCTATTTTTCAAACAAATTGCAGTCTTTAATGAAACAAACTATTTTCTACCGGTCGTCAAATTGCCCATTCTATGAATAAAGTCACAGGGTGAGAATAGGTTTTTATTACAAATTTGGTTTTTGTTCAAAGTCATGTTTAACTAATTGGATAAAGTGTTTAGTCAGATTAGCAAGTTTGAGTTATAGTGCAGAATTATTTTAGAGCTAACCATTTACGCACAACTACACATGACACAATGTTTTGAGAAGTAAAGCAATTTTTATTGTCAAGCTTGGAGAACGTAACTAAACATTACTATTTCAATTACAATACCAATCATTATAGATTGATTTTGATCAATAAAAATCATTGCAATAATTTCATTATCAACAACTTTCATTTAGTGACATCTATGTACGGAGAGGATACTGTGAATCTTTTGAAATTTTTACGTGGTCAGACTGTTCACTGATTTCGTAGTTTGCCTGCTACATTTATCATATGCCAATTTTTCTGTGTTGTCCTCTAATAACGAGCTCTTCATTGCAACATTTACTCCAAATATATAGATCTGCCTCTTTTAATGTTTTACGATTTCTTTGCATCAAAACGCATTGTCGTTATGACGCGTTCAACTGTTAAAAACAAATCGCGTACACTCTCTGCTTCACACAAAGGCAGTGTTTCAAACAAATCCGGTAATAATTGTGCCACTGCAATTTCGGTATTCGCTAACGTAACAGATACCAACACAAAAATGAGTGCGAATGGCAGTTTCAGCTCTGCGAGCCAGGCGCGTGACGACAAGGCACACCCACAACGCTCCGACGTCAACACTGTTCCTAATAAAAATTGTTCTCTCACAAACGTTTCATCATATACGAGATTCGATGGAAAAGATTCTGCCTCAACCGTCAACAGTTTGACCAACACACAATCACGTTGTCAGACGACACTACATTCATCCAAAATTTCGAGGCACAAAATACTCTCAGTCAACTGCCATGCCGAATTGGGCACAGAACAATGAATTTAGATCTATCCTGGAAATGATTTTACAAAAACAGGACGAATTAAAACACGATTTTTTGCAAAAACAGGACGAACACTTGAAGTAATGACAATAAGCTTTAGAAGAAACAGGACGAACATACGAAACAAATTAACGACCTTTTACAACAACAAGATGAACGTATTAAAAACATATTCGGCTTCTTCAACAGAATTTTTCACAACATCTTAATGATGTAATTTCGAAAGTTGCTTCGCGAATAATTGATGCTCATCAAAAATTACAGGTTCAAGTTCTCAAACAGAGACCTAAGTTTCCAAACAGTTACAGCAAGTCCAAGATGATTACAAGAAACACAAATATGTCATTATTGCAAAAATCAATAATGTTGTGCCTAGTTCCGTTACATCAAAGCTAAAGAAACGTCCAAAACACACTCGCAGCAAATGGAACAAATTGCTTCTGATATCAGTACTACAAAAGACCAAGTACTATCATTAAATTCACAAATTGACAAGCTCACACAATCTTTGTCGCAACTTTAGATAAACGCTGATACTAAGTCGGACGACACGCCAGTCATTCATTTTACGGATTCGGAAGAATACCGCACCCTAGACATCTTTAAAAACGCACGGATGAAAGTCAATAAGCAACAAAGAGAAGACATGCAGGCAATAGAGTCTCAATTACTTCAACTTCCAAAGAAATTGTTTCCTGATCCCAACTCAGATAACTATTTTTCACATAATTTTTGTCATGCTTCTTCGTCTGAACAAACATTCCGTGGTGATGACAAACCACATCGGTTTGGTAGAGAGCAAATATTTGAACCACCTCATCATATCCCCCCACTAAAACGCGAAAGAGAATTTTGCATTTATTTTGATCGCTGACATTCAGATTGTCAGCAACTGACATTCCCAGGAAACACATCCCGCCGTGACAATTTCGACGTCAAACGTTTTATTTCTGTACAGAAGTTCCAAGTTTTCCGCGGACAAAACGACCTCCACCCTTTGGATCGGATACAACAATTTACCTTCTCTCTTCCGCTAAGTTGGCCCGTTTCTCAGAAATGAGAAATTATTTGCGGACTTTTAGAGGGGGAACCAGCTTTACGCCCACGTCTGATTGCTCGACATACCCTTTCAGTTCAAGAATTCCAACAGGCATTCTTAGGTGCGTACTGGTGCGACGTCACACAACGTAGTGTCAAGGACAAATTACTTTTATTACCTGCAATTCCAATACAGCACCTTTGATAGTCCATCTAAATTTTTGACTATTTGGTGTATTTGACTGAAACATACTCCCCATCTGTTCTTATACATCTTTGTATTTCGGAACTTCCGAAACTTTTGCGAGTTCCTTTATTACCCGAACAGACAAAAGATGATTTTCAGACGTTCCGTAACGTTCTGCAGCTTTCGGAGGTGCAGGACGCTCATCAATTTTTCGATACTCAGTTCATACAATCGAAACAAATATTTTCAATCAGGGAATAACCAACATATAATTTTCAGAAAGGCAGTGAACACCCGCCACATCTTCAGTACCAACAAAGCAGACAGCACGATAGTCAGAACCAACAGAACGCCAATAACTTTTATTCACACCACCAGAATAATCAAAATTTTGATCCTAATTTCAATGCGCAAAACCAGCAACAACAGAACAACAATCCTGACCAATGGCATAATCAGCCAAAACAACATTATTCCCTGCTAAATCAAAGACAGTTTCAGAATGGCAAGAATACATGTAGGTGACTCCATCCGGAATCTGGTTCAGAGCGACCACATCAAAATTCAGACACTGACCGAAATCGATCTGTATTGTATTTAAAAAATAAAGCTTTAAATTCGGCCACAGCTGGTTCTTCCAATTTTAATAATTAAGAGCAACTTTGTTCGAAGGAACAGTAATTTACATTTTTCCCAACAACAACAACAACAACAACAACCATAATCTCAAAACCAATACGTCAATTGAATGGGTGCGTAGAAAAAGGTACAGGTTCCAAAAACATAAACTTTCGGCAAATAAAAAAAAATAATAATAAATAAATAAAAACCTCTTTGATGAGATAACTAGTTGTTATACAGAAAAATTTACTATTGTGAATGTGAACATTTAAGTGTAGCAAACACATTTCACATGGTACCTATGAGTAAATATTTGTCATGTACCATTTAACTGCGTAAATATGTACCTTTTTCAACTCAAAAGTTTTTAGATACACATAATTCATCCGTATTTGTGGATTATGCTAAAAGGGTTTCAGAAATAAGATTGTAAAATTATTCAATCTTTGTAAGAAGGCAAAAAAAAAGTATTTCAAAACTGTTGACTATATATATATATAATCCGATTAAACGTTTTTCATTGTTGGACTTTTCATAGTAGACAGTTTTTAATCTTTTTATTCTAGTGAATCAGCAGCTGAAAAGAAAGTCTCGTTTGAAAAACATAAAAAATGATCATTTTTATTTTTACTACCATTAGTATTTTTAGATTTATTTAGTAGTATGCGATGCATAGCCCATAAAAGTTATTTTAAAATATGTTTTTATTACTGTTACCTTGTAGGTGGGATCAGTTAGTCATCATCATCATCATCTTCATTAACGTGTCTTGTACCTCTGGTTGGCCAAGACAGTCTCTCATCAAAAAAAGGTCGATGCCCCTCTGGAATGTAGTGTATTGCTTTCTGGAGATCCTATGGTTACCATACGTCCTCTTTTTCCCGGACACGTCCTCTTTTTGAGGCAAGAAAATGTGTCCGGCCGGAATAAAATTCAACAAAATGTCCTCTTTTTCGGGTTTCGAGAAGAAAATTTATTTTTGTGTCTTAGGCGACATTGGCTTCTTTTGCATTGCAGTTCCCAATTGATCGCAACTTTCAAGAGCATACACAGAGCGAAACTGCCATTCACAATTTCGCTCTCCGCATGGGTTTGACAGTTGCAAACGATTCGGAACTTCTCTGCGAAGGAATCCGGTTGTCTGTCCTGTATTCAACCAGTGTATTCTGTTTCTGCATTATGGTCTTTGGTGTTGCTTTTGATATACTTTGTAGTTTAGGTAGTCTTTTGCTTCAAAATAAATTACGAACTTAAATACAAATACATAATGCCGAAAAGAATATCAGTGTTAAATATTTGCTCCTGGAGAAATTCAAATTATACAAGAGAACGATAAAACGAATGTAAAAATTAATGATACATTGTACTGGGATCAGTTTTGTAATTTTATAAATTTTTTGAAAGATTATCAAAGGAAACAGAACATACTAGCATTTGAAGTGTATTGTACATATTTTCGTCATCTAGTGTTGTTAGTTATTCTGAACTGCTAAAAATTGTAGAATTATTTTTTCTATACCTAGTCATAATGCCAGCACACACCGTGTTTCCTCTTGTGAACACATAATGGACGAAAGACAAGAATTTAAAATACAAAATATAACAGCTGTTGTATGTGTACAGTATAATTACAAACATTCGAAATGACTGAGTTTTTATCGGTACTTGTTAAAAAACAAAAAAGCTCTTGAGAGAGAATTCATTGTTCTCCAATTATAGTTGGATCAAAAGTGAATAAGAGAAGACTGAGACAATAGAGTGTAGTGATGATGAATAAACTGTCAAGGTTCATAATATTTTGTTTTCCAATAACCGAACAGGGTTACTGTTTAAGTTTATAGTAGTTTTACGTGGTTCATTAATAAAGTTGTAAATTACATTATGTTAAAAATAAAGTGTCCTCTTATTCATGTGAACTGTCCTCCTTTTTGGTGATGAACATATGGTAACCCTAGGAGATCCTGCAGTTTCTCTTTCTTTATGGGATTCTTTCCCATTTGATATGTCTTAGTGACAGGAAGTTCAACAGTGTTTGTTGTCAATATAGACGGTTGTTTCAACAACCGCTTTTGCATCACTTTTGAAGACGGAGGTCGCCGACACTAGCGCGGCTTTTAGTTGAAGAAGGAACCTATTCCAGGAACATGTCCCTTCTTCAACTCACTCGTATCTATTGTTGACAAGCACTTTGAAGTAGAGGAAGATGTTCTTTTTTATCCTCAATGGGTGTACATACGTTCAAAGAAGAAAATGCCTATATCAGTTTAATTTGTGAAATTCGTGGAATGTGTACCTTTTCCGACCCACCCATTCAATTGGTATCAGAACCATATTACAAACAGAGCAAACAATATGACAATCAAAAATTTAATCACGACCGTAAGAGAAGCAATCAGAGTAATCCACAAAACATGTGCTTAAATGCACCTAATCCGTGCTCTCATCCACGACAGCAGCAATCGCAAAATTTTCAGCCACAGCGTCCTGTGCAAATAGTAGAGCTTCCGCCATTCTCTCTATCACAACCTGACAGTAATCAACAACAATGGCTAGATATGCAGCAAGATACTAATGACGCCGAGCATTCCGAAGCACAACCACATTAAAAACGTAAAGCCTTTCATTGAGTAAAACTGCTATTTTCCTAAAGATTTTTGTTTTATGTTGACTTGTCACAATGTAATGGTATATTTCCTTCCTGACAGACATTGACATTGTTTATACTCCTATGACACTGAAGTAATTTATTTCTCCCTTGTTTATCGTAACTGCAGGCTGACCGAGACTCTTTAACTGGCCTTTTATCCATATCAATAACCGTAGCGATAGCGGGCGCCGTGGCTCAGCGCGCCCGGTCAGAGGGCTCAACGCTCTCTGTAATAAAAAAAGCTGAGCCAACAACACGCCGAACATGAACTAACACAAACGATCAGCGCCGCAACGAAGAGAACTATCCATAGAAAATAATAATAATAATAATAGCGCAGTAGGTAGCGTGTGCAACTGTCATACATGAGGGGCTCATGTTCAAATCCCGTTCCCTCCCATAATATTTTTACTTTATCGTTCTTATGTCTTTTCAATCATATGTGCATTTTAGACCTAAATCCTTTATACTTTCATGAAAGTGTGCGCCGGATACTTTGTTTCACCCTGCCACATCTTCACTGTACATCGGTATTGTTATTAAGACCACTACTTGCAAGATGCTGACGTAAATCTTCCTCTACATTATTATTGCGTTGAATTGATTTTAAATTGCTAATTAAGTTTTCTAAATGAGCAGACTAAGCATTATAACCATTTTTTCCCACTCCTTTACTGAGCAGAGTAATGACTGCAATTCTTATGAATGTCTACTCACTTACCAATTTCAGTTACAGTCGTTGTGTGTAAAAAAAAAAATCCTCAAGTGATTCTATATGGACTTTCAAACTACAGATACAGTGACGTATGGTACAAACTACATAATAGTAAATAAATATTTTTAAAAAAATCCAGGAATCAGCTAATTAGCACAACGGAGCATACCAGGAATATTAATTTCCTTTTTTTCTTGTACTTTCAGCAATTAAGTCTCTTTACATACCTTACTTTTCAGCGATAGGCGTTTTTGTCCTTCATAAGCTCGCAATTGGTGTCATGTCAAAGAAAGAAATGTATATTGTTTGTTGTTAGTTATAAGGGTTATGATTACAGTGGAGGTATAATAAATGAAATGTATTAAGTGATTAAAGAATGAAGATATAATGAAATAAAGAGTATTATGGATGATGGAACAAGGAAGATGATATTATGGATTATTAAAAGTGGTGGTATAAGGAACATAGTATGGTAAGATGACTTTTATAATGAAGTGAGAAGGGTTCAGTATTTGTTTTAGTTGCTATGAGGAGAATATGGCCTATATGGGAGGGAGTGCATGTGATATTTCAGCATTTTTTCTGACTTTTTACTGTAACTGGGATTTTTACTAATTGCTTATGCTGACTATAAATTTCTTGTTATGTTTTGCCTTTGGACGTATGTATAAGTTTACTATATGCTATGCTGGCTAGACATGTATTTACAGATGTTTCGATATGTCTTGCCGTCATGCACTGTTTTACTTGATAGAGGCCTTAATATTGCACTGGTGATATAATCACTTTGGTATATGAATCTGGACTGATGCTTTTTGCTTTTGTTGTAAGGATGCATAAAACATTTCTTCGTCCCAGTTTGATGGTGCTAGTAAGATCTCATATTTAAGACATTCATATTTATTGCTTTTATACGTTAGCCTAATCATATACCTTTCCTGGTCTGCTTGTTTTTACATGTGCATAGCTTAAGTTTCTTTTCTAATTTTGAATGCTTTTCTGTGTTGTGACTGACGAGAAAAATGACGTTATGGCATCATTATAATTTTTTTCCACAGTATGACAATACAATCATGTGCACATCATGTTCCTTATGTCGTTTGACGTCCTACACCCACTGTTTATGAGTTTCCCTCTGGTTCCTTTTCTGTTTTATGTTGACCACAAGTGTACTTCATTTCTTTCCCGACTCGAATCAATGTATCACATTATAGAGACTCTATGGTATACCATGCGATTATATGGGTCAGAAGAAAGAGGAGCAAATGGTGTTTTTTTTTATCAATGACTGCATTGACTAAATGCAACCTTTGGGTCATAACCAATTTAATATATGCAAGCATGCAAACAAATCTTGGTGTGCATTTATCAGTACCAATTTAATATGTGCAAGCATGCTTAAGTAGATAGCCAAAGTGGTAGCCACAAATCTTGATGTGCACTTATCTGTACTAAACCAGACTGAGCTCATTGAGAAAGGCCTATATTACATTTAAAAGACAATATTGTACAGTTTCTTTTTCTACACATGTGACAATGTGTTGTCAATCTGATTTTTGATATTGTCTTTCATTTTCATTGCTATTTTTAGTGTGACATATTAGTTACTTTTACATATTTCATAAAAAATGTATTGAATAATATCTCTTTGTATAGGCTAAATATTTTTGTTTAAATTTTTCATTCATATTGATGAAGAACGATAATTGAGGAACTGATTTCATCAAATTATACATTAGATATAAAGGTACCTACTTCTTTGGATACACGTCCATGAATCTCAATGACCTGCAGCATACTGACTACTCATTTTTTGTACATATGTCATATATAGAAAATTTTTATGAATACTTTTACTTTTATCATATTTGACCTGTTGTGTAGTGTATAAGGTTTAGGAGCTATACGTGAGGAATATTGTATATTTTTCTGGCATTTTGGACACACCACACTAGTGACATATGTTGGCATGAAGAAACCTGAGAATTATATTACAGTGATAAACTATATCACTAAGTTACTTGTAAGAAATTATGAAACTTGCACTCCACTAATGTCGTAAAGTTTGTGTAATGAATGGTAGAAATATATCTAAATAATTGCAGGAATTATCTCTTACAGCTGACTGAAGATACCATGAAAACTTTACTTATTTTTGTCTTATTATTTTTTTCGTGATGGACACACGCGGGAGGGAAAACTATACGTTCTTTACCCACATTTTAAGCAAATATTGGACCATAATACATTGCACAGGTACAAAGTAGGGATGAAGAATACTGGGTAGTCTGTGAGAAGAACAGTACAACTATTACCCCTTGGCTCAGCTTATATCTCCATTGTGTTCAAGTAACTCTGTGACTCGTACTGGACAGGGGATCTACCTTCCTGCCCAGGGACAACTGGATCATTTGCATTTTCAAACAAAACAATACAAAACGCAATTTTCCCATTTGGGAAAAAAGACACTGTCACACGGTAAAAGGATTGGGCAATGTAACCAACCATGTGTCTGAAAAGGAAAAAATTTTGATTGTAATTAATACCTTTCTGATTGGGACATTTTCATTTTCTTTCATTTTTTATGCATTTTTCAAGTTTTGTTACTTTTTTGGGTGGGGGGGGGGATTTAATGTCTCGCGTTTGAGTTTACTGATTTTAGCTGCCGGCCTCCGACTGGTGAGAAAGGGTAGTGTTGTGCAAGCAGCCGTGGAATGTAGTCGCAAATTCCCGTGTGAGCTTGAATCATTTGAATCTTTGTATGTTTGATAATGTTGTGAAATATTTGAATTTGAAAATGCTCTGAGATTAAGAAGAATAAAGGTAAGGATAGTCATCGTTTCCTTATTATGTACTTCGCGTAGTTGTAGTCCATCTCTAACAGATATTTAATATGAAGGGTGTAATTTTCGTCTTTTATGTCAATTCTTTAAAACATTTAAAATATTGTGCAGGAATTTAGTATGTTTTTACGGAACAAGAAGAAAAAATGGAAGAAGTGTGATGTAGACATTTTCGATTTTTTTACTTACATTGTATACAGTTCTAGCTGGTTTGTCTTGTGTTAAAAATGACAGTTGAAGTAAATGGGTCCTGAAAAGATTTGTGTAAGACATTCCCAAGTTGTAATCACCATTTTTGTGCAATATTGTTTATGTTATGTTCTCCATTTATGAAGTTATTTATAAGTCCTTACGTTTAAACTTCAACCTTAGGTCTGTTTCGTGTTAGTCATTCATCCTGCGAATTCAGTAGTTAGCTTTAGACCTTGCAATGGCAGCATTTTTTATTTTAATTGTTTATATATTTTTCTCTTTATGCAGTAATTCTGATGGCAGTTGCACATGTTTCCTTGCACACAGGTAGGTCATAAAATCAGTGTAACCACTTGATTGGGAGAATTTAGGAATAATTGTCGAACTGAGATCTATTTGCCAATCGGTCACTTCTGCAGAAAGCTGATATCCTGTTCAAACAATTGCAATCTTTAATGAAACAGATTATTTTCTATCGGAGTTCAAATTGCCCATTCTATGAATGAAGTCACAGTGTAAGAATAGGTTTTTATTACTTACTTGTTTTTTTTCCCTCAAAGTCATGCTTAACTAATTGGATAAAGTGTTCAGTCAGATTAGCAAGACTGAGTTATAGTGCAGTTTCATTTTACAGGTACCCATACACACACACAAATACACACAATTGTTTGAGTCACTAAAGTACAGTCAAACAATTTTTATTGTCAAGCTGCGAGAACAACACTAAACAGTACTACTTTAATTACAATACCAATCATTAAAGATTTATTTTGATCAATAACAATAATTACAATATTTTATTATCTCCCTCTTCAGCAGCATGGAATTCCTCCCTCAGGCCTCTGTCATAGGAACTCTGTCATCCTCTGTCGCCTTTATATTGGTGATATGGGGATAATTCATCGCCATCTTCGTGTCGTGAGAACTTCTTGAAGTGTCGCTGTCTCGACACTAGTCCACATCCTGCTGGACTGCTTTACTTTAGCCTCTTTACAGCAGTCCTTCAGTCTACCTGAAGCACTCCATTTAATTCTTCGAGACCATGCCTTTATGGAGAAGTCGTCCATACCGGTGGCTGCCCCGTTGACGGCCGAGTTGAACTGCGCTCTCACCCTCCTGGCTGCAATTTCTTTACCGCTGAGCTGACTGCAATATTTCGATCTGTTGAACACTTTCGAGCTTGCCCTAGGAAGACGTTGACATCTACAGTAATCCTACAAGTAGTAGTTGTCCTACAAGCCCAAGACTAATGTTTTTCTTGCCATATCTGGTGCGATCAATTCATATCTCCATCTTTGTCCTAGGCAAGTCTGGCTGTTCGGTAGAATTTGTTTGGACCCCATGACATATTGGCATCCCGGGAAACGAGTATGGAGATCAGCTGTTCAAGCACCACCACTTCTGGCCCCTGGATATTGGTATCCTGAAAAGGGGTTGCACCGCAAGGTCTTTAGGGCTTGGAACTCTGAAGGGTGTACTACGATCACGCCGAATATGCTCAATGCGATCAAGCTATCTACAGTGGCAAGGATGTCTTCCCCTAGGTCTTCTCGTAGGGACACTGATGTCCGCCGTTGCTTGCTCTTTTGCCAACTTCTCCGTCGTCAGAACCCGCCCAACTGTCGCTGTGGCGTTCTCGTGGCATCAGTCCACATCGTGCTGGACTGTCCCCTTTTAGTTACTTTGCAGCAGTCCTTTCATCTGCCCGCTGCGCTCAGTCTAATGCTCGGAGATGATACCGTTATGGCACATCGTGTTTTACGTTTTATTCTTGCAGCTGGCTTTTACCATTTTATTTAATGGTTGGTGCCTTAGCCTGATCTCTCAGGCACCCATCACTCCAACAGTTTTGATCTGTTGTTACTTTTGTTTTGTCTGTCCTCTTTTTAACTGGCGTGGAGGTCTTGATATGTCCTTTATTATCCTTGTGATCAGCCAGCCACAGTATTCTGTTGCAAAATTTTTGTTTATTCATTTTGTGCTTTCTACTTTGCATTGTCAGTCAAATGTTAATTGTCGAAATGTACCCCTTGTGTTTTTCCCTTCTGTGTGTCCTGCGCCAGATTTTCTTTTGTTACAACAGCAATGTAACTTTTGATAGGAACAGGGGACTGATGAACTATGAGTTTAGTTCCCCATCACCACCACCACCACTAACAACAACAACTACTACAACAACAACTGAAAAGGCACTCCAAAAGGACAGTGGCCTGCTAGACCAGGGTGCTCCCCAAAACAAAAACAAAGTGCTCCCCAAATTCCCCTCTCTTCCTCATCTTTTAAGGAGAAAAGGTCGAAGAAACCGTGACAACGTACGATCGAAAGATTTTCACGGGCATCATCAGTCGTCATTATGGCAGCCTTGACTTATGAGGACATTATCACGGAGCTCGATGCATCATTGCCGGATCCGGGCTGTTCACCTGCTACCTAGCACTCCAAAAGTGCTCTACCATCGTGGCTTAAGGATGGATGAGGTAGACCCACACTGCTCAAATGGCTCCCATACTGCAGTAGGATCTGGCTGGATGGGTGCAAGGTGTTGTGGCAGTGATCGTCAGGCACACGTTCCACTCCTCACCTGTGTTCGTAACCATTCTGTTACAAGCACATGCCGTTCGTGTACTGGCCCATACTAGTATCACAGTGTGTTCCCTTTGCTTGCCACCTGTGATTATGTGTACAGTGATGTACTAACGGAACTCTCTCGCCGCTTTGTTCTTTTACATACATCTAGTAAGTAATGTAGGACATAGGGAGTAACTACCAGTCTGAAATGAAGTCGTTGGGACAGGAGAGGGATTGGTGCCGGACCGCTTGTGAAACCAGCAAGACTGATGACTCAATAAACAGACAAAATAACGGGTGTTGCGTGGACTGATGCCAATGGATTATAAAACTGGGAGGGAAAAAAGGATCCGGTGACAGCGGAATCGCGGTGCTGAACGTTTCCACTGCCGTACCGTTTCACCGTCGTATTAAACTGTTATTATTTTATGGGCTCAATTCAAATTCCTGTTTCGCTTGTGGATAATTAATAAAATGCGCGTGACAATCCCCAATACACTAATGGACGCGAACGTTACTCTCCCAGATTAAGGGCAACGCATTTCAAACCGAAACGGTTATCCGCTAACGATTTGTGAACAGTTCCGTATCATTCTCTCTCTCTTCTCTTTCTGTCCCTTTCTCTCTCCTACATAGTCTCCGCTATCGTTTCTACCATTGAAGACTGCGACACTGAGTGTACCAATATCTAACATGATAAAACTACTTATTTACTCTGTTGGAATGAGGACGAACGTTCACGCTAGAACAAAATGTCTGAATGTTTGTAAATCTATGGGACTTAATTACTGTGTTTATCAATGCGTAGGCTTACAAACTACTTAAACTGACTTATGCTAAGGAGAACACACACGGCAAAGCCCGAGGGGGGACTCGAACCTCCGACGCTGAGCAGCCGCGCGCTCCGCAACAAGGCGCATTATAACATTGAACAACTTAATAGGAAAAGTAGTTTGGCGTCTTGATATATCTACTGATGCAGACGACCATAATTTTCTGCAGTTGTATAATTAGAATAATGCCATAGGAAATTTGAACTTATACATCTACGCACTAATCCCACAAGCCACTTTGAGTTGGTACTTTGCAGCAATGGACCACCGCTAAGCCAGTAACGTCAAACGCTCCTTTAGAAGCAGCAAATTATGTTATTTTGTCGTCATCATTCTTATCATATGTGCACACGGAGGAGCAATAAGTCATGGGACGACAATTGCATATACAGCGTGTCTCATTTACTCTGAGGACTGGAAATAACTCGGTATAGCAAAGTACAAAAAACGTCCCATACACAAAATAAATATTTTCACGTGGCAAGAAAATAATACTTCTGCAGCCATAGAAATTACAGTCTACACCCCATGACTGTTCACCGTTGTGAATGTCTGTCCAGTAGTGTATAATGATACATTTAGCGACGAATGGTGGTAAAGATATTTCACTCCCCTCACAGGGCTCTATAAAAAGAACCTGAATTTCAAAGTGAATTGCGTGTCGAGAAGATGCATGGCTGTTCAGGTGGAACAGTCAGTAGCGAGCAACCTCTGGTCATTCTGCCGCACCTTCGTAGTATCAGGCTTACACAGGCAAGCCTGGGTCGACATCTACTACCGTGGTTGCTCATGGGAACAAGATGAAACGAACAAAGAATAGCTTTCACAGACGCCAAACCGCCGTCTTTCAGCGTGGGGAGACTGAGTTATATGCGACGATATACGACCCTAAGTCGTTCCCTTCCTTCGCCAAGAGAGGAACGTAGGGCCCTTAATCTATCGGAGACCTACTCGCCCCAATACCTTGTCTGTGCGCGTTCTGATGGAAAACCGTTCATGTCAACTAAGCCACAATTCTGCATCGAACACCTTGAAGAAACGTTTAGAGAGGTAGCGCCATTCTCCAAGATACGAAGCGGGATTATTTTGAAACAAATGGCACTCCCTGCAAAGTTGCCTGTGAAAAGCTAGATGAATTTACCTTAAGTATCACACCCCACAAGAAAATGGTTGGTTGGTTTCGTGTTTTAGGGGGACAAAACTACGTAGGTCATCAGTCCCCCATGCTATCACAGTGTGGTGCAAGAAAGGATCCAATACAAAATAAAAACGACCAAATTAAAAATAGGAGGAAAATCCCTCTCAGTCAGTAAAATGTCAACGAAGTCGACAAGACAAAATATGAAATAAGACGATCACAATGAAATACACAACAACGAAAGGAAACAATACAACGAAGCCGATGAACCGACCATGAGATGCAAAGGAGGAAGGGTCAACCACACGGAAACATAATTTTGATAGAGAATGATAACAAACCTCGGCACGAATAAAACTTAGAATAAGCCATTGTGGCATCGTCATATAAAACATCTGATAGCCGGCCGCGGTGGCCGAAGGGACTGAGGCGCTCCAGTCTCGGTCTGCACGGCCACTACGATCGGGGGTTCGAATCCCCCCTCGGGCATGGATATTTGTGCCGTCCTTAGGATAAGCTAGTTGATAAATAGTTTGTAAGTTTAGGGACTGATGACACCGTAGTTAAGTTCCATAAGCTATACAAACATTTGAAAATTTTTTAAACATCTGATAAAACAGCAGGAACATTAAAGCCCTGCTGCAAGGCGTCTAAAAAAAAGGTCAGTCCAGCAACATGTGGGCCACGGTCAAGCGGAAGCCACAGCGACACTGGGGCGGGTCCTCACCACGGAGGAGAAGGCCATGGGTCAGCCAAGTGTGGCAAATGCGAAACTGGCACAGGACTGCTTAGTCCCAGCGGGAAGACTGCTTAGAGGAATGACACACAGTCGTAGTCTCCTTTAAATCCCTGTGTTTGTTGGGCTACTTCAGGCTACGCCACTCAGTAGTCCAAAGCTCATGAACTCTGCGTCATAGCACTGACCAGATTTCGGAACGCCGATCTCTAAACAGGATGCACCGAGAGCCTGTTCGGCAAGCCTATCAGCATGTTAGTTGCATGGGATGCTGACGTGACCCAGAGACCAAAGAAATACCGTTGATCCACCAGACCGAGCAAGGGCATACCCTTGGATACCTGTCACCAACGGAGAACTCGAGTAACATTGGTCCAGAGAGCGAAGACTTCTCACGGAGTCACTGCAGAGAAGGAAGGACTCACCTGTGCAGGAACGCATATGCTCGAGAGGACGTAAATTGGCTACCAGCTCTGCAGCATAAACACTGCAGTCCTCTGGCAGAAACTGCTGCTCAACGTGGTCACCATGAAAAAACGCGACCATCAACCAATGAACCATCTGTATAAACTAGATCATAAGCAGGAGAGTTTAGCAACAACAGCAAACAACTGACAACAGGGAGCCTGAGGGAAAATTGAGTCCTTGGACCCATTGGCCAAGTCTAGATGAAGACACGGCCGCAGCAGGCACCATGGACGTCTACCTGTACAGGCCCAAAATGGAGGTGGAAGAGGATAAGACTAGAGTTCCCAGAGAAGGCACTGGACGCGGACAGCTGAAAGTGTGTCTTGACCTGAGTATCTACATGGGATACTCTGCAAATCACACTTAAGTGCCTAGCAGAGGGTTCATCGAGCCACCTTATACTATTCATCTACCATTCCATTCTCGAATAGCACCTGGGAAGAAAGAACATCTGAATCTCTCTGTTGGCACTCTGATTTCTCGTATTTCTGTCTATGTAAGTGGCAGTCAACAATTATTTTCGCATTCAGAGGAGAATGTTGGCGATTGAAGTTTCGTAAGTAGCCCACGATAAACGCTATTGTTGTAATGATTCCAATCCCAGATCCCATACGCTGACTTCTCTGTGTCGTAACAATAAAAAACGGGCTTCCGTAAAACTCACTTGATAAGTATCCCACAATGGGTAGAAATACTCCAAATGAGGGCCGCCAAGAGTGGTAGTTCAGTTGCATCTATTAAGTGTTCTGTCAATTGTTGGTGATGGACAGCCACATCAGAAAGAAGGAGGCGGTATTCTGGGTGGCCTGTCGAACTATGCTGCATATGTTGTTGGCTGTTGCTGGCGGCGGACCCACAAAGGCGAAATCCTACAAGTAAACGTGTTACGGGGCTTGTACTGAAGGTTCCCATTGTGATGCAAACCCCACAGTGTTGGATTGGGAACAGCAAGCGCATTGCCGACGGCCACGCAGAGCCATAAGCGAGGCACCCAAACACTAAAGGGGACTGCACTAAAGCTGTACACATCCAAACCAGAGTGGATCGGTCAGCAACTCAGGTAGTATGAGCCATACAGCGAAGAGCATTCGGATGGCACCAGCACTCCCATTTCAGATGAAGAATATGAGGGAGCCAAGTCAGCTGGAAGCAGTTGGCCATCAAGATATTGTTCTGGGTGGGGGTGGACTGTAGGACACAGGCATAAAAGCATCACACAGGTTTTGGCGGCGGAAAACTGGAAGTCATGGTGCAAGGTCTATACCTGTGCCTGGCGGATGGTCACCTGGAGTCGGCGTTCAGCAACACTTATTGTAGTGAAACAGAAAGAAATGCAGAAATCATCAGCATATAGAAAAGGAGATACCAACGATCCCACAGGGCGGCACTCAGGACAGAGCCCTGCGTGACCCGTTTTCCTGGACGTGGGTGGGAACTATGGGCAACACCGACTCGAAGCCGAAAGGCGCTGAGTTATAGTTTTGAATAAAACTGGGGAGTGACCCCTGAAGACCGCACTCATTAAGTGTGGCGACGATGTGATGCCACATGTGATATCGAAGGCCTTGTGAAGGTCAAAGAAGAAAGCAATGATGTGCTGTCGATGGGCAGAAGCTATATGGACTGCATACTCCAGGCACACCAGATTATCGGTGGTTGAACTGCCCTGACGGAACCCATCCTGTGCCGGTGCCAGAAGCAAGCAATTCAAGCACCGTACCAGCATACATCTGAGCAACTTGCACGTACCATCGGACCTTGTGGGAACGAAAGGCTGTGAAGTAGATAGCGGATGCAGAGCACCGAGCGAAGAGATCAGCAAGGTGTTCAGTGATTACTCTCAGATACGTACAGACAGCCCATTTATGGACAGACCAGGAAATCTGTCAGGAGTCATGTGACCATAAAGGCGCCTGATATTGGTCCAAACCTGAGATGGAGAGACACGAGTATATAAGCATTCCTGCTTACATTTTTTTTTATTAATTTGCAAGCCTTGGCAAAGAGTCGCTTGAAAGTGATGAGGTTCGCCAGAAATGGGTGCTGTTTATGGGGCTAACGGGTTCGCCTACATTCCCTAATTGCCTCAGCAATTTCTGGCGATCACCAGGACACAATCCTCGATCAGGAAGAAATTAAAGAACAGGAACTGCAGAATGAGCTCTAGAGACAATGACTTCTGTAGCATTTTGAACCACCACCTCAATACATAGTACAAGTGAAATACTTAAAAGGTGTCTTAACTCTGCCAGGTGGAGTAAATAACTACCGGAATTCTACTAAAGAAAAGTGATGTCTATCGATTGGGGAAGAATGATAGTGACTATGAGGCATGATGTGCCTAAGTGTCACCTGCCACCACTGTGTCAGTCCGCAGTGTCAGTGAGGGCAAGGTCCTCTAAAGATGCAAGGATTTCTACCTCATCTTCGGAGGCAAAACTGGTAGCTGACTGCCGCAAGGAAGCCGCCGTTATCCTTTGCCAAGTCTTTTTTCTTCTTCTCATGCTTCAAAGCCTAAGGGGGCTTTCTAGAATGATGGATGTCAACGCATACTGGGAGGCCTGGATACCAGTGGGTGCATAGACTGATGAATTGGCGAATGTCTGGCTGTGTCGAAGCTAGAACTACGGAAGGGCTCGCCCCAAGAGACCGTGTGAGAGGAGGTCAACTGACGTTGAATTTATCAGTGACAGTAGGAGGGGCGCATCAGGCCCCTTCCCTGAAGAAAGAGCTGGACAAAAAACTCTGCGGCCGAGGAACGGGGTTCACTGACCCCTTTAAGGGGGGAGGCAAAAGCCCTGCAGAAGAAGAGGTGCACCCAGTCTTCTGGGGAGCTGAGGTGTGACGTCGAGACTCGTTACGATGTTTACCGTCCAGGAAATCTTGTTAACCGTTTTAGAAAAGTATGTATGATAATTTGAACAACGTGATTATCTGCTGGACTTGGAAGCTATGTTCACATTACAGTTGCAAATGAGATGAAGAATGAGATAAAAACTTTTATAAATTGCATCATTCTGGAATTAAACGTTTAAACGACCATGAATTACAAGTTTGCTTATGCTGGTTGATTAAGAAACATAAAACATCATTAAAAAGGGATGGTCCACTGATAGTGATCGGCCAAATATCTCACGATATAAGCCTCAAACGAAAACTACAAAGAACTTTTCTAGTTTGAAGGGGGAAAACAGATGGCTCTATGGTTGGCCATGTAGATGACGCTGTCATAGGTCAAACGGATATCAGCTGCATTTTTTAAAAATAGGTACCCCCATTTTTATTATATATTCACTTAGTGCGTAAATAAATTTGAATGTTTCATTTGGAACACTTTTTCGCTTTGTGATAGATACCGCTGTAATAGTCACAAACGTATAAGTACATGGTATCGCCTAACATTTCACCATTGAGGACGCTATTTGCTTCGTGATACATCACTCGTGTTAAAATGGACCGTTCACCAATTGCAGAAAAGGTCGATATAGTATTTCTGTATTTGTAATCAAAATGCCCTATGGGCCTGTCCTATGTATGTTGATGGTTATCCTAGAAGACATTATCCAAGTGTCCGGACCTTTCGTCGCATAGTTACGTTATTTAAAGAGACAAGAAGTGTTCAGCCACAAGTGAAGCTTCAACCACGACCAGCAACAAATGATGATGCCCAAGTAAACGTTTTAGCTACAGTTGCGGCTAATCCACACATCATTAGCAGACAAATTGAGCGAGAATTGGAAATCTCAGAAACGTCCGTATCGAGAATTCTACATCAACATAAATTCTATGCACCAGGTTTATTCGGTCATATGCTTGGAGGCAGGGGTCTATATCTTAAACTGCTCAATATTTTAATAGTATGCATGCATATTTTTCCCTATTACAATTGCATTGACTTCAGCTAACCATAATTGGTCATTGTTCCATTATGTTTTAGTCCCGTCTGATTATTTAGCGTGCTGCCTGGTAGCTGTGCAATGGACCGTTTTATGTATACTTACTCAGTGCGTTCAGAACAGTATCTTTACTTTCAATCTGCAGAATATCTTAAATTACTTTTTGGGCTTGTTATTGAATGTCTGTTGTCTTTTAAATGTGCAATTAATACGGATCTGGAGCTGTTAAGGTTGAGGTGTTCTTTGACGCGTGTATTAAATTATCTGCTCGTTTGTTCTATGTACTTATTTGGCCAGTCAC
Organism: Locusta migratoria; assembly: GCA_026315105.1. NCBI lineage: Eukaryota > Metazoa > Arthropoda > Insecta > Orthoptera > Acrididae > Locusta > Locusta migratoria. The sequence continues at coordinate 383,497,950 of CM048750.1, read as the reverse complement.
TTCAAGAATAAATACCAAAATTCTTGTATTGGTCCCTAATTGAACGTTCCCTGTATTTGAACCTACTTCTAACGATTTTTGGGGTGAAAGAATCTGTGGTTATGTTACTCTTTCCCAGTTGTTTGCCTGTATTTTCAGAAAAGAGTCCAAAGAACAGAAACCGACAAAAGTTTTTACTATTTTTGTCATGTATATGTGTTAACGTATTTGAAAAGGCTTGTGTGCTGAAGATTCTGTTTTTCTTTCTCTCTATTTCTGTATGTATTTTGCGGACAAAGTTTTGTCATGTATTGGTGCTAAAGTAGTTACAAAGGCTTATGTGCTGGAGGTTGCGTTTTTCCTTCTATTTCTGTATGTATTTTGCGGACGAAGTTTGAGCTATAACCATTTGTGAGAGCAATGTGTCATCTCCTATTCCAGTTTGAAAGCTTGGGTTGACAAATAGACCTCGCGAAGGCGTACTCATAACGAGCGAAAAGTTGTAGGGGGTGATTTGATGATTTGTGAATGACAGAGTCCGTGTTTGTTGGTTTACGGTAAATATCGAACTGAAAATTGCCCTCCCGTGAAATGATTGACAAAAAGTATGGTGTATGGTACAGTGATGTTCATACAATGCTCCACTGTAAAATGAATATTAGATTTTTTTGTTTCGATGGTTAACTAGAGAGTCAGATACAGTGTGACAACCTCTGTGTACTAGAAGCACATAGTCTATATATCGTACGCAACACAGTAAATTTGAGCCGTAACCTTGGTTTTGTTGTACAAAATCGTACTCAAATTTCGTAACAAATATGATAATGGTGAACCCATTGCCAGGCCTTAATTTTGATTATAACAATCATTAAAAACTTGAAATAATTGTCCTGAAGAAGAATACTCAATAGCTGCAGCATTTCGTTAATTTCTTCTGGGGGGAGGATTACTGTGGACCTCCAAAATTTTCCGAGATAATACGGTGGGCCTGGTCTGTGGGGATGTTTGTGCACATGGTTCTTTTTTATTTTTATTTTTAATTTTTTTATTTTCATCTAATGAAGCTATGTTGGCGTCCACTGGGACACTGAGTTCTGTAAGAACAGAAATTGTGTGCGGTTAGCGAAGAGAGAAGTTACGTGGGGGTGAATAATACTTGTTTAAGTAATCTGACACCAACTTTTCTGCTTTGTAACCTTCACCATTCTTTGTATTCACTATCGGACGGCCTAGGAGGTTATTTTAGTGTAGCTTGTTACTGCACTTAATCGAGATGCTTGTGGGCTCATAGGAAATAGGGAGATTCTTTGAAAAGTGGTTGGAAACTGAGAAGTGGTTTTCAAACGTTTTTTCATGTGTGCTAAAAGTGTGACCGTTGGGTCACATCTACAAACGTTTGTAAATCTATCAGTCTTAACTGCGTGGTCATTAGTCCGTAACTTACAAACTACTTAAACTGAGGTAATTTAACCTAACGACAACACTAACACCCATGCCCGAGGGGGAACTCGAACCCCCGACGGCAATCGGCCGTGCGCACCGCAGCACGGCGTCCCAGTACGCACGGCTAATACGCCGCGTCTCACATCTGCATTTCGTTGTATTATTTTCTTCAAAGAAATTGTGTACCTTACTTATACACACACACACACGTGTGTGTGTGTGTGTGTGTCTGTCCTTAGTATTAGCTAGGTAATAAGTAGTTTGTAAGTTTAGGGACTGATGACAACTTCAATGACAGCAACAAATAAAAAATTTCAAGATATCATGAAGTATCAGTTTCTATCAACATTAACAGCACCATTTTCGGTTTACTGATAACCAATTACTAGCCCACCTAACGGCTCACCGCTAACAAAATACTGTCTAGGCGAAATCAAAGAGTATGTTAGCGTTTAGAAAAGGTAACGAAAGGTACACTACCGACAAGTTTTATGAAACTCTTTCTCTCCACAATGCACATAGTTTCCATCCAATCCAGAAAACACATTTCAACGAGCTTCAGGAAGTTTACGTGTCTGCTGCAGCATCGTACTCCACACGGCACTACACTGTTCACAACAATACCATAAAACCTTATAAACTATGTATGAACTACCATATACTAACATAAACATCCATGCCGAAGGGAGGATTCGAACCTCCGACACGAGAGACCTCGCAATCCGCAACGTGGCGCTCCAGACCGCTCGGCTACTCCAGCGTGGCAGTAATACAGTGTAAAATTACATGTGCAGAATATATTATTCGTAGATATGTTGTTTAGTGACATTTAATTATAAATTACAACAAATCTTTAAAGAAGAATTCGTTTTACCTGATCTTCGTTGCGTCGTCGCCATGAAAAGGCAGATTTCTGTAATACGGAAATTCTTTAAGCGCATATAAGACGTTTACAGTCATTTTATTCCAACAAATAGTCCCTATAATGTCGGGTTTACGAGAGATTCTTCATTTTATAAGTGACTTTTACTTGCTTTCAAACGACATATTCGTAAGATCTAAGTTCTGTATATCGATCAAATATTTTGTGTCCCAGCCTCGTCGCCGCTTTTGTGTCTCGTTTCCGTCGTAGGTGTCGGTGGCCGAGTGGAATGAGACCGACACAGGAATAAGGAAGCACGCTTGTGCGGTGTGGAGGAGAGCAGCCAGAAACTAGAAACACTAGAGTAAATTAGTACGAGATATATATTGCAAAGAATTTATACAATACTTAACTTTTACAGAGTACTGCAGAATGCTGATACATAGTTGTTAGCCGGCCGCGGTGGCCGAGGTGACTGAGGCGCGCAAGTCACGGTCAGCACGGCCACTACGGTCGGGGGTTCGAATCCCCCCTCGGGCATGGATATTTGTGCCGTCCTAGTTCGTAAGTAGTTCATAAGTAGTTTGTAAGTTTAGGGACTGATGACCCCGTAGTTAAGTCCCATAAGCTTAACAAACATTTGAAACTATAAGTCATAGTTGTTAGAGGCCTGCCTAGTGCCTGTACGATAGCAAAGTCTTCGCTGGTGCCTATCTGATTCCGAAGGTCATAACTGGTTGCTATCTCAGTCCCAAGTGCACGATGTCGTTCAGTGGTGGCCACGAGCGGAGTTGCAGCAGAGGGCGCTCGTGGCTGTCGTCGTACGAACGCC